>JASJET010000218.1:2350000-3632000 GCA_034092305.1 Diaprepes abbreviatus
TAAAAAAATGGTGTTTAATACATTTTCCCGAAGTTTTTGCTAGTTTCGTAAACTTTACATAATCTTAAAAAGTAATATATAAATTTCACTCTAACAAGAAGCCCCTTTTGGATCATCGTAAAATCATAATAAATAAATGTATGTTCAATATTTTGTCAAAAGAATTATTCCAATTAGGGCACTTCGAAATGATTTTTAAAAATAAGAAATTACCCCCTCCACTGGGACACGCAAAAAATCATGATAAATAATTGTTAATATAAAAAAATGGTTTATAATACATTTTCGCTCATTTTATAGACTCTATAGTAATTTTAAACAATGAAATATAATTCAAACTGTCGCAAAATGCAAATAAAAAAATTGTATTTTTAATATCTGCTCAGAATTATCCCAAGTTTTTCCTAGTTTCCACATTTTACAATAATTGTACTAAATAAAACATATATCTACAACCGCCCTTTAGTCGCCCGCAAATATAAATACATGAATAATTTTTAAAGAGAGGTAAATATATATATATATATATATATATATATATATATATATATATATATATATATATATATATATATATATATATATATAGCAAAAACTTCCCTATCGCTTCCACACAAGAAAAACATTATTATTTTTTATATTTATTGACACTTTCAAACAATTTAAAACGACAAAAAAATCGAACGTCCCCAAACGGTATTATTTCTTTTCACTTTCCTGCGGAGAACGATAAAAACAAGACAAAAAAGGGTATTAATATTTTCAAGTGATTTTTTGCGAATTTGGAGTATTTTCATATAATTTTCAACATATAAAAAACTTTTCTTTTATTTCCATACAATAAATTTTGAAATATTTAGCTTTCAGAAAACAGTTAAATCACTTTATTCATGTGGCAGCCATATGTCAAATTCCAGTGCGATTACAGTCTAAGTATTACCCTATTTAAATCATTTCTTACGTATGCACTTAGATTGTAATTGCTGTATACTACAGGAATATCTTGACATCTAGTTACATAAGTAGAAGGTGCAAATAGGCAAATAATTTTGAGGCAAAAATTTCTTCACAAACTTTCGAAAACTTGATGTTCAATACATAAATGTACTAAAAGCCGTAATTTATAAAAAAGTATTGGCCTATTTGGAAATGCAAAAACCAAAAAAGTTAAAAATTTACTTACATATAGAAGGAGCAGAGCAAGGCTTTATGTTAGGACGAAAAACGGTAAAATTATATTAAAATATACGACGGGAATATCCGTGACCATCCCGAGATGACCTCCTCTAAGTCGACCGCGGGCCCGAGAAGGAAGTTTTCCCTTCAACACATTCGATACGAAGTTTCGGTATAAAATGAACAAAGAAATTGGCACGCAAAATAAAAATGATCCCAAAAAAACTCCACATCGAGCTCGGGTTTGTATAAAAACGATTGAAAAAACAATGAATCACGCCCGTTTGCTTAGGTAATTGAAGGTATCCGTCATATTTCTACCTGAAATTTTGTCGATTTTTGACAAATATGAAATTTTATAGATCTCGTTATTCCTATAATGAAAAAATACTGTAAAATTATTTATTTTAAATTTTACCAAAGGAAATATTTTTCACAAAAATTTTGTATAATATTGGAAATGAAAAAATTAAATAAATTGTTTCATGCGTCCTGTTTTATATTTTAAAGATTTTTGAAATTTCTAAATTAATATGTCTTTTATTTATAATAATAAAAATTGTTATTGTACAGGGCGTCCACAAAAACATTGGAGAATTCTTCGAATGTACTTAATTTTACCAACTAAACTATTTTTCGTAAAAATTTTATTGCTATTTAAAATAATATCAGAAATGTTTAAGTTAAGATGGCATATACAAGATGAAGAAAAAGTTAAAAATATATAAAGTAATATTAAAAGCGAGCATTCATTTTAATATAGATTCTCTCCGGACAATATTATTTAAAGTTGTGCTGGGGGAAAATTTTATTTTATTTTTGAAGATTCATGACGGTTCTTAGTGAAATCGGATTAAATGTAGTATGACGCAGTTCTCAACTTTCTTATCAAAAGTTTTCATGGGCCTGAAGCCATCTAATGGTTAATTTTGAGATATACTGATTTAAGAATAGCATGCTGTCCAAGGCTATGGTTCCGCATGTCTCAGAAATTAAGCATTCTGGAGAAAAAGTTTTAATATAAAAATTGTGAAGAATTAAGCGGTACGGTGTTTTTTTTATGGTAATTCATATATGTTGCAAATATGGAAAATCTGGGAATATTTCACTTTAACAAAAATATATGTAAAATGGTAGTCTACATTTTGTATTATATTTTTTTAAAGGTCAAATATATTTTTACAGTAATTCAGTTTATCAGCTTAGAACTCGGAAATTAAGCACTTTGGAAACAATTTTTAAGCAAAAATTTGTAGGAAATTGCACGGAGTATCTTATAGTAACCTTTAGGTTGACGTTGAGAAATACCCTTTGGATGAATTTGACTTTTTGAACCTAAATTTGACCACGTTTTTGTTAACTCGCTTTGTTGTATGTCTGTTTTGTTTATTTGGTATAAATTTTGCAATCGATTTTGAAACAACTTTCCGATGAGCTAGAGACCTGAGACCCGATTCTTTAAGCACATTTTTTGACATTCTCTTTCCTTATCTCTTTTAGGACAGTGACACTCGTGTGTTACTACAGACTAAACAATGATGGAAGATCCTTATTATGACATTCTCTTTCCCTTTACTTTTATAGAATCGCAGCCCTGAAACTTAGCTCAGAACTAGATGGCAATGCAATATTAACTAGCTTTATTGTATGTCTGTTTATCTGTTCGGTACAAATTTTGCAATCAATTTTAAACTAACTTCCCGATGAGCTAGATCCTTAAAACTTTGAACATAGCTCAGAGCTAGATGACAATGCAATATTAAATCGCTTTTTTGTCTGTCTGTTTTGTTTGTTTGCCTGTTCGGTACAATTTTTGCAATAGATTTAAAACTAACTTCCAGATGACCTAGAAACTTGAAACGGTATGTAATTGCTTTAATTTTCTTGTTTATTTTGAATGACCTCATGGTTATTTTTACATATTTTTCCCAAAAAGTAGATTAGCTTCAAATTCTTATAAAATTTTGTTTTTCCAATAATAAACTTTGATTAAAGGACGTCTTTATAATTAAAGCAAGATTTAAAGATAATAAATGTCGTATAAGATTTAGTTTTGAAAATCATTGCCGTCAAAATAAGTTAATATACCATGAAGTTCGCTTTCTTTATTAGCCACAGATATATTGACAACACCAATAGCGCTTTTCCGTCTTGCAGTTGCTCATTAAAAATCTTGGGAACGAGAAGATCGACTGATGGGGATTTATATACATCTATCCTTTATTGTTGGGGTTAAAGATTGTTCAACATGCTCAACATTTTATATGTATATGCGAACAACAATCCCCAAGCCACAAAACACGAAAAATCTCCTAGCTTTCTAATTTATAATACCTGGGGATAGCGAGTTCCACACGTAGACATATAAAGCCTGGACCGCGTGTCCAAGTGTGCCGACTTGAGCTTGATGTGAGAGAGGCGCAAACATCAAAGGATATAGTCTTTCTCTCTAAAGGGGTAGAGTCAAGCGTCGCGCATATACGCGCCAAAGTTATCTCGCGTGAGCGACCAATCTACGGCACGTGTGTGCGATATGAAGACCTATCCAATCCCTTTAGAGAGACAGAAAGACTATATTCTTAGATGTTTACGTCTATCTCACACCAAGACCAAGTCGGTACACGTATGGGATCCTATCTGTGTCTTCCGAAGTCTTGCTGTTGGCCTATGGACACCTTTTAATTATTTCGTGGAGGATATTGAAGTGAGAAAGGGGGGTTTGTTTGAGAAAGGGGGGTTTGTTTAACTGATAAAGGGGGTTTGTTTGAGTCCATACACTGGGACTAGAGGTCTATTCTTTATATGTTTATGGTTCCACGTGATTAATGTCGCAAGTAGACCCCATGGAACCGGGACATAGTGAGTTGTATGCGACCAAGTCGAAAGATAGGTAAGCTTTAGTCCCCAAGCTCTCCAATTCACATAACTCGATGATGGCGAATTCTTACGCACGTGTAATAAACTGAAAATGTCCGAGTGGTGTGGATCCACACAATAAGAAAAATCTGGGCGTAAGCGTGGCTTAATAAGACATATATCAAGTTTGAAGCATTGTGATTTGTTAAATTAAAAAAAAAAAAAGGCAAAGACAGAAGATTTCCCGCCTAAATCCGCCATTCCAAGGTCATTATGCAAAAAAATGTTTAACTTTTCAGTGGGCAGCTTTAAATATGGCGGAAACTGTTTATTTTCAATATTTTGTGTGAACATAACCTGTTTTTTTTCAGAAGTTTGTTGTTCTATTTATATTTTTTTATGAGTTTTGAGATAATGGATATTTATGAACTATGTTCAGTTGTTTTAATTTAATAAAAATGCTTGTTACTAAAGATCATTACTGCTGGGTCCTCAAAAAAAAAAACAATTCTTTTTAATTTTTTGATTAATTTTATAACAATTACAAAAATACAGTTGTTCGTTATACAAAATTAAAGCTAATGAAATAAAAGTAGTTATATAATACAATTTCTATTCAACGACAATTTCTGATATAGAGACGCTAATCCACAGACATGTCCATCCATGGTTACCAGATCAAATAATGAGATTTCCTGACAATATCCCTGACTTTTCAGTAAATATCCGGACATTTTATCTGAATGTTGTATGTGGTATGTTAAGGCAGTAAGATTTTCTAAATATTTGCAATCGAAACACCAAATACGAATATCGAGCGAATGTTCTCATTAATGGGAGCGTAGTGGACTAAGGAGAGAAATAGGCTGTCTATATCGCTATAAGTTTTGCTTTTCGCTGCCACCAATGTTATAACTTTGCTGGTTCTGCTTTTGGTTTATCACTAGTTTCGATGAATTCAAATAAATCTAATATTAATTTTAATATTTTATTAAAATACTCACTAAATCATGAGGTAAAAACAGTTTTTCTTCTTACTTACTAATGTAATGTCTTTATTGTGGTTTTTTAATTTTAGTTCCCCTCGTCTCTATGTTCATGTCCTAGTTATTATTTCTGTATCTAAATTATTATTTTACAGTCCTAGGCACACCAACAAATATAACATAACTATTTATTTACATGATTACTGAAATGAAAAAGTGCGTATTTATGGGACGATGACAATATGAACAAAGCTAATGGTCTCTATAAAAAGTAAAGATTTATAGTTTCGGAGATTAAGGCAAGCTTTTGTTTGAGCCTCTTAAAATATAAATTTACTTAAGATATAACTTCTTCTTAAGAGAGTATTAAATATTAGACTATAATTATCTATTAATCCATATGAGTAACTTAAAAATATTTATATGTAGTAATTTAATAATTAATAATTTGTAGTAATAGTTGGTTTACAACAATATTTTCTGTTAAGGTTCTACTCTAGACACAATTTAACATGTGAAGAATGTCATGAAATGGTTATAAAAGACCAGCAATTGCCGAAAGAAACATCAAGCAATAAAGAGTACGAAACTAAAATTATTAATATACTAAATTAAAAATTCATTCATTTTGTTAACGTTTAATTAATTTATTTTTTCTTACTAGAATGATTAATAAATATTTTTTATCACTAATATTTTCCTCTTTTAATTTCAAAAAAATACTGAAAATTGCAGTTTTTTCCTGTTTCCCTAACATGGGGCTAAAATTTCAGACATGTCAGAAAAATTCCTGTCGTCTCGTAACCATACCTTTAGCAAACTTTGTATAAACCTATTATAAACAATTAAAAAGTAAAAATTAATATTGATGGAAATTTAATAACATAAATCCAGTTGGTATCATATGTAATGTATTCTTCTAAAAACTACAGTTAATTGTAATTATTAAAACGATTGTTAAAATTACACTGTTATATTGAAATTCCCGTCTTTTAACTCCTTGGCAATTCTTTACCAAGTAGAAGTGGTAAACTTTGGAAATAAAACTTCTTTTAAAGAGTCCCATATTACCGCACGTGTAACCTGAATAATTTCAGAAACACTGTTTACCGACTCTGAATTCGCATTGTTGCTTTCACATGCTGATTTCATCAGCTAAATATTACAATGTTACTTCCAGCCTAGCAATAAGGGTATAGCTTTTCCCATTTCCATATCGTGTTTCCTAATTCTTGATCCAACAACTGCAAAAAGCTCTTCAAATTTACCAATAGTAAGAGGAAAATATTAAAAAAAAAATTAGACTCATTTTCTCGCATTTCTTGAATTAAATTATTAATATGTCCAAGCCTCTCTCCAATGTTTTCCTTAAATACAGACCGGGCCCAGTAGCGACGAATTTCCTGCTTTTTTTTTAATAAACAATATATCAATATTCTCCTTGCATTTTATAACTTTTTTTGGTAATAATTCGGAAAAGAGTAAATGTAGAGATGGGTGTCATTTTGTTCGTTTTGTTTTTGATAATTTTCTTGATTTTTCTGATAAAAAAAAGTGTACACTAATAGAAGCATCTGTATTAAATAAAATTTCATAAATTTTTATCGGAAAAATGAAGAAAATTATCAATATTTCCAAATTATTACCCTTTTTTTTTAAATTAAAATACTGCCGCAATTAATCTTTTATTTTGCTTCGTTTTAATTTTTAGATAAAATATAAAAAAAAATCCTGATAAAAGTTAAGTTAAGACAAAAAAAACACACCCTTTATGACCGCGTAACGAAATGTTCCGTGTGGACGATAGATTTTTCACTTAAGGGGGCATTAGGTCCGCCATTTTTGTCCATTTATCTGTCATTCACAACTAATTCCGTTGTTTTATACTAGATGTCACCCTTATGCAGAATTGAAGAAATAAATTTCTTAGCGTAAAAAATAGTAAATCCTCAATTTAAGAAATCTCCATTGATGAAGGCGGTGTTGTCTCAAACATTACATCTTACATTACATTACCTAAATTTAATGACTTTTTGGTCACTTTCTAGCACTAAATCTAAAATGTTGCAGAATAAAAAATAAGGAAATATTTAGTGAATAATATTTAGAATTTTAAGAGTTATTATTGGATTTCGAATTCGACAGATATTATTATCAGTAATCCATGAGTCTCTTTTTTTTGAAACATATGGCATCCTGCATTTTATTTAGCAAAAACGGGAATAAAATTATGTTCTGGCGTTTTATACCTCAAGTTCGTGTCTGGCCCCGACTAACTACTTGACCTTGACAGCTTATTTAATTTCAATCTAAGCTGTTGTAAATTTTGACTGGTATAACCTAAAAGTTAGGTTAAGGATTGACATACAAACATAGACGTAGAATAAACTAATTAAATAAAATGTAATTTTATTTAATTTCTACTACGTCTATGCATACAAACAAAAACATTGTTTCTAGGAGTAAAGAATAAATTTTGCGTGATGTGTTCAAGATCGGAACACAAAGCCAGAAAAACATAAATATTTTTAAAATTGTAAAAAAGGCTTTAAATAAAACGACGTAAGCATTTCATCGCAGGTGGGGACTCGTGTTTTTTCAAAAATAATAGGTAGGTATAATATGGTACATTTTACATTACAAAAAATAGCATGCAAAAATCAGTGCTTGTTTCTATGATAATCCTTATTAATTATTATGTTTTTAGCTTTATAAATTCACCAAAATGGTTTTGTACCTGGCTGGAAGCATTACAGTGACCATAAGATATGAAACTTTTTGCATTTGCTGCAGATTCAAGAGAAACAAAAAAAATGGATTTCTTTAATAAGGTATCTACTTATAATAGCATTTATGTCATGAAATATGTTGAAGAAGAAACCTGGCAATACATTTTATTATAATTTTATATATAAATTCAAATTTGTAGGACAGAAGACAGAGAACCCTCAAAATATTAATTACTATGCAACTGTCATTTTGTAAATACGGATCAAAGAAGTGGATCAACATATTTAAATTTAACATTCAAAGGAAACTTAAATTTCCTTTTCCAGAGAAACGGTATGTACCTATATCAAAATATAAACTTTTTTTTAAGAGGCCTGTTCATCATATTTTTTTTGACTGAAATCTAAAAATATAATAGAAAATATTTAGAAATGAAATTTTAAGAAATAGTATTACTTTTTTTAAGAGAACTGCATATTTATATAAACTTTCTTTTTTTTAGGAAAATAGCTTTGAAAGAAACAGATGACTAAATCATTCTTTCCACAGTGGAAAACAATAATAATAGCTGGGCCTTATATAGCAATTGTTTTTGAATCTTTAGGCCCTTCAAGATGTAAACGGGCAAATTCCATTGTAGAAGATTTGGCATCAACATCCAAAAGTGTAAGCAGAAATTCAGGGGCACACTGTTCAAAACTATAAACACTTTTAATTATTAGTAAATAATTAATATTAGGTATTATGCAGCATAGCAAGTTAAACTACTATCAAATATTAATCAAATTTTGATTTGGGACATCTGCTTTAGTTGTAAAGTACTACAGTGACAAATATAGCACTGCATTAAGTTCTTTTCAACTAATTAATGAAGACGAAAGCTTGTTTCCAACAGCATTTTATACAATTAGAAATTGTAGAAAATTACACTGCACAGAAATTTACTCATCGATTCCAACTAACCTAGAAAGTCCAAGGAAGACTTACAGTTTCTATAAACACAGAAAGATTTTGAAGGTGTATCACCAAATGATGTAATTATTTTTGTGAGCAAGGCATATCCAGAATCTATGTCGGACAAAAAAGTTACAGAACATTTTGAAACAAATAATTTTTTAGTGATCTTATATTAGCTGATAAATGATTCCTGATCAAGTAATTACTTCCTGCAGGCATCCTTAAATATCCCACTATTTTTAATTTCCACAGAATTTAAAGTGTATGAAACAAATTATAGCAAGGGTAAAAATACATGTTGAAAGAGCTATTCGTAGAATTTTTGAATATCATTTGTGTTTTAATTTCCAGTATCCTCTAATAAAAGAAGATGGGGAATTTTATTGAATAAATAAATGTTTCCAAATTATAAATATTTTTTTTCTGTTTTTTATATTTAGTAAATCATATAATTTTATTTAAGTATTTATAAAAAGAAAATATTTTCGTAGGTGTTGTTTTATTTCTTAAGATTAGGATATTTTTGTTTAATTTTTCCAGGTAAAAACTAATATATTTTTTACAATTAAAAAAAAAACATGAAATCTGGATACATCCAAAATAAAAACGTTTTAATGGCATTTATATAAAACTAAAATATTAACAAAAACATCTTTTAAAACAATATGTATTTATTACTTAAACCTAGCAAATTACTGATCAATATAATTGCATATTAAAGCGATTATATTAAATGATAATGAGTAAATATGCATAAACCATAGATAAAATAGTATATTTACAATTAAATAATACTTAAATCTACATAAATATATACATTTATTTACAACTTTTTTGATAAATTACTTAATTTCCTAAAAGTTTTGGTAAATACTCATGAATATAAAAATTCTCTAATATTACTAAACTTTCTTTCCATGAAGTATCATATTCTATCTGTACTGTTACTTCTCTTAATGTTCAGAGACAGAGGTAACACTTCAATTTTTGTTAAATATTAAGATTTTCACGTATTTGTTCATACTGACATCTAAATTTAATCTTTTTTTAAGAAAATCTATGGTATTTTTATTATAGGTTCTTCTTCACTGAATGGATTTGATACCACAAAGATTGTAGAAACCTAAAATATTATTGAACTGTATTAATAAAGGAAGTGTTAAATGTTAGTAGTATAGAAAACAACAAAAAGGTTTTATGTTTCATATTTTCTAACTAAATACTTATATACCAGTAAGATTTTTAAACAGGTCATCAGGATATCGATTCCCTAGAAAAGCCGATAAAATGGTCACCAAATTGCTTGCAGTTAAGTGAACTTTGTTCTTAGGTACCAATTTTCATTACAATATGTCTAGTGGCAACTTTTGCAATTTTCTTAATGATATCATAATTAATGGCAAATATTTAATTTTGTCATGAGTTGACAAAACCATCTGAGAAAGAATGTCTTCAATAATGGGTAAATTTACATCTTACTCCTGCTGTAGTATTTGTTTGCCACAACTTAATAAATCCTACAGTATTACTCTTAATTTCATTTTTATTTTTTTAGTTCTTTCTGGCTCATTTTCACCTCAAAACATTTTTACTGGCATGTTTCCTGTCCAAAGTACCAATATGGTGACATTTTATCTCCCTTGGACAAGCATAAGTTGTAATTTCAAGATCTCCAGATCTGTTAAATGAAATCTGTAATAAAAAACTTATAATTCATAATTAATAACGCTGAACAAAGGTTTATAATTTACCTCAACGCTGTCCGATTATTTCTTCATACTAGCAAGGGATTTTTTTTTTCAATAAACAAACTGAATTTTCTTATGTCATTGGACTCAAATGCATTTTCGCTTTTTAAATGACTTTATTATCGCTTCCAAATAACTCGTTGATGCTAGAAAGTTTTAACACACAAATAATATAAAAATAATATCAAATACACAATGTTAAAAAAAATATCCTCAATGTGGTCAACCTTATAAGATTACAAGTAAAATTCTTACCTTTTGACAGTATGTTATGAAAAAATCTTCTGAAATGGAAGAATTCTACAAATTTTTTAAACTTCAAATAAAGTTTTATTTGTAACAAAATTAACAATAAATAAGAAATTAAAAACCTCTTATGATAAGATTCAGAAAGTTCCTGTAGCATATTTTTTGACTTTTCCTTTCCGTATCTGTTCAAGACAGTGACATACTTATGCATTACCACAAAGGTAACGAAGATGCAAGATCTTTTTTTTATGACATTTTGTTTTAGATTATTTTTGTAGAATCCTAATCTAGAGAAATCATTCCCATTTGAAATATTTCCACTCATAATTCGGCAGTGACTGCTGCGCCAACAAGGCCGAACTAAATCAACTTCCGGTATCCTAACAGTAATTTTCTACGCCGACTATTAGTTGATAGTCGAATGTCTTCTTCTGTTGAATGCAAATAAAAAAAGAACACCAATGTCAAACTGTTCAGGTCACATCAATTACAGTTTTTGATAAAACTTAGGGCCGACCCGGGAATTATGATTTGTTACTTTTTACTAGTTTTTTTATATACGTTGAATTTTTTAAAATAAATATCCATTTGTTGTGATTTTTTAGACAGAATAGTATTTGTAAAAATACAAGGGGAGACTCCAATAAAATTTGTGAAATGTTGGCTAGATTTTAAATGATATTGAAAAAACATGTCTTTTCTGACGGCTAGAAACTTGTGTGTACTCAAGTAATAAAAAATGCTATTTTTAAGCTTTTTTCTCTGAATATTATGTAACTCTCCCCTTCATTATGCTTTTCCTAAGCATTTTTTGAAAGTTTCAGGTAAAAATCGTTTTTCCTCGTTGAATTTCAACGTATTAAAAATGATAATTTTTGGGTCAAAATAATGGGTTTTTATGACGTAAATGACCTTGAAAAATGCCGCCTTAAAGTGAAAAAAATGAAACTGATAACTTCATGTTCTTTTGAATATGCATTTACTTGTTATTGGGTCGAAGTGATCATGATTACTTCAAGTGACAGAACTGAAATTACTCAAAAGAATATACCTTAAGTTGTTATATTGAAAAATTACAATTTAAAGTTCAGGTTATAAAACGACTAATGAAATAAACACTGTCTTAAAAGAAATTTAAACATAATTCGAAATAAAATTTTAGCTTATCTACAATGTTAAAAAGGATCTAGCCATAGGGATTAACTATATGTTACTCTTCTTTATGCTATTATTAAGTAAAGTGTTTTCCATGTACCTTCTAAACTATAAAATAATTAATTTCTGATCAAAAAAATTAAATGAAAAAAATGATAAAAACTACACAATAGCGCAAACAAAACTTTAAAATCGTCGATCTATTAAAAAACCTTCAGTATAATCTTACATATTGATGTAATACAAAAAACGTAGGTACTTACCGAAAATAATGAATTTCTGGGATCGAACCACGCGATTTACAAAACAATACCATACACTGATACATTGTGGTAAATTAAAGTGTATACAAATGTCTTGACAACATACACAAATATAAATTCCGAAATTTAACTAATGATACTGCACCGCACAACAAAGAAAATAAGCGTTGAGGACGATGGAAAACAACCGCATTATACAAAAAAATACGCCGTGACGCCGATCGTGTCGCAAACCCTGCTCTGGTTTCCCGTTCTCACATTTACTGCCTTCGATTCAAGAGTTTTAAGTTTAGGTGCATCAAACCCTGAGTAGCTCCGAGTAGATGTGAATAAAGCAGTTAAAGTGTTAATTTGAACAGTAAATAACCTCCAAATTATTTTTTTCGGAATTGGTATTTTTAATATGCCTAGCAAAACATATTGAAGATAAAAAGCTAAAAATATTTTATTACTTATTATTCTGAATTTTGTATGGTGTGATCGCATTTTCGGCCATAAATATTTCATAATTCGTTAAAAAAAAACTACGAACGGAAGACCGATGACTTGTGAAATAATCTTATTTTTTTGTCTCTCCATTTCATGTATAAAATGTTTTTTACCCAAAAATAGCGTCTAAAAATGATAACTGATAGCTGTTAGGGCTTTATCACCAAATATTTTTAGTGGTGCTCGAGGTGTAAGAGGAGAGCAAATCTGACAAGCTCCGAGACATAATGCACTGCATGAATAAAGCAAGGGCTTCTTGCACCTGAGCAGCTCAGAGCTGCTCCGGCCCATGAATCGAGGGCAGTAATTGTTAACTTCATGCAACAAATTTACTACGAAATTTCTTTTTGCGCTTGCTCCACATAGCCAGTTGATGTCAATTTATGGCATTTATTTTCTGCATGGTGGAACACTTTTTTGGGCATTTAGCCTATTTTAGTAGTTTTCCATCCCCTTCCAATTTCCTTGTTTGGAACAAGAGATACAACGTTTCCCGGTACTCACCCCCATTTTTTCGCTCTTAGCCACGTGACAGGCAGCATATAATGCTCCGAACGCGTTACACGGCAAAGAGAGGATGGCGAATACGGGGTTGTGCTATCTCGCTCGTTTCGAACCGCGATTGGCTGAAGATCGCTTTGAAATTATGGGAGCAAGAGAAGTAACATGATCCTGTATCCGCCCTCTCTCTATCTCTCTTTACCGTGTAATGGGTGCGACACATTTACATGCTGCCTCCAGTGTGTATGCTCGAAGGTTATTACCGTAAGAAATGTTTCATGACGTGTAATAGAATTTTGAAATGGCGATAAATAAACAAACCTGCCGTCAGTCATATCTTATTGAGCCAGTATTATTATTTGTTCTATTCTCTGTCGTAATTAGCAATGCCCCTGCTGGTGGTAAGGGCATATAGGCTAGCGATCTATTTTTGACCACCGTAGTAAATGTATGGATGTTTCGTCCCGATACCGATGGTGGACTCATCAGTGAGATCCACCGGTATCTTTCCCAGACATCCTTGTACTTTCCACAAACTTTGCCGGAAAGCGGTGGTGAGATGTTATGTTTCACAACATCCCAGAACAAAAAAGTCAGATTCTATCACTATGATTCATCCTCATCAACCAAATGGCAACTAAAGGTGTATTCATAATTCTCTATCACTTCGATCACTGGTAGTGTCTAAAGAATGTGACTCGTACGCACAATTTCAATGTTGCCAAATTTTGCTTATAACATTTTTCATTATTTTAAAATTTTTGGTAACAATTTTCTCTCCTAACCTTTAAATTTTGGAAAAAAATTTTATTTTCCTTCTTACTTCGTCAAAATTGCCTCGTATTTTTTACTCTATATTTAAAAAACGATGATATTAAAAAATATGTATTTAAAATGGCTTCTCCAATAAGTTTCCCTCGCTTTTTGCCCCACCAATTCACTAAATTTGGCGGGATTCAGTTTCAGGCATTTAATTTCAAGACCGTTGCCTTATTTCGCGGTAATAATTCGATCAAAGCGTACGATTTGCAACTACGAAGTTTGTCCAAGATGCCGTCAGCAGATTCATCAAGTCTTGTCCTTAAATATACCAAAGTAAATCCAGAAGCTTTTCCACCCACAAAGGGTTCTATTAAAGCCGCCGGTTATGATTTAAAAAGTGCCGTAGACATCACAGTTCCTGCACGTGGTAAAGCCCTAGTTGATACTGGTCTCAAGATCCAACTGCCAGAAGGGTGTTATGGACGTGTCGCCCCAAGGTCTGGTTTGGCAGTAAAAAACTTCATCGATGTGGGAGGTACAAAATTTGCTTATTTTTTTCCCTATTTTTACAAGGTAAAGATTGATAATATTTTTAGAGTGGAGAGACTAAGGGTATCAATGATTACAAGTATTTCATAATTATTGTAGTGTGTTAATTCTATGAGAACCATCTTTTCTATTGAAATTAGCTCTATGGCAAAGTTATCAGTGGGGTTCAAAGATTGGTAAAATTAATGCCTGTATTGTTACTGATAATACTGTTAAGGCTTTAACGTTATTCTGCTTGTGAACCAATCTATGATTGTTTGTTCATATCTAGTTAAACAATAACCGTTGATGTATCTGCAGGTTATCACGTAACACAAACGTCTTTAAAGTCATGACAATGTCGGCTTTAATATTTAACAAAATGTGCTATAAAAACAACCTTGAATAAAGTCCTGTATATAAATATTTAAATATACTTTTTGTATTTGAGGCCAAATGATGAAACACAAATAAAAATTTTAAAAACCTTTGTTGTAAAAATATTATTGATAAAATTGTTCTAAGATTTCCTGCTATAAAACATAATTTCTTATAATTTTAAGATATTTTATCTTTATTAAAAAAACAGAGTTCACTTTTAGTACTTCGAATCATGTTCAACAATTATTACTTTATTATTTTCAGCTGGAGTGGTGGATGAAGATTACAGAGGAATCCTGAAAGTGGTGCTTTTTAATCATTCTGATGATGATTTTGAAGTCAAAAAGGGAGATCGTATTGCCCAACTTATTTGTCAGAAAATCTACTATCCTGACTTGGAAGAAGTACAGGTATACAGTTTATCTTAAAATAGTCACTATGAATAGCATAACCAAAGAACTTGGACTTGACATGTTGAACAATAATCTTTATTTTTTTGGGTTACAAATTGTTAGGTTCTTCTAGTTCTTGGCGAAAACAAATTTAGGTTTATATTTTATAATAGTCAGTTATATTGTTATCAGATCTTGACTTTTTTTAATAATGGTATTTAAAAGGAAAATTAAGCAATATATTTTTTTTGTTATGCTATTTTGTAGATATTATTACAATCACTACTTATTTTTAACTAGCTCTGGCTTCTTAGGGGTATAGAGTTGTAAATGAGAGCTACATATGAAATAATCATGGTTTGGAATATATAACTATATTCAAAGTTCGCAACATTTGACCCTTAATTTAGGTGCTGACTTATTCATTATTCAACAAACAGACTTTTTTTATATCTAGAATCTCATTATATATAGTTTTCATATCGTTTAAATGAATGAGTCTGGATTTACAGATAGCCCCAATCGGAGATCTTTTATACTCTAGTGATATAAAATGTATTTTTATTTTTTAAATTTTTTCCTAAATTGATTTTTAATTATATTAACTTATATTAGCTTGGTAATTTCTGAAACAGCTGTTTCTTAATATAGAGTTATGTAACTGAATTTTATTATTTTTCAGGAATTGACTGATACTGCACGTGGGGAAGGAGGCTTTGGTTCTACTGGTACCAATTGAATATTTTATTGTACGCTTATTTTATTCTAACAATTAATACAGGTTTTTTCAAAAATAATATTTAGTTATTTACAGCAGAAGACTTTCAGTTATTTAAATTTTTAAAATCTGTCTTTTTCGTTATATAAAAAGTTGAAGTTTTTGTTTATGTTAGTGTTGTTTCCTATAAGTTTAAGTTAACTGTAAAGAGTTACCAAAATGTATTATTTTTAACATACTTTTCGATACATTAAGATACATTTCTTAGTGGAATTAGTTTTTTCTTTAATTTCTTAATATGCTGGGCATATTTCAAAAAGTGAGTTCTAAGTAGGTTGTGAATGAGAATATTTTCATTACTTATGTTTCCTGTGTGTTTCCTCAATCCGTGACGTGTTTGGTTTTTAGTTTTAAAAGTTTATTTAATCAGCGTTATTTAGATAAAAAATATGTACATGAGGGTAATTTCAACTCACAAATTTCATCTTTTGATTAGAAACATAGCCAAAATGTTAGTTTTTAAGATAATGTTAGTAAAGTAATCTCATTTCCCTACTTATAAGAAAACATTAAGCTTATTCTTAAAAATGCTTGTTCTGTTAAAAGCCGATTTTAAAATGTGATGTTTAGTTTTTAAGACCTAAAATAAATTAACCTATTTTAAATCCAGAAAAGTATTTTTTTTTAATATTAACTATTACTTATGAATTTATGATTAAAGACATATAAATAACAGACGTGAGATAGTTCCATATTTTGTTTAATCTAGCAATTTGATGCCTGAACCCTTTGAAGTGTGTTGGCTGTCGCTTAGAAAGAGACGGAGACATATAGATGGGTAGTACATCTCTCTCTATTCTGTGATATTAGACTATATTAGAACCAGTTGGTTTTCGTAATAATAATAACTGAACCAATTTTGCCAACCGCAAAATTAAATTTGTTGATGATACTATAAATAAAACTGAAGTGTCTTGTCTGTTGTGGGTAGTCTTTGAAATGACCACATCGATTTTGATGCAACTTTACTGACATGAAGAGGAGGCTGTCAGGAATGATAGGCTGTTTTTCTTTATTATTACAGTTGCATTTATCTAGTAGCAATTAAGATAATTTTCATGGTGCTTTCCCAGAAAGTTAGTTTGACAGCAACTGATTAAAAATAAATAAATTAGAGAACTCTCAGACTCAACAACTTTTTATTTCACGCGGACGAAGTCGCGGGTAAAAGCTAGTATAGAATAACTTAAATATCTCGAAAATGCTATAGTTCTATTCTATGTACTTTTAGTACCACATTTTTTTTCAAAATTTAACTTAAAACTTAATCAGTTTCCAAAAAAGGAGGAAATTATTTTGTAAAGCATATTTTTAGCAATAACTTTAGAACCATCTAGCTTTACTTTTATCTACAAGAAAAAGGGCTGTGACAGAAGTGTGAGTGATTTAAGTTTTTCCTTTGGAGGTATGGAATCCTAAAAATGCACAAAAAGAAAAACAACCCATAAAATAAATCAATGGTTATATATTACTTAAAAAAGTAAAATACACATAGTTTGGTAGTTGCTTTTTTAAAACTACATCTATACAATTATCAAAATAAGGAGCACTCAATAAATATTCCAAACGATTATGGATATATTAAGCAAATGCTTTAAAAATTTGTGTCAAAAATATACTTTTATACAGAGTGATCCATTTAATTAATCCTTTCATTAAATGTTGGTGTCTTTTTTCCAAACTATGTTTAGCGGCAATAAAAATGATATTACATATTTTAAATAAAATATCCTAGACTGATTGGAGGCCCCGCTTAACATGGGATTATAGATTTATACAATTTTGTAGACTAGAAACATTTCTATATCCTAAACGTATTTTTATTAACAATGTTATGCCTTTCTCTTGTATGTAGCTCTTGATTTTTAGCGGCGTTCACATTTGAAAAAAATTTTTTACATTTAAAAAATCGGAAATTAGATGGAGACTCTTGTATTAGATGTATTACAAAGGAGTGTTTAGGACTTCATAAATATGAAAGAAATCAAGGGTACAAAAGTAAAAAAACCGGCAATAATTGATTACTGCGCTTTATACGAAACATATTTTATTTACAATACCTCTCCAAGGCATACAGCCTTTGAAACGATTTTCTCGAATTTGTTTATTTTTAGAGATATTTGAGGTTGTCGATTAAAATGGCCTTACCTTGTATAAATATTCCTAATACATTTAATCGTTGTTCCACATACTTGTGAATATCTAAACACTCATTTTACATATTTTTGTTACTGTTACATACAAAAACAGAAGGTATAATAGAATGGAAATTTTATTGATGGCCTGATGTTTTATTTACAATTGTAGGCTACACTCCATGTATTAGTCCACAGTACAGGGTCCTATTTTGAAAATGATTTAACACTGGTCTGAAACTTCATGAGTGATTTTATTTTAAGGTAATCCACCACTTTTTTTATCTGCGAAAACTCTCGGAAATGGGCAGTTTTCAATGTGAAAAGCGGAAAACATGCCAATTTAATGATGTATTAAAAAAGTATCGGAAGTTAATTATATATAAAAAACGGAAAAAAGGGGTTTATAAAAATAATGGGCCATTTGGAAAGACCCCCCGACATGTTAAAATAACGAGGTTATGAAAATTTATCAACAACCAGCTGATTTTCACACAATTGGTTAATAAATATTCGTATAATTGAATGGTCATACTGGCCTACAATTGTCATGGGTAGTTTTCTCAGACCTACACCTTAAAACCATTGTAAATTGACACCAGTGTTTAAACTGACAAGATTAACAATAAGTCAAGCAAGTTTTAAACCCTAAAAATAAAAGTGAATAGGCAAAAATGGAGAATTTTATTTATTTTTGGGATACAACTATTTCTCTTACATATTTCAAGGCTTTCTTGTTAGGTTCTTATCCTTGATATCCCTATATAAGTGTTTATTTGTTGACGAATGTAATATAAATTGTGACAATATCATAAGCAAAACAAGACGAGCCGACTAGATTTATTTTTTATGGTAACTAGGTAGGGTTTAAGTCTTAAACCTTCCTGGTCTTCCCTTCTCAATTACTAATGGCCACATGTCTTCCAAATCCACCAACCTTCTTGGTGAATCTGGCTAGTCAATTTTACGAGGTTATGTTTACTGATGAACACTTATAGCCCACTTGTACCAACAGGTCAGGAGTTATTTTGTGATCAAAAAATGTAGTGGCCCACAAAAATATTGGGCAGTATTGCGTAATCTACAAAAAATCAGAAAAATAAGATTTTTTTAGTTCCGAATATAAAAAGAATGTATTTGATTGTTATTAATTACTTTGTATTTATATTTCTAATTGAACACTTGTTTTTTAGTTACTATTTCAATCTATTATCTCTACTCTAGTTTTTTAACTATCATCTAGACGGTATCTACCCCAAGTCTCCTTAATTGTTTGGAAGTTACATGAAAAAAATGGTTTTACGTGCGGAAACTTTGTATAAACAAACATCGATTTACTATCTCTATAATAATGGTAAATAATTTTTTACGTTTTTTAAACCACATCTACTGCTCTTTTGCTCTAAATTAACCTTCGAACGCATAAAAACATGTTTTCTTGCACTTTTTTTCAATTGTATTTTTGAATATTGTGCCTTCAATCTCGGGCATTTTGAGACTACTCCTATGAATGTAGGAGAGGGAGCGATAATTATAGGATCGCAAAATAGGAGATGTTGGACTTCGATTTCGAGCAGTAGGCTGCGCTGCGCCTGTACGACTGTAACCACGTGCCTTGAATAAGTTTCCAAAATAAACATATCTTAGGAACTATTCATTTTTAAGAAAAATGTTACAGAACATTTTCATTTTAGAATCATTCAAATAATCAAAAACAACTGTTTCCAGCTGGGGAAAAGAAATGTGCTGCGACTAGGGTTGCCAACCGTCCCCGTGAGGCAGGACGTCCCGTTTCCACGGCTCAAATAATGCGCCTCGTGATACATGTCTGCGGTAAGACGACCCGGATCAAAAAGCGATCGGTATTTATAATTAAAAAATAGACTCAAAGCGCTGAAACTAGATTTGACAAATATATCTGCTTACTCAGCCGACAGCGCCATGTTAATTTTGGGAAAAATATTTCAGTTTACAAACTACTTGCTCAAGATAATGCCAACATTTTGTCTGCAAGGTGTTCAGCACACATGGTACACAATGTCGTCCATCATGCTATGGAGAAGTGCGAGTTTGACGTGGAGAATTTGGTATAAGTGTATGAGAACTTATTCTATCATGCCCAGAGAGTCCAAACCTTAAAAGAATACTTTGCTGATGCGGAAATAGAATACCAAAATATTATAAGACACGTCAAAACAAGGTGGCTGTCAATACATCTTATTATATAATATTGGAAAAATTCTACGCGGGTTTCCAGCTTTGAAGTCATATTTTATAATTTTTCGAGATAACTGTCCAGTTGTATTGGGAAAATATCTTGATGACAACCACGCAAAGAAAATAGAATGCTTTCTTACATTTTTGGATTGGGAGCACACCAAATCGAAGAAGGGGAACTATCCACCTTGAAGCTGTCCAACATCCTGAGATTCCTGAGAGAAACAGGACTGGAGGAATTCAATTATATGTGATGAAACTAAAATTTTTATGGTGTTTTTTCAAATTTTTTTCACCTACGGCCCATATTTATTGTAAACCACTCATATCAATACATTCTATATACTTTATTTCAAAACGAAAAAAGAAATGGTTGTTCATCAGTAAACATAATCTTGTAAAACTGACACGTTTAAGGTGAAGGTCTGAGAAAACTGCCCATGAAAATTGTAGACCAGTATGACTATTCAATTATACTAATACTTATTAAATGATTGTCTAAAAATCAGCATGTTGGGGTTGGGGGCCTCACTAAACGGCCCTTTATATTTGTAGGCCACTTTTTCCGCTTTTTATATATAATTATTTTACGATTCGAGTGGAAAACAAACGGTTATTCATACTTTTTTAATACAACATTAAATTGACGTTTTCCGCTATTCACATTGAAAACTGCCAATTTCTGAGTGTCTGCAGATTAAAAAGTTGTAGGTTACGTTAAGATGAAGCCACTCATGAAGTTTCAGACAAGTGTTAATCATTTTCAAAATAGGGCCTTGTACTGTGGACTGTAATGTAATATTATCAGTATTTCATGCAACTAAACTACGCATACATAAAAATAATACAATAATATGTTCATTTTTATGTAGTAATATCACAAATAACAATAACTATAGTATCATAAAATAACAAAAAAGACAAGAACATTGAATTTTAAGAAATTAACTTTAGATTTATAACCTGAAACCCCAAAATATTTAATTAAAAAAATAGATGTTAACTGCGACACAGAAAACTAGCCCATACCAAATTTGGGGGAAATTGGATAACATTAATTTTCTTGACCAAAATGGTATGGGACCAATGCAAACGCAAAAAATTTTATTCAATCTGTGGAATATATATATATATATATATATATATATATATATATATATATATATATATATATATATATATAATCATGCTGGATGGTCTTTTGAATCCTGAAAAATTAATCTTCCAGTGTGTTTTTATTATTTACTGATTCATTAGTAAATTTTTCAATTTGTGATAATACCAACATTATATCAAAATTGAAGACCTCTGTTAAAGACTTTATCTGACAACGATTTTTTTATAGATAATAAAATATAAAATATTATCAAAATTTAGCCCAATTTCTAATGGGAAATTTAAAAATTAATTATAATCATTTGACACTACTGAAATTAAAATGTAAAATTTAAAATCCCAGATATAACATATGTAACACGAGCAAATAAGCTGCAAATTAACAACAGTTCTGTTGCTACCACAAGATATTAACCAATAATAAAATCGAATAAATCATTTCTTCAACAATAATTAACATTACAAAACTTTAAAATGATTGTATATATTTTAGCACCATTATTTTTTCTAATGCCTATATCTTTAGGCAATTCTCGGTAATGCATTTCAATAAAAATAAAAACTGAATGAACAACTTGGTACAGGGAGTTTAAATTTTAGTCAACACTATTGCTTAGAGTCTTATTACACGAATTACAGGTTTGGATTTATTTTATTCTAAATTTAAAGACGATTTAAAAAAGAAATAGATGGCCATCAGAGTTACGCGAAATAATATATAGCCTTACTCCGCAAAAACTATTGTATATTTTTCAGTAATTTTCTTATTATATTTCTGATTTTCTATAGACTTTTCATTGTTTTTTGACAGATGCCAGCAAACATTTATGTTACAAAGTCCATTTCGGTTTTTCATCTGATTTAGTCACATAGAGTAAATAAATAGTCTCATTTCAAATGATTTAAGTTGTTTAGTGAAAATACTATATACAGCCTATCAAAGTATTAAAAATGCCTAAAAAGTCCTACCAGTTTGCTAATTTAAAGAAACTTGTAGCTAATAATATAGCAATAGTGAGAACTTGAGTTTAAAAACCGCGACCAAAAAGTCTTGCAAAATCGTTGTCGATGTTTGCCAAGAAAATAAACGCGATTTTTTGACAACTATCGACTTTCTTTACGGTTACGATCGAGTTAAGATCATATATACCAACTGGTTAACAAGCATACTCCACGGGCCCCTTAGAAGCGCCTTGGCTCTCGCTTAGAACGAAATAGGTCGGTAATACCTATTTTCCAATGTACAGAGCTAAGAGACGCGTACGCGTGATATTCCACATAATCCATTAAGAAATATATTTTTCGATTGGTTGTGGACGTCAGGCGAGGGGGGTACCACGTATACGCGGCTCTTGGCTCCGTCTATTTCGTTCTGTTTCTAAACGAGGACCAACACGCTTCTATGGGATTCGCCATGTTAACAAGAGAAGTTCACCCTATGATTTATGGATCAACCATAGACACAGACTCCGAGTTCTATGGAAGCGCGTTGGCTCTCGCTTAGAAACAGATAGAGCGAAATAAAACAGTAGTACCTCTCTTTCTACGGTCTGTCATCCATTAGAGAGTTACTACTGTATTATTTCACTCTGTCTCTTTCTAAGCGAGAACCAACTTGCTTTTATAGAATCCGCACTCTATATACTTTTATGTTAATGGGGTTAGCCTAACCTCAACTCAGTCATATAAAATCTTCTAACGAAAAAAAAACATGAAACACATATCCATAAATCATAGGAAAAATTATCAGCTAAACAGCCTCTTATGTTGGAAATTGGCATAAGCTGATTGAAATGATCGAGGTAAATGACCTAGACTTTATGGCTTCGTTATACCCCTACACTCCCCGAAAGGGTAAAATATACAAGTTGCTCTATCTCTACAACAAATTTATTTGGAGATTTCATTACATTAAACAAAATACTTACAAAAATGGCTCTTTACCCCAAAAAAATCAATATCAATTTTAAAAACATGCCTTATAGCTTTAATTTATTAAATTAAAATAAATAAAAATAATTTATTAATATTTAAATTATTTTTTTTATCTTGAAAACCGCTGTAAGCAAATCAGTCTAATTATTGATTAGGGGCCCCCAATTTGCCATTATATAACCGTGAAGTGCATATCTCCAATTTAATTTGTTGGTTACTTGAATATTTCCCTTTTTGTGTATTCTGAATTCTATCTATCAAGATCCTCATTCCAAATTTATGAAATTACACAAACAGTTTTATAACAATGGCGAGGAATTCAGCCAACTGCATAATTCAGTTCACTTTTACATATTTTACAGGTAGATTGTTCATTCAAAATTCTTGCAGTAGCAACAAATTAATATAGATAAAACAAAATTCTATATTTTTGTAAAATTTCAAATAAATACAGGCTTAATTATTTTTAATTCAGATATTCACCTTAGTGCTCTAGTGCTGGGGTATCCAAACTTTTTGGCCTAAGGGCCACACCGACTTCTCCACCAAGACCCAAGGGCCAAGACCTACCTCATCATATTGTAGTTTTGAATTACGCGTAAATTTCCCTATTAGGACAGCGCAGGGTACTCCGTTCACAATTTCGGTTACTTATTGTAAGTTTTTAGGATAAATTTCATATTATTTACAGTTAAAATGTTTACTCGCATTATATATGTCAGTTATTATATTTCTTCATCGGTTGTTAAATAAAAACATCTGATTTTTATTTTGTGTGATTTACTTACATTGTAAATTTTACAATGTAATTAAAATAAACTAGACGGGCAGGATTGCTGGTGCTCGCGGGCCGTAGTTTGGTGACCCTTGTTCTGGTGAATCAGTCAGTTTTTAACTAATTTATCTAGATAGAGATCCACCATAAAATCAGATGTATGCCTGAATTAAAAATGAACTTAGCCTATGTAATAATAAAGCTATAAAACGTAGTAACTGCAAGTAAAAATAAAAAGTGGAGATCGCAACACGCAGCTAATTTTATTTTGTTTTAATGTATAATTTTTACAACTAACTTAAATTGCATATATTTAAAATCACGCTTTAATAATACATAAGAATATAAAAGATAAAGAGCAATAAACTCCATCCAAAACAATTTAACTGTTTCCATCTAAGTGTTGCGATATCCTAATGAAAAATATCAGTTAATAAACTTATACCTTACGCTTTGTGTATGTATGACAAAAAAAGGTCTACTATCTTAAGATATTAAAGGCTATGGTTGCAACGGATATTCAGTATTCCTTTTTACAAAATATAAATCTTTAATTATAAGCAGATAATACACGATTCCACGAAAATCACCGTTCGTTATGTGTCTGTCTTTGCCGGGCCTGCGTAACGAAATAACTTTCCATTAAAATAACAATGTATTGAAAAAGGAAATAAATGCTATTGTGGTCGTCTGTTATCGCTTCTGAATTCCATACTGATGCATCACTCTAGAACAAAATAATTAGAAGAATAACATGGTTAGTGGTCATCGAGTTATTTGGAAAGCAAGACAAGCGGGCGAATCAGAGAACGTAACAGTTCTGGAGCCATTCTTAAAACTTTACTTGAATTGCTGTTCCGATTGCGCGATTATTTTATCTTGTTCTGCAGCGGTCGCCATTTTTAGTAGCCCTTTTAAGATTTGATATAGGTAACATGTTATATTTTATAATCATAAACAAAAGTCAACGAAAGAGAAGCCACTTGATGCTTAATATTCGTTCAAGGATAAACCCAATGACATCGATAAAATGCCATTGGGTAAACTCCATTTTATAACAGCAGACGGTTTTTTAAAATAAGATGGATATTTAATTAAACAGAAATCCCCTAATTCACTAGCACGGCCTACCTTTAAAACTAGTCTAAGTTGACAATAGAGGGTGTAGATTGATAAATGCAACAATAAGTCAGACATGCATTGGACCTTGAAAATACAGGGGACAAAAATCATTTTCCTGTAATATTAAACTGGCAATACAATTTAAAAAAAAATTGAACCGACTTCTAAAAATACGCAAAAAAGTAAACTCCATTTTATAACAGCAGACGGTTTTTTAAAATAAGATGGATATTTAATTAAACAGAAATCCCCTAATTCACTAGCACGGCCTAACTTTAAAACTAGTCTAAGTTGACAACAGAGGGTGTAGATTGACAAATGCAACAATAAGTCAGACATGTATTGGACCTTGAAAATACAGGGGACAAAAATCATTTTCCTGTAATATTAAACTGGCAATACAATTTAAAAAAAAAATTGAACCGACTTCTAAAAATACGCAAAAAAGTGAAAAATAAATTTTTATATGAAATTGAAATTTCTGAAGTGGGCGCCAAACTAACGCTTGACAAAATGTGATTCGCATAAAGAGATTAACAAATAATTTATTTGTAATTGCATATTAGTGGTTATTTGTTACATTTAGAAATAATTTGGCGCCGATTTCAAAAATTTCAATTTCATATAAAAATTTATAGTTATTTTTCACTTTTTAGCGCATTTTAAGAAGTCGGTTCAATTTTTTTATAAGAATTTTATTTTTCGATTTTTAGTTTTGAATTCATTATGATATCCACAAATTATTTGACCTAATTACTAATCGAGATTAGTATACCTCGTAATGAATCCAAGGTCACAAAAAAGTACCCATTTTCTCCCAAGTTGTAAACTACACTAAAATGAACAACTAAAAATTCTGATTCTGAGAATTATTTACCAGTTTTAAATGAAATTGTATCAAACAAATATATAGTTTGTCATAGTATATCTGCTATCTTAAATTTTAAATTAATTTCAGATTAGTAATATAGGCTCCCAAAAACCTTCCAATATCGTTATATACAGAATTTTAGATTTCAGTTTTTTAGTCCGACATATTTTATCTTGCATATCGAGTTTGTATACTCCCCAAGAACCTCGCAATATCAATTTTACACAAAATCGGAAAAATGTAAAATTTTTATTCCCCCATATTGTATTTGCCATATTAAATTTTAAAAAATTAAGTCCATATTCTTAATATACCTCCCCGAAAACTCCCTAATACCAAATTTGAAAAAATGCTAATGAGGTTAAATTTTCAACTCACCATACTAGACCGCCACAATGAATTTCAAAAAAATAATTTTAACATTTAAATCTGGTCTAAATCTACACCCTCGAAACTTCCCTAGTACCAATTTTGGACAAAATCTACATCTAACATATTAAATTTTCTCAAAATATTTTTATATTCACTTACACCCTCAAAAACGATCCAGTTGCAACTCTAAACAAAATTGAAATATGTAAAGTTTTTAGTCCGCCACATTGGATTCACCACATTGATTCTTGAAAAAATAATTTTAAATTCATTATTTACACCCTCGAGAAACCCCCTATATCAATTTTAGAAAAAATCGGGAATGTACAATTTTTAGGACACCATATTGGATCCACCATATTGATTTTTTTTTAAATAATTTTAAATTCGTAATTAATATTCCCAAAAATCCCCCAATACCGATTTTGGACAAACGTAAAATTTTTAATAGAGAGAACTCCCCATATCAATTTTGGAAAAAAATCAGACGAATTTAAGTTTTTTGTCCGCCATATTGAATTTTTTTAAAATAATTCCAGATTCGCTTTGTGCCACCCCGAAAATCGAAAAAAAAATAATTTTTTTTGTCCGCCATATTTAATCAGCCATATTGAATTTTTTAAAAATAAATTTAGAATCGTTATATGCCGAAAAATTCCCTCATACCAATTTTAAAGAAAATCTGACCAAATTTTTTTTTGGCCGCCATAATGATTTTTTTTTAAATAATTTCTGATTCGTTGTATGCGACCCCGAAAACTTCCCCATACTAATTTTGGAGAATATCAGACAAAATTATTTTTTTTGTCCCCCATCTTGGATTTAACTGCACCAATTTCGTCCAAAATGATATGGGACCACCGCAGTAACTTCCTAAATATAACATAAAAAAAAAGTCATTCAAATCGGTGCCGCCATTCCGGAGTAAATTACAAAACTCGCCAACCAGAAGATCTAATAGTTGTAGAATATATACAAACAGTTTATTTTCTGCTAATATCACTCTGCTCCTCTCTCCATACGTGTTTCGACCACCTTATGGTCTCGTCTCCGGATATTAAAAACCTGCCACCTGCCGGTATACCTTGGAATTTATATTTTATGTAGCAGTTGTTTCCTGCGAATGTCGCTCTCGGTTCGATACAGTTCCACTGATGAGACCATAAGGTGGTCGAAACGCGTATGGAGAGAGAGAATCAGAGTGGTATTTGTAGTAGCTTCATTTTGATGAGTCCAAAAAAAATTCTCATATACATTGCGTTTTCGAACGCAGGAAACTGACAATTTCCAAGCGTCGGATTGGAACAATGGCGCATAAAATTTGTCGGACAATATGACTACTCGATTGGACAAACATTAATAAAACATCTGAAAAAATCAGCTAGTTGATAATAATAATAATAATGCGGTCTGCTCCACGGATTCTGGGGGGAGCAACATTTCGACATCGCAAACTTCAAGTGGCAGGGTGTTGAGGAGGCGAACCCCTGTCGCACAAGAAGCTACAGCCCAACAACAACATGAGAGCCAAACAACGAGAGCTCCACCCTCCGAAGGTGCTGCGCAGGAACCTCAGCCAGCGCTCACTCAGGCGGGACTTCCGAGACAGCGCATGAAATGGACAACATCCATGAACGAAACAGTAATGCGCATTTTTTATAGGGTGACTGAACTAGGACGAGAAACAATCGGCTATAGACAACAGCTTCATGCCGAATTTTGTAGGGAATATCCACACCTACAAGTGTCACAACAGAGAATAGCAGACCAATACAGAGCTATTCTCCGAAATAAACTTATTTCAGAAGCGCAACTTAACATCATCAAAGCGGAAATAGAACGAGAGATAAGAAGCATCGATAACAATGAACAAACCGCAGAACCTGCGCCACAGCGAGACCCAGAGACTCAAGAACAACCAAACAACGGCATGAGAGTTGATATCGCTGTGGATAGGCAACAACCACAACAACTACATCAACACGAGGGCGAGATAACTCCAAGAGCTGTACCCGCCGAAGATGCTGTGCGGGAACCCCAACCAACTCTTACTCAAGCGGGACGACCAAGACAGCGCATGAAATGGACTGTGTCCATGAACGAGACAATAATGCGCATTTTTTATAGGGTGACTCAACTAGGACGAGAGATGATCGGCTACAGACAACAACTACATGCCGAATTTTGCAGAGAGTACCCACACATGCAAGTGTCCCAGCAGAGAATAGCTGACCAGTATAGAGTTATTCTCCGAAACAGCCTAATTTCTGAAGCTCGGCTTAATAGCATCAAAGAGGAAATTGAACGTGAGATCAGAGGCACTGACAATGACAACAATCCGATTGCTGAACCTGAGCCACAACCGGAACCGGAGGTCCAAGAACAACAGGAACAGCTGAATGACCAAACTCAACAGGACAACACTGAACTCTTTTATCAAAAACTGTCAACGGAAATGAGTGCTGCGGTGTTGGAGTATGATGGAAGCAATCCGTTAAGAAGACCGGCACTGCCAAAAATTAATTCATCCAAAAAACTGGGTGCCATGTTAGACATCATGAATAGTCGGATTTTACCGGCTTATGTTTCAGATGCCTACACTCTGGAGTCCTTACATATGACCATCTACTGTGCCGCGACTGCTATAGCTAGAGCTCTAGAAATTAAAGTTACAACAGAGCGCCGACCAGCAAGAACAGAACCCAACACACAACCATGGGAAAGGCGTCTAAATAAGAAAATTGAAAATCTTCGAATAGATATAGGACAGCTGACGGAGTACATCAGGGGCACAAGAACTACTCGACTGCAAAGGCGAGTTGAAGAAATCATGAATCGTGTCCGATACCATTCGCAACAAGATCCAGCGAATGTTACTGCTCAGCAATGCCTTGATACGCTGAAACAGAAGCTCTCTGTTATTGCAGGACGGCTAAAGAGGTACAAGACCAGCAATAACCGAAAACGAGAAAATGCGCTCTTCCAACGATCAGAAAAGACTTTCTACCGTAAGTTAAACTCTCCACCTAATATAGCAGATAATAGATATCCCAATAGAGAGCAGGTAGAAGAGTTCTGGGGAAACCAACTTTCCACACCAGCCGATTGTAACATCGCGGCTGACTGGATCAATGAAGAACATCAAATCTGCCAAGATTACATCCAGATGCAGTTTGAGCCATTTACCACCGAGGAAATTTCAAGAATAATCAAGGAATCCCATAACTGGAAAGCTCCAGGTCTCGACGGGATCCAAAACTACTGGCTCAAAAAGTTCTGGTGTGTGCACCATCAGCTGGCTAATCTTATTAATGATGTTTTCCTTAACCCAGCAAAAATGCCATTGTTCTTGACCGAAGGTATTACGTACCTCCTACCAAAGGACCAACATAACACACATGACCCAGCTAAGTATAGGCCGATCACCTGCCTACCCACACTGTATAAGGTGATCACCTCCTGTTTAACCCAACGCATTTATGCACATTGTGAGCAAAATAACATCATTGCAACTCAACAGAAGGGATGCACGAGGGGAGCAATGGGATGCAAGGAGCAATTGATTGTTGACTCTGTCATATGTAACCAAGCCTGTGCGAACCGAAGAAACCTCTTTGCTGCCTACGTGGATTATAAGAAGGCCTTCGATTCGGTGCCACATGAGTGGCTTAAAACCATATTGAGAATGTATAGGGTCGATAATAATTTTGTTTCCTTTTTAGAACGCATCATGTCAACCTGGAGAACTAGGATACAATTGCAGGTGCCATCCAGCGACACCATCGAAACTAACACTATTCCGATACGAAAGGGAATATTTCAGGGCGATTCACTTAGCCCATTGTGGTTTTGCCTTGCTATGAACCCACTATCACGCCGTTTGAACTCAACCAGATACGGCTTTAGTGTTAGAAATAACAACGAAGAGGTAGTCAAAGTGAATCATCTTCTATACATGGATGATCTTAAACTGATGGCTGCTACCAGAAACCAGCTGGAACAAATGCTTAAAATTGTAGAGGAGTTCTCCGGGGATATCGGAATGCAATTTGGACTTGACAAGTGCCGTATTTTGAACATCGTTAAAGGGAAGATGCAACCGGGGGCTTTTGTAATGCAGAACGGTGAAACTATAGCTGCAATGGAAGCAGACCAAACATACAAATATCTAGGTATGAAACAGGCTAAAAGAATTGACCATGGCACTATGAAGGCCGAATTGACAGCCGAATTTGTCAGGAGGGTAAGGCGGGTATTGCGAACTAATTTAAATAGCAGAAATTTGTTTAAGGCGCTCAACACGTATGCTTGCTCTGCACTGAGCTACTCTTTTGGAATTGTAAAGTGGAGCAGGACGGACATCCAAAACCTGCAAAGAAAAATAAGGACACTACTAACAAAAGCACAAAAACATCACCCTCGGAGTGCTATTGAACGTACAATGCTTCCAAGACATCAAGGAGGAAGAGGATTGGTGGATATTGGTAAGCAGCTCGACCAACAAATAATAAACTTACGTTCATATTTCCACAGGTTAGCGGACTCTTCCACACTACATCGAGCAATATGCGAGGCAGACGTTTCAACGCCGCTACAGTTGAGAGAACAAGATATTACTTCTCACCACCAAACAGACCAAGAGAAGTTACAAACCTGGCTTCAGAAGCCCCTTCATGGACGGCATCCAAATGAGGTCAATCAGGACAATGTCGACAACTCAGCGTCGAACTACTGGTTGATTTCAGGACAGATGTTTCCGGAAACGGAGGGCTTCTTGTTAGCTATTCAAGACCAGGTTATTCCGACGAAGAACTATCGGAAGTTCATCATTAGAGATCCCTCAATAGAGAATGACCAGTGCAGATATGGCTGTCGAACATCGGAGACAATTCAGCATATAACTGGAGGATGCCAAGCGTTTGCCGCAACCGAGTATAAGGAAAGACACGACTCAGCCGCTAAGATACTCCATCAAGAGTTAGCAGAAAAGTTCAACCTATTACAGGTGGGAAAAGTGCCTTATTACAAATACAATCCAGAGCCTATTCTTGAGAACAACCAGTTCAAGTTATATTGGGACCGAACGGTTCTGACGGATCAAACAGTTGCTCATAATAGACCAGATATTATACTAATAGATAAAATTTCTAGGCGAACTACACTAATCGACATCGCTGTACCTAACAACAGCAACCTAAGACCAAAATACAACGAGAAGATCGCCAAATACAGAGATCTGGAGGTGCAAATCCAAAGACAATGGGCAATGAACAGCGTCCAAACGATTCCCATAATACTGTCAACAACTGGAGTGATACCAAAGAGCCTCCTGCAGAACATCAAGGGACTGGGTCTTAGTGAGCACCTGTATAAACCGATGCAGAAATCAACTCTCCTAGCAACCGCGCGAACCGTCCGAAAGTTCATGGGAAATACAGCAGACCACGTCACCTAGGACCCGATAACATGGAAAGGGTTCCCACAGAGCTTCATACTTTTGGTATCTTTGGGTACCTGGTATGAGTGAATGTTCCCTGGAGGGAGTGCGAAGCCGTCTGGCTTGTAAATCATAATAATGTTTATCTTACGTTCATATTTCCACAGGTTGGCGGACTCTTCCACACTACATCGAGCAATATGCGAGGCAGATGATTCAACACCGCTACACTTGAGGAAACAAGATATTACTTCTCACCACCAAACAGACCAAGAGAAGGTACAAACCTGGCTACGGAAACCACTTCATGGACGGCATCCAAATGAGGTCAATCAGGACAATGTCGACAACTCAGCGTCGAACTACTGGTTGATTTCAGGACAGATGTTTCCGGAAACGGAGGGCTTCTTGTTAGCTATCCAAGACCAGGTTATTCCGACGAAGAACTATCGGAAGTGCATCATTAGAGATCCCTCAATAGAAAATGACCAATGCAGATATGGCTGTCGAACATCGGAGACAATTCAGCACATAACTGGAGGATGCCAAGCGTTTGCCGCAACCGAGTATAAGGAAAGACACGACTCAGCCGCTAAGATACTCCACCAAGAATTAGCAGAAAAGTTAAACCTATTACAGGTAGGAAAAGTGCCTTATTATAAGTACAATCCGGAGCCACTAATCGACATTGCGGTGCCTAACAACAACAACCTAAGGCCAAAATATAACGAGAAGATCGCCAAATACAGAGATCTGGAGGTGCAAATCCGAAGACAATGGGCAATGAACAGCGTCCAAACGATTCCCATAATACTGTCAACAACTGGAATGATACCGAAGAACCTCCTGCAGAACATCAAGGGACTGGGTCTTAGTGAGCATCTGTATAAACCGATGCAGAAAGCAACTCTCCTAGCAACCGCGCGAACCGTCCGAAAGTTCATGGGAAATACAGCAGACCACGTCACCTAGGACCCGATAACATGGAAAGGGTTCCCACAGAGCTTCATACTTCTGGTACCTCTGTGTACCTGGTATGAGTGAATATTCCCTGGAGGGAGTGCGAAGCCGTCTGGCTTGTAAATCATAATAATGTTTATTCATGATATACATACAAAAAGTATTTTCACAAGTCAAATATAAAATAACATATAGTAAAACATTAAGTAGACAAGAACAAATCAGTCTAAAATTTAAAAAACACAAAACTTTTTAAACAAGTCAAGTTTATAAGTAAAACAAGTACAGTGAGGGAATCATCTGTGCTTTTCCTGTCATATTAAATCATTGAAATTATTTAAAAGAAACTCTTCAATGCTGTAGAAAGCTTTTTTCTTCAAATAGTTTTTCATTTTGGACTTAAGCTGCTGTGCACCGAGGTTTTTAACAACATTAGGAAGCACATTAAAAAATTTTAGCCCATAGTGGTTCGCACCATATCTGGCTCTAGCAGTTCTACTATAAGTCAAAGTAAAACAATTCCTGCCCCTCGTGTTGTAGTTGTGGTAATCACTATTACAGATATACCCATCAGCATTCTTTTTGATATGCATAAGGCAATTCATGATATAAAGAGATGGCAACGTAAGGATGCCAAGGGAGATAAAACTGGCCCTACAACAATCTCTGAACCCCAGACCAGACATGATCCTTATGCAACGCCGTTGTATTGCAAATACCCTGGAAGCATGCGATGAATGTCCCCAACAAAGGACAGCGTAGCTAAGATGCGAGTGGATATGACCATAGTAAGCATTCATAAGAACATCATTAGACACTATGTTTTTCAGATTACGTATTATAAATGTATTTCTACTTAGAATACTTACAAGATGTTCAGCATGTCGCTCCCATGTCAGTTTAGGGTCAAGATATATGCCCAGGAACTTTACAGCTGATTCACTCAGATTCAAAGCCCTCAGTGAAAAATCCATTGTCTGGGTCTTAGTCTCATTGAGGACTAATTTATTAGCAGTAAACCATTTCTGAATATCTGACCGCGTGCTCTCCGTCTGTCGACTAAGATTCATCAAATCGTCCGCTTTCTCGAGTGCCGTTGTATCATCAGCAAACAAAATAATAGCTGTACCCTCGTTTGAAATACATGAACAAATATCATTCACATATAAAAGAAACAACAACGGCCCAAGAACTGAGCCTTGAGGCACACCGTGAATGACTGAACTCGGGCTTGATGCCTCACCACCAAATGTTACATACTGGAGACGATCTGATAAGTAAGATTTAAGAAGATTGACTGTGCAATCATTAAAGTTATATTTATAAAGTTTCTGAATCAACAGATTATGCGACACGCAGTCAAAAGCTTTTGTTAAATCAAAGAAGGACCCCCGGACATACATCCTTCTCTCAAAACAGTCTTGAATGTAAGTAGTTAGATGGTTTATGGCAGCTGTAGTTGACATGTTGCAACGAAAACCAAACTGACATGGACTGAACAGGCACTGGTCTTCAAGATAGTCACACATCTGATTTTTTAAAACGCTTTCGAAGATCTTACTAAATAGTGGCACAATTGAAATTGGCCTGTAGTTAGCAACATTATCGCAGGCTCCCTTCTTAAACACTGGCACAACACGAGCCAATTTCAAACATTCAGGAAAAACAGCTGATTTAATACAATTGTTAATAATTTTAGCTAGCGGGTATATTACAATATTTTTTATGGTCTTTAGTATCCTAATATTTAGACCAAAGCAGTCCTTACTAGCACTATTATTAAGGTTAGACATTATATCCCTCAGATTATTAAAAGTAATTTCATTAAAGTTAAATGTTGGACCCGAACTATTTGTATTTAGGGAGTCTAGGTAGCCAAGTGGGTTGGAACCTGAATTCGGAATATTCTGCATTATATTTTCAGCAATATGTGAAAAAAAGATGTTAAAATCATTAGCATTCAACTTTTCAGTCACTTGCTTGTCAATAATGGGGTTGTTGTTCTTAATAACATCCCATACTGCTTTATTTTTATTTTTTGATGTGTTAATATGTTTACTGTTCGCTTGTTTTTTGCTTTCTTCAATTTTATTTTTATAGTCACTTCGAAAAGATTTTAGCATATCATGGGTAACCAGGACCGGACTTGTTTTATTCAGCCGAGTTATAAACTTTAAGGTTTCCCTCATCTGCCTCAATTCCTCATTAAACCAGTAGATCTTATAGGAATTTCCAAAATTATTCCTGTTTATCAGCTTTGTTTTTACAGGAAACGATGCTTCACAGGCATCTTTTATTAAATTTATAAATGTTTCGAACTGTATACTAGGAGCAATTGATGTGTTATTAACAAATGACCAATCAGTATTACTGATATTATTATAGAGATTAAAGAGCCCTATATCTGTAATGGGTCTATAGGTTACCCTAACATTATTTATTATGGATGGTTTTTTAGTTTTGTAATTAAATAAAACAGCCGAATGATCTGACATATTCGGGTCAATGACCTCAAAATCAAAATGACTACTTATATTTGTAAAAACATTATCCAAGCAAGCATTATACCTAGTAGGCCGATACACCACCCTGGACAGTCCGTAGGACTCAAACAAGTTGCAAACCACCTGGGCTTCAGATGAATTTCTATGAAAATGTACATTAGAATCTTCGGTTGAGTTTATTTGAAAATGTACATTAAAATCTCCCGTCACTATTATGCCCATGCTCAAATCCAGACGATCCAACAATGTTGCCAACCTATTTATATAATTAGAAAGATCGCCATGTGGAGATCTATAAATTGTTACAATCTGGATGTTATTGTGTATAATACCTGCAGCCTCAAAATGCAGTTCCTCCGACATACCAACCACGTCAAAGGGCAATGGATGCACTCCAAGGCCGGCCCTAGCAAAGACAGCCACACCTCCATGTTGGTGTTCAGATCTACAGAAACCAGAGACCTGAGCAAAGCCACTCAAGGCGGTAGATACTAATTCCCCGGACCGCAACCAGTGTTCATTAATACATAAAATATCATATTGCTTATCTATTAAAAAAGATTCCAATAAATTATTTTTATTTCTTAGACACTGAATATTGTAATGGAAAACCGACAGAAAAGCACAGATTTCCCTTTTTGTATTTAGTTGATTATGGCCACTTGATCCTTGGTTATTGGACGGCGTCGAAGATTGATAAAATGGTTGTATATTGTGCCAATAGGCCAGACATCCTCACACATAACCTTGGCCTTCTCTTCGGGCCGAACACCAACCTTAAATGAACTTCTCCATCTGTCCTTTTTTGTTTTAATCTTTTCAGATGAACATTCCTCCAGGCCCAAATTCTCCTTCAGGTATGTTTCTATGTCCTCTGCCGTTGTTTTGGGGCTAAAACCAGAAACAAAGATCCAGGACAAATTCTTTTTCAACCCTGCTCTTGGCTTCACAACCTCAAGTTTACAATTTTCTTTTTTACCCAAGTTAGGTGCTGGACGATTATGATGATTAAGCATGTTACTACCCCTTTCAGTGTTAACATCATTACTGTTTTGCCCTTGTTCGTCTTTCGTTAGGTTAATGAATTTTTTAAGTTGGGCTTCTGTTACGGCTTTTTTTACATGTTCTTGTTGTATTTTCTCCTCTAATTTGGGCTGATTTATAACAAGATGTGAAGGACTTTCTATAACTTTTGGATTCTGCCTGGGTACCCTGTCCCTATTCCGAGAGACCTTAGAAGTGTCCTGCTGTTTATTCTGTTGCTGTTCCTTCAGTTTAAGGTCAAATTGCTCTTTAAGTTCTTTAAGCTTTATATTTAGATCTCCTTGGAAAGCATCCAATTTTTGTGAATAGATTTCCCTGATTTTGTTAACTGCATCTGCCATTGATGTTTCCATGTCAGCTTTCAGTTGTTCAAAATGATTATTAAGTGCTGTTGTAACACTGTTGGTGGAATTTATTACCATTGATATGCAATTATTACAAGCAAATACAAGGATCCTTTGTCTGCTCAGCCGGGTAACATGAGCTTCTGATGTAGAAAGCTTTGAACATGCAAGGCAATGAGCATCACTACAGAAATCGCATATCATTTTAAATTTGATTTCTTCCGCTGTTAGAGCGGTACAACACTTTGAACAGTTCATTTTTATGTCTATATGTGTTGTAACAAAGGCACTTACCTACTCAATTCAATAAGCACCCCTGTAAGAATTTTATCCTTGGCAATATGGCAACGCTGGAGGGCCACCACACGTTTGCACCATTAAAAGTTGTTTTTATTTAATTATTTTTGGTGTTTTAACATAAACCTTCAATGGTAGTGATTCTTCTAGGTTTATATTCACTAATCACTGTGAAGAAGAATATTAATTTTTGGATTTTAAGGTAAATTTTACAATTTTTCAACAGTAAACAAAACAAACAACCTCGCAATGTTGCCACGTTCACATTCACATGTTGTACACATGTTTAAATTTATTATAATTACAGCCCTCGATTCATAGGCATGAGCAGCTCAGAACTGTTCAGGTGCAAGAAACGCTCGCTTTATTCAAGTAGTGCATTATACCTCGGCGCTTGTCAGATCTGCTTTACCCTTACCCCTCAAGCACCAATAAAAATATTTGGTGTATAAAGCCCTAGCAGCTCTCAGTTATCCTTTTTACATGCTATTTTTGGCTAAAAAACATTTTATACATGAAATGGAGAGACAAAAATAAGATTATTTCACAAGCTATCGGACTTACGACCATAGTTTTTTTAACGAATTACAAAATATTTATGACCGAAAATGCCATGACACAAGATAAAACTAATAAGTAATAAAATAATAGTTTTACCTTTTTGTCTTCAATATGTATATATGCATATTAAAAATAACAATTCCGAAAAAAATAATTTGGAGGTTATTTACCCTTCAAATTAACAATTACACCGCTTTATTCAGATTTGCTCGGAGCTACTCAGGGTTTGATGCACCTGAGCTTAAAATCCCTGAATCGAGGGCAGTAAATGGGTCAAAAAAAAGTGTACTTCTTTTTTTATTACGAACCAGCTGGTCATATGCTTCGACAAAATTTATGCGTCATTTTTCCAGTCTGCCGCTTGGAAACTGTCAATTTTCCGTGTTTGAAAACGCAGAGTATACGAGAACTTTCGCAAATAAAAAAGTTGTCAGTCAAATCGTCAAAATGAAGTTACTCACAAAGTTTCAGAAGAGTGGTATTCATGTTGAAATAGGGGTTACTTACTACGTCATGTGGGCCAATTCTATAAATAATGTTTTTTAGAACAAAAGGTCAAAATAGATTATTTTTCGAAATCAGAAGATATGTAGATTATATAGAAATTGCACAAAAGTACTTTGAGACTTAGTGACAGGAATACAGGATATTTGCAACAACCTGGGTAAAAGTAAAATGAAACGTGTTTAACAAACGTACCAGAAACCTCGCTTATGCTACATAGAGCGAGATCGAAACAGTTACGTTCCTGAGTGCGCCCACATTTTTAGACTAGTTATTTAAGTGCTTAATATATTTTGCCCAAAAAAGTCAGAAAAACTCTTTTCCTTAAAAAAAAGGTATGAGCGCAACATGTCAACAATCAATAAGCTATGGAAAATGATTTCCAGACAAATTACTCAGATTGCAAAAAAACATAATAGGTATTTTTTCATTGAATTTTTATATTCACTGGATAGACCTCAAAATTTCTGTAGCAACCTCACAATCACAACAAGATGGATCAGTTAAATAACACTGATCCATCTTTTTTTTATCAGTTTTTACATATGCCAATCCTAGCAAGCGCAAACATGTTGAATTGAATTTTTAAGTTAATAAAATATAAAGATTTACAGGAAGATCAAATACCGGTTGCATCCCTAGTCATTTTACAAAAAATTTATTAGGTTTAAAATAGTCCTTGTACTATAACAGTAACTGTTTCCATTTAAATACAAAAAACATATACAGCTTTTATTTTTATCATTATTAATTTTTTAAAACGTTTTAAGTTAATTAATATTTAACTTAGGTATTTATTTGTATCATACATAATTTATTCCTGAATTTAGACCATATTAGTTCAAAATTTCTTGGAGTTTGAATTTAGTGAAGATGCTGATCCAGCAAAATGCAATCGCAGGTCACATTGTAAATCAGTTAAGAATTTTCACAAGACCCATGTTGTATAAGAAATATTATGCAATATACCCACTTAGAAAAGCTTCATTTTTTCCGTGAGAAAATATGTTAGTACAATCACATATAGACATTATGGTGCAATTCTTAGTAATATTACTTATCCCAAGAAATTAATACTTATAAGCCGTTAATCCGTCATATATCCGCAAAGCTTAATATTACCTCCTCCATGCTTTAGAGTCTGAATGTCCAATTCAAATTCAAAACATGTTTTATTGTTAAGAGTACAAACTTCTTGCAGACACAACTATATATCAGGATACATTATCAAGTAGAGACCTATATAATACAAAAGTAATAGCAATATATCATGCAAACAAACCACACAAAAATTATAAAAGAAAAAGAAAATACAACAGCATCAAATACAAAGAATAGTGAACGGTAACGTAATGAACGCACTATAAAATATTTGCTTATATTAATATCTATCTTCAAAATTTTCCTTCAATTTATCGTAAGCCCTATGGAAAAGTATTTTTTTCTTTGTTTTTCTGTTAAATATTGTAAAATTTAGCGGTAAATGTATGGTACTTAAATTATTTCGTACTAGCGAATCTTAACAGTATATTGTTTCAGGTACATTTAAATGTAAGAACGTTAATTTTTCCAGCAGTGAACGTTAATATACTTTACACCAGACCATGATTTCATCGAAAACTTCATTACTTTCGTTTCTAAACTACTCGTCTAAGCCTCTCCACAGAATAGTTGTATCGTCGGCAAAGAAGGGAAAAAATTTCTGTCTTATTATGTTGTATTGTTGAGTACATGACCCACACAAGGCACTTAAATCAAATTTACAATTTCTGCTTTGGTGACATCTTACATCAGAGAATATTTTAATTAGTGATTCCTTTTTTCTTAATAGTCCATACTCATTACTGACCCCATGCTATATTCATGCAAATTGCCTGAACACTGAAATAGCCACTTATTAAGGTAACTCATCGGTTGTAATCGTAGCCACGTATCACGGGCGATTGAATACTTTTTGTATGATACGCTCCCTACTTTGCTCCTGAACTTTTAATGCTGACTATACTGTCTCACCGTCTGTTGTTTACTTTCCTGTGATTTGTGACCAACTCCAGACTGTTAAAAGTATTTTTAATAAGTTTAATCCCTTTGCTTGCATGTTATCATCAGAGGTCTTGATATTTTTTATATTCGCAATTTCATTTTTCAGAATTTGAAATTCATGAGCATAACACTGATTTTTCTCTTCCAAGGTTTTAATGGAGGTTAGCAGAGCGTTATTTATTTCTTTCAAATCTTTCAGCTAAATGTTTACGTTTTTACTTTGTTCCATATAACAAAATATTTTTCGTCCAAGTCTCTTGGTCAGTTATAGCTGTTAAATCATATTTTAATTTTACATCTTATTCTATTTTCTAATTTATATGCTCCACAAACTGCCTCCCTGATTCTAACACTTCAAATCTTGTTTTCGTTTTCCCCCTAAAAATTTAATGGCTCTTTTCTGTAGGTCCGTTTGAATAAAATCTGTTTCTGATTTACTAGCTGGTAATATTAAGCTTTATGGATGTATCATGGCTTATGGCCTGAGCCCTGTTCACAGAATAATCGGAAATATGAATAAATAAATGTATCTGGATATTTCAAAACACAATTCAAAAAACACAGTCAAAATAAAAAAGAATTGGCTTATTTCTCAGGACTTAAAGATATTACAGTGATCAGCACAAAGTTCTGACTTAAACCCAACTGAAAATTTGTGGACACAAAACATGCTCTACTAAACAACTATTATTCTCCACTGTCTGTTCAACGCATTATGGGATCGAGTTCAAGACGAATGGGAAAAAATTTCACCAGAATACTGTAAAAATCTTGTAAAAAGTATGATAAAAGGATTATAAGCCGTTAAAAAAGTATAATTAAAATATTTAGCCTGGTGCAAAAGTCCCCAATTTTTGATATTTGCAATTCATAATCTGTTGTCTAAATATTTTATAATAAATGCTATGTGAGGATTAATTTTCAATATTATTTTCATTTTCCAATACAAGCATTACTTTCTTAGAATAAGTAATATTACTAAGTATTGGTTCAGTATTACACCAAAGTGTATATTTATAAACAAGAAATAGTCTCGTTCAATGAAGCCCTGTACCACTTACCACTTTAAAAAAAAATTATTATAATGGACACTGTTATGTTATAAGTTCACAAATCATATTTAAAACCTATCCGATCTACGTTAAAAAAAAAATTATCCACAATTTCACAAGTGAATATGTTAAAACGGATCTCACCCCCTTGTTTACGACATCGAACTGCATGGTAACCTCGGCGATCCCATTTGTGTCAGAACCCTGTCTAGCCATTGTAGAGGTCCGTTCAAATGGAGTTCTATCCAACAGGGGGTTGACGTTACCGTTTGACGTCTAGAAATTAAAAACATAACTGGTCAGTTGTTTATCATTTTATAACCTGGCCTTATATAAGTTCATTCAAGATAGAATAAGCAGATAGACAGAAAAAACTTTTAATACATAAATTACTTGCAGCGTTCACATCTATTGCTATTAGTTCTGCCTTTTTTGCCAAAAAATTACTTATTTATTTATTAATTATCTTATATATTCCAAAGCCCTTTCAAAGAAAACCTTTTTTTTTTCTTTAACACGTTTCTTCTATGTGACAGTTTTTTTATTACATATGACAAGAGCTAGCTAATATTGATAATATAAATTTTCTAAGATAACAATCCACCACCTTAGATCCAATGCAAATATATTATCAAAACTGTAGAGACATTAAAACTTAAATGCTAAAAGAGACTCGAAGCAGGGCGGTGGTGTTGTCTTACTAGTATTTAATGAAAAACTTTCTATAAAGGAATATCATATATTTGATAATGAACAAGAGGCACTTTATATTAAACCTAGTATAAATCAATGAAAATTTTTTGTATAATAGTTGAATATTTTTTATCTCATAGTAATTTAAATATATACAGGAAATTTTATTCTTGCCTTGAATGTAATCTTTTACATTGTGATTTTAATTTATGTGATCTTGTGTTAAATGTTCATAATGAGCATACATGTGGTTTTAAAAAATTTTTATCCTTTGAACACCTTTCACAGATTAACTGTGTCCGTAATGTTAAAAATGTTCTCTAACATTTGGTAACTTTAGTGCTGTTTTGTTACCAACAATTTAAATAGCAGTTCTTCATGTTTTTATTCTTTTTCTTAATTAATCTTTAGAAAGTTATTTAAACGCATTATTTTAAAAATTGGTTTTATTACACTGAGATTAAGATTGGAATTGTTTTATCGGGTTAATTTGAAGTTCTTGATGTCGTTTTTATTTATTTTTGTTAAATAGATTTACACGTTTGGAGGAACTTCTTTCCCTTAATTTAATAAAAATCTTCAGAAACAAGGGGACTGATCTGATCAGTTAGCTAGGAGTCTTAAAGTTGCCTTTGTGGTATTGGTAAGCTCTAATAACACTAAAACTGCAAGAGCTAAAAAGGTCGACCAGACTTCTCAAGTGTTTTTATCATAATGGGTTTTATTTATAGGTTTATAGAATAGCTACTAACTAATATGAGACAGCAGCAAATAGTGGGTGAAACGGCCATACGCTACCAAAATATTCTACTTGCAGGAGTCCACGATCAAATTCTGTTACATTGCATTATATCAATCTAAATACTAACCTGTATTCAGCGCCCCATCCTTTGACGAAAGACATCCTAATGGTGCACATTCTCGTTAGTTGAAACACAGCCTCAAATCCTTGACTTACTGATTGTGACAGCAGAGCGGCGAACTCTTGATTATTGAAGATTTTTAAATTACAACCTAAAAAATACAGGGCGGTCACAAAGGGGAATCGCCGAATGCTATTACACGCTCGGCTTTCGAGGATACTGTGAACCTACCAAGCCTAGGAGCGCTATTGAAGGGGTTTCATAGGCATTGGTCTGGTGTGTATGGTATAGCGAAACCAACTAACCGTCGTTGGCTCGTGATCCGCTGAATGGCGATAATATCAAAAGAAATGAGAATGATATTATATACCTAAACACATACTCTATTTCTCGACAAAGATATTTAAAAGTACTAATTGTAACTAGAGATCGCAATAACGCCCTTTTTTTTATGGAAACACTGGGTGTTATAATTGACGATAAGAGAGAGAAAGCTGACCTCTACCGATAATGCTGTCAGAGTTGTGGCTGATGGCATAGGTATTGGTATCGCTAAACGGTGTACCATTTATTGAACGAGTCCCGCCTTAGATAATGTATAGGGTTCTGGGGCATGTCCGGTTCATGTCTTCTGAATATTCTGTTTGTTATACAGAAGACAACTTCTCGTTTTGTCTATTTGGCCCGACAGAGAGACTAGCGCAGACCGTTGTTCTTGAACAAAAAATTATTGACTCTTACATCTTTATTCTGGAGACTGTATGTTTGGTATTTAAAAACAAGCATTCACTTGGGCCCCTTGGTAACCAGTACACGACCCACCAGTATCATAACTGGCCATTACCAAACCTCACTAAGAAGTCATTAATTTACGAAAGCATAAAAATATTTAACCATTTCCTAGTGTTAATAAAACCAGGGTTCGGCACATACAGGGTGAGTCAACGATTGGATGAAGTAGGTTTGTGTCTTTTCGGTGAAATTAACAAAGAAACTATATTTATTGTTTGATACAGTTTATTTTTACGCAGATTTTAAAAATATTTAGGACTCTACAGGGTGAGCCAAAAAACTAGGACAGCATAAAGTTGTATTTTTTTAAATGGAACACCCTATATACGAATCGTATTTTCGATTTAGCTTATAATTTTAAATCTTTTTTATTAAGGGTTTACTATAACAAAACTTTATAGTTTCTAAGATAATTAAGTTTAAAGAAAAAAAGTCACATTTTCAAACATCAATTCAATCCTAAATAACGTTTTCAATTTTGTGACAAATATATTCAAATTTGGAATTTAGCAAGCCCAAGGACAAGTTAACATAATTTTTACCTAATATTTGCAATAAAAGCTACAGGGTGTTGAACACATCGGCTCAAATTTGAACCAGTTTAAATGAATAAATATCTTTTTTTTTAAATGGTACACCCTGTATATTTTCATGTTATTTAATAGAGTAATAAAAACCCTAAAAGTTTTGTTCAATATATCCTATACCTATTTATAATAGTTTTTGAGATATTTCAGTTTTTCTTATTTTCCATACTTTTTTACAGAAATAGTCTTCATTATCATAGTAGCCATGTAAAATAATAAAAAGAAACTACAGAAACAAACAGAATGTGGTTAAATATGATGAAATACATTATTCGTTATATTACAATGGCAATAGTTTAATTAAACATAATGTGAAAAAATTAACACAACAATAACGACAAGGCAAATACATATTTATTTTTATACTAAATTGAAACAAAAAATTACCTATTAAATACTGAGATTAATTATTTCTTTTTAATAAGTGTTCGAATAAACGACCCTCTTATGCAATGCACAAATTTAGTCTTTTTTGCAGATTTTATCGGACCCTGGACAAAATTAGTGGCGTTATTGTTCTACAGGTATCCCTAATCCTGTTTCGCATATCTTCCACTGTTGTTGGTGGATTAACATACACCTTATTTTTAATATAACCCCATAGGAAGAAATCTAATGGGGTGATGTCGCAAGACCTTGGTGGCCACTCAATGAAACCCCCACGTCCAATCCATTTTTGCGAATATCGTTGGTCCAAAAACGCACGAACTTCACGATGGTAATGCGGAGGCGCACCATCGTGCTGGAACCACAAACTGTCGAGCTCATCCCTATCGAGACTTTGAAGCAGTTGGGGTAGTTCTTCTTGTAGAAAGTTCAGGTAACTATGGCCATTTAGTGGTTCATTAAAAAAGTAGGGACCAATAATTCGATTATGATGAATACCACACCAAACATTTAATGACCAGTGGTTTTGATGTTGCACCTCTCTAATCCAAAATGGGTTTTCTGTGGCATAATAATGCATGTTGCGTCTATTTACGGCACCGTTACTTCTAAAAGTAGCTTCATCACTAAACATTACCTTGCATAATAAATTTGGATTTAATTGAATCTCCGCATTTATTGTACGACAAAAGTTTACACGACTTTTAAAATCCTGCCCATGCAATTCTTGGTGTAATTCCATGTGATATGGATGATACCTATATTTCTTGGTAGTACGATTAGCGGTGGATTGTGACGTTTCACATAATGCTGCTAACTGACGGCTACCAATATAAGGATTTTCCTGAACATTTAACAATACTTGTAGTTCTTTTTCTTCATTAGTTACTGGTTTTTGACTACTTTACGTTTTGGATAATCAACAGTACCCGAAGAATAAAATCTTTGCATTGTTTTGAAAAGTATGGGTATTAGGCTGGCGTCGATCAGGATACTTCATTTTGTAAATTCTTTGAGCAAGAAGGCAATTTTTTGAGCCTCTCCTATTGTATAAATCATATCTATTAACTCATTCTTTGGAAAATTTATTTTACAATATAAGATGAATGCAAAAAAAACCAAACTACACTACATAAAAACCAAAAGAAGCGATTGCGGTTATAAATTTGACACACAGAAAAATATTCTTTTACATTGTTTTTGCCATGGCTACTATGATAATGAAGACTATTTCTGTAAAAAAGTATGGAAAATAAGAAAAACTGAAATATCTCAAAAACTATTATAAATAGGTATAGGATATATTGAACAAAACTTTTAGGGTTTTTATTACTCTATTAAATAACATGAAAATATACAGGGTGTACCATTTAAAAAAAAAGATATTTATTCATTTAAACTTGTTCAAATTTGAGCCGATGTGTTCAACACCCTGTAGCTTTTATTGCAAATATTAGGTAAAAATTATGTTAACTTGTCCTTGGCCTTGCTAAATTCCAAATTTGAATATATTTGTCACACAATTGAAAACGTTATTCAGGATTGAATTGATGCTTGAAAATGTGACTTTTTTTTCTTTAAACTTAATTACCTCAGAAACTATAAAGTTTTGTTATAGTAAACCCTTAATAAAAAAGATTTAAAATTATAAGCTAAATCGAAAATACGATTCGTATATAGGGTGTTCCATTTAAAAAAATACAACTTTATGCTGTCCTAGTTTTTTGGCTCACCCTGTAGAGTCCTAAATATTTTTAAAATCTGCGTAAAAATAAACTGTATCGAACAATAAATATAGTTTCTTTGTTAATTTCACCGAAAAGGCACAAACCTACTTCATCCAATCGTTGACTCACCCTGTACATGTCGAAATACTGTAAAAAAGGGTACTCTCTGGAAAAGCTTATTATTCCCTCCAGGAATATTATGCTGAACTAGAATATTGGGTTTTAATTGAATTTTCCTCAAAGAGTATTATATCTTGTATCTGCTTTTTTTTGATTTTATTAACTTTGTATTTATCTGTTTTACACTTGTATGAAATGTGCTTTGTCAACAAAAATTGGGGTCTTTGATCATAAAGCTTACTTTAAATTTGAATTGGGGTTCATATCAATTACTTCAATCTTGAAATATTCAAAATTGGGGTGATAGATTGATGAAATGGAATTTCTAAGCATATAAAAATAAAAAAAAAAATACAAATATTTTTTACCTGGAGGTATTTTACAAACAGTCGCCGGATGCCATCCGTACCTTTGATTGCAATTTGGAGACTGAACAAAGATACTGGAGTCACTTAGACATTCGGCAAACACCTCGCCTCCAATATAATACAGTCTTACTCCCTTTCCTATATGCCTCCTTGTTTGTTCCACAACAGTGTTCCTATTGACGTTTGACAGAAGACCCAAACAAAACCTGAAAATGTGTTTTTATATATCGTAACAAAGAAATGTAACTATTCTCTAAGTTAAACGATCTCCTATCTCTACTCATTTCCAAGATGAATAAAATAGTGGTATCCTTTAACTAATTTCACTCACCTTTCAGAATTGCTTGGGTCTGTAAATCCATCCACAGTAATTGAAGGTTGACTGGCATGGAAGGTTTCACCAACTCTGGTGTTCAGTTCATAGTAACTTATGCTGCACCAAAATGCTGGTTCACAGTACATCACCGGTTGGGCATCAACGGGAGGACTAGGTGTAATTCTTGACAAACCTAAAAAGATGTAGATTATAACATAACATAATTTTCCAAAAATATCAAAGATAATTTACATGACAGGATAAAAACATTTAACGAGTACAAACAAGCGTTTTAGACTGATATATTTTGTTTTTGGAGAATTCTGAAGCAAGTGTGGAAGAGAAAGTGATGGAAAGAGAGCTCTGTACTATGCATGCGGTATTGCATCTATTTTCTCACTCTATTTCAATCTGCATAACGCTTTCTCTTACATTTTATATATAAAGTGGGTGCCAATCTATAATAATTATTTTTTTTCCTTAAAATTTCAAAACCATTTTTAAAGTGGTTTAAGGATTATGGGTGATGAAATAGCCTCAGGGTTCTGAGCCAATTTTTAACAAGAAAATGAAGCCATACCATGATCTTTTTTTTTTTGAAAATCAAAGGAATCCAAAACTTATTTTTAAGTTATTAAAAGATATTTTACTGGGTAAAAGAATTATTAAAATTGGGTACAAAATTAATCCACACCGTTTACAAGATGCAAAAGGTATTCAATAAATTTGTTACACCCTGTATTTAACATAAATATTCTAAAAAAACCAAATGGCTTCTTAACATGGAAATGCTAAAAGTAAATAATTATGAAATAAATATAACTATTTGTAAAAAATAATTTTTTTCCTGATATTAATAATAAGATTTAAAAAATAGACATTAGTTCCGATAAAACTAATCTTTTAACTCACTCATATTATCATTGGGATCAATTGGATCCCCATCTTCAGACATATAGCCAGGAGGGGGTGTTTCTGTGGGCGGTACAATGCTTAATGGGGATTCCATTCCAGTGGGGGTACCATTTGGACAAATACCAACTGAGTCCATATAACCCCCAGAATGTTGCATAATCCTAAAAATATTATCACTACAAATTATTAAAATAAATCGAAAATTTTTTCAAAAAGTTGGAGAAAAATATTTTTTCTACTTACCCCAAGGAATTTGTATTATGTGGAAAAGAGGTATTCTCTGGGACTGATGTGCTTAAATCTTCAAGTGAATGAGGAAATATGTTATTCTCATCACCCAAAGTATGTCGAGGTACTAAAATTGCAGGTAATGCTGAAAAATAATAATTATATTAAAGAATAAATCACAATTAGAAATACTAAAAAGGTTACTTTATAATAAAAAGAAAACGAGTAAAGTATGACTTTGAGCTTTTGACTGTTAAATAGGTCATTTTTTACTTTATTAAGCAATGCATCTTTACTATAAAAATGATTGAATTAACTTTTTTACCCCCTGATTCATTAGGAGTATTTTGGTTGACGGTTCATCGAGCGCATCGTTTTAAAAATATATTTTGTTATATTTTTATAGGCATATTGCACTAGTTTGTTCATTGTTCATTATAAAAAATTATCAGCCAAATACAGTACTGTGTCGAAGACTTTTGAGATAGTGCTGTTTGACAAAATTTATGATGAAGCTGAACATAGCATATCACTCCAACAATATGTTTTTTTTTTTACCAAATAAATCAACCTTAACCAATCTTATGTCATTTGTGCAGTTTTTGCATGAAGCGTTAAATAACAAATATCAAGTAGATGTTATTTATACTAATATGAAGACACCCTTTAAAAAAATAAAGCACAGTGTTGTGGTTTACTCCTTCAAATCAATGAACTTGACAGACAGTTTTTTCAGCTTGGTATGGTCTTATTTGTGTAATAGGGAACAATACGTTAAAATTAAGGATACTAAATCCAAACCGTTTAAAAGTATGTTTGGGGGTCCTCAAGATTCAAAGCTGGGATCACTAATGATTATAATTACCTGGATTGGGGTATGGGGGCATACTCTGGTCACCTCAATATGAGATGTAGATTAAATCACTTGAAAGAGTAGAAAGAAAATTTTTAAAGTCTATGTTCTACAAAAAGTTCAGTTACTATCCACCTCAGGGCTACAACCACCTGCACTTCTTGGGGCTTATCAATAGATTGTCACTGGGAAATAGTAGAATTATTATGTATTTATTCAATATATTAAAAAAATCCTTTTTTAATAAATAATGGTAATGCAAGAAATAAAAATATTTTTGACTTGAAGTTTCTCAGGACAAACCTGTATAAAAATTCACCAATATCTAGAATGTGCTCTCTGTTTAATGAGTTTCTTGGGAACCTGGACTACTACCAACCAAAAGTAGTTTATATTGACTGCCAATAATTTTTTTTACATTCAGACTCGGATATAATATAAGGTCTGTTTGTATGTATAATTTTGTTAGTTTCTCTTTTTATGAATAGTGGGTTGTTTTATATTTCATATTTTTTGTGTTGGTACATTATTTGAATTAATAAATAAATACATAAATAAAATAGTTTTAGAAAAAAAATAAGACTAAACTCATCTTACGCGGACACAAAAAAGAAACAACGGAAGTAAAAATTTTTAGTGTGAATTCTGTATATTAGTTTAATTATCTCGAAAATTTTATATAACATCACAAAATCAGCATGTATTCACTTTTCAAACTCAGAAAGCCAAAACCACACGGGATACACTCCAAGTGCCAGAAACACTAGAAATGTACAAATCTGACACGATCCGGATTCGGAGCGCCAAATTAAACAAGTCTAATTTGAAATGGTCAAATCTGATAATAAGGGATGTAAATTAACAAGTACTACAGTACTATAAGACAACTAAATTTTGACCCTTAAAAATACCCAGAAATGTTTCTTGAACCAACAAATAATAATGGAAAATTTAGTTGCACTTTAATAAATATTGACTCCTTATTGGATCTAGGGACATATTTTATCATTTTTTAAATTAATTTTTCCATATATTGACTTATTTGGTGATATATATACACATATATAATCATTTAAATTATGACTAAAAATATATGAAAAACAAAATTGGCAAAAGAGTTTAGATTTGGTTTAAGCTTGTTTTTTTTTTTTCTTAAGAACTAAGCTGCAAAAGTTTAGAATACATGGAAATATACTATTGTTTAACCAAAAAACATGTTAAGTTGATATAATTTAATTTATTTTTAATTAAAGCATAATTTTGTACTACTTACCAGGACTTTCTATTCTTGTATAATGATAAGGATTTACACAAACTTCATCTTTTTTAAGAGAAAATGCATATTCACAATGATCAAGAGCTCTTAGTTCATGGTGTGATTGCAGTTCTGGCCACCTCCAAAGTTTGCAGTATATGACATGTGGTAGACCTTTCCTTTGCTGCTGGATATTTCCTAGTTCAGCATTTGGTCTCAATCTAAAAGTAAAATTTGCCTGCAATGAAAATAGGTAACAAAAAACTTGAGAATGATGATGTTTCATAAAACGAGTCCTTACAAGACATAATGCATAAAAAAAAATATGGTTTATATTTTTAAACAACAAATTGTACAATACTTTAGTTAAACCAGGTGCGAATTCAAGGGGGGAGAATTCAGAAAAAATAGGCCCAACCATGCCTGGTCCACTAGGAATGTGAAAGCCGCTGGCATCCCCCGCTCCCGTCGACAACTCACTTTCGTTTGCATCGCCCCCCACCCCGAGCTTCAAATTCAGAAAAATACACCCGATCCTGCTTCTTACATTAGGAATGTGAACGCTGTTGGAATCCTCCCTCCCGTCGATAACTTGCTTTAACTTCCCATACACTCTTATGATATCACCCTCCCCCCCCCCCCCCCCTTTCCAAAGACAGAGGCTGGACCTGCCCCTGAGTTAAACAAGTAAACATTAACTGTATTGTATGTATCACTTGTTTAAGACCTAAAATGCCAGGGAACTTGTTTAAATATTCAGTCAATTTTTAAGGCTAATTGTTAAAATTTAACAAAAGAGACTGTTTGTGACATAAATAAAAGTTAACTTTGAGACAAAAAAATGTTACGACGGTAGCCGGTTTGACATTTTAGACGATATATATTCGGAACGTTCTGACGTGGTTTATCTCAAGGAGAGTGCGTTGATTTCTTGATATGGCGATAAAGCTCCTACAAAAACCAGTGTATATCTCTGGTTTAGTGAATTCACTTGTGGTCGTCTTCCACTTGCGGACGAGGCGCGTAAAGGTCGTTCAAAATCGGTTGTAGTGCAAGAAAACATCGATGCTGTGCGAGATAACATAATATCATCATGTAACATATCGAAAGATTAAGGCTTCCCTGGGCATTAGTAACATCAATGTATTATGACGATTTAGCCGTGAAGAAGTCGGGATCGCGTTGGATCCCGCATAATTTAACAATCGTTCAAAAAGACTAAATCGGTGCTAGAAAGTGATCAAAAAATATGATAGCAACTTCAAAAAACATGCGGAGTCTTGGATCTATGCATATGAGCTCAAAAGTAAATAACAGTCCTCATATGATTCAAACATGACGAGACAAAACCAACAAAATTTGCTCCCATATGAAGCACTTTGAAACAAAGATCTGTGATTTAGAGAACTGTAGAACGATCAATTCTGAATAGTATAAAACCATTTGTTAGCTAAAAGTCTTCAGTGAATTAAGAAAAATAAAACAGATCCGGCATATCATTCTCCACCATGAAAATGCGAGTTCTCAAACATTGGCTCAAACAAGTGATTTTGTGAGAATTCAAAACGTGGAATTGATTAGCACCCAATAATTTCTTTTTGTACATACATGAAGAACAAAGTGTGTGGTTACACAATCTTCACAAAGGTAAAAATGCTTTTGGATTGGTTCAAACGCATGCACGTCTCAAAATATTTTGAGAAATTATAAAATCATCGCCAATATTAGATATTGCTGATATATTAAAAATATCTAAAAATTTTAAGTTTTTATTGTGACAACCAAAATGAAGATATTCAAACATAATTATCAGCATGGATTTAGGTCATGCCAGACTATTTTGGCTGTTTATTCTAACTTTTTGATTGCCACTCTTGATCTTTTACTGCAAGTTCATTATATCTACTTTGATTTCAGAAAGGCATCATTACATTTTATTGAACAAACTGCAACAATAGAGAGTCAGTCAATATTATTTTTTTGGATTGCTAAATCTGTCTGGTCGAATGCAAGTGGTCAGGTTTTGTGGTAGATTATCAGGGGATCCTATCCGGGTATGCAGGTATGGTTGATTGTCTTGATCTGCCAACACTGCTTAACTTTCATGTTGTATCAAAGCCAGACAGATATTGGCAAGAATAGCTTTGCCAATAGACTTAGGAACCACTAAAATTCATTCCTGCCTTGTGATTTTGATTTTTTTTAACTCTTCTTCTATGTCCGTCAAGAAGATGGTAAGACTGGCTTTGAATAGCATACCTGGCTATTGTCTGTGAATGCTTTTGTACTCTTAAGTATCTTGATTATTTGATCTAGTTTACTGCTGTAATTAGAAGAGTTTATTACTATTAAATTATTAGTTTGTATATTACTTATTTTTTTTTAATTGATGTACTATTTGGGTTAACCCTGTAATGTACAATTGTAGTAAATAAATAATGATAATATACATGCACAAGTTAAATAATTTGTGATGACAGCATAAGTCATAGTGAAACATTAATTTTAACCAGAAATAGTAAAAAAAAATTATTTATAACAATCACTTATAGGAAAATTATTAATCAGCAAATCCAAATTATAAATTGATTAAGTAACTGGAGGTTTCAATCCTAACATTATCAATTAATGAAGTAATTCATAATTACATTTTAGAAATTAACAGTTTATTTATTTATTCAATTAAGGGACATGCCATTTTCAAATACAATCAATATGAAAAAGAAATATGCCCAAAAAAAAAAAATATCAGAAGCGAACAGAAAATATCACAAATCATAAATTACAGTGTACATTTAAGATATCGTTGACGAAGCAATTAATAATTTTAGAAATAAAATTACTCATTGTTTTAATCAATTGCCAACAAATATTAAATCTTTAAAATCTATAAATAAGTTAAAACAGTGTCTGAAGCAGTATTTTTTAATAGGGTCTATCCTTGAGGGACATGAACTTTCTTTGTTTTTTTTAGATTTATGTCAGTTTAGTTTAGTATGTCATTGTTCTGCAAAGCTTGACGATGCTTGATTGTTGTTTTTAATTTTAAAATATTAATTTAGTTGTTAAGATTTGTGTGTAATTATATTAGTCTATGACTAAATAGAGGATTTATATATTACCAGAGTAACTGAAAATTTCATTTTTCAAATTACCCATTACAAGAAATTATTGAATTACTAGTCATTTTTTATGAATTAAATTAAAAAATAATTTAATGACTTTTTTCACAAATAATGCAGCATCATACAAAATTACAACACAATTATGACTATTTATCGTGCTTGTGCAATTATGATTGTATTCACTTTCATAAAGAACAGAATATGTATGAAAACCATACTTATATTATGAATCGCTTTGACAACAAAATGAACTTGGCTTGAACTCCAATGTGTTGATCTTAAGATATTCTAATCAAAAGCTGTGAAGAAACATCAAATTATTGTAAGAACCTTATTAGGCATATGGTCAAAATTTTAAGCGGATAAATTTAAATTTTTTCGACTATTTTTAATCCTATTAAAGACTAAGCATATCATCTAGGGCAGAAGCAGTGTAAGCATATAAAATATGTTTTCGTTACATTGTTTCCTGTAGAATTACATGATACATTTGACAAATTTTTCCTCCTGTTAATTTTTGATTACTTTATCTAAAAAGATAGAGTTTTTCAATAAAAAATAATTTTTTAATTTAATTAATAATTTGGAAAAATAAATTATTAATTACTTTTGTAATGGATAATTTGAAAAATGAAATTTTCAATTATTCTGGAAAGAGATAATTTTATTTCTAAAATTATCAATTAATTCATTGAATGATAATTTCAAAAATGACTTTATCAGTTACTTCATTAACTGATAATTGCAGGAATAAAATTACCAATTACTTTATTAATTGATAATTATAGGAATCAAATTACCAATTACTTCATTAAATAATAATATTATTTTCAAAATTATCAATTCACGAAGTAACTGATGATTCTATTTTGTGAATTAATAATTTATAAAAGAATATTTTGAACTTCTTCTTAACAACCAATATGGGAAGGACAAGATGTATAATAAATCATACATACTCAACAGTAGATTAAATCATGGTAGCGGTCAACAATTTGTGAATATTTATTGAAAATTATTTAGCAAACGAAAATACTTTAAAAGCATGATAGGCCACTCCCTCTCTCACACTTTAACAATATTTAAATTGTTACTAAAAGGTGATATGGTTTGGTTGTCTGTGAAAAAATTTCCAGAGACACTTTTAATATTATAGCTGTAACACTAATGTTAATGTCTACCTGAATAAGAACAGTAGTTTCAAGAGAGGTAATAATCAAAACCATAATAACTTAATACAATCCACAAACAAGAAATTGCTCTTATTTCATAAAAGGCATTTATGAAAAATGAACTAGAATAAAAGAAGAGTGCAATATCCCTAAATGACACCAAATTGTGTTTTATTTCCTATTCTTTATGTTCCATAGTTGTGCATAAATTCTTGTCTTTCTTTTTTATATAATGACAGTAAAACAGAATTACATTTTATCCCATACCCCTTAAACAACAAAAAATGCTTATGAATTATATACTCTTTTTGTTCAAAAAATTTCTAGTTACTCTATCTGTGGAGGTTTATGTTACATCTAAAAACTGGCCAGATAAATTTACTTAGATTCTTTGATATAGTTAAAAATATACTGTTTAATATTCCTTTATGTACTAATATTATATTTAAGATGTGCTTGTTGTCTCAAAAACAATAAATAATGCTAAGTTTTAATGCAGTCAGCTTTTTTAGTTACTCATATTTTGTTTCAACTTCCCCTTAAAAGTTATAAGCTTTTAACAATGAAGCATTAAAATTGCAAGCAAGTATTGAAACAATTACAAAGAAAAATCAGTGGGTAGTAAAGAACAGGTAACCTTGTATCCTAATTTAAGTTTTTTGAAGTTGTGCAATACATAATAAACCACCAAACAAAAGAAATTCGCAAATTAAACACAATTATCTAATTAAAAAGATCCAATCAGGTTCTAAGATCGTTTGTGCGGGGCATTTCCAGACATTTAGGGTAGGTCGCAAGCCAGACGCGGTGCAGTGAAGGGGGACACAAATCCATAATGTGACCTTAAACTTTGCATCTTTAATGTTGAGCTTGATCTACACAAAAGAAAACATTACCTTGGCACTGTCACGCATTTGGTATTGTGGTTCTGCGAAGAAATGGCTCGTTCAAGCTCCTCCAAAGCACCGGATTTTTTAAGTTTTTTCACTAGTGATTTGACTGCCTTCTCACACCATTTGTCATCGTCTGAGCCTTTTTTCCAACCGAGCAGCCGCTTGACGACCGGTGGGGTGAATGACGGCAGCATTCCATTCATTGTAAACTAGTTAAAAATGCATCAAACTGCAAAAATATTTCACGTTTTAATAGTGAATTTCAAAAACTACACATATTTTTTACTGTCCTTTATTATTATTGCTCGCGACAGCCATATTGTTCTTTGATTTGACAGATCTACTACAACTGACGCACGGCTATTTTGTACGTTATCAATGAAATTTTTATTCAATGGAAGACAGAATACCACGGCTTAGTTCAACAGATAAAGATAGGTATATACTCGTATGGTATTCGAGTATGTTTAAAGTGTAAAAGAATAAATGATTTTCATTATTTTAATGCATGACTCAATTCCAGACGTTCTGACGATATTTGTATCTTCTTTAGACTAACGAAATTTTGATTAAAGTAGCGATGCCATTTTTCAACCTGGTTTCTTAATTCCAGGAACGGATCAGGATGAGGTCTAGAGTTTTGAAATGTTATGGATGGAAATAAGTAAATAACAATTGCGGTTATTGGCCTTGGGTTGCCTATTGTTGGTATAATTATTAGCTAAGTATGTAGATAAATTTTTAAAGTGAATCTAAGACCAAATATTAACATCAGCATGGGTTCGCAAAGGTCCTGTATGCGAAATATAGGGTGTTTTTTAGGTAATTTAAAAATGTGTAGTATTATCCAAGATTCTTTCCTCGTAAATTACACGTTTAGTACGATCTATTTCATACTTGATTTTTGGGGTGTGCATCAAAACAGAAATTAATTATTTATGTAAAACGGTAAGGGTGTATTTGTAGAATATATTTTTTACTCCTAAAAGTGTTTCAAAGATGTATGGTGTACTAAAGTTAAATTTTTAAATGGAATATCCAATTCTAAATTCTACGTATTATCATTGTATAAGGTATAATCGATCTCAACAGAGACTTTTTCGTGTGAAATCCTAGACGATCGTTTACTCGAGATATATATGTTTGAAGTTTTTCCAGTTTAAAAAGCATTGTAAAATTTTTTCCATTTAAAAACATTGTAAATGAAACAAATTGCGAGTTTTGGACGCTTTTAAAGACCTTTTTTTCAAAAAGCTCCAAAACTCGTTCCTCAACAGGCAGATAAAATTGAGAAAAACTTTGAAAAATTACTTTCGTTTCAAATGTAAATGCTTGTCAACTCTCGAGATTTAAAGCTTTTTAGACGTTCCAAAAAAGAAATTAAAAGGAATATTATTCAAGATATTCAAAACCTGGTATGGAATTCTTCAAAGGCTATACGTATTATTCAGTACCAGTGTAAAGCGTTAGGAAATATTACTTAAAATGGATGTCTGCACATTCACTAAAATGTTCTGTGGTGAAGGAACTATGTGGAAGAAGATGGTCATCTAGACACGTTTATCGATCAGGAATTAAACAAATCATGAAAGCTTTACTAAAAATAAGTTTGATATCCACATGTAGACTACACTAAATTGTATAACAAAAAATTTTTTGATTCTGAGATTCATGAAATACCAGTTTTGAATGAAATTGTACTAAACAAATATGTAGTCTCCCATAAAAAATCCACTATCTCCAATTTTAAGATATTGGTTTTAGATTCGTAATCTAGCCCCCCAATACCGATATTGAAAGAACTTTAGACATGCAATTTTTTTGTCCGACATATTTTAGCCCGCATATTGAGTTTGAAGAAATTAATTTAAGATCCGTAATATACGCCTGAAGAACCCGCAATATCCCCCAAACTGTAAATTGTACAAAATTAACTTCGATCTCGAAAATCCCCAAAAACCAAATTTGAAAAAATGTGAATAACGTAAAATTTTACACTCCATATTGGGTCCGCCATATTGGATTTCAAAAAAATAATTTTAAGCTCCCAATCTAACCTTAGTTTATACCCTCAGAAACTCTCCAGTACCAATTTTGGACATAATGCAAAAATATCAAATTTGAAAGATGTTAAATTTTGAGTTCGTTATATTAAATGTTTTAAACATAATTTAAATTCTTAATTTACACCCTCAAAAATCAACCTATACCCATTTTGGACAAAATCGACAGATGTAAAATTTCTAGTTCGCCATATTAGATCAATTATATTGATTTTTTAAAATAATTTCAAATTCGTAATTTACACCTTCAAAAAAAAAACCCTATAACAATTTTGGACAAAATCGGAAGGTGATAAATTTTTTGTCCGCCATATTGGATCCGCCATATATTTTTTTTTCAAATAATTTTAAATTTTTCGTTCACACACTCAAGAACCTCCTATATCAACGTTGAACAAATTCGAGATATGTAAATTTTTTAACCCGCCCTACTAGATTCCCCATATCGAATTTTTAAAAGCAATTTTGGATTTGTTATATACGACCCCAAACTAATTTTGGAGAAAATTAATTTTTTTGTCAGGCATACTATCAGCATCACCTTGGATTTTACTGAACCAATTTTGACCAAAATAATTTGGGACCACCGCAGCAACTTCTTGAACATAACGTAAAAAAATGCATCCAAATCGGTGTTGCCGTTTCGGAGTAATCGACGTATATACATAAAAAACAGCGGTCGAATTTAGAATGTCCTTCTTTTAGAAATCAGTCAAAATAAATATTTAAATCTACTTTTTGTTGACATTTATTATAAATTTCGTATTTGTAGTAATTTTTAACATTTAAAAATTTAAATAAGTCTTGACAAGCAAACGAACTGAAAGCAGAATTATATAAATATATTTATGTCTGTCAAATATCAAAAAAGCTCCTTGCCCACCGACCCTCAACAACGTTGATATAAATTTATTGTTTTAACCTAATAGATGTTATTCAAATTTTTCGATTCCGATATTGGAGGGAATGAATATTTTTTTTGGAAAAAATCGGTAGGTATCGATGCCTAGCAAAAAAGTATTAAGTTTGTATCAGTATCGATACTTTTTGTTAGTTTTGCATCCCTAATTCGCACCCATTTTTAGAGTTAAAACTGACTAAAAATGTCTGTAAGAATATTTAAATTTTGGCTTTGTCCCCTCTATGAATTTTCATTTTTATAAAATTCGTTATTTTTGGATAAATTTTGATCAATAATTTAAAATTTAATTTAGAAATCTACAATAAAAAACCGAAAGTTAACGATTTTAAGATTATAAATTAAATAGTTTAAAAAGCGAATTTATTTGATGTTAAACTGACAGCTCTAGTATACTTTGATAGCTATTTACCTGGTAGCTGGTGGTAATGAAATGAGAAAAGTAAATTTACCACTTAATTTTTAAGGGTGATTTACGTCTAAACCGTTGGGTTTAGCGATGTAAATAAAGAGCACCTTTTTTAAAGGCCTGGCATCAGTCTTTCAGAAATTATGCCAAAAACTACTGTAGCTGTCAACACTAAAAAATTATGACAAAAAAACAATTTTCAATGTAGGTAAAGTGCCCTCTAGCGGCAAACAATCAATGTGAATTGTTACTAAAATGATGAAGCGCAGAAGACTTAGCCTATCTTTCAAATATTAGTCAAATCGGTTTTCCTGTAAGCGAGTAATTCAAAAAACAAAAAATAAAAACTTGAACTTGGACGGCTTGTAACTCGAAAACGAATGACATTTTGAAAAAAAATTATATGAAGCTCTTCCCTTATTTTGTCAAGTAGAATCACCCCCTTAAGTTTCGTGATCGATTTTTGAATCACCCTGTATAACTGATATTTCAACATGGTCCTAAAAAAGGATTAATACAATGACTAATACTCTTAAGTTATTCTTTAACGCCCTTAAAATGTTGTTAGTATAATTTCTTTTTTTGTCGTCCCCATTTACATATTTTAGAAATATTTGTTTCATTTGTGGTTATATGTTTACCCGATTTGCACAAACGGCTACCTGCTTTAAGCGCGTATTAGGGCAAAGCGGGTCTTTAAAGTCTTCATTTTTGATAATAAATAATTATCTGATATCAAGTGACACCATCATGTTATTTTATTTTTAAGTTCGATATCTCTCTTATCGAATAAAATGAAACCTATTATCATAGCCAAACAAAAATTACAATTTTGGGCCTTCAACTTAGCTTATCCGCTTTAAGCCATTGGCGAATTCTCCCTATCAAGATCAATCTATCCCTACAAATAACAAAACTACTCCTTCCTCCTTTTATTACACGGCACCTTACTAAGAGCCGCGCTTTTCACAGGTTGAGATTCGTCGCCTTATACCAAGTTGCGCTGATGTAGAATAATTAACAGTAGTTTTAGTTTTAGCCGAAACTATCACGGAAACCAAAATCCGGCTTTTTTCGGTCGAACTAATTTTGTCTCACTCATGTAAATAATTACTTGGCCTAAGGTAATTTTTAAAATCCTGTTTGTATGTTAATAGAGAAACCAACCATTAAATGCATTTAAAATGACAACTCATATGTTTCTATTAATAATTTGTCAGCAAAAATAAAAACATATAAAGACCATAATTACTTTATTTAAAAGAAGACATTGTTATAAAGATGCGTTTTAAGGTCGTTTATAATTCTTGATAATAATAAATAAAATAATAGAAAATGACTCGAATTATAACACAATCAAAAGGATCATGTTATTTTTCATATATTTCCGCAAATTATTTTAATTGTAATGTAACATCATTTACTCGGAATATCAAAAGATTAGGCAGGTTTTCCAATGTCACTGCGTAGGATAATTTCCTTGACAACTCTTTATCTAATAATTTGTACACAAACAAAGTTATATTATTTTTTTAATAAAATACTATAGAACTATAGTTATACCGTTGAACAATTACCCCTGTCTTTGGGGGGGGGGGTTATATCTCAAAAGTACAGCATGGCAAAAAAAACAAGTTGTCGAGGGGGGGGGGGAGATACCAGCAACATTCCCATTTCTAGTGTAAAAGGCAGGGTCGGGTCTATTTTCCTGAATTTGAAGCTCTTGGAGAGGTGGTAGCGATCACAAGAAAAGCCAAGTTTCCGACAGGGGGGGGGGGAGGATGCGAGCAGCATACACATTCCTAGTATTTTCCTAAATTCAAAGCTCGTGGGAAGGGGCTATCGAAAGAGAAACAATTTGTCAACTGGGGGGGGGGGGGGGGTGGGTGGTGCCAGCAGCATATACATTCCTAATATAAAAGACAGAATCGGTTCTATTTTCTTGAACTCAAAGCTCTTGGAAAAGGGAGGGGCGATCGCAAGCATACACATTCCTATACTCTATTGAAGAACTAGAGAGAGTAAGAAACCGTTACCAAAACCTCCAACGTACCTGCTCCAGTGTCGCAGGTAACTGATGACTGAGGTAAATCTAATTATATTTAATTATATTTAAATATTGTAAGCTTCTATAAATTTACTGCAACAATTTAATTTCTGTCAGTGAGCAAAGTATACCTTACAGTGTGTCCTTAGTGATTTATCTTGTTTGTTCTTATTTTTATATATTATTTGAGGGTAGTGTGATACCCAAAAGATATGTCTTCTCCATCTATATTTATTCCAAAATCGTTAAACCAGGGCATTTTTTCCTCAACGAAAAATTTATTACAATGAATATTTATTATGCCTTAAGATATCAATATCTAGATAATAATGTTAAAAGCTCTGTTGAGATGTGTTCCAACATGACAGGAGTTGGAAAATCTCCTATGTACCGAATACTGAAGAAGAACAAAACGACTGGAATTGTTAGTACTCCCAAACCACATTGGATCACAGGCAGACGAAAAGCCTCGTTGGAAGAAGAGATGTAAACTGCAATAAAAGGAGTTGTACATACATTTTATTATGAGAAGCAGATCCCAACCGTAGACAAAATTCTAACTAAAATCAATGAAGATCGGAATTTACCTGAAATTGAAAGAACTGAGCTCTGGAAATTGCTCAGCGAACTTAATTTTTGCTGCGAAAAACCAAGTAGGAAATCTGTTCTTATAGATCGTCCGGAAAATGTCCGTTAGAGAAGGAAATATCTTTTTCAAGTAAAAGGTAGAATTGCTAGAAATAACACAACTTACAAAATTAGTAATTTAACTGAACTTTTGAAAAATTTTTTAGAATAAAGTTACTGCAGAAACTTGGGAAAAATCCATATAATAAAAAAATAAATAAAATGTGGAAACTCAATCTCATGATCGGTAAGATAGAGGAACCAATTATAATGAATTTGAGCGAGGATAGCTGCACTAACTTTGATTACGAATTAGATACGTAATGTTTACCAGCGTAAACACAATTTATTATTTAAATTTTTTGTAACATATAAAAATTAATTACATTTGAATCCCTTTTTAGTGTTTAATTGTAATTTTGCAGATAGTTTAAGAAATAAATAAACTGAAACCTCAAATGTCCTAAACATGTTTTTAATTAATAATAAAATGACCGATAGCCCCAAAAAAATTTTAATAATATATGGACGAATTTATTTTTTTATATATGTTTAACTTCTTGTATTTTTGATAATGCGTATTTTGTAAGTATTTAAATTATAACTTAGAATTTTTTTGAGAGAAAAAGGCCACGTTTTAGTCTGAATGTGCCTAAAACGGTTTCTGTGCCAAAATTAACAATAATTAAAATACAGTTGTGATTTGTGTTAAATATGTCAAAATTATCTATATTTTTTAATGTATGTGAATTATTAAGAAATCATAAGAAATAAAATAATATTATAAAAACTTTTTATTTTAAGTTTATTACCGAAATAACATTCTATGCCATAAATACTTAGTGATAAAGTAAACCTCCTTCTGACGCCTATGATGAGGATTAAAATCCTTTTTAACACTTCATCCAAATATATATTGTTATCCAGCCCAAATAGTCCATTGTTATAGATCGGTATTTTTGATTATAAAATTTCTAACCCATTTCTATGAAAAATATATGTGTATAACAGATTTTGCCAAAAACACCGGACTAAAGAACACAGGTAGTTTGCGAAGAAAAAAAAAGGGTAAAAAATGATTTATTACTATCTCTAGTTCTTGAATAAACTATAGTATAAGAGGAAAAATCGGGTCTATTTTTCTGAATTCAAAACTCTTGGGGGGGGGTCGCCCCCCCCCCCCTTGGATCAGCGCCTGAGTCTTTGATCATACGAATTACAGAGACCTACGAAATTTAAATTCAAATTTCACTTCTTTCGGTTTGAAATTTTTTTTCTGGGTAAAACAACAATTTCCTTACTTACAGTTACGGTAAGAATTAAACTGTCTTTTACCAAGCATAGAAAAGCTAGAAACAGTATTCATGTGAATCTTAGATATTTCATAAGAGTTTATTTTATTCCTTATAAGAACATACTGATCTGTTGTTTTTTCTCCAGCAAATTTCATCACTTTCAAACAACACCGTTTTTGGGTGCTTCCACACACTCTATTTATATGTTATGTATAAATTTTTGTTACATTTACAACAGTGTCTAGCTAATTCGACGATATATTTTGGCAAATTGTATTTGTTTTCTATTACAGAAAGAGCTTCTTTGACTGGTATTTGCGTAAAAAGTGATGTTACGTCGAAGCTAACTGGAAAATCTTTTTCCTGTAAACGTATGTTTTTGATTATTTCGCAGAAATGTTGCGAGTTTTAACGTAAGAGGCAGTTTTTTTGAAGAAGGGTTGGAAAATGGTGGCTAGATGTTTCGATAGGGCCTGAATTGGGGAGTCAACAAAGTTCGTTATTGGTCTTAAAGGGGCTCTGGGCTTGTGTATTTTGGGTAAGCCATAAAGTGTAGGACATATGAATGATTTTTCCCTTGGTGTGATTTTCTTCTTTATTTCTTCGTTAAGTGGATATCATCTGATCAATATTTTCGTCGTCTTTTCTAGACAAGTGCTATGGTCTCTGTTTATTGGCTTATAGGCTGGAAGTATTACGATCGAGGTATCTTTGCGCAGATCATGTAAGGCTCGATGATCTTCTGCAGATAGATTACTTTTTGGAGGTTCTGCTTTGTGCCCTAATTGTGCCCACGAGTACCTACAAAATGAAAGTCCGTCACCTCAGAGCGCGGTTATCGTAATAAGGCGATTTATCTTACTTGTAAAGGGTGCCAAGTATTTACCAGGAACCATTAACGACTCGCCCAGAGAGGAGCCATGTATCCCCTTGCATGGTAAACATATTGGGATTTCCCATTTACATATAAAGAACTATACAAAGACGACACAAACAGACTGGGGAACCCCGGGGTCGTTAGGCCCGTAACCCGAGAGATACCCGAAGGCAATCCCTCAGGCCCCCTGGGGGACTTCCAAAATTGATATTAGGAGGTTTTCAGGGGCGTAGGTTACGGATTTAAGCGTAATTTCTTCAAATTCAAGATGATACAACAATTACATTTCTTAAATTATTTCAAAATTGATGTCGGGTGGTTTTCGGGAGTGTAAATTAGAAACCAATTTTCTAAAATTCAAGAAAGCGGATTTGTTATGGCGGACTAAATAAATTTTTGTTTGCTCCAGGTTTATTCAAAACTGGTATTAGGATAATTCTCAAAATCAAAAAATTACTATTTTTTATAATAACTTTAGCTAAAATCGATATTTTTTGCGACTTTGAAAACATTGAGAGGTATACTAGACATATCGACCAGTACACATTTGTATCTGCAAGGAAATTCTACAGTATAGCAGATTTGTGTAAGATATTTTTTGTTTTTTAACAGTTCCATCTAAACAACTGCTTTTCAAATAAGTTATGAAAAAGTTACTTTATCTCGGACAGTAACTGTTTTTGGGGTTACATATTGTAAAAACTTTTTATACAAAATTGCGATCCTATCTTAAACAGGACTATTAAACTTGCTTTTTTAAATATAGAATGGCCTAATAAAAGTGGGGTACATATTGATTGGCTGAATACGGATAATTTGGTTTCGAATTTCCTATCAATTAAATAGCTCCAATTTTCTCTAATTGTAAGAGGTAATTTTTCCTATATTTAAATAAATTTTTAAGCAGTGACAATTCGAGCCTGAAATGTTCCAAAATCGTCGCAGGTATACATCAATTCCGTGCGAAGCTAATTAAATTATGTTTTATTTGATATGGAAATAATGCATAGTATACCAAAACTTTTGTGGGTAACTGTATATTCTCCATTGCATAATAAAATAACACATACAATTTAACTTAATTTGTATTGTAATTAAAAAGTCCTGCGAGATGGCATCTTGTAAATAGGTAATTTCAGGCAGCAATTAACACAACATTACCGGAAAATTGCATTAAAATTTCACCGGAATTATAAAACAATGGTAACCGCCTTAGATCCTTTTAGTTTCAAATTAACAGTCGCGATGATTGGTCCGTTGGCTCGTGCCATTTTATGTTTTAACGCGCGCTAAATAGTTGATTTATTAAAATGTACGGTGTGTTTGCTAAAAAGTGAGCGTAAAATATTATAAGATTTACTTTTTTACAGAAATACTGAAATTCCTATTAGAAATGTGTAGAAAGTTTTCATTTACAATTTGTTTTTGTTGTTGGTTTCAACAGGGAGGCGCTTCCCATAAAAGCAATGCCGTATAACGCACAACGGCAAATCTAAAGGTGTAATGAGGCGCCTGGTAACTTAAATTTAACCAAAAAATTTAATAAAAATAAACAAAAAAAATCTAGCATCATTCTTAGATATGGATGTTTCTTCATGATCATAATTATCATATGCAGCTATAATGTCCATCGTCATAAGCTTCCTTCTGTCTACACCATTCTTCCCTGTCTGGAGCTTCCCTAATCCAATCATGTCCAGCTAGTCTTATTACGTCATCGAACCCTCTTGTTGGTAGATAGTTGTGTGCTTTTTTGATGCTTTCTTGGTCTCCATTCTGTTATTCGTCTTGTTCATTTGTCATACATTCTTGCTGTGACCAGTTTCATCGCAATCAGCACATTCGATCTACATTAGCCCTTATTTTACCTCTGCATATTATGTCTTCATTAACATGTGATCTCGCAAAGTAAGGTTAAATATTCTACTTCCCATTAATTTCTGAGTTACTTCTGGTTTTTTCGTTATTTCTCTATTGAGTGTCTATATTTCAAACTCAAAAATTTATTTATCTAACAAAAATCAATGTAAATATAAAAGCACAATTTTAAGATTAGCTTTAAATCTGTTAGTATATTACTTTCTCGAAGTATCTGGAAGGTAATTATACAGTTTGCAACCCATATAAGTCGAATTTTTTTTTATCCAGAGTAGTGCGGTGCTAGGGAACTTTAAAGGCACCTATAGTCCTAGTATTGTATGCTAGGTGGAATTGAGCTCAAATTGTACGTTCACATGTCGTTTAACATATAAAATTAATTTACATATGTATAGACTAGGACAGGGAAGAATCTTATATTCTCAAAAATATTGCTTACAGGACTGAGCAGACGTACAACTTTTTTTTTGTCCAATAAACATTGTCAGTATTTGTGACTAATCCCCATAAGATAATACTATAACTAATATGTGAATTAATGATAGCAAAACATATAGAGTCTTTTATATTTAGCACCATACCTAGAGGTTTTATTATAAGTTGTAGAATTTCATCCATATTATCCTTTAGATTTATTTCCACAAATAGTGACACATCATAAAGTTGAGAAGCAAAAGAAAGTTTAATTTTTTAAATAGAACACCCTGTATATTCTCTGCTAGAATGAAAGTTCTTTTTTTCCTGTTGTCAACAAGGTTTAATAAGTTAGTGTTTGGACTAGCTGTTATTTAAATATTTTAGTTTAAGTTATTCATAAACTGATATAAAAAAACGGAGAGGCTTGGAAGACAAATACTTGATTTTAATTTTCATTATGAGGTTTTAATAACTAACCTTTTACAGATTTTTGAATTTAAGAGGAAAATAACTTTCATTCTAGCAGAGAATATACAAGGTGTTTCATTTAAAAAAATGAAATTTCTTTTATTTCTCAATTTTATGATACTGTTCTTTTTTATACGAATCTAAAAGATAATATGGAAAAAATTCTACAACTTTCGTATTTAAAGTTTTTTACCTCTCTTATAATAAAGCTTCTTGGTATGGTGCTAAATATAAAATTACTTTAGCAGCAAAATGGCATAATAATCCTGATTTATTTTTTTACCTACGTAATCCACATATGTGTTCTAGGGCATGTCATTATTAATAAATGTCCCTAAAAATGTTGAAGTTGACAGCACGAACTTGGACTTTAATTATAAAGTTGGTTTAATTTTTTTCCGTTGGTAAAACTGCATGCAAGCTGTTTTTTCCGGGGTTAGAGTGAGACGATTTTTCGCACACCAGCGTGTTTATACGATCTTGTAGCTTATCAGGCCTGTCAGCCTCTTCCGCAAACGAAGTATCATCGGCAAATAATGTTATGCCATTGGTATTATTATGATATGGAAGATCATTAATAAGCAAAATGAAGTTTAAAGGGTTTAAGACGAACTCCTGGGGAATTCCAAGATCAACATTGTGCAAATCTGAATTAGTATTACTGATCTTTACATAGATTCTCCTGCATTGAAGATAAAAATTTAAGAATACAGTTTTGTATGCATAATATCTATAGTTAAAGTATTAAACACAAGTCGAAGAAAATGCGCCAACATATTTTCCCTTATCGAGGGCTTTATAGAATCTATGAAGTTGTGAGTCACACTCTCCGTCGACTTCCCAGGAAAAAACAGTTTTTATTGTTGATGTTATATTTCTTTAAGAAATGTATCATTTGATTATGAACGCATTTCTCATAATTTTCAAGCCGAACAGCTTCGCACTCCCTCCAGGGAATATTGACTCATACCAGGTATACAAAGACGGCAAAAGTATGGAGCTCTGTGGAGACCTTTTCCATGTTATCGGATCCTAGGCGACGGTCTGCTATATTTCCCACAAACTTTCGGACGGTCCGCGCGGTTGCAAGGAGTACTGCTTTCTGAATTGGCTTATACAAATGCTGATTAAGACCCAGTCGCTTGATGTTCTGCAGGAGATTCTTTGGTATCACTCCAGTTGTTGATAAAATTATGGGAATCCGTTGGACGCTGTTCATTGCCTATAGTTTTCGAATTTGCACCTCCCTATCTCTGTATTTTGGCGAACTTCTCGTTGTATTTTGGCCTTAGATTGTTGTTGTTAGGTATAGCAATATCACTTAGTGTAGTTCGCTTAGAAACTATTTGTTAATATAACGTCTGGTTTATTATGAGCAACTGTCTGATCTGTTAGAACCGTTCGATCCCAATATAACTTGAACTCATTGTTCTTAAGAATAGGCTGTGGGTTGTATTTGTAGTAAGGCACTTTTATTACCTCCAATAGATTTAACTTATCTGCTAACTCTTGGAGTATATTTGCGGCTAAGTCATAACTGAGGTAGCCTCCATGTATTTCTGTTTTATCCCACTTAGTGTTTAAATTTCTTCTAGTGTAGGTAAAAAAAGTATGGGTGATATTGCGTCGCCTTATCTTACGCCTCTGTTAATTTTATTTTTGTCCGTATTTTCTTTCAGGGCGATCTGTAAGGTTGCTTTATTACAGATATGTATTTTCAAATTATCAGGGTATATTTGCTGCCTATTCTACAGTTGTTTAGTGTATTTAAAACTGTCCACGGTTCGATGGAGTCAAACGCTTTTTCACAATCTTTAAAAGCTACCCACAACGCGATTTTGTATTCGTTCGATTTTTATATCAGCATTTGACGGTATGGAGATGATCTAAAGCACTAAAGCCATCTCTAAATCCAGCATGGTGTCTTGGGTAGTAGGAGTCCACTTTGTTTGTTAATTTTCTTAGTTATTATTTTGGTGAATAGCTTACATAATACTGTTAGTAGACTTATTGGTTTGTAATTAGTGAATTTCGTTTCGTCCCCTCTCTTAAAGAGCAAAATTACCACATAATTTTTCGGGTTATCACATTCTGAGAGTCACCTGGTATTTTATTATTTCTCTTCCTTGTAGTATTTCGACCAGTATACCATCTTTTTTTGCTGCTCGACCTTTCCAAATTTTCCCTACTAAATTTTTATTTACTCTATTATTATTTCTGGATATTCTTCGAATGAGACAATGAGGTCATTTTCCTGTGAAAGTGAGGAAAATGAAGAACTAAAATATAAGAGTATTTGCCTCGTTTTTTGAAATAATAGACATCACTATTCGTCTGTAAATAGAAAATTATGGCGTTTCTCCTCCCATTATGATATTTTTTACATTGCTTAGCAAATATTCTGATCAAGAATAATTTAAACTTTTAAAGGCATTAAAAGATAAAAACTGAAAGAAGGCAAAACAGTAATGTCACTGTTATACTAGATAACCAATTTAGTCCACTCATTCTCAAACATCATTACTACATTACTAATTCTACTAAGTATACCGGTTTCTCTAGTTATGCTTCAGAGATCATTTTTTAAATTAAAAATAATTAAAAACTACTTACAATCTAAAATGGGTCAGGAGAGACTGGAAAATTTTGCTAGTATTTTTATAGAATCTGTTACAGTCGCTAAACATTAAAATAGTACTGATACAATTCGAAAATATTCTTCAAGAAAAGGAGAAACAAAAAAGGGCGAAGGACTGATCCCTGTGATACACCGGTAACTACTGAATCCCACGTGGAATAAATTGTGTTTCCAAAAAAATCATATACTTTAGTTATTTGCAGGAAACAGATAGAGTTTGAGAGCGCGTGTGTCGTTACTAACAACTAGTTACTTAATATTTTGCCTGTATCTTTTTAAATTTTTCGTTTAAATAGGAGAAACACATGTTTCAGTATTCTTCGAAAATCTGCCTCTCAGCCCGAAAAAGAATGACTAAAGTTAAAGGTATAAGTGCGTTGAAAAAATACAGGAGTCAAAATAAATAAGTAGTCGGAAGACCAAATTCAGCGCGTGCGATATGATAGACCTACCGCATGACTTCCATCACCCATTCAACACGATTTCTTGCCTAAAACATTCGCGTACGGAAAACCAAACATACCAAACAAATAAGTAGCCTAGCTTTCTTTTTAAACCGAACGAAATGACACTCGTTCACGCTCTATGGGGTGCACTAAACTGCAAAATAATTTGTCACGCCACGATATCAAACACGCCTTAACATTTTTAGTCAAACGGTCCTGAATCCATCTAATGTGGAAAAGCTGTTATTCCGTTTTTGAAGATGAACATTTGCTTTGCGAAAAACTCGTATATGCTTAAGTCCGATTTTGGAAAATGATTGTTTTACAAGTGTTATTGTTTGTTAGTTTTTGCGGTCAAGAAGTTTTCGGTGTCAGTGAAGATGCCTATTTTGTTCAGGTGAGTGGGTTTGCGAAAATCGAAAGTTATTAAAAGCAGAAATTAAAAAAATTAAATGATTTTTTTGTATGATTTATTATATTTTTATTAAATTAAATTATTTCGAGAAATAACTTTTTTGATAGAAGTTTTGTAAAAGTTTTTAACAATTCAAATGTAAGTTAGGTCCCAATATTTTATTTTAGTTATTTAGTTCTATCGAAATATAATTTTTAGAAGTCTCCTCATTTCTCAGGATACTCTGCTAAGGGTAATATAGTAGAGATATATCACCAAAAACATACTTTTCTTTCTATTGATCTTTTCAGCCACAAAAAATGTGAACTATGTAATAATACCCAAACCAAATTAAATACAAATTCCTTAAATTTGATAAAGCGTTATTCCTTCGGTTATTTACTCAGCAAATATGTAATTTTTAATTAAATGTGATATATGAGTTTTTTCATGTAGAATTTTTACAAACACAGGAGAGGATATATGCACATATTACATACGCTTTCCTTCATAATATTGTACAATAGGATATGCTATATATTGCTAGAAATTATAACAGATGCTTTTCTTGGTAAATATATTGAATTAAAAAATTAAATGGAAGTAAGTGTACTATTTATATTTAAATTTTTGGTTTTGTAGAAAAACTTAAGGTGTCTGCTGTAATTTCAAGGTTTCCAAAAGGAAAAATGTGCGATTTACCCTTTTTCATTAGAACGTCTAACTGTAACTTTTTCATTAGAACGTCTAACTATCCTCATATCCCTTAGTTTCTATTTTAAACATATAAATTTTTAATAACCATTAAAACAGATAAGAACACTACTGGGTGGAAGTCTGGATAAGCAAGAGAAGGAAGTAATAAACAACTCTATAAAAATCCTAATGGTCTCTAGAAACTTCGTGGGAAAAACTGGAGCACTGACCCAAATATGGGATGTACACTGCAATAGTGAAACCAATCGTCACAATAATGAGTCTCACCAACACTAGAGCTTGTGTATGCATAACACGAACAAACAAAATATGCCCAACGGCCGCTATGGAATTCATTCTAAACTTTACACCTCTACAAATATTAGTGGAGACTATGGCAAAGAAGACAACATATACAATGATGAGAGATAGACTCATTAAACGAAGGCCTCTCTCATGTAGAAATCAGAAAACCTGGAACATGTCCCAAGATGAAATGAAAAAGAAGTCCCATTTCGTAAAAGACTTTTACCATATAGTTGAGTCATAGAAGTGAATAGGACAGATATATCATTGAAAGCTTAACAGAAATGCCATTACATGGTATACACACGATTCTAAAACAACGTGGGAAACTGGAATAGGAGCGTATGGACCAGAAACTAGACATTTTGAAAGCTTGGGCAAATCATCAAGTATTTTCCAATCAGAAATTTACGCTATTAGAAAATGTGTTCAGTCCAATAAAGAAAAAACTATTGCAGACAAGAGATCATCAAAATGTCAGATAATCAAACAGCAATCACTGCGCTGAGTTTTCATGTAACCAGCTACAAGATGGTCTTAGAATACTTAGAGAAACTATCTGAACTAGGCAAGAACAACAAAGTTATGGGTGCCGGGGCACACTGGTATAAAAGGAAATGAAATAGTAGACAAACTCTCAAAGCCTAAGTAAAAACCAACTTAGAATTCTAAGAAAAAACCTATCACTGCCTCTTGAGGAGAAACCTGAAGAAGTTTGGACTATCAGAGAGAGAATGCAGATTTTACGAAAAAAAGGACGACACGTCTATCCACATTCTTTCATCCTAGGTTGCGAAACCTGGAAGGGTATCAAATAGAAGGGGGAGATCAACCCAATCGGAAGCTGTCCCACATTTCGAGTTTCCTAAAAGGATTGGAGGACATACTTTAGTCAGCAACGCTTCTCCAACGACTTAGCAGCAAAAAGAGGGCACAAAACATATTTCAGGTCGCAGTGTTCTCCTACCCATCCCCACATACATACCTACATCAATAATTGTGCATTGTACTAACATTAACAGAACCACTAAGCTCTAGTTTCGCTTCAGTGAAAGTTGGGTAGTAGAAATATATGTTTATGTTCAACCTCTCACCTATTTCTACTACTGTATAACTTCTATTTATTACATTCACACTCTAAACGTACGTATGAGAAATTTCAATAAGGTATAGGACAGACCTGTAAATTAATGAGTGCAGTGTGTGTATCAGTATGTACCTTCAGAAAAAAAGCTTGACGCCAACTTAAATTGATGAGTTTTTGAGAAACATTTCGATTGACTGGGATGTTTCTTATGACATTGTAAAACAGTGGTGCAGGTGGACCTTCAGTAACTGTTACAACTTAAGAAAATATTGATCTAGTTTGTGATAGGCATTTGTCGTATCATACTCTCTATGACATTTTAACAAACCTTTTAGAAATGAAAAGTTTTCTGCAAGATGGGTACCTCAAACATTAACGAGATCCCAATAGCGAACTCGTCTGTTGATTTCAAAGTAGCGCTTAGCCATTAAAAAAAAACATATTCATAAGCATAGATGAAACACAGATTCATCATTATGACTCTGCAACAACTAAAAGTGATAGCCTAGAATGGAAACATCATCGCTCTCCATGTTCTTCAAAATCCAAAATAGAAAGGTTATAACCTCCATTTTTTGTTGATTATTTAAAGAAATACCACACAATGACAGGATCTTACCATGTCCACCTTATATCCAAAGTGTGAATGTAATCAAAGAAAACACAGAGGAAAATTAATAACATAAAATACGTCATCAGGATAAGGTACTCGATCACACATTATGTATTGCCTGGCTAACAATATGAAAGAAGGATTTGTATTACTTTACCACCCATTTTATTCCCCCAATGACTACCATCTGCTTCCAAAAAAGGTATCCGTTATTAGCGCTATAAACCAGTGGTTTTAGGATGTTGGACAAAATTTTTCCAGAAATCCAAAAAATGTTGGGAAAATTGTATAAAGATTGCTGCCAACTATGTGGGAAAATAATAAGGTATTATTTTTTTCTAGTTTTTATTCTAAATAGGTCATGGGTGGAGTTTGGGAATCAATTATTTACTTAAATTTTTTAAATATTTAAAAATTCATGACAGACGCCATTTTTCTCAGTTTGTATCAATGTTTTTTATGAGTGCAAGAGTACAGCGTTCAGCGAATTTTGCCGCAAATATATTTAAATTCTAGCTTTGAATAAAAGGCATTCTTAGGGACTAGGGATTACTGGTAAGAGTCAAATGGAACATCTTACTTGTGACATGTAGAACAAAAATGATTCCCACGTCAGGTATTAAAAAAAACTGTACAATAAATAATTACTGCTTGAATTCTTAAGTAAGTACGGCGCGTGCTGACCTAAATTCAACTACCGGAACGGTACAGAGGAAAAGTTCTCGTAACAACGGACACATACTTTAATTTTACATAAAAACAAGAGTAAAATTAATGCCTTTTAATATAAATTTGTTACGCGAATGAGTCACAATGTAATAATTAAATTTTTAAGTTCTATTCGAGATTTTCTGATTTTAGGAAAATCCTTGAAAATTAAACAATATATTTCTAAAAGGAAATTATACATTTTATATACCTTTATATTTGTATATGTATATTATATCTCTTGGACAAATATTGAACCTTCACAAAAAGGAAGAAAGAACGGTAAAAGGTAAAAATTTATTTAAATAATAATGCAAAAATGCTCATGTGTGACTTGACGTGATATTGTTTAATTGTTGTTGGTTACGGAAAAACTTGTGAAACTCACTAAAATTTGTTTCTTTTTTTGTAGCAAAATAGAATAGGAAAAACATTGTTGGCACTTTAACAGTGTAATAACTGTCAGTGGCATCAATCTTTTCACCATACCGCTAGCAAGAATAAATTCCTGCTTAAGACTTTCCAATGGATTAACATTTCTAATTATTTAAATTATACAGTAGATATTATTAACAATCATAAAAAAACTAGATTTGTCTTTTGTCGACATAATAAATTAGTGTTAAAAGTTACTTTCAAGAGCGCGTTACCAGATTTTTATAAAAAACTGAACCGCCTGTTAAAAAAGCGCTGAAAGGCGAAAAATAACAGTATACATTTTTATATAGAATCGAAATCTTTGAAGTTGACGCCAAATTTTTGCTTAAAAAATGCGCTATTTTGAATTTTAAGGAATTTTCAAAGAACTTGAGATATGTAAATTATAGAATCCGACATACTTTATCCAGCATATTGAGTTTGGAGAAACTAAAACCCCGTAATCTAAATGTTGGAAGAATATGGAAAAAATAATTTTAAAGTTGTATTGTACGCGTCCAAGAACTGCTCAATATCAATTTTATATGCAATATTTAATTTTAGAAAATTAACTTTAGAATAATAATCTACGAAAAAAAACCACTAATGCAAATTTTGAAAAATGTAAAATATTTAGCCGGCCATATCAGATATGCCATATTGAAAAAAAATACTTGAAACTTTTAATTTAATCTTAATCTACTCCCTCAAAAACTCTTCAATAATAATTTTTGGCAAAATCGAGAGATGTTAAATTTTTAGTCCGCTATACTGAATTTTCCAAAACAATTTTAAATTCGTTTTTCAGGCTCAAATAACATCAGAAATTTCGGTTTAGGTATACCAATAAACTTTAAACAAAAAGTCTTCGATATGTGTATTGTCGGTTGCAACATACAGTCTGAAAACCATGTCAGTGACGAGAAACAGTGCGGAACAGCTTAAAGTGTTGCAGAGAGCGATGGAACGAGCTATGTTGGAGTCAGCTTAAGGGATAAAATCAAAAACGAAGAAATTCGAAGGAGAACCAAGGTTCCAGATGTAATAAGGCGTGTCGCAGAACTTAAATGGTAATGGGTAGGGCATGTAGCTAGGTAGACTCAAGACGGATGGACAGCAAGACTAACACATTGGCGAAAAGACAAAAGAAGTGTAGTTGTCAGCAGGCCGCAGAAAAGATGGCTAGATGACATCAAAAAGCAAGCAGGAACAAGATGGCTTTAGATAGTACAGGACAGAACAGTATGGAAACCGATGAAAGAGGCATACGTTCAGGAGTGGATAGGAAGTGGTTGAAGAAGAAGAATTTCCATCAAAATAATATGGGACACCTGAACATAACGCAAAAAATTTTATTTAAATCGGTGTAGACGTGCCAGAATAAACGGCGTACATATGTAAAAAAAGAGTATATAGCCATCGAATTTAGAACCTCCTTCTTTTCATAAGACGGTTAAAAAGACTGATAGCAGACATGAAAAATCCTACTTTCAATATTGTTCGAATTCCTTGCCTAGTATACTTTCTTATAGTGCAGTTTTTAATAAACTCTAATTTTTAGGGTGCTACTAAAGGAACAATTGTAGATTTAAGTAAGGCACTCCAATTTCTTCGAGAATATGACACCGAAGCGTCAAACATGTGTTTTCGAGTTAGTTCAGCCCAATGGTCCTATTCCACTAATATGACTGACTTCAATAAGCGACGAATGATAGAAGAGCAAACATTAAAGGTAACTTAGTTTTTTTTTTAATCATAGGCGTAGAAGTATATAGATTGCGGTTTTTTGAAGCGCGTTGGCTCTCGCTTAGAAGGAGACAGAGCGAAATAGGACAGTAGTACCTCTCTTTCTACAGAACGAGTAGTACACCTCTTTCAATGGCGGTCAGAGAAGGATGGTATCGTGCTTAGCTCCACCCATAGAAAGAGTGGTACTATTGTTCTATTTGGCGGTCTCTTTCTAAGCGAGAGCCAACCTACTTCTATAGGATCCGCAGTCTATATAGTTTTATGTCTATGGTTGTAATCAGCAATTAATTGATCGGTGAATTGGAAATAATAACTCCAAAAGTTACTTGTTAAAAAGAAAGGCCTAATTTTTAAGTTGGCCGTTTGATTGGGTATTAATTGCAGGCAAAATTTGACAAAGTTACATGGAAAAAGGCTATAGAATTTGATTGGACAAGAATTCCAGATCCCATGGTGCGAAGACAACTCCGATTGTTGGTGAAGAATAGCCGGGCATCTTTGCCAGATGAAAAATACAATGAAGTAAGATAAATTATTTATTGTTTTAAATGTTGAAATATCGTCAAACTTTTTTCATTATTATTGAATTCGGGCTATTAATTTTACCTAAATTTCATAATATATTTTTACTTTCAAATTGAATTTGTGAGTTTTTTTATCCTTTTAGATTTACCACTTGATCTCAGAAATGAAAGATCTATACGCACACGTACGACTATGCCCTTACACATCGAATCCTACTGAAGACGCCATATACTGTGATTTAGATCTAGAAGACGCCAAAAAAATTATGAGTAAATCAAAAAATAATTTAGAATTGTTACATATATGGACGGAATGGCATGATAAATCTGGATTGCCTATGAAGAACAAGTTTATGAGATATGTAGAGTTAGCCAATCAAGCAGCTAAACAAAATGGTGGGTATATTTTGGATACGTTCTGTTAACCAAGCTGGTTTACAAATTATAATCATATGAGTTAAATTTAACTTTACGTTATTACTTAAAAGGGGATATTAAATGACTAAACCAGTATGAAAACACTCCAGATGATGTGGACTTTCTTGCCGGCTTGGTGTATGCCTCCTTCAATTGATTTGATAGTGGAATTGGTTAAATTTTGTCATAACTGAGAAATTTTTATAAAAGAAGGTTAAAAACTGATTTTAATTTAAATTGGATGATAATTAACCGTAGAGGATCAAAAATTTTTGAATGCATTTTATGAAATAACCGAGAAAACACCAGCGGTTAGTCGTGTTAGATACCACAATTTTAGTTTAGTGGAAATGGATACATATCAAATAGCAAGCCTTTTGATCGGCTGAAATGAATGATTTAAAAAATAGTTCTAAAAAAACATATTGTTGCGTATTTGAATACCATACTTGTTTGGGACTCTTTACTTGATACGTCCAATACTCCAGGCTCTAAATCACTCCTCGTTCTGCATTGATAGTCAGTTGCTCGATATTCGTGAAGTCTGTTAGACATATTCATAATAGGTGGAAAATATCATAAATGATTCGCAGCAACTTTTCTGTGTAGAGTCCATAACTTTAAGTCTTGAGACTGGAAATTTTTTTCTGGGTACTAACAACTGAATTTTGATTTTTGTGCCATTGATACCTTCCCAGGATCTCTTTAGGATCCGGTCTTCAATCAATCCTCCCACTGAGCCCAAAATGCCTTTCATTATTTGCTTTAAGTTGAAAAAATGGTGCCAGGTTATTATTTTCAAGTTGGTCTTTTCTCACCTGAGCGGTACTCCACTCTGAATTAACGTCAAAAGTGACTCTGAATAAGAAACCCTCCTCTTTGTTCTATTTTTCTACAGTGCTTGCATTTTTCCTTACAAGACATCTACGTTGTTATGTAGCTTTTCTGGTCTATATTTGATTTTAAAATTATACTGTTGCAGCTTTTGAAGCCATCTTGCTATTTGTCCTTCAGACTGCTTCATATATAGGGCGATTTAAGAGCTGCGTGGTCTGTTCTTATTAAAAATTCCTGTCCATACAAATATTAACTTTGCTCATGTCGAGCAATCCTTTTCTCGTGGCACAATTATTTCTTACGGGGTTTGCATGCGCTCGACCGAAATATTTAATAACTCGTTCTTGGCTACCCTGTATCTGAGACAATACAGTTCCTACCTCTACATTGCATCGTCAATATCAAATACGAATTTTGCATGATCTTGTGCGCAGCCTAAAATTGGACTGGAACATAAGACAGCCATCACGTACAGCTTGATCACAATCAGAATTCCATTGATAAGAATTTTTTCTTCAGTAAGCGTAGTCAACGGTGAAGCAATATTGGCAAAACTTTCTAGGAAACTTATATAGCATACGCATAACACGGGAAAGCTTCCCAATTCATATTTATCACGTGGTCAGGGCCAATCTTTTATCGTTTGAATGTTTCTTTCATCCGTGTGTATTCGCTCTGGTGATACTACAAGTCCGAGAAATTCAACTTTTTGTTGGAACAGTAAGCACTTCTTGGGGTTAAATCGAAAGTTAGCGTTTTTAATTCACGCAAAAACTTTCCTTATATTCCGTTAAGTGATTTTTTTTTTCTCATAACCATGAAATCATCAAGGTAGACATGTTTTCTACGTAAGACCTCGCAGTGATATTTCCATTAGTCATTCAAAGGTGGTAGAAGCGTTACCGTTATCTTTATTTTAGATGCCTACTTGCTAATATCCATTTTTAGACCCAGTGTTGAGAAACATTAAGATCCAATCAAAGTTGTCAAAGTGTCGTCAATTCTACAAAGTGGATAGCTATCTTTCTTAGTGACATCATTAGGTTTCCTGTGTCAATACAAAATCTAGAAGTTCCATCTTTTTTGGCTACCAGTAAAACAGAAGGTGACCAAGGACTAGATGATTTCTCTATAACTCCCTCATTTAGCACTTTGTCTACAAGTAATTTCATTTCATGGTGTTTGACTACGGGAAGTCTTCTAGGTGGCTGGCGTATGATGTTTGTCCTAACGTTGTTACCATCTTTTCCTTGAAAAACATCAATATAATTCCTTGTAAACGTCTTCGCTTCTTCAAGTTCTTGTAGTGAAAGTTTGTTTGGAGCTGTTCAGTTAGTCCGTTATATAACGATTTTGATGTAGCTTTGTTGGATTGTTCACATTTTGTGACCCATTTTACTGGCTCGTATGGTGTACTTCATCTCCTTTAAAATTTTGGCATAGTTAGGAAGAATATTGGCTACTCTTATTGATATGATGTCATCTGCATTGACTAATGCCTTTGTTACTAGGTATTAATAGGGTGTTGAACCCATCCGACGGAGCTTCCAAAACTCTTACCCAGTTTTCTGTAAATGATCTTCTGTATGCTTGCCTTTATTCTGGTTGTTTTTTCGACAATTACTGTAATTGGTTCGACATTACAGTTCTTTGACAGAATAAATTCTTCGGTGCCAAACTTTAGGACATTAACTTTGTTATCGAAGGAAAATCCCTATGGACGACTCGGCTCCATGCCCCGAATAAACTCATATTCTATGTCGGCAACTAACATCAAATGATTTCACATCAACTGTTTCTTCAGTTACAGTTCTCAACGTTACTTTTCTGGACAGTGGTGGGATTTTAAATTTATCAACAGGGTTTGACTTTGTCGGAGATACTGCTACGCCAGTGTCAACAGTGAAGTCCGTTTTTCTCTAACTTTTCAGGTTTACAAATATAATTTTCTGTCAATCTGGTGATAATTCTCACTTCTGACACCATTTATTACGATTTTTCCCTCTTTTTATTCACTCACTGAGCGCGAATAATAACACAACTGTTCACTAATTACTTTCCATCCTTTAATAACTACTTGTTTACACGTTCACTCTTAAATTACAAATGAACTCTTAGCTCATATTCTACCCACTTCGAACATAATAGAATAAAAGTCTAGAATCTCACTAGAAAAATGACGAATAAAAACTTCTAGATAGTATTTCTATAGAGAACAGTGTCGTATTCAGGTTACAATTCGATGGCAACTTAATCAAAATAGCATTAAGTATAAGACAACGAGGCAAAAATGTTTACAGTCTAAAAAGCACATTCAAAAACGTTTAGCCTGAGCATGAAAGAATATCGATTGAGATTGGTCAAATGTTGTTTTTACTGACATATCTTCATTTTGGGCCTGAGAAAGCTTGGTCTACCGCGCAACACAGACTTATTTAGAGAACAGTTAGACACCCTATTAAAGTGCATGTTTGGAAATGCTTCTTTCCTCACTGATTTGTGTCATGAAAATGAAAAGTGTTTAATAAAGTCTGCTGAATGCGGGGTTAGGACTTAATTATGTAATCGTCTTTGTCACGTCTGCAAAAGAGGTGGTTATATTTTGTCAACACGTTTTTTGGAACTATCTTTATTTTTCTTCGTATTTAACCAATCAAAATATGTCTTCTTGGCTGGTGTTCTACCTCACGTTTAGCAAATACTTTTGTATCAAAATTTGTTTAAAAATACATCAAATTTCCTTTTTTTTTCTTATTGTACAGCGGAATTTCTTTTAAGATTTTAGCGACGCAGGCGAAGAAATGGAATTCATCTACGAAGCCTCCGATTTTGAAGATCAACTAGCAGAATCGTTTCAAAAACTTCTCCCACTATATAAAGAGCTTTTCGCTTATGTACGCAAAAAGCTACATAAGAAATATGGATCAGATGTAGTAAGATCTGATGGTCCTTTACCAGTTCATATTTTGGGAAATTTGTGGGGACAAGATTGGGGTAATATTTACGATATTGTTGCCCCTTACCCCGAATATGGAAATATTGACGTTACTGACGAGCTACTAAGGCAAGGTTTTACACCTTTAAGGTAAAAACACTGTTTAAGAAATATATAAAATCATTTCTGGTGTAGAGAAAAAGCTGTATTGTTTTCCGTCACCGTTTCAATTAATAGACTGAAATTTATACGATTTCAGCTTAAAAAAAAAAAGAAAAGAGTGCAATATTTGATGTATTTTGCACGCTCTTCAAAATGGCATCATTATTTTGATAATATACGTCAAATAAAATAATTATAAGAGAAATAAACTTTAATATCCAGGCGGAGACGAATCCAAGAGCTTTGAATTTAGAAAAAAATAGACTCATCTGTCTGCTACATTACAAACGTAGAGCTCACGTTAAATTAATCAACTCGCTTTCATTTGTCATACTGTACTGTCTTATGTATAAACAGGGTGCGGGGTAGTTTTGATCTTTTTTTTTTGCTCTTGTGATATCTCTATTTTTTACAGAATGTTCCAAATGGCAGAAGAATTTTACACATCTTTAGGACTAAAGCCAATGTCGCCAGAATTTTGGCGGTTTTCAATGATAGAAAAACCTAATTCCAGAAAGGTTCAATGCACTGCGAGCGCATGGGACTTTTGTAATAAAATCGATTACAGGTATTTAGAATTTTTTTCATTAAAGTTTAATGCGATATAAGAAGTTCTGTTAAGCGCAACCAAATTTATAGTCCTGGAGCCCAGTGGGCTTTCGTAGCCCATGAACAGACATATCTCCACCAAGGTTTATATACCGAGTGTCAACGAATCTATTAGACAAGTCATAATTTCTAGAGTATTATGTGTATCAAAATGAGAATTGGTACAGGTAAATGATATGTGAAGGGGAGAGTTTTCGCATATTTTTCACTTTCCGGCCACTTCCGGTTTCACCGGAAATGGCCCCGGTTTTGAATTTTTAAATAGAACACCCTGTATATTTTAACATTTTTGGATTTCTGAGACAATTCTAGATCAGAATGTGATATTTTAAAAACTTTTTACGTCTACTTCATTTTTTAGAGCCACTTTTAAAATTGCATCTAGCTGGCCATGATCGGACGCAAACTAATCTAAGGGCCTTAAGTGATGTCAAAAAAATACAATCGCAAAGTTTTAGTTACTAGTATGAAAGACAGGATTAAGACAAGTTGACAAAATTACGTTTTCATTTCTAACTATTAATTTTCAAATGGCGACCCCTTTTTGACAACTACTTTTCGAAAAAAGCATTCTTTGACGAATCTAACGGTACTAATTTATTTGCGATTGGATTAGACATAAGAAAAAAATTAAATATTATTAAGCAAAATACTGGATAATTTATTTACTTATGACAAGTGCGCCATGGACAGCCATGATGCATAATAATTTGCAACTGTTTTTATCAAGTCTTCTTTGAAAAACAAAGCACTCACTTAAGTAGATAATGACAGTGACATACGCTCTAAGAACAGACGTAATATATACAGGGTGTTCTATTTAAGAATTCAAAACCGGGGCCATTTCCGGTGAAACCGGAAGTGACCGGAAAGTGGAAAATATGCGAAAACTCTCCTCTTCACATAACATTTACCTGTACCAATTCTCATTTTGATACACATAATACTCTAGAAATTATGACTTGTCTAATAGATTCGTTGACACCCGGTATATATTTTGATCCCCTGATTACGAATGCCGATAGTCTTTTGTAAAATAATTTTTGTATTCCTCGGCCGATTCTAAGCAAAAAGTATCTCTTGTGATTTTTTCGTCCGATGCATAGTTTTTGAATTAAAAAATCGGTAAACATTTGAAAAATTGCATTTTTTGCCACTTTTCAAAATGAATAACTTTTGATTAAATATTTTCAAATTCTGCGCCCAGCAATTGATAATTCAAGTCAAGAACTATAATCTGGGATTAATAGGAATGCGAAAATGATATGTTTTTATTGTCTTTTAACGCCATCAGCAATTATGTATGCGTCTGGCGGAAAAATCACAAGAGACACTTTTTGCTGAGGAACATGAAAATATTTTTTATTTTACAAAAAAAAATGATCGATTTTCGTAACCAGAGGGTCAAAATATATATAAAAAACTTTGGTGGAACCATGTCTCTTCATCAGCTAAGAAGAGCCACTGGGCTTTCCAACTATTAGCTGTGGCACCTTGGATTTTTTTTAACGTTCGCCTGTTTGTTCTATGATATCGTTTTTTCATTTATTTAAAAAAAACAAAAAAATATAAATGTGAGTTAATTTGTCCAAAACTGCCTCTTCTGTATGTATGCGAAAAAAAAATAATACGTACAATATGCAGCCAAAGGATATAAGGGTTAATATCACAAAACGTCTTCCAAACTTAAGATCTTTAAGTGGATTTATCATATGCGTTACATTAATTATTTTATAAATTAATATTTGTTTTTAGTGTTTAAACAAACTTTTACTCTTATAATTTCTAGAATAAAACAATGTACAGAAGTTAACATGGACAATCTTATCAGTATTCATCATGAAATGGCACACATCGAATATTATATGTATTATGCCGACCAGCCATTTTTATATAGGGATGGAGCCAATCCAGGTATTAAATATTAAAAAAATAAAAGATAGAAATAGTAAACACAATAATCTTTAGAAAATAGGAAGTTATGTGCTATACAGGGTGTCGGGAAAATGTGGGAAATCTTCCCGATATGAAAAAAACACGTGAAAGAAATACTACAAATTCATATAAACTTTTTTCATATATGCCTCCTCTTCGGAGATATGGGCTCCCAAAGAGCTGCAATGGAATTAAGTTTCTTACATTATTGAACAACCAGGTATATTTAATTTTTTTTTTAATATGGTGTATACCAGGTAAGACCCTTCAAATTACTATACAAGAAAGTGTTTTTCATGTCCGGAAAATTTCCCACATTTTCTCGGATACCCTGTATAGTAATACAAAATATTAACTATCTAGTCTGTAGTATAAGAATAGTGATTGCGATTTCACCAAATGTTTTTTGGTAGAAATAACTAATTTCTTGTTAAATTTTGCTACTAAACTAACTAAAAAAAATCAGACTGTTCAAAAAATCCACCCACCACTTACAGGACCAAAATTTAGCATTTGGTGGCCAATCTATATCGCCTATAATTTGAGATAATATTTAAGGCACTAATTTTTAACAATTCAGTGTAATGAATGATAAACTTAGATTGCAGGAATCGAGCGTAGAAATTTTATGATTTAAATACCACAACTAATAACTTCTTGTTTTAGAAATATTCTTATTCTAGTATTTATCCCTTAATTTGGTCTGCCGTATTTTTTTAGGTTTCCATGAAGGTGTTGCCAATGCCATAAGCTTATCAGTGTTCAATCCAGATCATTTCTATAGAATGGGCCTTATAAATAATAATACCGAAGTTTATGAAAGAAATATCAACTTTTTAATGCTTATGGCCTTAAGAAAAGTAGCATATGCTCCATTTGCTTATTTAGTCGATCAGGTAAGTCTATTTAACTGATGCTTTATAAAGTGGTGTAAAAAAACTAATAATTTAAATACTATTGATTTAAATTTTAGTGGCGCTATTTAATATTTGAACAAGGAGTTACCAAAATGAACTCTGAATGGTGGAACCTTCGTCTAAGGTTCCAAGGAATAGTCCCACCTACACCTCGCTCCGAAAGCCATTTTGATGCTGCTTCCAAACGTCACATTCCAGCCGATATTCCATATGTTAAATATTATGTGGCATTGCTGTTAGAATTTCAAATTCATAAAGCTATGTGCGTTGCTGCTGGACATACTGGACCTCTACATACATGTGACATATATAGGTCTAGAGAGGCCGGAAGAATATTAAGGTTAGTAAAAAATGGTATTATCTTCCGATGCTTAATTTATGAGGTCGCACGCTACAGACCACAATCAAGTATACCTGTTCCAGATACTGTTAGTAAGAGGGAACTGTTACTTGAAAGCAAATTTAGTGAATGTTGTAGTAAGATAACGAGGCTACTTGAATTCGCAAATGCGACTGGCCTCCAATAACTCGCCGTCATGGTAAGATGTGAAGGGCTCAATGAGACTCAAACATTGAATATCTAGTATCACCACTCTTATTAATTCACTTACCATTTATTTTATTACACTAAAATTTCAGTTTTTATGGAATCCGTATTTTATATAGTTTTCGATTTTTATGATAAAATTATTGTGGCTTCTTAAAACAATGGCAGTTGCTGTTTAGTTTTATGATTAACAAGAAAACAAAAAATGCAGATACACAAGGAGGTCATGGGACACCCCCATCTACTTTGAATTTAGCAAAACCAAAGTACTTTAATTATTTTAGAACAAATTCTCTGCGAGATAGGGTAACATTGAGCAGAAATTGCCACCTCCCCCCCCCTTAGTAAAATCTTGTAGCCGCGGCTGTTTAAGGTAAGACCTTAAATGTCCAGATCCGCCCTTGGTAATGTTATGGATACAATTTTAACAAGCGAGAGAAAACTGATACCATTGGCATTAAAAATAAATTTTAATTTTAGATATTAAAAAAAAATTATAATATTGAAGGCATTTATTTTCAACTAAATCTATTCGCACTTTCCGGAGAAAATGTCAGTCTACGGTCACGCCCAAGAAATGCCTAAATGATATCATTAAATTAAATATTCTCGTTCTTTCATTACCATATGTCTATGTTTGACTATGCTAATTACTCTAATTTAGCAAGAAATTCGTTAAATGAGAAATCATTGTTCTCGAGTTATTTTAGAACTACTTTTCGACAAATCTCCTGCCATTCCACAAGACCTCTTCAAAGCATAATACGCCTGTATCTGTGTCCACTCACAGAGTGACGCATTCTGAATATTCTTCTTGCAATTATTACAGAAACGTCCAAAATGATCCGAAAATATTAATTTCTCATTTGATAAATACCATAAAAGTTTCCTGTCTATGTTAAAAAATTGACAGAGTGGTGTAATAAACAGTAATTATATATAATAAATAGTTATATTTTAAGGCTAAAAACAAGAAACCTAATTCTTAACCACCCTGCAAATGACCAATTTATTAACACGGAATAGGAGGCAACAAAATACTACTGCAGAAAGGCTAACGAAATACTAGTTTATGATACCTGCAAAAATCTCAAAAAACTCCATACAAATTTATAATGATTTTTTAAATTTTAGTGACATTCTTCGTGTAGGCAAAGCCCGTCATTGGAAAGATGTCCTTAAAATGTTAACCCGTGGCAAATCAGAAAAATTATCGGCAGAACCATTATTAGAATATTTCCAGCCGTTATTACTGTGGCTGCAAAGTACCAACAAAGATGAAAAGGTGATTGGTTGGATGACCAGTAAAGAAGACGTAGCTTTGTACCAACCTTTGGTTGGTGGGGCCAGTAAAACCAGCATCAGTACCTTAAATGTAGTTTTTTCTGTGATAGTAATATACCATTTAGAGTCAATATTTTTAGGATAATTATAAAAACTTGACAGAAGCACAAATATGTAGCGTTGAGGAAACGAAATTATTTTTGTTATCAGTGTTTTAGTGACTTGGTTTCAGAGTTTATAAATGTTGAACATGTATATATATATATATATATATATATATATATATATATATATATATATATATATATATATATATATATATATATAAGAGGATTAATTACCTTAAATTTTCGGTGTTTTTTTACTTTAGGAAACCCAACTGTAAATATATTGTTGAATAAAACTATATAAGTAATATGAAAGGATCTATGCTAATTTATAATTCAATGAATATTCGAAATTTTGGCAGTTGCACCTCGATTGAAATGTTGTTGAATTCATTAAAATAATCCGTGTCTTTGGTGCAATGATCACATCTTTACAGGCAATGAAGAGAAGCTCTCAGTTGTATCTATATTCAAGAAGGGGGAGCTTAGCAGTTATTTTTGTTTAATAAAAATAACATTATTTCTTAGTGTCAAGATGGGTTTCGGAAGATTGACTCAAACTACACTGCCGTCCAGTTACTTTTGCCCACCCAAAGTCGAATTCACCAAAATTTCAAAGTGTTGTATCTCAACGTAAAGTTATCGTACAAAATCCCGCGGGATCTCAAGGTTTTTTCAAGATCTGTCGAATGACATGAATGACATTTATGTTTTTTCGTTTTTTAAGCATTTCACGATGTCATAAATCTTTTTTTGTTTCACCTCCTAACTATGATGAGATTTTTTTATGAGAAGTAGTTTTAGACATTTATTTTATAAGATATATGGCGTTTCATTCAAAAACCAGGGACTAAAAAAAAGACTATATCCCTGTAATTTTTAGGTATAAAAGAAAACTCTAAGGAAAGAAAATGTTGCGTTTTACAAGAACTGTAAGGAATTTTATTTTATAAAAAAAAAATAAAAAATATGTTCATATTAAATTAAAAATGAAATTTAAATAGCAATAGACAGAAAAAAGTAAAATTATCATATTTATTTGTTAGATTAGAAAAATTCACACTACAAATTATCTGCTTACATACTTAAAAACTTCCATATCCGTTTTCTTTCCTTTGAATTTTTTTTCTATTAAATACCCTTGTTTTTTTAAAAACGCCACATATCTTATAAAATAAATGTCTAAAAAATGTCTTTAACACACGTATATATATATATATATATATATATATATATATATATATATATATATATATATATATATATATATATTTATATATATTGTAGCTTTTAGATGAACTTTCAAAAGGTTAGTGTAGTTTTTTTGTCGAACTACCTTCCATAAAAAAAAATCACATCAAAATTCTGGAGGAAAAATTGAATCAAAAATTCTTTTATGACCTCATGAAAAGCTTTTAAAACACAAAAACATAAATGTCATTCGTATCATTCGAAAAATCTTGAAAAAACCTTTAAAGTGGGGCTCCGTGGAATTTTGTACGATAACTTTACGTTGAGATATAAAACTTTAAAGTTTTGGTGATTCTGGTCTAGGATGGGCAAAAGTAACTGGACGGCTAACGGATGAAACTAAGTACTAACTGTTTTACTATTGATTTTACTCGAGCTTTCAATTCTGTTGATCTAGAATTTGTTACAAATAACTTGGGACAGTTTTAGTATCAAGGGTAATCTAAATAATTGGTTTATATCTTTCTTTTGAGAGACATTTTTTATGAAAGTCAGCGATGAATTTGACTCAAATGAGTAAATAAATAATCATAAACTATACTTTCAAATAGTTGAGGAGTGGCGCTAATAATGTTTATTGGTCTGTAATTCATGTCACCCAATTTATGAATCGGTTAAATAAAACTTATTTTCAAATAACTAGGAAAGGGTCCTTGAGAGCAATAATTGACTATATAAAATAAGGGTCCGGTTAAGATAAATAATTTAATTTCTAATAGAATTGGAGGGTCTAGCTTAGACAATTTCTCAGATATCATAATATCACAGTAAGTTGCATTCACATAATTACATGATAAATCATAATCAGGATTATTACAGACTTTATGATAATCAGTTGTGGAAAAATAGTCAGCAAATAAATTAGCAATATCAACACTAGAAGACTTTTGGAAAGCCTGGCTCTACGCTTTTTATTCACGAAATTCCAAAACTGTTTCAAATTAGTATCTCTTTGACAAATATATCTGCCACAGCATTCACTTGTTAGTACCTTGTAGAATAATCTTAGTCTAGAGAATTCGTTATAAGAACTATTGCGCTCAGAAATATTTATAACGCTAGAAGCCATTTTTTCTTGAAATATTGCAAATTTTAGTTCTTCAAAGTACCAGAGAGGAAACTTTTTAGTGGAAATTTTTTCTAAAGGCACATATAATCTACTGCCAAATATAGGATGTCATAAAATATATTAAACATATTGGTTAATGAGCTACCGATAAGCATATTGTCCCAGTTAAACTGATCTAAAATGTTCGAAAAGTCGCTTCAATGTATACGTTTAAAATCTCTATAAAAGTCATATATAATAAGCTCCTTAAAGTAGGTAGTCGATTCATGTATTCTTCGTCTTAACCAAAACAAGTATGATACGTGATATCAAGGCGCTGCAACATCTACAGGATGACAAGAATTAGTGCAAAATGAATTCTATTCTTTTTAAGCGAGAATCAACATACTACAGGATCTACGGTCTATATTATATATTATATGTCTATAGGTGAGGTAGAGCTAAATATATTAAAAAGGCATTCATTGCCCAAAATGGAGTAAAAGGATTTGATATTAAATACCTTATAAACAGTCGCTTTGGGAAATTTTTAAAATAAAGCAAATATTAACAATATTAGAAATTTTGATTTGAAAAGTCTTGCTTTCCTTTTTTTATTTTCGAAGGCAAAGTTACTGAACAGTAATGTAATAAGATTGCCTTTTTCCCCAGTCGTATGAATTAGCATATTTAGCCATTACACAATTTATAACAATTAAAATCAAATTGGCAGAACAACACTTCTTTATTACGAGTTTTTGTACACATAACATCAAATACCCAAGGCTAGTCGGAATCACTATAATTATTTTTAATGTCCCCAACGAAAACAAATTAACTCTGAGAGATCGTCACTCAAAAAAAAAATATCAGGAAGCATTTTTTAATAAAGCCAGGGTGCCTGTCAGTATCTGCTGTTAAACCAAAAAGTTTGCTCTATTCCTAGGTCTTTTACACTAGTGGTGAATTTGAGACATTCTAAAAATAATTTAAATTTAACTGTGACCCAGTTTTGTTTGTTTATTGTTAAGTTACCTAGTTTTATGTGTATCTATTCTTAATTTGCCTAGAAAGACCCCTTCCCTATCTCTATATGTATGTTAAGTGTTTTTTCTTCGAGATTTTTCTGTTCTCTTCGATTGGATATTGGTGTAAATTAAATGTTTATTTAATTATTGAGTGACTGTTTTTTTATGTTCGACTGCATTTTTTAAAGTAATATAATGTTGTATGCACTAGTTGCAAAGTCAACCCAACCAAACAAAAAATGTTGGTTATACGCCAATCAACAAAAATTCGTGTTACATATTTTGACGCCGTTTATGCTATTGCTGAAAATAGCTCTCCTAAAAAAAATAAAAGAATTATGATGCCAAATAACCAGGCCAGGGTCAGATTTAAGACTGTGGACAAACCTAAACATTTCCACCCTTGTTTGCCATCGCTTGACTGGCCGGCACAAATGTCCAGAATTCCTTTCTAAATTATTCCCCCCCAAAAAAAAACAACAGGTATGAATTTATATTAAATCTATTTGGAATGATATATAATAACAACTTGTTATACAATATTTACAGCGTGTCGTTTTAGGTTAGAAATAAGTAGTTAAAAATTTAGTGTTTTCAAGTAAATTTAATTAAAATTAATGTGTAAATATTATAGAGACATCAAACCTAAATACTGAATAATACTTATTAAGTACATATACTGTGAAAAGTGAAAATACTTCAACAATTTTAAACCTTTTCCTAATCTCATCAACCAATAAAATTTAAATAAAAAAAAAATAAACAAAATAATATCACTAATAAAAAAATTAATAATTTAGTTTTATACTATACATTTTTACATTTTATTAGACTCTGTTTTTAAATAAATTCTGACATGAAATGATTATACAGCGAGTCACTAAGGAAGTGTCCAAAATTGACCATATACGATTCTCAAAAAAAAAATAGTAAAATGGCACATGGTTTTTCGTCGATTCAGCAATGCCAAAAGTTAAAAGTTACAAAAAATTTATTTTAAAAATTCAATTTTCTCTTGTTGTTTTAGTTAATAAACCTTTATATTTTGAAATGTACCACTCTGTATTACCTCAATAGTAGAAATTGTAGGGTTTATTCAATTCAAATTAATGTTATCACACCTAATTTACGACACTAATTCGCATAAATCGGTTAATGGAGAAGAAAACGAAAAGTATTATAACGCAAGTACTGCTAGCTGCCATCTCCGTTTTCCCTTCCGGGCCCTTATCCTCGAAAAGGTGAAGTGAACAGTGATATGAACGAGTGATATGAACGACTAATTTGAACTTTCACTTCATACTTTGACAGTGAAAACATTTTCTTGAATTAGCAATGCTGCCAGATATTGAACGAGCCAATAATCATATTTTTATAGTTTTATGCAAGGCACGTCGGCATGAAAGAGCACTTTGTAGAATATTTCGGGTTAAATTGTTTTTTGTCAATTTGAAATTCGTCAAAAAATAATTATGAAGAAAAAAATTTGAAATTCTTCCTTTACGGAGCAACAAAGAAAAATACTAACCGAGTTTGTAAAAAAAGTACTCTGATTATACTATATGTAAAAATGTAATATTTTCAATTATTTGAAGACTATTACGCTACACACGCCTTCATTATTAGCAAATCATTGACACTTTCGTTTGTGAAAAGTATTTCGTCTACATTCATTGTAGTTATAGATATAAAAAAATATCATTTAGCTAAAAACACAACGCTTTACTAATCGCCAAATCTGGCATTTCATTTTAGTACACTTTTGCAACTCCTTTCACAGTTAGCTTACTTTCCACCAGGCGAGGAGGGATATGCATGATGACCGAGTCGAGAATACAAAATTCATCATTTTTCATGGCATGTGACCGTTCACTTCACATTTCTCAGTTCGAAGATAGGGTCCCTGGTCGACTTTACATGTGTGAACATTTATTAAAAGAACAAGACACATGCCATGGCACAATTAAGAAGTATTCTATAACATTGGTCTTGATACTACGTGGTAAATTCTGAAAGAAATGATTCGTTGACGAGTTTTTAACACATTTTTAAGGGTTAGGTCACTGTGAGAATAAGCACCACAAATTAAAAATAGAGTAGAGCTGCAGACAAAAATTTTTAATTAAAATTAGTACTATGAAATGCTTATGTAGTTAAAAAAAACTGGAAAAATAGAGTCTTTTAAATAACCTCTTTTTTAATTTGAAAATTAACCCAATCATTCAGTTGAAAAGTTAATATGGGAGATAGATAATTTATGCTTATACTGTATAACAGATCATCAATCCTACTCAAAATTTACACGTCGTACCTCCACCAACGAATCAACAGATAACTTAAAATGGTAATTTAAAAAATTAAATAAATTAGCTGAAACATCAATATTACTTGCAACATGCTAGTTTAGGACACTTAGGAATTTAGTGATACTCTGTACTTAATTACTTCAATCTTTGATATGGTTATGGTTGACAATTTTAATAATTACCCAATGTATTAAACTGTATTCAAAATCGATTGGCAACTGACATGTAAAGCAATTACTTAAAGTAATTTTTGACATTGTCAACAAAATCAACCACGATCAAATAATAAAAGCAAGTCACATTTCATTATTCGAAATTTGTCTTTTATCAAAATAAAAACTTTTTTATTGTAAATAATGCCTACAACAGAGTTTTTTGATGTGGTGTAATACTACAAAGGTTTAATTTGCAATTTAATAATCTTAATAATTGATTTTTAAAATATGCTTCTTTAGGCACATTATATAACATGTGTTTCAATAAAATTACTGTATCCTAATTTCACCTCACAAATTTAATTTTTGTTATCAACAACCTATACTAAAAAAGATAAGTGATTTTTGACACCTTGTATATTAGAGATTAAAAATTTAATAAATACTATTGATATGATTAAATTTTCACTTCCGTGCATCTTATGGCATACCATCTTCACTTAAGTTTTTAAATTGTATATTTTATATAGCATATTTAACTATATGCCTGTCGAAAAATCAGAACAAAAAAAAAACAAAAAGATGCGGTTTTAAGACCACAATAACGGCATACCAAAAATGCAATAATATATATAATTCAAAGTTCTTCGTTAAAAAAAACATACTGTACAAAAACGGTTACCTCTAACTCTAGATTAATTCAATTTTAAATTTAATTATAAAAGTAGCCATCTAACAAAGACAGGATTGTTCAGGTTGAATTTCCTGTTTCAAGAGTGTTGGTGGGTTTTTTGAATGAATGTACTTACTTCATTTGTAAAAAATCTTCCAGAATAATATAATTTGTAAAAAAAATTGTTCAAAATTTTTGTCATCCTAATAGATTTCAGAGTAAAAAAACCTGTTTTATTTATTTTCGGAATAAATTATATTTTTATTCCGAAAAAAAACGTAATAAATTTTTTTTTAATGTTTAATCACGTGACGGAAAACGCTCCACGACTGGTTGCAATTCTAGATTGTAACAGCTCAACTGCAAGATATTGCAGTAATATAAAAACACAAATATCCTCACTTTAAAGTGATCTTAACATATAAAAATTTATGCATTTGGAGTCTCTACGAACTAGTTCCAATCACTATTTTAGTCTTTTAAAATTCATTAGAACAGAAATAAACACCTTTTCTGGAGTGCTTCTGAATGTCAATGAGAAATACGCACTATTTATAAACCTTTTATAATGGCAAAGAAATAAAAATCTCAAAAAACCAAACAAATTATCGTTTAGTTCGGTCTTATTTACTATAATGTGACATAACACGTGTCACGTGACCTGCGCCATTACTCAAAATTCGTTTGGACGAGCTCTTTCAACATTCAAACTTTTTAATTAATTTTCTCTCCAGGAAATATTTATATAGTATGTATTAAATGTAATAAAAAATAAAAATAAAAATAAATAATTTCCTACCAGTAGTTCCTATTTTGGTGCCCTCCCTTGGTGAAGTTAATAAAATTGGGAAATGATGGAAAAATGTTTGTTGAGGTGCCATACGGAATAACTAGTGCATAGCGGAGTATACAGATTTAGTCAAGGAGATCAGAAATTGGGATAATTTAAAGTAAAATATTTAAATACAAAATATTTTAAGGTGACACAAATAATAAAATGACACCTTTTTGACGATATTCCAAATCTTTTTAATGGCCAATTGTTTTGTCCAATATGTTCCACTTCTGGAATTACGGATCGTGATATTATTTAAATAGTTAAAATAGCTGAGAAGAAATTGGGCTTTGAGCAGAGAAGTGCTCAAAATGAATTACTTCAAATTGACACAAAATTCCCAAAGGTCAGTGAGTGGGCCCTTTCCACGTCATACGATAATTTAACACACAATTTTTTTTCAGGAAATATAAATTACAAAACGAGTTCGACTAAAAATGAAACAAAATTACGTTTTTAATGTTTATCTAATTCCAATATAGGGCAACGAAGTAATTTACCATATTTAAAGTTTTATTTTATTATTTCTGTTTTTTTTTAAACATTTATATGTGGAGACTACACTACGTCGTTTTTAAAAGTTTAATCAGAAACAATTCCTATCACACACAATCGGATTGGCCAGTTTTGTCAAGTTTAATCTAGAGTTACGTGTAACTCATCTTTATACATGAGACATTAAAGTGTGAGGTTCAATGGATACAGATTCCTAATCACAACTTCACAATTTTACATGCACAATAAATTGTACCATTATCACATTCACTTCCTACCACACTAACCATATTATCAGGGTTAGGTAAAATTATTACAAATATCTGTTATATTACGTTCCTTAGAAGAGATAACTTTACAAGTGCAATATATATTTACGACCTTTATATCAACGTTTTTAAATGGGGTTCAAACCAAAACTGTTTAAAACAATTTACTTCAAACTCACAAGAAACATGAAGTCAACCACAAATTAAGCATAACATTGTGTGGCAAAAAAAAAAAATTCTTGTGTTATTAGGCAGTTAAAATAGAACATCTGGGTTTAATTATTCTTGTTCTTGAGCTCATATTTTACATAATTTTTCCTAGACAGATTTTTTTCATGTATACAATTTTTAGCAATATCATAAACAATTCTCTTGTTAACTAGATTGTTTTTAAAACATATATAATTGTTTGTGAAACAATTAAGTAGATGATGATTCTTTATGATTAGAAAGAAAGAAAAAGTACAAGGTGTTATGGAACTAAGCCTATATATCCAGTTAAAGATATGTTCATTACTTTTTCTGATATATTTCAAAAATTTGAAAAAATTACAAAAATACCTAAAACTTTAAATTACAGAAATACAGAATTACAGCTTCAAATGTTTCCAAGGGCACAAAAAAGGGGGCAGTTAGTAAAAATTATTGTAAACTACACTAAATTAAGCCACAAAAAATTTCTTGATCCTGAGAATTCTCAAAATGCCAATTTTGAATGACACTAGAACAAACAAAAATTTTATGCGCCATACTAAATCCGCTATTTTGAATCGTAAGAAATTAACTTTTGATTCGTAATTCACGTCCCGAAAACCTTCCAGTACCGAGTTTGAAAGAATAAAATATTTCGTCCACCATATTTATTTATTTTAAATAAATTAACTTTAAAATCGTAATTTATATTCCTTGTTACCAATTTTATATAAAATCGAAGAATGTAAATAATCTAAAGTTCGAAATTTACACCCTCAAAACACCCAGTACCAGTTTGGTCAGTGCAAACGACGTTTTAAATTTACTCGAGTTAAAATTATTTAAAAACGTTGTTATAAACGTAGTACATTATTTATTAAATAAATTTATTACAAATTTCTACCTAACCCCTCAATACATACACAACCTACGTAACTTACAACATAACTTGCTCCTTTAGTCATTTACGATTAGAAGTCCGACTTCTAGGAGCAAGAAAATCTAGATCAGGCATAGCCACATTAGAAACACCACTCTTTTTGTTTTGCACCGGATTAGACAATTTTTTAGCTTGTTTTTGAACCGTTGGACCATTGAAACCATCAAAATTAGCTGATGGATTGGTGATTATATTTGTTGTCATGCTCGACCAGCTAGAGAACTGATTCGATTGATTTGACCAGCCGGAGGCATGTTTTGGTTGTGTGGTTTTTTGCACAGCTGGTTGGTGTGAAACAAAATCACTCCATTCATCATCGTCTGCAGTGTCAAGTGGCTGAGCCTTTGATGCTGTATTGCTACTAGATTGAGCATTATTATAGTTGCTATAGTTACTGAAGCCTCCAAATGCCTGACTAGCATACTGATTACTAATTATTGACGGTTGATAAACAGGAATATTCTGCTGTTGTTGAGGATAAGCTCGAGTGTTTGGCATCATACTAGGAAAATTCATCGACATATTCGAGGATAGTTTGGTTTGAACCAGACCATTTGGCGTTATAACGGGTATTGGTTGTTTAGCAGGTTGTACGCTACCCAAATTTAAAACTGACAAGGGCAAATCGGGAGTGGAGCTTCGTTCCTTCTCAGATTTTAGCTTATGAACTGGTGACGGATGTTGAACAGACACAAAATCTGACCATTCCTCATCATCTAGAGAGCTTTGTTTGGTTTGTTGTCTCATTCTAGGTCCTGATTTACTTGTCGAATGGGATTTTAATGATGATTCTTCTTTATTACTATTCTTCTCACTAATTAGTGCAACACTTGGTTCTACAACAATCTTCTCCTCACCGATATTTTTAGCTGGTAATACAGGCATTTTAGATGCAACATCTTCATTTAAACCTTGGTTATCTTGAACTCGCGAGTAACTTAATGCTTCAAAACGTTTAATTTCATCTTCAGTGATTCCTGGGTCTGGCCAACTTATTTGAGCTGATGAATATGTTTGTGAATGAACTACTGAAGGCTTAAGAGGCTCTAACACTGGTGCAGGTGCTAATGGTAGTAATGATGATATAGATGTTGATTGAGGTGTACCAGATACTTGTGTCAAAGATGACTGAGGTAGAGTGACAGTTGATGATGCAGTCGACTGAGTTGGCAACGAATAGGTGAAGTCCCCAAAATCATCGTCGATTGATGTTGTACTTGGTACTCCAGATTTCTGTTCTTCAGCTATTTTAAAGTCTTTATGCAATCTTTTTTCCGAAAAGTCAAGATCTGGTTGTGATTTCATAGAAGTATTCTCTAATTTCAATGAACTTGCGGGCTCACGTATTTCTAAAGGTTTTACAGTTAATGTGTTAGACGCCTCATTAATTGATTGAATCTGATTAACAGGCACGACCATTTGGAAGTCATCAAATTCATCATCGGGTTCCACAAACTTATGCTCTTTCCTTGCCAGCTCAGGAGTTACAATGGTAGGTTCTAAATAACTAACGATGTCATTCTCATCTGATTTAATTGTATCTTTAGCAGATATGTGAGTTTCTCTTAAAATAATATTGTGTCCAAGAGAGGTGTCTTGAGAGATAGAGGTAGAGTGGGATACAAAATCATCAAAATCATCTTGTTGAGTTGTTGGTGGGGTTTTGTCCTCTAGGTCAATTTTTGCTGAATGAATGGAAGATTCTGGTAAAATGGCTGGTTGAAGATCAAGCGAAGAAAATACTGGAGTATCCTTACTTCTATCGTTAAGAGAGTCAGTTGATTTTTCTGTTATGTTATTTGCATCTTTGGACGGGATCGCTTTAACAAAAAAAATTATGGAGTATTATTATAAAGTTAATTGTGAAATTCTTTGGGTAACAAATTCCAAATAATTTTGAATATTTTAAATAAGTAGAGTAGGATGAAGCGGTCTTCTTTTTTAATTATACGCCAAAAACCAGGGAGTGTTTATAGGCTTTCGAGCTTGTTTGGGAATTTCAGTTCTTATAAGATATTCTTTTTGAAACATTTAATAGTTAATTTAGACATAAATTAATGTCGCTTACTACTATTAAAACTGTAATGATATATTACAGGGTGGATGCCCCCCATCCCTGCCACTGAACCTATAGCTGAGGTCTAGGTTTTACAATTTCATTTTGTACAGATGTTAAATCACTTACAAGTTTCTGAGAAGCTTGAAAGAACTCTTCAAGAACTTACTACCTACTTATGGTTTTGGAAGTATTTTTAAAAATTCTAAACCACATATTAATTTAAATTAGAAAGCAACATTTCGCATTGTTTAAGACTTTATTACTGAAGGGTTTAAGTAATCTCATTGCATGAAAAATATTTAATAAGTAGAATTTGTTTTTCGTTCCTCTAGTAATTGTGATTAAAATAAGCACATTAAGCAAGTTATTTATAATATACTTAAAATTAATACTTACACTGTAACCAAGAATCCCAATTTTCTAATTCGGTAGAAGGAGAGTTACGGGACGAAGAGGTACTCTTAAAATTTGGAATTTCTAGTTGTGAAACTAGTTGTTCCAAATCTAGAAGCATTGACTGGGAATCTTCAAGTATTGGTTTAGAAAAAGGTCAATAAATTTTAAGGTTGCGGTTAGGTTTAGTAGGAATATGATATAGGAAATCCACAGTAAGCATGAAAAGAAATTATTGCCCGTTAGCAGTCAAATACAACACTAAAGCTATACATCTATATTTACAGTATTAAAAATAATATATTGAATGAATGAATAAAAGGTGGTGGTAATTGATCATGGATGTCAAGGCCTCGTTGGTTCCTTTAACCATGGCTGCTGGTTATTCGAGACCGATCGCTTTTACGCAAAATGTCGTTGCCTCACTTCGTTGAGTGCTGAGCACTCTTTAAGGACATGGTCAAAAGTTTCATCCTCCTCAAGACACCATCAGCACATCTACGAAACCAATCTTATGAAGATGGCCCCTCACTTAACAATGTCCTGTCAACAGGCCCCTCACGATTCGAGGTTTTTCCTTTCTAAGGAGAGAAACTACCTAATAAATCGTGGGTTAAGTCCAGTTAAATGTTCCTTGGCACAATTCATTCCAGGAACCTCTCTCTATGATTCAATAAATTTAGTTTCTAGCAACAATTTTAATTCCCTTTTACCAACTGTAATTGGAACATATGGGATCCCATATGGGATCCATATGGCAACTGATAAGATAAAACGCCTTCGGGGCCTTGTTCTCTATGTACAAGTGGAGAAGAGGTAGGTTCATTAGGACCTCCAGGGTCCTAGTGGGGGCCGTCCTCATCGTACGTTTTGTTGCATAGGACACCGTACAACAGGGGCGATTATGATCATGGGATGGATTACCATAGTATATATCCAAAATAGCGTTTTCAGTGTCAGCCTCCATGTGGACCCAAATCCTCGTTAACAAGCCCAGAAAGCACATATGGCTTTCTTGGTTCGAGCCTCAATATGATCGTTCCAACTCAGCCGTGAGTCCAGCCAACCCAGATATTTAACTGTTCCCTTGTATTTAAGGGTCCTTCTCGTCAATGTAATTGTGAGAAGTCTAGCGTTTTTCGTTTTTTTTTTGTAAAGAGTACAACCTTGGCCTTGCCCGGGTTTATTCAAAGCCCTTCTCTACGGTACCAATAAGTTGGAATTTGTCGGTGCAAAATTTCATGTTTACTTTGCTTTCAATCGGCAATACCACATCAAAAGGGATTTTTATTTTTAAACGGAAAAGTTTAAAACGATTTTGTATCACGGGGATTTTTATTTTGAGACGTAAAAGTTTGAAATGATTTTGTATCACGGCTGATTGCATATTAAATTGATGTTGCAGATACTTTTTGTTCTCCACAGTTAAAGAAAAATGGCATAGTTTTCACTCTGTCAGTAAAGGAGAATTTTCATTATGATCGTTGTAAGACTACTTTTACTGAATTAAAGTAATATTTAATGTCCATGCGTTTAATTTTTCTTAGTATTTTAAATAGGAATGAGATTTTTCATCTATATTGAACAAATATTTCTATATAAATTAAAAATATGAACTCTTGAACATAAAAAAAATCAATATATGTTTTTTTTTAAATAAATATTTGCCAATAATAAGATTCCTAACTCAGTAATATTCTGGTACCACTGTTCAACAACATGTACGACTGTGGCGAGTTCCATCACCATCCCCAAGAGATCATATGCAAAAACTTATGACCAGTACAGATTAATTAGAGTTTGATCAACATCATAACAAAAGTATTTACTAAAATTATCCATAATGGTATATATCCAAAATGTGAATCAGATGTGGCAGAGACCAAACTTGGCTTTAGAAGTGGCTTCGGCACCCGATAGGATGTTTTTCCCTGTAAGTGCTTATACAAAGATGTAGAGATATGAACCTAGATGTGTTTCATCGACTTCTCAGAAGCCTTTGATAACGTAAACCACGAAAAACTTATAAAACTTTTTAAAGCTAAGGGCCTAGATTCTAAAGACAGAATTATACCAACCTATACTGGAATCAGTCTGCAAAAATAAGAAAAAATTCAAATCAAAAAAGGAGTCCGCCAAAAATGTGTTCTTTCAGCTGCACTCTTCAATATATACATGGAAGCAATCTTTGACGAAGTACTTCATGATACCGCAGAGGGAATGAGGGTGAATCGGGAACCCATACATAATATCGGATACGCGGACGATACTGTCATCTTAGCTAATAGCATTGAAGACCTACAGAGCCTTCTGCAAGGAGTGAAAGACATATTTAAAGAGTATGGGCTAAAATTAAATATCTCCAAAATGAAATTAGTAAAAACCGAACATCTACAGAAAAATTTCCATTAAATCAAGTAATAACTAGAGAACACGTTGAAAAATATACTTATTTTGGGAATCATTGTTCAAGAACAATGGAACATGACAGGGAGCAGATCTAGAATTGAAAAGGCGAGGTCAAGTTTTACAAAAATGAGACTCATACTTAGTTAGCATCAGAGACATTTCATTGCCACTAAAAATCAGATGAGTAAAATGCTACGTCTTCCCGACCTTACTATATGGGGTGGAAGCGTGGACCATAACAGAACAACTTATGAAAAATCTTTCGGCCTTTGAAATATGGGTGTACCGACGAATTCTAAAAATATCCTGGATGGATTACATCACAAACGAGGAAGTGTTGAGAAGGATTGGCAAACAACAAGAAATTACACTTGCAGTAAAGAAGAGGAAGCCGGAATACATTGGCCACATAATGAGACACAACAAATATCGTCTCCAACAATTTATCCTACAGGAAAAAACCGATGGTAGGAGAGGTCCAGGTAGAAGAAGAAATCTTACGAAAATGGTTCAGACTAACATCCGTCCAACTATTTAGCCACCAACAAGATATGAATCGCTTGTTAATAGCCAACGTCCGCAATGGATAAAGCACCACAAGAAGAAAAAGATCTGGTACTTTTTTTCTTTCGCGTTTTTTTCGAAACTTCGTTTTTCAAATTGGAAGACAAAATATCACAAAATGAATCAAGAATTGGAAAAATTTTATATTGCACTAACTTTGAATCAGTCCCAAGAAATATAATTTTTGAGGACATTGTATATAAACACGGGAAGTGCTTATCTGCCAGAGAAAACTGAAAGAGCTTAAAAGACAGTTTATGATATATGAGATATGGCTTTAAAGTAACGAGACTGATGCTTCCACAGTGTAATAATAGAGCAACGAACTGTCATAAAATTTCACATGAAACCTAAAAAAATCGCTACTGAAACGATGATAATTATTTTTTTGAGATTCTGCCTCGTTACTGGGTTCCTGAAGGTCCAACAATTAATCAACATTACTACCTTAGGGTTCCTGCCCAACTCCGTCAAAGGATATGAAGACGGGAGGCCCGAATTGTGGAATAACAGGTCATGGGTTCTCCAGAGTTAAATCTACATTAAATATCTTTGGGGGTATACTGTTTATTTTAAAAATGGCAATATATTTTTGAATGAAGCAACTGGCATAACAATAATTCAATATTTTATGTCCAGAACACAGATTAATTACTAGTGAAAAATACTTACTACATGTGTGTTATATTATTTACCAAACTACCAGTATATGTTCAAAATATCACAAATGTTAAATCGTCTAAAAAGATTGATTGATTTAAAACCAAATTATGTAAACGATTTCTTAAATCAAACTTATTTGTGGGTTTGGTTTTTTAACATCATTCCATATATGTCATGGTCAATGATGTCTGTATGTAATTTGAAATAAAGAAGTATTATTATTAATAGCAAATTTAAAATAAATCATTTAGATGTATAACTTGCTACAAATAAGTACTTACAATCAAGTGGATCCATCAGCTCCAAATCACTTAACTGGAACTGGGGAACTTCTACACTGGCTGATCGACTAGGATTGGACGGACTTGCTTCATTTGCTGATGTCGGGGTCAGCATTTCTGATTTAATTGGTTCTAAGGGGGTTAAACTTAGATTTGCAGCAAAGCGGGGCATTGAAGGGTTCCACCCAGGACCAAACATCTACAAAGTTGAATTAAAAAATTTTATTTTATCGGTAAATCTCCTTATTCATATATGTTCTAAGATAGATTAAACAAATTTGTTATTTAGAGAATAAAATGCGGTTTTTTTAGAAGCATATGGCTTTTTAAAAAAGTCATACCAAGTCTTTTTATCTGTTTTTATTGTTTTACCCTTACTTCATTTTTTTCCATGTTGAAAATGTGCGCAACACGCCATTAAATATACTAAAATAATACAAGCACTATAGTCTATTTATATCTAAAATATAAAATTTATCTGATTAAGTCTTTCTTTATTACTTAATTTTTTTTAAGAATACTTTATCAGACCATTTATACCAAAATTGCAGATAAGAAATCATATTTAAATGTAATAATTTAGTTTTTACTTCAAATAAAATTTCAAACAATACAAACAATTTCTTATACAGTGTGTCCCACGACGAAGTGCCGCGATGGATTTCTCGAAAAATAAGACTTTTGAAAATTTTCAAAACTTGGCAGTTTACTAAAGTCAATGGAAGCAGTTCGGCTAAAATATTTTCAAGATGGCGGCACATCCGGTTATACCGGAAGTTGACGCCTTCTTGCTTATTTTAAATGGTACACCCTATATGTTTTTTCCTTTTTTTAGATTATACGCAAAATTAAAGACAAATTTCATATATAATGTCCTATACCTAATAGGCCGGCAGAATTAACCTCAAAATGAGATGATTTTGAAATTTAGTGTTAGTAGACTTCTGACTACATAGAAACCTTCAGAATGATAATAGTAATTATGTAGTATCTTAAGTCTCATTTTCTTTTTTAGGGAAATTTTTTTATTTAACAAGTAAGATGTGAAAAAACAGTTTTTTTGAATCTTAGGAAAAGTTATTGTTTTTCAGTAAAAAAATTTCAAACAGAAGTGTGCATTGAAAATACTTACAAAATGATCTAAGGCCCATCCAAATTGTATAATTTGTTCGTTAGTTATTGCAAAAAAAAAGTTCTTAAATTGGCTGTTTTTCAGTTGTTAATAAACAATAGAAAAATATATTGCATTAACTTTATACCGCACCAAAAGGAGCCTCTTGTTGCATACAAGTGTGTAAAACTCCAAGTAAAAAATATTCGTCGTACAGCAGTCTGCGGGTGCACAAATGAAAGTTCGAGAATTATACTAACAATAACAAAAAATAACCAAACGAATTGTTGGTTTTAAATTGTTGAAACAAATAAACAAATTTGGGGTTGGTTTTTTTCGTTATAAACAAATAGAATAATTCTTCGACAATTGTTAATATCGAAATGCCGATAAGTAGGCGTGATGGGTGAGATTTTGGCACACAATTCTGTATGATGACTAGAAGCTGAGATAAGAGTTTTTTTTCAAAGAATCGCTGCTACGTTGTTTATTAACATTAAAAGATTTAAGTAGGTAACTCATAGGGAGATGATTAAACTATTGTATGCAGCAGTTTTGTTTGTTGATGTAGCAATAGTTTAAAGTTGCATCTACTCCGAGAAAGTGAGCAATGGAGGGGGTCCTTGTTTCAGCCTGCTGCGCGAGAAAAAAAAACGTTACTCGGACACTTCAAATTCATTTCGCCGGAAAAATTTAGATTATCTGGGCGAATATTAGTCGTAACACCTTAATTTTTTTAATGTTTGGTTTCTCGACGAGATATGAACAATGAATGATATGTTTTTGTAATGAAATTATTGTTAAACATAGCAATAAACAAATTGGTGCACTTTTATACATTTATGCATAATTATAATTTTACCGAACTTGCGTACTTTTCCAATTGCGAAAAAATTGTTACAGTGGTCAACAGTATACTACTAATTAGGAATATTAAAAATCAGATTGATTTTTAATGTACCATTAATATTTATCGATATATAGCATGAAACAAATCGCAACATTTGTTGATAGCATTATTATTTTTCGAGATGCAGAATAAACTAGATTTAATGATTATATTGTAAGCGATTATACAATCCAGGCTATCGAGAATTATTGTAATCTTACTTTCAACGACGATGAAAGTAATAGCGGGGAAAGAATTATGATTATGATAATAATGATGATGATGATGATAATTATATTAATGATGAGAGTGATGATGATGATGAGAGTGATAATGATGATGATAATTGTAATGATAATAATGAAACCGATAAGTCTTTCGAGAATGAGTGTCCATCGATGTCTAAGAAACAGAGAACAGAATAAATATATGTAAAAAATATGTATGTTAGCAAAATAATTTTGTATGCGAAAAATGTTCATCCAATAAAATAAACAAAAAACACATATGTTCTTCTTGTACAACCAATAATTCGGCAGCAAATGACAGTAGCAATTTGTTTCATGGTATAACTCGATAAATATTAATGGTACATTAAAAATGTAAGACCCCTAGATCGTTGAAAAAAACAAACAATCAAAGAAAACATAAAAAGTTATAAACAAATCACTGTGCGAAAAACTATTGAATATTTTTACTTGAAATTTTGCACACTTGTTGTATGCAACAAGAGGCTCCTTTCGGTGCAGTATAAAGTCAATGTAATATATTTTTGTATTATTTTTTAATAATGGAAAAAACAGTCGTTTTAGCACGTTTTTTTGCAATAACTAACGAACAAATTATCTGATACGGATGGGTCTTGGCTCATTTTGTAGGTATTTTCAATTCACACAACTTTTGTTTGAAACTTTTTTACTGAAAAACAATAGATTATCCTAGAACTCGAAAAAACTGTTTTTTTTTCACATATTAATTGTTAAATACAAGATGTTCCCTAAAAATGAAAAAGGGGCAAAAGATACTACATAATTACTATTATCATTCTGAAGGTTTCTACGTTGTCAAAAATCTACTAACAGCAAATTTTTTTCCACATGCTAATTCCGCTGGCCTATAAGTCTGTATTTGACATATTTTAAATTTTATGTCAAAAAAGGGGTTTGCAATTACTATCAATTTCTCCTATATGAAAAGCCTTTATTATTTAATTGAGGTTGGTTTCCTTCCAGAAGGGGATCTACTTTAGTATACTGCGTTATTATTTTGATAATAAATAAATACAGGATGATCAAAAACTAACATTAAATTTTAACTTGAAAAAATCGATAAAAGTCAATTTTTTTAAGTATAGGATATTATACATGAAATATGTCTATTATTTTGTGTAAAATTTAAAAATGAAATAACATATACAGTGTTCCATTTAAAATAAGCACGAAGGCCTCAACTTCCAGTAAAATTGGAAATGTTGCCATCTTGAAAATATTGAAGTCGAATTGCCTCCAAAGATTTTAATAAACCGCCAAATTTTAAAAATTTTCCAGTCTATTTTCAAAGAAATTAATTGCGGCAGTTCGTCGTGGGACACCATGTATATACAAAAATATCGACTAGAAGACATTTTCCGAGTGTTATTTACTAGAATACATTTTCTGAATGTCTTGATTTCTGTTAGACGGCGTTTTGATTTCAACACTAGATTTGTTAACAACATTTTCTACAACTTTGATATGAAAAATCACATTAAAAAATGATTTTCATTATTCAATATAAAAATTATGAAAGAATACTGTACTTTTTAGATAAAAACTTAAAAAGATTTCTAATTAAACTTCGGTAAAAAATCTAAGATGAAAATTTTCTTGACAACATATATATACCTTGTCTACATAAAAGATTTTAAACTCTTACTGAATGTGTAAAAATTGTTACTTACTATATTCCTGGAATCAATATTCAAAGACTTCAACAACAAATTCTGACTTGCAGATTTGGACCATTGAAAAGACAATGCATGAGTTTCAGTTATACTCTTGATTTGATTAAAAATTTTGTCATTCATTTCCGAATCAACTGACTCAAAATCACCTACACTTGTTGCAATTGTGGGAAACATTTCCTTGAGAATTTCCATTGACTTATCAAATGCTTGCTTTTCATTTAGTAAAAGAATTTTGGATGAATTATTTTCTTCAGTAGAAGCAATTGATGTGGCAGTAAAATCCCCAAATTCTTCATCATCAAAGGAGCTATTTTCTTCCTTTTTTTCTGAAGTAGAAGGAAAAGAAGCAAAATTTCCAAAATTTTGATCCTCTACATTGCTACTGGGTGGTTCAACTAGGGATCCAATATTACTTAAAGGAAATTCTTCAAAACCATCTCCTAATGATCCTTTTTCTGTACTTATTGCTGATGTTAAAAATTTTTTAAAATCATTATTACTCTCAACATCATTTGGACAACCTTCATCTGTCATCTGTGGTGTTGAAGTAAAATCTCCAAATTCATCATCATCATTTAATTCTTTTGGCGATGTTTCTATAAATATTTTTGTAGATTCTGATTTAAAATCTTGAAGTTCATCATCCCCTGAAGAGTTCGTAGATATCTTTTCTGGGCTACTGTTTTGTTGCCTTTCTTTGCTAGTTTCACAGGTATTAGCATTACTAGCTGAAAATTCATTAGGAACTCCTTCGATAGAATATTTTTCAACATTGTCATTTACTTTAGTTTCCACAATATATTCAACATTACCACTTGTAAAATTTCCAAAATCCTCATTATAATCTAGTTTTAAAGGTTCTTGACATACTTCTTTAGTAACATTGGATGTAATATCTGTAACATTGCAGTCACTTTGTGAATGATTGTTAGTCTGAGGAGTATTATTTGCATTTAAACTAGTAGATTTTGAAACATTTTGTAATAATCCGTCTACATAACTCATGTTATCTTGATTTAAGAGTTCCTGAGACCCTTTTTGTTTGACATGAACAAATTTACTATTTGTATTTAAAACATTTTCTATTGGGTTTAGACCGCCAATTGTAGAATTTGAAATACTCACAAAATTTATTGCACTGTCCAAGTCTTTTTGTAACATTTTATTAGATTCACTGTGGTTACCTGCACTTGGTTCCTCATGATCAAATTCTTCTATAGCAACAGTTTGATTGTTTAATCTTTTAGAAGTACTTTCCTTGTTAGTATCAAATTCCTTGGAGTTTGTGTGCTTGCTTGCAACTTGACTAAGTTCAGAGATATTGTCTTCTGTTTCTAATTTGCTTTCTACAATATTGCCTTCTATAGAGTTGGTACCTTTATTTAAATTTTGAACACTTGTATTTATTACAATCGACTGAACATTTTCTGAATTAGTAGTTGAATTCAATATTTGTAAATCAGAACCTATAGTTTCATTTTGCTCATGAATTTCATTATTAATGGAATGTATTTCATTATTAATTTCTTCAGTACTTCTGCTATTTATGTTGCTAAACTTATTTTTGTTAGAGGTTGTCTTTGTATCACAGTTCGTTACAGTAATTTCATATATTTCCTGAAAATGTTTTATTTCTGCTTCATTTAAATTATCTATAGATGTTCTATGGTTTTCATTACTACATGGGGTGATTGAAACTTCAGAGTTTTCACTGCTTGTTTTTTTAAGTTCTCTATCTTTATTTTGTACACCTTCAGGAGGACTATTGCTACCTTCATCTTTAATACTCTGACATGTATTGTTTTCACTAAAATGATTACCTATAACATTTTCTTTAATCTTAGTACCTGAAGAACTTTTTAATGAAATATCATCATCACATTTTCTCTTATCATGAAAGTCTTTTGGTTTGTCTAATGGCGGAGGTTCCATTAATATACTGTTTTCCTTGCTGTTGCTATTAATATCATAAACTTCATTTGGGATAGGATCGTCCAAGTCAAATGATTCTCTTGGTAGATGAAAGGGTGAAGCAGGTGCTGAAAAACCTACAAAAAAAAGTTAAATAGTGACCACAGAATTATTTATTTAAATAAACTACTGAACATGATATGATTTACTAAAAAATAATAAACAAAGTTAGAGCTACTAACACTTCTTGAAAATCTAACACTTAAAATTTGGGATGATTATAATAATATACTTACTGTCATCACAGTCATAGGACAAGTTATTTGTTCCCGTAAAATCTCCAAATTCATCATCTTCATGATCATCAATATCGGGAGGTGGCGGTGGTGGAGAATCACTTAGCAGTGGTGGAATTATATTGGACATCTACAAAGAATAATATTAGTTGGTTTTTACCATAACTTAGTACTTGATTTCAGAATCCTTGTATTACCAAATAAAAAGGTAAGTGAACTTACGTGGAACAAAAAAAAACCTTTTAATTTACCTTATTAATAAATATCTTAGTTGCACAGTAAATACGAAAATTAGTTTTTAGTTCTTATAGATAATTTTTTTATAATTAAAATAAATTAGACATCTGTTTTTATTTATATTGACAAAATCTGTCACTCATCTGACATTTGGGTGCCATATTGATATTCTTCTTCTATTTCAGTTTAACCACAAATAGTTGGCAGAACCTGCTAGCACGAACTTCATACATATAAACTTGCACTTGCTCATGAAGGCTATATTCTTTTGAGTAATTATGAACTGATCAAAGGGAACAAAGTGAAACTGATAACTTCATGTTCTTTTGAATATGCATTTACTTGTCATTGGGCTGAAGTGATCATGATTACTTCAAGTGATAGAAGTGAAAGTGATATGACTCAAAAGAATAGCCCTATGATGTCATGTATCGAAAAATTTTGACATTGTTTCTAACCTTACTTTGTTGTTTATATGTTCAAAATTTCGATAAAGTTAAGAAATTTATTTGAGTTCTTGATGTTATTTATTTTTTCTAAATTAAATTTATGGTTTAAATTTGTTAAATGGATATCTGCGAAAAAGAAGTAAAGGCAGAAAATATTAGAAAAATTATTTTAAATACAAAGGTGCCCCTTCGAATTAAAAATACAGTGAAATGCGATTTAATATCCTGGAATTTAAAGGACTGGGAAGCACTGCTGAAAGATGACATATTACAATTTAGATGCGGAAAATATCAATACACTACTGATCCCCAATGGGAAACAAAGTGTTTAAACAAAATGGGTACATTTCAGGAATTTTTAGATAAAGCTGACAGTAATGTAGATGAATGGTGGTACTTTGATTATAAGTATTTATGTGAATGGTTTACTGACAAGGAAGTCTTACGAGAAGTAAGCTATAGCTTCATTGTAACATAATTTTGTTTATAATTAACTTTTAGTGCTAGCAGAGCTTGTTATGACATAAGTATTCAAACACTCCACAACGGTGTAAAAATGTACCTTTTAATAGCTCTTGTTTCTTTTATCTCAAGGCATTTGATCCTGCAATCTCTTTTACTCATGTTATCTGCATAACAAGAACATAATGGATAGGATAAACTGTTCAATTAGTTGGATAAATTTTTTATAAAATAATAACATTGACAACATGGATGTCATAGGTAGTAGTTTTATGGTGAAATAATTTTCTTCATTCATAGAAAATTGATTGGTCATTACTAGGCTTCCCTGAAGTTACTGTCAATGAATCAACCATATGGATCGGGTCAAAAGGGGCTCATACATCCTGTCATATGGATACTTATGGCTGCAATCTTATTTTACAAGTATATGGAAGGTAACATGAAAAAAATCCCGTAAAAAAAATTCTTCAATGTTGCTAAACTCCAATTTAAACATATCAATAATTGGATATTAATTCAAAATACTTTTTATTTATTATTTACTTCTTTTTAGGAAACAGTGGATTCTTTTCCCTCCTGAACAAAACTTAAAGCCCACCAGAATACCATTTGAAGAATCCAGTATATACTCAAAATTAAATTTTTTCAGCCCTAAAGAAGAAAATTTTAAAGGTAAAAGAAAAAAAAATTCTTGATTAACTTATAAAATTGTAGTTTTGTTTTAGGGATCAGTCAATGTCACAAGATTATTCTTAATCCTGGTGATGTATTAGTTTTGCCATATAAGTGGTGGCATTATGTTGAAAACTTGGAGACTGCAATAAGTATTAATACTTGGCTACCTATGGTAAACATTTACCTAAAATTTGGAAGCTAATGAAATTTAAAAACTATTCTGCGGTGCTTAAGTAAAAGGCAGTAAACAGTAGAAAAAAAAATAATAGGGAAACTGGATCTTAAGCTTTTGATATTTCTGAACTGAATTATTAATATTATTTTTTCATAATAATTCCAGTAAAAGGTTACATGACTTCATAAACAGCCATTTAAGTTTGATTTTGGATTACAGTTAATCAAAATGCCTTTCATTTCTATAAATCTAAAAGCAGTAACATGTGATTTATTGCCTTTATACTTTTTACAACAGAAAAACTATCTTTTTCACTGTTTTTGTCATTCATATACTTTATTTTGTCAGAGGTAAAATGCAATCATGCAGAATAAAAATTGTATTTTATTTGAATATATTTTATTGTCAAAATGGCAATAATAAGTCATTCAATAATTTTTGTCTAATTATTATCGAATCACATAATCTTAAAAATCAATGATCCAAAAGAAGAAAGAGGTCAAATTACCACAATTTTTTCCCCCCCATAAATACAGATGAAAAAATAATGATAACAGATCATAAGAAGTAGAAAAGCAGCACTTATATTTTTCAGTGGATAAAAGAACTATAGTTTGAAAACACCTGCATTTTTACTTTGCAAAGTAGATTTACTGCTTTTATATTCAGGAAATGTAACCAATTTGAAATATTTGACAAACTTAAAAAATTAATATCCTATTGAAATAGCATTCTTAATGATTAATTTTATAACTGACAATGTAGACAATCATTGGAAAAATCTGTCAGCATCAAAATTAATAAAAGACAGTAAATGAAGTTTACTGCTTTTTACCTAGGTATGGCAGTATTACATTTATTTATTTATTTTAATCTGTAAGTTTTATACTACTTTTGGCTGATTTTCTAACAAAATTAGTCATATATAGTATAATAATTTTAAATATTTTAGCCTCAAGATGATCTAGAAAGAATCAAGGAAAGTATTGCGACAATATTTGTGGGGCAACTGGCACAAAATCAAGACGACTGCAAGAGTTATATTTTAAATCCAAACATGATAGAAGTAAGTTATCTTTAATTAAATACTACATTTAAAACCATTACAACTGTTAAGAAATTTAAAAGGATTTTAAAAATGTTCGAGTGGTTCAAATAGAACTGCCTTTTGCATAGCCTCACACAGTATTTGCTAAAATCCCTTGATAATAAGCAGAAGAGGACTAGTAACAAAAGAAAATATATTTAATTTGAAGTGCACAACTCAAAGATAATTGTGGATAATAATACAAGTTAGCCAACAGTACAACTTTTAGATTTTATAAAGAAAAAATTTTTACAGGTGTCAAAATGATATTTTGCCATGTGTGGCGAATTGCACAGGAAAACTAGGAAGCCTGTTAAATATTCATCTCCTTACACTCTGGAACAAATCATAATTTTTTTCTGAGACTACAATATAGTTGTTGCTAATGTGAAAAAATTTTTGTTCAAATCATTTTAAACCTCAAAAAATTTTTATTAATTTTATTTTTTTTGCAGTTATACAATTTCTTTCTGACACATATCTAAATGAATTCAAATTTTAGGAAATGGTAACCTGTGATCAAGCATTATATATTATAAACGCACTTTTACAAAAATGCAAGCCTACAAATGAGAATCTGAAAGTTAACAATCAAGCAATAAAAAATCAAGACAACGAAGATATTGACATTTTGATGAATAAATATGAATGTATATCAAAAATACCCATTTTAAGTGAAGAAGACTTTAAGTTGTTTTTACAAAATCAGGTTGAAAGATTTTTGACCTTAAAAAATTGCGAGGAGGGCAACAATAAATTAATCTGTAACAATTTAACTGACCTTTTAGAAGTTATTACTGATGATGAAGTTTTATCTTTAATCGCAAAAAAGTTGATTGAGAAACGATGATTGGAACTTGGTATGACTTGTAATTTACATTTTTTTTTAATGTACTACTTTTTCAATTATTTAATGCTATACAAATAAATGGTTATGTTTTGAAACTTTTCTTATATCATTATTTTAATCCTGAAACCCAATATAAACGTGTTTTTGTATATTTACTCAACGTACAACTAATCTTAAAAATAAAAAAATCGCACGCTTTTGCACTCTGTACAATACTTCAAGGTTAGTTCAGCCGCTTCTGAAAAATTTTCTTGTTTTTAAAAATTAAAGAGTAAAAAATATAATTGGAAGTATAGAGAAAATAGACTGCTAGAATACATACTTTGAATAAAGTCAAAGGAATAAAAATCAATCAACAGAAGCAAATATTGCAAGCTTCTAGTAATAAATGAAACAGAGAGAGATACCAACTAAAAAATGTTTTGACTACACATATAAAGATTAGGAAAGTTACCCGCGTAAAAGTTTGAAAAAAAAGTTTCTAATAATTTCAATCATACAATATGTATTATTTAAACATGAGGAGCTAAATTTGCATTTTATTGATTTTAAAAATCAGGTTTAAAAGTAGTCGATTTTTTAATATGACGTCACATCATCATATTTTGAATAGTAGTTGCAGTAAAAATAATATTTAAGCCATAAAAACTGTTAAAAAATAAAAACACTCGCCATTTCGCTAGTTCCCAATTTTATCACAGCCCTAAAGAATTTTAGAAATTTTCAAATACCTAAAAAATTTAAAGTATTTATGAATCAATTTAATTAAAAAAATTGCTTTTAGTAAAAGTGTTTAATAAATCTCGATATACAATTTTTTATACAAAGTCCTTCCTAAAGTACATTATTGCACAGCAAACAAGGTGTAGCTATAAAATAACAAAACTCATACTTCTACAGAAGTACGCATTTGCCAAAGCCGAACGACCGGCAGCTGTGTAGAGTAACTATTTCGAATGCGGCGCCTCCCGTGTCTGTAGACAAATGATTCTGGTAATGGCCTTCGAGTGCATAAGAACTGTTTTTTTTTGTTCTGCCGGGAAAAATGATAAGCGTAATAACAGAGCAACGAATTGTAATGAAATTTCATATGAAACTTGGAAAACCCGCGAGTGAGACTTATTTTCTATCTATGGCAATGAATGTTCATCACGTGCGTGAGTTTTTGAGCGGTTTAAATGTTTGCAAGATGGCAGAGAATACGCTGAAGATGATTTACGCCCGGGTCGCCTTCTATGTCAAAAACGATTGAAAATATTGAAAAAGTAACCTGATTTGATCTGACCGACTATTGCCGCGATTACTGAAACTGTAGGAATTGACAAAGAATACGTAAGGCAAATTTTACCTAACAATTTTAATATGCAAAAAGTGTGTGCGAAAATGGAATCTAAAATTCTCACGATCGAACAAAAAGAAGCTCGCAAAAATGTTTGTACTGACAGTTTCAATGCCATTGAAAATGACTCAAACAGCCGAACTTGTTGGAAAGAGTGATAACATGTGACCAATCTTGGTTTTTCACTCTCGCGCCAATTCATGCAATGGAAGAGCCCAACTTTACTGAGAGATGATTCTTTTTTTTTCGGTCTTCAGAGGATTGTGTATCTTCACTAGGTTCCTGAACGTCAAACAATTAATCAATACGACTGCCTTGAGGTTCTTGCAGAATTCCGTGAAAGAGTAAGAAAAAAACGACCTGAATTGTGGAAGAATGTCGTGGGTTCTTCATGAACATAACGCGCTAGCTCATTCTGCATTGTCTGTCAAGACGTTTCTAGCCAAGTACAATATCCCAGTATTCGACCATCCGCCTTATTCGCCCGACTTTGCACTATGTGACTTTTTATCTGTTTGCCAAGGTCAAATCGTTGATGCTGTGAAAAAAGCGGCACGCTCACAGATCAATTCCAGCACTATATCAAACAATGGACAATTCGCATGAAGCGTTGTAGAGATACAGGAGGTATGTATGTTGAAGGTGATAATAACTAAATATGTATAAATTTAAAATGTTTTACAGCACTAGTCTCAGGGGAATCATCACCTTGTCGTTGGTGAGAGGGCTCAGTAACCTTCAATATCCAGGGAGCGATGCCGGCGGTAGCGTAGCTACTGGCAGGGACACCCATGCCGGTAAGGTCTCGAAGAGATGAAGGCGAAGCTAAGAAGGTTCCCACGCAGCGTCTGATCCAGAATGGGCGGCTGCAAACAGCGTCGGTACTTCATGTCAGAAGCGGCTGATTCTCAAGGCCAGGAAAGCAACGGGAAACTACCTGGTATCAAAATATTTCCCCAGGACACCACAATGGCTGAAAACAAGAAAGACACGGCCCTCAGTCCCGGGCACCCCTTAAATGGGGAGAGGGTGCTAAGAATCTCCCGGTCAGCCAATAATGTCCTAAATGTGAAAAAGATCGGTACTTGGAACGTTCGAAGCATGTACCAACCAGGCAAGGTAGCAAATATTATTCAAGAAATGAAACACCTAGACATAGATATTTTGGGATGCAGTGAAGTCCGATGGCCAAATTCCGGAAAAACAGTCATAGGCGAGCACCATGTCTACTACTCAGGAGATGAAACAACACGAAACAGAAATGGCGTAGCTATAATAATAAAAAATGAAATTGCTAAAGCAGTGATAGGATTTATACCCATGTCAGATAGAGTTGCACTGCTGAAGATTAACTCCAGATCCTCTAACATGAACATCATTCAAGTTTACGCACCCACAGCCGAATCTACTGAAGTAGAAATAGAAACATTTTATCAGACCCTAGAAGACGCTCTAAAACTCACGAAGAAACATGAATTAAATATTATCATGGGCGATTTTAACGCCAAAATAGGAGAGGGTACAGTTGAGAAGGTTGTGGGAAGATACGGTCTTGGCACAAGAAATGAGAGAGGCGAAAGGCTGATCCAGTTCTGCCAGGAGACTGACATGGTTGTCATGAATACATTTTTCAAACTGCATCCCAGAAGGCTTTACACATGGAAAGCTCCAGGGGATACTCCAGAGAGAATTATTAGGAACCAAATTGATTTTATCAACATAAACAAAAGGTTTCGAAACTCTATCACCTCAGCAAAAACATACCCAAGCGCAGATGTCTTCTCGGACCACAATCTATTAGTGGCAAATATCAAGATACGACTCAAAGTTATTCGTAAGAAAAGGACTCCCAGAAAAAACATAAGACTACTGAAAGAAAATAACATCCAAGAAAAGGTGAAAGAAGAGCTAAATAAAAACTTTGCCAAAATAGCTGAAAGCTACACCGACGATATAGAAGAACAGTGGAACGAAATGAAGACAGTTATCACTACACTAACAAATGAAAATCTGAAATCAAGAAAAGAAAAGAAACAAGAATGGATGACAGACGAAATATTACAGATGATGGAGGAACGGCGAAGATTCAAAAATAAAAATATACACGAATACAACAAGCTCCACAAGAATATACTGCGGAAAATAAAGGAAGCAAAAGAGGCATTGTTGACTGAGAAATGCATAGAAATTGAAACTCTTCAACAAAAACATGATGACTTCCATATGCACAAAAAGATCAAACAGATGCAGAACATTGATAATCAACGCAATACCGGCATAATCGTAGACAACGAGGGTCAGATCTTGATCAGGATTGAAGACAGGCTGAAAAGATGGAAGGAGTACATGCAAGAACTTTTCGAAGATACAGTCAGAACACCATACGAAACAAACCACCCCTACGGCCCAGAAATAACAAATGAAGAAGTCAAGATGGCCATCAAACGACTTAAAGATGGAAAATCACCAGGGCCTGATGATGTTCATGGCGAAATTTTAAAGTTATTGGAGGAGTCCCAAATCGCAGCTCTTACCAAACTATTTAACAACATATATGAAACTGGACAATTACCAAAAGACTGGCTGCTATCAATATTCATCCCAATTCCTAAAAAAATCAATGCGAGGAAATGCGAGGACCACAGATTAATTAGTTTAATGAGCCACGCGCTTAAAGTACTCCTTAATATCATTCACTCTCGCATCTACACCAAATTAGAAGAACACATCAGCGAAGTGCAATTTGGATTCAGATCAGGCCTTGGAACAAGGGAAGCACTTTTCAGCCTGCAAGTGCTAATACAAAGAGCAAGGGATGTTAACTGCGATGTATTTGCATGTTTTATTGATTTTGAAAAGGCATTTGACAAGGTACCACATGGAAAATTAATTGATATTCTAAGAACATCGGGAATTGACAGTAAGGATATTAAACTTATCTCAAACCTATATTTACAACAAAAAGCAACAGTACGTCTCGAAAACGAACTATCCGATGTCTTTGAAGCCGGAAAAGGAGTTCGACAGGGATGCATACTGTCACCGACATTGTTTAACATATATTCTGAGGGTCTCTTTAGAGAAGCCTTGGATGAATCGGAAGACGGCATTACAGTAAATGGTAAACCTATCAATAATATTAGATACGCGGATGACACCGTTCTGTTGGCAGATAGCGCAAATGGTCTCCAAAGAATAATAGATAATGTTGTGGAAGCAGGCAGCGAATATGGATTAAAACTAAACTGTAAAAAGACCAAAATAATGATCATTAGTAAGAACATCGACACTAACGCCCAATTTACTGTAAACGATACAACACTAGAAAGAGTAGAGAAAATATCCTACCTGGGATGCAATATCGGTGATACATGGGATTATAGTTACGAAATAAGGACCCGTATTGAAAAAGCCAGAAGCGCTTTTGGTCGCCACAGAAGAGTCCTTTGCAACCTCTCTCTAAATATCAATATACGCATAAGAATTCTCAGATGCTACGTCTTTACCGTTCTCCTCTACGGGGTAGAAAGCTGGAGTCTTACAGAAGCTGCCATCAAACGCTTGGAGGCATTTGAAATGTGGTGCTATCGCCGCATCTTACGAGTGTCATACACACACCACACAACTAACATCACGATTCTCGAGAGGCTCGGAAAAGACAGGGAAATTATCACCACTATAAAGAACAGGAAACTGGCTTACTTCGGCCACATTATGCGTAATGATAAGTATCGATTACTAAGATTAATTCTACAGGGCAAGATCGAGGGCAAGAGAGGCCCTGGACGTAGACGTATATCCTGGCTGGCCAATCTTAGAAAATGGACTGGCCTAACATCAACTGACCTATTCCGAACTGCAGTGAATAGGATAAGATGGGCTAACGTGGTCGCCAACATCATAAGAAGATAGGCACCTTAAGAAGAAGTCTCATTATTTTATAGTCACACCTCGTATCAAAAAGACAATTAAAATAAATAAGTTGCCAAGTCAAGAGGATTGAGAGGAGGAGCAAAATCTTCAAAGAAATAGATCCTGATGGTTTACAGATGCATCTCCACGAAACGAAAAAACGAGTTGGAGTGTTCGGCAGGAGCACGGGCAACCTGCGACGATCTTTACAGTGCACATTTATACTATTCTACAATGTGATCATCTCTGTGAGAGGGACATAAGTAGGAATAAGATAATAAACATATGCTTAGACAGTAGGACTGCGATTTTGGCACTGAAGTTTAGTGCCGCAACTTCTGGTGTCTCAGTACAAGGATATACTGAACAGTCTGACAAGGAACGGCTTACTAGGGGACTTCTTTCCTTAGGAAGGAAGGAACTGCGAATCATGGTGGGACTGTTGACAGAACGTCGTTACCTGAGGGGCCGTTTTCATTGGTGTCGTAGATGACTCCGATGTGCAGATCGTATCCGGAGGAGGATGAAACTATTGAGCATATCTTCAGAGATTACCGAGCACTCAACAGACTGAGGCAAAAACATTTCGCAGATTCAATTTTGTCACCGGGAGCCGCTAGGCAAGTTGACTCAACGAGGTTCCTCGGATTCGCAAAGGCGATCGGCCTCGAATAATAGTCCAAGCCACAGGTAAATATAGTGACGTAAATTTCAAGATGGATGAGATCTATCTAGGGATGATGGGGGCAATGTAAAAAAACAAACCCTACATAAAATGTAACAACAAAAAAAGTTGTAGAGATTTTAAAAACCTACAATTTGAGCTTTTGTGTGATCATTTGTATTAATTCGTTATTACAAAAAGGCCATGTTTTTCATATCAATTATTTATTGCAAAATTAACTTTTTTTTTGGTTTTAAAGGGAAGCCCTCGTCTTTCTGAACAAAATATTTTATAATAGTAAATAGAATAATTTGTTGCTGAGATATTGCTAATTGTTTATCCCAAGACGCAAAATGTTGATTGCTATAACTTTTTTTGAGTGAACATTTTGACCTCCACAAAGGTTCAATCTCTTCGTGAAGGCCTAAACTTTCATATCTTGTGAAGGACAAATGAAAAAATTAATTTTCAACCCCTTAAAAATAAAAAAGGGGATGTTTTTTTTTTATAAAGAAATAGTTCTCGCATGCGCGAAAAAACTGAACTCACAGCGCTCAGAAAAATTCGCCGTATTTCAGCAACGAATGGACCAATTTCGGTGTTTTTTTTTTAAATCTTGTATAGCTCGAAAAATTATGAATATAGCACATCACCTTTTATTCATTTATTCAATATTGAAGCCACAAAAACAGTTACAAAATAAAAATACTCTTCATTTCACTAGTTCCAATTTTGTCACAGCCCTAAAGAATTCTAAAAATTTTCAAATACCAAAAAAATCTAAAAGACTAATGAATCAGTTTAATGAAAACAAAATTGCTTTTAGTAAAAGTGTTTAATGAATCTCAATACATAATATTTTATACAAATTCCTACAAGCTTCCTAAAGTACATTATTGTACAACATATAAATGATCCTTTAAATAAAATAATTTAGATAATAAGTAGAAAAATCTGGTACAACAATGTGCAAGTTATCTTTTAAACTTTCACTGAATTTAAGATGCCTACAGAGTAGATATTACCGACTGTTATTTAATATTATAGGATGTCTCTCCGATTATATTGACTAAAGTATATCCTTAATCGATATAAAAAAAAATTGAAACAGCAGATCTATATTGAAAGAATACTTTTGATAATATTTTAATATACTAACCGTCACCAAAGTAACAAAATTGACCTTAGGTATATCATTTAATTTTTGAAATCTGTTGAAAATTTTTGTTTTTTATGTTTTACTTAAAAATATCAATACCCAGTTTAACCAGAGCTAACAAAAAAAAAATTCAGTAAACTTAAATATTCAAAACTCAGCTCCAGTTGAACCTATATTTTTTTTAGATAATTAAAAACTAGAATAGGAATGTGCAAATAATTTTATTCTACGTTTCACTAGTAAAGTGCTACAAGCTATCACAGTGTAAAATATTACATTTTTCAAATGCCAATATCTAAAATATCATTAAATTAAGCACAGGGGATTTTAAATAAAATGTATGTACAATTTTAAAAACAAATTAAAAATTAAATAATTCATATCAAATATTAAGGTAAATTTTTATACTTTTACTATTTGTTGAAATACAGTAGGGGGTAAATTCGAGTTTACTTCTTGGGATCTCGAAAAAAAGTAAGAAAAACATGATTATTCGGTCGTTCTTCATTAATAATGGAACAGAAAAAGGTAGTGCTATAAAAAAAAAGACTCGATATATATATATATATATATATATATATATATATATATATATATATATATATATATATATATATATATATGATATATATATATATATATATATATATATATATATATATATATATATATATATATATATATATATATATATATTGTTTTTGATTGCTCTTCACCAAGCATTTTCCTGAAAAATGAAAATGTGGGGCACTTTGTATAAATAATAATTTTTATTCAAATAGTATTTTTTCCAAGAAACTTTATTTTATGAATAATCAGTTTCTTGAAAAGTCCAATATACAAAGGTTTATGGTGTAGGCAATCTTATCCGGAGGCTCTGTATTGTATATATCGTACCTAATTTAATTTATAGACTTTCTAGTTCCAAAATGGTAATAAAATATAACTATAACTCATTGTTGTTCCAGAATATTTTACTAATTGACTATTTTACTTATTAATAAAAAAAACAACTACAAAATTACTCTCAATGAAATTTTTATCATCCACATGATATTGAACGTTTTTCAAACTTGTAAAAATTATACAAATTAAATTAAACCTTTCATCAACTTCTACAGTCCCTCATTCTGAAATTCTTAAAATAAACCGTAGATCTTCTCTGCAAAAACTGTAGATAAATATTTCATTTTCTAATATTCATTAAGCAACAGTTTCTTAACAATTTTTATACTGTTACATCAATTTTTGCGATCTTTCTTAAAACAAATAAGAATCTTAGATTTTATAAAGTAAAGTGAAGCTACCATTTGCGAAAAATGCTAACGAATCTTTTTCCAAATGTATTTTTTGTGAAGTTCTACAATAAAATAAGGTGCCAAACTTAAGTATTAAAAATGTCAAAGCGCAAGAAATGGTAAAATTGCTCGTAAGAAAATATCTCCACTTTACAAGTAGTATTCTTTTACTTTTGAAGCTAAATTTAAACGTAAATGTATTTTTGTAAAAACAAAGTGTGTGGACGTGAATTGGCTAATTTATTAGAGAAACTAGAAGATAATTAACGAAACAAAATTTACTATGTTAAAAAACCTACTTTCACTGACTTCACTATCCCATAACACTTAATACACCCTGTATCCTATAAACTTGCAGCATTCAATTAATATACTGAAGTGCAAATTAACAATTTAATAAATAAATAACAAAAATAAATTACACTCAACCGAATATACTCACTCAACATAAATAAAAATAACACTAAATCACCACCCTTACGTATTTTGGATCTATTTCAATAGAATAGCTAATGTCTTAAAAAACAAAATTTAAAAATCGCATTCAAATCGTCACAAAAAATATCACACATGTTTAATGCCAACGTCAAAATTTCCTCAATACAAAACTTAGGAGTTTGTAGACTAAATTGTTCGGATTGCAATAGTTGTTACATTGAACAAACGGGAAGAAATTTCCATACAAAATGTAAAGAACACAACACTGCATTTTTACTGAAAAACATAGTTCAAAATTCGCTAACCATTTCATAGAAACAGGCCACATTTTTCCGGATGTTAACAATATTCAAATCTTAGAGGCCATAGAAATTTATTAGTGCAATAAAACTAGTATAATTAACCTTCTTAATAATCAGACCTAGGAAATTCTGCGTTGTTCGATGTTCTGTCTTTAATACCTAGAGAGTAGTAACAAAAAATGTGCGAGCAAAAAAGCCATATAAAATAATGTAATCCGTAGTTTTTAAGGCATTGCGTTTGAGAATGTAACAGTCTTATGAAACTGCGGTCGCGCCAGTTTAATAATAAAACTGATAAGTTTAACTGAGTAAATTTTGTTTCATTAATTATTTACAATGTACAGACTACTCAATCAAGTATTTAAAGAAAAGGTATACGAAAACAATGATTGGTCTGTTATTATGATGATGAATATCATTAAAATAAACTCATAGTCACAATAATGATTGTTACTAATGCTATAGAATATCTACGTGAACTACTCGGATATATTTTCCATAAAGTATGAAGTATAAGAACATTTGTAGCAGTTGAAGAAAATGTATTTCAGTGATACTGGCATGTCAGTTATCACCTGATAATTTTTGACTGCCAGGTACAATGTTATGATTTCTTTATTGTTAACAAAAACTGTTGAAATTGATGTTAGTTTTATGTCGTAAAGGTAGACAGATAGAGCTAAATAAAGACCGAGAATTATTTTTGTAGTTTATGGTATGATACTATACTTGTGATATAAAATTATACAACATAAAGTAAAAATACAATTAATAGAGAGTAACAAAAAAATTACCACCTATGACCCTTAGAAACTAATTTTGTAACTTTTCGTTTGCTTTTGATGATTATTTATAGCGACAGTGCAATTTCGTATTTATTTCACCGTCTAAGAGAGCTAAAGAAAGCATTTTGTGGCATTCGAGAAGCGCCGACTTTAAAAATAAAATACAGATAAGTAAAGAAAATAAAAGCAAGGAAAAAGTAACAAAATTTGTCTTTTAGAGTATTTTTCTCAACGGAAACTAAGGAACTAACAATTGCATGGTGAACACCAGTGTCGTAATAAGAAAACTAATTTTACCCATAATTCCTCTATAATAAAATAATCTATATACATAGTACAAGTATTAAAAGACACTACGGGTTATATTTTCTCATTATTTTAAGTTTTTAGTACAGAGCTATAGTATATTATTTCAAAAATAGAGCTGCAGATCTGTACTTAAAGCTTGCTACCATTTGTCACACGGGCCACATACCATACGACTTTGCCTCTTCGGGTTACAGATTTGATGTCATAATAAGTAGTGAGACTGGACGAAGCCTACTGTGTTGTAGAAGGCTGCGACATTCAGTAAAATTACATTTGAAGTTTAATCTGGTCACTTTCTGGTGAAAATCATGATTTCGTAATATCGATTCCAGACTCTTAAGTTTGTTACAGTGAAAAATTTATTAGTACATAAAAATATTAAACTGGTATATGTAAACAAAATTTTGAATGGTATGAATTCTTCGGTTTGATTTATTATTTAATATGTTTTTTGGTTAATAATGTCGATTTTACTAAGAGATGGAGTCACTAATATATTTACTGGTATATCTAATGCCATTTATGACATTTCAAAAGGTAAACTTATACCATTAAAAGCCAGTGTGTTATCAATTGTCAAAGACATAGTTTAACAATTTGCCTTTTTTCCCCCCTCATATCATTAAATGAAAGGTAAATAGTTTATTTTCTGCGAATTCGACTCTGGTTCTTTCCCCCACAACGTTTCGACTACCTAATGGTCGCGTATGGGGAGGAGTACCAGAGTGGAATTTGCAGAAAATAAATTGTCGACCTTTTCTTTAACTGTCTGGAGGAGAAAAGAAAAGGAAAACTTGTGAAACTCACTCTCACCGGCCGTAAAGATTTCTTTATATTATATTTAATTTTATCAAGCATAGCGCCAAAATAAAAATCTATATCAACGTATTTTTGGATTTTATTGTATATACTTCACTTTTTTGTTCTGAAACTTATTCCAGTTGAAGTTAATACCCGATAATTTACCCGATAATTTAAAAAAGTACTGTCAGACGTTATAAAATTTATTATTTGTCGTTTATGTAATTTTATTTTTTGGTGAAATATTTAATGATAAAAAAATTGTGACGGTCAGCAGGGATTTGCTTTCATACATCCACAAAAATTCATCAAAAATGCGCTAAAATAATAATCTAAATCAACGTATTTTTAGATTTTTCTGTAAAATGGTTCACTTTTTTCTTTTTGAATTTATCCCAGTTAAAGTTAACACCCTGTAGAGTAATTTACCTGATAATTTAAAAATGTATTATCAGAATTTATAAAATTTATTACTTGTCACTTATGTAACCCTTATGACGTCATTTAATTTTATTATCTTTGGCGAAATATTTAAATGATAAAGAAAATTGTAACGGCAATCCAATATTACATACGTGATATTTCCACATTAATAAATTAATGTGAAATATCAATATTTTTGAGTTACCTAACCGTGTTAAACCTGTGAAGGTTACCCGTAAATGATAAAATAAGGTGGGAAAAAAAGATTAGCCTAATCTGGAACAAACAATTCAGACTAAAAAGAAATAATCTCTTTATCGATATAATCGTGGCCGTCGTATATTATTAAATCAAGCACGTTTTATTTAAGTATAGCACAACTTGGTTAGTCATGGAGCGTTTCCAATAATCACAAGATGATTCCTTTAGGAGACCTGAACATTGCCGTAGACAGCAATATGAGTCTTGTTATATGGGTCCCGCTTAAATTCTAATACATATTCTGTTTATTTTGCCCGGAATTTTTTGAATATTAATTCGATCAATCGATCATCGGATCGTCAAAAATTCGGAGCAAAAGAAAGAAAAGAAACAGAATATTGGAAATTATGCACTAAAATTATATATTTATTATACATTTTTGGGCATTTGGTGTAATTCTATAAGTGCTTAGCTTTGCAAAATTACCTAATAAAAGTATCAGAAAGCTAGAATAATTATTTTTTATTATTAAAACCGTAGATGTAATAAAATTCTAGCTTTGTGTAAGTATCAGGACAAATTTTATTACATCTATGATAGAAACTACAGGATTATGGAAAAAAGTTTTTAATCTTAATAAAAAAAAAATAGGTATCTTCAAAATTAATACCTATCAGTATAAATTTTATTCTTTTCTTTAAATTATTTTTATATTAAAAATAAAGGACACCAATAATATTTGCAAATTAACAAGCTTCTCATCTCAATCAATCAAAAAAATCTCATAACATTAGACAAACGAGAAACACACCATATTAGTATTTTACTGTCAAATTTCAGTTTCTGGCATTGCTGCCGATGTCAATTTCTTATCACAAGCTATATTTACTCTTTAAGAGCAATAACTGCTTCAACGTGGTTGACACGGGTTACTTTATTACCGGTTAGCCGATAGTGGATTTTTCATTAGATCTTTTTCTGTAGTTTCTACAAGTTTTCGTTTTCTGAAAAACTTGTAAACCGGGTTTTACACTTTTAATATTACATGGTTTAATGCTAAGCATTTAATTAAAGATGGTGGTATGGAAATAGCTGCATACATTTTTGAATTGGAGAAAAATATTCTTAAATGGTGCTTCTTAAGGATAAATTAGATGCTTAAATTTAAAAAAGCTATTATTTTTTGGTCAAAACCAAATCGCCATGAACAGACTGCTGATAAAAATTCTCTCTTCGAAGATATAGAATTTAGTAGGTACATAAGTTCAGTACGATCGTCTGGTGTATTGGGTTTGTTGCTGGCACGAGCATACATCCATTAAGTGGAACATATATGGTGAAAATAGTTCTCCTAATGTTCTGTTTACATCTTGTATTACTCATAAAAAAAAGAAAGACATTTCTGGGTAAAAGGTAACTACAGATTGAAGATTTTAATGGGGGTAAAAACAAGACAAGCCATAATAGTTAGTGACCCTTGCTAATAACTACGAGCGTTTGAAATCGTCAAGATATGTTTTTTTTTAGTTTTAGAAGCTCAGGTATTGATAATGGGCAAAAAAGTTTAAATAGTAAAATGTAGGTAGTTGGAAAAACTATAATTTGAGCTACGGGAGATATTCAGTGTTCTAATGTCGTGGAGTAAAGATCCCTGAATATGTCTCGTGCCTTCTTAGGCATCGGATAATAATTCCAATTTGACACGGCCTAAACCATGAACCAGGATTTTCAACAATGAAAAATCATTTTTGTATCAAATATTGCATAAACAAGAAACGCGAATTTTGACCGTTTTTCCTCTTTTTTACAGTAACTAATTGAATAAAATAAATCGCGCTATAGTTCAAATTGTACGTCTTCTCGCCTTTTTGTCTATAATCCATACACGAGCTTCTAAAATTGACTTTTGACATCTGAAAACGCTAGAAAGTAATTATAGAACATAACCAATCGTAGCCAACTGTCACGGCAAGACTTGTATTTGCTGCCTTTGTAACCATCAATAGCCGGTTACCTCTTGTCCAAAAATGTCTGAAATACATTGGGTCAATTTTTCACCGATTGTACTAATAGCAAAAACGACTACAAATAGGGTCAAAAGCAGCCCCGTTGTCAATCACGCTTTGGAAAAGAGTGTATTATATAATTTCTAAGTATTTTTCCAGACTATATTCCTTAACTTGAATACAACTGTTACTTTTACTCAATTCTTCAGATTTTATAGAGATATTTATACCTAGTTAATTCACTGTAAAGAATTATATCAGTCATTACTTTATTAAATTACTTTGTTAGTAACAACTAGTAGTTAATTCATGTTAGAAAGGCAGAGAGCAAAATAACTATTGCCGAAAAGATTATACAGTTTAAAAAATATATAACTTAAAAAACAAAATTAAACATTAATTTCTTTGCTATTTACCATCTGTAATATAACGAATATGAAACGAGTCTATGCCAGAAGGCATGCTCCATTATAGCTTTACGTAGACTAAATACCAGTTAACCAACGAATCATTAGCTGGTAGATCATTTTATAATATTTTAATATAATCTGACATTTTGTTTGGTTTTATGATAAAAAGTAATTCACGATATCTATTTTCAGTTTTATTCTATCGTATTCTAAATAATTTTGTCGTCAAAATGGCAGCTAACCTACTTATCGAGTATTCTAAAAACTGTTAACTGAATAGAAACGTGCTGAGAGATTCACTATCAAGACGTTTTCCATTGTAACAACTAGCATTGACTAATTGTGAGTACCCGTGTATGCTTCTTCTTTTTATATTCTAGATTGAAGATGTCCTCCAGAAGCTGCAACCAACTATTTTGTTAGACTGCTTTATTAAATACTGAAAACCAGAGAGACATAACAGCCTAGAATTATCTCTTACGTAACATAATGGTCACAAATTGACTATTTCTGTCCTAGAAATAATAAACACAAATGTCACTGTTTTTGTGACATTAACATCATCAAGGTAACTTTATACTAGTACTACATAATCACCAAACACATAATTTTTAAAAAAAAGTCATGTAAAATATGGTGACATAAAAATATTTGCAGTATCTAACAATATATCCTAGATAACGGCGTATGCTTACTTTTTTTTTTAAGAATGGGCGTACAATAAATATGGTAATGTGCCTCTACAGTGGACGGACTCTACTTTAAAACGCAACAGAATGGTTGATTACCTACTAACGATTCGCAGGCCATCAGATTTAATAAGTTTAACCTCTGGAACAATAAATTTACACTGCTCTTTAGATGATCCATCTCGATGAACAGATTTACTATATTTAGACTAAGGTCAACTTATTTAATAAACTAAGAATAAAAAATTTCATCTCAACATTTGAAAGAATGATTCTTCTGGTATACTTGCCGGAAGGAAAACAATTTATTTACGTTTTATGATATTTTTTACTAGCACGTCCTCTTAATTGAAGAGTAAGTGTAAATTTTGTACAATAATATCATATAGTATCTTCGTTCAGAGGTCTCTTCAACTACTACATCTTTTTGGAATATTTGAAATAACAATAAAAATTAAGAATTTTTATTCAAAAAATTTTTATGATTCCGCATTTTTGGTTTTAGATACAAAAATTAGACTTTAAATTTTGGAAATTATATATTATTGCGACTAAAATAGATTACTTTTTTTATAAATTGTGAAGGGGTTTTATAGTTAAAAATGTGACCTAAAAATCTGAATAAATTGATTCCACTCCTGGTACAGATCTATAACAGAAATATGATTCTTTCAAATTCCACTTTATTTAGTCATGCTATGTCCAATGTAGTATTTTTTTTTCATTGGCGCAGGTTTCCTGTAACATAATTTATATACAGGTTACTTATTTTAGCATTCATTGCAAATAATTAGTTCTAATGAAATAATTGCCAAGAGTTTTACGCTCGTCAGCAAGCAATTTCAATCGCCTTTACATGAGTGGACCATTATCGTTCATACATCAATCTATTGTACTGGCAAATAAGTAAAAATTAATTAATAACAAAACATATCATTATCACATAATCACAACATTAAATAAAACAAAAACTAAACCTAAAAAGTAGGGTTTTAACTATAGTACAGGAAAACAATATTAGATTTCTAATATTTTGAAACCTATACAGGTAAAAAATGTATAAAAAACCTAAAATATGTCATTTAATTTCGGATTTGGAATATTGTAAATTTATATAGAAATCACTAAATAGATGTTACCAAACATTGAATTTTACTTATAAAAATAAAGTTTAATATATTTATGGGTTTGGATAATTCTTTAACATAGAATAAAAAAAATTTCATTCCTAGAAAGAGTAAAAGTACATTTATTTCTGTAACTAACTTTTTTTCATCAAATATGAGTCAACGTTTAAAATTTTTTCCACTGCCTTTCACGGCAAGATATTTAAGCAGATCCATCCTTGTCCAATGTACTTTTGCTGTTTGTTAGAAAGATAAGTTATATTTTAAAATTCGAATCATTTAAACGGATGAAATGATATGAAAATTGGTTGTAAATCTTATAAGCTGGGCGACATATTACGTATTAAATAACATAATTTAAATTTTATTGTGAGACAACTATAAACCGTGATGAATCTCCATAAGTTACAGAACAAGGTATATTTTTGGAAAGTCTCACTTTTAATTATATGAATTTATTGACGTAAACTGAAAAGGAACTTTTCTTTCAGTTTACAGCAGTTATTTTCTAAACTCTATGTTAGGTATGATGATGAAACATTTTCGGACAACTATTTAGTGATATCCTACCTTCAACAGAAAATGTCAAAACAAATAAATAAAAATGGTACGGCTAATATTTATCAGTTTTAAACGTTAAATGAATAAAAACAATAGGTTAGAAATTTTCTCAGTCAAGAGACCTAATCAAAAATCATTTATACCCATGCATTTTCGCATTAATTCCATAACTTAGCATAACAAAGTTTTTAATACATCTGGAATTAGACATTGTTTTGCAAATGACTTTTCAGTTTTGTCTTGTTTTAGTTTATTTATTTTATATTTAGGTGTAAATAAACTCATAAAAAGCATATAAAAGATTAACTCTTTTTTAGTTCTGGAGTAAACGCTAAACATCTCCAAATACAGTCCAATGGTCAAATTATTTTGGTCCAGTACATTTTTCATCCAGAGGAATTAAAAAAATTATTTATTTAATATTTTGGTGATATAGATCTCGAGTTTATAATTAACTTAAAAATTCAATATAACGCCCATTAGCTTTGTTTGTTTGGAAATGGATTAGGCCCCTTAATAAAGTTAGGATAAATATTAGGTGCCTCTCTGAAAAAATAAATAAATCTCTAAATAAACATTTTTAATCTCACAGCGTCATTTTAAATGTAAAGTGCCTTCATTTCCATGGGACATACTTCAATATCGTCGGCAATGTCAAGTTGTCGCTCCGTCTTAAGGAACGACAGAGTTGCTTTATAGAGAGTATTGCTTTGTTTATGGGGGAACAGCGACCTTAAGTTTACCTAAAAGTGAAGCAATAAATTAGATATTTAATATTTTTCATAAAGGCAAATAGATAAGATGAGCACTTAAAAAATGATTTGTGCGCGATTGAATACCAAAGTGTATTATTGCTTACACCTTTTCAGAATCCAAAAATTTTCGTTACTATCCTTGCAATATGCTTCTCAAATACTTTTAAAAATCACACAGTTCCCGCAACATATGGAAAAATTTTGGATTATTTTTATGTATGCAAAATCAATTAAATTTTTCCGAAACCATATTCTGTCTTGTATATATCAACAGGTCAATCTTACTGCCTTACCTTTACTGTCTTTTTTCCAAGATACAAATAAGTACCACACTTCTTAAATAAGTTTCGATTGTCTTTAATTTTAGAATTAACACAACCTCGTTATAAAATGAAAACATTACAATATACTACCGCACTCTAGTAAACTTCAATATTTTTGATTTTCCGAAGAAAAATCATTCTTGATAAAAATTGTTTGTATGCTTTCGGACTTCAAAACAGTAATCGGTCATGATAGCGTATATAGATTATTCAAATTATTCAAGTTAAATACGCAGTATAAAAAAACAAAAATGAATTTTCACCGCAAAATAAAATAAAAATAGTTACCAAATGACAAATTGCTACTAACCTTAGAACAACGGATATACCTAGTAAAATGTCATGAAACTGGAAATGTATCTTATCGATATGCGATTGTGGTATTCAATGAAAAGTCCTCAAATGTTTACGTAACTCGAAAAGCCGTGCAGAAATTAACTCAAAAATTTAATGCTACTAGAGATGTAAAAAATATCAAGAAGGTAAAAAAGCAGTACAATCATGATTCCAGTCTGGGAGTTCCTGAGTACAATAAAATTCTAAATTATCCTTAAGGAAAAGAACATACACCTTAGATATAGTTGGCAAGTCTCATATTCAGAATATTTTAATAAGCAACAAATTTCGGGCATTCAAACCAAAATGTATTAACAAACTATAAGATGGAGATGATGCTCGTCGCTTGGAGATTTGTTTGATAATGAGTATAAAAATTTCAGTTAATATATTTCATAGGAATATTTTGTTTTCCGACGAGGCAACTTTTACGACTGATGGAGTGGTTCCTTCACAAAATTATAGGTACAGGGCATAGAAAAATCCAAATTTTAGAATTGCCACTCATATTCAAAAATTTAAAAAACTTATTTGGTGTGGCATAATGTATCATAGAATAATTGTACCTTATTTTTAATAGACAATTTAAATTAAAATTAGTATATGTAAATTTTAACCAATTCTGTTATGACCAAACTGGAGGATGAACATTGACAGCCCGATTCACTAACATGGTTTAAATTTAATAGCTGAGGTCTTAAATTGACAAATGCAATAGTAAGTCAAGCAAATTTTAAACCCTAAAAATAAAAGCATAAAAAATCATTTTGTTTTATTACTGAACCGGCAAAAATGGAAATCTTTATTTCTTTTCGGGATACAATTATTTCGCCTAAATATTTCAAGGCTATATCGCAAGGTTTTTATCGTTAATATCCCAGTATAAGCGTTTATTTGTTGAAATATCTAATATATATTAAGACAATATAATAAGCAAAAAAACTGGCCCAATTTAAATTTCATGGCAACTAGATCGGGTTTAATCCTTAAATCTTCTTAGTGAATATGGCGGTTAAAGTTCAGAAGAAACGTTATTTGTAAACAAGATAGATGTCCCGCTCTTTCTACATTCCGAGTGACAAGCTGTTTCACTTCCAGGAAAAGTGGATTTGCCGTTTTAGACTAATGCCCTGGCCTGCTCGGTAGGATTATTTAAAGCAAAAGATTTATAACAATGATTTTAATGACAACATTGACCTATTAAAAGAAAAATTGCGAAAGCTGTTGCACCTATAAATGCAGATATGATTGCATCAATGTACAAAGAATTTAAAAAAAAATATAAGAAAAACATTTACTAGTAGGAGCTCAATGCGGAGTAATTATCTTTTTAAATCAAAGTTATTGTTAAGGCTTCACAACATTATTTAAAAAAGATTTAAGGTACAATTAATTTTTGTATTTTTTTAATAGAGTACGTTTTTATTTCGGAACAACTTAATTATATAAAAAAAAATACAAATAACAGTATCTAATTTAAGATTAATTCTAAATTTTTGAGTATTTTGAACACCCTGTATATATCATGACTTTGATTAGTTTTTGAAATCTGAAGTGCCATAGAATGAAGTACCCCATCCGTGGACACACTGTATTTCTATTATTAGTTGAAAAAACATTTACAAAAATTCAAAATATGATTATTTAGTATGTCAAAAATTACCTTGAATTTTTCAATATTTTTATCGGGGCTCTAAAAATAGCCCCAAATAACATTGTTCTTACGGAAAACTCAAGCAACAGTCGTTTAAAACATGCCTTTTAATATTCCCCATGTTCGGAAAAACAAAAAGGTAATGCTATGATACAATAGACTTTCAAGAATGATTTGATAACTTTTTTTCTTACCTTATCCCACGTTTTGAAAAGAAACATTTGCTTAACGTTTTATTTAGTTTTGATACTTTTTTTAAACTCTGCTACGATGAAATAAAAAAATTGGCAACATCGCTTTATCTCAATGTATATTTTTCCATTTCGGATCTCTTTAATATTATTTCTTGAACAATTTTTTTATAAATTTGCCTTTCCATCGGACTGTCAACATAATAACGGAGGTTTCATCATATAGCGAAGCTACTATCACTGATAAAAAAACATTGAAATAAGAGAAAATATAGACTAATTATCCTATAGAAGAAAGTTGGCTCACGCTTAAAAAAAAAGATAGAGCGCTTTCGATGAGTAGTACCTCTCTTTCTAATGGCGGAGCTAAGCACGAAACTCCAAACGTCATTAAATACCTCCATCACCTGACCGTCATTAGAAAGAAAGGTACTACTCATCGAAAACGCTCTATCTTTTTTTTTTAAGCGTGAGCCAATTTGCTTCTATAGGATCCCCAATCTATCTATTTAACTTTTCTGTCATGATAAAAACGCTTTGACGCATGTCACACAGAAAGGTTACAATTTTGCTAAAAGTTCGCAAGCAAAATAATGGCAATACAAAATGTATGCGCTGTTGCCAAACCTCATTCAATATTTATGAATTAAATACTATTAATAATAACATAACTTGTATAAACGTGATATATGCTCATAATACAACACAAAATATCATTTCCTTAGGACATTTTATGTTCCTTTATTAATTTTAGAGACTTTGAATTTGAATTCGGTAGATCTAAGGTTTGTAGAATTGTGATCTTCCTATATTTTCATTCTTCGAGCATACACTACTGCGTCTCTATTCTCGTATTCGAGAGAACGATCATCTTGATAGAAAGTGGGCCTGGTTCTCATAAAAGTATCTAAGAAACCATATTCTGTCATAAGAAGTTAGTAATATACATAGTTTTCGTGTTTCAAGCTAAGTATAATTGAGCAGTGATGAAATAAATTCTAGAAATTTTGACCCTAAAATTGGAGAAGAAACAATTTGAAACAATCGGCCAGTTCTGCCGGGATACGTCAAGTCCAAGGCTGAACTAAATGAAAAAATCGAGTTCGGGCGATTTGGATGACGAAATTCTAAACGATGACGATGAATTTTGACAAAACCTATCGGCGTTCCTCTAAAATAAACAAACTTACCTTTCCGTCGCTTAAAGGAAACTGTTTAATCAAAACTTTATCCATGAAACAAGTATCCAAGAACTGTCTATGCAGCACTAAACCCGTATGATATGCTCGTTTCATGAATACATTTGTTTTAAATATTAATATAGACATGTCAACTCCAAGTTGAAATGATGGAACATAAACTTCCATTCGGTTTTCTTCTTCATCTTGCGTTTTTATTAGCTTGACTAGAGGGTTCAGAAGTGTTTCCGAACCAACGTGTGCAGAGACTGTCGGAAAACCGGCTGGATGGTCGGTAACTGCTACCTGAAATTAGAAAATGTTATGAAAATTTATAATATAGTTTATATTTTTAATATTAGTACATTATTTGTTTGGTAATTATAATTATATTACAATTAAGCACTAAGTTTCATGTAAATCATAAACCCCTATATATATTTCATTATTTGTAAAAAATATTTATAATTATTATTAGAATGTTTGGTACCTTTTTGTGTGACCATACGTAACGTCTTTGTATTCTTTGATAGATGTTTAAAAATCGATAGTTGGAATTAAATAAATACTGAAAAGGTTATTTCACGTATTATTTTGTCAGAAGTGGGCTGTTATCACTATTGCCCACGTACTATATATAGTAAGTAGTAATGGTAAAAGTGACTAAAGTGATATCGAGCGTCCCAGAAAAACTAATCAACATCCAAAACGAAATAGAAAGAAATATTTCGATGAATAGTAGATATATGTGTATATGGAAGATACTTTTTATCGGATGAAGTGACTAAAAATATGAAATTCGAGGAAATTATTACAATAAAGCTGAATGAAAGTATGGGTCGGCTTTAATCAGCTACTGATAATTTCCTAATGAAGTGCTTCCCAATTTAAGATTAACAAAAAGTGTTAATCAATTCGTTAGATTTAGTAACTTGGTTCAATTCACAGCTTCAACAATGAAACTAAGGATTATTTCATGCATTTTAAATTATCGGGGAATGCTAAAATACGGTATAATGATCTAGCAAACTACAACAAAACATGGATGAGCAGAGTAAAAATTTTGTGGATAATCTAAAAAAAAAAATGAGATAAAGGTAACATTTAAAACCTTATTGTATCTTGTGTCATTGACACCACTTTCATTAGAATGTCAAGGAACTGCAAAAGTGGTTCATTTTAAAAGACGAAATGTGAACCCCTGTCGATCACTGTACGGGGAGGGCGCGTTCTGGGTTTTCTTCTCTCCATGGTGGTGGAATAGGTTAAATAGTTTTGTCACGGAAAGGATATGATGGAACGATGTTTGCATTTTACTTCATTCACATATGGATTTACATATAGTTGTACATTTGCTGAATGTGATTTCATGATTTCAGCACTACAACACCATAATGTGGACATAACCACTGCTACGGCATCTTACACGGAGGAATCCGAGAAAGTCGCATAAACATATGTAATAATACATATATATATATATATATATATATATATATATATATATATATATATATATATATATATATATATATATATATATATAATCTTGAAAATTTCAAAGAAAGAAAAAATCATTTAACCTCGACCAACCATCTCACAGTAATTGTATATTGATTTATATTACCTGGCAAGGTTCAGTCTTTCTCTCAACCAAAATCCTAAATATATGTCTTGTCAGATGATTGTCGAGCACACCTTGACCCAATCCTAAGTTATCGTCTTGGTTTAACCTTCTGTCCAACATAATCTCAATTTTGCCTTCGCCGAGGGAGCTGCAACCCAATGGAGTGCTGGTTAGAACGGTAAGTCGCGTGGTTTTGTCTTCAATATAAGCTTTAGTTGGTATTGGATAATAGTTAGCTTGCAAAGGAAGTTTTTTGAAACGTTGTCTTCTTATTATCTACAAAAATATTAAAACTGTTTTAAAGTACTGACGAAAGATTCCGAGTTCAAGAAGTGACTCCACCTGTCACCAAATCTTCCTCCGATTTAGTTTTTAGCAAAGGAAGTTGGAAGGGGAGAGAGAAATTGTAAAATGTGGTTGACAACGAGAAGGGAAAACCTCCAGAGTCGTCTTTCTATGGATTATAGCAATGAGGCCTTCACAGGAAACGACATTTTTTATTTTGTTATGATTAGGCACTTACTTAAAATTGACAAACCTGGAAAATTATCGAACATCACTTTTTGTTTTCAATTTTTAATTTCAAAATTTTTTTCGATATTGCTTGGCCGTTTCTGAAATATTTTTGTCCATCCAAGTTTATTAGCAAAAGCGTCAGAATTTTTTAGGTATTTGACAATTTAATAATAAATAATAAAAAGGTAAAAAAAAATTTTGTTGTTTTGATCCCAAACAAGACCTTGCATGACGTTGTTGTGATATTTATAGATTATCTTCAGTTTGATTGCATTATTAGCGTACTCAGCCAAAAATAGAATAAAAGGAAGAATCAATATAAATTTTTCAAAAAATCGTCAAGTTTTAACGTAGTTTTCAGGGTCAAATAAAAGTTATTGGAATATTTAAATATTTCTCTCAAATTTGCAATTGCACAACATAAAAAAAATCTCTTTAGCATTATCCCAAATGGGATATTTGATTTTCGGAAAAATCAGATCCAAATATCCCATAGTGCGCCTCTTGAAAGTTTTCAGCGCCAACTGGAAGAGGGCGTTGGGAACCTATGATCTAAAACATTAAAATGCTCTCAAGCCTGTTCAATATAAAAAGATATTTCGTTTGTATGTCATATTTGCTCCTTTATCACCTTTTACTTGCTTTTCATCTAAATATAAACTGAAATTTATTCTTAGCTGTTTTTCCTTCAGTTCCCGTCCTATTTATTTGATTTTATTATAGTATAAATAGATCTGTAGTTAATAGTTAATATTTCTGTAAAGACGACTGGAGATACCAGTCAAATTGTAACTGTCAAACAAATAAATTCAATGGAGAACCAAATTACCTTTAAAATACTAATACCTTAATATTTCACAAAATAATACCTGATATCCATTGACATCAGTAAAGAATTCGTCATTATTTTCAATATTAGTTGCTAGTCTCATAACCAGTTCAAAATTGTTGGTATTTTGAATATCGACTGTGTTCTGGAATTCAATACCTAAACCATCGCCACCTGAAAGAAAATATTTTAAAAGATTAATATATTCCTTTATTCCCTTTTTGTATCGGTATTATCAATGCAAAAGTAAATAAGCATTAAATAAATTTTAACATATTTTTCTTTAACTATTTTGTTTAATTTTCCATTAATTGCACTTTTTTTGAAAATTCTTTTAGCAAAGAACACTAAATATAACAATTTTGTGATGTTTCTCCTTTTTTAATAGGCAAGGTAAGTTACTAACCCACTGTATTATATAATATAGCCTTATGGTGCACATAAGGAAGCTGAACCGTAACAGAAGACATTATTGGTCCTTCGATAACATTTACAATAGTGTTTTCAATTTTTAATTCTACTGCATCAGCATCGGGAAGGAAGAGGTAAGCTCCACTCCGATCAACGGGCCTCTGTGCTACACCATATCTAAAAGGAAAAGTATGATTTATTGTACTGTAAAGACGTATTTCCTTAGTCTTGGCTTAAGTAAGTACATTTAAAATCGACCCAAATCAAAATATAGCAAGTGCAAATGGCTAAATGTTCACAAATTAGTCAAAAGTTTCAACCTCGTCTCGCGTGATTCTAAAATGCAAGACCTGAGTAAAACACTACATCCAGTCATATGGAGGATTCTATAAAGAGAAGTGAAATCTACTATTTACACAGGCACACAAAAAAATCGTTTGTCTGGTAGATTAAACCCCTCCTGATGCGCTGAATTCAAATCCGGGGTCCCCATCAGGGCAAGGTTTTCTATAAATTTCGAAAAATAATCGAAAAACGACAAAATTGGCCATTTTTCAGATTGAATAGTAATTCTGTCAACTCCATTTGCTCTTATCAGAGTAATTCCATGCTTGTCCCCACCCCCCATTCAAATGTAATCAAATGCGCTGAATCCGAACTCTAATTACCCCAATTAGGGTAATTATGTATTTGTATAACATCAAGAAAAGATATGAATTACCTAGTTCATGCCTAGTTCGTGAACGTGCGAAAACATGACTACCAAAACTATGAAATTTACGGAAGTTTTTCGATTTCTGAAACTTTAATTGTTTGCAGAATAGCAAATAACAAGAATGAGGGATCCTGGCCCCATCGCAGGCGTATCCACTGTCCTGGAGGGTGATTACCCTCATACCTTCCCAGGGCTAAGTAGACCGCTGTCAGTCTTTCAAAAGGACCTTTACGAAAACACACTACGGAACAAACTATAACAATACTACAGTTGAGACTACAATAGAACTACAGAAACACTACAGCCAAAATATACAAAAATAATTACAGAAATACTACAACCGGAACGGTAGTTATGGTTTCTCATAATTACAACTACTCTTACTTTATCTGTATTATCGTTGAAGGTTTTTGTGTAATATGTTGTCAGAATTACTAAAATTCAATTTGTCAGAATTATTATTTAGTCCGAAAATTTCGGCCTGTTGATATCACTTTCGCAGATTAACAAAAAAAAAGTGATATGATGGAGCAGTGTGGACCCCGGATTCAGCGCATCTGAAAATATAGGAGTAGGGAGTCTCAAAGTAATACAGAGTTTTTTTTTTTGTTTTTGATGGAAAATCTCGCTGGTATGGCTGCCTGAAGTTACCCTTATATAAACCCCTATCTCAGCTTTGAAGCATCCAAAATAAAAGGTTATTAAAAAGTACACTCATGGCTATCGCTGGAAGCAGAATTATGCAAATTCCATAAAAAAAAACAAAATGGAATTTTTAAATTTTCGATCTTTTTTTCAACTTAAATTGTTTAACAAATGGGTTAAATATTAATAACTAATTACATCGTTTGGAGAAAAATGCTATTTACTATTTTTTTTAAATATACTAAAAAAAAACTGTCTATGGAGCATCATACTGCTCTGCGCTCCACAACCTCCTTTGTTTCGCCTTTTTCGACCTGTTCTCGAACTTTTTGACTGAAATAATAGTTTTTATAGAATTTGTACATATGTATATTTACTATAAGAATTAGTAGTTGAAAGTAGAAATTGATATGTTTAAGTAGAAAATATAGAATTATGATCCTTTGCAAGTTACATCTTGTCAAAGTGTCTAAAATAACATTCTTCTGGATGTAAAAATCCTGAAAATAACATTTAAAAAAATTAAACAATGACAGTGTATTCGATTTTAAAACAGTCATTTTGACAATTTTTGCTTATTCTGTACAATAAAAAATGTTTTAAAATTTTCCTTGATAATTAGACGTAAACAATTAAATTACTTTATAAATCTTAAATATCTACACATTTATCTTTTATTAACTGAACACTATTTGCATACGAAATTTTCAATTTCTAGATAAGCCTGAAGTAACTTTGATTTTTCAAGATCCACGAGCGAATAAGAGTGCATTTAATGAAATTAGCAACCAACAAAGAAAAAAACGCCGAAATTTGAAGATTAAGTCCGATTAGTCAACTTTCTAATCAAGGTAAGTAGGGCTTGCTGGACTTGGCAGATTTATTCCGCTATAAACTTACTTAGCAAAATCCAAATGAACCGGAACAGTCGTAGTACCAGTCTTGATAGCTTTCAGTAATCCCAATTTATTAAAGGACGCTACAACTCTACCATTTTGGAAAGTGAACTCACTGGGACTCTCTGACACCTCGGCTCTGAAACCTTTTGGTGCTGTTACATCACCATATTGGTTGTATATTTTAACAGTTGCGAATACGGTTTCCCTAAAAACAAATTTAATATGAGTTATAATGTAACATAAAAGATAAATATTACAACTACAGAAAATTAACATAATGATTTAAACACCACAAACGATCAAATAATTTTTATTCCGTTTCTTTTAAAAACTGAAGTTTAAGACTTACAAGGCTCAATAATCTCTAATTAAGCCAACTTTTAACTAGCTAGTTGTTTTTACAATTGTTATTTAGAGTTTAGTATTTTATTCAAACAGATGCCTGAACATCTGATAAGTATGTAAGTCGTTACAAAAGTTCTCCCCTCACATTTAATATACTTCTGTATACGCTCAAACGATACAGTAAAAATGTCCTCCCTTTTTTTAGGTGGTACTTCTGCACAGACGTGGTCCCACCCAACCATCAACTAGCTCTCGGTAGTAAAATGTCCTTTCAACTGATTTTTCATGTAGGGAAATTAACCGAAACTATAGGGTGCAAGCTCGAGACTATGGGAAGTTTCAAGATTTGCAGCTTTGAATATTTCTAAAACTCGGTTATTATTTGGACTCGTTGTTTAGTATAAACATTTTAAGTCTTACAATTAGGTAAGTAAAATTTTCGATTGTAACAGCAGATTTAAACAACAGTAAATTTGTTTGAACATTGTTTATGGTCGGTGAGGGAGGGGCTTTTTTGATGTTTGACGGACATAAATATTATTTAATTTGATTTCAGTTTTTTTGCTTGTCGTGACTCCTTCGAATGTTTTTATGTCCTAGGAATTACTACAAATATGAAGATGAGGATTTAAAATTTTTTTTATCGGTAAATACTGTTAAATATTTAAATATTAAATAATAATTTAGACAACCAGAAACTCGTACTTTGTTTATTGCCGGTTACTTTATTCTCGAATTGATGTACCGATTAACATGTTATACTAGTTTAAATAATAAAATTAGAAAAGGATAGCATAAAATCGATATATGTACCAAGAAATAAAGAATTTCAATTTCCAAATATAATTAAAAATATTATCATGTTTTTCAACATTCACATAACGGCCCCTAGTTCTGACGATATGCTAATTTTGCGGGGGAATTCTTTGACTGAAACAATGCTTTGTGTACTATTATATATGTATACTATAGTGTTTTTCCTTCTAAGATTATCGAACTATACCGCTGTTTCCGAAAAATAGACTAATCAGTTTCTTTTTAATGGAGCGGCATTTTTTCTAGAGTAGTTGGGATTTCTTGATCTGCCATAGACGTAACAATAGGAATATGTTTCATCGTACGTGACAATCGCATTTATCGAAATAGATTGTCCAGATTCAAACATTTTTAACATCTCGCGGCACCATTTCACAATTTTCGTTACTAATTCTTTAAAAAAATTTGTGATTGATAAATTTTTAACTATAAATAACTTACTCTGATTTGTTTTCTTCATAGACTGCAGTAATGGTATAACTAACAGTACTAAATGCAGGAATGTTTGCTATAAATGAAAGCTCATACTTTGTTTGTGACATAGTCGACCCATATTCGAATATCGGCGAAACTTGACATGTTACTTTTTTACCTCCGAAGTCAAATACCTATAAAATAATATGGAATAAACGTAGCTTATTACTTTTATATATCAAAAATAAAGAGTCGTTTACTATAATGGGACCTCAAGGGAGCGACAAAAATAGTAAAAACAATACAACGAAATTTTTGAACAAGCCTGCTCTAATATTCTACCATATAGTATCGAACTACTCTAAAAAAACATTGTTTTTCATCACATTCAGCGCATTTAAAATCACACGCTCTGCTTGTTTTAGATCAAGGCTCTCTAAACTATGATACTAACCTCGACGAAAGGTGTATTAATATAAAAACTGACAACTTCATGTCTTGCAAACGTCAACGAATTATATATAACGACTTTTTTGGAAGGCAAATCGGGAACACCGATAGTAATCTGCATCCTTTCCGGTAAACTATTATGAGAGTGCCATACATCTTCAAAACTGTAGTAAGTTACATCTTGTTCATATGGTCCCTGTGAGCTTGTACCTTCTAAGAGAATGTTGACGCAAAGTTGTATGACTTTTTGGCAGTTGTAAATTGACTGTAACATCCTAAAATAAAATATTTCAAAGTAAGGTAATTATTTTCATAATACGTATCTTCGACTTTCTTCAGAGTTCGTTTTTTGACAGATGACGATACTCATGTGATATTGGTTATCTGTTATAATGTAGCGTTTACCTATTTTGACAAACTAATGCTACAGTTTTTAAGTATTTATGTAATGAACTAAAAGATTTTCATATTTTGTAATTATGATTGGTTGCATTTTATATGATCATCAACCCGTTCCGTCATGGAAACGTAAACATTAGTTATGTACCTTCACTGGTAATACGAGCAGGACCCCTTTCCTCGAAAACGTTACGTGAACAGGGATTGTTGTGGAACATAACATCTCACCACCGCTTTCCGGCAAAACTGGACTTAAATATAGGTCCAAGTTTGTGGAAACTACAAGGATGTCTGGGAAAGATACCGGTGGATCCCACTGATGAGTCCACCACCGGTATCGGGACGAAACATCCATACATTTACTACGGTGGTCGAAAATAGATCGCTAGCTACATGTCCCTACCACCAAGGGGCATTGCTAATTGCGACAGGATATAAATGAGTTATCTGATAACTCTAACTTCATACCTTGACAGTGAAGGCAGTATTCTTGAATAAGCAATATTGCCATAAATTGGACGTACTTAAACCATATTTTTATAGTTTTATTCAGGGTACGTCTGCATATAAGAGCACTTTGTGTTTACTTGTTTTTTTTTTAATTTGAGAGAATTCAAAGTTCTTCTTATACTGAAGAACAAAAAAAAAAACAATTCGCATTTATACACACATCCTTAATAATTTGGTTTGTTAGAAATCTAAATTTATTATAATACAAATTTCACTTCACATTCCCCAATTCGAGGACAGGGCCGCAGGTGCGAAATCTGAAAGTAAAGCGCTGCAGTAGACAAAATATTTATTAGACCCGCTAAAGTTAAACTTAAAAAGGGCAAACTTATGATGTTAAAAAGTAAACATAGTAATTTTGGGCGTGCGCATTATAAAATATTCAGCGGACCATCGACAGGACTGAACTTCGAAAATCTATTTGCCTTTGTTTTGACAAAACGTAAGCATATAGTTTGTGGATATCATAATACTAAAGAAAACAACAAAAGACAAATAAATAAAAATTAAAATTTTAGTAAGATATAAAGAACTCTTTTAGGACCACATAATTAATTAAATAATTAGTTTATTAAAGTAATTCCACGGTCGTAAAATATTTCTTTTTATCTTACTGAAATTTTAATTTTTAAGTTTCTCACTATTCCGGTGTATGCGTAGATATTTGACTGTTGATATTTAACAGTCTGATATGGATAATGTCTGCAGGTTTAACAGCCTGCCGACATGTTTCGAAATTTAGGATTTATATGGACAGGTGTTTCTTATGAGTTGTGTTCTTAGTTCATTATAGCTTCACTAATGAGATCATTATGTGATCAAAACGCGTATGGAGAAAGAACAAGAATTGAATTTGCTGGAAATGAACTGTCCGTCTATCTTTCCTCCTTTAACGACCTGAACGATACCTTAATAAACAAATAAATAAGTTACATAAAATGCTATAAATCCGTCTAATTCTCACAGAATTTATAAGGTAAAAACCACAAAACATAGAAATGGCGCCGAACAGGTACTATTCGTTTACAAGTAACGCTAGAAAACCAACCAATCGATAACAAAAAGATCGGTTGTACGCCAGTCGATATTCAAAAATATGACTAGTGTTTCATGTGTACAAACGCACTTTTTTGTCCGTGTTTTGCCTTTTTTGGCTTTAACAGCTATAACAATCGAGGTGCATTATGGAGGTCAGTGATTGCTGCTTATGTCAAGACGGTAGTCGTGACTTTCCGTTGCCAGTCTTCAAGAGTTGTAGAAGTGAGGAGCTTGAAAAGTCAATAAAATATAATGATTTGTTAATTTTTTCTATTAACTGATGGTTGTCATTGACTTAACAGGGTTTTGATCAATGTAATATCAAGTTTTCGGCTTGTCGAACTTAGTAAAAAGGACGGGATTAAGAACATAATATGGCCGTTTATTTGATGAGAAAGAAGTTGTTGGGTCAATTAAGCCATAGATTTAGTATTTTCTACCTGATAACATCAAAACTAGGTATTCTATGCTTAAGTGAACACTGGCTTAAGTTGAAGCACCATTTATCCAAATTGAAGGCTATCAGAGTGTGTTCATATTTTTTAGAACGCAACGAAAACATAGTGGGGTGTGTATTTCTGATTCTGAGACACAGACAATTTCAAACCAAAATAATATATTTTTTCACAAAATAAAGAAATAATCATGAAATGTGCTGCGGAGGTAGACATTTAAAGCAAGGTATTAGTGCTCTGTATAAATAGACCACCAGGCGATGTCTAGATATTATTTGAAACAATTAGAGGACGAAACAATTCCTTGAAGGGTTACAAACGATAAGTTGGGATAATGTATTAAACAAGTATGATATAAATGCTGCCTATAATATTTTTCACAGTAAATTAATATATTACTAAATCGAGTATTGGTTGACATGAAACCACTGGATTACAAGGAAGACAAATTTAGTGTTAGAGAAAACTCTACCTAATGAAGAAATGTAAATTCAAGCGTTTCAAAGCAATTTCAACATCTTATATATGATTTTTAACTAGGGTTATGAGTTAAAAGTGAATAGAGATAAAAAGCTTTAGCTGTTGATTTTAGTTGTTAATTATTTTCTAGTTTATAGTAAATAATCAATTAATCACTTTGCTTGCTTTAATTGTAGTATATATTTTTAAAATTTTTGTTTTAATATGCAATAAAACCAAAGTCTTATTTAGTAATTAAACATATTCCATAATTTCATCAATAGTATTTACCTATGTACATAAAAATATTTAATTCAAGATATTCTTTATATTCCAAATAGTTCCATTATAAAGAGGTCGAAACGCAGTGTTGGTTAAAAATTTACCTTATAAATATGCCACCTATCCGACTGTAAGATTCAGTTTTAATAAAAATATTTTACCTTTTTCCATAATCAACAACAACATGATCTTTAGCTGTCCCTGTGATTCCATCATGATGCTGGAAGAGTGACAGAGCTTGTCTAGCGTTAACCAATAGATGCTCCAACCCGTTCGTTTTATCTGTGATCCAGTCAGCTCCAGGCTTACCACTGTGATGGGTCAGTGCATGTAAAGTTTCAGCCGCTCTAAAAAATAAATGTATTATAATACTAAAATGAAAACAATACTTTCTTATTACATTTTATATATAAAATTCCTGTTGTTCTGTCCGCTTGTCTTTTAGCAAAAAAAGTCAGCTACTTCCCAATCACCTAGAAACTTGAAATCCGTCAAAGACATTCCCAAGCACCTAAAGGTTAATCAGAAAAATCCCAAATCCTGAGAATTATGTTGGAGTATATGTGGTTACCTTAAGATATGTTTTATTTCCTTGAAAAATGGGTTGAGGTATGCGAAAATAGACATTGCAAGAGCGTGTATTTCCATAGCTATATGGCAAGCTTAAAGAAGTAGTTTCTACAGCCATATTGTCTATCTCAGACAGACATCTATATACTAATTTCATATCAAGTTTTTTTTTCTGAGATGACAAGTGACTAAGTAATACAACCTATGAACTGTTTCTTTGCTGGAAAACAATACCATGCTTTATTGTTCGGTCTCATTCTAAGCACAAGATAGTATTAAAAGGAAGCTTGCTTTAGCGAATATGACAACTAGAAAGGGAAGAAATATATTTCAAAATAACAGATCCAATATAGCAGAATGAAAATTGTAATGTTATCTATTTTAACTAATATTTGGCGGTATTCAAAGTCACAGATTATACATTGATAATTGGTTCAAAAATTTAAAACAGCGTAAATATGTTTGAGTATTTCAAAAATAAAGTACATCCGAAGATGTAGGTGAAAAAGCACAAATACAGGAAACATCTTCAGATATATTCACAAGATTAGGATATTGAATATGCCTGGATCCAGGAGAAGCGTGGATGAATAGTTGCAAAATGTAAATCCCTGTGTCCCATCTCTGTTTACTTCTCCGTCTGCCAATCTGCACAAATCAATTACAGTTTATCTAAAATAACACTGCGTTTGAACTTATATGTGTAAAGAAATTGTGTTAACAACTGCTCAATTTTTACTTACTTATATCAATAGACCGCCAAGGGAACGAATATTCCGGTAATTTTGATCCATAATTTACCAACTTACCTAACGTAACTCATAAGAACTCTATCCATCCGTTTATAAAACGGCCGAGAGGTATAATAACCACTCCAGTAGTGATCATCACGATCTGCATAAGTGAATAAGTCACCAGATAATGTGGGAAATTCTGCAAGTCCTTTCTGTTTCTTAACTTCATTAAAATAGTCTGTTAGTGTTCCAAATTGGGCCTGAAAATACCTGATATCTTAAAACAAGGTTTCAATTTGCAACAATTAAGTATTATTCCAATTCTGACGGTCGTAAAGATGTGTGAATATAAAAAAAGTAAAATTTCACTTATATTTTATTTACCTGAACGTTTAGATTTAAATGAGCGTTCATATAGTCGAATAATTTTTGATAGTTTTCGTACTGGACATCCCATTCTGTAGGGTGATCATATCTAAAATCGTCACCCAAAGGTGCAATGACAACATTTGTTCTGTATAGTTTGGATTTTTTTCGGTATTGGTCTAGTAACAATTCAGCTCTAAAAGATTTATGAAAATCAAAAATTAATTTAACAGGATGATTACTTAAGTATAAAGTATTTGAATAGAAAATAAATTTAAAAACAGATAATTTTCATCTGCTTTTCAGTGCATGTAAAAATGTTAGAACAAAAATAGCTTCATAATAACTATTATATCAATATTTGTCCATTTCTTGCAATATATATCAATATCGCATTGAGATACATTACGAACTGTAATAAAAATATATTTTTAAGTCCAACTGATCCAAATGAAATTTTACGTGTTATAAAAGGTCCTAAGAATAAAAAATCGACATTGACGAAATCCCTATGGCTTTGATAAAACATGTTGCTGAATAAATGTCTCCAGTTCTTACTTACTTAATCAATCTATCTCTATATACACGAGTATTTTCTTCAAAATTAAAAATAGCTAAAATTAGACCAATTTTCAAAAAAAGAGATAAACCAAACATAAAAAAATAAAAACCGGTAGCGCTTTTAAATAATATAAGTAAATTGTATGAGAAAATAATCTATGAAAGACTCGTAAATTTTCTTGAAACCTTACTTTCAGATGTTCAAAAAGGCTTCGGTAGAAAGAAGTCCACTATAAAGGCTACTTATCAGGCAATTACTGACTCTAAATAATGGTGAGAGAACCATGGTAATGTGCCTTGACTTGTCAAAAACTTTCAGCAGCGTTAATCATCGGCTGCTATTAGCCAAACTTGAACACTGTAGTATTCGAGGCGTGGTATTGAAGGAAGCTGGTCAAGTCATATCTGGAGAATAGGCTGCAGTGTGTGGTGAACTGTTCTACATTGTTTATAACAATGAAAAACCCTCTGTTAACAGATCACCACTTGGTTCAGTTTGCTGATGACACATCTGCCGTATTCGCCCTAGATAACAAGAGTAGTCCTACCAATATCATTTTCAACACACTTTATATGCTAGAAAACTGGTTTTCTGCCAATAATCTAAAGTTATTCATCAACAAAACTTACTGAGTATATACTGATGTTCTTGCAGGAACTCTAGCAAAATATGCTTATGTCCTTAAGATTATCTCCCAAAATGTATGAGTCAAAGCTGTCTTAATTGCATATCACGCCCATGTCTATTTACGCATTAGGTAACGAATTATTTTCTGGGGCGATGGCTGCGAGAGGCGTCATATTTCAGTTTTGCAAAAATGTTGTCTACGATACATATCTCAAAAAACGAAATTCTTGTAAACAACTATTTAAAGATCAGTCTATACTCACTTAAATCTTTGAAGCTGTAATATTTATAAAATCGCATATGGGTCTATTCTCCGAACATCGCAGAACACATAACCCCGATACTAGGGGCAAATCTGTAAACTAAAAATATTTCTGCTATCAGTCTATACTCACTGTAGCCTCGACTTAAATCTTTGAAGCTGTAATATTTATAAAATCGCATATGGGTCTATTCTCCGAACATCGCAGAACACATAACCCCGATACTAGGGGCAAATCTGTAAACTAAAAATATTTCTGCTACATAAGTCCTACTCTTCAGTGGAGGAGTACTTCGGTGACTCATTAAGTTACGTGCTTTTTCGTTAAGATGCTATATGTTTTTGGATTTTTTATATATTCTTTGTACTCCTGTACTTTTTCTTTTTTATGTATTTCATTTATTGTATGTAGTACGTTACTTTATCGTAGGGCCAAGTTCTACGCCCGATGGGCAAATGTTACTGTATTTAAATTATTATAACTTAGAACTAATAAAGTTTATCTTATCTCATAGATTTTCGAAATATTCCCCAAAAGTTTTTATTTTATTTCAACACTCTGTATCTTTTTAACGGATCTCCATAGAACCATCAGTATGTTTATATCGATGACTTGAAGCCGGTTTGAGTTCACGTGGCTTTTAAAAGTCACTTGAAAAAATGAGAACGAATTAAAAATGCAATATAAACGGTTCAAACTGCATTTCTTCTTCTTCATGTGCCATCTCCGTTTCGAAGTTTGGCTATCATCATAGCTATTCGGACCTTAGACACAGCTGCGCGAAACAGTTGATTGGAGTTACATCCAAACCACTCTCTTAAGTTTCGTAGCCATGACATTCTTCTTCTCCCGATACTCCATTTTCCCACAATTTTTCCTTGAATTATATTTTGCAGGAGCTGGTATTTATTTCCACGCATGATGTGGCCAAAATACTGCAACTTTCGACTTTTGATGGATAGTAATAATTCTTTTTCTCTCTTCATCCTTCTAAGTACTTCTTCGTTTGTTATTTTATCGGTCCAGGGTATTTTCAATATTCTTCTGTAGATCCACAGTTCGAACGCTTCTATTTTATTGCAGCAGTATTTATTCATGGTCCATGTCTCCACACCATACAGAAGGATAGAGTGAATATAACACTCTACCAAACGTATTTTTAGTTCCAGGCTTAAGTCTCGGCTGGTTAATATATTTTTCATTTTCATAAAGGCGCTTCTCGCTTTTTCAATTCTTATTGTGATTTCTTTCGTGTAGTCATTTTTTTCGTTCACAGATGTTCCCAGATAGTTATATTTCTCAACTCTCTCAATTTGTTTGTTGTTTACTTGGAGATTGACATTATTGATGTTTTTCTTTGATACTATCATAAATTTAGTTTTCTCTATGTTGAGTGTTAGACCATATTCTTCGCTTATTACTACTAATTTCCTGAGTATTCTCTGTAAGTCGCTGAGATTTTCTGCAAGGATGATGGTATCATCTGCATATCTGATGTTATTGACTGGAATTCCATTCACCTTTATACCAGCCGTTTCGTTTTCAAGCGTCTTTTTAATTATATGTTCTGAGTATAGATTAAATAAAGTTGGTGATAAGATACAGCCCTGCCTGACACCTCTTTTTATGTTTACTTCCTCTGTTAATCTTCCTTCGGTTTGTATTGCCGCTTTTTGGTTATAATACAGATTGCTGATTATTCTTATGTCTCTGGAATCAATGTTTTTATCCTTAAGAAGTTGTACAAGTTGTTCGTGTCTCACTTTGTCGAATGCTTTATTGTAGTCGATAAAACATATATAGACCTCCTGGTTTACATCTAGACATCGTTGTGTCAGTATGTTGTATGCAAACAGAGCCTCTCTGGTTCCCAGGCCCCGTCTGAATCCAAATTGGGTGTTTCCGATGTCCTCTTCAAGTTTGGCGTACAATCTGTGATGTATGATTTTCAGGAAAAGCTTAAGAATATGGCTCATTAGACTTATTGTGCGATATTCATTGCAGTGTTTGGCGTTTGGTTTCTTTGGGATGGCTATAAAGATGGATGTGAGCCATTCCTGAGGTATTATGCCGGTTCTATAGATGCTATTGAAGAAGTCTACTAGGATATTTAAATATTTCTCATCTATGAGTTTTATAACGTCTATTGGGAGGTTATCAGGTCTGGGCGCTTTTCCATTTTTCATATTTTTCAAAGCATATTGAATTTCTGTCTTTGTTATATCCGGTCCTGTTTCATCTTTTTGGGTTTCTATTTTGATTTCTTTTCGGTTGTCGTCGAATAGTTTTTCTATATAGTTCCTCCATAATTCAATCTTTCCCTCAGCATCACTTACAATTGAGTTATTCTCGTCCAACAGGTAAGGAGTTTCTTTCGTTTTTATTTTTCCCGTTAGCTCTTTCACTTTTCTATACAGATTGAATGTGTCGTGTTTTTCTTGTAGTTCTTCTATCTCTATGCACTTCTCTGTAAACCAACTGCATTTAAGAATGGCAAATTTCAAATCAGTGATCGTCGGAATTCCGGAAATATGATTTTGACATTTCCAAGATTTTGAGGTTATAAACCAAATATTTATTTATTTATTTTATATTACGAAAAGTAAAGAAAGTGTTGTTACATTATAAATTCAATTTTATTTACAGTATGTGACACAAATTTTTCAAAACTTTCTACAAGTAGTATTTACTGAGGTTAGGTAGACACACAAGGAAAAAAAAAGGTTTGAAAGTGGCTCAAAATTAATTTTCATTCTAGATTTAAGTCACCGAAATAAACAAGTAGGTTCAAGGTTTATTTTGAGGTCATTTTACTTTCAATTCGGTTTGAAGACATCGATATAAATGGTCAGTGGAAGGACTTTTTCCTAAATAACGTTAGAAAGTCACCTCTGAATTTTCTTGATGTACTTGAAGACGCCCTACATATAGAATAACATATTCAAAAAAAAAATTAAATTAGCACCAAGTTGAAAAAAAAATAGGTCTAAAATAAGACTTTATCAGAAGTAAGTAGTTTTAGTTAAATTGTGTAATCAATGAGATAACGGTGCTGCTTCACAGCGATGATCAAAATTTACTGAAGTTCCATTCATCAACATTTGTGTAATTTAATGAAAAAGGCAAACAATCGAAAATTAACGTAAAAAAATTTTTTTCCAGGGATTTCTTGGAAAAAATTACAATTTTGACAGACAATGGGAATCTCATGAAGTGACAATTTTCCTATAGTCAAGCAAAAACTGGCAGCGAAATTATAATTTGATTAAAATAATTTCAAGGATGTGTAGTTTTTTGCTAGAATATGTAAAAATCAGTATTATCCACATTTTTGGCTTTCCACCCATATCTACAACAATTTTAGTTAGGGATTCGAAAAATATCGATTATTACACACTAAGATACAGTTTTCTGGCTTACAAAAGTAAGCTGATCGTGATACTTCTTAATAATATTCTACGACTCGACTAATTTTATTGTATTTTATACACGTTACCTGGCTGCTACGTTTTTTTCAGTGATAGGTTGCGGCGCTATTTTCCAAGGACAATGTAATCCATGATTGGGTAATCTTTTAAAATCAAACTGACAACAAATTTTTGGATCAGGACCACAAGTATGTGGTATATCATACCCATAGAAAGGCATCATGTGACAAAACATGTCTGTTTGACCTGAATCATCTAGAAAAACAAATTCATGTTATAATACATATAGAAAAACATAATAAAACTTGAAAAGACAAAAAACGGCAGAAAATTAGGAAACCTAAAAGTGAAGATTAACCTGTATCATGTGTGTATTACATGTAATGTAATATGTTACAAAGTGAGCGTTATAGCATAAAATGCTGCGAGCCAATACGCTCTATATGAGCGCCGCGTGCCCCTACCCTTTGGCTTTTTCGTGAATCTCTTTGAGTCTTGCTCTGCGTCATTAATTTCAAATGAAAAAGTTTACATGGATAAACGTAAAATAGAATAAGGGAAAAATAAAAATAATTCTATGACTGCCTTCTTTAACTATGAATTTTCAGCAGCGTAAAAACGAAGTGCAATGGCCAATCTTTCAGTAACTGTTATAAATTTTTTGAAATAAGTATCTCTACCACTTGAGTGAAATTTCTTGGGATTGATAAATTTAATCTGGCGAATCCAATATTATTTTAAAAAAATTCAATATGGTGAAGTACAAATTTTACATTTCTCGATTTTATTCAGAATTGGTACTGGGATGTGTCTGAGAGTGTAAATAACGAATTTAAAATTATTTAAACAAAATTCAATATATTAGATACAACATGGAGTTTCGAGTTAAGGTTATAAACTAAATATACAACATGGAGTACCAAAAATTTTACATTTTATGTCCAAAATTGGTATTGGCGGGTTCTCAAGGGTGTAAACTAAGATTAGATTAAGAGTCTAAAATTATATTTTTGGAACTCAATATGAGGATTGAAAATTTTATGTTATTCATATTTTTTCTAAAATGGCATTAGAAGAATTCGGGGTTGTAGGTTACGAAACTAAAATTAATGTCTTAAAATTAAATATGGCTGATACGATCTGGAAGATTACAAATTTTACATTTTTCTGATTTTGTCCAGAACTGATATTATTGGTTCTCAAGCGTATATTAGGGATTTTAAGTTAATTTTTACAAACTCAATATGATGGATAAAATAAGACGGCTTAAGAATATACATGTCTCAAGTTCCTTCAATTTCGGTATTGGGAGGTTTCCGGGGGCGTAGATCACGAATCTTAAATTAATTCTTGTAAAATTCAAGATAGCGGATTGCTGACTGAATATCTGTTTGCACAATTTTATTTAACACTAATGTTTGGATAATTCTCAGGCATAAAGAATTTCCTGGTGTCCATTTTAGTGCGATTTTGGATAAAATGGGTACTTTTTTACGACCTTAGAAACATTGCGAAGTACAATAAACATCTCGCTTAGTATTTAGTTCAAATAATTTATGGATAATATGACGAGCTCGTCAAAATAAAATTTTTCTAAAAAATTGAATCGATTTCTAAAAAAGCGCTAAATACGAAAAATATAAATTATTATACGAATTTGAAATATTTGAAGTCGACGCCAAATTATTACTAAATGAAACAAATAACTAACACGAGATACAAACAAGCTGCAGTAAGAAAGCAAATACGAGTAAATCCTTTTGTATGAATTATATTTTGGCAAGTATTAATTTGGCGTCGACTTCAAAATTCCAATTTCATATAAAAATTTTTATTATTTTTTCCTTTTTACCGCGTTTTTGGAAGTCGGTTAGGTTTTTAAATAAAAAACATATTAGACATATTCATTAATATCAATCCATTTGTCTCGTTTAAGCTATTGTACAAAATGCAAACAGAGCGTTCGCCGTACCATGTTCGACGCGAATGTTACGTTACAAATATACGATAAATGTGAATAGCCACCTTAACACTAACACTAATAACTCAGTAGTTCTGACAGTAAACAAGAATATATGGTTAACCACATAAAATGCAATCAGTCACTGAAAGTTCAAACTGAAGCAGAGTTAAATAGAAAGTTAAACTTCTTCTTCCTCTTTTATTTAAGACTGACGTCTTGTTTTTCTGCTATATTAAGCCTCCTGTGATGTTGATGTCCAACATTGGTGCCATCGTTTTGAAGGTCGACCAGTGGGTCTTCTAGTGTTTGGTATCTCGTTCTTAGCCCATTTTGCCCATCAATCTTCGCCCATTCTGTACACATGGTCCCTCCAATATCTGCGCCTTGACCTTATGAACCGTACCACATTAGGCACCTTGAGCTCTTCCCTTATTTCGGAACTTCTTATTTGATCTCTTAGGGTTACTCATTTGATTGTTCTAAACGTTTTCATTTCAGCCGTTCGTAGCATACTTTTTGTTTTAGATGTTTCGGCTCGAGTTTCCGATGCATAAGTTAGTTAGTACTGGTCTTATCACAATTCTGTAGATGCGTACTTTGCTCTCTGTGGACATATACTTATTTTTCCAGATTATGTCCCTCAGGCATCCCGATATCCTTGAGGCCTTGTTAGCTTGTGTTTTGACTTCCTGATATAGATTTTTATTGCTTGATACATCAACTCCCAAGTATCTGCAAGACATGCTTTGTCTGATAGGATGGTTCTTCACCACCAATTTGCATCTGACAGTATCTTTTGAAATTACCATCGTTTCGGTCTTTTCTGTAGATATTTCCATATTTAAATTTTTTGCTGTGATCTGGAATCGGTATAGTAGTCGTTGCAGATCGTCTTCATTATCTGCTAACAGTAAGGCGTCGTCGGCAAAACCTGAGATTTTAAAAGATTTTCGTCCAATTTTGTATCCTCCATTGACTTCTTTTACATTTTGTATTATCTTGTCCATAATTAAATTAAAGAGAAATGGACTCATACTGTCGCCTTGTCGTATTCCCGTCACGATAGGTATTTCCTCTGTTACTCCTTGTTGTGTCTTTATGCGTGTCTTATTGTTTTTATTTAGCTCTTCAATTACCGTAATATAGTTGTGGTTAAGGCCATTTTCCTGAAGTATTTGCAAGACGTCTTTAAGTAGAACCCTATCAAACGCTTTTTTAAATTCCACTAGGCAGATGAAAAGAGGTTTATTGTATTCTATCGTTTTTTCAATAGTCTGTCGGAGAATGAAAATCGCATCAACTGTCGATCTGTTCTGTCTAAACCCGTGTTGTTCTTCACTTATTGCAATTTTACTCCTTAGTTTTGAAGTCAGAAAGTTAAACTACTTTTAAAATGCTTCGCTTCTTCAGGCGTCAAAGTGACACCTTTCAGAAATTTAAGTCTCTTATAGAACAGTGATAAGTATTTACATAGTAGGTGTTTTGTTGTTTCGGCTGCCCGACCGCAAAAGGGGCAAATATCGCTCGCGGGTCCACCTATTTTTTTTGAGATGGTATCCCAGAGGGCAGTATCGTATGAAGATATTTGTTGTTACTCGAATATCCCTTTTTGCATATCAAGAAGCATTTTTGCATTCTTTGGCGATGAGTCTATGAATTTTTTCGCTTCAGATTAGTCGTCTTATTCCACTTTAATTTTATCCAATTTTTTTCCCAGCTCCCTAGCTCCTGCTTCAGGTGGCTTTCTGATAGTCCACAGAAAGGTTTTTGCCCCTTCTTGTACTAGGATGTCCGCTTCCTCATTTCCCTTGTACCCCCGCACCCACATACCCTGTTGTTCCATACTAATTGCTTTAGAGCTTGCCTGCAGTCCCAAGTCACTTAGACTCGGCTATCTGATAATATGTATATTTTGGCATTTCTGCTTAGAAAATGGTGGAGATATCTCCTAGGGATTTGGCAAACCTAAAACTTGAGCCTGATACTACCACTCTGATCCCTTGTTGCATCTTGGATCCGTCAGTAAACCATATAATTGAATTCTTCTCTGGTTGAGGTAATCTCTCTCCGTTCGCTTGGTAGCAGTCAGTTATTACTTCATAGTTCATATCAAAATCATATCTAATAGACATGATATCTGTTTATTTAGATATGGATTATGTTCGAATTATATCCGGAATCTTCGGAAGTTCAATAAAATTTTCAGGTTTGAAGTTTCAGTTTGGAAGAACTTGGGGGCATTTGTTGCTACCGTCCTCATCATACATATATGCAATGGAGAGAGGTTCAGCACTACCTCTATTGCTGCGATGGGGTATGATGGTATGACCCCTGTGACTCCTACTGGACTTGAAGGGAGACTTCTACCTTGGTACATTTGAAAAAATCGTTTTCGGCGGGAGAGACAATCGGCTCAACACGAGCAGTTGCAAGAGAGGAAGGATGTCTCTATGGACCAGACATTGCTGATTCACGGTAACTATGAACACTTCTGAGTGCACCTGCTGCCACACTTTAATCGCGTTTTTCTCGAAAATGCGTTTTTGAAAATGGCTAACACTCTCCTGGTCGATCAGTTTGAAAATTTGCCGAGATACAAGGAAAACATATAGCTACAGAATGACATAAGATTCTTTCGATACCTTGAATTTTATATTTTTTATTAATGTTTTTATGAGAAAAATCGTCGCCATTTCCTCAATTTTGCAATAAACAAAAAATCGTCAGTTATTTTGTGGCCAAAGGGAATCTGATTATTAACAACAAGACAAACAAGTACAAACAAGTACACAGTATCGTGGAAAATAAATTTTAAATGCGTTTAATTTTTATATTATGATTTTTTTATTAGAAAATTTGAGTCTTCAATTAAACTATTTTCTTAATATTAATACGTATTACTTGTAGACAGTATTCTGCAATAGTGGTGCAATTTATAAAAAAATGGGTAAAAAATCTAAATTATCTTATACAGCTGAAATTTTGCATATGGGCTAAAAATTGCATTTAGAAAAACTTTTTTCGATATTTTGAGATACAACCCTACTTTTAATTTTTTTTTTTGGAAAAAGATTAAAATTCGTCAGATAATGCTAATCACGTGACTACCATATGATGCTGACTTTACTGGTCACACTGTATACATATATATATATATATATATATATATATATATATATATATATATATATATATATATATATATATATATATATAGTATGTATGTATATATAGGAAAATTCTCCCGTAACTTTATTTCAATGTATTATAATATTGTGCTATCTTATTTTTACTTTTACTTACCCCACAGCTGTCTCCACCTATATTCTAGCTGCTGATTTTTCGCGAGCTCCTTCTTAACAGCATAATGCACCCTTTGTATAAGCATATTCTGCAACCCACTGCTTCTAAGTACAGCCGGTTGCGTCAAACTCATACCGAACGGATCGATAGACCAATGACTGACGGGTGTGTAGTTTAGGTTGTGCTTTAGCCATTCGTGGCCCTCCGACAATTGGTGTATTATCGAAATAAAATGGCTGTTGGCCTCGTCGTTCATCACCCAACCTCCTGTGACGATTTCTAGCTGGTTGTTTTGTATCAAACTTGAAAATGGTAAAAAATATTTTAGTGGCCATTACAGAACAAATAATCAATCTACTATATTCTTTTTATTTGGGAGAGGTATAATGTTTCCAGAACTATTTTGATACCATGATAAATATCATGAATAGAGTCTAGACTAGCTGCATTTTCTATGTAAACGTAATTAAAACTACTGATTCGGGAGAGCCGTTTTGATACTGCGTTGAATGTAATTATTAGGCTCTTTCTCTAACTTTAATATTATATTCGCTGTTTTCTTGTTTTTTTACAAGTCATGTCGATACTTTTATCGTATTTTGTCAAACACATCCGTATTTTAGTCATAAATGAATCAGAAATGTGTAAATAAAGTAACCAGAACAAGTGTCGTTGTCCATGAGTAAAAATTTCACTGATACAGATTTTACATTTACGAGGTGTCGCTATAAAATAACGAAACTGATGCTTCTACAAAAGAAGTATGTATGCGTCAAAAGCAAACCACCAATGGCCGTGCAGCGTAAAACCTTCTCTGTCTGGCCGTGGCCTTCGATATGAGAGCTGTTTTTTGTTTTACCGAAAAAATGATAAGAGCAACGAATTGTCGTCAAATTGCACACGAAATCTGGAAAAACCGCTATAGATACTTACCGGTCACTTTATAGTTACTTTCTGCAAATAAAATACGTTTTTTTTTACCGTAAAACGTAGTAATCAAAAGGGTTCAAAAATAAATATCAAAACTGTTTTCAGATTTGCGGACTTCTAAACTATGAATTGCCTGCAGTAACTTGTTAAAATAAACATCGTCATATTAAAACTTCAACTGGTTTAAAAAAAGTACCTTTTAACAATATCTTTTTTCTCTTGATCCAGATCGTCCCACCACATCGAAAAGAAAGAAATTTCGGCCCAAATAAATTTCCTTCTACGGTCCTCGGGCAATTTCTGCAACATATTATTCAAAATATGTTTGGTCTGAGATATATAATATTCATCCAAAGTCCTCGTCCAACCAGGATCATTATGTGAATGGGGCACAACAAATACTTTTAATTTATTCTGTTTATTCCAATCTTTTTCATCAACTTCTATTCTCCAGCCCTGTTTCCAAACTCCACCGTCAGGATTATCAAATGTCAACATTTTGTACATATCCAACATTTGGACGTTCATCTTGGGTTTGTAATTGATGTGAAAAGGGCATGTGGAACTGTAAAATAAATTAAGTTATAAAAACAGCTTCAAAATTGTTAGCTAAAAGGTTGAAATTACTTTTTGAAAACTTGCTCCGATTAATATAATATCTTTCACCCCAATATAACCTTACCCTACAAATGCATGTATATAATTATTGATAATTATGTAATTAGTCATGCTTAACAATGATGGCGTAAGCCTCTGTATTTTTAATATAATGATGACAATAATAACAACTTTTTAGCATTTAACCGGAAATTTATAATTACAAGGCACTTGAACAGTGTAAAATAACACTAAAAAAAATAATTGATAATTCTGATATCAAAAATCTGATACAAGTAATAAAATATCACCTATAATTAAAAACATAGCCCCAAAACTATATATTTATTTATAAATCATGGGCACACAATTATTACAAAAGATTTATATTAACAAATCATGTAATAATCACAACTTAAAAAAAAAAAGAAAAATGATTGGTAAATCAACATTTTGTTTGTTGTGTTGTTTCGGACAGAATGTTGCCGTTAAGTGTACACAAGGTTTTGTTATAAACGGAAATATCGGAACGTTTGCATATGCACCAATCCACCTTTTCCTGTATCATTAAAGGAGATAGAGAACCGACGGAGATTCACAAATGCAAAAAAAAATCATTCATTACAGACTACGGTTTTAAGAAATCGTGTTGCAACCGTATCTGACATCTTGACACTTTAAGAAGCTATTGTGAGGAATGTGGGCAGATTTGTTGTCTCTATAATGCTTGGGGAAACAAGTTTAAAAGCAAGGCCTTCTACAAAGTTCTAGAGTTTCAGAACACAAGAGAGAAAAACGAAACTTTTTACTTTCTAATGCTTTGCAATAGTTTACTGACGAAGCAAATCAATGAACGTTTTCGCCACATAATTTGCAGACAAATTTAACTTTTGAGGGAACTTCAGTGATGTATTGGACATTAATTCAGAAGGACGTACAGAAATCGTGGAGGTCACTCAAAGAATGACAGGTGTTTGGTGCTAGAAATACACTCTTTAGAAAAATGTTGTTCCATATGCCTGGCTTCATTGGATATGATAGGTTCATTTTAATGTATGATAACGCCCGCACATTACCGCTGTCATAAAAAACTACTCAACAGAAGTTAAGGAAGGAATTGAGAAAATGAATTATTCTGCAAAAAGTTCGGATTTTAACGACTTCTCCAATAAGGACTGAGTGCCAAAACGAAATTTTTAGATGAAGTTGCGGCCCAGAGGCTGTTCGCTTAGATATCCTTTGCTTTTGTAATAATTGCGATAATAAGATCTTACTATAAATCCTATAACATGTGTTTGAAGCAACATTGTCAGACTATTTCAAATTTCTAAGAATGGAAGAGCTTGGAAATAAGTTTTTGTTTTGTAACGTATTTATTACTGAATTAAAATAGTCGATAACACATGACGAAGATAATTCTACAGCTGTATTTTCTGCTTATTGCTTCACAATGATTTTTATTATGAATCGTTAAAAACTAATGTCTTAAAAAAGGAGGACGATATGAAACTATTACTTCCTTTGTACTGTTTCCTATGATTTTTACATAGCAATACAGCATTTGCACCTAAAAACTATATTTTATGTTTTATTATTACATTATGAAATAAAATAAAAAAATTAAAATCACCATTTCTTGCACAGGCAAAATGATAAAGCAACGCTACATCACGCTTCTTTGAATTTACCGACCGCGGTTCGATGGTATCGATTTTTTATTTTATTCAAGGAAAAGTATCGGTACATTACAAGTTTAAATAGTGTTTTGAGTACTTTTAAGATGCCGAATAGGTGTTGTGTACCCGACTGTAAGAAAAGTTATTCAAACGGTCCAACGGTACAAAAATTCCGTTTCCCAAAAAAACGACGAACCTCGGTTAAAATGACAGTAAGGAATTCATCGTGAAATTTTTGTGCTCAGTGATAGCAGCTGGGTGTATTAGTCATTTTACAAAAGAGGATTTTATCAAAAAACGTTTAGCTTAAAGGAACGGTATATTCTATTACATAGGCTATTCAAATAAACAAATAAGAAATAGTACATAATTATACATGCACAATTAGTAGGTGTGTGTATAATAAACAAAAAACGCCATTCTGTCAAGTAGTTCGGATGAATTACGAAATTTACTTGAGACTATTGATTGTTCAACGTTTTTTCAATAACTGCCTAAAGCTGAGCACACATTTACATATCTCGATTTTTTTATTAGCGAAAAAAGTTTGTATGTTTTATGGCTCTGAAAAAATGCAAAAATGGCTTCTCTTTAAATTTCAAAGCTTTGTATCCATCTAGTTGAGAAAGACAAAATGTGAAACTAGAACTGAAAATTTTTTATACTTTTCTGATTGGTGGCTTACAAAATTTTGACAAAGACATCGTAATTACCTAAATGTGACAAAAGGGACAGTAATGAATACTAATCTAATGAATTTGACGAAATGCTAAAAAATACTATTATTGAAGAATAACATCCTCATTATCTAAGTGTGACAAACAGGACAGTAATGAATACTGATCTAGTGAAATTGACGAAATACGAAAATATACTATTATTGAAGAATATGATGCGGATAACCTAAAGCCAGAAATGCTAGTGTTCACTTGCGTCAATTGTTACTTAGAATTTTAATTACCCATTTGGCAGGGTTAATCGAATTACTTAAATTATGAATAAAATTAAGATTTAAATCACTTGATTTTTTCAAAAAAAAAATGACGATTTAAATAAAAAAAAATATTTATTATAATATTTGAAACAACTTGTAAAAAAAAATCACAAACAACTTAATAGCTACAACGCAACGTCTCAGAACATAAAAAGGAAAAACTACCTTAAACTATTTTAAATGTCGTAAACTTTTAAATCAAATAATTTAGTTTCTAAAATATTTAAAATTTACAGCTGCTAAAAAATATAAATATAAAAGTAACTTGAAATCATAGACTTCTAATTTATCATTTGCAAATTTATATAGAAATACCAATATTCCATTTTTTTCAATCCCCAATCTATTTTTTAAATCGGAATGCACAAAATTAAATGTACTGAACAAACATTCCACTGACGCTGAAGAAGCAATTACACACAGAAACTGCATTATTAGGGGCAACTGTTTTGCAATTAAACCCATTTATGTTTTTTTATTACTTCCTCTGAAAACATTATTTTTTTTTTAAAAGTACGGGAACGTGCGTTCAATTTTATTGTCAGTGGTAGTAATTCCGTATCTTCAAATAATTTACCAATAGTTTCTAAGGCCAAATATTTCTTCTGGAGATAACCTATACTTTTGATTTGGAGGATCAAACATATAAGCTGCAAAATGATACGGCGTTAATGCTTGGTCATATCGACGATGAAATGCTTGTTCTTTTTTATTGAGGAAGCTCTAGCTCTTCCTCAAAGATATGATGTAAGTGTTTCCACTGCTCTACAGCATCTGAGATAGTCGCATTTTTTCTTTGCAAAATATCAAGGGCCAATGCTATAGGTTTCAAAATATTTAGGTATTCTTTTGCTGCGTGTCCAATATTGAATACTTTCTGATATATGGCGGAATCAATCTCTTTTTTGTTTTCCTCGCAGATTTTTAATATATTATGTCCCACTGAGAGACATGTATTTCTAAACGTCAACGTTATTTCAACACACATCACTTGGAACAACTAATGCTTTACCCCTTGCTTGGTTGAATTTCGCTCGGGCTAGATGATTCTTATGCAAATATTTGGTATTTGAATAATGTGTTCAAATTCGAAAGATGTGACCAGCAGCAACAGGTTATAACTTTTGAACCGCTTTTTTTTCTTCAATACTTTTTCTCATGCCAGCCATGTTCCTCGCGTTGTCAGTCACGGAAGATTTTATATAAGATTGAGATTTTTAATAAAAAAACTCAAGTAATCTACACGGATACGGCAAAAGCATTTGACAATGTAAGGCATACCCTTATAATACAATCCCTTAGGCAACTGAATGTTATGGAAAAATCTGATAAATATTATTGTCTCGTATCTGACTGATAGAAAGCAGTATGTTGAAATAAAAGGGTCAAATCTTATGTATATAGAAGTACTTCTGGTGTTCCACAGGGGTCTAATTTGGAACCTCTTTTGTTCCTGATTGCCTTTAATAATATATGCAACGTGATCAAACACTCAAAAGCATTACTGTTTGCAGATGACTTTAAACTTATTAGGGAAGTATTGACTGCTGATGATTGTGACTGTTTACAGCAGGATCTAAATTATGTTGTTGAATGGTGTGGAATAAATGGTTTTTATCTTAATGATAGAAAGTGCTCTTCAATGTCTTTTACTCCCAATAAAAATATTTTAAATCAAGCCCATTCTATTAATGATATAGTGTTACAACGGACTTCTTGTCAGAAGGATTTGGGAGTATTGTTTGATATTTCATTGAATTTCAATGAACATATAATAAATAAAATTAATAAAGCTCACAAGATAATGGAGTTTCATCATCCGATCTACTAGACATTTTGATATTAATGTTTTTTTGACACATTTTGACAGTCTTGTGCTGCTAAAACTTGAATACTGTAATATAATATGGTCACTAGAATATGAAGTGTGGAGTAGAACCATAGAACGTGTCAAGCGAAAATTTTTAGAGTATAAGTTTTTAAAAGATTTTTGTACTATCCCAATCACTGTTATAATCTCCTAAACGTATTGAGAATATTTAACAGACTTTTCTTAGAAAAAAAAACGTATAAAAATATGTTTGGTATATATATTCAAGATTTTAAAGAATAAAATAACTAGCCCGGACTTATTGCTGCACCTTTCATTTGTGGTAAATAATGGTGGAACAAGGCAAAGCCCAACATTTTATCTAGTTTCCTAGAATAAATACGTATAAGAATTTGCCGCTATATAAAGTGTGTAATTATTTTAATACATATGTTAGTGATGTAGATTTAAGTAGTATTACTTTAAGTAAGTATATGGATATTATTGATCATAAGTTGCTTCTCTCATAATATTGATTAGGACTGGTAATTTATGTTTTTAACTTTAAGAAAGGTGTCTATAAATGACTTAACTGCTATAAACACTGAATAAGTAAATAAATAAATATTTTAGTTCATATCAAGAAATTAGACCACAACAAAGTTCCATTAAATATTCCAAAGTATGAGACTTCCCAAAGGTATCGATAATTGCTTGCCCATCTTTTGTTGTTTTAGCTGAACATATTACAGATTCATTGTGGACATTTGACCACCCATCAATTCACATATTTACTCATTCTCCTGAGAGAGAAGAAAACATTTTTCTTTTTCATAAATTTCATCTAAAAGAGTAGTTGCTACAGATGTCCTGGACGGGTGTATATAACCAGGTCTCAACTATTTAATAGCCTTTTGTACTTGCCAGTGTTCAGTACACCTGAAGTGCGAGTTAGTAGCAAAAATTGCTTTGCCTATTTCCTTATTAATATTATGTTTTTCAGCTGTTGATGTACGAGTCACAAAGCTTCTAACAGAGGAACAAGTTTGGGTTCTTTTCTCCATTTAGTTTTAATCTCATAGAAACTTTGAAGAAAAATGATTTATTTTGATTACCCCCATATAGATTCAAAAATTACTTTTTTTTGGAAGAAATAACAAAAGCAGTATCATTAATTATCAAAAAATCAGCTAGCACTGTGTCAAAAATCATTTACATCGGAGTGTAGATTTAGAAAAATAATAAAGCCACAAAAATAAAAGGACTAAATTAATCTTTGAAATTATTTTTTCCAGCTTTTACAAACTGCTCTACAACCAGATTTATTGGGATCTATTTTCTTAATATAAAATCGGCATACGTATTGCCATTTCAATGAAAATTATTATTTGAATAAAGACTACACCACTCCACTGAACCAAAACACAACCAGAAATATAACAAAATGAGCACGAATTATTACCGCTTAACAATTTATAGACAAAAAGTCTGATCAGAATTGTCTGGCAGTAAGAACCTCTAAACTGCTAAAGACAAGTTCTGACAAAGCAAAAAGAGAAATATGCCTTGATTTTCTATTTGGCGAATGAAAAAATGAGAAGTAATAGAAAACCTACAATTATTTATGCTAAATAATAAATAAGTAAAAAGTGGTTAAAGTTTATAATTATATAAATATTAGTTATTATTAATAATAAACCAAATTTTTGCTGAAGGATATCCGTAAAAAATAGAAATTTAATTTCTTATTTTTTTAATAAAAATTTAAAAAAAAAAACAGAAAAATATAATCATATACCTACTTGTAAAATAAAGGGTGTTTTTTTATAGAGGTATAGAACTTTAAGTTGGCAACACTTTTTTAACTGGCGGCCATTTTGTCAGCTGTCAAGTGATTTATGCATAGATAAAAATACTATAGGTAGAGATTTATGTTTAGTTTGGTTTGGCATTTCAACATGAATAGACTGACGTCTGAACAACGCTTCCAAATTGTGCAAATTTATTTTGAAAATCATGGTTCTGTTCGAAATATGTATCGCGCACTACGTCCATTTTACGGTCAACATAATCGTCCATCAGAGTAATTAATTCGATTAACTATGGAACGTTTTCGCACCACGTTTACTCTAAACGATAATACGCATCCACAGAGACGTCGTACAGAAGAAGTCATTGCTGCGGTAGAGCGTAGCGTAGAGGAAGACCCGAATCAGTCTCACCTCCATCGTGCACAATAATTGGATATGTGTCCATTCACTTTATGGAAGATTTTGCGGAAAGATCTTAGTTTGCGCGCTTACAAAATCCAACTCGTGCAAGAATTGAAGCCACACGATCACCTAGCAAGGCGTAGATTCGGTGAATGAGTCCAAAACAAGATTGCCGTTGATCCCGATTTTCATAAGCGAATTTTGTTTAGCGATGAAGCTCACTTTTGTTTGAATGGATACGTTAATAAACAAAACTGCCGTATTTGGAGTGATGATAATCCTCAAGTGTATGTTGAAACACCGTTACATCCAGAAAAACTAACTGTTTGGTGTGCTTTATGAACTGGTGGAATCATTGGTCCGTACTTCTTTAAAAACGATGTTGGTCAGAACGTTACAGTCAATGGTGACCGCTATAGAGGCATGATTACTGACTTTTTCGTTCATCAATTGAACAACCATGATGTGCAGGAGCTGTGGTTTCAACAAGACGGCGCAACATGTCACACAGCTCGTGCCACAATTGATTTATTGAAAGAAACGTTTGGTAACCGCATAGTTTCACGTTTCGGACCAGTGAATTGGCCTCCAAGATCGTGCGACTTAACGCCGCTAGACTATTTTCTGTGGGGATATGGAAGTCGCTAGTCTACGTCGATAAGCCCGAAACGATTGATCACTTGGAGGACAACATTCGCCGCGTTATTGCCGATATACGGCCACAAATGTTGGAAAAAGTCATCGAAAATTGGACCTCCAGATTAGACTACGTCCGAGCCAGCCGTGGCGGTCATATGCCAGAAGTCATATTTAAATTATAATGCCAGAAGGTTATCTTACGAATAAAGTAAATTTCATGTCAATTTAAAAAATTCATCTTTGTTTTATAAATATTGTAGTTTAATGGATGCTTACACATATAAGTAAAAAAAAAAAATAACTTAACCTTGTGATGTATCTAGGTACCTAAAAGAATAGGCCATCACTTACCTGTAAATCATTTCAGAAACTTCAATTTGTGGTTTAACAGGATAAGGTGCAACTGGTTTGTTCTGATGCGAGTTTGTACTTGAGCTAAGCATGTTTTGCATTGCCACTTTGATTTCAGCAACAGCATTGTGGTGTTTGCTAAGGTCATCTTCAAGTTGCTTTATTCGATCTTCAAAATGTAACCACTGATTCTAATTTGGAAAACGAACTTGGTTAAAATTGAAATAAATAAAATTATTAGTAATAATTCTACAATTTTTGTACTTAATACATATGTACTATTTTATGAGTATGAGGTTTTTATTGAAAATTTGAGTAAACTATGAGATCCAATTGACATCAAAATGATGAAATAAATTATGCAACCATTTCTAATTATTTTGTATAAAAATATTTATAATGAAGAGTATATTATGTTAACATTATATATTACAATTATAATTGAAAAAAAAAAAACTATAAAAGTATTTTCTTTACTTAACACAAGAAGTAAAGAGGAAAATGTGTTTGAAATTTAAAATAACTGTTAACTTCAACTTGAAGTATATATGTTGAATAATGCAATCATTAATTAGAATATTCAAGCTTGGTTCTAAAGCTTATTTGATAAAATGTGGTTGACAGATTTACATTTTTATTTTTGTTTGTTTGTGTGGTTACTAAATATTAGTAATCTCAGCATTGGGTTTATTGAAGATACCATTATTATTTTTAATGTAAGCCGTTTCTATAAATTTTCTCTTCTTCATGTTGGGTTCCATATATACTGATGGTCAGTGGCGTAACTAAGAGTATGTGCGCCCCCCGCAGATCTTTGAATGCGCACTACTATTTTACATCCATCTTGATCCTTCGTATTTATTCATTTTTATCACGGGACTTGAGGGCGCACCAGGGGGTTTGCGGGGTCGTTCTTTACGTCACTGCTGATGGTACTTCAGACCATTTTATATGGTGTTGTTTATCCTAGGCGTGTTCTGCAATATTAGATCTTGACGTTTTCCCTTTTGCGTATGAGGTTTGTGTTCCCTAATTCTAATTTCTAGTGGACCCTTCTTCAATATACATTTCACCACACTCACATGAAACTTTGTAAACACAATCTTTTGTTTTTGATTTTGCCTTTGTTAAAAGAACTCTGAATATATTTCCTGATTTGAAGGCTGTTATGTTGGAAATTTGTATTTCATTTTGTTTTTAAGGTGAATTTCCAGCAGTTACAATATAAAAACAGCCTTCAATTCGGGAAATACACTCAGAGCTCATTTACCAGATATAAAACCAAAAACTACTGATAAGAAAGAATGTGTTTACAAAGTTACATGTGAGGGTAGTGAAATCTAGATTGGAGAAACCAAGCTTCCATTAAAAGTTAGATTTAAGGAATATAAAACTAATATACAAGAAGGGAAAACATCAAGATCTGGTATTACAGAACACGTTTGGGATAAACGATACATTATAAAATGGTCTGAAGCTGCGGCAAATTATATGTGGAAAAATAAATAATGGAATCTTCAGTAAACCCAGTCATGTGTACAGTGAAGTGAAACTTCATGTTTCAATGGGGTTATATAAGCTGTAAAATTAAGGCAAAACATTAAGTTTATACATGATAACGATTAGAGGAACAACCTATTTGAAATATCATACAAACAAAAATAAAGACAATGCAAGTTGGACATCCATATTTTAGTCAATCTTCAACATTGTCTACAACCTTCGAATAAATGTTCTAAAGTTTGAATTGATGCAAACAAGACATCTGATTGATTTGTTTGAACCTTGATATAATAATCTAATTAATTTCACATACCAATATTTGTAATGAACAATTGTATAAAATTTTAGTTCTTTGAAATAAACCTTTTTTGGTGTTATTATATTTAGAATAGAATAGAATATATTAATATCAGATATAAATTGTAACTTATCTACATAAAATATTTGTTAGATATTATCTGAACTATATGTTACCATTAAAATATTTACAAAATAAAGGGTTGTTTTGTGGTTTAAATGTGCAGTCTTGGACAAAAATAAAGAAATATGATAAATGATTCATACATTTATATTATTTAATAGTAACAACGTATTATTTCATATATTATCTAATGAATTTTTTTGTTTACTTATAATTAAATTATTAAAAACTTACATCTTTAAATTCCTGGGTAATCGTTGTTTTTTTCACTGAAAGAGTCAGATCTTTAGCCGAATAAATAGTGAACATAATAACTAGTATCGTAACAGTACCGAAAATAATCACTGCTCTTTTCAATTTCATTTTCGGAGTGAAAAGGCTTAGAAGCCAATAAAAATTATAAAACCACTTATGTCAGCGAAAGTCGAGCGTATCAATCATAAAGAACTTTATAAAGATACATTATAAGTGCACCGGTCAATGCACGTACGTTCAATTAACACATCAAAAAGCACAGTTATATATATTTTTTTAATTTTGAGCTGTTTGTTCGATTTGTTGATTTATTTTTCTGGTAATTTTGACATCCACTTGACAACCATATGGGATTGAATGAAAAGAATGACGTTGACAGTCCACAAGGTGAAAGAGTTGCCAAAATTATGTACTTGACGCAACACCTTTAGCTATGATCCACGCATTTCAAAACGTGCAAAGAATCAACGGCGTCTGATTGGTCTGAGGGGGAATTCGTTATTTATGATTCAGCGTTTAGATATCGGCGAATTTTTTTAAAGCTTTATTGTTGTAAGATAAGATAATTTAAGACCTGCCATAATTTACGAAATGCTAAATCTGACTATTTTATTTAAGGGGAGCAGTACATGTAGAAGGAAAAGAGACAATTTTCATCATTCATTTTTTCAAAGAGATCTAATGAAAAACACATGTTCACCATATATAGGTTTGAAATAGCTAATATTTGGGTGCTTAAAACCATTTTCTTTTTGTATTTTTAAAAACAAAATGGCGAAGATATTCCTGTTGTTGGAAAATCTGCTTTTTAACTGGTGTGCGTTGTAGCGACCTTGGAACTGACCTACATTTTAGAAAAAAAAACATCGTTTAGACATGGTTTGAATGTGTGCAAATAAAAAAGAATGAAAAAGCTGTAATGATTTTGATATTACGAAAAAAAAATCATTTTTCGAGATAATTTCGGACTTTGAACATTTTTTTTTTCGAATTTGTAAGTCAATTTTTCCAGAACATTTACATTCATGTTCCGTCAAATTCTAATATATATATATATATATATATATATATATATATATATATATATATATATATATATATATATATATATGTATATATGTGTCAAAAATTTGAGCTCGATCGGATCATTAGTTTTTGAGTTATCTTGCTCACTAGATCGAAAAATATTTCGACAAAAACAAGAAAAAAAAACTAAACTCTGAGAGCAGCTAATACGGAAGCGTTTTTTCAAATTATAATGGTTGGGTATGCTATAGTATATAGTATCTCTATATTCAAAAATAACAGTGATAGAGCCATTTTACACACAAGAATTATTCCGAAAATTATAACAAAAATTTTCAGCAAATTTTTTCCGAAAATTCTATGGAGATAATTTTTAAAATAAAATACCACTCTGTGTGATACGTACAAGAAATTTTAATATAATTTTGGTGATAATTTTGTCGATGCTCATGCGCATTTTCATCACATGTGACGTTTCAGCAGTTAAAAAGTTAACTTGCTCTGCGGATAACCTTAAAATGTCATAAATATGAAAGTTTCCGAACATATATAATCAAGAAACCACAAAATAAGAGATATTTTGTGCGAGAATCAATGAGTTAAAATATTAAGTTTAGGTCGATTACCAAACGTGGGCTGTCAATTCATAAATTTTATTCTGCGTCGATTTTCGCGCACTTTCTGCATTTAGAGCCGTTTTACACACACAAGAATTATAGCCAAAATTCATCTCAAAATTATGTCGAAAATTTTCATAAAACTAATTTGCTGTTTTACACATCAAAGAATTCTTGTTAAAATTTTGGTGAAAATTTTCGGCAGAAAGTGCGCGAAAATCGACGCAGAATAAAATTTGTGAATTGACAGCCCACGTCTGGTAATTAACCTAAAATTAATATTAACTCATTGTTTCTTGAACAAAATATCCCTTATTTGGTAGTTTCTTGATTATATATGTTCGGAAACTTTCATATTTACGACATTTTAAGGTTATTCCCAGAGCAAGTTAACTTTTTAACTGCTGGAACGTCACATGTGATGAAAATGCGCATGAGCATCGACAAAATTATCACCAAAATTATATTCAAATTTCTTGTACGTATCAAACAGAATCGTATTTTATTGTAAAAATTATCTCTAGAATTTTCGGAAAAAATTTGCTGAAAATTTTTGTTAGAATTTTCGGAATAATTCTTGTGTGTGTAAAACGGCTCTTAGTCATAAAAATATAGAACAGCCGTTTTACACACACAAGAATTATAGCCAAAATTTATCTGATAATTATGTTGAAAATTTTCATAAAACTAATTTGTTGTTTTACACATCAAAGAATTATTGTCAAAATTTTGGTGAAAATTTTCGGCATAAAAATATAGAACGTGTTCTATATTTTTATGAATAAAATGCAGAAAGTGCGCGAAAATCGACGCAGAATAAAATATGTGAATTGACAACCCGCGTTTGGTAATCAACTTAATCTCAATGTTTACTCATTGTTTCTTGCACAAAATATCCCTTATTTTGTGGTTTTTAATTATATATGTTTGGAAACTTTCATATTTATGACATTTTAAGGTTATTCCCAGATTATTTAACTGCTTGAACGTTACATGTTATAAAAATGCGCATGAGCACCGACAAAATTACCACCAAAATTATATTCAGATTTCTTGTACGTATCAAACAGAGTAGTATTTTATTGTAAAAATTATCTCCAAAAAATTTTCGGCAAAAATTTGCTGAAAATTTTTGTTATAATTTTCGGAATAATTCTTGTGTGTAAAACGGCTCTAAGGGAGGTATTATGCATGAGCAGTCCCGTCGAGTTCGTGTGGGTATCCCAAACAATCGAGAAAATGGGAGCGCGTCTCGAGACTACGGTGCAGCATAGTGTTTTAACCATAGATTAAAATACAATGTTTTAATCTATGGATGCAGCTGTTATGTTGTGCTGAGGTGACGGGTCTCATAATTTATTGCCTACGTTGAATATCGATTTGGATCTTTTTCAGGCATATTCTACATACCATTTGGAACGTTTTAAAACAATAAATACTTCCCCCCTTAATACCTGATTATTTAATTTAATTTAATAAATAGTTGATCAAAAGACAACAGCAAAGATGATGTTTTTTACGGTCACCAAATTAGGTTAACATTATGAAGTTTAAATAGTTGTAATATAAAAGTTTGCTCAAAATAATCCTAACTGAAAAATCCTTAAATTAAAACCAAATAAAAAAAATGTTTTTTTATCTGTTCATTTTAGAAACAATAATTTTTTTTTGAAAATAATTGTCGATACTTGAGATATCGATAAAACTGTACGGCTTTACTTACCATATGAGAAATGTCAAATTTGACAAGTATTCTGTATTTACTAAAAAAGAGTAAATTTTATTAAACCTCAAATCTAACTCATAATTTTTCAGTGTCTGAAATTTAAAATTTTTCAGAGTTTAAAACCGCAATTAGGGTTTTGGGTTTTAAAGCCCTCAGCATTATTTTAGGCTAAAAATGTCTTGCAATCATTGTGATACAAAATTTAATTTTTTTCACAAAGAGGTAAATTACAATATTCCTATAAATTCTAAAACATTAGTCATTCCCTTTAATAGAGTAAATTTGTATTCCTTGGGATTATTAAATATTTAATTTTTTTAGTTGGGTTGTGCAAATTGTGGTTTGTCCTTTTGTAGCAAGTGTCTAAAGCAAAAATGTAAGATACCATTAAAGGGTTCAGGAGAATTTAGCGTTTGTCGAGCATGTCATTCGAAATTAACTTCAGGATCAGAGGAAAATGAAGATATTATTTTACCGCCAGATAGATTTCTGAAGTAATTTTAATAAGTTACATTTTACTTTTTATTATTTACTTGGATCCTATTATTCAGCCAGTTTATGAGATAATGTATAAAACTTAAAATTTTTTTTTACACTAGGAGATTAGAGGCTTTGGAGAATCCAGCAGCTCCTCCCATAACAGTATATAGGCAGGATCCAAAAATTAGTGCTTTAAAATCAGGACTGTCATCTGCTGATCGGGACTTAGTCGATAGATTAGAAAAATTAAAAGAAAAACCAAAATTGACACCTTCGGACAGTGAAATAAGAGAAAGGCTTGCAAAATTAAAAGGAGACAGTGTTGAAAGTAATTCAGAGGCAAAAAAAGATGTAAGTATTACAAAAATTTATTTCTGATACAACACATTCTTTTGTAAAATCGCTATGTAAGAGAATAGAATTGTAGTAGTAGTACTAAAATGTTAATACAAACTAGAAAACAATTTTGTTGTTGCACTGAATTAAAAAAAAATAAAAAATAATTTTTCATCAGCTTTTTGTGCCAGATACAAGAAGTGATCAGGAAAAAGTAGATTCCCTTTTGGATCAGTTTTCTTCAGAAGCAGGTATCGAATTAGCTCATCAATCTCAAGATGACCTAGGGCAAAGGTTGGCTACTTTAAAAGATGAGGAATATAAGAAAAATACTATAAATCCTGATGAAGATGAGCTAGATTCTGAGGATGAAGTTGAAAAAATTAACAAAAGGGTAGGTAAAATTTAATTAGTAGTTTAATTTTTTCATGTGTTACTTTAATTAAATAAATTTCTGTTGTTAACTGGAAACGAGAAAGCAGATTATTTGACAAAGTTTGAGTTTGGGGCTAAACCCAACCAATTATACCGGGTCCCAATATTTCAGTATGAATAATGAAAACTGTTGTACTATACATTTTTTGACTTGCTTTAAATCAAAATTAAAAAGCAACAGCGCGTGAACAGATCGTCGTCTCAAAATAAATATTAGCGCTACCAGCCGTATGAAATGGATCTTCAGCTTTAGGGTTACCAATAATTCGTTTTTTTTTTTGGTACAGATTTTCCAAAATTACTCTTAGTATTAATGTATTTAGTTCTGATTTATGTAATTTTTTTTTTTTAATAGAACACCTGTATTTAGTGGCATGAATCGACAGATTACCGTTATCTTCAACAGTTTTTTCAAAAATTGCTATTAAACAACTTAATAACTTATGAGGATAGAAGGCAATTAAGTGTTTGAGGTATAAACCCCATAGGCGCTTTGTCACTCTATACAATTATCTTCTGTAGATTTACCAGTAAAAAAAAAGCAATATTAATAATAAAGGGTGTCCATTTAGTACTTCGATATTCGTTTGCGGCTATATCGTTAAATCGATCAAAAATCTGATGAACGGAATATTAATGGAATTAAAGGGGGTAAATTTTAAAAATATTATACAGGATATCCCAAAAATCTACTGTGCAAATATATTTTTTTTAGATGTGTAATGATCCCCATTTTTTTTTTTATCGAAGTTGGAGTCTCATTGAACCTCTTTCCCCACCCAAATTATTTTCCTTAAATTGCGACCTTGCCAAATATTTAAATTTTTATGTCTATTTTGGTTGAAATCAGTATTTTACTTAAATTTTAATAATCACACAATGGTTCTTTACTTTTTTGCAAAAATTTGTGAGAACTGTCATCTGGGATCATGTTATCTCACAATAATGCAATATTTAGTTTTTTTACACAAGGTGTCTAAAATTGTTATTTAAAAATTTATGTTTTCAATTAAGTTTTATGCAACTTTTAAAATGAAACACTCTGTATTCATTGATCGCTCTTCAATAAAAGTGAAATTTTCAGTAGAAAAGTTGCGAATTAAAACCTGATTTTTTCACGGCTAGTGCATTAATACAGTATATATAGTTCCCGCTAAAAATCTTTTAATTAGTTATTGCCTGAAGGTCTAAATATTGATTAGTTTTGTTTGATTGTGCTCACTTAGTGTTTAAAATATTCTATATAAAAAAGTGTTTACTACAAAAACGTAAATAACAAATTCCACAAGCTCGTCGAAATCCATCGAGGCAATAAAAGTTGGAGCATCCCAAAACATTTTAATAGTGGTGATAGAGTTATTTTATTTATACTGAGTAAAATGCCTGCCTGTTCTCGTTGTAAGCAGCACCTAACACCTGATGATATAAAGGCAAAAATTGTTTGTGATGCCTGTAAAGGCTCTTTTTGTCAAAACTGCATTGGGCTAACTGCTTCTGAAATTAAAGTTATGCAGTTAGTGGGTAAAAGAATCTTAAGATTCTTTTGTGATGGCTGTACAAATTCTACTCTACCTGATAAATTTGATGATCGAATTGAAACTCTTAAATCTGATTTTATGAAGGCAATTGACAATATTAAGGCTGATGTAGTTGAATCAGTGAACTCATTAAAGACAGAAATCAGTGATATTTCTACTACTAATAAAGAGGTTATTCATATGCTTTCATCTGGCAGTTTAATTCCTACGCAGAGCATGGCTTCATTTGGCAGCACGAAAGCAACTAGAGCTCAACTTACTCAACTCGATAATATCACACCCAGTGGTTTACAGAGCAAGCCCCCAAATCATCAAAGTCGAAGAGGTCTTTCCACCCATAGACCTGTTATCCAACAAGATGCGGAGGGTGGCAATGACAATCAAACTACCCAGCACACTATTCAACACTGGAATATAAGATCTCAGAATGCGCCTGTCAGACCCCAGTTGGTGAGAGGTATTGGCACAAATTGTTCTAATTCTTTCGCCTCTGCTGCCCGGCGTGTATGGCTTTCAGTCGGTAGGGTTAATCTTAATACCACGGAAGATGATATCAAACAATATCTAGAAAGTAAATTTCCAGGCCACTTATTTACAACCGAGTTACTACCAAAAAGACCTGAAGCTTTGAGCTTGGCTTTTAAGATCGGTGCGGATGTTGACCTTATCGACAACCTTTATGATGAAAAGACTTGGCCGGATGGAGTTATTGTTAGGAGATTTTCCTTTCGAAAGAACAACAGAAATCAGCAATGGAAATAATCCAATATCCAATGGCAAAAAATCCAAGAATGATGAAAAAAATATTATGAAACTGTTCCACATTAACATACAAAGCCTAAATTCCAAATTCTTAGAATTTCAAGTTATTTTAACGGATATATATCCCGACATTTTATTTATAACCGAACACTGGGTAAAGGATGATGGTATAGTCAGGTTCAACTTGAATGGATATAAATTAATAAGCTACTTTGGAAGACACCAACACAAAGGAGGAGGAACAGCAATTTTCCTAAAGGAAAACCTTCAGACAACACTTTATGATAATGCGCAGCTACCCGAGGCAGCTGAGAAGCACTTTGAATATTGTTTAACTAAATGTAATATTAATAATGAGATTTTTATTTTCATATGTATCTATCGATCGCCATCAGGTAATGTCGAGGTTTTTTTTTGATAATCTTAATGAATTATTAGATGATTTATACTGCCCAACCAAAACTTTTATAATGGGTGGGGATTTCAACTTTCATTTTCATGATCCTGAAGACAGTAATGTACATTCACTGTTGCAATTATTGGACAGTTATGGTCTAAAACCTCATATTATTGGGATTACCAGGGATCAGTCCGGCTCTCAACTAGACAACATCTTTAGCAACATAGTGAATGATAATATCGATTCAGAGATACATATCAGCAATATTTCTGACCACTGGGGCCAAGTTTTGCAAATAAGGGTAAATAGGGAGTATCAGCACACTTATACAAAAAAAAGATTTTTCAATAACCATAATTTATTACGTTTTAAGGACTACCTTATAAATGAGCCTTGGAATGAGGTAGATCAAGCATACGGTGCTGACGAAAAATATAACACATTTTTTCGAATATTCTACTATTATTTTGACCTTTCTTTCCCAACCAGTACAAGTAGAATCAAATATCATAAAGCAAGCTGGGTAAATACCGAAATCCGTAACTATTCAAATTACATCAAAGACCTGTATGTGTGGTACAAGCAGACAAAAAGTCAAGCTGTGTATAGAACATATAGGTCAGAAAGAAAGATTTATCGAAAATACTTATCTGATTATCATAAAAATTTAAATGATAGTAGGATTATTAATTCCAAAAATAAAATTAAAACTGCCTGGAATATTCTTAAAACCGAATGCAATGAGATTAAAAAGACTTACGACATAACCCTAAAAATAGATGATCATATTCATAGTGACCCAAAAGATATTGCTGAACTATTTAGCAGACAGTTCAATGTACCCAATAATTCAAATCTTAACCTTACGTTTCAAACTGAAGTTAATTATCCTACAATATTTTTATCACCAGTTAATTCCGATGAAATTTTTCGAACACTTATGAGTTTACCTAATAAATTTTCAGCGGGACTGGACGACGTGCCCGTATATGTTTTAAAATTTGTCGCACACTGCATAAGTAATCCCTTAGCAAATATTGTTAATGAAAGTTTTGCCACACAGATCTTTCCTACTAATCTCAAGACAGCCAGGGTGATTCCTATATTTAAAAAAGGGGATCGCCAGTGCATCAAAAATTACAGACCAATCTCGCTGCTTCCAGCAGTGTCAAAGGTCTTTGAAAAAGTTATATATACTAGAATACTTGAACATCTAAACAAACTCAATATCCTGAGTAAAAATCAGTTCGGCTTTAGACCTAACAAATCTACTGAAATGGCAATATTTAACACAATTTCCTATATAAATGAAAGAATTTACACAAATGATAAAGTGGCAGGCCTATATTTTGATTTGTCTAAGGCCTTTGACACTGTGGATCATAACTTGCTTTTGACAAAGCTTGGTGCGTATGGGGTCAGAGGTGTTGCTGCCAGTTTGCTGCAATCCTACTTATCGGATAGGCAGCAAACAGTCTGCTTTGCTAAAAATAATCATCATTACTTTTCAGATAGAACTAAATTGTTGCAGGGGGTACCTCAGGGCTCCATTTTGGGACCCATATTATTCTTAATATATGTAAACAATCTGGGGGATTGATTGGCCGCGGATAGCGTTTGCCAGTTTGCTGATGACACATCAGTGATTCTGGCGGGCGCTTCTATGGCAGGACTGTCTCAAAAGTGCACAAACTCTGCATTGAAAATGCAGCAGTGGTGTTCGGATAACGGCCTCGCTCTAAACGTAGATAAAACCGGCCTCATTCTTTTTTCAAAGCATGCAATAAGGTCTGAGTCACTGCTTGTGTGGCTTGGGGGTAGATCTATACCTACTTTGGAACAGGTTAAGTTCTTGGGTGTTCATTTGGACCCCTCTTTAAACTGGGAACATCATATCTCAGCCCTTGGGGCTAGGCTTAGCAGTTTGTGTGGTGTAGTCCGAAGGCTTCGTGACGTGATCACTGCAGAGACTGTTAGGCTTTTCTACCTTGGGCAAATACAATCTCTTGTCTCTTGTGGTATTTCCTTTTGGGGATCATCAAGAAAGGCTATTAATATATTTAAAATTCAAAAACGCATAATAAGATGCATCTTTCACCTACATCCAAGAGTTTCATGTCGACCATTTTTTACTCAGTTTAAGTTGCTTACTGTTCCCTCATTATACTTTAGATCTTTAGTCATGCTTGTCAGAAGGAATACGGAATTATTTCCGCTGAATAGACAGTTTTATGGGGGAAACATGGTTATGACTACCAGAGGGGCGAATGACCTAAGGGTACCTTTACATAACTCCACCTTCTATGAGAGAGGACCATACTATATGGCGATTAAAGCCGTAAGGATGTTACCAAGAGAAATCTGGCTTACCGAGTCGATTAATTGCTTTAAGAGACGCGTAAATGAATGGCTTTCTGATAGGTGCTTTTACTCTTTCAATTTTAATGAATAGTTTTTGTAATGTCAATATTTTTAATTTAATATTTTTTGTTTAGTGGATTTTTCTCAAGCATGTGTCTTGTATGTAAAAAATTTTATTCCTTTTAAATTAGAATATCTTATTTTGTAAACTGTAAAACTTTGTTCAGTTTAAACTGAGTTTCTTATTACTACTTTTTTAAATTATCTTGTATCTGTCTTTTTCTTCTTTTGTTTTCCTTTGTGTAAGGTTCCTATCGAAATGTCGATTAGTTTTTATATTAACTGTAGTTAGTTCGACATATTTACAATTCTTAATGTTAAACATTTCTTTCTCTGACGTTGCTTTGTTATGTGATCATAATTTTGTTGGCAAATAAAGGATATTATTATTATTATGATTTACAAGCCAGACGGCTTCGCACTCCCTCCAGGGAATATTCACTCATACCAGGTACCCAAAGATACCAAAAGTATGAAGCTCTGTGGGAACCCTTTCCATGTTATCGGGTCCTAGGTGACGTGGTCTGCTGTATTTCCCATGAACTTTCGGACGGTTCGCGCGGTTGCTAGGAGAGTTGATTTCTGCATCGGTTTATACAGGTGCTCACTAAGACCCAGTCCCTTGATGTTCTGCAGGAGGTTCTTTGGTATCACTCCAGTTGTTGACAGTATTATGGGAATCGTTTGGACGCTGTTCATTGCCCATTGTCTTTGGATTTGCACCTCCAGATCTCTGTATTTGGCGATCTTCTCGTTGTATTTTGGTCTTAGGTTGCTGTTGTTAGGTACAGCGATGTCGATTAGTGTAGTTCGCCTAGAAATTTTATCTATTAGTATAATATCTGGTCTATTATGAGCAACTGTTTGATCCGTCAGAACCGTTCGGTCCCAATATAACTTGAACTGGTTGTTCTCAAGAATAGGCTCTGGATTGTATTTGTAATAAGGCACCTTTCCCACCTGTAATAGGTTGAACTTTTCTGCTAACTCTTGATGGAGTATCTTAGCGGCTGAGTCGTGTCTTTCCTTATACTCGGTTGCGGCAAACGCTTGGCATCCTCCAGTTATATGCTGAATTGTCTCCGATGTTCGACAGCCATATCTGCACTGGTCATTCTCTATTGAGGGATCTCTAATGATGAACTTCCGATAGTTCTTCGTCGGAATAACCTGGTCTTGAATAGCTAACAAGAAGCCCTCCGTTTCCGGAAACATCTGTCCTGAAATCAACCAGTAGTTCGACGCTGAGTTGTCGACATTGTCCTGATTGACCTCATTTGGATGCCGTCCATGAAGGGGCTTCTGAAGCCAGGTTTGTAACTTCTCTTGGTCTGTTTGGTGGTGAGAAGTAATATCTTGTTCTCTCAACTGTAGCGGCGTTGAAACGTCTGCCTCGCATATTGCTCGATGTAGTGTGGAAGAGCCCGCTAACCTGTGGAAATATGAACGTAAGTTTATTATTTGTTGGTCGAGCTGCTTACCAATATCCACCAATCCTCTTCCTCCTTGATGTCTTGGAAGCATTGTACGTTCAATAGCACTCCGAGGGTGATGTTTTTGTGCTTTTGTTAGTAGTGTCCTTATTTTTCTTTGCAGGTTTTGGATGTCCGTCCTGCTCCACTTTACAATTCCAAAAGAGTAGCTCAGCGCAGAGCAAGCATACGTGTTGAGCGCCTTAAACAAATTTCTGCTATTTAAATTAGTTCGTAATACCCGCCTTACCCTCCTGACAAATTCGGCTGTCAATTCGGCCTTCATAGTGCCATGGTCAATTCTTTTAGCCTGTTTCATACCTAGATATTTGTATGTTTGGTCTGCTTCCATTGCAGCTATAGTTTCACCGTTCTGCATTACAAAAGCCCCCGGTTGCATCTTCCCTTTAACGATGTTCAAAATACGGCACTTGTCAAGTCCAAATTGCATTCCGATATCCCCGGAGAACTCCTCTACAATTTTAAGCATTTGTTCCAGCTGGTTTCTGGTAGCAGCCATCAGTTTAAGATCATCCATGTATAGAAGATGATTCACTTTGACCACCTCCTCGTTGTTATTTCTAACACTAAAGCCGTATCTGGTTGAGTTCAAACGGCGTGATAGTGGGTTCATAGCAAGGCAAAACCACAATGGGCTAAGTGAATCGCCCTGAAATATTCCCTTTCGTATCGGAATAGTGTTAGTTTCGATGGTGTCGCTGGATGGCACCTGCAATTGTATCCTAGTTCTCCAGGTTGACATGATGCGTTCTAAAAAGGAAACAAAATTATTATCGACCCTATACATTCTCAATATGGTTTTAAGCCACTCATGTGGCACCGAATCGAAGGCCTTCTTATAATCCACGTAGGCAGCAAAGAGGTTTCTTCGGTTCGCACAGGCTTGGTTACATATGACAGAGTCAACAATCAATTGCTCCTTGCATCCCATTGCTCCCCTCGTGCATCCCTTCTGTTGAGCTGCAATGATGTTATTTTGCTCACAATGTGCATAAATGCGTTGGGTTAAACAGGAGGTGATCACCTTATACAGTGTGGGTAGGCAGGTGATCGGCCTATACTTAGCTGGGTCATGTGTGTTATGTTGGTCCTTTGGTAGGAGGTACGTAATACCTTCGGTCAAGAACAATGGCATTTTTGCTGGGTTAAGGAAAACATCATTAATAAGATTAGCCAGCTGATGGTGCACACACCAGAACTTTTTGAGCCAGTAGTTCTGGATCCCGTCGAGACCTGGAGCTTTCCAGTTATGGGATTCCTTGATTATTCTTGAAATTTCCTCGGTGGTAAATGGCTCAAACTGCATCTGGATGTAATCTTGGCAGATTTGATGTTCTTCATTGATCCAGTCAGCCGCGATGTTACAATCGGCTGGTGTGGAAAGTTGGTTTCCCCAGAACTCTTCTACCTGCTCTCTATTGGGATATCTATTATCTGCTATATTAGGTGGAGAGTTTAACTTACGGTAGAAAGTCTTTTCTGATCGTTGGAAGAGCGCATTTTCTCGTTTTCGGGTATTGCTGGTCTTGTACCTCTTTAGCCGTCCTGCAATAACAGAGAGCTTCTGTTTCAGCGTATCGAGGCATTGCTGAGCAGTAACATTCGCTGGATCTTGTTGCGAATGATATCGGACACGATTCATGATTTCTTCAACTCGCCTTTGCAGTCGAGTAGTTCTTGTGCCCCTGATGTACTCCGTCAGCTGTCCTATATCTATTCGAAGATTTTCAATTTTCTTATTTAGACGTCTTTCCCATGGTGGTGTGTTGGGTTCTGTTCTTGCTGGTCGGCGCTCTGTTGTAACTTTAATTTCTAGAGCTCTAGCTATAGCAGTCGCGGCACAGTAGATGGTCATATGTAAGGACTCCAGAGTGTAGGCATCTGAAACATAAGCCGGTAAAATCCGACTATTCATGATGTCTAACATGGCACCCAGTTTTTTGGATGAATTAATTTTTGGCAGTGCCGGTCTTCTTAACGGATTGCTTCCATCATACTCCAACACCGCAGCACTCATTTCCGTTGACAGTTTTTGATAAAAGAGTTCAGTGTTGTCCTGTTGAATTTGGTCATTCAGCTGTTCCTGTTGTTCTTGGACCTCCGGTTCCGGTTGTGACTCAGGTTCAGCAATCGGATTGTTGTCATTGTCAGTGCCTCTGATCTCACGTTCAATTTCCTCTTTGATGCTATTAAGCCGAGCTTCAGGAATTAGGCTGTTTCGGAGAATAACTCTATACTGGTCAGCTATTCTCTGCTGGGACACTTGCATGTGTGGGTACTCTCTGCAAAATTCGGCATGTAGTTGTTGTCTGTAGCCGATCATCTCTCGTCCTAATTGAGTCACCCTATAAAAAATGCGCATTATTGTCTCGTTCATGGACACAGTCCATTTCATGCGCTGTCTTGGTCGTCCCGCTTGAGTAAGAGTTGGTTGGGGTTCCCGCACAGCATCTTCGGCGGGTAGAGCTCTTGGAGTTATCTCGCCCTCGTGTTGATATAGTTGTTGCCTATCCACAGCGATATCAACTCTCATGCCGTTGTTTGGTTGTTCTTGAGTCTCTGGGTCTCGCTGTGGCGCAGGTTCTGCGGTTTGTTCATTGTTATCGATGCTTCTTATCTCTCGTTCTATTTCCGCTTTGATGATGTTAAGTTGCGCTTCTGAAATAAGTTTATTTCGGAGAATAGCTCTGTATTGGTCTGCTATTCTCTGTTGTGACACTTGTAGGTGTGGATATTCCCTACAAAATTCGGCATGAAGCTGTTGTCTATAGCCGATTGTTTCTCGTCCTAGTTCAGTCACCCTATAAAAAATGCGCATTACTGTTTCGTTCATGGATGTTGTCCATTTCATGCGCTGTCTCGGAAGTCCCGCCTGAGTGAGCGCTGGCTGAGGTTCCTGCGCAGCACCTTCGGAGGGTGGAGCTCTCGTTGTTTGGCTCTCATGTTGTTGTTGGGCTGTAGCTTCTTGTGCGACAGGGGTTCGCCTCCTCAACACCCTGCCACTTGAAGTTTGCGATGTCGTTATTATTATTATTATTATTATTATTATTAACATAACATAGAACAAAGAAAATAATGGCCATATATTTATTTTGTAATTTTTAAATGAAGTAAGTATTAGGTATTGATATTACTTTTTATTTTATATTACTGACAATACTTTTTTATTATCAGAAAATGTACAAATGAAAATTATATAGAGCGACAAAGCACCTGTTGGGTTTATACTTCATACACAAACCCATAATGGGTTACTATCCTCATAAAAGTCGTAATGCATAGGTAAAAATTGACAATTTTTTGTTTAATAGCAATTTTTGAGAAACTCTTGGAGATGAGGGCAAACATGCTAGTATCAATTTGAAGACAAATATCTGCTTTATCACACATGCTACCAAATACAGGGTGCTCCATTTAATAAATTGAGGTGACACAGCATCAAAAATATCAGTATTTACACCCTATATAAAAAAACTAAATATTGGAATATTGTGAGATAAAATGATCCTAGCTAAGCCTTTTCACAAATTTTTATAGAAAAAGTCAAGAACCCTATTGTGGGTAATAAAATTTAAGTGAAATACTGATTTCGGCTAAAAAACATTAAAAACTTGGCAACGTCGGTTTTTAAAGCAAAAATATTTTATGGTTGAAGAAAAATTATTTTTATAAAATGTACCTCCGTATGCATGTCAAATTTTTCATCGATTAAACTATATAGTCGCAATCAAATACTGGCATATTAAATTGACAACTTGTATATACTCCCCCTTCTAGTAAAAAATAAGTTGCATAAATTGTTTAAAGGTTTTCTTCAATTACCTTCCAAAGATTACATTTATAGTCCCGAGATGAAACATAACAAAACTTCTAAGTATTTTTCTTTCAGAGTTGTACTGTCGTCACACACCCGAGTATTTCCTTAAAAAATATGTAGAAGAATATTTGGATTTTTCTCATATATAATGCCCTTTCATTTTCTGATTTAGGATATTCTTGGATTTTTGGTTTTAAAACATCAAAATGAAACCATTGTTAAAATTTGAAAAATTACACCATACATTTAAAATATTTTAAAGTGATCATAACTGGTGCCACTACCCAAATATGATTGTTTTAGATTTTGGCTGAAGTATCACTTGACCAGAAAGGTCAAATACATGGTTCGTTAAAACCAACTGAAGACGACGATGAGGATGAGATCCGCCCTTCTTCTCCTGAACTTCCTTGGTGTGTCCTCTGTAACAATGATGCTAGGTATAGGTGCCTAGACTGTAGTGGCGACCTCTATTGTAGTTCATGCAATACTGAAGTGCACAAAACTTGGGGTGATACCGACCACAGAGTAATTCCATACGAGCCCAAATAATTGGGAGTGATATTCTTCAGATTTCTATATTTTATATAAGTACATTTATTGCTACATTATTAAGCTTTTTACATGGTGTTAGAAATATACTAATTGCAAATAGTTTGTTGATTATGCACAGTAAAAGTTTTATTTAGGATGTTATTTATGATTTTTTATAATATAGTATAATTTTACTGGAATAATTGTTTATAATATATTCGCAAACTATATTAATGAAGAAAAATTGAGGATATCAAAAAATATAAAGACTTGTTATCTAATAAAACATCTCGCTAATAATTGTGTATCATTTAGTTTTTTAAATTAGCAAAAGAACTGAATAACATAAGCAAATAGATTTTTCAAGAATGATTTGGTATTTAATTGAATGATCTTTAAAATTTAGTTGTAGCAATGTTTAAACCGACACAATTTTGGGTGCATACTGTGGTTTATATATATATATATATATATATATATATATATATATATATATATATATATATATATATATATATATATATATATATATATATTTTACGTTCGGTTACAACTTTTTTATACGTCGATTCAACGTGCGTGTGTTTACCGAGGAAGGTAAAGTTAGTCTTATTAATAATATATTATTTAGTACAATTAGTACAAAAATACTTTATTCTGGGGGAAAACGACACATTAAATCTTAAAAGTACCTTTATTAATATATTAAAACAAAATATTGAAACCTGTTGTTTCCATGTAAAAATAAATATGAACATAGAAAACAATTTCTTCATCTTCTTAAAATTTCTCTTTTTTTGGGTGTATCTTGTTGGATGGATGTTGATGGGTCTATGGGTTTGGGCTATTTGTAGGTGCTTATTGAGATCTTTTTGTCGCCTAAAAACAGATATATAACATGTATCTTATGTTGAATTTCATAATTTAATAAATAATTATTATGTTAAATTAACCGCAATGAGATATATTAATATAATAACAAAAAGGTAGTTTAATATAAATATGACGATATAAAGTATTAATAAAATTCCATTATAATTATCAGATTTAGTCGTATTTCCAGTAAGATTGGAAGAAGTATACAAGTATTTTGTATGTTCAATTGTGTAACCTTCGATTATAAGATCATACACCTTTAAAGTGAATACCTCGACTAGAAATAGAGTGTCCGACTGGCAAAGGAATTGGGGCTCTCCAGGTAAGTAAACTTTAATTTATTTCATCCTGTATATGATCATTACCAGTTAGAACTGCGGTATTGGTTGGTTATTGTCAATGTCAACATGGTTCAGGTATAACATCATCAAATTAACAATGGAAATAGCGATTCAAAATCCAGAAATTAAAAAGTTGCAATATCAAATAAACGAAATTGATGAAACTACAAAAATACTTTACAAAATTAAGAAAGAAATAATTACAAAGTTAGAAAAAACAAAGCAAAATATAAGAACATTCACCTCTTTATTACAGCCAACTAGCCTAGAAATTAGACTTTCCGTGTTAGTACGAGACAAGACGGTCTCGTTGTTGGATAGGTGAGTTATTTTGACAATTTATTGTACTGTTGGACAGTCTGTCAAATAACCTATTATGTTCAGTCATTGAAAGAATTGTTGGTTTATTTTTGTATAAGTTGCAATAAGTTTTTAAAAATGAGTGCGACAGGTGAAGCGCTGTCACTTCTAAATGCAATCAAGAGAGAATTCGATAGAAGTCTTTCTTTGTTAAGTTTACAAATATTAGGTACAGATTTTGATATACCTGAGTAAGTTACAAACATTGTATTTCAGTGGCCAATTTTAATTAATCATATGATTTATTTTTAGTAGTATTGATTTTTAAAGTTGTAAGGGGCGTAAAGCCATGCAACAGAATACCGCAATGCAACACCGTCGCGTAGCAAATTCTGGATGCTATTCCCCATTGTAACATCACAGCGCCTCTTTCGATACCAGTTTTTAATCGTTGCATCAAATGTCATGCGTTTATGTTGTACTATATGTTTGGAACGTTTATCTTGTTTGGAAGAATACATGAATTAATGGGACGCGATAATGTAATACACAGCGATGTTGTTTCGTCTCGAAATTAGTCAAACCGTATCGTAGTCGCACAGCACGGCAGAGTTACGTTACAGTGTTATGTTATATGTCTGTAAGCACCTTCAAATTATTTTAGTTCAGCGGTTCCCAACCTTTTTCTACTTACGAACCCCTACTAAAAACCGGAATAAATTGGTGAACCCCCTGTGTAGTCATTAGGAATAGTAAATGAAACAGTAAAATTGGGTTATTAAAATTTATTTTCCTTATTGAATAACTGTTAGTAACGGAAAACTAAAATATAGCTTAACCTACAAAAAATAATTATTACAAAATGAATACAATAGTACAAAACTTGAAAAATACCCTCAATGGGATATTTGTGCCTAATTGGTGGAACAAAAAATTCAAAATTTGAGTCGATGTCTGAAAGTTTGAGTCTTCGACCAGGTTTTGCATTTAACCTGTTTCTGTACTTATCTTTCAGGTAAGTGTATATTGAAAATCATTTTTCACATAGATATGTTGTACAAAAAGGCAATAAAATTTTAACGTCATTTCCGGCAAACAGGATACTCATTTCTTACAGTGATCCAAAAATCAATTAAAGAGTGATCTTTAAAACATTTTTAGGGAATTGTCAGAGGATAAGTCAATGAGCTTTTTTCCAGTAATGTTAAAGAAGTATCTGAAGTTATTTGTCTTGAAAAGGATTATGTATCCAGTTGTTCGGTCCAGATATAATAGGTTCATTAGGGAAATAATTCTTGAATGTTAATTTAAGGTGTTTGAGATGTTCAGAAATATCCCTTGTAATACTTTCGTTAAGTTGAATTTCATTTTCTAATAAAATAGTGTTGAGAGAACCAAAACATTTGTACTCATTCACCTGCTGACATTGAATCCAGCAGTTGAACTTCTTTAGCATGGCTGTCATTCTGTCATGCACATTGAAAATGGTAATACCTGAGCCAGACAGATTTAATAAATCATTTAATTTAGAAAAAATGTCGGTTAAGTAGCATGTTTTCGTGACCAAAGAATATCAGATGCACAAGACGACAAATGAAATGGATGGGCAAGAAAAAGTGCTTGAACTTCAGATTTCAATTCGATTAAGCAGGTCATAACCTTTCCACGAGAAAGCCATCCAACTTCTGTATGAAGTAGTAAAGAAACGTGGAGGTTTCCAAAGTCCTCACAAAGCGCACGGAATAAGCGATAGTTTGCAGCACGCGATTTTATAAAATTTACAATTTTTACAGCGTCGCTTAAAGTACTGGATAACTCTGTAGGTATGCGCTTATATGCCAGTGCTTGTCTATGAATACAGCAATGAGTCTATTCAATATTCTCGTTGATCTTCTTTACCCGCACCACAAGACCAGTCTGCGAAAAGTTAAATAGAGTACCTGAGATTTTAAAATATTTTTCTGGGCCGTGTAGTATTCACATTTGTCTCACTTCAGAATCTCCACTTCTCCAAGCTTCTGTCCTGAAGGAGAGTAATTTAGACTAGTTTCTCGGTTATCTCGAATGCTACGTATTTTAAATTAATAAAAATATAGCCCTTTACGACCAATACAAGCCGAGATAGAATTCTTTTTTTTCTAAAAATCGCTGCATTGTTTGAATGCTGTGGTTTAACATAATCATCACAATATGAAGTATGGAGTAGAAGCATAAAACGTGTCAATCAAAAATTTTAAAGTACGTGTTTTTTAAAAGATTTGTGTACGCAATCAAGATTACAATAACCTGAATTTATTGAATATATTTAATACACTTTCTTTGGAAAATAGGCGTCTAAGGATATATTTATGGAGCCAATATAATCAAACTGTTAAATGCATGGGGGTACTTCTGGACTTACGACTAAGCTGGAATAATCATATTGATGCTCAAACCAAGAAGGCCATATGTGTTTTTTGAGCTTGTAAGCGAGTAGTGAAAGTAATATACTGGATATATGTCATGGTGATCCGTCCTATGATTACGTACTTCGTTACTGCATGGTGGCTTAGTACAGCCAAGTGCAATCACCCTCTGGAGGTTCGAATGAATCTCCTTCCTCTCGACTTATTCGTAGAAAATGAGACCTTGAAAGCAATTTACCGACACAGTTGTCTGGGGTATCTCGGAGCAGGAACTAGCGGCTGCCTGTGTAGCTGGGGGAGCGTTGTGGAGAGATGCCCTTCGCTCCTTATTTAAACAGACATGGCGCAAATTTTGAAACCAAACCACTCTCTTGAGTTTCCGAGATTCTTTTAACAAGCACAGAAGACTGGGAGGAAAAGCAAATTTTACCCAGAAATGGATACTGCGTACCGTCTAACAAAGATGAGGTCTGCGTCTGAGCCATACGGACCCAATCCATTATACCTCTTCTCTTCCAATTACTGTTGGTAGGAAATCCAACGAGGCTTAAGCATTGAGAATCACAACTCTTATTCATTCCATCAAGGATATTTTATATATATATATATATATATATATATATATATATATATATATATATATATATATATATATATATATATATATATATATATGAAGTAAAATGCGAACAGTAAATGCAAGTTGCATAGTTAGAATAAATTTTAATAAAATGCAATTTACCCTATTCCACCACCATTGAGATGATGGCCCACCTGTACCACCATACCGAGAAGAAAGTCAAAACTTACCCTCCCCGCCACAGTGATACCAACCTCTAACACAGAAAGGATATGATGGAGAGAAGTTTGCATTTACTGTTCGCATTTTACTTCATTCAAACACGAAGCTGCATATAGTTGTATGTTTGCTGAATGTGATTTCAGCACTACAACGGAATAATGTGGATATATCCACTGCTATTGCATCTCAGAGTGAGTCCACACGATAAGAAAAATCTGGGCGGCAGCGTAGCGTAATAAGACATATGTCAAATTTCAAGCATTGTGATTTGTTAGATTTAAAAAAAGACAAAGATCGAAGATTTCCCGCCTAAAGCCGCCTTTTCCAAGGTCATTACGCCAAATGATGTTGAACTTTTCAGCGGACTGCTTTAAAAATGGCGGAAACTGTTTATTTCCAATATTTTGTATGAAAACATAACCTATATTTTTTTTAAACTTTGTTGTTTTATTTATATATTTTATTTAGCGAGTTTTGAAATAATAGATATTTATGAACTATGTTAAATTGTTTTAATTCATTTAAAATGCTTGTTACCGAAAATCATTACTGCTTGGTCCTCAAAAAAAAGTTTATTGTTCATTTTTTTATTAATTTCATAACAATTGCAATAATACAGGTGTTCGTTATATAAATTAAAGCTTATGAAATAAAGGCCATTATATAATACAATTTCTATTCAACGACAATCTCTGATATCGAGACTCTAATCCACAGACATGCCCTTAGCTATGGTTACCCGATCAAATAATGAGATTCCCTGACAATATCCCTAACGTTTTTGTAAATATCCGGACATTTTATCTGAATGTTGTATGTTAAGGCAATGAGATTTTCAAAATTTTTGCAATCAAAGCATCAAATGCCAATATCGAGTGAGTCTTCTCATTAATGGGAGCGTAGTGGACTAAGGAGAGACATAGACTGTCTATATTGTTATAAGCTTTGCCTTTCGCTGCCACTAATGTTATAACTTTGCTAGTTCTGCTTTTAGTTTATCACTGGTTTCGATGAATTCAAATAAATCTTCTAATATTACTTTTTTAATATTTTATTATAATGTTCACTAAATCATGAGGTAACAACAGTTTTTGTTCTTACTTATTAATTTAATGTTACTATTGTAGTTTTTTGATTTTAGTTCCTTTCGTCTCAACGTTCATGTCCTAGTTATATTCTATTCTATATCTAAATTATATATTTTAGTCATAGGCGTACTAACAAATATAACATAACTATTTATTTACATGATTACTGTAATGAAAAAGTGTGTATTTATGGGACGATGACAATATGAACAAAACTAATGGTCTCTGTAAAAAGTAAAGTTTTAGAGTTTCGGAGATTAAGGCATGCTTTTGTTTCGAGCCTATTAGAACATAAATCTACTTAAGATATAATTGTTTCTTAAAGGAGTATTAAATATTAGACTATAATTGCCTATTAATCCATAAGAGTAACTTAAAAATATATATAGTAATTTAATAATTTGTAGTAATAGTTGGTTTACAACAATGTATTCTGTTAAGGTTCTACTCTAGACACAATTTAACTTAAAGAACATATCATGTGAAGAATGTCATGAAATGGTTATAAAAGTCCAGCAATTGCCAAAAGAAACGTCAAGCAATAAAAAGTATGAAACTAAATTTATTAATATACTAAATTAACAATTCACTCATTTTGTTAACGTTTAATCAATTTATTTTTTTCTCACTAGAATGATTAAAAAATATTTTTTCATTACTTATATTTTCCTCTTTTAATTTCAAAAAAATACTGACAATTGCAGTTTTTTCCTGTTTCTTCTTAACAAGGGGCTAAAATTTCAGACAAGTCAGGAAATATTTGTGAAATAAATTGAATTGAATTGAATTCCTGTAGTCTGGTAACCCTACCCTTAGCAAATTTTATATAAACCTATTATAAACAATTAAAAAGTAAAAATTAACATTGATGGAAATTTAATAACAGAAATCCAGTTAGTGTCATACGTAATGTATTCTAAAAACTCCAAACAATTGTAATTATTAAAACGATTGTTAAAATAACACTTTATATTGAAACTCTCGTCTTTGAACTCCTTGGCAATTCTTTACCAGGCAGAAGTGGCAAACTTAGGAAATAAAACTTGTTTTAAAGAGTCTCATATTATTGCACAAGTAACATGACTAATATCAGAAACACTGTTTACCGACTCGGAATTCGCACTGTTGCTTTCACATGCTGATTTCATCAGCTAAATATAACAATGTTTTTTCAAACCTAGTAATAAGTGTATAGCTGTACACATTTCCATAGCGTGTTTCCTAATTATTGGCCCAACAACAGGTTTTCAAACTCACCAAGAGTAACAGTAAAATATTTTTAAAAAATCAGGATCAATTTCTCGCATTTCTTGAATTAAATCATTAGTATGTCCAAGCCTTTCTCCAATGTTTTTCTCAAAAACAGATCGGACCTAGTAGCGACGACTTTTCCGTTTTTTTAATAAAGAATATATTAATAATATCCTTATCTTTTGTAATTTTTTCTTTAGTTTTCTTTTTCTACATAACAACATTGCTGCAATTATTTTTTTTATTTTCTTTCATTTTAATTTATACATAAATAAATATTATCAAAAAATCAGAAAAAAGTTAGGTTACCACAAAAAAAACATTACGACTGCACGATAAAAGTTCCCCGTGTGGACGAGACATTTTTAACATAAATGGGCGTAATACGCCTACGCCGAAATTTTTGGTATCGTGTGGACTCACTCTCACACGGAGGAATCCGTGAAAGCCGCATAAACATATATACTCCAACCGGCGGGAGGTCGGCGAAGCCGCGTTCAGTGTTTGCATGCTTCCTTCCGATCTGTGCTTTGCACAGCCAGGTGCATGTCGGTACCCTGATGAGTCTAGTAGAGACGAAACATGTACCTCTGCCGTATCACTGTGGCGAGGAGGGTAAGTTTTGACTTTCTTCTCAGTATGGTGGTACAGGTGGGCCATCATCTCAATGGTGGTGGAATAGGGTAAATTGCATTTTATTACAATTTATTCTAACTATGCAACCTCTAACACAGAAAGGATATGATGGAGAGAAGTTTACATTTTACTTCATTCAAACACGGAGCTGCATATAGTTGTATGTTTGTTGAATGTGATTTCAGCACTACAACGGCATAATGTGGATATATCCACTGCTATTGCATCTCACACGGAGGAATCCGTGAACGCCGCATAAACATATATATATATATATATATATATATATATATATATATATATATATATATATATATATATATATATTACCTAGAGTGTCTTAGAATCAATAGTTATAAAAATTTGTCAATATATCATTTCGGCAAGAAAATAATTTCGGTTTTATAGTGTGATATAAATTTTTTTTTTAAACACAAAGAATGAACTTTCATCAATTACATATTTTCTATTTTGTTCAATAAACTTTTACCATCTTTCTTGCAGCTTCATGATTCCGCGCTTATAGAAATTTTGCTTCATATCAGCAAAAAAACTGAACCCAGTAGGATTTAAGGTCACCATCATTTATAAAAGTTTTATCATTCAAAGAGTTTTGCAAACTTTGCAATAATCAGATGGTGTAGGTCAGGGTTGTATGGAGGATGCGACATCATTTCCCAATTAAGCTATAATAATTTCCCACGAGCTATTAAAGATGAGTAAGACTTTGCAAAATCATGATGAAACACAATTCCTCTACAATATGTCAATTCTGACCGGTTTTCTTTGAATGATTCATCCAATTTCATTAGTTGTTGACAGGACAGACCTAAACTGATCGTCCAGCCTCTTGGAAGCAGTTAAAAATACACAACCCCTGTAGGTGCCCAAATAGCACACTTCAGTCCACTGGATATCCATCGTTTATCCAAAGCGGGACATACTGGGTATCCATGGGATGTCCAGAATTTGTCCACCAACTATACGTTTGTCCCACTCATGGACGTCTTTTTGGATTACATATATTGTCCAAGTATGGATCATTTTTGGATATTAATAGGACTAATTTTGGATGTCCATATATTGTACATTCTTGACCCGATTGTGGACATATTATCCGATGGTATTGTGCTTTTTGGATAAATAGGTCATAATCTATGGTTCCCTCTTCTTGACGTTCCGGTAACGTGAATGGTAGATATTTTCAGAATTTGCGTAGGGTCCGAGAGCTTACAGTATCTAATTAATCTGCACTTCTGAAGACACAGACCACTCATGTCATCAAAACGTCGATAACAAGTAACCATAGATGGCCCTATTAGTCCCAAAAATTAAACAGATATAAATTACATTAGCGAACCAGGTAACAGGAACTGGATCCACATATTACACTTATTGATTACAGTTGTCAAGTTTTTAATACAATACTATATAAGAATATAAAATTTTATAATTAGTCGAATTGCAAGTGCTACAAAATATAGCTTCAATTGATTTAAATTGTTCAAGCTGTAGAAGGATCGCTATGAATAAGTTATCTGGTTCCATAGTAATAGGTACAATTTCAATTGGGTAATAGAAAATATACCAATTATTTAAATAAAGACTTTTTATTGTTACAATATTTATTTTTTTCTAGATTTATTTCTGTCGTTTAATCTCTTCTGCCATTGTCTAATCTCGTCTTCGGCTGTTTTTTATCGGCCCCCCATTCTTCTACCGCAGCTGAAAATTAATAAGGTTTAACGTTAAATGATGCAGTATTTTATGGTTTTGTAGGAATTTAAATATCTCTCTCTCTCTATGTATATACATACATATATATATATATATATATATATATATATATATATATATATATATATATATATATATATATATACATAGAGAGAGAGATATTTAAAAAACCATAACACTTACAGAAGTCTTTCAAAACAATGACAACTATTTCAATATATATATTAGTGATGTAGTTTTAAGTAGTATTTCTTTAAGTAAGTACAATGATATCATTTATAAGTTATTTGCCTCTCAGGCTCGGACTTAGTTCAACCAAAAAACTGATTGGATTGTTGGTTTAATATTTTACTTTTAAGAATAGTGTATGTAACTGGCTAAAATATTTTACTTTTAAGAATAGTGTATGTAATTGGCTAAACTGTTGTAGATACTGTATTGAATAAATGAATAAATTTATTTAATTTGTAAATATTAAGAGTTGAAGTCAAAGGTTTTTTTATTGCCTGCAATTATACGTTTTTGAGTAGAAATAATAATTCTCAAATTAAATGGAGAAAAACGATTTTTCACCTTTCAATTATTAATAAAAAAAAATTTGCCAAAGGCCGCGAGACTAAAGATTCGTATCCTCTGGAAGAATGATTTACAACAAGAAAAATTCCATTTGGATTTTATATTTGTTTTTGCCTACTAACTGAATCTTCCTAGTCTAAAAATAGGTGCCTATTGCTTTTCAGTTAAAGACCTTTCTGCGTATTTTACAATACTGCGACAATCCAAACCGAACGATTTACAGTACTTACTATTTTTAAAGTGTTTCAGAAATGCTGTTTAAATTACTGGTGATGTAAAATATTCAAACTTCTTTACTTAATAGGTTTAGGGTATTGTCGCAGGTGTACCGTTAGAATCCGTTAGCCAGCGTAATTAAAAAAAAATTATCCAGATCCTTTAAAATTTGTGTCTGATGCAGACTTTTGTCCGTTTTCCCCACTGTGCATCTGTGTTTCCACATAGTGAAGCAGTTCGCGTAGTCAATTTTTGGAATGGTCCTGAGTGCACTTGTCGCATTCATTTGAATCGTCTGTATGGCGTCGAAATGCTGTTTTTAAAGCAGAATTTTCAATTTTGAGAAGAGCCAAAAGTCGCAGGGGGCTATATCGGAACTGTATGGAGGCTGGCGAAGTTATGTGATGTTGTGTTTTACCAAAAACTGTTGCATAAGGTTTACCGAATGCGCAGGCGCATTGTCATGGTGAAGAAGCCGTCGCCATGCAATATTTTCAGAACTTCAAGATAAAATTCCTTATTGATTGTCTGATCTTTCCGAGCATATTCATGATACACAATATCTTCATAATCGAAGAAAACAATCAACAAGTACTTAACATTGCCTTGACTTTGACGTGTTTTTTTCGGTTGTGGCTCGGATGGGAGCTTCCACTGTAAAGACTATTATTTCGTTTCGGGATTATAACTATAAACCCATGATTCTTCACCCATAATGATCTTTTTGAGCACATTTTCATCATGAACAACCATTTCCAAGTTGTCCTGAGCGACTTCAAAGGGAAGCATTTTCTATTCTACCGTGAGCAATTTCGGAATTAATTTCACACACTCGCTAGTAATTCCCAAATTCTCCGTTAAAATTCTCGAAAAGCAGGTTTTTGGAATGCCAAGATCACTTTCTAATTCACGAACGGTTAAACGACGATTTTCTCTAATCGCGAGTCGCACATGCTTCATATTTTCCGGTGTTATTGTGCTCGAAGATCGACCAACACTTAGATCATATTTAACAGAAGTGTGGCCATCTTTGAACTGCTCGTAGCACTATTTTATCTGTGTTTTGCTCATAAGCTCATCCCCAAAGGCCTTTCGAGTTTAAAACAAAACTTGATGCAAATTAGCTGTACACAGCTTTCCGTTATTTTCAATGACAACAAAACCGGATGAACGTAAAAAAGCAATAAAAACGACACTATACGTCTGAACGAACAAGGAGAATTGGTAGTTGCGGTAATTAGCAAGGTCGTGAGGGGTCCCTGGTTACAGAGTTTGCTCGAACGTCATGGCGTGAAGTTATGAACGCATGACTTCAAACATTTTTGGTGAAATGAATTATGCATTTCTTTTTAAAATAGATAAGCATTTTTATATTATTTTTTAGAGACATAAGCCATATCCAAAACCTTCACGATGTCGTGGTTCAAGATTTAACAACTCTTAAAAAAAGTTTGGATAATCATATAGCTATTGTGGAGAAAACAGAGCTTATGATGAACATTTTAAATTACAAAATGTATGAAATACAATATACGTTTCGTACGCAGCTCGATCAATTACAAAAAAGAAAAGAAAGTATCATTAAATTATCTACAAGTGGTCAAGATGAGCCTAAGACAGCTATTGAGATGGTCGAGTTGGAAGATGAAATTTCGAATTTGGAACAAAATCAACAGAAAGAAATGGAATGTGTCAAAGAACAAAAAATTGTAAGTTGGAAATCTTATCAAAAATAAACAGTACCGGACAAAATAAGGAAAACAAATCAATATCCATACTAAATACTGGGTAGCCCAAATATTTACATAGCGTTGTTTTAGAGACATTTGTTAATGCAATTTATTTATGTTTATTCTTAGTTGGTAACCGATAGGTAGTTTATAGTACTTTGCGGCCGGCATAATGTTTATTTTAAAAGTAATATTTACTTAGGGTTTGAATTATAAATAGCCAAAAGTAAATTGCCTATAGAGTGTAAATTTATAAATGCGTTTAGGAGTATTATATTGTTTATGCAATTAAAGGAATTAATTTTAAAATACAAATCTAGTATTAAACAAACAGTTGTTTCGACAAAAAACTTTAGTAATATACCTAAAACTGAGAGACCTAGAAAAACGATTTATAAGGCAGAAAAATATAAATATTTTACCAAAGAAAAACCTTGGCGTCCATCACAAAAAATAAACCGAATTTCGATTCGAAGAAGCTCAAAATAGCATTGACTAGGTATGTATTTTCTTTGGAAATAGTCAAAGAGGTAGTAAACCCTTGATGTAGCTGTCTGCGTGTAAGGCTGGAAATTTAAATAAAATCGTTTTAAATGTACACAAATCTAAAAAAGATCATAATTCAGATCTTGGAATTTTTTATAAAATTAGTTCTCCGTTGTCGTCTACGTCGAATTCGTTGCCGTCTTCAACATACTCTAAGAAACAAAACCTATTTTATTTTTTAGTTAAATGCATACAAAATATAACTTAAAGATGCGTAATAAAATAAGGCCCCGAATTACCGAAAATTTTCTCTTCGGTCTCTGCAGACTGATTTTCGCCAACAACAGCGGATTCCTTTGATACTATATCATAAACTGATGAAGGCATTGTTTCTCCATCGAACAAATTAAAAGTGTATTGGCCATCCACTAAAACCCAATCATTATTATCAGGAGGAGGTGTTGAAGGATTTTTTACATGAGCGTTTCGCTAGATATTTGTAATACTGTGATCGACAAAACCTACTTGTCAAACACACGTTGCTGTTAACATTGAAATATTACCAAATGTTTTTCTAACAATTTTTCTTATATTTTGTTAACTGCTATATCAGTTCAATAATGTAAAAAATTACAATTAATTTTTTTACTTGTTTTGGCCACTGGATTTTGCAAAGTTGTTGAATCTGATTCAACAATGTTACCTGTTGATGTACATCATCCTTCACTATAGATAACATGCTCTTATCGAATGTGCAAACAAAACAAACTTAAATGAAAAAAAAAACATTATACATATAAAACTGATTTTCTTAGGAAGTACCAACTTTCGCCAGACAGTGACTTGGTCTTTTCTACGTGAGGGTCTTGTTGAAGAGGCTGTGGCGGCATTTCATCAGCATATAGATATAATTCCTAATGAGACGGTACCAAGGACTTTGTTCAGGCATAGTAAGTACCCACCTTGGTTCACTAAGGATGTAATTCACTTTTTAAAAAATAAAGAGTTGCTATGGCGGAAACACAAAAGGTCTAAGGAGACTAGCGACTATTTATTTTTATCTTGCAAATGTTGAAGCGAAATTTAAAAAATCGTTCTGGTCCTATATCAATCTTAGCAAGTCTAACCGTACTCTGCCAGCTATGTCTTATCAAAATCAGGACGTAACTAATCCCACTGACAGGGTTGCAATTCTTATCCCATCTCAGTATCTAAAATATTGCCTAAAGACGTTGAAAAAGCCTGGAAAAAATTGAAAGCCAAATTCACCGCGGGTCCTGCTTCCATTCCTTCGTTTGTCGTAAGGGATTGATCTTGGGAGTATGCTGAGCCGTTGTCTATAATTTTCAATTTAAGCATTCAGAAATGTTTTGTCCTGGCCTATGGAGGAAATGAAAAATCTGTTCGGTGTTTAAAAAAGGATGATAGAACCAGGGTCGAAAATTATCGTCCCATAGTGATAGTATGCAATTTTGCAAAGGTGTTTGAGGGAGTCCTTCAGGAACAAATATTGTTTTACATAGCGCCTTTTATCATGTATCAGCAGCATGGTCTTGCTTCTGGAAAGTCAACCGTGATCAATCTTCGTACACAGGCCGATGTGGTTTACACAGATTTTTCTAAAGCATTTAATCGATTTGATTAAGGTGTTTTACTTTTTAAATTGTTGAATTTTGGTTTCAATGACAGTCTTACTAGATTTTTTGGAAGCTACTTATTAAACCGCTCTCAATATGGTGAATACCGTGGTCATAGATCTAGTAATTTTCTAGTAATGTTGGGTGTTCCCAAGGGTCTATTTCAGGTCCCTTTCTTTCTAACGTTTTTATTAACGATATCACATGGTTGAGTAACAGCTGCCTACTTTATGCAGATGATTTAAAGATTTTCCGGGACGTACGGAGCCCCTAGCGATTGCTTCAGCATTGAACTGGATGTCATGAAATTAAATGCTTGGTGTCACAAAAACAAACTGCCTCTAAACATAGACGCCTATTATGCATGAGTATGGAATAAACGGTGCTTTTCTAAGGCAGGTTAACTACATTAAAAAGTCTAAGAGTCACGTTTGACTGCAAACTTACATTTGTCTATCATATTAATGATATAGTGTCGAGATCTTACCGAAGACTGGGCTTTCTAGCGAGATCTACTAGTGAATTTGGGTCGCTCCAGGTCATAAGCACATTATGTTATTCTCTTGTACGAAGAAAACTGGAATATGCCTCAGTTATCTGGAATCCTTATTACCATGACCCTGAAAAATTAGAGAAAACTCAATATCGTTTTTTTTTAAGATTCTTAACTTTTAAATGGGACGTGTTTCATCCACAGACTACTATATCTCGCGAGAGTCTATTGACAAGATTTAATTTCACCACTCTGGAGAAGCGCAGTAACGTGGCTCATGTACTCTTTTTATATAAACTGGTTAACATCAAGATTTCGGCAACTGATTTGCTCGCGAGAGTTCATTTTCATGTTCCAGGGATAACTAGATCTCCAGTAATTTTCTATTTGCTGGAACCAAGAATTAATGTAATACAATTCTCCCCATTATATTCCATGTATTCCCTTTATGATCGCCCGAAAGATAAATTTGATATATTTCACTGTAATTATTTTGTTGTCAAATCGATTTGTTATAATATTCTGTGACTGATTTATAGACTATGTTATACTTATTGTAGTGTCTGGATTATGAATGTAATATTAGGATTTAAGTAACACTGTTCGTTTCCTGTCTAATAATAGGGACTCTGGTCCTGTAGGGTAATGTAAATAAATAAAAAAATAAATATTTAATAAAAAGAAATTGCCAAATATAGCTGTCGAAACGTTGCAGTGCTTTTCTATTGATAATTTGCTCCCAAAATCTCTACCAATGCTGACTTGTGTTTTATGGATCGAACAATCTACATAAGCCAGTGATAGTGGAAACAGAGTAATAGGATATAACAATTTTTTGTAAGTCAATTTTGTGTTTTATTAATATGGCTATCTCCTAAACTTTTCCACTAGCTTTTATTTTCTTTTTCATTGTTTCTGAGGGACATTATTCATTATTTTTACCCGAGTTATTTTCTCTTCAAACATTTATTCATCTAATGAACATTCTGTAGTGAACTTTTCCTTCAAAAATTCACTAGTTCATAAAAATTCAATAAGTAATCTTGAAGAGGGGTTGAAGCAGCTTTACCGTTAGCCATATATAGAAATTCACAGTGAGAATTTAATGTAAATGGATCCATGAATTTTTCAAATATATTTATGAAGTTCCATAGTCGTTTGCTACCTTTTTTATTGTGTTTCCTTCAAGTGCCGCAGCTACATCATTTCTTTTCTCAAACCTGTGATGTTTATCGCGTGAGATATGATGACAGTTCTTCTATGGTGACTCTTAGTCCTTCGTCGACGGGAGGAAATGGAGTTTGTAAAATGAATCACATCTGTTAATCATCTCCCTGTATCGGCGTCTATAGTTTGTTCCAATGTTAAATCCGCTGAATGACTTGAAAATGGTTTATTAGTTTATTTCATTCCGAGAAATTCTTCTTGTACAGCTTTCTCTATATCTGGGTGTGTAAATTCAATTTTAAATAAGTTATCGTAGTATTTTACTAGCCATCGTATATAATTAGGTTGATTGATGACAAAGAAAAACAAAGATTTTTTTAAAAGACATATTAAATAATGAAAATTCCTAGGTTCTTATAATTTATAGTAATTGACAAAACCCTTATACATTATATAAAATTTTACCGTCTTGCCAAAATAACCATTTCTATATGCCTCTTTTTATATTGATATTCATTAATAATGTCGATTTTTCTTAATTGTCTATTATATTTTCAGTTCAATCGATGAATTTGGGAAAATGTGCGTAAATGTCCTCATTAATTATATTATTTTTTTTTTCAGGAAAGGATTGAAAACAATATTTCTAATCCGCCACTCATTAATGAATGTAGTCGCTTACAGTGATTAAAATGTTTCCCTTTTAAAAATCCATCGATAGAACCATTTGCCGTGTTTCCTTCCACAGTTATATTCATTATCCCACATAATAAAGATAGTCACGGGGTGCGAGCGTTATACAGGTTCGAAAGTGCGAGTTAGGCAGTAAACCTAACGGTTGAACGTTGTATGTTGAGCAAGTATACGATGTTTTTCATGGTCTGGCAGTACTTGCATCCGCCGAAATTGTCTGGCTTTGGGCAAAATGTTATATTTCAACTTGTGTTAAAATTTCAACCCTACATGACAACGTTTATTTTCTCCTTTATATTGCTCACCTTTGGTCTGGCAGGTACTCGCGACTGGCCATTTTTTTCTATAACCCACTATATTTCAACTAAAACACATCTACATGTCAATCTTACACCTTTAAATTTAAAAATATTCGTGTCTATCTTTAAAACGGTCTTATAAAAATCGCAGTCTTACACGTAGACCGTTACTTTAAGGGTTCACTAGCTCACCTACTATAATTTACAGAAGACTCGTGTTTAGAGCAAACGGATATTAGATCAGGTTTTCCGTTCGGTTCTGTCAATATCCTGTAAATAATTCGAAAATGCGTCATAATTACAATGGACCGCCCAAGTTCTGACGTCACGCGGGGTTTAACCTTTCCAAACAAATTGATACTAGCAGCTAAACCGGATTTCTTGTTTATTGTTAATGTAGTTGCCAATAAGGGCGATCAGTGTGAAAAATTTTGTTTATGCTTAAAAAGAGAAAACGTTTTCGATTAGTAGTACCTTTCTTTCTAATGGCGTTGCTAAGCATGATACTCCAAACATCATTGGATACCCCTGTCATTTGATCGTCATTAGAAAAAAAATACTATTCATCGAAAAAGCTTTTATAGGCTCGGCAATCTATATATTTAACGTTTATATCTATGGCTGTCCTCGATTTGTATGGAAAGGTTTAAAGGCAAGTGACGTCAGACTTAGGTAGTCCATAGCAAGCTAAATTGGAAACCAAAGTTATGGGGACAGTAAAAATTCGAGTCGAGCTTTTCGTTTGAATTGGGTAGGAGCAGTGGCGGACTAAGCCCGTTGGAGGCCCGGGGCGGCAGAAGTGAATGAGGCCCTCGGTCTGCTTAGAAATTGATGTACTTGTAGTGCGCATTGCGTAAAAAATGAATAATATAGATGTAATGGCTGAAAAAAGAAATAAAGTATTTATAATGTGTATATTCTAGGCTCTAGAAATTGTAACCAGCAGATAGAATGGAAAGAACTAATAAATAGAATAAGAAAGTAACTTTTGTTTTACATGTCTAAAAACAAAGCTTGTACAATTATATCAGTTCGTCTCGTAAACTTCGATAAGAGATGGTAGTTATTATTGATATTATTATAGTTTACGTTTCATGCAACTTTTTATATAAATTTTCTGCTGACCACACCCATTGACCATTGCCGTGGCCTGACAATAGGTACTTACCTAAGTTTATATTTTGCATACGTGTCGGGCCTCCAACTCCAAACTACCTCTTACTTACTGAACAATTTTGGCCTTGTTGGAAATTAAGAACGACTTATAGAATTTTGGTGGCCCCTCCAGGACCAGAGGAGACCCCTAAGTCCGCCACTGGGTAGGAGCACTATTGTTTTTGAAAATCTGCTTTATTTATTTCTAGGATAGTCAAAAAGCCTACGAAAGAGCGTGCCAATCAATGGATCAAAATTTTGAAAAAATGATCAATGGTTTTAACAAACTCCTAATCTTGATCGAGGCGGAAAAATCAACTCTTGGTCTTTCACAGACTAAACTTATCGACGTTAAATTTGCTGACGAAGTAGAAAAATTTAGAAACGATATCGAAAAATTTACAGAGCTACAAACTACAGGATGGAAAGAGTTGTATCCAGAGGAGAGAATATCAGGTAGCTTTAGGAATTTGATTTTTTCGTTTAAAGATATGTGCTTTTGTTTATTTAACAAACATGTAAGTTTTTTGACTAATGCATTATAGAATTAAATCATTTTGTTGTTGTAATTTTGTCCTTGACATTTACATTTACCGACAATGTATTCTTTAATCATGAATTAAATGATTTTTTTTTTAATTTATGAAAATAAATTGGTTTTGCTTGGTTATTTTCTTTTTCCATTATTATTCTTTAGACAAATGTTTCAAAAGGTAACTTATCTGTAAAGTATCCTTTTTTTATAATTAATTAGTAAACATTTCTATGCCACTAGGGAAAATCAATAAAAAAAAATCAATTTTTATACCTTGATTATTGTGAATTGAGGAAAATGGCAAAAATTTGTTTTTAATTGATTATATTAATCATAATACTGCCGATAATAAAATTATCTTATGGTGACGAGTCTCTTCTTACCGTGCGTCAAGTGTTATGAATAAAATTTATATATTTTTTTCTTCTTGGTTTATTGTTTACAAGAAAAATACATTATTTTTATTTTCTTTTTCAACATGAAGAAATGGGAATGCATTTGTTGTAGTAGTAACTCAATATTTAGGGGAAAGGGATTTTAACAATTCAAAAATAAAACTTTTCATAATACAAAAATTTTTCCAAAAAAATGAGCAATAACGTATAATGGTTGGTTCATACTTCCAAAAATTTACATTAACAATTTTTAATTGCAAGTTAAAATAACATACTTTACTTTAATCTTTTCATAGTTCCAACTAAAAATTAACAATTAGAAATTTTGGCCTCATTCGTGTCCGCTTTTGGATGTTTTCAGCTGGAGGAAAAATTGACAAGTACATCAAAATACAAAAAAAATATTATAAACAAATAAAACTTAAAAAAAAATGTGTCATAAAATAGTCGAAACACTTTAAAATAAAATTAGTTAAACAAACAATTGGAAAGAAAAAAATTACGGTTTACCTTTAGGTTAAGACTATAAATGCACGATTTTGACTGGTAATCCTTAATTTTTACTAATTGTTGAATTTTGAAGTATGAACAACCCATTTTTATTCGGTAATGTGTTAGTTTGGTGGAAATTCTTAGTGTTAGTTGTTAATTTTTGTATGAACCCTTCCATTATAATTGTAAAATTTTTTTAAATTAGAGATGTTATCAAATCTAATACTAACGATCAAGCTTCTTCTGTAACTAATAGGTTTACTTTTCTCAAATTAAAATGAACTAGGATGGATCTTTAGAAAAAGACACTTTAATATTGTTTTCTTAGAACCTAGAAAAAGGGGGAAAATTCTAGTATCAATAATTAAAATTAATAGAAAATTATCCGCGTTGATAATCTCTCCGATTATAAAGGCCGGGATTATTAAATTATTGTCGGTGACTGTTAACTGATCGGTGTTTCAGATATTATGATGGTATATGAACAAGACCTATAAAGTTGGTCCCGGGAAAGAATACCAAAGCGTCATCAATCTACGAACGTACCAGAGGAGTTTGATAAGTTGATCTTAATTCGCCTATAAATAAAAAAGGATAAGAAACAAAACATAATTCTTTTAATCCAAGATATTCACGTCGAAAAAAAGCTGATATTATGGGTAGAGCAAGATAGAGACAGCAGAGTCATGTATTATTACAAACGTTCTTTTGACTGTTCAATCAAAACATTATTTTAATGACAGTTATCGTTCAAGTTTCATTTATATTGTGTTTTTGAGACATTTTGGGCATTTAAGTGAATTTAAAATAAAAGGTTATTTCATATAAAAGCTATTAATTATAATTTTATAATTTATTACCGGTAAGTATGTATTGTTTTTATTAAAAACACAAACATTTCTAATCTTTAAATCTGCCGCCGGTGTCTAAAGGGCCAACACTCCGTACCTGATTTTAAAGCGTTTTTTACACCATTTTAATCAATTTTAATAATCAGACAATAAAAATTAGAATAGAGTAATGATATTCGATTTGGCTTTTAGATAATGCGAGGGGAGACTCAAGATGTAAGCACAACAGCTGGTGCTTAATTTGTGTGAGTATTTCGAGTTGGAGAAGAGAAACGGTGGTCCTGCGGAATCGGTTTCATCTGCCCAAGAGGTAGAAAAAAATTTATTGTTAGAAATAAATATTTTCAATTAGGTATCATGACAGTAACCACTACTCTTAAAATTTCAAGGAAAACTCTGTAAGTCATTAGAAAAAGGAGAGAAAACAATGAAATTATTTCCTCTTCTGGAAAAATAACTTCACCGAAAAGAAAAAACTACAAATCTTCCCGAAGGAATCAAACTGGAAATTTGAAATCCACCCTACAATATATACGAAGAATCTCTATTATAATATAAACTAATCTTCAAGATTAGTCTGTATTTAACAATCTTAATGTCTTATTTATTATTAGAAATGCATGTGACTCTAAAAAGCTTCAATACTGAATTCACCTACAAAGAGATTGTATATATGGGTAAATCATCTTTAAGTATTTTGCTTAAGGAGCTGGAATTCAAATGCAAAAAGGATGACAACAAAAGATCATTAATTGAAAGAATAAGCATTGTTCCTGCAAGAGCTTATTTTCTTCGAAAGTATATGGAAAATATAGTTCTTATCCAAGAGAAGTAGTTTTCTTAGATGAGAATTGGATTTATTCTGAGGACAACAAAATATTTTCTGGACAGGATAATAATATTAAAAGTATACGTAAACCTGAAGGAAATGACGGTACACGATCTATTGTCCATGCTCGTTCTGCGAAAGGATTTGTTCATGGAACAAGTTTGCTGTTTGCCTTCATATCTTTGATTTTAGATTATCATGGTAAAATGAACAGTGAATTGAGTAAAAAATAAGTCAGGAAGAACCATCATTGAGTTATAGATAATGCACCATATAATAATGTTGTTAAAGATAGATAGCCATCCACATATTTACAAAAATTAAATTATTTCGTGGCTGAAGGCAAATAATACAAACTTAGCATGGTCACGAGGTATTACGAGTTCCATCATACTACTTCAACTTTAACGCTATAGAATTTAAATGGGCAAATGTTAAATCATATAACAAACATATTGGTACAGATAGACTGAAGCTTTAGAATAGTGTAATCTCGAAGTGTAGGGAGGGTGTGTAAAACACAGTGAACAGTTATTAAAGTTATACCAGATAACACGGTTTGATAGGAAGTTGAACCAGTAATAATGTTAGACCGCAAATAACACAAACTCAGAAAGTTGAAATTATATTTTATAAAATATTTTTTTGTTTTTTTTTTTTAATTATTTTATCAGCAATTTTTTGAATTTTGCATGGTTGAGTGTTGTTTTTTAACCTTAAAAATATTTTTTTTTTGTAAAAAAGTTTTTAATAAGTTAAAACATTGAATTATATTTGGATTTAAATAAATTTAAAAAATCTCCAATTCTCAAATATTAGTGCAATAGGTACGCTTTTATGAACATAAACGATGTACTAATTTTGATTTGGTTCAGAGGAATATTATTGATGACGCACGGGGCAACAACTATATGTTCCCCGTTAAACCAAAGTAATGGTTGACAATCAAAGGTAAAAAAAAAATGATTTTTGAGATTTTCCGCTATAAAGTGAAAGGCTTTGGACTTTTTCGAAATTATGAGTAAAACATATTGTTGGACTTTCAGAATTCTTCAAAACAAGCTCCTGCACGAAATGAATGGATTATTTGTTGCTTAAAAAATCTGAATAAACGGTGGAAATTTACTAATTGTTTAATAAACAAGAACTTTTGAAAAATGACGCTACAATTTAGATATTGCGTAAAAACATGTCACTGGGTAATTAATAAGCGGGAAAAATTTCAGATTGATACTTGAAATAGTTTTTGCAAAATTTACATTGTTTCTTCCTGAAACCTTTTTTTTTTGCAACGTTATACTTTGCAAAATTATGAATTTACAATGATCCGAAAGAGCTGTCATAGAAAAAGAAGAGTCATTTTACTCCACTGAATTATTATAGATGGCAGAAAACTTTATTTACATCATTAGAAAAATCATATAAATAGACCTTGGGTCCCAGTGTACTGATTTGCGCTTGCTGTGAGAAAGACGTAAACATATAGTTTTTCACTCTTTAAAGATGCTGAACTAAGTGTTGCGTATAGTTTGATAAAATCATTGTCATATTTGTGCTGATGCTACTTTTCAACTCGGTACGTACTAGAAACTTGCTTAAAGTTGTATTAATGTCTCAATTAATTGTATTTCAATTCGTAATATTGAAAATGGTATATGAATGCGAAAAAGCATTCATTATTTATAGAAAAATCTACATTTGATGTGAATTATCTTCATGCAAGTTATTTTTCCTTTCATAAAATTAGTTCATTTGTTGATAATATTAAAACAAAAATGCTATTCCAACGAGCTTTTGTAACGTTGAATGAAAATTTTTTGGCCATCAAATAATTCAAGGTAGTAAAATATCCCTTTCGTTTTCATCAATAGCTTTTTGAGATCATTTAAGTTTTTTATTTTGGATATTATAACGTTACAAAAAAGGGCTTTGGGGAAAATGATTGCAATTTTGCAAAAACATATTTAGATGGCCCAACTCAGGCCACTATGAAATAGACAATCACACGGTATACTACTGCGGAGATACAACAAGAAACAAAAACGGAGTAGCTATTATAGTCAACAAAGAGGTTAACAGTTGTGTACTCAGTTTTATAGGCATATCGGATAGAGTTGCACTACTTAAAATTAATGCCAAACCATTTAATATGAATACTGTACAAGCATATGCTCCAACCTCGGAAAGCTCAGAGCAGGAAATAGAAATTTTCTATGAACAGCTAAAAGAAGCCCTTAAACACACCAAAAAACAAGAAATCAATGTACTGCTGGGAGACTTTAACGCTAAAGTAGGCAAGGGAGTAGTAGATAATACTGTAGGCCAATTTGGACTGGGCAAGAGAAATGATAGAAGGGATCGTCTTATTCAGTTCTGCCAAGAAATGGACAGTGCGATAATGAACACCTTTTTTCAGTTACCGCCTCGAAGACTCTACACACGGAAGTCTCCAGCTGATTATCCCCAAAAAGTGATAAAAAACCAGATAGACTATATCATCATAAACAAAAGATTTCAGAATTCCGTAAAATCCGCAAAAGCATATCCGGGAGCGGATGTCCCTTCAGACCATAATCTTTTGCTGAGCCGGATTAAGCTACACATGAAAAAGATCTGGAAAGGAAAATTCCAAAAACGACCAGACATTCAGAGGTTGAAAGATAACACCACAAGAGACGAAGTCAAAGAGGAGTTAAACAACAAAATAACGAGCATAGCCATGGATATTAACAAGGAGAACATAAATGTGGATGATATGTGGAAGAAGATAAAAAATGTCTGTAATTCAATAGTGGATAATAAACTAAAAGCAGGAAAAAATATAAACAAACATCTGTGGATGACAGAAGAAATATTAGAACTCATGGAAGAGCGAAGAAAATACAGACATAAAAATGAAAGAAGGTACAAAGACATAAACAAAGTTATTAACAATAGGATCAAGGAAGCAAAAGAGTTGTGGCTACAAAACGAATGTAAAGAAATCGAATCCCTAGAACAAAAATATGACATTTTTAACTTGCATAAGAAAATCAAGGCCCTAACCAGAGGAAACAACTCACGCAGCAATAATTCAATACTGGACAAACAACAATCTGCTGTACGAGAATGAAAAAATACTTGAAAGATGGGAGGAATATATGGGAGAATTATTCGATGAAGAACAGCAGACAGAAACAGATGTCCTTGGATTTTCCGGACCAGAAATAACACTCAGCGAAGTAACATATGCAATAAAACGACTAAAAAACAATAAGTCACCTGGGCCGGATAATATACAATCAGAAATACTAAAACTATTTGAAGATGACCAACTTAAACTCCTAACAAGTCTACTTAATAAAATTTACGAAACTGGCGAATTGCCTGGAGATTGGCTAGTTTCCACCTTCATTCCTCTTCCTAAGAAAACAAATGCTACCAGATGCTCTGATTATAGACTTATAAGCTTAATGAGACATGCGCTGAAAATCCTTCTCAGTATCATTCACTCTCGAATATATAGAAAACGTTAGCAATGTTCAGTTTGGCTTTAGAAATGGACTTGGAACACGAGAAGCTCTATTTTCTATTCAAATTTTGATACAAAGAGCTCGGGACGTAAACTGCAATGTCTATGCATGTTTTATCGATTTCGAGAAAGCATTCGACAAAGTGCAACATCACAAACTGCTTCAAATATTAAATGAATCTGGTATCGATGACAAGGATTTACGCCTTATTAGAAACCTTTACTCACAGCAAAGGGCGACTGTACGTGTAGGCAATGAAACATCACAAGAATTTACAATAAAACGGGGAGTTCGTCGGGGCTGTATTTTATCGCCGACGTTATTCAAAAATTCGGAAATGCTGTTCAGGGAAGCTATCAGTGGAATGAGAGAGGGCATAAAAATTAATGGTGAAAGCATTAACAACTTAAGATATACAGACGACACAGTTCTGTTGGCCGATAATGCAGAGGATCTGCAAACACTAATAGACCGCGTAGTGGAAGCCTGTGAAAGATACGGCATGAAATTAAACTGTAAAAAGACAAAAATCCTTATAGTAAGCAATAATGACGAAATACACCATCAATTTAGAGCAAATAATGAAACTTTGGAAACTGTTGACAAAGTTACGTATCTAGGATGCAGTCTGAACAGAGAATGGGACCACTCACAGGAGATTAGGTGCCGCATAGAGAAGGCGAGAGCTGTCTTCAACCGCCTTAGAAAGATCTTGTGCAATATGCACCTGAACATTGATATAAGAACACGAGTCTTGAGATGTTATGTATTTTCAACTCTTCTATATGGAGTGGAAGCCTAGACTTTGACAGAAACAACATCTAAACGACTGGAAGCCTTCGAAATGTGGTGTTACCGCCGCATGCTCAGAATTTCATGCATCCATCATGTCACAAATAACACCGTGATGCAATGTATGAAAAAAGACCCAGAAATTATGCGCAATGTAAAAATCAGAAAGATATCATACTTAGGGCATGTAATGCGCAATGAGAAATACCAACTAATTCAGTTAATTTTGCAAGGTAAGATAGAGGGTAAAAGAACTCAGGGTCGCCGACGAACATCATGGCTGAGGAATATCAGACAATGGACAGGAATGACGACGGTACATTTATTTAGAACAGCTGTCAATAAGGTCATATGGGCCAATGTGATTGCCAACATCCACAGAGGATAGGCACCAACAGAAGAAGAAGAAAAACATATTAACTCAATAACCCATGTTTTTCGCAATATCTAAATTGTAGGCTCATTTTTGTAAAAGTTATTGTTTAATAAACAATTAAGGAATCCAAGAGGAGGGGGGAGCGCGATCTCCCCCCCAAGAGCTTAAAAATCGAAAAAAGAGGCTCGCCTGTCTGCTGCATTGGGAACTTGGATAATATTGAACCCAGGTTATCTGATTTTGGTAGCTTGACCTTATGGCATATTGAATTAAATTTGTCAACTAGCTTTCGTTTGTCATACTGTACTGTCTTGTATACCAGTGAGATAGAGGTAATTTCGACTTTTTCTTTACTCTTGTAACATCCTCCCCTCACGAGAAAGTCTGGATCTGCCCCTGACCCAATTAAGCAATGCAATAGCTTAGCAGGAAAAAAACGCAAAGATCTTTGTTTTTTTCACCTTTAGTTGTTAACTACTACTTTAGATCCCTTCAGGAAGCACGTGCGTTTTTTATATCCTCGTACTATTTGAAACACCTGTTAGTTTACTGGCGAGGGCATTGCCCATAACAACGAACTTTTTTTGAGAATTTCACTGGCCTATAAATAGCGTAAAAAAATCAACTAAATAGGTAACACAGGGCGTGTGCTCAGAGCACTTTTCATATTTTCTCTGTTTTTATTAATCTGAATAGAAAGACAAACAACAGTAAACAAAGCATCGACCCAAACGCGTCTAAAATGATTTATCCAAGTTGAAACACTGTGACAGAAGAATGATTAAAATGTATGGAAAGGACGGAGCTTAAGGACTTCGATTTTGATGATCTCGATTTCTATTTTAATGCTATTTTATTTTGTAGAAATATTACAACAACGTGGCCTAAAAGTACTCCACTCAGGGGTACTGATTACTGAAGATGGACGCGCTATAACATTTAAACAAGCAAAAGATTCGAAATTGCTAGAAGACGTGAGTCCTCATGTTTTGGAAGAGTTACAGGCTAATTTAGTAGCTGATGGAGATAACACTAGTGTTTCAAGTAATTTATCTTCTTGATTTATAATATTTCTTTTTGCAATTAGGATGATTCGAAGGTGTTCAACGAAATTACGAACGTTGATATAATCATATACTTGTCGGTTTATCCAATTCAAATAATCTGAATTTCAACAATTTGATTTTGTTGGTGGTTACTTAGTGGAAATCCATACTAATTTATGATTGTGATAGTAAAATATATTCTTATTTAAATTTCCACTTGTACTTTTTGTTGACGGCAAAACATGTTTCACTGCCTGGCAGCTTCTTCAGGTAACGTGTAAAATATGTGATATTTAAGTTATCAATAACAAAACGAAGAATGTGATGTTTTGTCTAACTATTGGGTCCTTAAATTTTATTATTTTAAAATTTAGAAAGTTCAAGTGAATTATATTAAACAAAGGTTCTTTGACTTAAAATCTATTTGATTGTTTAATAATATATTTTTATTTTAAGTTTGTTTATATTCAGCGACTTAAGAAGATGTAATTTGGATTCTTTAGCTTCCATGTGTAAAATTTTAAAATTGTGGTTAAAACTATGATTTCACTCTATTAAATGTTTGGCATAATTTGAGCCATTTTACCGGTAACACCGTAGCTATAAATAAATTAAATTATATTCAAAAAAACGCTGAACTTTCTAGACCCAACAAAATACAAAATTTAAAAGAAAGGCCCAACTAATACAAATTAAAAATGTGCTTAACAGCTGTAAGCGCTTGATCACTGACAGCGATTTACGAACCCTTAACTTCCAAGATTATGTTCATAAACAAGAATATCCTATCAAACCAGTAGTATCGTATTTTTACCTCGCCATCATATAATATTTCTAAAAAACTAATGAATATCATTAAAAATACTAAATTTATGGCTAAATTTGTAATAAAATTCAACTGACCTAGTATTGAAAATAGAAAACATTGTTGTACCCACTAATGCTAAACTGATTTCCTTTGATGTCACCAACTTATATCCCAGTATTCTTAAAAAAGACAATTTGATTCTTGTAGAACAACTTCTAAAATTAAGCAAACTAAATGAAATTAAAAACCAAGAAATAATAGAAACACTTAAGTCTAGAACAAAATTACTTTGATTTCAATAACATTTATAGCAGCAAAGAAGGATTAATTGTGGAAAATCCTCTGAGCATCCTTACTAGCCGAAATATTTATGGACTTTCTAGAAACTCAAAGCAGCAAACACCCCATCTTTAAAACTTTCTTTTATTATTACAGTCGATCCCCCCTAAGAGCTTAGATTTCAGGAAAATACACCCGATTGTGCCTCTTATACTAGGAATGTGTATGCTGTTGGCTCTCCCCCCCCCCCCCCCCGCCGACTTGTTTATTCCTCACCCCCCTCAAGAGCTTCGAATTCAGAAAAATAGATCTGACCCTGACTTGTATACTAGAAATGGGAATGTTGCTGGCGTCTGCCCCCCCCCCCCCCCCCGTCGACAATTTGTTTTCGCTTGCCATAGTGTACTTTTGTGATATTACCTCCCCCCCCCCCCAAAAAAAAAGAAAGGCTGGATCCGCTCCTGGTTACAGATATGTGAATGTGTTGACCAATTCTTAGAATTTATAAATAATCTTCACCCAAACATCAAATTTACAGTGGAAAAAGAATCGGACAAGTCCATTAACGTTTTAGATCTTACAATAAAAAGTAAAAAATAACAAACATAATTTCGCTATTTTTCACAAACCCTCACCACCTACACAACAATACATAACAAATCATGTCAGCCCATTCAACACATCTTAGCAGCATTTCAGAGCATAGTTCATGGTAGTTTCGGTACCTCTCCAACCTATAGACTTTCAGGAATAATTAAATATAATTAAACAAGCTGCAATAAATAATGGATATCAACCGGACTTAATTGACAAAATATTTAAACAAAAAATGTAAAAAAAAGCAATAGAAATGATCTGCCCAATAGAAAATAAAAAATAGAATATAGTACAAAAATAAGTAAATTTTTAAGAAATTTTAATATGAACACAACCTTAAAAATATAAAATTCCATAGGAAAATTAATAAAAATTAAAAGCAAATCAGGTGTTTGTAAGCTAACTTGTGGGGATTGTCCAAAAACCTATGTAGGCCAATCAGGTAGAAGTTTTTCAAAAGATTCAAGGAACATTTTAATAGCTTTATAAACGGAAAAATGATTCGAATTATGTCAACCATTTAATAGAGTCAAATCGTAGTTTTAACCAGAATTATAAAATTTTCCACATTGAAGTTAAAGGATCCAAATTAAATATTCTTGAATCGTTGGAAGCAAACAAACATTAAAATAAAAATGTATTATTAAACAATCAAATAGATTTAAATAGCTTATTTTTTATTAAACCTATTTTAAGTAAAAGTACCTTTGTATCAGTGGCAGCTGGTGCGTTAAAAAAGTAGGGGTTGCAATTGCAATGGTACATTAAAAACATAGATATGATTAAAATCTGTTATAGGCACAGGTGGATAACAAAATAAAGGTCTTTAAAAATTGAGTTAGTATGAAACAAAGCAGTGTATTTGAATAGCTAAACATAAAGACGGTAGCAAGTTTTAAAAATACAGCATTCAAAACAAAATGGACGTATAACTTAGTGTGAATTATTTATAAAGATAATCCATACGCCGATCTCTGGCATTAGCAAACTTATCAATAATCCACTGATTGAAATTAGGTATGCTTTCGGTAAGATCCCTTTCTTTAGAAAGCATTGCCAACGCAAAAAGTCTTTCTTGGTTTATAGTATTCCGTAAAAACGTTTTTATCCGTTTGAGGGTAGAAAAGCGCCGTTCTGCTACAGCCGATGCCATCGAAATAGTAATTAAAATGTTTAAAAGTTTTAGAACTTCACTAAATGTCTCACTTAACTCGATGATTTGCGAAAAATGGTCATAAAGTACAAGAAGTCCCGAAATTGATCTAAATTCTTCAGTTTCATATATGACGGTCAGTTCTGTACGGAGTTTTGTTCGATAAAAAAGGGGTAAATTTTAATCCTATCCTTAAATTTTTGTCAGGGAAAACATGTACATTTTACATACTGTTCCGGCAAAAAAAGACTGGCTGCTACCAAGTGACCTGTAAAGCTAAATCGTTCTTTTGCTTGATAAATAATTATATCACAAACTTCTTCTGCTTCCCGAGAAAACTCCGCGGAATCATCGATATGACGTCATTTTGAAGTAGATGGAGATGGCTCAACGTCGTTTGAGGTAATATTATTTCTGATTTCTGTAAATTTTGATTCAAATGATAATATATTTTTACTTGCGATAACAGCGTCAATTTGTTTTGTTTGAAATTTACCAAATAACAAATCAACCTGAGGCATTTTTTCATAAGATAAGTTTAATCATGAAAGGAAACTCTTGCTTTTGAGAATTTTGACATATCCTGATGATTGGTTCGTGGTACTCACGTTTCTACTGTCATCTAAGATTTTTCAATTGTCTCTAGAATGCTATCTTTGTATTCGAATACGGTACAAACAACTCCAGAATTAAAATTCCATCTTGTTGGGGCCGAATGAGGTAAGTGTTTGTTAACAATCTGATCTAGTATTGAGGTTCTTTAAGGACTATTTGAAAAAAAAAAGAACAACCCCCTTGTAAATTGGAAAAACATATGCGGACGCTTTTATTGGCGGATGCAGCGTTTAACATTACCAAATTTAATTGATGTACATAATAATGCATGCAAGCAGCACGTTCAGTTTTTTTATAATTGCCTGCACCCCATTCAACGAGCCGCTCGCGACTGATGCACCATCGTATATTTGCGAAATGAGTTTGTTTTTATTACCTTTGACGTGCTTTTCAAGTTCTTTAAGTATAACAGAAGTTAAGACATAAACATCACACACTACCTGAAAAACCTGCCGTGCAGTGAAACACGTACGGTAAATGGAAAATACAAGTGGAAATTTAAGTAAAAATGAGTTTTACTTATCACAATTATAAATTGGTTTTTAACATAAAGAGGTCTCCGAGCATCAGACCAAAAATTAAGTGTATAAACGTTTTTACTTTTATACATAGACGAATGAACTATATACCGCGGGTCTCGGTGTATCGACTTGCACTGGGTGGAAGACGCAAATAAATAAGAATATGACCTTTGGCTCTTTAAAGGGGCGGGGCTAACCGTCGTACATATGTGCCAAAGACCTCTCGCGTGGTTGATCAAACTCCTAACTGCCGGTGCAATTTAAATGTAAGTCAAGTCATATATTTTCCAAATCGGCGATGATCTAGAGGTTGGCTTGCTCAAATATTTGCTTTATTATTTTTTTTTTGACAATTTTAAACTGCTTATTTAACCTTTTATTTTAACATTTATAGAAAAAAAGTATACTTGATGTGAATTACCTCGATGCAAATTATTTTTCTTTTCGTAAATAAAAATACGATGGAAATCCCGATAACTACACTTTTACTTATATATTTATTATAAATTTAGAATTTCATGTGAACATATTTGTCATAGAAAAATAACAATGACGGAGTTGTTTTTTATATTGCAAAATTATATATTTTGAATTATAAAACAAATTAAAATGACATCAAGCCTGCTTTCTTTATCGGCCACATATATTAAAGATAACAAGAGTTTTTCTGTCTGGCAGTTGCGCACTAAAGACCTTGGGAAATAGGAGATACACTTGTGGGGATTTATATACATGTGTCCTTTAATGTTCTAATTAAAGACTGTTCAATATGCTCAGTATTTATTTTATACGTGTATGCCTGATACAAAGTCTTAACATGAAATAGATATATACTAATTAACAAGTTATAAGGTTGTTATAACCAAAATGCAATAAATACCTACCTTTTTACGGCTACATATTTTTGATAAAATTCGCAAAATGATGGTTAATGTTTATTATTTACATTGCAACAATATGAGACGGGAAAAACGTGTTGCTACTGTCTCTTCCACCGCTTTCATTAACTGAAGAACATACCTCTTAACTCAACGAATTCCCCCTTAGAATTAACATATCGTCAGAACTAGAAACTGTTGTGATTGCTGAATAACGTGAGACAGTTTGTATTTATTTATGGAAAGATGATGATAAATAGTGCGAGTTCTTTTCTTTCTTGATACCCAGATCAATTCTATGCCATCCTTTTCAAATCGCGTTATTTAAACTAGTATAACATGATAATCGATACGTCAATTCGAGAGTAAACTAATCAGGAAATAAAATAAAAGCTGAGTTTCTGAATGCCTAAATTAGTTTTTTTTTTTAAATATGTAAATTATATCTAACAGTATTTACCGATAAAAATAACTTTTTAAATCCTTTTTTGTTCATATTAAATATAAACTTAGCATTTTTAATAATTTCCAACATTTAAAAACACTGAAGCAAAAAAAAAATGAAAGTAAAATAAAATTATTCGTGTCTGTGAAACAGCGAAAAAACCCTTCCCCACCGACTATAAGCAATGTTAAAACAAATTTATTGTTCCTTAAATCTATTGATGCAATCGAAGTCTTAACAGGTGTACCATTGCATCTCTCGGCGTCAGTGTTTTCTGATTGTTTCAAAAAAGTTCCAGCCAGATTTATTAAAAAGGTATAACTTTTAAATCTGATCTAGTTATTACCTTGAAAACTTCTAGCTGGGAAGTTTTGTTTTGCCAGTAAGAGCCTATTCTTTCCAGTTATCACTTTTTAGCAATCGTAATCATTGTGTATTTAAAAGAATATAGTATTACTTCTGTCACTGATAATTTACTGCAACGAATACAGTCGATATTGTTAAAATTTCTGTACTATATAAGTCAACGATTAAACTTTTCATTAAGAAAATTAAGAATAAAAACCTATAAAGCCACCGATTTAATAAGGACAGTTGTCTACTCCGTAAGCGTAAAATAGTCTACTGTCACAGTAATAGATGATCTAACCTACAAATAATGCGATTTTTGTATCCTATTAATTTTTATTCGAAGGAACATCAATTTTTCTTAAAGGAACAACAATTTGAATAAGGCTCAGCCCAATAAAATTTAGCACAAAAAAAAGCGTTACTAAATAAAAGGCAAAAATTTAAAATACGTTCGTGAACATGATAACATGTCTTTTCCATATTTGCTTTACGAGGACAGAAGTGAAATCAAATACAAAAAGTTGCAATGGAATACCAGCTCTAGCTTGTACGTGAACATTTTAACCAATTCTGGATGTTATTTAAATCAACAAAAGAACAAATTATTTACGCAGTACACAGTCAAATTTAACTTAATTAAAGCAACAATGAAAATAACAGTGTAAAGATAAGCATAGTTATTTGAATAGGTTTTTAAGTATTTAATTATACTCCGGTCGAATTAAGTCCAAAAGTAGCCTTCATTTGTTGTAGCAGGAGATACCTTTACTTTCTGGATTAAATCACTCCGGAATGATGCTAGGATAGATAACTGACCTGTACGCCAGTCTGAAAAGGGGAGCTTGAAGAGTGAAAAACTGACATGTGAAATTCAATGAGCCCAAAGGCCGAAAACATTGGCTAGGTTGTAAGTTGTTTGCCACTTATTGGAAAAAATGTTTTTTTCCCTCACTCCTTTGGCGTATTTTTCCAATCTCGTCATCATTTCAGAGTGATTTATCCAGAAAGAAAAACTCCCTTCTGCTACACCAACCTCGATAGATAATTTAATTCGAATATTACTCAAACACTGACAAACTTGATTCTTAACAATTCTTCACGTATCCTTTAGCTAAATCCGACACGTCAAACTATAGTAAATTGTCATCTGAAGACGTAAATTATTTAAAAAACTGCTTGGGCATCCCTCTAACACTTGCAGTGGCAGAAATCACTGCGGTTCATCCAAGGGATCCTATACACTACTTGGGTCATTGGCTGTTTAAATATCGGTACAATCAGCAAATGGAAGATGTCAATAGCATTGAATTTGAATTATTGAATGCAAAGAGGGCAAAAATAGCCAAAGAAAGATGGGTATGTATGAAAAATACTTTTTAAAATTTAGGCTTGTATTCTTATGGTCCTTCTTTTTTTGATTTGTGTGTAACTTTGTAATGGAATATTAAAATTTGTGAGAGTTTAAGCCTTTTTTATTGCCACCGTTACAAATCTTTGTTTAGAAATATTTAAAATTTGACATATTGGTGCAATAACTTCCATTTACTAAGTTTTTAATTTAAGCATAAATTTGTTGAAGAAGAAGCTAGAGCTGCTGTAATAGACATGATAATTCAAGCAGAAGAAATAGGAATGTTGAATGAAATTAAGAGAATTCAACGAGAGGCTGAAACACTGGAAGAAATGGAGAATTATGAAGATGAAGCCAGGGATATTTTAGGTCCTTATAATGGACCACAAACAGGACAGATGCCTTTGTAAAAAAAACACACAAATATACTACCTATTTTCATCAATTTATTTTTTGTTTTAGTAGTTACATAAGTTTTTTAAAATCGTCTTCTTTTTAATGCTGAATGATCTGAAATGACAAAAAAAAAAAAGGTGTACAGAAAGCTTTTTACATATATGAGGTGTGGAATTTTCCATTGTTCGAAACAGTGCTGGGTCTTCTTTTGCGAGCTTCTGCATGACGCGCGTCGTTTTTCCTTTTACAGGTTCAACGGATTGAAATATTGTACCTTTTAATGCGGATTTGACCTTGGGGAACAGATAAAAGTAACACGATGCAAGGTCAGGCAAATAAGGCGTATGGTCTAACATTGGGATATTGTATTTGGCTAGACACGTCTCGACAGACAATGCAGATAGAGTCGGCGCGGTTTTGATGTAGAACCCATGATTTGTTCTTCCAGAATTCGGGTTATTTTTTTTCTTATTCTTTCACGGAGTTGAGCAAGAACCTCAAGGTAGTTAATGTTGATTAATTGTTTCACCTTTAGGAACCCAGTGAAGGTACACAATCCCATGAATACAAAAAAAAACTAACAATCGCTTTGAATCTTAATTTGTTCATTAAAGCTTTTTAGCTCTTGGTGAAGTTGGGCTCTTCCAATGTATCAATTAGCGCTTAGTTTCAGCATCGTAAATGAAAAACCAAGGTTCGTCAAATGTTATTGCTCTTTCCAACAAGATTGGGTAATTTTCAACTACATTCAAAGTGTCAGTTGGCGCGAACTTCTTTTTTTCGATTGTGAGTATCGTACGAATAGTTACTGACGGTCAGACCGAATCGGACTACCGACTTTTTCAATATATTCATCAATTTTTCACGTAAAAGAGCAACATGGGCGCGAATCATCTTCAACGTCTTCTCGACCATTTTGGAAATGCTTAAATCACTCAAAAACTAGCGCACGTGATAAACAATCATTGTCATAAACTTTTTTTTTGAAATAAAAGATAAGCTTCAGTAGTGGTTTTATTATTATCATTATTACACTTTTCATTTTTTCGGAAAACAAGAAAAACAATATTATATAATTGAAGGCCATGATTTGTCTACAGACACGGGAGACTCCGCATTCGAAAGAGAAGGCTTCACGCTACACAGCTGTAGGTCGCTCGCATTTGGCGCATACCATAGAAGCATCAGTCTCGTTATTTTATAGCCACACCTAGTATGCATGGATTGTTACACAGTTGCTGCAAGCTTACAAAAACAAACGAAAATAACTATCGACACTAACTTATAGCATTGTAAGTTTATAGCGGTATCAAAGTTAGTAGCCAATAAACTAAAGGTTTTTGGATATTGCTAGCCTGATTAGGGTGGTTCTCGATTTATTGAATGCTTGCTTGGGTGGACTGCAAACCTGCTAATCGGAACAGTTAGGAATTATTCAGATTACCTCAACTGTACTCCATATCTGCACAGTTTGGTAAATTAGCATATACACCACTTCCTGGTTAATTTTTTAGGACAGATTGTTTTGATATCCTCTATCAGTCTTATGCGAGTTACAAACATTTTAGTGTGCAGAAGCTGATATTAGGCATGATCTGTCAAATGCAAAAATCGCAGAAATAGTATACATCATTGTTATTTACTTCAATCAGAGGGTAGCCGCTTATATTTTGGGAAATGGGAACACTGGTACTATTTGACACATACATTGTAAGTTTGAAATTTAAGATGGTATATGTATTAAGAGCGTTTTGGCATACGGGCGCTATTTAAGACGTTTACAGTAACTTCAAAAATTTATCTCCGCAACCTCGTGAAGATGTTCGTGCCATTATTTTTCACAACCTTCAACGTCATTTATGTCAACAAGAATGCACTGATGCAGTTCTTTATATGGAGAATTATCATCATGACGGATAGTCAAGTAGCCATCAGTGCGCTGAGCTTTCAAGTTATCAGTTCCAAGATGGTCTGGGAATGCCTAGAGGAACTAAATGATTTGAGGAAGAATAATAGTCATCCTCATGTGGGTACCGGGACATACGAGGAAAGGGGCTGAGATACCTTTTCTGGGGCCAAAGCCTTTCTGTGGAATCAGTAGCAGCGTAATGCTGGAAGAACTAAAGATAGAAGAATGCATAAGCTGGAGTAAAAACCAGCTCAGAGTTCTAACAGGGGTCGTGACGGGGCATTGCCGCCTGAAGGGATACCTCGAGAAACTCGGACTGGTAGAAAGAGAAAAGTGCAGATTCTGTGAGGAGTGCGAAACCTCTATTCATATCCCTGCAAAGTGCAGCACTCTAGAAAACCCTAGGTTGCGGTTTTTGGGAGCACACCAAATCGAAGAAAGGGAGCTAACCACCTTGAAGACGTCCAACATTCTAAGATTACTGGGGGAAATAGGACTGGAGAACCTGCTCTAGCCGACAAAGTAACTCTTTACGACTGGGCAGCAGTAGGCGGGCACAATAGATCTATCAGGCCGCAGTGTACAGACCCCAAACTCTACGCACATGCATGGTCACTGTATGCTAGTTTAGTAAATTCAATCGTGGTCGTGGTTTTTTCAAGGAACGAGTTGCGCGAATATCATCCAAAATCGGCTGTAGTGCAAGAAAACATTGATACTATGCATAATGCATGATAGTCATGTATCATATCGTGAGATTGAAGCATTTTTGGGCATTAGTAATAGCAACTTATATAAGATATTGCATGAACATTTGGCCGTGAAGAAGCTATGTTCGCGTTGGATCTCGCATAAATCGACAATCGTTCAAAAAAAAAGCTCGTCCAATGGTATAAAGATATGCTCAAAAAATTCGATTGCGATGTTTCAAAAAATAATTTTAAGATAGTGCCAGGTGACGAGTCTTGGCCTACCAGCCTAAAAGTAACCACCAATCGACCGTATAGGTTTTTCATGATGAGCTAAAGCCAACAAAAGTTGCTCGCGCACGAAGCACTTACAAGTAAATAGTCGCCTGCCTTTTCGAAAAAACTGACCATGTCGCACTCGTGCCTATGGAGTACACGACCATTTGTTTGCCAGAAGTCTTCAATAAGCTGATGAAAACAGACCGGCAACAACAGATCATTCTTTACCATGACGATGCGAGCTCTCACAGATCAGCACAAACAAGCGACTTTTTCAGCACTTAAAATGTGGAATTGAGGGATCTTTCGCCGTAAAATCCTGATTTGGCACCCGAAAAACAAACTGCATGGCCAACAATATTCTATGCCTAAAGACACGGTTGATGCACTCAAAAACAATTTTTGGGAATACCATCTTCACAGTGGTAAAAATACTTTTGTTTTTGGTTGTTATTCTAGAAATATAATCGATTACTTTCGTCATATAACGGCTTTTTAATAAACCGAAAAGCATTTTACCGAGATCAAAAAATACGGCGATTTTTAATAATCTTGCTATTGGTAGTAAAAAATCCCAAAATGAAAACTATTTTTAGAAAATAAAGCATATTTTAGTTTTTGAATTCATGACAAAGAATATACACGGTGTTCGGAAACAACACTAGGAAACTTACGAGATGATTCTAAATATCAAAATAAAGTTAGTGCAGTAAGTCATTTTAAAAAAGTTGATTTTTTCTACTACTTACTAGACAACCTAATCAATAACATGCCAAAAGCACTTATGTTAAACACCTATGAGTCCAAGTTGACTTGATGAAGGGACTTTAGGCAACTCCTAACGCCATTGGTAAGGAAAGATAGGGTGACCCTAACGTGGTGCTACCACACAAGGAAATTTTAAAAAATGTTGAAGCGGATTGCTTCGCAAGAGAGAAAAAACTAACTTTTTAACAATAATGGGCCTCCAAACCTGGGAACAACAGCAAATTAAATTATGGTTGAACAATTACGCCTAGTCTCATGCAAGTGAAGAAATTTATAGTTTTATATTTTGTCCTTCCAACTAGATGGATAAGTATTTTGGACAACTGAGAAATTTACTTGGTTCACTGTGATTGTTTAGTCTTGGTGTAATTTATTTTAAAGAAACAAACTTGCTCATAATAGAGTCTTGCTGGAATATCTTCCAGTTAAAAGCCTTTTTACTAATTATACTCCCAGCAAGAAGGCCAAGCCTAATGAACAGAAATCACCAGAAGAAGCACCGTTATGAACATTGGAAAATTCGCATAGGGCGTTGTAGGGATAGTAGAGGGGTGTATATAAAAGGTAATAACTAAATATGTATAAATTTAAAATAAAATGTTTTATAGCAATAATCTCGTTATTTTATAGCCATACCTCATATCTTGTTTTCGTTAGTAACGGATTCTGACAGATCAGTTGAAATCCGAAAATTTTTGCATCTTACAGGGATTTGCCAAAATAAGAAAACTTTTATATTTACAAATGCAGGTAAATGTATCCCAATGTTAGTAACTAAAACCAGAAAATATTTTTTTTTATAAAGGGTAATGATGTTTTTTTACAGAATCTGGTATATTTAACAATAATTTTTTAGAAATATATAGACAGTCGAATTAATTTCTAAGACAGAATATTTTAATTTAATATACGAACTTTTGATTAACCTTACCTTCATATCTCTGCAACAGGTCGTAACTGTTCAGGTTAGTTACAGAGTTAACGAGATAAAACTATTACGAGGGTTCCAGCCAGATCCTATTTTCATTTCTTCAAGGTACTCTCCTATAAAATAGATCAATACATTAAAATCTTTTGGATTTAATAAAACATTCGAAATAAGAGCATACTGTATCCGCTGAATTATGAAGAATTGTTGGTGATAACTTATGATTCATTAGTTCTTGGTCAATTATATTTTTTCGTTTCACAAATGTCCCTTAATATTTTTTGGTAAATTGCTGAATGGTTTTTAAATACAGAAGTACACCACATCAGTTATTAAAATTTATTTTTTTCGAACGCATTGTAGTGTATACAGCAAGATATTTAAAAATTGACCTAGGCATGGCTTTAATGACCTATATTGGTAATAAACTCAGACTCGAGAAGCATGTATAAAAACTTACAACACGTTTCCAAACTAATTATTTAAATATGCCCTTATTTGAATGTTTTTATCAGGAAAAAAAATTGTAGACCGCTTATTCTGCTTTTCCACAAATAACCAGATGGGTCTAAAAAACAAACTTAATAAAACGAAAACATACCTTGACGAGTATTAACAGACGTGATGGCGAACAGTGGCACGTACAATCGTTGTTCATACAATATAACAATACGTAAAGGACGCATAATGTATTGTACATGAGGCCATCCTTTTAATAATTCGCTTGGCCTTCGCATGGAACGTTGATTTCCTCATAAAGCCGCATAGTAGCGCAAATAACTATTCTTTCCTATTCAGTTGGCCATCGCATGTTTCGAAATTAGGGGGATTTTCAGGCCGAATAGTTTTCCTCGTAAAGCCGCTTTAGACCGCTTTTTTTATTCTTCTGTTATAGCGCTTGAAAATTGCAGGATTTCAAATTTTTAACGCTTTTTCTCTTGCGTAAGGCGGTGCACTGTAACTGCGAAATAACTTGGATCATTCACATAGATTTTTCTTATCTTGATGTACTATTTGGTATAAATTTTATGTGTTGCCCATCTTCTGAAATATACGTAAAGTCGAATGGCAACTTACCGTTCAAGAAATATTTAATACTTTAAAAATTATGAACCTAATAACTATGGTATGGTAACTATATAATTCTATGAACAAAATACATTTTTCCTTGGACACTGAACAGAAGGATTTAAGATTACATGATTTATTTGGCAGCACAGTCAAGAATTAAAAATTTGATTGTTAATGTGAAGACATAGGAAAACACTTTATTTATGTTTAGATGTTACTTTAAAACTTACCATACATCATAAATAGTGATTTTTTTTTGATTAAGCTGATCAGTAATGCAGGCAGTCTCAACAGTACATATCTATTACTTATTAAATTAATATGTAAAATTAAAAATAAAATATCCGATACATAGTATAAGTTTTATAAAGTACGATATATCTCGATTTCAAAAACCTGCGACATTGTTATATTGTAAAAATTAAAAACAGTAATTAAAAAATTAATGCCATAGTTTTACCTGAGCAGTATAACCAAACAATTTTTATTTTTGATTTTTTTAACTCAATTTTACCCGACTTCAATTTATTTTGACATACCGAAATTTTAAGTAGTCACGACTTACAAATCACTAAAAAACATTATATTCTTACTACATATAAACATTTTATTTAAAAATTAACAAGACACAATTATTTTTTTCTGTCTATTTTATATTCTCAAGTAAATTGTTATACATCATTAAAATAGACAGTTAAAGCTAATTGATTAAAAAATTTCGTATACAGTAGGTGACAACTAACGAATGTTAAAATGAAGCAAACCTTTGTTAATACGTCAGGTGGTACCCTAATTTACGTGCGGGTGTTAATTACGAAGTATACAAGCTTCAGTTGTCAAAACAGTCACAAAATTGTGCAACTTTAATACCGTACCAGGTATCTCCACCAATATCTCTTCAACGCCTTGCACACTAAATGTTACATAATATTAAAGTGAGAATTTTAACTACCTTATTGTAGTGTATAATTCTGCAAACTTAAGCGCAATTCGCAGAGCTCGTTATATATTTTTTTTTTCTTTAAATCTATATCAAGTTTTTCGGAAATTTGTTTACGAAAAACGCTTTATTGTAACATTATAGAAGGATAGGAGGGTAAATTTAACATGATAGCGGTATTTTAAATATATATAGTTTTTGCGGAAAAGTCTTCACCATATGGAATTTTTTTTTCAGTTTTAAAAGAATTATTTTCTTAATTTGTTTTTGCATAAATAGGAACTAGAAAATAACCCAAAATATTAGACATATCCCATTTGCTTCAATCCGCAAATGTCATTTAAAACTTTTAAACGTCCAAAAATGCTCTTAGTTGTCCAAATACAAGCAAATGTCTTACGAAAAAGTTATTTGCGTTTCTATGGATATTCCAAATCCGAACTTTTTTTACCATATTGTGCAAAAAAAAACGTATTTTGTTATTGTTAGGTTGGTATAATTATCTGTTTAGAAAATAAAATTATATACAGGCAGGGACCACACGGAAAATTTAGTTAAGATTATAACAAAGACAGAAAACAAATTTTTTTTTCATATGGTGCAGACTTCTCCGCGGACACTATATTTTTGGATATGTGCTGAATATTTCTGTAAGTACCTAATTAAGAAGTACATCAAAAAAATTTTGTATACCAAGCTATCAAAAAACTTTTGTCAAACTATTGCAAGCGATTTCACGTAAAATTTGTTATTTTAAGAATAAAATTTTCCGAATTTCACGACTGTTCTTGAAAAATCACAAATGTTTTTCGCAGCGGTCAGGATTAAGTTTCCTGGATTTTCTAGGTTTGTGAGCACCCTCCTTCTCTACCTGGTCTTTTACTCACCGAGCCTTAAAGTTATTTAGAATTCTCTTGCTGAACAATGTAAATCATGTAAATATTTTTAAAAAGTCATACAATTTATTAGTTAGTTTATAAAAAAGTTTACAAACCATTGTCAGTTTTTAAAAAACACCATGCGTAAAAAGTGCGAATTTTTGGGGTAACAAATATCAAATGCAATTCTTCATATACTTTTTTTTTATTAGAATGGCGGAATTTCCATAGTAAATTATAAAATGGAATAATCGTAATTACAAATAAAAAGATACCTACACAAACGTTGTTAACAATGCGACGGCCACTAGGATAAAATCAAATTTCTCAATACGATAAATCACAAAAAGACACTTAACAATACAACCTTAATATCACTATCCATACAAATTGTTAAATTTTGAGATTAAGATGATTAAAATAGAATGAGTAGATGACGTGTCAGTTTCTGTCATATTGTAGATACGCTAAACGCTTGTAAATTACTCTATAAAATAATGTAAAGCGCCTATATAAGTTAGTTCGTCCTTTGGAAATAGTGCGCTTAAAATTAGTATCGTCTTCCGCCGCCGGGTGCACCGCCTCCACGTCCACCGCCGCCGCTTCCGTAGCTACAATACAAAATGATACATGTCATTAAAGCCTGGTATACACGGTCAGTTAATGACTACAAAGCCGCACGAAGATGACTTGCAATCATGATATGGGCCGACAAATTGTACATTAGGTGTATATTTTAGAGTCAACTAGAAAAAATTGATTTTTTAAATTGAATATTACAGGATGAAAAAGTTCCCTTTATGTGTTTGTAATCGTTATCCGAGAGTCTACGATTTGTTCTACTTTATTGCTTATGACATTGTTCTAGAATAATACAGAAGCCATCAAAATCTAGTTTCTTGATTAACACACATTGGATCACATTGATTGTGACATCGGAACAAGCAACTACTGATATAAATGATTTTGACGAAATAAACAATACCCGAGGATCATAAAATGATCATTTCAGTCATTATTTTTCTAATTTTTATAGTAAAACAAGAATTTTCGATTTTCAATATTGAGTTGTTGATTTCCGTTTTTGTATTATTGATTGTCTAGTCTGGTAATGTCACTCTAATGATAATTTTGTCTATTTTGGTTCATATTTCTTCAGTGTGGACTCAATGGGCATAGCACAGCGACGAGATCCAAAGAAATAGTAATTTTAAATTTGGTTAATTTAATTTTTCCAGTTATCTCGAATTTTACGCCTCGTACAGTTTCTCCTAATGTGGACCGTATGAGCTTCAAAGAAAATAAAGAGTTGCTTACAGCAAAGAAAAGTAAATACTTCTTAGAAACTTAAATTCTCTGACTTGTGGTCATAATTTGCGTAGTATGAATAATACAATTAAACACAGTATAACAAATTTGTATATCACTGAAGGGATTTCTGCTGCACAGAAAGAGATAAAAGGATGATTAAATAAGAGCACAATTGCAATTAATAATTATTTCCAAAATCTAAGGCAACATTTGTAACTTACCGTGCTCAATTTAAAAAAAAAAAATAGAATTTTTTGACCCCTTCTATACACCCAAGTCAAATTTTTCGGCCGTTTTTAATTTTTAAGTCGCAATCGGGCAGCCTTAAGGGCATTTATTGACGTCTCTCTACCAAGCCATATGTATAACGCTAATGAACCTATCGCACAAAATTCATAAACCTTTCCACATTATTTGGTAAAGAAAACTAGATTTTTATTTTTTTTGCATATTTATTTTTTTAATCATTACGTTTAAACATGCTGGACGTATTTATATAAAATAAGGTTGAAAATCTACATTGAGGCGTAATGAAATAAAAAAATTTAATTCGTATAAAGAACGCAACTCTTTAAAATTTATCCATACTATTTTACAGCAGTATACAATATTAAAGGTAGTATAAAAAAATACGACGATTTTTTAAGAATCGCATCATTTCAAGTTTTTCGTTGTTTAATTGGGTTAACCGCAACATTTCCGAACCTTTTCTAAACCAAATAACATTAAAAAGATGTCACTGAAAGGTGCACGCTATGGGTTCATATCTTTATTTACAAAATATAAAAATAGCAGAAATCATAAGGAAAAACGCTAATAAAAAAATTACTTAATCACCAAAATATCAAGCTTTAATTTAAATATATTCTACAATAATTAAATATCTTTATTATTTTGCTTTTTTTCTATTGACCTTACTTACGATTTATGAAACAAATTGTTTTAAGGAGGTCCATTCGCTACCACGTGAGTCAAATAAAGTGTAGTATCCAATATTGGACAAACTAAATTAAAATATAAATAAAAAATAATTTAATTTAAAGACAAAAAGTTCGCAAGACATTTACCATTGAAATAGAAATTATTAAAAAAAAATAAAATATGGTACTTGATTCGACTCATTTAAATGAGCTGGTCTTAACTAGTATACGATTCGGCAACTTTGTGTTTTTACTAATGTTTATATCCGACACAGTCTAACCTTACCGTTTCATAATAAATAAATTTACAAAATAGTAAAATGCTTACTCATGATATTCGATTGTCGCATGGTAAAGATGCTGGTAAATTTGTAAGTCTCAAACGGCGTTACAATATTGTGATTGAAAAAAAAAATAAGTTAATTAAAAGAAAATTTTACCCCACAAGATCTGCATGTTCATATCAATAACCGAGTAAGAAATAAAATGCAATAAATGCTTAAAATGTAATAGTATATATTTATTTCATAAACATTACGACCTCAACTTCAGATTAGATTGTAGGAGATATATATTTCGCAATAATTCATCGGTATTATTTCAAAATATCCACGGGTCAAAGTTTTTATATTGAATGTATTCAACGATCACGCTCATGTAACGTTACCAAACGTTTCGACTCCATTTTAATGCAAGTTAATTTTAAATTTGATATTGTTTGTTTTAATTGATATCTCAATAAATCCCACGGTAAGCTAGATATTTTGTTACAACAAAAGAGAAGTGTATGTTTCAAAAAGTTATTTTTTTCAATTCCACCTAATCGAGAAATGATAGCATAATTCAAAGGAAGGTGCCAAGATTTTTATTTAGCATGAGCAACGGCTGGACCTCTTTAAACCCGCAACGGACCAGTAAATTGCTATATAGGACATACACCTACTCATTACAAATCCGGATTCGAACATCAGTCCTCGGTGATGCGAAGCAAATTGCTTGATCACTACACTACCGTAGACGTTCTTTTATTATTGGGGTTTTTACTAGTTGTCGCTGAAAGAATTATTAGATTCAGCAAAAAAATAATTTTTGATAAAAAATTAAGTGATTAAGTAATTTGTCTAAATGAATACTAAACTTTAAATAAGTTTATTAATATTTGGTTTCACGCATTTTTTTACGTATATGCCAGTAATTCTCAGATATATTTTACATGTATCCTCTTTTTTGATTCTTAATCTGCAGGATATGAATTCAAAATAAAAGTAAGGAAAAATAATATCGGAATATATTTTAAGTCAAAGTGTGAATTTTCTAAGCATTTAAAAAGCTTTTTTTTTTTTGAAATTAGCAAAAAAATGCCTTTACCAAAATTAACTGTCAAATCTTTTGACCATTAAACTTACCCCCTTTGAGCTGGGAGAGGTGGATAGGCGGAATCATAGCCACCGCCGCCGCCTCCTCTTGCACCACCAGCTCCGCCACCATAGCCGCCATCATCATAACCACCACCACCGGCGCCGTAACCGCCCGAAGATCCTCCTCCATAACCACCCCTGAGAAAAAAGTAAATAGTAAACGCGTGAAAAATACGTGATTAAGAAATTTAGGTAAACGTGCTTGGTGTGAAAATATATAATTAATCTTATAAAATAATTTTAATTAAAAAAGGCTTATCTACATTATCAACTAAAAGTTTGATATAACTGAATCCCAAGACTCACTGCTGCAAAATACAAACCTGTCACCATATCCACCACCTCCGGCTCCTCCCGAGCTGTAGCCACCGCTTCCATAACCACCTGAGGATGCGCCACCTCCGTATCCACCTTGAGGTGCTCCACCTCCATAACCACCGCCGCCGGCACCATATCCGTTAGCACCACCGCCTCCATAACCACCGCTTCCTCTGTCATAACCGCCACCACCACCCCTGTAAAAAAATAATGTTGTATGTATTTATGAAAAATGGGCTGTTCAAAATTCTTATTTTATTACTACTAAAAAATCTCCATTTATTAGGAAATTTAACAACAAGAATGGAGTCACTTACAACTTATATCACAAAATCTAATTAAATTATTAAAATAATATATTTCTTTTACAACTTTTGAACAAAAAAAAATCCAATTCTGTGCTTAAATAAACAGGGCGAGAAGTTGCACAATACTGTAAGACCAATTTTATAGTTGTATTGTAGACAATAGAATATAGTTTCTGTCCAAATGGCATTGGCTTGATCACAGATACAGTTCTATTTTTTAAAAGGCCCGTGTCATCAATTTTTCATTCATAAAAAAATATCTTTTTATGTTAATTTGCGATTTATTTGTAATAAGTTATTCATATTAAAAAATATAGGTAAGCTTTCCGAAACAATGGGTCTCAAGATAGAACTGGTAAAATTCCAAAATAATGATTACTACTGGGAATATAAAGTAGAGTATTACATAATAATAACATTACACCGTAAGAAATAAATTGTTAAAGCAGGTTATCGGAAAATCCCCTTCCAGAGTCATCTACAATATCGGATTAAAGAAAACGAACATTTGAAAGCTATACAAATTTCAGTAATATGCGAGAGTCGTTCAATAAGTCTTTAGAAAAAAAAAAAAAAAAAAATAGGAAACCAAATTATTGAGGGATTTTTTTTTTATTTTCGATAATCTCCTTTTAGATCGACACATTTTCCTCAATATTTCTACAAGTTTTTTAAGCCATTCAAAAATAGGATACCGAAAGGGACTTTAAGGGGCCAAATTTGGTGAATAAGGTGAATGTTGTGGTACTTCATTCAATTTCATAATTCTGTCCATCAAAATTGCGCAGTTGTGCACCTGTGTATTGTCTTGATGGAAGGAACTTTTTTTCTTTGCCAAATGAGGACGTTTTTTCTTGATTTCTTCGCTTAACCGGAGCGATAAGGACGCATAATAATCTCCATTTAACGTCTGTCCTTTTTGTAAGTGATCAATGTAGATGATTCTGCGTGCACCACAAAAAACCGTGGCCATCTCCTTGCCGGTCGATTTTACGGTCTACGCTTTTTTCGGAACCAATTTGCCTTTAAAAACCCTGTTTCGTCCACAGTTGTTTCGACGTAGAAACTCGTCAGGATTGCGACGGAAAAGAGCTAAACCAGCCTCTGAATCTATCACACGATTGAGTTTATTTTCCATTGAGAGCAAACGTGGTACTCATATTGTAGATATTTTTTTCACATCCAATTTCTCGTGCACTTTGATTTGTCGATTACTCCAAACCAAACAGTCTTTGTCAATAATTTCCCTGGACATCCCGAATGATGTTTACCCGATCGTAAACAGTTGCAGACTCATGAGCAGATAGATGTGCCATAAACTTCATCCAACTCGGCTTTGATCTTTTTCGGTGTTGAGCCTTAAAAAAAATGTTTAATCACCGCACGAAACAAAGTTTTTCAACTTTTTATTGCTTCAATCGAATATGAAAAAGAAACTACGTGATGGATACAGTTGAAACTTTAACGGTAGTCTAGCGAGAGATGCCGCTTACTAAAAGCAAAGCTTTTTCGATATGACGAGCGCCATCCATTGCATTTTTAAGGACTTACTGAACGACCCTCATACTCGATCTATGATATAACATTTAAATTATTGTTAAAATATCAAAATACACTGTTATAAATCATTTCTAGCAATGAAACCATCGTAAACTTTTCCATACAGAACAAGGACGAGTAAATATGAAACACTAAATATTCATATTTTTCTAAAAAAGGGTTTTGTATTGAATTAATCATACCAAGGGGTATGAAATTTCGAATTAAAGCAGAGTAAGTCGCGAACGAATTTTTGAAAGGTAAAAAAGAAAACAAACAGCAATTTCAAGACCGTTATTTTACCTAGAGACAGGTTATACAAAATAATTGCATATTATCATGAAAGGAAACATTAAAATAATTTCTTCAAATGATTCTTGGAAGTACGCATCTAAAGTTATTGCTGAAATTCCAAAAATTATGTTTGTTCCCTCCTTTATGGGTGGTCCTAAAGCCGGATGCACTGCGGCTAATATAGGCATATGGTGCTTACCCGTGATTTATAGCTACTCTGTTAAACTAGCCTCCTGAACCAATCTGTGTAAGTCTGCTAAGGAATGAGTTAGTATTTCATTCGGTTCCACTCAAAGGTTTGTTTTCCGATCTAGCGACTCGAAATCACATATGATGTGCTTTACCGTTTCCTCATCCTAACCACATAGTCTTTAGCCGAGGTCACCGTTGTAAAGGTTCATGGGAACTTTGACGGCTATGTGTCCCGTTATTATGCCTATGACTGCCAGTAGTTGCTTTGCTAATTTCGCGTCAGGATTTCCAATAAATAGTTTCCTATGATTCAATCCCTGTCCTGGCTGTCCAGTTATTTTTGTGTTCTTTTTCGATCCATTATTTGACAGCTTCTCGTGCCGCGCATCGTGGCACCTCAAGAGTCAATATATTGAGATGATGAGCCAGCTCATCGATTTTCTCACTTCCATATATACTTTCGTGTCCTAGTACACACTTTAACACAACTCTGTTGTCCCTTGCCAGAGTTCTAAGTTCACTGACATTCCCATACCAATCTAGCTGATACCTTTTAACACTTCAGGGCTTTCAGGACTGTTTGGCCGTCGGAATGAATGTAGATATGCTTCCCTTTGTAAGCTCTCTTTTTTTTTTTTAATTTCATCTGCACATTGTAAAACGGCATTTATTTCTGCCTGGAATACTGTTGGGTATTTTCCTAAAGGAAAAGTGATTTTCCTTGTTGTAGTCCATATATCCCAGCTCCAGTTCTTTTGGTTTCTGAACCGTCAGTGTACCAGAAGATAGCTCCGGTTTAGCTTGCTTGCTTACTCTTTGATCCTCTTTAGTAACTTCGAACTGTACATTGTAGAGGTAGCCCGAGATCATATGGTCTGTGTCCATTTCTAACTAGGGGCCCCAGATTTTATTACATATAGTATTATGTCCTGTTGGCATTGAGTGGTGTAGCTGGTGAGCTCCATTTTTGTCTCTTCTTGAATCACCAAATATAGTGGAGGTTTAGGATGAACTCCACTGCTGAGTTTGGGTTCCACTTCATAGCCTCCGTGATACTCACACAAGCGACTAGTTTGGTCATAGCTGTCCTTTGCATTACATTGGGCCGCCATACCAAGGGTGCATATGTAATTGCTGGTCGCACCACACTGATATATAATCAAGACACCATATTTGGTAAGAGACCCATGTTTTCCCGCACAACCTCCTAACAATCATAAAGGTTTGTTCCCGATTTTCTTTTTATCTTTTCCTCATGCTTATTCCAGGTCAGTTGAGAGTCCAAGATTACTCCTAGATATTTAACTTTCTGGGAAAGTGGTATTGTGTCTTCTTGGAGGATAATGTGACTGAGGTCCCGAATTATGGTTATTCCACGGACAGTTCAGAGAAAAATGTAAGCGCAAAGCTAGCGAGTAGACGCTCGGGTAAAAAGTTTCTATGTCGGGAAGAAATAGACTAGCAAGGCCTGCATTTTACACGTTTTCATTTAAATTGGGCAATAAAGAAATGGAAAAAAAAAGTTCGATTTAGCGATGAAGAGAGTTACAAGATTTTTAATTCTGATTGAGTAAAATGTGTAAGGTGGCTAAATAAACAATTAAACATGGCGAATGCGTTTTTCTGCGAGAATCTTTCTTACGGATTGGAGTAGGTCCTTTACATTTTATTAATGTCACCATGGATCGATAAGATTATAGAAACATTATGCTACCTTATGCAGAGTGGGAAATGCTATTGCGTCTTATTTTCCAACGGGATCATGATCCAAAGCATTTTTCACGAATTTCTCAAGACAGGTTTCAAAAAATAAAGGCATAAAAACATACAAGTATATACTTTTTAATCTGCATGTTATAGTAAACATTATTAATCCAGTTAATTTGTAGAAGTATCGATAATTACACATAATCAAAAAATTTTCCAGTTTTTGCAGATATTTACTACTTTTACCGGATACTATATAAAATTGAGTATGGTAAATGTAATTGTGTTAAGATGAAAAACCAAAACTAATGCAAACACTCACTAAACTATTACGGTTAATCATCAGTAATATTTCTTATTTTACATAAACCAAACGCACCAACAGGATTTGATGGTTTGGATAAATACCAGTGAATAAATTGAATCAGTTTATGTTTTGGGGATTATATAAAATTACAACCAAAAGCGAATAATTTGTACTTATTTATTAAATTTACAGGCAATTTTGGTAATTATACAGATACGTTATTTTCAGTCTAGGCTGTATAAAACTTCTTTCCTTTTAATTTCATTTCTTCGTTTTCTAATAAGGAATTGAAATAGGGATTGGTGAATCAGATATAACAGTTTCTTATTAAAACGCATTTGATTTTATAAAATTTCCATTTACCACAGTAAAGTTACGTTTTTGAATTTCACCTTGACGAGCCGCGATCACTTGATGGTAGGGTAAGCTGTTTCAAGCCAAAATCCCAATTCGTAGAAAACAACGGCTACTTTAAAAGCACCATACTGTGACTTCTCGGCTGATGTTGAACCTACCAATTTGATGCTAAATAGTGAAACCCCAAAACAGGAGAAGTGGTAGGTTTAAGAATTTTAAAAAATGCTTGCTAGTAAGATCATGATCCTAACAAAAACAGAATCACAGAAATACGACGCTGAACATATTCCCTTCTCATTTCCAGTTTAATTTTATTTTAAATATACATTTAATAGCTATATTTATATTGCGTAAGGACAATGTGCAGAGGACCATTGAAATTAATTTAAATGGTTGCACTGTCTCTTTTAACCATTAAAGAAATTTATAATGTTTTTGAAAACCTAAATCAACAGCTTTGTGCGAATTATAAGACTAGCTAATGGGCGTTAACAGTACATACTACCTTTAGAAAAACTTCATATTATTCACAAAATTAACGTTTCTGGTATTTTCATTAAATTGAAAGACGAAAAGATAGTTGTTTTGTATATAATATAATCATCTTTATTAGGAAAGATATCGACCAAGTTAACTGAAGTTATGAGCTGAGGACAAGGTAATGTAAAACTGAATGATGGTATAACCCTCAAATTGCCACATTTTCTGTAGTAAAATTATCACCGATCAATATATTTTATCAACTGAGTGATTTTATCTACAAAATATTAAATAACAAATAAACGCCAATTATTTTACAAATAAAAGCCAATAGTAACATCAAAAATGTATTTAAAATTAGTCTTTTATAATTTCTTTAGCATTATAGTTTCAAAAAAGCGGGAATATAGACCAGAATAGAAAATTTACAACAGTCTCGAAAACTAGTTATGAATTATCTATTGTGGCACTTTGGCGTTAGCAGTATAAAGATTGCAATACTTAGTATTGACAAATCAGTATGCATCAATTGAATAATATTTAGCAGCAAGGTTTCGATTTTATGTATATTTCAATCGGTTTTCATTGGTTTTGAATTTTTGGGCATATTTTTTAGATCCCATTATCATATCTTTTTAATCGAATCGAGAACCTCTATATCCACAACACGGTATATTTATAATTTTATACATTTGAGTTTCCAAGCAGAAACATACAAAATTATACCAATATCAAGAATATACAATTATTTACTTTCTTTTTTTTTGAAAGGTATTCTATTTAATCTGTGGGAATAGTCATTAGATTTATGGGCTCTACTTCAATTTTTATACCTCATGTTTGTTACCCTTTAACCAAGTATTGTCTGCAGGAAATGTTAGTCGAGTTACTTGTAACTGTAACAGTATACAAAGACTTAAAAAAATATTAGTTCTACGTTCAACTTGGAAAAGAGGGATGCTTACATTGGTGGTTTAGGTCCTCCTGCGTCTCTTCGACTGTACAGATCAGAACCTCCAGCAGGTCCTCTAGGAGGTGGCCCAGCTCCCCTAAATAAAAGTTTTGCTTACAATAATGTTTACATCTTTATTTATTCTTATGATTTTTATACAATACAAAAACTTAAGTAGATACAGAGAAAATATATTACATAATAAATTACTATTATTAGCCACAATATCTATAAAATATTGACAAAATACATTACAAAAAACTTACAATGTAGTTGTTTAAAGCAAGAGTAAAAGTAGTAACAAAAACCACAAAATAAAAATAATCAGTTTTTAGAGCACTGCTTAAATCATGAACATATATCACATATTACAGATCTGAATAAATTTCATTCGTATCTTTGACTAATGTCCGGAACTGTCTTCCATTTTCATTGGATATTCAGGCGTAAACCGTGAAATTACCGCATTGCAATATAGCTTATTTTGACATACCAATTTGACCCACAAGGGACCGCCGCTTTCCGGAAATTTTAGTTTGGGGGGCAACCATAGTGTATTAAAATTTTTATCGGCAATAAAACAGACTGGAGGTGGAGAATAATAGTTTTTGACAGGTCTTTCAGAGTTTCACAAAAACCTTGCTGCGGAGTTATTCCATTGCTGAAAATCGCTGGAATGCTTGAAATTTCTAACAAATAGTCATTAAGTACCAGTGAGTAAAAAAATTATGTTTATTTAAACATAACAAGCTATTTCCAATGAAAATAAATGCAATAAAGCATAAACTTCAAAGGTCTAAAAATTTTTTTTTTAGGTATTAAAGGAAACTTGTTCTTGGAACCTACATTTTTTTTTCTATAATTTTTGTATATTCAGTCTTATGTTTAATGAACAGCATCAGAAGTTGCATAAATTAGTTAGTCAAGTTTTAAATTTTTATATTAGCTAATTTAACAAAAAACTAAATTGACACAAAGTAGTTATTATCTTCCATAGAGTTTTCCTAGAAAAATATTGTGTATATAAAAAATGGATTTTTTGGGGAAGATTCGGACCATGCATAAGCAGCCTTATGGCCAAGGTTGCGAGTTTCATGACTATAGGTAATAGTGTCGCCGTATTACATTTTGGAACAATAACTTCTGAATATTTTTGTACTTATTATTCATGCCTTAAAGATTATTATATACTGCTACCGCATAACGAAACTTTCCCATAAGCTTACTGATGATTTTCCAAGTGAAGCAACATTGTCTTATCTATTTTGAAGATTAAAAATTTGTGGTCAACATTTCATCCATTATTGCTGCTTCAAATTTGTGCCTACTATTAAATGCTATTTAATTTTGGAATTAATGTTTTAATATTTCATTGAAAATTAAACAATATGGTGTTTTTGTGATTTGTGCAGGTATGATAAAAGCATATTTTTATTGTTCGCGAAATGCGCGACCAAGGTTCAAAATGACCCATTTTTTGTCGGTCTCCGGTACGAATTCAAAAGAATTTCTTTTATCTAGTTGAATGGCTTTATGGCGCACTTTTTCGAATAGTTACTTTTCAGCGAGACCGACAAGAAATATGATGAAATTGGCTTGATCCAAGACGCTTATATTATCTACTTTGACGTCGGCCGCAGAAAGCCCAAGGTTTCGTGAGAAATTCGAAGTCAGCGAAATTCAAAGGATGCTCGCGGCATAGTAAGATAATCTACGTCTGCGAGATGCATGAATCGACTAAATATTGTCATATCCTTGTAACTGTAACAAGGAGATCGGTGGCTGTCTCAGCCAATTTGGTAGTCTGATAGAGCTACAGTGGGATGGCTGTGTCGTAGAGATAAATGCTATAATAGGCGTCGGCTAAACGTCGTATATGTTATAGGAATTTGTGAAATTTATATATATATATATATATATATATATATATATATATATATATATATATATATATATATATATATATATATATATAGTGTTCCAATTTGCAGTAAAAGTAATGATTAGCATTTATGGATATAAAAACAAATGTGAAAAAATTATAATTAGACTGTTGGTCATATAAATTTTTCTTATAGAAAAAGGCATTGTTTTTGTTGATTTGTAAAAAACCCTCAATAATCTATGTGTAACTTTCAAATATTTATATATTTTAAATAAATTACTATTTTGTTTTGATAATACCTACACTATTTGGTTTAAACACCGATAATGTAGCATAAGTTTCTAGGACATATGATAATCTTTAACAGCATACAAAATATGATTATCTTTCTAGGGCAAAGAAACCTGATAAAATTATGCATTACAGTCACAAAACCATGATTTATTTATATTTATCATCGACGATGAAGTAGTATTACTATAAGGCATACCTCGATCTTTTAGAGGGTATCACTAACAATCTTTTGAATGTGATTATATATTTACTAGAAGTGCAAGCAATATGACAGCAAAGTGGGGAGATTTGAAAGGACTGGAATGACAATATTTCGGACAAAATTAACAACACGAGGAAAATTAAAGTATCCCTGACTGCTTAAATATTTAGTAGATGAGTTGCAGGGTTCTTAAATATTAGCTGGATAAAGTAATTTTGGTTTTTATTTTATTTCTTACATATATTTTCACTAACATAGCTGGTTAGCTGTATTTACTAATATAAAAAAAAGTTAATATAGCTAAACAGGTGAGGAAATGTCTTCAGAATCAAAAGAGACAACAGATTTTATCCTGTTTATGAATTAAGATTTTGGCGGTTTTAATGATAGTAAGGTTAACAGTTCAGTTGAAGATGGGCAGATTGATGATGAACATTCCCTCCACATTGACTTTTGTTTAGAAGCTATTATTAATTTATTTGAGTTTTCTAAAAGTAATAATACCAAGAATGTCGCGCCTTTAGTAAAACAGTGGATATATACTTGAAAAGAATTTACATACTCTGGATAATTATTTTCGTCATCAACAACTGAAAGATTCCTCAGAGACGTCCAGTGACTGAAGTAAAAAAGCTTTCCAAGCTGTGAATGTGAATTCAAATTTGTTATAAGCCACATGAGACCAAATTAAAATTTCAGTGAAAAAATAAAAAAAAATTGATGTTTTATAAGTGCCTTTATCCTGTAGGGAATTGGTGCAAATGTAGGCATATTTTTAGTATTTTTCTGTATATCAACAGGTATGTATATTTTTGTGTGAAATTATTACATGAAAAATATAAATATATAAATGACAAATTGTAGAGAAGCAGAACAGAGAATTTGCAAAGTCAGTTATACAAATGTTAGACAACAAAGCAAAAAAGTAAAAAAAAAACTTTTAGCATCCATATAGAAAAGTTGAATTGATTGACAATTATTGTTATTTTAATAAATTGATGCCCAAATTTAGTATGTGGTTGATGATGAATTGATAGGATTTGGAACATCCATACAGCAAACTTGTTTCAAATTCTTTATTCTTCTTATACAATTGATCATTTATATTTTTATAAAAATTTTTACATAATAATTTCATCAAAAAAATATACATACCTGTTGACATAAAGCAAAGTATCAAAAATATGCATACATTTGCCCCCAAGATAAACACTTAAAAACAATCAATTTATTTATACCACTCTAAGAAAGATTGCGTGATATATGCTACACAATAATTTATGGCTTTTGCAGCTTTATTCACATAATAAAATGTGGTCTGACAATAGAACAATTTCTCCTTCAATAATTGGACCCTTACTCGCGTAAAATAACAAAAATATCTGGTATATTCACTCTTATGAAAGTCTCCTTTACACTCATTTTCTGTTTTAAATACAACGCATTAAATTTATGAAAAACAAATGAAAGTATTGCAGATTCTCGCTGCAGAGTCCTATGTGATGGTGATTTCATATACAAAAATTAAAAAAAAAAAAAAAAAAAAAAACTTTTTAATAGTTTTAAAATTTCATAAATTTTGATAGGTTACCAATTTATATTTCCAATTGATAAATGCAGGCTATTTAGTAAACAAATATTCTTTCAAATTATTTTTATCTTATTTTCCATTTTATTTTTTAAATTCACATGACTTGAAAAGCATTACACTTGACCATCAGACATCTAAAGGCGGGAATGCACCTAACAAGCATTTAGAGTAAAGGAGAGCAAATACTTGAACTGTATTGAATGTTTTTTGTCATTTGTGAACATTGTGTCTGCACTGAAAAAATGTTTGCAATAAATGCTAAATTTGCCAACATTTATCGTTGCTCCAAATTAATCAAGTCAAGACATTTTTCATGATCCCAATCCAGCTAAACAGTTTCTATTTATTCAGTTATGTTAAGAGATTAATAAAAATAATTTACTATAAGAAAGTGTCAAATATAAACATGAACTTTAGCGACTAGAACTGAATGCGTAGATTAGTTTAAATACGCATCCCCATTCAACTCGCGTAATAGCGAGCTCCTTTGAAGTACAGATAATGGTCGAAACATCGGCAAACAGTCAAAAACGTTTGCAGACAATGTTTATTCCTGCGCTATTTATGTCTCCACTGAAAATGCTTCAAGACCGATTTTGTTTGCAAATGTTTTACGTCTTTGGTGGATCCCTGCTTTAACAGGGATCGTTCAGTTGCTAATTCATCTTATTAGTCCTTATCAAATCATTTAAAATCATATTAATAAATAATTTCTTATTGTTACTATCTCCTGGAATGAACTGTGTGAATAATAATGTACAGCCCTCCAAGATTTTTTCACTAAATGAGTGCAAAATATAATGAACCCTTTTACAGGTGAGTAGCATAATATATTCAGTACTATTATTAATATGCTGTTTTCATATTTTGACATGGTACATAAAATATTAAAAGGCAAAGTTGAAGATCAATCCTTATAAAGATATGATTGAAATCATTTAATAACACTATTTATTTGCCACATTAACAAACTTATTTATGATTTATTTTTTTCCAGGTCAACTTTAAAATGTTTTTTTTGTTGGGAGTAGAAACTGACAATCTAATAATAAAAAAAAATGAAATTTAAAAGCGCTCTTTTCGCCAATGAACAACTACAGAAAGAGTCCATAGTACATAACTTGTACAATGAATTGCCAATCTACATTTATCATGACCTATGCTTCAGATATTCGGACAAATATTTTTTTTTTTAATGAAGATCAGAGAGGTTCATTACATATATTTGTGGTACCTTAAAATTTAAATATTCTTAATATAGTAACTTGTCTAATGATGTATACTCAGTAAATGCAGGTGCTGTTATTGCTCTTATTTTCAAAATTAAACAATTAATCAATTGGGTAGAATTTAAGTAGAGCTGTTTTGAGTTATGTGTAAGTGTAATAATTCAATCATGAACATTAAAGAAGTAAATTAATCGCTTCTACATTTATAATCCATTAAAAATGTCAGCAAAAAATGCTTATTTGAGTATTTTACAAGTATCTTTAGAAGTACTTGAGGTTTTTATTGATGGCACTATGTATTCAAGAGAATATAGCTCAGTGTCAGGTTATTAAAATTCTAATTAAAAAACATTTGTTAGATCTTACCTTCTGTCATCAAAGCCACCACCTCGTGGTCCATCACCATATCCACCTCTGTCATCGAATCGACCACCTGGTGGGCCACCATATCCTCCATCATAGCCTCTATCAGGACCTCCGTAACCACCACCACCACCTCTTCTGTCATCGAATCCGCCGCCACCTGGTCCACCACGACGTCCTCCAAAACCTCCTCTACCTAAATGACCATCCAAAATATTAAGAAAGTTTCCTGCACATGCAAGAGATTAAAATTCTATCTATACAACTTGGAATCGTGGCAAGTAAATTTTATCTCAACTTATTGTTTTCGTATTATATTTTGTTTTTAAAATTCTTGACTGAGGTGTGGCATGTTTCATCCTGCCATTTTTTATTAGTATTTTATGTTTTGTATGTGAAATTGTCATATACAAAATACAAACATTACAGGGAATTTTCTGAGCTTGCAGTGACTGCATGTCAAAAACATGGCTTTTTTAAAATTCCCTAAAAATCTCTTAAGTAAGCATTTGAATATTGTCAGAAATTATAAGAATAAAAAAGTGAGTAGCCTATGTTTAACGGGAACTTACAAAGAAACATTCTCAGGGGGTTCACCTTCAATTTGTCTCACTCTGTGATGTTAAGAGTATACCAAAAATATTCACCACGTATTTTCTTTTTTCAATAATAATGCAAAAGGCTGGTTTTTGGTGTAAAATTACCATCATATTATTAGGTTAATAAAGAATTTTTGGTAATAATTCGGAAAATAGTAAATCTAGAGGTAGGTGCATTTTGGTTTTGTTTGTTTTAATTTTTTTTGATAATTTTCTTGATTTTTCTTATGAAAAAAAAAGGGTACACTAATAGAAGCATCTATATTATATGAAATTTCATAAATTTTTATCGGAAAAATCAAGAAAATTGTCAAAAAAAAATCAAAACTAACGAAACCAGAATGGCACCCACATCTAGGTAGTCTATATTCCAAATTATTACCGAATCTTCTTATACATGTAATTTTCCCAGTAAACCATTTTGAGCAATGAACTTTAGGCATAGTTTTCATCTCCTAAAAATGCGATTCAGGATTTTGAAAAGACTGTTTGAATATAGGAGGGGGATGTTTTCTTGTTAATGTAAAAATATTTGTCTAAATGAAGTTTAGGTTATTTATTAAAGTTTTGTTGCACATATTTGTAAAGAATGCTAAATGTATTTACTAACTTTTTCCAAAAAAAAATACTCTATATAGTTCTTTTCAAATCACTTGGAACCTATAAGAAAAATAAATCTTTTTTTTTTTAACCAGTTTTTTCCCCTATAAAAATTTAATAAATACACACTTTTTACAAAGAAAAGAAAATATTAACATCTAATTAGGTTTTTATTTTTACTTTTTGTCAGTGGAGAACTGAATCTTGTATTCTAATTTTAATCACTATCTATGAGACAAGCAAGGCATCAATAAGATGATAAAATTTGCCCATTTTATAGTTTTTCTCATGTCATTCATCCTACCAAAACATAGCATTGCATTATCAAAATAAAAAAAAAATTACCTCCGCGTCCACCAAAGCCTCCTCTTGGCGGTCCTCGACCAAAATCTCTTCCTCCTCCCCTGGAATATGGTCCTCCTCGGTCTCTACCACCTCTCATAGGCCCACCAGGACCACGACGTGGCTTAACGCGACCTTTTTCTACAGATATTCTACCGCCCATAAATTCAGTCCCATTAAGTTCGGAGATTGCCTTTTCCGCTAAGCTTGAATCTTCCAAATGTAAGAATCCGCATCTGTTTGAAATATCGCATTCGGCGATGGCCCCATAGGGTTCAAAAAGTTTACGTAGGTCTTCCGGGGTGACGCCGGCAGGAAGACTTCCCACAAACACTTTCGTGGTATTTTCAGATCTACCACGAGTCTGGGAGGAAAACTAACATATTAGGTATAACAAACAATACTATTTAAAAAGGAAAACTTACCATCTTTTTAAAAACGTTAACGATAAAATTACAAGCTCGAAAATAACTCAAGCACGTCGCTTACACAAATGAAAGAAAATGGCGGAAAGAAAAATGTATCAACAACGCACTGCAAGATTATGAAATTCTACGGCGCACTGCGACTAGCTACGGTTTACACTGTTGCCAAGTAAAATGTACTACGACAGGGTTGTACATAGGGTTGTCAAATATTAGTTTATAACTTTACTAATTAGATGGAGCTAACTAACAAAAGCTATGGCTTGATTCTTTGAGCATTCACTTCTGGAGGCAGCATGTAATGTTCCGTGGTATCTTTTTTGCTCCGAACAATCGCGTTTCTCGGAGCAAAAGAGATATATTAGAAACCTTTCTTGATTTTTCTGATTAAAAAAGTGCAAAACAATAAAATTTTATATAAGCGTGAAATTGGCGGCAATAGCAAAATTAGGAAAAAATTTGTAAATAGTGAAAAGATAAGAAAATGACGTTTTTTTTGAAAAATTTTTTATACATACCCCCTATTTCGAGGTCGTAGAACACGATTCTGACCTCGGTTTTCCATAATTTTTCCTCAATTTTGCGGAAAACAGGGAAAGTAATTTTTTATTTTAGGTTCAATTTTTGTCACAAAATGGTTAAACTTTTGTTATAACAATAAATTCCACAGTGATGGAAGCTTCTGCATTATACAAAAATTCAAAAATATGCACTTTTATTATCAAAAAAAAATCCCAAAAATTATCACGACAAAAATCATAACAAAATCAAAAGAAAACGGCCGCCGTAAACAAATAATAGTTTGCATAGTTCGCTAAAGATGGCGTACTGTTGAAGTCGGCGATGTTTCCAGATTGCAAAAACGATTTCTTTAAATGTTCATCTTTTTCTGTTTGAATTGGAAAGAAAAGGTTCCAAAAAGAATTTTTTCCTTTCCTTTGATTATTGAAGTACTATTAATTACTCTTATGTCTATGCCTTCGATGTGCGATTTTGACTCTAAATAATAAAGGTTTTAAGGATTATAGTTGCTTGTGTTTTTCTCCCTCCAAATACCAGTACTTTGATGTGCGATTTTGACTCTAAATATTAAAGGTTTTAAGGATTATAGTTGCTTTTGTTTGTTTCCCTCCAAATACCAGTAGTTTTAAACGGATAATATGAATTGATCATATTGCTTATGTCCGTTACCAGAAAGTGTCGAGTGGCAGAGCTTGTCCCGCCTCCACGTGGTTTCTGCTGGACAATGACATTTTTTTATTTAATAAATCTAGGTCAATTTAGGTTAGTTTAGGTTAGTTCAGGTTAATTTCAGTTTTTTAAAGTAACCAAGACTAATGTTAACCTGTACTTACCAGAACTAACCAAAAATTTTGGAAGGGTAAGATTCATTGTACCCCTTTTTATACGTTACAAACATTAAACTATGTTGTTAACTGTAATGGGTATATTTTAAAGTTTATACCAGGAAACTTTAAATCTATTAATTTAGATTAGTTCAGGTTAGTTTCTGTTTTCCAAATTAACCAAAATCAAGATAAACCTGAACCAACCTATCTTAACTAAAACCAATCAAAAATTTTGAAGGGTTAAGATTATTTTTACTTAGAAACTGTTCTGAATATTAAAAGAAATATAGTTGAGTGAGAAGGACAAATCTTATAGTTTATATTATGAAGAAATTTCACATCTGGCAACGTTGCACATTTTTACGTGATTCGGCGGCCAGTTTATAAATCTGACCGTTAATGACGTTTCCGAGACGTGTTTTTGATTTTTCGCTGAAAATATGAGTTTTTCTAAATTGGTTTGCTAAAATTTGTTCAAAAATAATTGAAATATATTATTTACAATATTTTTTAACTAGTTCCATTGAAAATAAATACGGTTTTTAACTGAAAACAAAGTGCTTTGTGAAGTGACGCTTTCCTTTTTTTGAGTTCTCCGGGAAAGTGGGGAAAAATGGTGAATAATCAAGGCTAGAATCCTGTTCTACGAACTCGAAATAGGGGGTGAGTATCGACATTTTTTCAAAAAAACATAATTTCCATGCTTTTCACGCCTTGCAAATTTTTACCACTTTGTGGAAACCAAGTCCGGAATTGTGTTCTACAACGTCGAAATAAAAGGTATGAAGATGAATTTTGAAGAAAAAATGTAGCTTTTCCTGAATTTTACCTAATCGAAATAGTTACTGAAGTAATAATGACTCGCCGAGATAAAAAAAAAGATACATGGAAATGTCATAGTTTAAAAAGCAATATTAAAACTCTTGCCCCGTTAGTAACTTTTAAATTGTCATGAATTGTCGAAAAAAAATTAATATGTTAAAACTCTCGCTGGTTCAAATTTGTATATAAGGGCATTAAAATTAAAGTCAATAATAATATATGTTTGGTTACATTTTATCGGTGAAGACGGCGTTCAGTTGATAAAATGTATTTAAAACCTATTTTAGGTCGCAGGATTTTAACATAACATTTACTCCACTTTTATTTTTAAACAGCTAAATCTGAGTTGTTTCTTCATTGATAGCTACAAACATAGCTATATCGTCTTGTATATTATCGGTAAGGACAACATTCAACTGATAAAATGTATTTAAAACTCATTTTAGGTTACAAGTTTTCAATATAAAATTTTCCTATTTACTATTTTCTGACTAGCTAAATCACAGTTGTTTCTTCTTTGCTAGCTACAAACACAGCTGCAACATTTCGTATTTTTTCGGTAAAGACAACGTTTGGCTGATAAGACGCATTTAAAACTTCTTTTGGTCCTAGAATTTTAATCTAAAATTTTCCTTTTTACTATTTTTTAGATAATTATTTAGATTAAGTAAAATCTAGGGAAACGACAATTTCTTTTTGAAAAAATTTCAATATTTACTTCCTATTTCGAGATCGTAGAACACGATTCCGACTTTGGTTTTCTACTATTTTTCTGCACTTTCCCGGAAAGTGAGAAAATCACTTTTCAATTTAGGTTCTTTTTTTTTAAACTAAATGGTTAAAGTTTTGTTATACTCATAAATTTCACACTAATAGAAACTTCAGTATTAAATAAAATTTCATAAATTCTCACTTTTTTAACCAGATAAATCAAGAAAAACCACCAAAAAAAAAACGAATCAAAATAAAGAAAAACAAAATGGCCTATCATATTTAATAAATGCGTGACTTGTTTGTAAAGGGGAATAATCTGCGCTGTTGAAATTCACATATATTCTTTTCTTTCTATTAAAGCTGTAAAAAAATGATCCGAAAAACATTTTTCCCTTCTTACATTTTTTATTATGCAGGATTTTGCTTTCAAATATTAAAGGTTCCCCTCCTTTAGTTTTATATTAGTCATGACTAATTTATATTCCTAATTCATTTTGTATACACCTTGGTTTTATAATTTCACTAAATATATTATTTTTTGCAGTAGATAGTAAACCTACCGTTTTCCTACTAACTCCTACTATTATTTGCGTATTAAAAATAACATAAAACTATAGGCAACCAGAAACTCAATCTTTAGTGTCCGGTTACTCTATTCTTGAATTGACGTATCAATTAGCATGTTCTACTAATTTACTGCCCTCGATTCATTGGCATGGATAGCTCAGAGCTGTCCAGGTGGCAAGAAACGCTCGATTTATTCAAGTAGTGCATTATGCCTCGGAGCTTGTCAGATCTGCTTTCCCCTTGCCACTCAAGCAACAATAAAAATATTTGGTTTATAAAGCCCTAGCAGCTATCAGTTATCATTTTTAGTTGCTATTTTTGGGTCAAAAAACATTTTATACATGAAATGGAGACACAAAAATATGATTATTTCACAAGATATCATAGCTTATTTAAACGAATTGCGAAATATTTATGACCGAAAATGCCATGACACCAGACAAAATTCAAAACTAATAAGTAATAATATAATATTTTTACCTTTTTATCTTCAATATGTTTTGCTATGTATATTAAAAATATAAATTCCGAAAAAAAATAATTTGTAGGTTATTTACTGTTCAAATTAACACTTTAACCGCTTTATTCAGATTTGCTCGGAGCTACTCAGGGTTTGATGCACCCGAGCTTAAAACTCTTGAATCGAGGGCAGTAATTGAAATAGTTTAATTAGAAAAGGATAGCATAGAATCGGTGTAGGTGTCAAGAAACAAAAAAACTCGCACGATTTATCAACGAGTCACGACATATTAATTCTACGGGGGGATTCGTTGAGCCAACTATATATTTGATTTCGATACCGATACTACACATAAAGTATCTATACTTGCTTGGAATCGGAATAAAACTATCATGCTAAATATACTCCATACTTCAGTAAAAGTATCGATACTTTAGTAGTATTGAAGTATCATTTGCACCCATAACAACTTGCCTTTTGAAATTTTTAGTGCATTTTTCCGCGCGTCTAAAAAATATTTTGAAAGTAAAAGTATCAATATACAAGCTTACATTTTCATTTTGTATCAAGAAGTCTGTGAAATACATGAAAAATGCTAGCAAATATGACCGAAAACGGTCACGTGCGTGAAAGCAGTTTAGTAGTGGAGGCAGCGGGGCTACGGAGGGGAGTCATATGTATATAGTAATAGAAGCGCGCTGCGCGCAACTTTACATTTGATTTTCTCATCAAATAAAAAAGATATTTTACTAATTTTTTCATTTTAAATTGTATAAGTAGCTTTGTGGTAACTGTATCAGCAGTTGAAGAGGAAGGTTATAATTTATATAATTAGCCTTAAGTAAAATCAGCATTTTTGCTGGTTGTTGACGAAATCTGATTAACAAATCAGTTTTCTCGGGTTCAGTTACTACACAATAAAAAAAAATATTAAAACATCTTTTTTAATTGCTGAGAAAATCAAATGTAATGACTTACAAGTTACATCGGACCATCCATGACGCATCGAATAGTAAACAAAAAATTCAAGTGGCAATTATGCAAAAATTAATGAACCGAACAGAGCCTGGTTTTGGTAAGCATAAAGTACCTGTAAATTCCTATTAGTTCGCGAACGGCCAGCACTAAAACTTGAAAATGATGGAGATATGAATTTTTGAAAAAAATTCTGAATTTTCTGGTTTTTCTTTTTTCTCTCCGTTACTAATGATCCGATTGAATCGACCCAGTGCTCATTTTGTTGGTATTTTTATTCTGTGAAATTCATTTATTAAGAGTAATGAATTTGCTTCATTAATTTGATTTAATCAGCAAACAAACGCAATTTTTTGATTTAATTGTTTATACAAGTTAATGGATCGTAGTAGATTGTGGAAAACATAACAAAATATCACCGCGGATTGTTTTTAGTGTGATGGAACAGTCAGTAGTATATTTTAAGCTGGCAAAGTGTTACTTTTATAATCAAAATTTAAAGAAGGGATACAAGGTCATGTTATCATTGTAACTTTGGTCAGACATTTTATATTGACTTCAAGGCCAGTCGGATTATAAATTTTAAGATTAAACTCAAGCAAACGAATGGGACATGTATACGAGGTAATTCGAAAAATATTATGAGCGAATAAATAAGGAGGAGGAGGATGAAGAGTATATACTCTTCATCTTCCTCCTCCTCATTTGTTCTCTCATATATTAACTACTAGTGTCCTGATAGTAAATCTGTTTTTATTGGCTTAAACAGTTACAGCGTCCCGCAGGCATTATTAGTAGTTCTGAAAGGCAACTAACCTCTTCCTAATGATATATGTAAAACTGAAGAAAAAATAAATTTTACTAAGGACACTATTTTGAAGTTTCATATATTAGAAGTTTTTTGTTTTAGTTTAATATATTTCGGGGGTATTTTTATAATCCAAAACTAATAAAAAAACCTATTATAACTTAAAAACATTCGGTTAAGTCTGGCACATTTTTCAGTTTCCCTTTTACTGCTAGGATGTGGTTAAACTTTTGTAAAGTCGACTTGTTTTGCAATATTGTAATGCTGACGTAATTATTTTATCTGAAAACAATAACGCTTGCAACGCCTTTAGAAGGTAATGACTATAATCAATAATGACTACAAGCAATAGCATTTCCATCTTCCAATCTAAAATATATGAAAAATTAATATTTAGAAAATTAAGTTTTTTCATAGCAAACTTAATATTTTCTTATGCTACACTTCAAAACATATATCCCTATATCCCTAAACAATTGTGTTTTTGGAGTGATGTCACTGTAATAGAAAATTATCTTCTTTAAAATAAATACATACTTAATCAACAGACTCTGTGCATAATTATATTTATCTTTCAGGTGTTAATAACATTAATTATCCTTTTTATTTCATTGAACAAAACAAAAATATTGATCCTAAAATAACTAAAAGTTTTGGCATCGTGTTCAACTTTTCTTGTTTTAGACACTGCTACGTTAATTTGCGTACAAAATTAATTAATTAGAGCAGTGTGTCATTTACTGTGCATAAATATTTTCAAAGCACTCTTTAGGTTGTCCCAATTAACGGTAGATATTTTAGACCAGGTTTATAAAGTGGCGACTGCATCACTTGCGAACGGATTGTTTGTTCGATTATTTACAATTACATTAATTTGGTACCTTTTATATCGTTTTATAGGAATAGCTTGGATAAACATATTACGCTAGAAATGAAGTCATAGACTTACAGGGATAGATATATAGGTGTATGCAGTGGCGGCTCGTGACTGTTTAGAGAGCTAGTGCCAATGAGTAAGACAAAATTTAGGATCATTATAAGAAAAGTTCAGCAATTGACTGCGGGATTGTACGAAGCTCAGCCAGACAATAAAATAGTAAAAATATTGGCTAGAGATAGTAGTGAAATTGACGATAAGGCTAATGGCTGGCAAAAGATTTATTGTCAAAGAAGCTTTGTTGTGGAAAGAAACGAGAATTTAATAAACCAACAGGTTACGCCAAAAGATGTTTAACTCTATGAATATATAGATACATAGGGTAATCAGGGGTAATGGCGCTCACTGTGTAATGGCGCTCACCTCTAGAATTCTGACGTCCCGTGAAGCGCAGGGGGAGGGGGCCGCTAACAGACAGTGATGCAAAAGGAACAGTCAGCTCGCGTCATGCGACCGTGATGTGCGTTTCTTTGTTTGCGGGCGCGCTGATCTAATTTTCAGTTAGGTGTTTTTTGTCGGTAAGTCCAAAACTTTATGCTTATTTAATTATTAATTTTACTTTTCTAATAATAAAGCAATTCTATTTTATGATAATGCAATCAATTTTCAACAACTGTGTGTGATTTTTTTTAAATTTTCAAATTAATTACAAAACGACCGTGTGGGGTTATACCGCTCACCTGAGCGCCATTACCCCTTAGTGACTTATTTTTTTATTGTTGTAGATATGCCAAGAAATCGTTAAAGGACCACCGCTAAAGCGGCTTATACCGAAGAAGACCTTCAATCTGCTAAAACTGCGATTGAAGGAGGTTTGTTCAAAAGAAAAGCCGCAAAACAATATAACATACCATTCACTACTTTAAGAGATCGCCTAAAAAATTAAAACATGAGCAACCCAAGACTAGGTCGCAAGCCCGTTTTCACCCAACAGCACGAAGCTGAAATTGCTGAACAAGTTAAGTTGCTGGGTTCGCTATACAATGGACTCAATGTCGCAGATTTGCGTAAACTTGTTTATAAATATGCTGAGCTCAACAATATCAAAAACAATTTTGATGAAAGCAGTAAAACAGCTAAATTGGATTGGGTACACGCCTTTACGAGACTCAATGTTTCAGTTTCTATATGCAAAGCTGAAGCGACAAGCTTAAACAGAATTTCTGCTTTCAACAAAGAAGAAATAACACATTTCTATGATAAACTTGGCGACTTAATGGAAAAATATAAGTTTATTCCCAACAATATTTACAACTGTGATGAAACAGGTATCACCACGGTGACAGACTCAGGAAAAGTGCTCGCCGAAAAAGGACAAAGAAGAGTCGGATCTGTTACAAGCGGCGAACGAGGAAGCAACATAACAGTTATGTGTGCGATGAGTGCAGCGGGAAACTTTATACCGCCCAGTTTTATTTTTCCCAGACAGAGAATGACGCCTTTAATAGAAAAAGATGGACCAGCTGGTGCATTATACACCAACTCGAAAAATGGCTGGATAAACGAAGACTTATTTGTCACTTGGCTCAAACATTTCGCAGCATTTTCAAAGCCTACCCAAGAATCACCTGTGTTGTTAATTCTGGACAATCACAGCAATCATATTTCCCTCCGAGGTTTTAATTTTTGCAAGGAAAACCACATCACAATGCTTTCCATTCCACCACACAGTTCTCATAGAACACAGCCGCTGGATGTGTCTTTTTATAGGCCGCTGAAAGCTGCTTATAGGGATGACTGCAACACATGAAGACACATCTACTGTCTAAAATAACTCCATACGATGTTGCAAATATTTTCAACAAAGCATACGTACAAGTTGCGAATATAAGTAAAGCAGAATCTGGATTTCGAGCCATGGAAATTTACCCATTGAACCCAAATGTTTTCACTGATCAAGATTTTCTGGCAGCGTCGCTGAACAAATCGCTGAAAACCAAGACCCAAATGTTCAGAATTTTGAAGATGCGCAGTCTGATGGTATGGACATAATTTCAGGACATATATCTACTTTGGCAGGACTATCAAACAAGGATCAATGCTCTAAATCTGTTTTGGCAGTTGCTTGTAACCAAGAACTTGTTGATGAGCAAAGAACCCCGATATCCTTTGCTGCTATAGCAACGACACCTACTATTGCACCATCTTCTAAGCCAGGTCAAAGAAAGCGAAAACAACATGCTAACATATTAACTTCGACTCCTATGAAAATAATTTTAAAGGATAAAGAAAAGAAAAAAATAGCGAAACTCAATAAGACTGGAAAAGATGACAAATCAAGACCAAAAAAAGAAGAACAAACAAATGAAACAAAAATCTTACAAGAGAAAAATTTTACAAGAAAGTTCTTCAGAGAGTGAAGATGAAGAGCACCTTTGCGATGATGACAGTGATGACGAACTGAATGTAGATGATGAAGATTATAACAAATGTATTATTTGCGAAGAATTTGGAAAAAATAACGAGTTGCGGTATCGCTGCACCAACTGCGGACTGTGGGCTCATGCTATATGTTCAGGGTGGGATACGCCAGATGAATATATCTGTGATTTACGTGTTCAAAACTAAAATATCTCTATTTCTAATTTGTCATACCTCTAGTAACTAATAGTTATTTTATATTATATTATAATAATTGAAGTTGATTTGCCATAGAAAACTTTACTATATTTGTTAAATTGAAAAAGGCTAATCTTACTTACAAATAGGGATAATTGATGCAAATTTGTGATTGTAGACTTTACTTTTATTTTTTAACGTTGATCTCATTATATTTATTTAATTAAAATGTATCTTACTTGTTATATTCCAAAAAAACATGTATGAGCGTCATTACCCCGTACCCCGAGCGGCATTACCCAAAGTCAGGGGCAATGTTTTTTTTTAAATGTTTTCCTACTACTAGTAGGTCAAAGATATATGCTTTTGTTGTTTAATTACTCGATAATTAAAGACTTTGCTACTTTTCTTAATTTTGATTTATATTAAATAAATTAAAAAATACATCATGTTTTTCTTAAGTGAACGCCATTACCCCTGGTTACCCTACATACCAAGGTCTATTAACGAAGCTATATTGATATAATCTAAAATCATTTAGTTCATTTTTTTAATCACAGTTTCTTAACCTATAATAATATATAATATCATAAATATTCTAGCTGACCTCAATTAAAAAGAATATCTAAATACTTAGATCATTTCCATAGGTCACTGCTCGGAACACATTTTAAGTTTGATGAATATAACATATTGTATATTATGTTTTAAAATAGTAGGCTATGACTATGGATAAACAAAAGAAGCACTTAGTCGAGTAAAGCCTGCCAGTTTAAGGACTAACCTTTTTTGTTCCGGGGTTTAAGGTTTATTAGCTTGTCAACTTGAAACGTTAGTTCCAGGACTTGAAATTTGTGTGTTTAAAAACTCAAAATGGAAAATTTTCATAATTTTGAAAAGTATAATATGGTAGAATGTTATATTGAGTGTAATAAACACAAGCAGAGGACCTCTGATTTGTATTTTGAACGGTGTTCAGAGCGCGAACAACCCAATCCGGTAATTTTTATGAGACTAAAGGAAAACTTAATCAAATTTGGATCCATTCAAAACACACAGCCAAAGACATATGAAAAAGAAGGTAAAGAGAATGAAATTATAAATGTAATTGCATGTGTTACGGCAGATCCTTCAACGTCGAGCAGAACTATTGAAATAGATATTGGGGTTGCGCACAAAAAATCATTAAAAATTTTAAAGGAAAATAAGTTTAAATATTACAAGGCAAGAAAAACTGAGCTTCTTCTCCTTGGCGATGCTGAACAAAGACTTAACTTCTGTGATTGGTACAAGGATATGTTACGAAATAATGAATTTTTCTTTAATAATATCAGAGATCAGAACCTTCACCAACAAATAAATAGGGTAAAACTATTACGATTTGGGTTTAATGTGTGGGCTGCTTTGTTGGGAATAATGGTCTACCAGATATATGAACGAAATTTAAATGCTCAAGCCTACCTAGATATTTTAGTGAGACACATCGCCCCATTTATGGATAATTTGTTTTTAGCGGAAAGTAATTGTATAATAAGTATTTGATGATTTTAAGCAAATTTTCGAGGTTGAGCTTCCCGGAGTAATATGCGAACCAAACTATTTAAATGTTGACTCTTCTGTAAAGGTTACAATTAGGCATGAACAATTTAAGTCTGCATGGAAGAGTAGCTTATTCTAAGGTGACCATTGTGACTAGTTTTTTTGTGAAATGGAGGATACCACCACATATATTAAAATAGACAGATCCTCAAAGTATAATAATTTGTTATCAAAATGTAAGGGGGCTTTGTAACAGGAACTTTACTCCAGTGTTTTGATCAAAGACTTTGACACAGTCGCGTTGTTAGAAACGTGGTTATCTGAAAGTTTTAATGATGGAAAACTGTTTAATCAAAGATATAATATTGTACGAAGTGATAGAAATGATAATAAAATAAGAGGACAAGGTGTCCTAATAGACTTAAAAAAATTTCACTGGGCAGTGATTAAAATAAATATTTGTAACTATTAGCATTTTACTTATCTGTCTATATTTACAATCGAGTGTGAGTAAAGAAGTATATATTGAGTGTATTTGACATTTTTGATACTGTGATGTTTGAAAATTGCGATAACATTTGGGTGATTTAAACTTACCAAATTATGAGCCTAATATTAAATGTGATAAATGCTTATTCTTACAGCAGTTTCTTGCTGCTTCGAGCGATATTTGCAGGAAATAAACTGTTTGTACATATATTTTTCATATTCTCTGCCTGAAAGGAGAATTACATATATAACAAACTATTTAAATACGGCAGAAAGATTTCTTTATTTCTTACTGAAATTTTGATTGTATACGAAATATTGATATTTTCAATATTTATCATTGTTTTTAGTAGTCGTAACTTAACGCACAGCATGCAATGAAATGTCCTTTACATAAGTTTGTAAGTATCAACTGAATTTGCAAATGGACCGAAGTCCATTTACGCGCCCTGCTCCAAAGATATCTCACTCGCCAGCTAGTCTCAATACAAAAATTTGCGCATAGTTCAAAACTACAATATGTTAGTATCATGAGCTAGCTAGGACTTGGCTCTTGGGACCTAGTGGAGAAGTCAGCGTGGTTCTTAGGCTAAAAAGTTTGGATAACTCTGAAATATAGTACTGAAAATAGAAAATCCTATGTATGTTCAAAGGATAATTGCTTTATTTTTTTAGTGATATCTTGAAAAATATATTTGTATGTGTTTTTGGCGGGTAGTTCCACGTTATGAAGGAAAGAGTAGGGAAAAATAAAACACAAAATAACACGCTGTCTTTTTTAAGACTTTAAAATAAACATATCAATCAAATATAAACTAAAAATTATCTCGGTTTGCTCTTTTAATTATTCCAGAAATCAAACGTACAGACGGAGGCAAAACGGCAGTTACAAGATCTATAACGTCTTCTACAGCATTGTCGTTTGGTCTTAAAGCTCTTGCAAGTCTGTCAATGGAATCATGTTCGTATCGTGGATTTCGATAGTTTTGTAGTTGCCACATGGGGCTCAGTGGGTCATTCAATGGATTGTATAATGTTGGGACATGATATGTACAGCTACTGGTATCATCGTTGAAATCTGCATGAAATAATTTACAATTGTATAATATTTTTAATTATATATATGGACAAAAAAGTTATGACGTTAAACGATGATCAAAATGAGCCTGGATAAAAACCATATAGTCGGAGAGCTCATTGCGAATTTTAATGGCGTTTAAATTAGATGTATTTAAAAATAGTAGCAAAAAGTTGATGATTCTGTGGGTGTTTAAAAATTGTCAGACATGAAAACAAGTGTTAAGTGAGTTGAAGTGAGAACAGTGAGTGTGAGTGAGGACATTTATCGGCAGCACTAGTTGGCTCTAACGTACTGAACTTTTACTGGCTAATAAAATGTTACGTAATTCATACCAGGTATACTTGCTATACTTATGTTCAGGATAGATAATTTTGGAGATGGAATTTTAAAATATATGATTTAATGAATTTTGTAATATTTTTAATTCTCCAGGAAAATATAAAAACTTTTTACAAAGCAGACAAGACACTATTAGATTTTTCATCACTATCTCTAGCATTCGAGACCAAAGCTCTTCAAGAATTCCACCTTAAACCTAAACTATGGCATTTCTAGCTACGTAGACGACGTATTTGTGATATGGTCTCATGGTAAACAATAGCTTGGATTTCCTTAACACCATACATTAGAAGATACATTTTACTCTGGAACTTCAAGAAAACAGGTTCCGATTTTGGACGTCCTAGTAACAAATACAGTGGATGGACACCTACAATATACAGTATATCGAAAATCTATACAACAAATACAGGCTTAACACCCTAATCTCGAGATCCCTTTACTTAGCCGACAACCAAGGAAAAGACAAAGAACTACAATACATAAAAATTCTGGAAAAAAATGGCTATAAACTATAAATAGAGCAATAAAACTTCAATAAAACTATCTACCGATATCAGACAGATTACCATACTACCAAGGTACAACAGATAAAATGGGCAGATTACTCCAAAAACTGAACATATCTATAGCATACAAACTACAAAAAACAATAGGTTTATCCTTAAAAAACCCCAAGGACAAAATTGACATGGAAAATCAAGGAGTTAATAAGATCGCATGTTGCACCTGTAATAAAATATATATAGGACAAATCAATTGAATAATATAGGCAAGGCTAGGATAACATAAGAGCATAAGAAATAAAAAGACAACATCCGCCGTATTCTAAAATCAACTCGAGACAGGTCATAAGATTAATTATGACAACTGCTAGCAAATTATCAAATTATCTTTAAGCTCGAACACTGTACAGACACGATGTCTGAGCTTAAACTGATAACTCCAACGGTTTTCGAAAAGGGGGCGATTACATCACCAGTGCTAACCAACAGATACAACTGCAAATATAAGAAACTAGCGACCCGCCCCGGCTTCGCACGGGTGCAATGCTGATACTAAATACACTACAGAAAAACTGTAACTATTTATTTTATTTTTACAACAATTATTACATCGGCCTCCGACGCGCTATTTATAGGCACGCTGCCGCCGCCCCGGTCGGCCAGTACCGCCGCAAGCGCTACTTCCCGCAATTTTAAATCTGTAATATCTTCGAAAATATTCATTTAAATCTTGTGCTGTAAAGGACCATATAGATCTATATTAAATCAACAATGTATTTAAGCTATTTAATTGGATAAGGATTAATGCTGTATTGGTTAAAATCGCTTCAAAATTTGCCATTATTTGTCGTAAAAAGTAAATGACAAAAAAATGTTATTGTGGGATATCCACGAGAGATAGACATATACCATCGCGGAGTTTTCTGTAGACCTTTTCAATGTGTACAAATAATTAGTACATTATTTTGATAAATCTCGTAGGGTTCAGCCTGCGTTTGCAATGTAAGCGGAAAAAAATATGATAATTAACGACATCACATTAGAAACCTCAAAAATAACAGTATTTCTCCACTATTTAATGGATGTTATTATACATATAAACCTTCCTCTTGAATCACTCTATCTATTGAAAAAAACCGCATCAAAATCCGGTGCGTAGTTTTAAAGATTTAAGCATACAAAGGGACATAGGGACAGAGAAAGCGACTTTGTTTTATACTATGTAGTGATATATAATCAAAATAACATCAAAAATATTTAGAAAATAGTGATTTTCAAATAACTAACACAAAAATTTCGTAAAAACTTCATGAGTTAATATTAAAATCAACGATTGAAAGAATTCTGAGGTTTTCCCTTTAATAAAACAAAAGTGTAAGAGAGATTTTCTGCTTACGAAACCTCAGGTAATAACTTTTAAACTAAAGGGACATCAGATTACTTAGTTCGAGAGCTAGTTGAACATCCAGGTGTCTAGACAGGATAGTACCTTGGCTACTAGATAACATATCATACCTTAAATTTTCAAGAAAACTGAGTTTCCCATACTCAAAATTAAATCCGTTTTATACGTTTAAGTCCGTGAGAACTTGTTAATAATACTAAGCATAATTTTAAAACCTAATATAAAAAAGTTATCAGACGTTAAGGAAACAAATATCTATAATACATGCTTTTTGAGTTCTCGTAAAAAGCGATGAAAAACCAGCTTTTATCCAGGTTTCAATTGTATAATCATCGCGGGAAGATAATTGCAAACTTTGTACCGAAATACGAAAAAACTAATTAGGTGTTTAAACGTTAATATTTTTAATAAATGCGAAATAGTTGTAAGTAATAGGGGATTAGAGATAGACATTGATTGAAAAAGATTAATTTAGCTTTGTTAAAGTATTAGATATGGCTGCCATTTTGTTAATTTTGAAAATGTTTACGATTCATGAGGAAACTGAATTACGCCGGTTAGTCATAAAAATATACAACTTTGAATTAAAAATGACTTCATTGAAAAAGCTCTAAGTTCAAGATTTTTTCGCAAAACGGCAAAATACGTATACACTTTTTTGGGTTCTAGAATAATATATTTCACGGAGAAAGCATTTTATTTTTGTGACTATTTTCACTACATGATTTGGATGCAATCGGTCTATATTTTAGTTCAAATATAAAATTACCACTATGATTATTCTGCAATTCGATTCTTTAAAGTGACTCCTAACTCATTCTACCTAGTAAGTTAAAAATTAAAAGGAAAAATTTATATTCATTAGAGTTTATTGTAAAATTACCTACCTCTCCTAGAATATCTTCTGGATGGCGATGTAGGGGAAAATCTGTTTCTTGAGCTGGTGCTAGAGCCTGAATTACGTCGTCGACGATGACGTGTCAAGTCTATTGATTCCATATCATCTTCACTGCTTTCTGAAACTTAGTTGATGTCCAAAGTTAAATAATAACAGAAAAAGATAATATTTCCCTTTCCCATATTGATTCAATCATTGAATGAAAATATATCAAATATATTCAATTGAATTCAGTATTTCAAATGAGAATTCGTCTGGCCCTTATTTATTGTAAGAAAGATGTTCGACCGTATGGTTTCAGAAGTGAAAATTGTAATTATGATTCAAAATAATATCAAGGATACTCCAATAGGTATTTAAATTTAGGATCATTTTTAAACAACCTAATCTAGGGACCAGTAAATTAATTATGGTTCGTTGTACGACTGAAAAACGTGTTAAGATTGTATAAATCTTTTACAATTCCTATTCTTGTATGAAATTAATTCGTAAATTTCGTTTCATTTTTGGGCAGAATTGTGTGCCAAATGATACAGCACTTCGAAATCTTATTAGAAAATTTGAAGGTTTCGGTTAGGTTCTTTTAAAGATGCCAGTGCGTCCTCATCCAATGAAAACACCATAGGACTAAATTAACAGCACAAAAAAGGGTAGTTCGTGAACATGTTATTTGTACCAATCACTTTTTCACCTGTGCAATATTTACGTTTACTGCTCCTGTCACTCCAATGAGTTATCTATATTATTATAATAATATAATTTGTTTTTTTTTATTAAAGCAATTTCTCGTACCCCCTCTTCTATCCTCTCGTTTGCTGATTCAGATTTTCGAACTATGTTTTTGGCGAGATCAAAAATTTTCACATCTAGGGCCAGTTTTTGAGTCACGTGATAATATTTCTCACTGATTACATGCTATCCTTCTCTATCGGTATTATTTAAACAAGTATAACTTGCTAATCAGTGCATCTACCGGTGAATAAACCGTTCGTTCGTATTGATACTAACTCCTAGGAATTTATGATTGTCTAACTTAATGATATTTTCTGATAAAAAATCTTTAAAATCATTTTTTTTTGTTGATACTCAATATAAACTATGCATTTCTAGTAATTTTTAATACTTACAAATAACCAAACGAGTCGCAACAATAAAAAAAATTTAAGGCAACAATAAAATAAAAGTACTTATGTCTGTCAAACATCAGGAAAGCTGTTCCCCATCGACTATCAGCAACCACTAAACAAATTTATTTTTGTTCAAATCTACTGGAGCATGTTTAAAGGTTAAGGTATACTTATCTATATCTTACCTGGTGATTTAATTGTTGAAAGTTCTACACTTTTGGGTGTATCACTGGTTTCTTTAACGTTTTCATCTTCTTTTCCCGTTGTTTCCACTGAACTGTTAAGCTTATGAAGAATCAAATAAAGGAAAACTGCTATGCAAAACAAAAGTAACACGATCAAAAATTCAAATAGAGACATTTTACTTAACTTGTGTCAAGCTAGAATAAAAAAAAAATTATGTTTTTCACGTATCATGTATCGATAAGTAATAATGGGGGATTTTTAAAGGTTTCTTTGTTCTCATTGTCTTAGATTATATCGATAAAACCAGATTGTGAAAAATGAACAAAATATTGAAAAATACAAATTTTGTTACTATTTCTGACTTATTACAAAATATAATCAAAGTAACGAGTAAGATATCTTTATAAAAATTCATTATTAAAGTTTCTGAAATTGCTGTGACCTTGACTCATCCTATAAAGAATGGCTTTTCACAAGACTTACTATTGAAATGAAATGAAATAAATAAAATAATTTATTGGCCATAAGACTGATACTTCAGCATTGATTTCGTCAATAGTATACAATTAAATAAAAAAAATATATAAATAACATACCTTAAAACTAGAAAAAACAAAAAAAAAAGTTATATTAGTTGGTGTCACAAAATACTGTTTGTTATAATATGTAAAATAAACATAATCTAATATTTTAATATTAAAAGCAACAGACCAAAATCCTAAAGCAACAAATTGGAAAGAAAAAAAAAAGAAGACGATAAAAGTATAATCCGTCGCACTGGTCAGCGAAGGACGCAACGAGATAATCAATTGATACACAGCAAAAGAGTCAGTATACCCTACAGACTTACGTATTCATTAAAAGAATAAAATGATTCCCGAACAAGAAATTTTTTAATTTCTGTTTTGAATTTATTACTGTTTGATATGTTTTTCAATTTTGCACACAATTTGTTAAAGATAATAATGGAATTATAAATTGGGGATCCCTCGAAGAATGCCGTTCTATGTTTAGGTATATTAAGAATGTCATTATTTCGTGTATTATATCTGTAGCCTTGGCCAAGAGTAATTTTTTTAACATAAAAAACACATTTTAGAATATAAATAGAATAAAAAGTCAAGATGCTGTTTTCTTTAAAAATGGGTCTACGCGAATTCGTGGGCTTAAGAATGAATATCACCCTCAGTATTCTCTTCTGAGCCAGAAATACTCGATTCACCCCACACTCCCTTCCCTAAGATATGGCATTGCTTTACAGATGACTGTATGCCAGAGAATAATACAGTCAGCAGCCCAGCTTGGTCTAGAGATGACTTCATCTGCAAAAGGGCAAAGGCAGAATTTAACTTTTTACAAACAAGTTCAATATGGGAAATGAAATGCAGCGATTCATCAAGCAGCCAAAAAATTTAGCATATATTTCATCAGAAGTGTGCGTTCTTTGTGAGACCATGTTGGATAATATTATGAGCAACGATACACGTGAAAACTCAAATGTTTAAGTCCGATTAGTTAACCCTAAATACAAAAAAATGAACAAATTTTTTGCATTTAATTGAAAGACAATATCAAGATGAATATGTTAAAATTATTCTTATGTATTAAGAAAAATTTGTCTTCAAATAGAAGCCCAATAAAGACGCACAAAAATCTGTAAGATTTTTACAATCTCAATAACTTTCGCACGCCAAAATATTCTTGTAATATCAACAGATTTTTCAAATCGATCAATAAATTCGTTATAGATTTTTGTTAACAAATAATAATTCCGCAAACTCGGTCAAGAGGTTCTCCGTTTATGCTATATTAGATGAAGCTGCTATATTTATCAGTTCCAGGGATATACAGGGTGGAGCAGAGCAACTTGCTTATTTCAATTTGCCGCTCTGAAGCGATGGTTGCTCCGAGGTGGGTGGAGGTTGGTACATTCGAGAGAGCGGAGCGTAAAGTTGAAGTTCTGTGTGGTTTAGTAACCAACATGTAGCGTGCGTTCGCCGTCGAGGCATACTTCTCTAACGGTCCCTCAATCATTTCCATGCAACATGCATTCCGTACCCATTTCAATATTGGTTCCTGGCCGGTCGTCGATTGTTTCATGGGTAAAGAAAGAACTTGAGGCAAACTGGTGATGTGAAAAAAAACCTCTCCTTTCACGAACAGCAAGGACATTCTAAAACAATGCTATGATAAGGCTTTCTATTTTGCGATCCCCTCAGCGCTCTTTTCGCAAATGTGCAGCTGCTGTTGGATTTTCTGCTTGTTCTGTGAGGCAAATCCTTAAAAGATTACAAACACAAAACGGATTAAATACAAATGATCGAATATAAAAATAAACTAACAAACAAAAACTTTTTCTCTAATTTTTTGAATAACTTACAAAACACCTTGCGCAAGCAATAGTTATTGAAGTGTACATAGACGCTTGTAATAAGATATTAGCTCTATTTGTAGAACAATCAGAAACTAGTCAGCGTCAATCAGATCGTCCAAAAATAGTTTGCACACTGTCACCTGACTATTTCTGTAAATTATGGTTGGCGCTCATTGGTTGTGATTTCTCTATGAACAGTTTTAAAATTTCACGCGATTGACCGGTGTGGAAAAATACCGTCATATCCAAGGATTCCAGATCCATTAGACGGAGAGAAAAGATCTGTAATGACCTGAAAGTATAGTGTTTAACTACTTAATTAGTGACTAAGTATTTAAATAGCTAAATTTAGGCAAGATAAATTTAGTAACTACTAAAATTAAATTAAAGGAGTGAAATAAATTTGGAGAAAATACTTTAGATTTTACCTTACTAATTTAGAATTAGGGGCGACAGATTTACTGAAATATTTCCATCTGCTGCTTTTCATAATAGGTAAGTAAATCATGAATTCTACGGCGTGGCGCTTTATAGGATAAGACGCTCGGGTGGCGTGCACTCACAAAATACCAAAAATTAGAAACGTTATTTATATACAAATTGGCCGAAACTGCTGTTACGTAAAAATTCGATGGTGTCGTTACAACGGTGGTGCTAACTGATGTATATGGCGAAGGCACTAGGAAACGAGGGAAATTAATATTTATTTTTAACCGACTTCTAAAAGAAGGAAGTTCTCAATTCCACCGCTATGTATTTTTTATGTATGTACATCGATTACTTCGGAACGGCAGCACCGATTTAAATGAATTTTTTTACATTATGTTCAGGAAGTTGCTGCGGTAGTCGAATATAATTTTGGATGAGTTTGGTACCGTTAAACCAAGATGGCGCTGATAATATGGCGGACGATTTTCTCCAAATTTTTCTGGGTCACACATATCGACACATGGATCTATGATCGAAACGAACCAACTATCATCAGAATGGCGCTTTTCAGATGAACCAAAACCCAAAAAACCACGACAGAGTCGACCCAAAATCAAGGTGCTGTTGTAGTCCACTCCGAATTTCTTCCGCCAGGTCAGACAGTAACTAAGGAGTATTATGAGAGCGCATTAAAGCGTTTGAGGGAAAAATGTTCGTCGCAAGAGGCCAGAATTGTGGAAAAACAGCCCATAGTTTCTTCACTACGATAACGCACCGGCTCACACATTTCATTTTGTGCGCTACCATTTGACAAAAAACAACGTTCATATCGTCCCGCAAGCTCCCTATAAACCCGATAGGACTCCTTGTGACTTTTTTCTATGCCCATGACTCAAGTTATCACTTTGCGGAAAACGTTTTGAGACGATTGAAGCGATAAAAGAGAATTCGCACAAGGAGGTGAACGCGATTCCAAAATCAACCTTGAAAAGTGTTTTCAAGATTGAAGGAAGAGTTGGAATATGTGTATTGCTTGCAATGGAGATTACTTGGAATGAAATAAAATGAATATAGATGAATAATTGAATCGTTTTCGTTTTATTGAAGAATTCTGGATACTTTTTAATTAGAAGGTGTTGTTGACATTATCGTCAGATAGTGCATAAGTTAGGTCGACGATTGACATGATATAAAGAAATATATGATTAAATCATACAAAATTAGGAACAGAAATTTTATTTCTATAGACCTCTGGTAAAGTAGTGGAGTAAGTTCGTACATTATAGATGTTTACAAAAAGATGTTACAGTTCCAAGAAGAAAGCTGTTATAAATCTAGACATGTAAAATTGTTCAATAAAATAGTATAAAAGAATATAGACGTTAAGTTAATGAAATAGTGAATTACAAAGAAAAAATTTTGGAACGGCAAAAATGACAACAAAAACACTAGTCAATTTACGTATTTAATTGTTAAATTATTGTTACTTACACTTACCACAAGAGCAAGGTATCTTATAAGCGCCTTTTGTTTGTAATGGTATTGGGTCCTTTGGTGACTTCAAACATTGTCCAAATGTCTTACATGTGTTGAAAATTGTCCGAATGTTTGATTTTCGGAGTAATCTCGTCATCTTGTCGATGGTTCCTTGTATGTAAGGCAAGACAGCACTGTCCATAGGTGGTATATTTACGATATTTTGTTGAGTAGTTGAGTTTTTATATTTCTTAATAGAATGTCTAATATTTTCAGCTCAATATCCATTGTCTATCAGAGCATTAGTCAGTTTTTTGTGTTTCGGATTTCAGTGATTATTCATTATATATTGAAAGAGCTCTATGTACCAAAGATTTATTGACGGATTGTTTTTGAGAAGGATGATGGTGTGACGTTGCATTGAGATTTCGATATGGATGTGTTGGTTTCCGGTACACAAAATGTCCTTATTTGCCATTTATTCTTTTCTTTGTATTTGTACATCGAGAAAGGGTAGGGCACCACTTGATTCAGTTTCCATAGTGAATTTTTTCCTAAGGTGTTGTTAATTTAGATAATCCAGGAAATAATGGAGGTCATTTGCGCCATGCAGCCAAATTACGAACGTATCATCTACATATCTGTACCAAAACTTTCTTTGAAAGCTTCCATGAAGATGTTCACTACGAACACCAGTGGAGATCCCAGGGTCGTTCCCGAAGTCTGTTCGTAGAAAGTTCCTTGAAAACTAAAATAGGTAGAAATTGGACATGATTTAATTAATTCTGGTAGGCTGGAGTCAATGTTGTTATTTCATAATTTGTCCCATATTACAGAAATTGAATCATTTATAGGAATATTTGTATACAGGGATTCTATATCAAAACTAACCAATATGTCTCCGGGCTCCAATTGGATGGTTTTTAATCTTTGGACAAAGAGTCTAGAGTTTTTAACGAAGGATTCATTTTCCCTGCCAATGGATTTAAAAGTTTGGCCAGATATTTGATCATGATCATTCAGTGTTCTAATCTCGTGGAGTAAATATGCCTCGCACAATCGTAGGCGAAGCGTCGAATTATAATTACAATTTGATATGTTCTATACACAAAAACCTTGATTTTCAACTTGATCAAAGCCGTGAAGGCTTTCGTTTCACATGACTGTTTTTTAAACATTCCAGTTTTATATTCAAATAACTGTATGTAAATATTTGTACAGTATTTTATTTTGAAACCTGAATTGTTATTTCTCCTTTCGAACACTAGATTAACTTTTGAACCCCTTAATGAGTAACTAATTTAAATTTGTTACTAAAATATTATAATTAAGTTTTTTTTATGATAACAATAGTGCTGAAATTATTTTCTAGGAAAAATGGTTTTCCAAAATATACACTGTAGAATATGATCGCCGCCATGTTTAAGAAACTTGAGGTGCAAGTATGTTTTGCATGAACACATAAAATTGAATAATAAATACTTACCTAAACGTAATTTAAGTACTTCATTAGTATCCAGTATGTTTTCTCAATACGTTCAAAAGGAACAAATAAAAAAAAGTTAATAAAATTCTCTCAGAATATAACAAACTAACGTGGCAAACCTTGATAATCAGTGACGTGACTCAATAAATAGACAGAACGCTTCTAATTGGTCTATTTAAATTTCATTTAAATTTTTTAATGGGTCAGATTTAAGGTGGATGACAGTATTGACAGCTGCGATTATTTCAATATAAGTTACATAGGCCTGCGTGCAACCCTTACACTATATTTTGTTAACCTATAATAGTGAAAATTTTTATTATAATATTCAACACGTAACAGTATTATAAGCTTTGTACTGCAGCATACACGTTGTGAACTTTAAAAGTCGCAGTTTAACAGATGAAAAAAATGTGACTGTAATTTTCGTATTTTCATTATAAAATAAATATTGACATAATTGCCAAAGAGAACTGTTATATTGCCAAACGCATTAAATGGTATTTATATCTACAGTATGTCATTAGTCTGAATCACTTATAGAGAAACGTTATATTTTTTGTTTTATTGGTACGGATAATTTTTGCAAAATTTTTCACTTAATACGATATACGGGGCCGCACCATTAGATATGTTTGGAAGTTTTGCATGCTATTCGTAAAATTTTAAAATACGAGTTTATTAGGTGTATCGGTGTAACTAGTAAAGTAATTAAGCAATAAAATTTTTATAAGAAAAATTGAACCGACTTCTAAAAGTGCGCTGAAAAGTGAAAAATATATATTTTTGAAGTCGGCGCCAAATAAACAAAATGTGATTTGCATAAACGGATTAAAAATACTTTATTTGTAATTACTTTCTTACCATAATTTGTATATATTAGTAGTTATTTATTTCATTTAGAAATAATTTGGCGCCGACTTCAAAAATTTCAATTTCATATAAAAATTTATAGTTATTTTTTTATTTTTAGCGCACTTTTAGAGGTCAGTTCAATTTTTTTTTATAAAAATTTTATTTTTCGATTTTTAGTTTTGAATTCACTATGATATCCATAAATCATTTAAACTAAGTACTAATGAGATCAGTCTACCTCGCAGTGACTCCAAGGTGGCAAAAAAGTACACATTTTATCCAAAGTTGTAAAACACCCTAAAATGAACCACTAAAAATTCTTTGATTCATAGAGTTTTCCAAATACCAGTGAAATTATATCAAACAAATATTTAATCTGTCATAGCCAATCCACAATCTTAAATTTCAAATTAATTTTAAATTGGTAATATAGGCCCTTCCAACCAACCAATATTGATATTTAAAGAGCTCGAGAAGTAAATTTCCTAGCCAGATATATTTTATACTGCATATTGAGTTTGCATACTCCTTAAGAACCCCGGAATATCTGTTTTAGACAAAATCGGAAAATGTAAAATTTTCAGTCCCTCATATTGTACCTTATCAATCTAATAGTTGTAAAAAATTAACTTCATATTCATAATACACGACACCGAAAACACCCTAATACCAAATCTGATAAAATGCGAATAAGGTAAAATTTTCAACCCACCATATTGAACATGAAAAACCAATTATGGAGAAAATCGGACAAAATTAATTTTTTTGGCCACCATATTGTCATCGCGATCTTGGATTTTACTGCACAAATTTCATCCAAAAAAATATGGAACCACCGCAGCAACTTCCTGAACATAATGTAAAAAATTTCATTCAAATTGGTGCCTCCTCTCCGGGATAATCGATGTACATACATAAAAAAAAACATACAAACTCGACGAATCGAGAACGAGAACCTCTTTCTTTTAGAAGTCGGTTAAAAATACCAGTTTTCTTTGAGAAGAAACTTTATACAAGAATTGCTTAGATCCATAAAATGAAAAAAAAATTCTATTGTAAGAAGTTTGTAGACAGCGCTCTAAGCATTTTCGTCCTGTTATTTTATACACAACTTCCATTATTTAAAACCCTAAACTCACCTCTTCAAATTCAATAAAAAATTTTGCCCAAAGGCATGTTTTCTTAACTTTTACAGTTTTTACATTATTTTTTTTTCATATGCTGTCCCGTATAAGAGAGCCGATATACTATTTTCACCGTTTTTTTTTTAATATTCGATCAAATGTATACATATACATGGAAATGAGATATTATGAAAGCTAAAATTGAGATATAATATTAGAATACCCTCAAATGCATTGCATAAAGAAACATATATTTTCCATAAAAAACATTAGTTTAAGAACCAACAAAAATGACTTGAGATATTTATCTGGTCTTTAAAAATCTAAAAATTAATTCCAATTTTTTTTTACGAAACGCACAAATTTAAAAATTTTTTGTATTACTTTTTTTATTAACTTGTATACTAAAACTGTTAAAGTTCAATATTATTAGTAAAATCCAAATAAAACTAATTTTCAAAATGTAAGAAGTTAAGTCATTTTCAAACTACCAGTGTTTGAAAATTATGCTAAAAATTACTCTTGCCTCTTTTTTTTAAATTTTTTTAACACAGTGTCTAATCAAAAGAAAAGACAAATTCCAGTTGATTAACATTAGAGAAATTTAAATAAAACTAATTTTCAAAGTGTAAAAAGCTAATCCAAATGGGTTAAGCCATTTTGAAACTACAAGTGTTTAAAATGATAGTAAAAATTCCAATTTCCATTTGTTTTGAAGGACTATTTAGTATGTAAAAATATCTGCGTTACTTTTTGTAATACGCTGTATAATAAAAAGAGAGGTCAAGAATGGTAACCTTCATAGGATTTAAATAAAAATTGTTTTACTTATTGTAATAAGGTCCAGTTGATTAAATTAAATTGAAATAAAACTAATTTTTAAAACGTATAATCAAAGTCGGTTAGGCTAATTTGAAACTACAAGTGTTTAAAATAATGCTAAAATTCTAATTGCCATTTGTTTTGGAAGTTCGTCAAAACATCTGCGTTACTTTTTGTGATACGCTGTAAAATAAAAAGAAAACTGATGAGGTCAAGTTGGTTAACATTAGTTAAATTTAGATAAAAATTGCATTACTTTTTCTAACATGCTGTATAATAAAAAGAAAACTGATAAAGTTAAGTTGATTAGTAATAATGAAATTTAAATGAAATTAGTTTTCAAAATGTGAGGAACCAATCAAAATTGGTCAACCCATTTTGAAACTACAAGTCTTTGAAAATGGTGCTAAATATTTCGTTTGTCCATTTATTTTAGCGAACAGTTTAGTAGGTCAGTACATTTGTATTACTTCTTTTAATCCACTGTATAATTAAAAGAAAACTGATGAGGTCAAGTTGGTTAACATTAGTTAAATTTAGATAAAAATTGCATTACTTTTTCTAACATGCTGTATAATAAAAAGAAAACTGATAAAGTTAAGTTGATTAGTAATAATGAAATTTAAATGAAATTAGTTTTCAAAATGTGAGGAACCAATCAAAATTGGTCAAACCATTTTGAAACTACAAATCCTTGAAAATGGTGCTAAATATTTCGTTTGTCCATTTATTTTAGCGAACAGTTTAGTAGGTCAGTACATTTGTATTACTTCTTTTAATCCACTGTGTAATTAAAAGAAAACCGATAAGGTCAAGTTGATTAACATTAGTGAGATTTAATTAAACATAATTTTCAAAATATACGAAGCTAATTAAAATCAGTTAAGCCATTTTGAAACTACAAATATTTGAAAATGGGGCTAGAAATTTGTTTCTCTGACTTTTTCTGAGGAGTAGTGTATGTGGGCATGCCAGCATTACTATTTTTAGCAAGATGTATAATAAAAATAAAATTAATAAGGTCAAGTTGATTAACTTTAGTGAAATTTAAATAAAATTATTTTTCAAATGTAAGAAATATAAGGAGCTAATCAAAATCGATTAAGTTATTTTGAAACTACAAATGTTTGAGAATGATGTTAAAAGTCCGTTTTCGCGTTTTTTCCTGATAAGTCGTATAGTACGTATACTTGAATTACTTTTTCAACACGCTGTATAATAAAGAGAAAACTGATAAGTCAAGTTAATTAACATTAGTGAAATTTATATAAAATTATTTTTCAAAATGTAAGAAATGTAAGGAGCTAATCAAATTCGATTAAGTTATTTTGAAACTACAAATGTTTGAGAATGATGTTAAAAGTTCGTTTTTACGTTATTTCTTGATAAGTCGTATAGTACGTATGGACATCTGAATTACTTTTTGCAACACGCTGTATAATAAAAAGAAAACTGATAAAGTCAAGTTACTTTCATTAGTGAAATTCAAATAAAGCTACTTTTCAAAATCTGAGAAGCTAATCAAAAAGCCTGCAAAGGAGGCGCTGCAGTAAAAATAGTACCGTTTAAATTTTTAATTGTCACAGACTCAATAATATGTTTAAGTTAGTATCATATTTTAAGAAATTTTATGATATTGTATGTACTGTATTGTACTGTAAATTGTTCATTTTTATATCCTATATCGGACAATCTAGAAAATATATTTTTATTTATATTTAATTCCACTGGGTACTATAAAAATTAGAACTTAGTGACAAAGAGGCAGATCGTCAGGCTGGGTAGATTAAATAAAACTAATGTCATTTACCATGATTTTTTTCTTAACAACCGATCCTCGTAAATTCGTCATATTAAAAATGAGTCAGAAACAATGAGGAAACTGTCTGTGAATTATAAAATTTGTGTAATATTAATTTGTATGTATAGTAGGAAGTGTTAATATAGAAGCTAATATTTTATTTATAAAAATTATTCTCGTGAAAGGAAAGTTAGTAGTCATACATATTGTTCGCAACGTGCATTTCATTAAAACTATTAATTTACTAAACCCTATTTATTTTCTTTAAAAAGTTAAAACAAAACCAGGGGGCTCAATAAGCCTTGGCAGACAGACTTGCGCGACTCTTTGAAGGGTTTGGCCGCTGCTGCTGTCGCCGCCGTTCCCGTCGTCGCGACGCTCCGTAGTTTTGTCTCGACGTCCGCGCGCTCCGTGTTATGCGGCGCTGTGCTCGCGACGGCCTTCCGAAGACGTCGTGATCGCGATGGGGGATGGCCCTAATATATCCGTCATCCGGTGCACCGACGGCCTGATGTTGCCTTGTTGGCAACCTTTAGAAAATGTTTCCCTCATCGACAAAATCGGTCGCGGCTTGGTTTACTTCTTCTTTATGGCTTTCCTCTTCATCGGCGTTTCTATTGTCTCTGATCGTTTTATGGCTGCTATCGAAGTTATTACTTCCCAAGAAAGAGAGGTTTCTATTCGAAAACCGAATGGTGAAAAACAGATTGTCGTTGTCAGACTGTGGAATGAGACTGTCGCCAATTTAACTTTGATGGCTTTGGGTTCCAGTGCGCCAGAGATTCTTTTATCTGTTATTGAAATATACGCCAGAGATTTTGTTGCCGGCGAGTTGGGACCTGGAACCATCGTAGGATCCGCGGCTTACAATTTATTCGTTATTATCGCCATTTGCGTGTGGGTAATTCCCAAAGGCGAAGTGAGAAGAATAAAACATTTAGGAGTATTCTTTGTTACTGCCACGTGGTCAATTTTCGCCTACGTTTGGCTCTACCTTATTCTCTGCGTATTTTCCCCTGGAGAAGTAGAGATATGGGAAGGATTAGTCACTTTCTTATTCTTTCCTACCACGGTAATTACTGCTTATGCTGCCGATAGAAAAATTCACAAATATATCAGAAAGGATTATAGAATGAATCGACGAGGTGTCATCGTTCAAGCTGAAGGTGTGGATAATTTAGAAATGGTGAATACAGAGTTGTTAGTTTTAGACGATGTCCATGATGATATCAAACAGGAATACATTGCTACTTTGAAGGAGCTTCGTCACTCGCATCCTCATACTGATATCGACGTTTTAGAAAAAATGGCTCATGAAATTCTTTTGAATAAAGGTCCTAAATCTAGAGCTTTCTACCGTATTCAAGCAACTAGAAAGTTAATGGGTAGCGGAGATCTAATGAGAAGAATTTCTGAACGAGCGCAAAGTGACCTTAGCGAAGTTAAAGCAGAATTGCAAAGAGAGAGTGGCGTCAACGAATTTACTCAGACTGGATCGAGAGTGTTTTTCGAACCCTGTAAGTACACCGTTCTCGAAAGCTGCGGCCAATTTGAAATCAGAGTCATCCGAACAGGAAACATCGACACAGCTTTGACCGTGGAATATACTACGGAAGATGGAACTGCTCAAGCTGGGAGTGACTATATTAAGGCTAAAGGAACTTTACATTTCCATACGGGAGAAAAGGAGAAACATATTAGCTTGGAAGTTATTGATGACGATGTATTTGAGCCAGACGAACATTTTTATGTAAGATTATGTTCTACACAACCGACAGGATGTTTAGGATCTCCTATGTTGGCAACGGTGATTATTCTGGATGATGACCATGGAGGCTTGTTCAAGTTCGAGGCGCAAAATCATGAACTTGTTGAGAGTGTTGGGACTTATGAATTAAAAGTGATACGGTGTTCCGGAGCCAGAGGGCGAGTCATTCTTCCATACTACACTGAGGATGGAACAGCCAAGAGTGGAAAGGAGTACGATGGACAGCAAGGCGAGCTTATTTTTGAAAATAATGAGTCAGAGTAAGTACAGATAAATAAGGCTCTGTAGATTTCATAACATAATATTTTGAATTGTGAAATTCACATTAAAAACGAAGATGTGGCAAGTGTATGTGTGTTTTGTTTTTCGTAAATCTATCTAAATATGCCTGATTAAAAACCGTGTATATATATATATATATATATATATATATATATATATATATATATATATATAATCTTTAAAAAATTAATTATTGGTACTAAAATCACCTCTTGCAACTTTTTTGTTTAACTTATTTACGTTTTGAAAAATGATGCAAATTTTATTCATTTAAATATATACAGGGTTATTCGCCGTATACGTCACGGAATATTGCGTCCAGAATACGTGATTTTCAAAAAGTTTTACGTTTGAGATATATGAGGGTCTAATATAGTTACTTTTTAAAATTATTTTCCTATTATACAGGGTGTCCCAAAAACTTTGAAAGTATCAAAGTTGTGTTTTTTTAAAATGGAATCCCTTGTATATTATTGCTTTTTGGGATTCTCCGATCAAAAAAATGCCTATTTTAATAAGGTTTATAGTACTTAAACCTTAAAGGTTATTAAGTAATTTGAATATTGACAAAATCTAACCTAATATTCCTGTTTCAAATATTTAAGAAGTATTTCAGTTATGTACTCGAAGTTTACAGCGAAGTGTAACAATAAATCTTATTTTATATCTCAATTATAATAAACTTGCCATATTATACAGGGTGTCCAAAAATTAAAACTAATTAAATAAGAACTTTAAGTAGCTATAACTTGATTAATTGAAATAGAATGCTATACTTTTTACCTTACCAGAAAAAGTACGTTTTAAATACCTATCGATTGGTATAAGGGTGTTCTATAACTAAGTTTTCCCCCTTATATTCAGAATACACCAAATAATCGTTTTCTGCACCATTTTGTATTTTTTCAATAATGTTCTAATGTATCTAGTTGCCTATGGCATTTGAAAATGACAAGTAATTTACAATTAAAAGAATAATAATTAGGAATGTCTTTACAAATGTTCAAAAACTCGGAACGCGATTTATAGTCAACAAACAGGCTATAACAGTAATAATGGTAATAACATATTGACGATAGCACAAAACAGAAGCAAAATATTTATAGTAGATGTTCGAAATGTCGACCATCCATTTCCAAATACTTACATATTCTTTTTTCTAAACCACTGCTAATTCTGGAGAACATTTGCGGGGTTACAGTTTGAAAAGCGTCTCTTATGCATATTTTCATATCTTGTGGTGTTGTCGGGGGACCATTATAGACAATTCCATTTATGTATCCCCATAAAAAGAAATCTGGTGGAGTTAAGTCCGGAGATCTCGGGGGCCATTTTTCAAATCCGTCTTTCCCAATCCATCTGTTTCGAAAGTTAACATTTAAAAACTTTCAAACCTCGCGATGATAACGAGGCGGAGCTCCATCCAGTTGAAGCCACATAGTTGTTCTAATATTTCAAAGGACATCTTCTAATAACATTTGAGTTTGATGTAAAAAAAAGCGGAACATCAAATCATTTAAAGGTTCTTCAAAAAAGTAGGGTCCAATTAAGTCAAGACCCAGTATTTCTCCCACAAATTAACCGACCACCTATTTTGGTTTTTCATAACACTGTATTTATGCGGATTTGAATCAGAATGGTAATGGAAGTTGTGTCTATTTACGAAACCATTGTTATGAAAAGTACATTCATCACTAAACAACACATTATCAAAAAAGTGTTCATTTTCTGCCATTTTATCTAATACCCACAAGCAGAATTCAGTTCCGTTGTCAAAAACATTTTCGTGAAGCTCTTGATAAAGTTGGATTTTATAAGGATGAAATCTGTATTTGTTAAGAATCCTTGAAACACTTGCTTGGCTAATGTTAGTATTTTCGGATATATGATTCTGACTAATATTGGGAGCCAACAAACAATTTTGATGACATTCTCCAAGGATAAAAATCATATCAATACGATCTTCTTTTGGATAAATCTTTATTTTAACAAAGCAATAATACAACAATATTCAAATAATTTAATTTAATAAATGAAGTTTCACAGTTACAAAAAATAGTACCGCTATTATAGCAACCGACTTTGTAGACTTAACTGTCAGATTAAATGAATTATCTGACGTTTCTAAATGCCATAGATAACTAGATACATTAGAACATCTATTCAAAAAACACAAAATGGTGCAGCAAACGATTATTTGGCGTATTCTGTGAAAATGCGAAGACTCAGCTGTAGAACATCCTTACACCATTCGATAGGTATTTAAAAGGTACATTTTCTGGTAAGGTAGAAAGTATAGCGTTATGTTTAAATTAATCAAGTTATTGCCACTTAACGTTCTTATTTGATTAGTTTTAATTTTTAGACACTCTGTATAATATAGCAAGTGTATTAAAATTGAGATATAAAATATGATTTATTATTACACTTCACTGTATATATATATATATATATATATATATATATATATATATATATATTTATATATATATATATATATATATATATATATATATATATATATTTATATATATATATATATATATATATATATATATATATATATATATATATATATTTATATATATATATATATATATATATATATATATATATATATATAATATATGATAATTATTTTTTGAAACTAAGCTGTTATTTTTCCAAAACTGCAGTAGAAAAATAGTTTATGAACTAGTTTCAAAAATTGGGTGAAGGCAGGCTCACGATATAAATGAAAACTTAAGTAAATCAATAAACACTTATTCGACAACTCAGAGCCAACCTGGAGACATGTGGAAAATTTTTAAATTGGCTATTATGGAACCTTGTAAGAAGTATCTGAAACCTGAGAAACGGAAAAATCGAAAAGATTGGATGACGGATGAAATAATAGTGCTTATGGAAGAAAGAAGAAACCAAAAAAATACAGATAGACAGAAATATAAAGAAGTACAGAAGGACATCAAATATAAATGTCGCCAAGCTAAAGAGGAGTGACTAAAAGAGAAGTGTACTGAAATAGAAAATCTGCAGAAACTACATGACTCCCACAGTGTGCATAAGAAAATTAAAGAGTTTACTGGAACTGGCCGGAAGCAAAAATCATACATCCTGGCAGATGAAGAAGGAAACACTGTTTTGGATATTAAAGATCAACTGATTCTTTGGGAAGAATACATTAAAACCCTTTTCAATGACCAAAGAGAGGAAATAACTACCAACGCAAATAATGAGACTGGACCACCTATTTTATAAGAAGAAATACAAGTAGCAATAAAATCTGCTAAAGATGGAAAGGCCCCTGGCCCAGACGATCTACCTGCAAATGTGCTTAAGTTGATCGAAGAGCAGAATTTAGGTGCTGTAACTTCTCTATTTAATAAGATCTATGAAACAGGAATAATACCAGAAGAATGGCTTAAATCAACATTTGTCACAATTCCTAAAAAGCAGAATGCCAGAAAATGCGAAGAACACCGTACGATCAGCCTAATGAGCCATACACTAAAGATCTTTCTCAAAGTCATCCATCGTAGAATTTATAAGAAGCTGGAAGAAAATATAGCAGATACTCAGTTTGACTTTAAAAACGGATGTGGCACTAGAGAGGCCTTGTTCGCCCACAATGTCTTGATGCAGTGGTGTCTCGATGTCAACCAAAATGTATACGCTTGTTTTATTGATTATAATAAAGCATTTGATAAAGTGAGACATAAACAACTAATAGAAGCGCTGAAACGAAAAAACCTTGACACAAGAGATATACAAATAATTGTAAAACTGTACCTAAACCAAAGTGCGTCTGTCCGCGTCCAATCTGAACTAACGAATGCAGTGGAGATCAAGCGAGGGGTGAGACAAGGATGTTTTCTCTCACCACTCCTTTTTAACCTCTACTCAGAGGAAATCTTCGCCAAAGCCCTCGAAAATGACACCGGTGGAATACGAGTTAACGGCATTCCACTGAACAATTTGCGCTGCGCAGACGACACAGTACTTTTCGCCGAAAACATGCAAGACCTTCAGAATATGTTGAATAATGTCACCACAACTAGTCGAGAATATGGTCTGACACTTAATGTTAAGAAGACCAAATACATGATTGTCACCAAAACTGAAGTACCCAATGAACATCTGTATGTCGAAGGCGAAAGGTTGGAAAGAGTCGAGAGATATGACTATTTGGGTACAAGTGTCAACTGTTCCATGGACTATTGTTCAGAAATAAAGATTCGCATTGAGAAGGCCCGTGCATCCTTTGTGAAGATCAAGAAGCTGCTCGGTAGTCGCGATCTGAGCCTGGACCTAAGAATTCGGATGCTTAGATGTTATGTATTCCCAGTCCTATTGTATGGTGTAGAAGCTTGGACCCTCAACTTACATTGCGAGCAGAAACTAGAAGCCTTCGAGATGTGGACCTACCGTAGGATGCTTCGAATATCATGGACAGAACATTTGACCAACTTGGAGGTTCTGAGAAGAATGAAGAAGGACGTAGAGATCCTATATGAAGTAAAAAAGAGAAAATTGCAATATCTCGGCCACATCATGAGAGGTCCAAGGTATAAGATTCTGCAACTCATAATCCAGGGAAAGATTGTGGGAAAAAGATCTGTTGGAAGAAGAAGAATATCCTGGCTTAGGAATTTGCGAGAATGGTTCAACGTCAAGCTATCTGATCTATTCAAGGCCGCAGCTTCCAAGGTCAGAATAGCAATGATGGTAGCCAACCTCCGAAATGGAGAAGGTACATGAAGAAGAAGACGAAGACTTAATATATTTTCATAAACACAAAAAATCCTATAATAGTATAGTATAATATAAAACCACCACATTGCTCAGTAAAAGCTTATAACGAATCGAACCTTACTAAAAAGTAAATGAAAATATGTTTGTTACTATTTAATTCATTAAAAATTGTAAAAGTTTTAGCATTTCTAATTTTAAATTTACATTTTTAATTTCGTATCTCAGTATGTAAGCAGAAATAAAAACAAAGTAGCAGGTTTTTAAGAAAGATCTGCTGGGCGATTGTCATTACAAGTTATATTAGTTTCTAGTCAAAAACTAATTTACTTATCATACTTACAATACCTGCATCTAGCCACCAAAACGCTGAAATTACACCACAAAAAAAAATTGCGGCCGTCACCATAACATAACACAAACTATAAACAGTACAATAAAATATTTGGAAAACTACAAAACCAATCTGTATTTTACATTTCCAGAAAATCTGAAAAAAATTCACCAAAATACCAAAAACAAAATAATTAAATAAAAATACTGGAAATTGGAAATAATGTCTTGAAGGAATGATGAAATGACACACATTGTTGCCAACTGACAATTGATATTCATGTGTTTCTTTATTCATATTTTTAAGAACAAATCTATAATTGAATTGATAATCTATTATACAGGGTGGACTAATGAGAAATTCACTTTCTGTCTCGCTCTGTCTCATGAACGCAATAACTGAGACGTGTGTGGAGGGGTATCATTTTGGGTTGGCGTCTTTTTCGAAAACAATCAAAGTTACGTGACTGTTCGCCGGAGGCTTTTTCGACTTAAATTTGGGTCACGCAATATTCGTGAGTGTTCAAGCATAAATTTAATTAAGAGGTAAATCGTCAGATTTGAGGCAACAGGATTGACATTCAAAACTTGACTTCAAGGGCGTGCATGGTCTGATCGTACCGACAAAAACATCGAACTGGTGAGAACATCTGTACGCGCGCATGCAGCCTCAACGCGGAACGATCTTCGGCTTTGGGATTGTCCAGAGCGACTTTGCGACGCATTTTACATCTCGACCTAAAGCTGCATCCTTATAAAATTTAGCTTGTACACGATTTGAGAGAATCCAACTTTGTGTCAAGATATAATTTTGCAATTGAAATTTATAAGCCTCTGTGCCGCTACTGGGAGCCAGAAAAACCACTATTTAAACATCAAAAGCTGTTTGGACCGGAGTTGCTAAGGGGGAAGCATCGGTCTGTATTTTTTTGAAGGTCGCAGAGGTCCTACAGTTACGGTTAATACAGACCGTTAAATAACAATGTTGAATGACTTTTAGGATCCGATATTGCGAGAATCGCGTGGATACAACAATAAGATTTCAGCAGGATGGGGTTATCAGCCATATAAGTAACTTGACCGTGGACATTCTGCGAGAAATGTTTCTACAAAACTTGATTTTAAAGAAAGGGGCATTGCTTGGCTTCCACGGAGCCCTGACTTAACTCCAGCGGACTTATTTTTATCGAGTTACTTCAAGAGCAAAGTTTATTCCAATAATCCGTCTTGGAAAAATATCTGTTTGAAAATCTTGAATGTCATGTAGAATTAATTTTGGGAGATATAAACATTAACATAGAATTAGGAAATGATGTCACTAGTAACAATTACTTATCACTTTTATTGTTCCATGGTTTTAAATCTGTTATAAATGGCCCAACACTTGTAACATCGTCAAGTGCTTCATGCGTTGATCATATATTTGTTAAAAAAAAACGTTAGTATGCTCCTCACTTAAATATTCGGTTATGATAAATTTTTATACCAATGAAATAAAAGAATTAAAAAGTTTCAGCAGAATTTGTTACAAAGACTGTTACAAGAATCAATTATGAAAGAGTTAATGATTTATTGGCTTAGCAGGATTGGAGTGTTGTGACTGCTAGCAATGACAGAAATTGCGACTGAAAACTTCACTTCAATAGTATCTCATATTATTAAGGAATCCGAAGATAGGAGGATTGTTAGGTATAAGGAAACTAAAAGAATAAAATTATGGATAACATCTGCTATTATACACTCAATAAATAACGAGATTAAATGAAAAAATTCGAGTTAAGTGAAGGAAAAAGTCTAAAAAATACAGAAATACTTTAAATAAAATCATACATAAATGCAAATATGATTACTATAGACAAAAAATAGTAAAATGATGTCAAAAAAATGTTTGAGATTGTTAATAAAGCCTCAAATCATAATAATAAAAAAAGTAAGGAAAGGCTGCAAATTGAAGATACTAACAGAACATTTTCAGACGTGAAAGAATAATTGCGCCCCCGGTGTAGATGGAATAAAAACTCAGTACGTTAAAAAATTCCACCTCTTCTTGCTGAAACCCTTTACTTATCTAATAAATTTAATTTTTAAATCGGGTAAAGTACCCAGCCATTTCAAACTGACACTTGTTATACCAATACATAAAGCAGGCGATAAAGCGACTATTAGCAATTATCGTCCAATTAGTGTAATAAATAATTTTGCAAAGATATCTGAGAAATGTTTAAAGGATAGATCGGTAAATTTCTTGGAAATTAATAACATCCTCTCTAAAAATCAATTTCGATTTACCAGTGGATTGAGTACATCAGATGTGATTTATGAATTTACTAAGTCAGTAATCGTGATTCTTGATAATGATAAAAAATGTCTTGCCGTCCTTCTGGATCTTGCCAAAGCATTTGACACGGTGCCCCATGACTCGCTTTTGGAGGTTTTAAACGTCTATGGTGTTAGGGGTTCTGTGTTGGGTGTATTTGGGAGTTACTTAAGAAATAGAAAACAAATTTTAAAAATTGATAATATCTATAGTGACCCTTTAGACATCATAATCGTGGTTCCTCAAGGGACAGTATTGAGACCGATTTTGTTTATATTATATAAACTCACTAACAAGGATGTGTTTGGAGCATGGTTCTCTAATTTCATACGCGAACGATACAGTGACCGTTTTTTCTGGAGAAACCTGGGATCAAGTAAAAGAATCCACAAGAACTGATCTGCTTAAAATAATAAACTGGTTGGATTCCTCTAGGCTCACTTTGAACGTTGACAAGACTCATTATATTGCATTTTCGATAACATCAAATCGTCCAGACTTTAACCAAATTGAAGCTGGAAATATCTTAATAAAAGATGTACCATTTATAAAATATTTGGGTATAATAATTTATAAAAATCTAAAATGGGATCAGCACATTCTAAAATTAACAAACAACATCAGAAAGTTAATTCATAAATTTTATATACTTAGAAACATTTTCACTAGGCAACTTTTAATAAATATTTATAAAACATTAATAGAATCCTTAATTGGATATGGAATAATTGTTTGGGGTGGCCTGTATCAAAACTCATTACAACTAAATGTAGTACAAAATTACATTTTAAAGGTAATTTTTTGGAAGAAAAAAAGATACTCTACTAGGTTTCTTTTTACAGAACAAATTTTTGATGTCCGTTCATTGTATATATTGTTTTCTTGTATTTATATACATAAGTCTGCGAAATTTCAAAATTACGTTAGTCGCTCTTATGACACGAGATGTAGAATGAATAGACATCTAAGGATACCAAATAGTAATAAGAATATTAGTCATATATTTGTTAACTGTCTGACGCCCAAGTTCTATAATATTATTCCGATTACCATAAGAACAATCTTAAATGGGAAAAAATTGGGTAAGCTATGTAGAACATATATTTTCCATAACATCGATCAATTTAAGCTTTTTCTTTGACAAAATCTTCATAGGTTACTTAGTGTGTAGGTTTGTTTAGTATGTAGGTTTGTTTAGTACGTAGGCATTTCTATTGATTAGTATTATTTTCATTCATTATGTTTTCTTTTTATGTTTTTTTGAAATTAATATGATATTATTGATTTTGTGCACATACAGGTATTATGTTACCTAGGTGCAGAATTATTTAATATTGAGATCTTAAATATGTTTAGATTAGATCATCATCTATATGAAGACTTGTATTGAAATTGTTCGTAATATATTATATTATATTATATTATATTAATGAGTATGATGACGACCCAATAATACAAACAAATATATTAATGTTTGGTCACAAAATGAAATGATTTAAGCCTCAAATAAAAAACCTATTTTATCGTAACAAAATATTACATTGAAGACAAAGTACGAGGTACATTAAGATAAGTCATTAAAATTTTCTGTTGAGGTAATCTTCAAAATCTTCAAAAGAATGTGGTCATAGACAACGATGTTTTCCGCTGCTAAAGTGAGCACGCAAACCCCCCAAATTTCATGTTGCCGTTCACTGGTATTCTAGTGATACCGCCCTGCTATCCCCTACGGCTTTGTTCGTTGCTTATATATCAGTTGAAAGTACTTTCCCGATTATTCTCCACTTGGAGGAACTTCAGGCTGTTTGTTGCAAAAACTTCTGTCTCTCTTATACCGAATATCGCTATCGCTGTTAACTACCCGGCTAGCTTGCCTTAATCGGATTTTGCTAGGCATAAGGAGAGACATAGGAGTCGGCCGTCCACTAATTACACCGCATATTTCGCCTCATGTCAAGCATAAACAAATTATTAACATTTTATCACCTGTCTTGAAATTTTAAATTTATTTTCGCCTTTTTAAAATTGATAACCAGCGACCCCCCAAAAAGCCCTTGTGGGCCGCAATCTACCAGTTGGGAATCCCTGTGCTAGATAAATATATTATCTGTGCTAGTGTAAAAATTAATTTTTAGACTTTCAAAAAATGGAGTTTGGGCTTCCATTGCCATTTTCTCATTGTTTCAAATCGTCACTTTTTCGGTCCGCCATTTATGGATTTTAATTAAATTTAATTAAATAACGAGATGCGTTGGCAATTTTTGAAGGGTAAAGTTTTTAATACACAGCATTAGTAAGACAATACGAAATATCTCACAAAAATGTGTCATAAGTGGGTAGGTATTTAATTACACTTCACTTGTAATATTTTTAGCTAACCTTAAAAATGAAGAGGTTCTCAATTTCACACGTACGTATATATGTGTTTTTTAATGGCTGTATAAATATAATTAAAGGATTTACAATTTCATAGTTTTAGCTAGGAGTTCCGATTTGTCTCTAATTAAACTGATTTGGGTCGATGTCAAAGAAATTTAGCGAAAAGATTAGCTATTTATATACAGTTTTAAAGTGAGTTGTATATTTTTGTTATTTATAACTTCTTCGCTCTTTGAAGTCGGTTTATTTTTAATAAATTTTTTTTTTGTATACCGTTTTGGCTGGGTTGCATTTCTAGTTAATATAACTAAATTATAATTTTCTCGTATTTTGGTATATTTTACAGAAAATTTTCTGATTTATAATTAAATATTAAAAATTCCTACATAAATTAAATATTATGAAAATGTTAACATTTAAAAATATCATCACGCAACCATCTAAGAAAAATTGGATGTGATAATTGACGTTTGACCTTACAATTTACATACTTGCATCAAAAATGCCGCCTCGCATATGTTTTCATCGTCCATTTTATTTTAAAATATTAAAATTTAACCCATTTGCTACAACGTATCTATTATTTTGCATATCTTATAAACTATGCTACAAAAAGTAATTTTGTAACTTTCGATAATTTTTCTTTTATTGCACAGCGATTGATGTATTCTATTTACATGGTTTGCTTCAATTTTATGTTCAATTTCCAGCAACTCGATGTCTCCAGATTGCCGCGCCTGTGTCGCCGCTCCCTACTTACGAGACTGCTAAGTTTTGCTTGTTATGTAGAAAAATAGGTTATTTAGGGAAACTAGAACATTTCTTCTAAATATAGTAATTTTTACATATAACCTCATGTTTTATTTGGTTACTACCAGAATTTTAACCTAATAAATCTAATTATATAAAAATTAATATGTTAATATTACGGTTTAAAATCGATTCTGTTTTAAAATAATATGTTATTATTATCTTAGATAAGATAATCAATCATTATAATTAAAAAGCAAATCATAAGTATCTACCACAAATCAAATAAAAGTATAAAATATATTTTTATTTTCTGCTGACACTTACAGATATATACGAAGTTTATCGGAAAAGTTCTGGAATCTTTTACATCATATATAAATGAGTTGTTATATAATCAATGTACTGAATAAATTTAGAAATCACATATGACAGGTTTGAATGGTCTGGTTTATATACTCTAATCAGTTGGTATAACGCTGACATAAAGTTCAGGACTGTATTTATTTACGCACAAAATTATCAACAAGTTTAACGCACTACAATAAAATAATAATTCAGCGACTTTGGGCTAATATGGCACAGAACAGTAATTTACTGATCTAGGGAAATTTTGAATTACCTGTACCTAAAGTCCATAATTTCTGTCAGAGACTCATCGCTTGCATATAGAGTGTCCTGGATTGTGCGCTATTAGGAGAATCAATTCCAGTGCGCGTGCATTTCAGAAAATAATGAATGATGAACTTTCGTGGGAATATCAAAATATTTTTTTTAAGTTAAATTTATTTCCTCACATTTTTATTAACCCTTACAATATTTTTCCTGGAGGGGAAACTCTGCATAAGTACCTTCACAGAGTGTGAAAGGTAGTGCCGGATTCTTACCGACATCTATTGCTTCTCACTCTTCCTACATTTTGCTTACAATGTAGGGTTGTCATTTTAAGATATTTTACATGCATTTTAGATGTTTTTAAGGTATTTTATGTATATTAATCTAAAGTTTGTTGCTTACCTGCTCCTCTGAGTGGCGTCCAGTGCATTTCTCTTCTGATTTGTTTGTTTCGGACCAACCAGGGTGCATCTATTATCATCCTCAAGAGTGTGACATAGGCAGAATTGTTGTCAAGAGACATATCTGAATCTGAGGAACTATCAGCGTCCGAGGTGATTATTAATACTTCAACCACTGCCTCAACGTAAATGTCCAAGTCCCACATTCTTTGTTCTTCTTTTTTAACATGATCGACACACTACTTCCAATCACTGGCCTTACCTCGTCCAATAATTGATAATTTGATAATTTTTTAACGTATTAGTAAACCAAATACATTGAAAACATTGGTAATTATTTCGGGTGAAATCTAGAAAGTTATATATTTTTTTTTTTGAAAATTCATTTCTGTACCGTCTATTTCGCGGCCATAGATCCTGGTTTTGGTTTTCCACAATGTTTCCTTGATTTTCTGGAAATATAAAAAAACACTTATATACAACGAAAGTTTTCACGGCATTGGTCAACTTGAAAATCATGGTTCTTGGGTTTAGACCGTGTCAAATTGAAATTATTATCCGACGTTTTTTTAGGGGATTTTTTACTCCACGAGATTAGAACACGGAATGACTATCGAGGAGCTACAGCCCGGTATTTATACCGACTGGTGATCCAGCGTTACAATCGATTTTTCCGTGTGATGCAGACTGTAACGTGTATCTCTAATAACATTATTTGGATATTTACAAATTTCGACTGATTCTCTAATTTTACGTTTAAAGAAACCAGACACTGATATTGGCGTCTTAGTTTCTTTTACATCAAAGGTGTGACCTGAGTAATGCCGGTATTCAGCTACTGCAGATTGAACTCTCGACGACAGGGGAGTGGACGTAACGACATCCACATGGATAGCATGACTTCCCTCCACTAGAATAGCAGAGACAGAGATAGGACAGGATACTATCGCCCTCTGTACCACCAGAGGATGCTCTCAGGGGGAGTAGCCCCTCCACTTATGTGGAGCTTAATTGTAGGCCAGCTCCTCTGTGATCTGACTGACCTCGGCATATCTTGTCAGAGCTATGCCAACGACGTGATCGTGATCGCAAGAGGCAAATTCTGGAATACCCTCTGTGACATAGTTTATAGAGGGCTTGAATATACTAGAGAATGGTGCCAGATGATGGGACTAAATATCAACTCCACCAAAACCACCCTAGTAGCCTTCACAAGGAAAAGAAACCTCAATTTAAAGACCATCAAATGGATGGGAATGTTATTGAATGGAAGTCAGAGGTCAAATATCTGGGACTGACCTTAGATAATAAACTCCTCCGGAATAAGTATGAAAAAGAAATAATCAACAAGGCTACAAAAGCCTTGATGGTCTGTAGAAACTTTGCGGGAAAAAGATGTGGTACAAACCCAAAAATCCTGCAGTAAATGTACACTGCAATAGTGAGACCAATCATCACATATGGGGCAGGGATCTGGAGCAAAAGAATCAGTCTGGCTAGTACGAGAGCTAACCTCTTGAAAGTTCAAAGACTGGCCTGAGCATGTATAACCGGGGCAATGCAAACCTGCCCAACGGCCGCCATGGAAGTAATCCTAAACCTCACACCTCTACATATTTTTCTAGAGAACATGGAAAAAAGGACAATTAATAGGATGATGAGAGATGAGGTCATAAAACCAAGACCTAATCTCTCATCCAGAAATCAACAAATCTGGGACATGTCCCAAGATGAAATGGAAAAGAAACTCAACTTTGTGAAAAACTTCAGCACAAAATTGAGTCGCAAGAGCGAATGGGACAGAAACACCATTGAGAAAAACTCAATAAGAAATCCACTTTATGGTATACAGATGGCTCCAAAACAACGGAGGCAACTGGAGTAGGAGTGTATGGACCCGGCACCAGATACTGCGAAAGCTTCGGTAAGTCACCAAACATTTTCCAGGCAGAAATACATGCCATTAGGATGGGTATTCAATTTAACAAGGAGAAAAACTAGGACGATCAAGAGATTATCATTAGGACGAATAATCAAGCAGCTATCAGTGCCTTGAGCTCTCAAGTTATCAGTTTCAAGATGATCTGGGAATGCCCAGAGGAACTAAATGATTTGAGTAAGAATAATAAAGTCATCTTCATGTGGGTACCGGGACCTACCGGGATAGAAAGGAAGCTCGCGAGGAAAGGGGCTGAGATACCTTTTCTGGGGTCAGAGCCTTTCTATGGAATCAGTAACAGAGTAATGTTGGAAGAATTACAGATAGAAAAAGAAAACAGGAAATCTAATTATTAGACTGAACTGCAAGGATTGAGACAAATGAAGATACTTCTGAGGAACTACGACCAGAAGAGATTCAAAGAATGCATAATCTTGAGTAAAAACCCGCTCAGAGTTCTGATAGGGGTCCTAACGGGGCATTGGCACCTGCAGGGACACCTCAAGAAGCTTGGACTGGTAGAAAGAGAAGAGTGCAGATTCTGTGAAGAGGAGGACGAAATATCTATTCTTGTTCTTACAGAATGCAGCGCTCCAGACAACCCTAGGATTCGATTCTTGGGAGCACATCAAATCGAAGAAGGGGAGCTCCCCACTTTGAAGCTGTCCAACATTCTGAGATTCCTGAGGGAAATAGGACTGGAGGACCTACCCTAGCCGATAAGGTACCTTTTACGACTGGGTACCAATAGGGGGGCACAATAGATCTACCAGGTCGCAGTGTACAAACTTCCAACACTACGCATATACATACATACTGCAGATTGTACAATTTGTTTCTTTTTAATAGATCTTTCATGCTCCTTAAGTCTAGTAAATATAGACCGTCTTGTTTCACCCACATACACTTTACCATAAGAGCAAGGTATCTTATAACCGCCTTCTGTTTGTAATGGTATTGCATCCTCCGAATGTTTGATCTTCGTAGTAATCTGTGTCGGTGCTTCCGTGTATGTAAGATAAGACGACATTGTCCATAGGTGATACATTCATGACATTTTGTTGAGAAGTTGAGTTTCTATATTTATTAATAGAACGTTTAAAATCGTCAACGCAATATCCGCTGCCTCGCGGAGCATCAATCGGTTTTTCTGTTTCTGATTTCAGCGATTGTTTGTCACACTGAAAATCTCTACTTCTTGAATTTTAAACATTCTCAAAACACTGATTTTCAGGTAGTACTATCATTGATACTTAAAGCATCAATCAGTTTTTCTGTTTCTGATTTCAGCGATTGTTTGTCACACTGAAAATCTCTACTTCTTGAATTTTAAACATTCTCAAAACACTGATTTTCAGGTAGTACTATCATTGATACTTAAAATACCCTTTTATTAAGAGATTAACTAAAAAGAACCTTTTTTTTAAGATATCTTCTCATTTCTCAAGCAGCTCATTCACCTAAATTGAGAAAACAAATTATTTTCATATGAATTTAAAATATGGGTAGCACGAAATCCAGCCAAAAAAATATGTATCAGTTTAACAAATTTATTTCTCCCTAAAATTTTAAAAATAGGAATATTTTTATTTCGAGAGATGGTTAACTAATGAAGTTTATCATTAATTACTCAACGACCGAGCAAATATATCTTTTCCTCGTATATTTTGCATATAACCAGAAAATATATAAATATTATCAGAGCAATTAGAATATACCGATGTCAGTTAAATTAGAGACATACATAACTTTATTTTCCAAATTCTAATTAATATTATCAAATTTATTTATATGCCGTATCAACAAAAAAGTATTTTAATTAGGTTAATAATAATAATATTATAATTATTTAGCGTTAGAACATATACCTTCGTTTAAATTACTTAATTTTCAATTGGCTTCAGTAAAAGCTGAATAAAACCTTTGAATAACAATTTTTGTTGTTTACATCAACAAATTCCGCACGTATGTATTGTTTACACATAAAATAAAACGGAACTTATAAACAGAAGAGAAATCCTTTGAAAATAAACTATTTCCAACAAATTATTAAAATTTATCACTGTTTATATTTGAACAAGTTTTTTTTACAAATAAAATATTTATAAAACATTGAACCGATTTTTAAAAAAGCGCTAAAAAGAGAAAAATACCAATATAAATTTTTATATGAAATTGAAATTTTGAAAGTCGGTACTATATTGATATCTGACAAAGGGTGTGATTCACATAAAAGATTGATAAATACCTTACGAGTATTTGTAATTGCTTTCTCGCCGTAGCTTGTATGCACCTCACGTTAATAGTTATTTGTTTCATTAAGTAATAATTTGGCTCAGACTTCAAAAATTTCAATCTTTTATAAAAATTTATATTGTTATTTTTCGTTTTTTTTTAAATGGAATTGTATTAAAGAAATATTTGGTCTACTATAGTAAATTCGCTATCTTGAATTCTAAGAAATAAATTTTAGATTCATAATCTAGGCCCCCAAAATTTCCCAATATCGATATTGAAAGAAATCGAGACATGTAAATATTTTAGTTCGATATATTCTATCCTGCATATTGAGTTTGAAGAAATTAATTTAAGATCCGTAATTTTCCCCCCTAAGAACCTCCAAATATCAATCTAGACAAAATCGGAACAATTTAAAATTTTAGGTCCCTATATTTTATCTGCCATAATAAATTGTAAAAAATTAACGTTATTTACACTCTCAGAAATCCCTAGTACCAATTTTGATTAAAATGGAGAGAAGTAAAACTTTTAGTCTGCCATATTAGAACCGTCATATTAAATTTTTTAAAAATAATATTAAATTCGTTATGTACGACCCCAAAAAACTACCCATTATTAATCTTGGAGAAAATCGGACAAAATTAATTTTTTCGTCCGTTATATTACCAGCTCCATCTTGGATTTTACCGAACGAATTTCGGTCAAAATAATACAGGACCACCGCAGCAACTTCCTGAACATAATGCAAAAAGTTTAATTCAAATCGGTGCCGAGGTTCCGGAGTGATTGCCGTACATACATAAAAAAAATATACATATCGGTCGATTGTAAAACCTCTTTTTTTTTAGAAGTTGATGAAAAAGAATTAAATCAGCGAAGTAAAAATTTTTTATGGAATTTTGTGTTTTTCGGGGACGTAGAGAAAAATTTCAAAATTATTAAAAAAAAATCAAAATAATGGACGGTTTCGTGAGGACTAATTATAAATATATTTTTTGATTATAATAAATGCTTTAGGAAGATATATGTAGGGATGCAAAACTTACAAAAAGTATCGACACCGATATCAACTCGAGACTTTTTTGCATGGTATCGATACTTGTCGGTATACATCCTCAGATATCGATATCTAAAGTTTAATTCAACCTTTTTAAAAAATATCTTTCGACTATATCAGTAGATTTAATCATCAATAAATTTGTTTGGATATTGTTTATAATCGGTCTGGGAGGGTCTTTTTAATTTTTGACAAACATAAATATTTTTATTTAATTTTGCTTTCAGTTTTTTGGTTATCGTGACTTCTTTGAGAGTTTTTGTGTCAGAAATTATTAGAAATACAATAATTTAGGCAACCAGAAACTCATACCTTTATTTTATTGTCCGGTTACTTTATTCCCGAATTAATGCACCAATTAGTATGTTCTGCTAATTTAAATAGTGCAATTAGAGAAAGATACCATAGAATTTTTTCAAATATAAATTCTAATTCTGACGATTCTCATCCAGAAATCAACAAATCTGGGACATGCTCCAAGATGAAATTAGCCATCAGTGCGCTGAGCTCTCAAGTGATCAGTTCCAAAATGGTCTGGGAATGCCTAGAGGAACTGAATGATTTGAGTAAGAATAACAAAGTCACTTTCATGTTGATACCGGGATATACCGGGATAGAGGGCAATGAAATAGTAGACAAGCTCACGAGGAAAGGGGCTGAGATACCTTTTCTGGGACAAGAGCCATTCTGTGGAATCAGTAGCAGCGTAATGCTCGAAGAACTAAAGATTGAAGTAAAAAATAGCAGATCCAATTATTGGACAAAGCTGCAAGGATTGATACAAGCGATGATACTTCTGGGGAACTACAACCAGAAGTGATTCAAAGAATGAATAAGCTTGCTTCCTGAAGGAACACCTCAAGAAACTCGTACTAGTAGAAAGAGAAGGGTACAGATTCTGTGAGGAGGAGGACGAAACCTCTAATTATATCCTTTCAGAGTGCAGCGCTTTAGAAAACTTTAAAATGCCATTCTTGGGAGCACACCAAATCGAAGGAGGGGAGCTACCCACCTTGAAGCCGTCCAACATCCTGAGATTCCTGAAGAAAAAAGGACTGGAGGATCTGCTCTAGCCGATAAGATAACACTTACGACTGGGCAGCAGTAGGGGGGCACAATAGATCTACCAGGTCGCAGTGTACAGACCCCCAATTCTACGCACAAACATAGTTCTGATGATATATTAATTTTACGGGGGAATTCGTTGAGCCAACAATATATTTGATTTCTATACCGATACCACAAAGAAAGTATCGATACTTACTTGGAATTGGAATAGAATTATCGATGATAAAAATACTAGATACTGCAGTAAAAAGTATCGATACTATATAAGTATCGAGGTATCGTTGGCATCCCTAGATATATGCACATGGAAAAACAATGCAAATAATTACAAAGTAAGAAATGACAAATAGGTAAATTCTGACTATATAATTGTGTTTTTATCGCTAATTTCTTATATTAAATTTCTTTGAATTCGCGTTATATAATCCATGTAAATAAAATAAAAATTATAGATGGGCAGATCCATAAGTTCGGTTAAAGTTTTATATTTTGCTGCAAATAAATTAACATCAAGGGGTAAAATATTCAGCCTTCCAAATTAAGATGTACAAATGAGAAAAATTTGGAACACGCCAATTACACCGTCTTTATTCAGGATCCTAATCAGGAAGAAAACGACTGTCGAGTATGTCAAAACTCCGATGTTTACCATGTTACCGCGTTTTCTAAGCATGTAAAAAGAAACCTTGCACTAGCCGTAGTGGCTGGTTGTAAGGAATTAAAGATAAGGAAAAGAAAGTAATAGGCGAACAGCATCGTATAAACATTGCATCTAATATTTAAGTTAAAATAAACTATTTCCTAAATATTGAGAAAAATTATCCAACTTCCTTTTCTTTGCTTTCCATTTTCACACGGCACCAGCGATATGGAGTCGCGTCGCTCACCGCACGTCGACTAGGTATCCTAAATGCTATTAGATCACATTAAATCGTTTCTTAATTAGGATCTTAACTGAATAAGGAATATTAGTATCTCTCGACTGCTCTAATTAGGTTCCTAACTGATGCTATTACACCACATTAAATGTAGTTCCTAACCTAGTTAGGATGATAGAATATCAGAATACCCTTTGATTAAAGGCTATAATGCTATATTTAAGATTCCTTACTAGAATGTGGAAGTGGGAGAAATTTAGAGTACGCCAATTACGCTATCCTGAATCAGGATCCTAAATCGGCTGAAGAGGGATCATTGCGCACTTTAGAACTCCGATATTTACCATGGCACCCGCGCTTTTTCAGAACTTAAAAATAAGCCTTATCCTAGACGTATTAATTGATTGTATGAGAATAAAAAGAAAGTGCTGGGCTAACAACACAGTACAGGGTGTCCTGAAAAATGTGGAAATTCTCCCGGATATGAAAAGAATACGTGAAAGAAATACTGAAATTTCATTTAAACTTTTTTTATATAGGCCTCCTCTTTGGAGATATGGGCTCCCAAAGAGCTGCAATGGAATCAACTTTTTTTACACATAATTATTGAACCGCCAGGTATATTTCAAGTTTTTTTAATATGATGTATACCAGGTAAAACCCTTCAAATTACTATCCAAGAAAGTGCTGTGATTTACTCATAGCTACAGAGACGGAGTAGCTGAGACACTCATGACCCCATTTTTATTATGCCCTGTATAATAAGAACTTTGGACAACGTTTTTTACATGCCTTTAACTATTCACTCAAAATTAAGTACTCGTCATTCATGTCGCTTATCCTAACTGTTTTCGAAAAAACGTAATTTTATTTACATCATGTATTTGGCGTATTTCGATAAAAGAAACATTTTTGTTCCTATCGAATGCTCAACCTGCAACCTTATCGATCCAAAATTAAAGTTTACCTTTTTAGTTACAAACGTCTAATTCTGTGAATTACAGTTCGACCTAGGTTTGCAAAATTTATGCGTTTTATTTTATCGGCACCAAAAACAAAGTACTGTTGTTACAAACGTTGCGAGGCACGAAAGAAATAAATTTCCTGCAATTTGTAATTTGTCAACTTTCACATCGATGACATCGATTTTTGGATTTCGTGGTGGAATTAATTGTGAAATAGTAACGTTTATTGAGTATTCAGATATGTATCTGATGTTTGTTCTTGCATCTTGCAATGCTTTGCAATCCAGGAGGTTATATCACGACAGATATCCTAATCGTACTCTTCCAGATCAGAAAACATTTCAACGAGTTGACCAACGTCTAAGGGAGAACGGTAGGCGATTCCATTTAATAAGGTAATATTATTGAATTTCTTCATAATTTTAGGAAATTTTGGGAAAAGAAGTACTGATGCTGATCGGGGAAGAACAGTACGTACGCCGCAATTAGAGGAAATTTTTTTAAAATGCTATGGATGACACTCCTTCAACGAACGTCGAAAAAAATAGTACATGAAGTTCTTCAAGAACAATTGTTATATCCATTATTTGAAAAAAGTACATGAACTAATTACTGAAGATTTTCCCGGTAGAATGCAGTTTGCAAACTAGCGATTGGATCAGCAACGAAATAATGTAAACTTCATTAGCACTATTCTTTCCACGGATGAAGCAGGTTTTACCAAAATGGTTTCATAAATTTACACAACTCACATGTATAGGCTGATGAAAATCCTTATGCAACTATTGTTTCACATCATCAACATCAGTTCCTATCTATTAATGTCTGGGCAGGAATCATTGGCAATTTTTTGATTGAACCATTCGTATTGCCGGCACGAAATTTATTTGGAGTTCCTCCAGAAAGCTTTTCACGATTTAGTAGAGCACTTACCACCTGAATCCCGCCGAAACATATACTACATGCACCATGGGGCACCACCTCATTCCAGTGTTGCTGTTGTGGAAGCATTTGAATAACGTCTATCCAAACCGTTGGATAGGTAGAGGAGAAGCTATTGCCTGACCTCCTCGATCTCCTGACCAAACCTGTGGGGACACCTCAACACCTTGGTGTATTCCACTCCGGTCGATAGTAGGGAAGAACTTCTACGGAGATCACGTTTCATTGTAATCAAATAAGGAATAATGCTGAGTTAATGTGGCGAGTACAGCAATCTTCATGCTGAACCCTCTTACGAAGTTTTTAACTAAGCAGTTAGTTCAACTTTTTATTGAAACTATGGTGACAGGGGAAAATTTCTCTTTTTCATGTTCGACCCGACAGAAGTTAGGGGACTAACAGTGTACATAAAATGACGTTTTTTCGAAAACGGTTAGGATGAGCGACATGAATGAAGAATACTTAATTTTTAGTCAATAGTTAAAGGTATGTAAAAAACGTTCTCCAAAGTTCTTATCATACAGAGTGTAAAAAAAGGGGTTATGAGTGTCACATTTAATTCGTCCCTGCAGCTGTAAGTAAAATACTTTCATGGATAGTAATTTGAAGGATCTTACCTGGCATACGTCATATTAAAAAAAATTGAAATATACCTGGTGGTTCAATAATTATGTGTAAAAAACTTGATTCCATTGCAGCGTTTTGGGAGCCCACATCTCCGAAGAGGAGGCCTATACAAAAAAAGTTTATATGAACTTGTAGTATTCCTTTCACGTGTTTTTGTCATATCAGAGAGATTTCTCACATTTTCTCGGACACCCTGTATATTCATCATATCTAATACTTTTGTTTAAATAATTTTTATTCTATTAAGTATGGCATATCTTTATAAATATTGAGAACATTTAATAAAACCTCATTTATTTTACTGCTCATTTTCGAACGTCACCAGCCACTAAGAGAGTAATACATCAGCTGGCCTCACTCGTCGCTTATCGACCAAGTGTCTTAAATGCTACAAGACTATACTAAATCGTTTCCTAATTAGAGTCTGCACCAGTCTTAATTCAGTACCTGACTCAGTAAGAATGCCTGATTATCGGATAATCTAATAGATCTTTTAGGAAATATTTCGGAGTTTTACAGTAATTATTATTTAGCATTCCAATTTCTATTATACCAATATAAAGAAAATCAACCACGAATGTATATTTGCATACAATTTGTGCTTAATAGTTTTAGCTTTAGAAACCTTACAAATATGTTTATTTTTGTAAATTCTTATTCATCTAATTTAGAAGGGAATAAAATTAGCGTAACAATATGCTGCAACTTATAATAAGATAAATGTATTTTTGTATGGTACATACTTTTTTCTGCATTCCAAAACCTACAGCTTTGTGACAGATGAACCGATGGACCAGTGGAGAATCTAAAAAAGTAATAACAAAAACAAAATTTATATGATCGCTGTTTGTATGATAATTTTGCAAATGCCACTCGTATTTTTATGAAGCAAAAATAATATTTGTTTAGTGTTATTATCAATTTATTTAGTGTTGATATAGATACTGGTATTTTTTGAAACGGTATTGGCAACAAAAAAGTAAGCTGTTCTAGTTATACATTGATTTATTTGTATAGTGCATTATATCATTCAGAACTATACTAAATTTACTCAAACTTTGGTTGTTTTCTTTTGAAAGTAAATATTTATGTCGTGATCGCGATGGAGGTTGAACAAAACATATCCGTGATTCAGTGCACAGATGGCTTAGTTATTCCTTGTTGGTATCCCTTGGAAAATGTGTCTGTCATAAATAAACTCGGTCGTGGTTTATTTTATTTTTTATTTATGGCTTACCTCTTTATCGGTGTGTCGATTGTCTGTGACAAATTTATGGCTTCCATTGAAGTAATCACGTCTCTAGAAAGAGAAGTTTCTGTGCGAAAGCCCAATGGTAAAAAACATATTATTGTTGTTAGAATATGGAATGAGACTGTCGCGAATCTAACGTTGATGGCTCTAGGATCCAGTGCTCCAGAGATTCTTTTATCTATTATTGAAATTTACGCTAGAAATTTTGTTGCCGGTGAGTTGGGACCTGGAACTATCGTAGGATCTGCAGCATACAATTTATTTGTTATTATCGCCATTTGTGTGATGGTAATCCCAAAAGGTGAATCGAAAAAAATTAAACATTTGGATGTATTCTTCGTTACCGCTACGTGGTCTGTTTTTGCTTACGTGTGGCTTTATCTAATCCTTAGCGCAATTTCTCCGGGAGAAGTAGAAATATGGGAAGGACTGCTAACTTTCCTGTTTTTTCCTGCCACAGTTATTACTGCCTACGCTGCAGAAAAGAAAATGTACAAAAATGTTAGAAAGGAATTTAGAATAAACAGACGGGGTGTTGTCGTGGAATCAGAAGGAGATGATGATTTGGAAAGTACAGAGCTATTAACTCTAAATGATGCCCACGATGACCTTAGACGCGAATACATTGATACTTTGAAAGAGCTTCGCCAATCTCACCCTCACACTGACATCGACTTATTGGAAAAAATGGCTCATGAAATTCTTTTAAACAAGGGCTCCAAATCTAGAGCTTTCTATCGTATTCAAGCAAATCGTAGATTAATGGGCAGTGGGGATCTCACGAAAAAGATTTCTGAAAAAGTCGAAAGTGATCTTATCGAAGTAAAAACTGAGTTACGAAGAGAAAGCACTGTCAATGAATTTTCTCAGACTGGATCTAAAGTGTTTTTTGAACCTAGCAAGTACACCGTTATGGAAAGCTGCGGTAAATTTGAAGTTAGAGTCGTTCGAACAGGAAATCTTGATACATCTTTGACTGTGGAGTATACTACTGAAGATGGTACCGCTCAAGCTGGAACTGAATATATTAAAGCTAAAGGAACCTTACACTTTCAAGCAGGGGAAAAAGAAAAACGTATAACTCTAGAAATAATTGACGACGACGTATTCGAGCCAAATGAACATTTTTACGTACGTTTATATTCTACAGAACCTACAGGATATTTGGGTTCTCCTATGTTGGCAACCGTAATAATTCTTGACGATGACCATGGAGGTATATTTAAGTTCGAAGCACAAAATCATGAACTTGTTGAGAGTTGTGGAGCGTATGACTTGAAAGTGATAAGATGCTCTGGTGTCAGGGGACGAGTCAGTGTTCCTTATTATACTGAAGATGGGACTGCTAAGAATGAAAAGGAGTATGAGAGTCAGCAAGGCATGCTTATTTTCGAAGATAATGAATCAGAGTAAGTACTTGTTTATATTTTTTTTTTAATTAGGAGAAAATATGTGCTCTTAAAAACAAGTAAGTGCTTAAATTTAGAATAGTAAATAATGTATTTTTAACTGAGGAAAATATGTTATTGAATTTTAAGCATCTTACTTTTCCTAAAATGAAGAAAGTATTTTTTATTTAATTCTCTTTAGTCCATACTTAATATTCTATATTATCTTAAAAGAAGAAGAAGAAGAATTACTTTTGATATTATAAATCTACAATTTAGTTTTAAAATCGTGTTTTTTGGATGGAGAATAATCTTTCTCATGCACTTAGAATAAATTCATCAGAATTTTATGCTTGTACTTTCCGTACATCGGAAAATACTTCAGTGAGTTTTATGCATAAGAGTAGTTCAACTTATCATGACAAAAGTGAATAAGACTGTATTAAACGGTACATGTAAAAAGTGTAATAATTAATATTCGAATAGTGAATTAACAAATAACGAAGATCAAGAAGTTCGATTTAAAATAAAATAACTTTTTCTTTGCTGCTTTTACACCGGATAAACAGTATTTCTTTCTAATTTGTTATTGGAATAAAAGTTTTCAGTTAAAATTACGTATCCTAAAAATATATAGGGTGAATCTCCAGGAACTTTATCGATCGATTTTGGGAAAACTATAGTTAGGAAGAATCTGAACATTTGATAGTGTACTAATGTGCATGGGAGACAGCCGGCTAAAATATTTTCAACATAGCGGCACTTCCAGTTATACGGGAAGTAGATGTCAACTTGCTTATTTTAAATGGAACACCCTATATATTATTGCATTTTTGATTTCTACGTAAAATTCTAGATATATTTCATGTATAATGTTAAGTCTCACCTTTTTGAACATATTTAAATTTTTATGTCAAAAATGACGTTTGGCGACCAAAACTTAACTATAAATTTTTCCTATAACAAAGTTTTTATTATTTAATTTGAATTAGTTTTCTTGTAGACGAAGATCGATTTTAGTAAGCTTTTTATGATATTTTGAAAATTATTGGTACAGAATGATCAAAAAAGAAGAATAAAAATTGTATTTAAAAAATCGTCAAAATTCAATTTTTTAAATAGAAAGCACCTATTTTTATAATTTCATCATATTAAGCATTAAAAATAAGGGTAACTTTATATAAGGTTGTCTACTCCAAAAATTTGCAGTTTTCAAAATATTGGTAATTGAACATTTTTCTATTGTAAAAATGCTTTACGGCTTTTAAGTCTTGTTATTAGTTGACAATCGAACACTACGGAATTGTCACTATTTCTTGCCATTTGATATTTATTAATAATAATCATGCCGGGGCGATTAAATTACACGGACGAAGATTATTTAGACTTATTTATTATTTATGGAGAATGTGATAGAGTTATTTCAAGAACATGCTTTACATTCGCGATCCGATATCCGAAGAAACAGAAACCAACACCACCAACTGTTAAAAGGATTATAGAAAACTTCAAGAGCTTTGGATCCATAACAGCAAAAATAAATAGAAATAAACCAGTTGTTAATAATGAAAATATTGAAACTACAATTTTAGAATATTTCGCCGCATATCCGACAATATCTACAAGGCAAGTAGCATTAGAGCTTGGATTATCACAAACATCAGTTTTAAGGATTTTATGGAAACATAATTTTAATTTCTATGTATATTCCATAGTACAACATTTAAAAGACACTGATTTTCCATAAAGAGTGAAGTTGTGTCAATTTATTTTATTTAGATCACAAGAAAATGCCGTTTTTTTGAATATTATTTGGTAGGACGAAGCCAAATTGACAAAAAATGGATTGTTTAATTGACGCAGTTCCCAATATTGGAGCCACTCAAACATACATCCATTTAGAGAATTAAACTTTCAAGAGTCTTGGTAGTTTACCGTGTATTGTGCTATAAGAAATGACGGCGTCGTCGCCCTAGAATTTTACCAAGATAATCTGAATGGCAAGTTAGCCATTTTTGAAGACTTCTAGATACAAAATACGTTTTTTAAACTTATAGGTGAGCGCTACTTCGACATCTTGAGAAATTTGGAAGTGAACTATTTAGATAACTTGCCGCTGGCTAATCATGGAAATCTATTTTATCAACATGATGGGGTGATTCCACATAATAGTCATTTAGTTAACAGTCATCCGCAAAACTTATTTTATGATCAATGGATAGCCAAGAACGAGCCACATCTTTGGCCACCTCGCTCATCCGATCTAACAGCACTTGATTTTTTTATTTGGGGGACAATCAAAAATAACGTATAAAACACCGCATTAAGTAAGAGTTCCTGCTTAGGTGCAAAAAATGTTCAAGTTCAAGGGCGTCAATTTGAACATTTGGTTTATTTCTCTTTCTTTTACCTTTATAGATCCAAAGCTCTTGAAGTTTTTTTATAATCTTTTGAACAGTTGGTAGTGTTAGTTTTTGTTTCCGATTGGATCGCGAATGTATCGCATGTTCTTGAAATAACTCTCCATAAATAATAAACAAGTTTAAATAATATTGGTATGTAATTTACCAGTAAGTTGCTCATAAAGCTATAAGACCTCAAACGGCATTTTAATGAATGAATTTCAACGAAATTTACTAATACACTTTAGGCGTGCATTCTTTGTTAGGCCTGGTTGAATAATATTATTATAAATATCTGTCTACTTTTATTTATTTTTAAAACAATATTTATTTAGTTTCGGTCACGATTTAGATATACTACATTATACCAAAGATAATAATAAATAAAAGTTTCAGCTGAATATTTTTTTAACGAAGCGTTTTCAAAAAAAATGGCCTGAATGAAATAATTAGATTTCCAGGGAATGTTCAACGGTAATATTAAACTTGACCTTGAGAGTGATCTTGAAAGTTATTTTAAGGGCAAGTGTCCTTTATTATTTCATTTAGAGGTTATCAAAAGTTAAATGTGCAAAAATTTGAACTCTATTGAAATAAGCATCCTTGAACACCAAAATTATCCAGATGAATGTAAATGATTATTGAGTATGTGACTGTAACCGTTGATCTGCAGTCATTTTAACGTTCAGATTGTTTTATGAATAGAAATCCTAAATTTCATAGTACATTAATAGAGATTAGCATCAAAGAAGGGCTAAAAAGCTAGTGACCTTGACCTTCACATTCAAAATCTTTTGAAGGTCACAGGGTGTTAATATTGGCTATATTCTTTTGAGTAGTTATCAAATGATCAAAGTGAAAAAAGTGAAACTGATAATTTCATGTTCTTTTGAATATGCATTTACTTGTCATTAGGTCGAAGTGATCATGATTACTTCAAGTAATAGAACTGAAAGTGATAATGACTCAAAAGAATAGACCTCGTATGAGAATCCTTATTTCTAAATCTACGGACTCACAGTTCGCGAAATTCCTTTTTTAGATATGTATTTATGCTGTTACTGAAAATTACCTGTATAGTTAAGCTTTTTTACCAGAATCTTGTCTTTATTCGCCGGGTTATTTATGGTCTTGCTACTATTGGCTGGACCAAAATGAAGTCTGAAAATCTATCGTGGTACGTCTACGCCTTGGCTTCTGGCTATCGTTTTATTATATCTAAGACTAAATGCAGGCACTGGTGTAGAAAGTTTTTTATATCTAAATAAATCCTGATACATGTAATAATCAAAACGATGAAATTCGTACTAGTTCAGTCATGCAAAGAAATCGCTATGTGAGTAGTATCCCGTATAAATGATTTGACCTATTTGTGGCATTTAAATGACTGAATGTGAATGTCAAGGTCACTAGCTTTTCAACCCTCTCTTAATGCCAACCTCTATTATTTTTACTATGAAATTCAGGTTTCTGTTCTTAAAACAATTTGGATGTCAAAATGACATAGAAACCACTGTACGACGTGAAATTTGTACATTGAATAGAATACTGTGGTTTTAAAAGATGAAAAATACTCATTTAAAATAAATATATTGTTTTATATTATTTGGATTATTGTTGGCAAAAGGGAATTATGACTCAAATAAATTTGTAATATATATATCTAAAAACACTTGAATTATGTTTATACTTTTACGAATATACAAGGTCTTAAATCACATACTCGTTCATGGTTATATTTAGTAGGCGATTTGTTGCCTAATACGTAGATAAAAAGTTCTCATAAACCTATGTACTGACGGATTTCATTTTAAAATACATAGTGTTTAGCTTGGCAAAAATGATTGTTTATTGAATTAAAATTTGGTTAAAATTAAAAAATAAATTATCCGTTAAAATTATAGGGAAATTGCTGCTTGGATTTTTCCCTTGTTTAAAATTACAATAGTATGGTATATACCTTTAAAATTAATCTGATGTTTGTGGTGAAAAAAAACTGATTTTCTTTTATATTTAGTTTTTATCTTTCTGGAGTACATAAGTAATAACCATAGTTATATAATGTATTTTTCCGAAACCGCTTTTTCTCAATTGGTCAATACGATGTCTTCGGAAGTAATGCACCAATTTTAATGAACAACTTATTTTTTCTTTTCTATAGAAAATCTTATTAAAACATCGAAGATTAAGGTAGGCACCCATTAACATTAATTGATAATAGATACATTTCTTTTATTTTCGTATTTGATAGAAATAGAAATCAACAGTATATTTCACACTAATACATTATCTATTTTAGAGCACAATGCAGTGATTTATTGATTTATATATATATATATATATATATATATATATATATATATATATATATATATATATATATATATATATATAACATATTTTAGATGAGTCAGCACTGGTGCCGCCTTAAGCACTAATGAGTAGCTGTACTTAAATTATTTTAGTGGCATGGCTACAATCTTAACAAATAAGTACCTTATACTTTTTTAAATATCCTGTATTCTATATATAAAATGGAATTACCTATGTTTAAAATATTTTATCTTCACATTTGCGTCATTACTTTTTGTCTTTGCGTCATTATATATCATATTATCAATATTTTGAGAGCATAATGTTTCTCCGCAGATTAAGTATTTAATCCTAGAATTTTTGATTATTACGTTTCTGTCTGGGGTGAAATTGCAAAATTATTCTTTCTCTAATAACTCTTGTTAGAAATATAATGAAGGTTATGTTTTTTTACCAAGCCGGTTTTCAACCGGTAACATTTAAAATGTTTGTTAAAATTTTCTGATTATTAGTCGTAAATAGGCCAGTAAGTGGCACTTATCGGTAATGATAACTTTTTGGTAGTTAATTATTTTGCTAATCATTAAATAAAATTTAAAAATACTTTGCACTTTCTTGGGTAAAAGTTTTTTTTTTGGCAAAGTTTTCTTGATTTTATATATATATGTTACAGTTAAAACCCGTTTTTAGATAGAACGCGTTTTCCCTAGTTACAATTAGTTTTTACTAAATGCCTTTGTTAAAACTAGAAATACCTAGTCAAAACTAGAATTAACCACTGATATATTTGATTTTCAGATAAAACTAGTTCACTCCTAGCTTTAGTTAAAACTAGCAGTAGAGAAACTAATTTGGGATTGAAAACAAGATATACTTTTAAAAATATTTTATAAAAAGATCTAGGACACAGAGTCATGTTCCTAGTAAAAATAATAATCTTACACTAAAGGAACATTTTAGGGAACATCGAAATAAAGTAGTTGCCAAGGTGACAATATTAATTAAAAGTAAATAAAATAATCAAACAAGTCAACAGAACACAATCATAAAATTTAAAAAAGGAACATTTGTTAACATACAATAAAAAATAATCAAACAACCTTAAAATTAAAAAAGGATGAGGATCTACTTGTTATTGCAAGACAAAATATCGTGGCATTTTGAGTTACAAAGATAACCATTTTTCTTGCAGAGACATCTTTTTGACATACATCCTTTCTTGCATACGCAGCGCATAAATTCTTGGCCTGTTTCTATGGCTGCTTCCTTAGCAACAGTTCTCAAAGGTAAATTTGTATTTAGAAGATCTTCTTCATGCAAAAATTTTTCTTTGCACTTGTCGAATTCTGACCTGAAAACCACATTTCAATAGTTAGCTTTTACCTAATAGCGATATAGTCATAGGATAAAACAATTAAGCAATACATAGGTACATACCTGCAATATAATTTGTCGAGCATTCCATATTTCGTTCCAATCTTGTGAAAACCCTGATCATCCTTTTGAAGAACCACTCCGACTATATTACGTAGATCTGCTTTTGCTCTGTCGACATTTGTATAATTACGTTATCACCGATTTCTACTGGAACGTGTATTGCATCTGAAGCCAATGTCATTCTCTTAGCCTGTTTTTGTAAGTTTTGACGTACTGTTTTTCTGGATGCCATTATTTGTCGATTTACATTTGTTACGACCTCGATCTTTGTCATCTGGTGGTATTATAAGAGGCTGTACAGTCGTAGATTATTCAGCTTCAATGTCATATTCAGTGGCTTCTGCTGCAATTGGCGATTTTCCACTTGTTTTGGATGAACTTTCTGCGTGTTTTTGTTTGGCTCCGGTTATAATCTGATGTTGTCCACTGCAACTAGCTACAGGCTCAGTTTCTTCATTTTCTGTACTATCCGTCATATTTATTTTATTTAACGCATTTTCGAGATCATCTTCATCTCGTATATTCTCAATAACATCTCGAGGCAAAGTCGAAGTCATAAGCCCTACTCGCGGTTCTATATCAAACATTGCTTTGTATGGTGACTGTTTAATACCGGAATAAAGTGCCCGATTTTTCATAAACTGTACAAACCGAATACCATTTGACCAATTTGTAGTATCATTATCTTTCAACAGATCCTTGGCTTTGACTGTGTCTTGGCTTTCCATGGACCAGTTTACACTCGGGCCAAAATGAAACGAGCTCATTTATGACAGAATTTACAAATTCTCTGCCGTTATAGGAGTGTAAGATGCAAGGAGCACCAAATGTCAAAAATATTTCAGTCAACTGATACGCCACCTCCATGGCTCTCTTAGTTTTCAGTGCACGCAACAAAACAAATTTTGTCAAATGGTCCTGATACACCATTATAAACCTAAATCCCCGATCTTCTTCAGTTTGCATGTCGATAAGATCAACTTGGCCACGACTGTTCATTTCAGAATGTAGTATGGGTTTTAAAACAAGTCCTTTTTTCTTCATACTCTTTTTACGCTGCCAAGTTTCGCACATAGAGAGAAAAATATTTATCATTTCTAAAGTTATGTTCGGCTATTTTCGTGAAGTTTCATTTTTAAGTCTCTTCCGACCACCATGACCAACGGCCATATGAGCTGTTCAAATAATATCAAAAATTTCTTCTACATACAAGTAGTATTTCATGGGCTCCTGTCTAGTCACTTATTTTCGTATTCCACAAATATTAATTACCTTAAAGGGCTTCAGTCTCCTGTACTGTTTCTGAAATTTCTGAACAGCTAATTGTGCTTCTCCAATTTCGTCCACTAAATTGTCATAGGTTTCTTTTGTCATAATATAAAAGTGGTCCTCTTTTTTTTTTCGTGATCACGAATCGCTAATAACCAGTTTAAAAAATCCTCTTTCCATTGCGTTCCATCATTTAAGTTTGCCATGACAATTGCGCTCGAATCAATCTATACATGCTTATTAGCATAAAAACAAAGCGGGAATGAACGGAACGAACGCACAGCGCGCGGACGGCGCTCGGAAAGGAATTTCTCCGCACTTGTCGAATCAACTGACTTGCTTCGGAAAAACGCGTTTTATCTAGTAAGAACTAGTTTTACCTGATATTCAATTTTAAGCATTATTAATTCTAGTTTTTACAAATGCATTTAGTAAAAACTAGTTCTAACTAGGGAAAACGCGTTTCTATCTAAAAACTTGTTTTAACTGTAACATATATATATATATATATATATATATATATATATATATATATATATATATATATATATATATATATATATATTTTACGAGTTCAGAATTTATTTCACCTTATGTTGATTTCTTCATGAGACGTCGAATGAAAAAGGTCCGGAACTTTTTAGAAAATTCTATTTCCTTATTTTCGATATAGAACGCCTATGACAGAAGATCTAGAAGTTGTGTACTTACCGAGATACATGTTCTCCAGTAAGTATGCTTTTTTATCATTAAATAATATGAACATATTTATATTTCGCGTAACATGTTAAAATTTCATTTCATGGAATGCAATATTTTATTGTTTATCATAAAAATGTAAAAATCTTCATTCATCTATGAAGGATTTATATATACGTGTAACTACAAATATCTACAATATTGTACAAAATTTATTAAAATACATATATTACATATTACAAAATTTATAAATAATCGATTACCATAATATTATTTTATATCTGTTTGGTGAGTATGCGCTATAAAAATTATCAGATTCTTAAGAGCTATCATCTTTTAACAATTCGGATTGATTTTCCATCTCCATTTCATCTGAAATAGGTTCGAACGAATCTTGAATTATTCCAGTAATATCAGCGTTATCATCATTATTATAATTAAATTAACTGATTTGGTGTCGATGATAGCTGTATTTGCGCAGTCTTGTCCATCACATAATGCAAAATAATATGTACAATGTAACTTACGCTTACCATCCTTTCACACATTTACAGTTCATGACTTGCAAAAGGTCATTGGAAATGAGAGTTCTGCGAAGAGTTATAAGCAATAACAAACCAAACTTTTACTTTAAGGTGTTATATCTGTGAAATTACTGGTCAGCTTTGAACGATTTTTTTGGAAAAAAAGCGTTTCTTCAAGCACTTTAAGCCTATATATTTTTTCTAACTTTCGGTAAAAAAATAAATAAGATATTCAATTTATTTATATTTAAAAAAGCGCTTGTGATGTTTAGTATACGTAAAAAAAATCAACACTCTCGGGAAATCATAATTAAACGTATGTTGAACAATTGTTTACAACTCTCTATTCGCACGCCGAGTTAGATTAACAAAGAATTGTGCAAAAATTATTTGACTGATCGGGATCGAACTAGGAAGAGTTTATCTATTAAAAAGTAAAATTGTACATGTTTAGAGGCCTAAAACATTGGCTGGGTTAAAAAAATGTTTTTTTTGCGCATTTTTTATTTTGTAATATAATTTTGCATATTTCGATAATCGAAAAAACATAAATCGAAAGGAAAATTTTCGATGAAAAATTATGTCGGAGATATAACGGAAAATAGATCTTCAAATTCATCAAAAATAGAAATTTTTGCAATAAACAATTTTTTCTGTTTCCATCTCGTCTTTTCAGATTGCTACAAGGATCAGTTATCATTCTTGGCATAATATATAAAGTTATTTATGCAAAAAATAAAGTTACATCAAAAAGCAACTTCGATATCTAATTTGACTGGCTAAGAGGAAAATATGTAATCTTTATTTTCAGTATGTAGACGCAAGTACCTTATCATTCTTATTTCGTTTTACCTTTACAAAAACTACTGATGTTAGACTGGAAAATTTAAATCATCACTTTTTTTTGTCTGTCGAATTTTTCGTTTACTTTCTCTCTTCGCTATAGCCCTGATTTTAATTATTTTCTTTCTCAGTAAATTAGGAAATAGAGAGGGTTTCAAAAATAAAATACTACTGAAAGTTTACTACTATAAAATACCTCATATTTGACCAATTCCTACATAGTTTCTTTTCTCGTAACTATTTTTTAATTCAATCAAAACTGTTTTACTTTACTAATTACTGTTTTGTAGGCAGTTATTTATAGATGCATATGACGGCGACAGTGGCGTAATATATAATTTAATCCTAACATTACGTGTTTTACATAATAATCGGAAAACCCATACATGTAAGTGTAACTTTTATAAAAATTCCATTTAAGGAAGGTTATACGCTACCAAATAAGCAAAAAATGATTGACATTTTAAGTGTGTAAAAATTGATTAGAATTTAGATTAGAGCATTTTCGGCCATAGTTTATTTTATAAAAATTCTGATACACATTTTAAATATGTCTAAAAATAAACATAATACCTCACTTATAAGTTATTATAAATGTTTTAAAGGCAGTAAAGGTAGTAAAAGTTATGTAAAATTAAATCGTTTATATTATACAATTATTATAGGTCTACAATTGTCTTCTCTCTAAAATATTTTTTAAATCATTTTTTAGTTATGTACGTAAATTCCTAATTGTAATAATCAAGTTTTTGTTCCCACGCGATAGTTTGTCGTCACAATTCAACCTGTTTTCTACTGATATTTTATTACATGTGACTTGTTGTTATAAGTTTATTGCAATTTTTTTTTGCTTTTGCGAATCAGAAAGCCAACTGGTATTTTTACTGTTTGAAATTTTTCGTTTGAAATGTTTCGTAACAGGGTAAAAACTTAAAATGGAATTAATTTCAAAACAAAGGAACACCATTTTAATTAAAAATAACAAAATATGTCAGTGTAGATTTTTATTTGGGCACAATTTTAATTGTGAGTATCCAGAAAATCATTTAATTTGGGCAAAATTATTCATATAATTCAAATGAGGACTAGCTCTGAAAACTTAGAATATCGAAAACTTGTTGAGACAATGGTTAAGGAGATGAAGTATTAAAGGTAAATTTGTGCTCTAAAAATATCATTAATGCCTAGCAAAGAAAAATTAAATTATACCCATAATATTGCCAAAGAAATCAAATGATCTAAGAAATAGTAAAGCTTAGGAACTATAGAAGAAAATATAATGTGAATGCTACATTGAAATGTAAGAATATCCAAAAAAAAAATAGAAATTAAATTAGAGACTCAAAAGAATAGTATATAAAACAAAAATGCCAAGAAATTGAAGAAATACGAAAAATACACGATAATTTAAATTTACATAAATTAGCCAAAGAATTTAGTATGGGTTAAGAGAAACACAAAGGTATACTACAAGACAAAAATGGATATATCCTTTTATACCCTCAAGAAAGAAGTGGGAAAACATACAGGATTTGTTTAACGACGATAAAATAATCGACAAATTGGTACAAACGTCACAGGGATATAGTATTACAAAACAAGAAATATAATATACCATTAAAAATACAAAAGATGACAAAGCAATAGAACCGCATAAAATTCCATGAGCCTAAGGATGACAATATGAAAGTGTTGGTTGATATATTTATTACTGTATACCGTATACGACCGGTATAATTCCACAAGACAGCACGCGAAAGAATGCTTGGATTATTGTACCATAAGTCTAATAAGCCTCAGCTTTAAAATAATCTTTAAATAAAATTTTTATTAAAAAAAATTGAACCGACTTCTAAAAGAGCGCTAAAAAGTGAAAAATAACTATACATTTTTATATGAAATTGAAATTTTTGAAGTCGGCGCCAAACTAATACCTGACAAAATGGGATTAACAATACTTTATTTGTAATTGCTTTCTTACCATAATTTGTATATATTAGTAGTTATTTGTTCCATTTAGAAATAACTTGGCGCCGACTTCAAAAATTTCAATTTCATATAGAAATTTATAGTTATTTTTCATTTTTTAACGCACTTTTAGAAGTCGGTTCAATTTTTTTTTAAATTTTATTTTTCGATTTTTAGTTTTGAGTTCATTATCATTTCCATAAATTATTTGAACTAAGTACTAATCGAGATTAGTGTACCTCGCAATGACTCCAAGATGGCAAAAAAGAACACATTTTATCGAAAGTTGTAATTATCCCAAAATGAACCACTAAAAATTCTTTGATTCTTAGAGTTCTACCAATACCAGTGAAATTGTATCAAACAAATATTTAGTCTGTCATAGTAAATCAACAATCTTAAATTTTAAATTAATTTTAGATTGGTAATATAAGCCCCAAAACCTTCCAATATAGATATTTAAAGAACATGAGACGTAAATTTCTTAGCTTGATATATTTTATACTGCATATTGAATTTGTATACGCTCCAAGAATCCCGCAATATCAATTTTAGGCAAAATCGGAAAAAGTAAAATTTTTACTCCCTCATATTTTATCTTGTCAACCTAATATTGTAAAAAATTAACTTCATATTCGTAATACATGACCTCGACAACACCCTAATACCAAATCTGATAAATGCGAATAAGGTAAAATTTTCAACTCACTATATTGGATCCGTCATATTGAATTTCAAATAAGTAATTTTAACGTCTTAATCTAATCTAAATCTTAACCCTTCAAGGCCCCCTAGTGCCAATTTTAGATGAAATCCAGAAATTTAAAATTTCTAGACCGTCATATTGTCTCTGACATATGAGATTTTCTTAAAATAATTTTATATTCGCTATTTACATCCTTAAAAATGATTCAGTCCCACATTTGAACAAAATCGAAAAATGTAAAATTTTTAGTCCGCCATATTGAAACCTGAAAAAAATACGATTAAATTCGTAATTTACACCCTCAAGAATCCCCTATATCAGTTTTGGAGAAAATCGAAAAATGTTAAATTTTTAGGATGCCATGTTGAATCCGCCAGATTGAATTCTTCAAAAAATAATTTAAATTCGTAATTAACACTAACAAAAATCCCCCAATACTGATTTCAGATAAAATCGAGAGATGTAGAATCTTTAATCCGCCATCTTGGATCCACCATATTTAATTAATTTTGTTTAAAAATAATGTCAGATTCGTAATGTGCGATCCCAAAAAAACCCCCCATATTATTTTGAAAAAAATCAGACAAAATTTATTTTTTATCCCCCATATTGGACACGTCATATTGAATTTTTTAAACATAATTTCAAATTCGTTATGTACGACCCCGAAAACTACCCCATACCAGTTTTGGAGAAAGTCGAACAAAATTGATGTTTTCGTCCGCTATATTGGATCCGCCATATTGAGTTTTTTAAAAATGATTCTAGATTCGCCATGTACGACCCCGAAAACACCCCCGTACCAATTTTGGAGAAAATCGAACAAAATTGATGTTTTCGTCCGCTATATTGGATCTGTAATATTGAATTTCTTAAAAATGATTTTAGATTCGTCATGTGCGACCCCGAGATCTCCCCTGTATCCATTTTGGAGAAAATCGGACAAAATTGATTTTTTTTGTCCGCCATATTGGATCTGTTATATTGAATATTCTAAAAATATTTTGGATTCGTTATGTACGACCCCTAAAACTTCCTCACACCAATTTTGGAGAAAATCGGACAAAATTAAATTTTCTTGTCCGCCATATTGGATCCGCCATATTGAATTTTTTAAAAATAATGTTAGATTCGTTTGGTACGACCCCAAAAATTTCCCCATACCAATTTTGGAGAAAATCCGACAAAATTAATTTTTTTTGGCCGTCATATTGTCAGCGCCATCTTGGATTTTACAACACCAATTTCGTCCAAAAAAATATGGGACCACCGCAGCACCTTCCTGAACATAATGTAATAAATTTCATTCAAATCGGTGCCGCTGTTCCGAAGTAATCGGTGTACATACATAAAACAAAAAAAAACATACAAAGTCGACGAATTGAGAACCTCCTTCTTTTAGAAGTCTAACAAATTGGAAGACAATGTTGAAGAAACCGAATTTGAGTTCAACTGCAGCATAGGAACTCGAAAGGCATTATTTGCTCTTAAAGTGCTGATTGAAAGATGTTAAATTTGATTTGTACCAGCGTTTCATTTAGAAAATGCCTTCGCCATATGAAACTTTTATCTATTTTCAGAAGTTAAGGCTTCGAAGAACGTACAATAAATTTATTTGTAAGACTATTACAACGAGAAAGAAAAAATTTGCGCGGAAACAGAATATTTCAAAGATATATTTATAACGGCGTAAGACAGAGATATACATTTCTTCAGTATTATTTATTATCCACTCTACGAAAATATATCGTTAAGTTCTTTTAGATAGTACGGCTGGAGTAGTAATTAGTGGAAGAATTATTAATAGCATCAGATATGCTGATGATGCTGTGATTACCGCCAGTAAGATACAAGATGTACTAATGATGTTGGAAAGAGTTAACGCATGCAGAATTGATAATGGTATTAAAATGAACTGGATTAAAACTAAATATTGTAATTAGTACTATGTTCAATATATATCAATCACTAGGTATGAATCATACATTCGTTACCCAATATTTAGGAACGGCGATTAAATCAAGAACATGATCACACCGAAGAAATTAACAAAAGAGTAGAGATGAAAAGAACAAGTTTTATGTAAATGAATTGTTCTTCACTAACAAAGCATTGAGGCTGAGATTGAGATCATTGATGATGCAGTGTTACGTGTTTACAACCTTGTTATATGGAGCAGAGGTCTTGGACGTTTAAGAAAAATAATATGAAAAAAGCGAGTAATTTAAAATGTGGATTAGAAGGCTGCTTAAAATATCCTGGACGGACATAATAAGCAAGGTTTACGGAAAAGGAAAAATAAGTAATTTTTGTTATTTAAAAAAAAAACTGAAGTATTTTGGTCGTGCTATGAGAGCATCAAAATTTATATGTGTCGGTTGAAGAATAAATTCATTGCTGAAAAACTTTCGAGAGTAGTTCCATTGTTCATTAAAAGACTTTTTTAGAGCAGCAGTGTCAAAAATTCGGATTGCTCTAATGATTGAAAACTTTCGTAAGGAGATGAAAAATCGGATTTTAGTAACAAAATCCCCCTCGTAGTACTCTCGAGACATATATTACTGTGTTAGATAGATTATCTCCACGTTTTGTTATTTCTATGAGTAATAGAGTAATAATTGACATGAAAAAATGGGTAAGGTAGTTTCAATTTTCTTCAAAGTTGTTAAAAAAAAATTAGTATTGTTGTGGTTTAAAATTAGATAAAAATGACGAAAATCATAACAGTGGACGAATACTCAGCTGTGACTAATTTTAACTTAATGGTCATTGCCGCCAATCGTCAATGCCAATTATCCTAACATAATTATTTAAATTTTTGGCACAGGTTGTTAAATTTCTGACATAACCTTAAAAATACCGGGTTTTAACGAAATGTTTAGATACCAATAATTGTTATACATGTAATTAGTTTATTTAAAAGAAAACTTTAAAAAATCCTGAACAAGCTAGGTTCCTGTGTGGATCTTTATTTTTACCTCCAAACTCCCCATCGATAGTTTCCCTAGGAAATTATCAATATCTCAAGAAATTTGCTATAAAAAGATTATTTGACTATTTCTCGTATAAATCACTTATATACAAGTAAAATGTATGACAAGTCCGTTGTGTTTGTAGTTCGTGGAAATAATGCACTCCTCTTTAGATCACCGTATAGTGGGACAGAAATTAAAATTGAGATTAAAATTAAAATATTGCATTTATTTTCATAAAATGTAACAAACTGTTAGATATTCAAATCGTAATAATAAACTAGTTCATAATAAGCCCTTTTTAAAATTCATAAGCTATTTTTAAAGCTAATAATCACTATGGTAACTACAGTCATCAGAGTCGTATTCTGAACTCGAAGTAACTTTTTCTAGTTTATTAAGTGGAATTTTTTGCTTTTCCAAAGGAGAGGGGCTTCAGTAGAAAGACTAACAAATGGTACATGTAAAAAAATACAGTAATTTTTCATTTGTGGCTTTCCTAGATGATTTTCTAGTAAAACTTCTCCGAAAATGTTTAATGTCCCTGTTTTTAGCTGTTGAGTTTCCTTGGACAACTGACAAATTGGTGTTAAAAAACTAGCAATAAAGCTGACTCATGTACTAGAATTTTATGGACTCATGTTGGCATATAAAATAGGGGTTAACTTTTATTGCATGTCTAGGAGTTAAAGTTTGCAGACCTACGAAAATGCCTCACTAAATCTTCATGTACTCCTGTTACCTTTGCGAACTCTTTACAGTTCTTAAAGGAAGCGCGGTATTATTATTGTTGAAGGAAGTAAGTAAGCGAAACTATTGAAAGTATAAAGATATCGTTATCAGTTTTGCTCTCTCAAAATCTCTGTTTGTATTGGCCTCGGCAGTGTTGCTATCACACCCCGATTTTAAAATTAATACTAGTTCATAGACTTTATCAGAGAGACACGTTCCTATTACTTCTTCTTGAACGTTCAGTGTTCTTGAAAATGTATGACTCAAAAGTGCCTGCAAGTTTACTTCAGCCCTACTATGATTTACTATGATATCTGTTGAGTGACAAGTAAATAATTTTAAGTTACTGGTAACTCGGGATATATTAGTCTTTCTTAGCTTGGCACCTTGCCGAATTTTTATCTCCCCCCCCCATCCGGAATTTTTCTTAAAATTGTTTTTGCATATCTGCAGTGTTTCTTCCAATTTTTGATTAATTTCTTGCAGAAAACAAACATCGATTTTCGAATGTTTATTAGGTAGCTTTCAAACAAAGTTTTTGCCTATTAAAGTCCTGTATATGCTGACACTTAACACTTAAAACTGCAGAAGTACCAAAAGAAACAAAGAAAATATAAATAGAAATTCTAGTATTAACAGAGAGCAACAAAAAAGGATAAAGAGTATAGTGGTGTTAGGAAGGATGAACAAGCTAATAACGGATAACTGACAGCATAATAACAACAAACTTAACGGTTAAAAGAAGTTTTTTACCAGTTGTGGGTGTATATGGCTCAAATGAGGGTTCTAAAGGCGAACATAAAGAACAATACATCGAACATTAAACGATAGCTTAACACGAATCGGTAAAGGTCAGGAGCTGTTAATTTTTGGGGCAATGAATGCACGTATAGGCAAAAAGAAGGGAATAAGATTTTAAAAAGGTATTGCAAAGAAACTTTAAATAATAATGGTGGACGTCTTATAGAATTGATTGTACGTAATGAATTAAATGCCTTGAATATATATATATATATATATATATATATATATATATATATATATATATATATATATATATAGTCATTTATTACGGGGGAACCCTTTGATAGATTGTTAGCTCTCTTTACCATATATGAAATCTTTAGAGAGGTATTTTATGACTTTGAGGATAGTAGCAAATATGTATAGCTCATCCCATAATTTTTCCATTCCCATGGTATAATATGCCTCCGTTAAGTCAGCAAAAAGTATATTCATGTTTTGTCCACGTTCAGAATATGTTATTTTTAGTCGATCGGTCGGCTCGGCAACCGCACTGGATTCATAGGGTTGATATTCTTCACAAATAATGTTTTTCAGTATTCTGCCATATAAGCGGTTCATCGTGCTTGTTACAATTATTCCCATGTAACTGTTGACATCACTTGTACGTCCCCTTTTTTTAATCGAAGAGATCCACACCTTTTTCCAGCTTTTTGGGACTTGTTCACATTGATGATTTTATTAATGATTAATGTTACCTTCCGAACAAGTTTTTTTGAGACGGATTTTATTACTTCTGCAGGAACATTGTCTGAACCAGGTAACTGACCGTTTTTTAGTGGTGATATTACTTTCTGTAGCATATCTGCTGTTATGTTTGCATTGTCACCTTCTACTATTACTGGGTTTGCCAGTTCTTGTACACACTGTGGACAATCTTCCATTAATAGTGATTTGTAATGATTTTTTCGCCTTTCATTTGTCTAGCCTAACATTTCGTCTTGTATCTAGTCTCAAATTACGTGTCCAACTGATTGTATTTCTTTTCCCACAAATCATTTTTCAGCTGTTCTGTAGTTTTCGTTATCATTTATGCGACCCGAACACAATCATTTTTGATATAACTGTTGCTTGTATTCTTTTCCTGTTTGCAGCTGTTCGTTCTACCAGTCATTAACCTTATGTGACTTGTTTTCTTATATGTCTAACGCTTTTTCGGCAACTTTAGGTATACTTGTAACAATAGTGTATGTTTTTTATAATGTATGTTTCTTTTCATCAAGAATTTCATCTAATCGTCTTCTGTATAGCATCTGTAAACTTTCATGTCCTAAACCCTCCATATTATATCGCACCGCTTTCCTTTCCTCTCCATTATTTAAGGTTGGAGTGTCTTGCTCTTGTTGCTTTCCCGGAGGGAGCATATATATATATATATATATATATATATATATATATATATATATATATATATATATGCCAAATTTGGTGGAAGTAGATTATTTAGCTAGTGTATAGGCAATTGTGCGAGACGATATTTTAGACATTATTGTCAGAATAGCAGTACAGAGCAATATTTCTGTCAGAAAATACAATAATCTCTGTATTCTTTTTGTTGGACAAGTGTTAATCAGTAAAATGTTCTCGGGAAATTGACAATTTCCGAGCGTCGAACTGGAAAAAATGGCGCATAAAATTTGTCGTACAATATGACCACTCGATTGTAGAAATATATTTTACAAAACTGTGAGAAAATCAGCCGATTGTTTATAAATAAACATTTACACATTATTTTGGTAATTACAGGTGGTGGAGGACTCGACGAGCGGTACATTATTTTTGTCGGGTATATTTTCTGTCGGGTTTTTCATCAAATTGTCTAGTAATTTTAACTGCAAAAGAAAACGTTTGTCATACCAATTTAATACGTCACCAAATTGACGTATTTTGCGAATGCGCATTAGAAAACGCAGCGTATACGATAATTTTCGTAAACAAGAAATTATTGTCAAAATTAAGCCACCCACAGATTGTTAAAAGAGTGTTTATCGTGTTAGTTATGAGGTTAAGTCCTGTAGACTATATATACCGCATATTCCCATGATTAATAGTTTTTGAATAACTAATTAAAATTAATAAAAACAGTAGTATTTTAGTGTATCAAAATTGCCTGCTTGTACGAATTGTCATAATGTACCCAGACGCGTGGAATCAGAATAATTATGCTATTAAAATCGACATTGACGGCGACGGCCATTAAGCAGTTAAAATTAGTCACAAGCTAAATGCTGGCGTAAAGTTGCAGTATTTATTATTGTTTTAATAAGTTTAAATCGTGGAAAATAGATCCTTATTTTATTACAATTGTAATATACAATAGGCTATTTTTGTTTTATTAATGGCAAATGGGACAGTGGCGCAGGAAGGTTTTCGTATCAGGAGTGTATTCAGAATTAACATGATAAAAATATTTGATGCATTTTAACCGCCGGCTAAGTGTAAATTAATGTTACATAAAAACAATTGAGGAATCTTCCACTACTTTGCTTTTTTTTTAATAATAGTAACAAAAAACACTCCAAATTTTCTATTCTGTAAATATAAAAAAATAATATAATAGCTTTGTTCGCGGGTCACTTTCCGAATCGATTCAGAACTAGTACGGAATTAGTTCGGGATTGTCGTACAGCTCATGCCCAGTTATTAACCGGTTTAGGATTTTTTTTTACCACGAACTATTTTGGAACTTTAAATCATCTACTGTGGTATGAGTCTCATTATTTAACATACGGTGTTAAATGCTGATTAAACTAGTTGTTTTTGTTGTTTTAAATAACTTAGAACTGTTTTTGTTAAGTTTTATTATTTGTATTGTATTAAAGAAATATTGAATTATAATTGTTGTTCTTATATAATATAAAGTCTAACTGAGAGTTCCTTTTAGAATAAAACATCTTGTTTTTTGCTGAATAGAATTTTTGATAAAAAAATATATATTTTAACTGAAATCTATTGTTTGCTCTTTATTTTGTGCTTTTTATTTCCTCAAAATAATTAGCTCTTTTAGGAATTTTGAATAACTCTAAAATTTCTTCAAAGTCCTCATCGCAGGACGATAAATAATTTCAAGAAAAAGACGGGTTTTGTATTTCAGTGTATGTTTTATTAATATTGGCCAAGCGCTTTCGGTCTAACTTAGACCATCCTCAGGGCTCAGACCTCGTCAAAGGGCACATCTTAACCCTGCCAGTTTGAGAGCAGTCGCCAGCGTAGCCTCCACACAGAACAAAACGTATACAATTAAAATTTTTTTTAAAAAATTTTGTCACAAATTAAAATTAAAACTAAAACATTCAATATACTAGAACACTGATATTATTAAAACAATAAACCTTTTAATAAAAACCCCAATAACCTCACTCTTTTGGGGTTTTTATTAAAAGGTTTATTGTTTTAATAATATCAGTGTTCTAGTGTATTGAATGTTTTAGTTTTAATTTTAATTTGTGACAAAATTTTTTAAAAATTTTTTAATCGTACACGTTTTGTTCTGTGTGGAGGCTACGCTGGCGACTGCTCTCAAACTGGCAGGGTTAAGGTGGACCCTTTGACGAGGTCTGAGCCCTGAGGATGGTCTAAGTTAGACCGAAAGTGCTTGGCCAATATTAATAAAACATACACTGAAATACAAAACCCGTCTATTTCTTGATTTCTTCGGTGTACAACTTGTTAATAACTTATTGATAAATGATTTGACATAATGGGAGTATTCACTAAAAACATTTTTTTAATTTATTAATTAAGATTCTAGTTAAATTAATACTAATTAAAGTAAAACCAATATAAAGGCGAGTTCTTTAATTCCATCGATGATTTTGCGCACTAACCTAAAATCCATCAAACCGTTCTTAAAATAAAGTGATAAAAATGCGATTAATCATTAAACCGTTCTTTTTTTTATCGATGAACGCATCAACAATCTATCGAATTCATCGGCTTCAGACCCCGATGAAGGCGATGAATAGGTAGTGGGGGAAAAATAAGTGTAGGTTTTGGAGTTTATGTTTATTATGTCACTTATAAAAAAACCGTTTGTCACTATTTTTGATTAAGTTATTATATAACAGATCTTTTTTTGTAAATGACGGATTTCTTCTATTAAATCTGACCTACCTGACCATACATTTCAGATTATAATGTATGAACACACTTAAAATGAGGTTACCAAAACTAAGTAATAATATGCTAAATTTTTTAGCCCATAATTTTATAATAATATAAATATGCTGAAGAACAAACTCCCAAATAAAATGTTTAAAAAATATTTGTTTGTGAGTTTTTAAGGTTAGATTTATCATATGTCAGTTAGGAATGAGCGTTCTTAAATTCAACAAAATTGCATTGAAATTCCATTTATGACGTCACAAGAATCCATCGGTTTAATTCAGCGCTTTTTTATCGATGGAATAAAAGAACTGGCCTTAATATAATAAAATATCTACTGGAACATCAAATTCAACAAATGACATAAACAAAAGAAAAACCTAAATAAAATAAAAACAATTATCAAAGAGTTGCACGTTGCGGCTGCAGTATGACAGCTGGCGCTACGTAAAATTCCGAAGTTCTTGTTCAATCTTTAGAACCGGCAGAACTGGTTCAGAATCGATTTCGAACCGAATTATTTTCTCCGCGAACATGGGACTGTAAAATTCTGAACTTTGTTATCCGCGAACGTTAGTATTTCAACTGCGCATGCGTATTAGTTCAGAATCGGTTCTAAATCCTTTCCGCGAACAAAGCTAATTAGTTATTCTGTAATTGTCTAAACTATGGACTTTTTTTAGGTCACTTTGATTCTCATGCTGAATGTATAAGCTAAAAACTGTTAGGTTTAATTAACACAGTCTTGCCATATGATCATGACGTGACTGATTCAAAAGTAAAGTATGAATCTACCTATTTTCAGCCCAACATGGAAGAGATTTTTAAATACACCAACGCAAAAATAGTATAGTTGTAATAAATATCTTAATCTGACATATTTGATCCTTCAATTTGAATTTTTAAAATACATTCAATTTGTAAATTCAAAAACTTCCCAATACCAATTTCAGTTCTTCTTCTTCTTCTTCTTCTTCTTCTTCTTCTTCCTCTTCTTCTTCTTCCATTGCCTATCTATTTTGGGTGTTGGCTTCTAATAAAGTTATTTGAATCTTATTAGCTGCTGCTCTGAAAAGTTCAACGGTATTTAAGCCAAGTCATTTTTTAGATCTTAAAGCCAAGAACTTCTTCTTCTTGGACGTCTACTGCCGTGAATCTTCCCTTGTAAAATAAGTTGCAAACAGGCATATATTTCTTCATTAAAACGATGTATCATAAATGTTCCAGTTTACGAAGTTTCACATTTTTAAGGATTTCACAATTTTTTATTGCAGTTTCATTTGTTAATTGCTCCCATTATTTTAATGGTTCCATTTTCGTTTCTTTTGTGATTTTTCTTCTCGATGAGGTCTATTTTTTCCACGAGAGGATTATTTTCTTTCTTCCTTCTCATGGCATATAGGGTTTTCCTTGAAATGTTTAGAGCAGTGGTTATTCTCTAGAATTAATGATAATTGATCGAAAATACATATTTCCAAAAATACAAATAATTCTTCTACCTCTTGGACAAACGAAACAGATTCCACAGGAGCGCGGATTCTCTTTTCCAACTCGAAATAATAGCACAAATTAAGCATAAGCTATTATGCTTGTCTCTTAAGAGTTTCACCAAACATTATCTAAAAGGACAAAGAGAATCGAATAGGCATGATGACTGATTTTGGAAAAATATTCCACGATCTTTTTACGCACCTACTTTATACAAAATAAATCTTATTTCCGCAAAAAATTTATGTTTTTAAGGAAAAATTGACCTTTTTAAAATACAATTTAAATTTCGCACCAAAACGCTAGAATAGTAATGGCGTCCGTCTGTGACGTCACCCTTTCGTAAACACTTGACAAGTTGTATCTTATTGTTTGTTTTGATTCATATTTTTCATTATTGTGTGCGATAATCATGAATTCTAATGTGTATCGGTGGTGTACAGTTCCTTGAGGTAATAATACATCGATAAAAACTCCGAATAAGTTATTTATTAACGTGCCAATGGAGAAAAATATCAGAAATACGTGGCTAAATCTTGCAAGGCGAGACCCAGCTTCTGTATTTGTTAATTCAATGATTTATTTCTGCAAAGATTATTTTGATGTAAGTATTTATTTTATATAAATAAGTGGCGAAGCTCGCAAACAAAATATATGTAAGGTAAATATTTGTCAATAACACTGTCCATCCCGTTTGAGGTTAGGTTTCATTTCTTTATTACTGTATTATTTTTAAAGTTTCTAATTAAAAGTTTTTTCTTTTTCCAGTTACCAAATGATATGGAAAATTATATACAATACCATGTAATGGGTTCAGTTTTACAAGTGCGCATAAAGTCAGGATGTATACCCACAAAATTCGAATGCTAACCAGGCAGAAGCAAACGAACTTCTGACACCGCTGAGGGTCCCTATGTTCTCAAAAAACAAAGAAGGTGTCTAATTGAAGAAAGTGACAAAGATATAACACAAACAAAACCACCTACAGAACATTTAGAATCAAAGGCACTTCATCAGAAAGTTGAGGTACGTACCCATTGCTTTTTTATACCGGTAAACTGTTTTAATGAATTCAAGTGTATATCTTTTCTGTTAGCCGGTTTAATCATAATATTATAGGTAGTTATGATTCCAAACAATCTTTGTGGTACCTATTATTATTATTATAATCTATTGCAAAAATTATTGTACATAATAATGTGTAAATAGTTACAGTTTGTTCACAAGTACTTATTTTTATTTTTTAGCTTTACACACAATTGAAGCTCTAGAAGCACCTATCACCTTTCCAAAATCAGCTGATAAATCAGTATAAGTATATATATTATACAAATTCAGAAGTAAAGCTGTCCAGACAGAAAAAACAGTGCACCAGTTAACCTCTTGGCAAATTTGAGCTATTGGCCTTGACAAATCCTTCCATGACATTGTTGTACTTTTGATAGCAGGAAACTGATACACTTGATAGTTTTATCCACAAAATATCTGATTAACGATGTAAATAAAGACAAATTCGAACGCTAAAGACGATAAACAATTATGACTGATGTGATGTTTACGAAAGCGTGACGTCACGCGCTTCTGATTGGTGTTCGATCTAATATGGCGGACGTCCATATTTTATGTTTTTATTTTTACTAAAATAAATATAATCTCACTTGTAATCTAAAAATAAATGTGTTTTTCAGAATCTGTCTATCCTATATAATTACTTCAAGTTATAATTTCAGTGATTCTTCGTTAAAGTCATCATGCCTATTACTTAAGTCTGATTTTTAATGACCGATTATTCAACTAATTAAAATAGTGCGAAAAGGTTTTTAAATTACGCACGAAGTATCAGGCATTTAGACAACGGCGACAGATTTGAAGGCTAGATATGTTTGTGTGTCTACGTATAGATTATTAATAAAAATAATAGGGGATATTAGTCCAAAACCGTGTATAGGAGTAAAATCGGGATATGGCATTATTGTTTTCTAGTGTATTTCAAATTTACGGGCGCTTGATCTACTGTAGTCAGTCATCTTGATGAGTTTGTCAACAAAAGTTCAATGACATTTGGGCATGTTTGTAGAAAATAAATGAGAAAAAAGATTTTATGGAAGTTTGATCTAATAATTGTAGGATTTCATAAATGTACCATAATTTCCTAAGTCAATGTTAGTAGAATTTGTTTTGTTAGCAAAGATTAAGTATATATTAAGGTTAAACGAACTAGTTAAAATCTTTTTTGCATCGTGTTTTTAGTTATTTCTTTTCTTTTCTTCTCATAGGTACGTTTGGGGTGAAACCTGGTGGTACTCGGTTTTGTACAATTTATTAAATGCCATTCTTTTTTTTGTTTTAAACTATATTTTGTATTATTGTTTGTTATAGTTCAACACAAAATCCCAAGAAACTATAAAAGATTAACAAATCGGCAATTATGAATCGAGGAATCGATGAAAAATGGGATTTTAGAAGTATTAAGGGGTAGTAGTGGCTATCGCGTCACAGCTCGAAAGTTTTCGGTCCCAAAATCGACCCTGGAAGATAGAGTTAAAATGTATAGAAAAAATAAAAATATCGAAGATGCTTCAAAAAAAGACGATTTAAAGCTGTGTTTACACCCGAACAAAAAATATTAATGTTTCTGCACATAAAAGATCTTGAAGCTCAATTATTCGGATTAACATATAGGGATTTTCGACATCTTGCTTTTCAAATGGCGGAAAAAAATGGTATCGATCACAATTTTAACAAAGCCACCGAATTAGCTGAAATGGATTGGCTTTATGGATTTTTACGTCGCCGATCGGAATTATCGTTACGACTTCTAGAACCTACTTCTGTTGCACGTGCAATGGGATTCAACAGAGTAAATGTTTCAAAATTTATTTCTCTGTTGTTTGAATTTCAAGACAAATATAAACTTCAGCCAACCAAAATATTTAATTTTGATGAAACCAGGATTACGATTGTCCCCAAAAAGGAATATAAAGTTCTTTCTTTCAAAGGTGAGAACCCAGGAGGTCTTAGTTCTTCTGCTGAAAGGGGCCAATTGACGACCGCTGTTTTGTGTGTATCAGCTCTAGGTGCTTATGTTCTACCACTCTTAATTTCCTCAAGAGTCCGTATGAAGGCTGAATTGTTAGATGGTGTTCCTCTTGGAACTCGCGATATGTCATCGTAGTGGATGGATACAAAGTGATATATTTGATAGATAAAGCACGAGAGAACTGAGTCATCATATTCAGCTTTCCTCTCCACTGCACACATCATTTACAATCCCTTGACGTTAGCATCATGGGCTCATTAAGCGCCTATTATAGCCAAGAAGTAATGATGTGGCTCCGTAATAATACAGGTTGGATACCCAGTTTCAAGTTGGAAAGCTTTTTGGGATTGCGCACTCTGAAGCAGCAACTCTGCAGAACACTATGAGTGATTTTTCAAAAAAAGAAATTTATCCACTCAATTCGAATATCTTCTCTGATCATGATTTTGTATCTGATTCTATGACGGATAATGATATCAAATCTACTGAGCCCAAGACGAATTCTTTCAGTCACACTACAGTTGGAGGTCATGCTTAAAACACTGTTATTAGCGCAACCATTGAAAAGGATAATACTGGGCTTACACTACATCAGTAGACAGCAGAAACACTACCAATCAACAACCATTCACTTTAAAGTGAGCAGTCAGTCCACAACCAAACACTTCACGGCAATTGGCATCGTCTTTTTAGCTTTTTCTCGACCTGATATTTTACCTAAACCTCGTGTTGTAAGAAAAACAACTTCGTCGAGGTAAAAGTGCTGTTATTACTCCATTATCTTATAAATTAGAATTCGAAGAAAATAATGAAAAAATAAATAAATAAATAAAAAGAAAAAAGTTTCAATGCGAAGTGCAATAGTCGAGCTAATCCGAAAAAGAAAAAAAAAAGAGGTGTCAGACGATTTATATATTTATTGCACTAAAATATATGGAAATACGCAAACAAGTCATGATTGGGTGCAATGTCTGCAGTGTAAGAAATGGGCTCATGAAGGCTGTACTGGTTGGGAACCAGAAGAACCTGATGGGTTCAGATGCTTCCGTTGTTAAGGGGCAAAGTCGGGTATAAGCTGCGGGTATACCCGGTTTTGTACCAAGCATGGGACAAAATCGTAAAATCCTAAGTTTCGAAAATTGATTATTTTGTATTAGTTACTCTACCGAAAACCGTGATCTCGTTAACCAAATATGTGACTAAATAAGTAAACTAAACGAAGGCTAATAAAGTTGATTCATGTTCTTTAAAACATTTTTTCATTAATATTTTCCTTAGCGTCCCGATTTTACTCCATTTTCCCTTTCATACTTACCGGTAACAAAATTATAAAACAATAATAAATAGCTTTTATATAAAACAATCTTCTGTTCTAAATTCACTTAAATGACCAAAATTTCTCAAAAACATAATATAAATAAGGATGACAGTGAATAAAAGAATATTTTGACTGAAGTCAAAAGAAAGTTTGTATTCATGTAACGAAAAGTGTATATATATATATATATATATATATATATATATATATATATATATATATATATATATATATATACAGGGTGTCCAAGATAAGGATCCTAACCATGGGGATCTCGGAAACAGTTGGAGATACGAGGTCGGTTAAATTAGAGAAAAGTTGCGCAATTTAGTGCTGAATTAAACGCAATTTAAAAATTTTAAAAATTCAAAATACTTCCGGAGATTTCCGGAAAAACCGAATTTTGGCAAAATCGTTTTTAATTTTTGTAGGCTTTATTTAAAGAGATATCAAAAAATAAAAGGTAGATTCTTCTTGCCACTTTTTATTTTTTATAATTTGGTCTAAACAAAATTTAAATCCGACGTTTCGTTTCTGAGATACCATCATGAACTTTCATTTTTTATATGGAACAAAAAAAAGTATCCCATGTATTTGATAGCATTTTTTATTACAAATTCAACGGTGTATCACACTTGCATATCAAGTGTGTAGTTCATTGGCTTTTATAAAACTGATATACCTTTCTCTCTCGCTCTCATGGAGCTCTTATGGAAAGTACTTGAACTACGTATTCGATATGCAAGGGTGATACATCGTTGAATTTGTAATAAAAAATGCTATCAAATACATGGGATACTTTTTTTTGTTCCATATAAAAAATGAAAGTTCATGATGGTATCTCAGAAACGAAACGTCGGATTTAAATTTTGTTTAGACCATATTATAAAAAATAAAAAGTGGCAATGAGAATCTACCTTTTATTTTCTGATATCTCTTTAAATAAAGCCTGCAAAAATTAAAAACGATTTTGCCAAATTTCGTTTTTTTCCGGAAATCTCCGGAAGTGTTTGAAATTTTTAAATTTTTTAACTGCGTTTAATTTAGCACTAAATTGCGCAACTTTTCTCTAATTTAACCGACCTCGTATCTCCAACTGTTTCCGAGATCCCCATGCTTAGGATCCTTATCTTGGACACCCTGTATATATATATATATATATATATATATATATATATATATATATATATATATATATATATATATATATATATACATTTTAGATTCATAAGTAAATTTAGATATCAATTATTATACGTGGAAAAAATTAAATTAGTGTTGTCAAATAATAGATAGGTGTTCTATTTAAAAAAAAAAAACACAAATGTGGTCTATGACTCAAAATTTGATGCATTTAGAAAAAATTAAGTGCTCCAGTGGTTTTTATGTAAAAAACCCTACAAAATCCCGTTTTTACTTTTCCATTAACTTACATTTTTATTAAGATCCAGAGGGGCTTATAGATTGAAAATTTTTAATTTCGCCCTGTGTCGTAGAAACAGAAAAGGCTAAGAAAATTTTTTTTGTTGTATCTTTGGTGTGTCCGCAGTATCTCTGTAGGCCATTGTGGCAGCAATCGTCGATTCTCCATCGTCGTTGTTCATTGGTTTGGTGTGTAGGCAGCTTAAACAAAATTTAATTCTTAATTTTCTCTTTCAGCGGCACCATCAAATTTAAATGAAAATCAGTTCTAACAAACAAAAATTAGACTATGAATGCTCCACAGATAATAAATTAAAACTGTACCAGAAACTTCTCCTTGTTGATAAATTGGGGAACTTAAAATTTTAAACACATCCCGTTTTTGATTTAAAAAGAAACGAGATTATTAAATTTTCCAGCCAGTATATTTTCTAATATTCCTTTTCCTATATTTTATTCTAATATGAAAAACATTTGAACGTATTTAAATGATAGAAAAATACGTATATTGTTCAAGATATACGTCCGTTTCCTTATTTGAATTTAAATATACTTTTAACAAAAAACGATGATAACGGAAATGGAATAATATAAAAAGTAATTTTTCCAGAATTTTTTTGCTTGCCCTTTATGTACATTAATTCAGAGTTACTGTTTTTAAATTTATTATATAAATTAGCTTTTTTAAATACTTTTTTCTTGTGACAACGCAAAAGTTTCGTCTATAAAAAATACATGTATCTGGAGCTGTGCTCTGTATCGATATTTTCTTAATTGATGTCGAATTGCGTTCAGTCTGCGATATAGGCAAATTAAATTAAGGAAATGGAAATTGATCCTACTCCATTCGTCTGTGAGATAAAAAAGACATTAAAGTACTTAAAGCAGCAAGAATATACACCCACGCGCAAAATCAACTGTATTTTTTAAGAATGTTGTGGGGGTCGATAAAATTTTTATTTACAGCACGATTCTCTAAAGATATTTAAGTTTTAAAACGAAACTAGTTGTTATTGAAGGTAAATCTTCTAGTTGATTGGTTTTGTTTAGCTCATGATATTCTTTACTTTTATATTCATTCATATCATATCCACTCAAACACCCCATTTATTTTGATATTACCGCAACTCCGCGAATTACTCCCGAACATCAACAAATATTTGTTGGTGCTCGTTAGGGATGTAAAAATTGTATCGATATAGGAAAATATTGCTGTAAAAAATCGATATCTAGAGTATCGATACCTTAATGATACTGATAATGTTATTATTTACACAAAAATACCAGAAATAGTGTTTGAATTTAAATGACTATTATTACAATTACTAAATTTTGAGTTTTTCAATCAAATACATACAAAACACAAATAAAAATATTGAGAAATACAGTAATTGTGTAAAATCTAATATTTTAAGTACTTATTCACATAGTAGCATGATATTTATCGATGTGCGATATATTATAGAAATTAAACCCTTGGTTTTTGATAAGTGTCATTTTACAGAGTTGAAAACTGATTATTACTAATACTAAAAACAAACAGGTAAAAATCGATCCTTTAATTTAATGGGAAGCGCTGTCTAATTCTTCGAAGGAAAGAAGATGTTATGCTTAGACATTGTCAAGTCCAGAAACCTTTCGAAGGGTAGATCGGGGCTCAATTAATTTACAATGTTATCAAAATGCAAAAATAGTGAAAAAGTTTAAATATTATTTTGGCAAATGTTCGATATGAGCTCTACGTACATTTTCTTATTCTTCAAATATTTTTCCACTGCAAACGATATTCCGGCATTATTACCAACTTCGTTAGAATGCTGTGCTATTCTCGCTGATGTTGAATAAAGTTAGATTACTCCAGAAGTAAAAGTCTAAGGGATTTAGTTTGTGAGACATTGGTAGCCATAAAACAGGCCACCTTGATTTATCCCTTCGATCAACCCTTTGAAAGGTTTTTGGACTTGGGAAGGTTCGAGCTGGAAATCTTTCAGCATAAAGTCTTCTTGCCTTCGAAGAATTTGACAGCGCTTCACCATAAATTAAATACATATCAGCACACTCTGCGTAAGAAAATTCTTCCATTTTTAAAATTATTTATACTTGAAGGCAGTTTTGATAAGTTCCGTCAATAGTAATTCATTATATAGATATTAACAATAACAATCTTATTTTTACCTGTTTGTATTTAGCATTAGTAACTTTTCAGTATTTCGCATAAAAACCGACTTATCTCGAAAACCGCCAGCTTTATCGAAATAAATTAAGGCCTCCTCTTTTGAAGAGGGATAACCAAAGTAACTAAAAAATTAGTTTTTAGCTCTGTGTCATTTATAGAGTCAAAAACTAGGCCCAACGAGCGTGGCTGCAAGTCCATTCCTGACTTATGATGATCTAAAACATCTACTGTAGTATGGCCTCTATGAAATATTAAAATTTCATTAAATTATACAAGTCGGTTCAAAACTTAGAGCTGATAAGGTATCCCTTTAGGGCTCTGTATCTCCGTTAAGGGGAACTTCAGGAATTTTTTTCTATGACAAAGTAGGGTTATTTTGACCTCCCCTGTACTTACCGGATACCCTGTATATCAAACACGGAATGAAAGTTCCTACCAATCGACGAGGATACTTTTCTATGATTATAATAATTTATATAATATAAAATAGTTTTCATTTTGCGAATTAGTCATAATGTGATATCTACCCCAAAACTGAATCCAGACTAATTTTATTTTTTAATAATGTCCATTCTCAAAAAGATCTTGGGAAAGCAGTGGGTATTTTTGTATATAACATTAGTATAATATACATTTCCTTAGAGTTAAAGTGTATCAAGTTAATAATAAAAAGTATTGAGGCATTTATTTAAAAAAAAAAATTCCACTTAATTGTACACCATCATTTAACAACCATGTATATTGTTTTAATGTAAGATTTCAAAATGTCCATATAAAATATTCAAAAGTAGTAGAAAATCAACATTTAAAAATGACTTTAATTAGGTCGTCCAAAAACATAAAAAAATCGCAAATTTGTGATCCTTATATTAATAAAACATTTTAAATCTAAATATTTAGGGTGTTCGGAAAATACGTATACAACATTTGAAGACATAGTCTTCATGTCAAAATAGGTGGAATAGGTCAACTTGGTTATATCCGATACTGATTCTTTTAGGCGGTAAAAACGTCAAAGTTTTAAGAACATCTTGATCTTTCCCCAATTTCTTGGCTTCAGTAAGATGGCTACCATGTTCTTAAGAGTTAAATATGTGTGACTTCTTTGTGTCGGGTCTCTTAAAATAGAAGTATACAAGACTCCGGTGAACATGCAAGGAAATTTGATGCGCATTTTGAACGCTGGCAACATTTTTAACAATCCTGAGATTTTAGATAGGGTCCAATTTCATTTTTTAAAAGTATTAAGTGTATTTAGCAAAATGGTGTCCGTTTTGCACATTTGCTTATTTAATGTTTTCTTTTTAGTTAGTTTTTTAAATCTTTTTAAAATACACGTATGTACATTCCCAACATTTATTTCACAAATTGTTTTATTATTAGAGTAAATTAGTGTATACATGTAATTGAAAATATTTTTTTCCTGGCAAAACCGTTCATTCAATAAAAATTTTCCAGGAGTTAAAAAGCTTCCAAATACATGCGGTTATCCGGCAGAAATATGTAAGTTGTCATAACGTTGATGATATAAAAATCAGAAGCGATGTTTACAAGTGACGTAACTTTATAACACATACACTATAGCCGGTCGCGATACCACTAGAAAACGTCATGTTATAACGTTAGATCACATCATTAAATTCATTTACCACTTTTTCAAGAAATTTGGGAAAAATCGATATTGTCTTAAAACTTTGACGTCTTCTACTGCCTATGCGGTATCGGATATAACTAAGTTGATTTAAATCGGGCTATTTTGACGTCAAGAGTCTATCATAAAACGTTGTACACGTATGTTCCAGACACCCCGTATGCATAACAATTTACTAGAAACATTTAATGTTTGCACTAGCTCTAACTCTATATTTAAACTTTCGGATCCTGATCTAGAGAGAAATGACAAAACAAAAAGCGTCTATGATCAAAATTACTTTTCATCCCGGGCTGAAATAAAATGTTCTTAAAGTTAAATTTTTCAAATAATGACCAACTAATCAAAGTTTTTCATTAACAGGGAGTTTTCATGGCATACATTTCCTTACCACTTGAGCCAAAATCAAGAATTTTTGTTCTATTTAAATATACATTTATTACAGTTAATAACATCCTATTTTACTTTTAGTAAAACTTATAGCAAATACATAACAATAAATTTTTATATAATTTCAAGACATGCAAAATTATATTTAAACATTTCATATTACATGCAATCATCCATAATTCAATATGCCATATTGGTTTGTATATGTTTCATCATTTTAAATTATAATAGTATACAATTATTAACATATCCTGTTTTATTTTTAGTCAAACTTATAGTAAATACATAACAATAAAATTTATATAATTTCCAGACATGCATAATTATTTTTAAACGTTCCGTATTACATGCAACCATTTGTATTTTAATTTGGCATATCGCTTTTTAAACATATAATAATTTTAAATTATAACAGCATTCCTCCTTTGATATTCAGCTTTAGATGTTGATAGAATATTAACTCGATGGTAAAGCAATGTTATTGATATCGGTTAACGCATATCTAAATCAGGAGCTTTGTGGGGTCAGTGTTTGTTATTAGGTCTGGCTTTAGTTACCTCAAGATGTTTTCATCAAACATTGTTTGAATCATAGCTTTTCTCGGGCAATATATTTGTGGGAAGCGCGCCATAAACAAGTTTTAGCTTATTTTCTTGTATAAAATATATCCAGGAAAATACCCTGAAGAGACTCATTCATCATGTTATACTTCGAATTTCACCAAGGCGATATATATCGATACTTCAATGTATCGATACACGCAGCATCAATCTTCGATATTTTGTATCGATATTGACTCATATGTATCAATACATTTATATAAATATTGTATCGTTTCCTTGTAATCGGATTCGACTCCATTACGACTGTCAATTATGTTCATCAAACTGTCCGCAACTGCGTTTTCTGGACATTCTTCTTCTTCTTCTGTTGGTGCCTATCCTCTGTGGATGTTGGCAATCACATTGGCCCATATGACCTTATTGACAGCTGTTCTAAATAAATGTACCGTGGTTATTCCTGTCCATTGTCTGATATTCCTCAGCCATGATGTTCGTCGGCGACCCTGAGTTCTTTTACCCTCTATCTTACCTTGCAAAATTAACTGAATTAGTTGGTATTTCTCGTTGCGCATTACATGCCCTAAGTATGATATCTTTCTGATTTTTACATTGGGCATAATTTCTGGGTATTTTTTCATATGTTGCATCACGGTGTTATTTGTGACATGATGGATGTATGAAATTCTAAGCATGCGGCGGTAACACCACATTTCGAAGGCTTCCAGTCATTTAGATGTTGTTTCTGTCAAAGTCCAGGCTTCCACTCCATATAGAAGAGTTGAAAATACATAACATCTCAAGACTCGTGTTCTTATATCAATGTTCAGGTGCATATTGCACAAGATCTTTCTGAGGCGGTTGAAGACAGCTCTCGCCTTCTCTATGCGGCATCTAATCTCCTGTGAGTGGTCCCATTCTCTGTTCAGACTGCATCCTAGATACGTAACTTTGGCAACAGTTTCCAAAGTTTCATTATTTGCTCCAAATTGGTGGTGTATTTCGTCATTTTTGCTTACTATAAGGATTTTTGTCTTTTTACCGTTTAATTTCATGCCGTATCTTTCACAGGCTTCCACTACGCGGTCTATTAGTGTTTGCAGATCCTCTGCATTATCGGACAACAGAACTGTGTCGTCTGCATATCTTAAGTTGTTAATGCTTTCACCATTAATTTTTATGCCCTCTCTCATTCCACTGATAGCTTCCCTGAACAGCATTTCCGAGTACGTATTGAATAACGTCGGCGATAAAATACAGCCCTGACGAACTCCCCGTTTTATTGTAAATTCTTGTGATGTTTCGTTGCCTACACGTACAGTCGCCCTTTGCTGTGAGTAAAGGTTTCTAATAAGGCGTAAATCCTTGTCATCGATACCAGATTCATTTAATATTTGAAGCAGTTTGTGATGTTGCACTTTGTCGAATGCTTTCTCGAAATCGATAAAACATGCATAGAGATTGCAGTTTACGTCCCGAGCCCTTTGTATCAAAATTTGAATAGAAAATAGAGCTTCTCGTGTTCTAAGTCCATTTCTAAAGCCAAACTGAACATTGCTAACGATTTCTATATATTCGAGAGTGAATGATACTGAGAAGGATTTTCAGCGCATGGCTTATTAAGCTTATAATTATGTAATCAGAGCATTTGGTAGCATTTGTTTTCTTAGGAAGAGGAATGAAGGTGGAAACTAGCCAATCTCCAGGCAATTCGCCAGTTTCGTAAATTTTATTAAGTAGACTTGTTAGGAGTTTAAGTTGGTCATCTTCAAATAGTTTTGGTATTTTTGATTGTATATTATCCGGCCCAGGTGACTTATTGTTTTTTAGTGGTTTTATTGCATATGTTACTTCGCTGAGTGTTATTTCTGGTCCGGAAAATCCAAGGACATCTGTTTCTGTCTGCTGTTCTTCATCGAATAATTCTCCCATATATTCCTCCCATCTTTCAAGTATTTTTTCATTCTCGTACAGCAGATTGTTGTGTTTGTCCAGTACTGAATTATTGCTGCGTGAGTTGTTTCCTCTGGTTAGGGCCTTGATTTTCTTATGCAAGTTAAAAATGTCATGTTTTTGTTCTAAGGATTCGATTTCTTTACATTCGTTTTGTAGCCACAACTCTTTTGCTTCCTTGATCCTATTGTTAATAGCTTTGTTTGTGTCTTTGTACCTTCTTTCATTTTTATGTCTGTATTTTCTTCGCTCTTCCATGAGTTCTAATATTTCTTCTGTCATCCACGGATGTTCCTTTATATTTTTTCCTGCTTTTAGTTTATTATCCACTATTGAATTACAGACATTTTTTATCTTCTTCCACATATCATCCACATTTATGTTCTCCTTGTTAATATCCGTGGCTATGCTCGTTATTTTGTTGTTTAATTCCTCTTTGACTTCGTCTCTTGTGGTGTTATCTTTCAACCTCTGAATGTCCGGTCGTTTTTGGAATTTTCCTCTCCAGATCTTTTTCATGTGTAGCTTAATTCGGCTCAGCAAAAGATTATGGTCTGAAGGGACATCCGCTCCCGGATATGCCTTTGCGGATTTTACGGAATTCTGAAATCTTTTGTTTATGATGATATAGTCTATCTGGTTTCTTATCACTTTTTGGGGACAATCAACTGGAGACTTCCATGTGTAGAGTCTTCGAGGCGGTAACTGAAAAAAGGTGTTCATTATCGCACTGTCCATTTCTTGGCAGAACTGAATAAGACGATCCCCTCTATCATTTCTTTTGCCCAGTCCAAATTGGCCTACAGTATTATCTACTACTCCCTTGGCTACTTTAGCGTTAAAGTCTCCCAGCAGGACATTGATTTCTTGTTTTTTGGTGTGTTTAAGGGCTTCTTTTAGCTGTTCATAGAAAATTTCTATTTCCTGCTCTGAGCTTTCCGAGGCTGGAGCATATGCTTGTACAATATTCATATTAAATGGTTTGGTATTAATTTTAAGTAGTGCAACTCTATCCAATATGCCTATAAAACTGAGTACACAACTGTTAACCTCTTTGTTGACTATAATAGCTACTCCGTTTTTGTTTCTTGTTGTTGTATCTTCGCAGTAGTATACCGTGTGATTGTCTATTTCATAGTGGCCTGAGTTGGGCCATCTAACTTCGCTGTATCCAAGAATATCTATGTTGAGTCGTCGCATTTCCTTAATTACATTATTTACCTTGCCGGCTTGGAATAGACTTCGTACATTCCATGTACCAATCTTTTTGTCGCGTTTTAGTGTAAATTTATCGGGTAACCGGGGGATTCTTAGCACCCTCTCCTCACTTAAGAGGTGCCCGGGACTGAGGGCCGTTCCTAAGTAGACTTGATCCATTGTGATTATCCTGAGGATGTAATTAGCTAGGTAGTTTCCCCTTGCTTTCCTAGCTTTTATGTCAGCCGACTCTAACATGAGTACCGACGCTGTTCGCAGCCGCCCACTCTAGGTCAGACGCTGCTGTGTTAGTTAGTTTTGGTCCGCCCCGAGTATTTGATTTCATCGATACCACTCATATCTGAGAGGCGTTCCCCTATCCGCCACCTGGGGAGGCGCCCGATGGAGGACTAACAACCCCACACGGGACATTTTTAATGCACCCAAACATTTATCGTAGTGAATTTCAGTAGTGGTACAGATGTACTTTATTACTTTTTAATTGTGTGACAAAGAAGAGGACAGGGACACTTTCAGGTATCTTTATGCAGGAATGACTGTGCCAATTTACAGTATCAACGAGCTAACCCTTATTATTCTGTGATTTGTAGTCCATAGTCTGTATTTGCAGGGCATCACTTATCTATGCTTGCGAGCTTTCAGTCACTTTGTTTTGTTTTTAATTATTATTTTAATCATACCTTCTACGAAAAATATTTCAAAATATTTTATTAAATTGTAAACTGAAGATACATGCAAACTGCTGGTACAACGGTCAATTTGTTGTTACATTTTTGAAGACGAAGTTACACAACAAAACAAAAATTAAAATATAAACGATACTCGATATATCGATATTTAAAATATCGATACTTTTATATCAATGTATCGGCATATAAATATTTTTTATTCGATATTGATACATAATATCGATACACTTGGAACTACCTACTTTGAATGTTTGCATTGAGTGCTCCGCGCGTTACATGAGAGAAATAGAGAGAGAGACGGCGAATATCACTAACAAAATATTTCTGTCGCTCCGTACGTTTAGTTTTGCTTCCCCATCCTTATCTCCACACTTTTGAAGCGTGCTCTTCGCGCGCAGAACAGTCGCGTACGAAGCGAAACAGAGATAGTATGTAGTGCTATTCGTTATCGCCCTCTTTCTGCTGTGTAACGCTTGCGGAGGTCTGAATACTGTTTGTAGTAGTATATGCTCCAAGTATGTTATAAAATAATTATGATTATGACCGATTTGCTTCCGCTGTTGAATTTGAAGTTTATTGTCTTTTAAAAAATTAATATATTGGCATCATTTAAAAATTTCCATATATCCCTAAGATTAAACCCGTTCTTAGGTAAAATTTCAAATAAATGTTAAATGCTTTAAAACTTACCAACGATAATGAAATTTATAATTCAATAAGTTAAAAATTATTTCCTTTAATTACTTCCACGGCAATAAAGATTTCCTTCTATCTTACTTAAATTTTAATAGCTTACTATTTCGGTATATGTATAGATATCGCTTGATATTTTATAGTCTGCAAATTTAACATCCTGCTGCCATGTTTCGAAATTTAGATTTTATATAGACAGTTGTTCTCTGGCAATTTCGCTCTTGGATCGTTAAGACTCCTCTGACGAGATCATTAGGTGGTCGAAACGTGTATGGAGAGGAAATCAGTTCGATTTGCAGAATAATATATTTTCCCTTTAATGGCCCGAAGGAAAAAATGGTTACTCATTAAACTAATTCTACGGCAGTACAGATTCTTTATATTTTACTTAAATTTTAATTTTTATTAAAATGTTGCTTCAGTTTCTTCTCAGATAATTTACCTTTTTTAGACAATTCTTCATAATGGTAAAATATCAACAATGGTTGATCTTGGATGTCAAATATTTAAACGGTGTGACATGTTATATTCGAAAGCAATATATTTATATTTTTTTTTGTAAAAAAAATAAACAGTAATAAAGGGCCCCGCATAAATCTTATGGGAAATAACTTTCCGTCAAACTCTTTAAAACCACCGGGTTTTGATAGTTCCTGGTAAGTGGATGATCGCTAAGTCCGGAAAGTATGTTAGTTTCTCTATGTCCATAGGATTGACTTCTATCGATGTTGTACACAAGGTTCTCATCTTCGGTTATAAAAATGACCTCACTTTCAAGGTCAAAGGTCAAGATCAGTTCAAGGTCAAATTGGAATTGAATGATAACAAATCCTTTTGATGTGTGTCAAGGTTAGAAAAATAATCGAGAGAAAATTTTTTATTTTTATCTTAGCTTTCGGGTTTTACTTCTTTCTCAAAGTCAAAGTTTAAGGTCGATTCAAGATTAAATCTGGTTTAAATGAGTACTTATATTTTTAGTCCGAAAATATAAATATCAGAGTATTTGGTTCTTAGATATGATCTTGTCCTTGGCAATGAGATTTTGGCCTTAATAATGGGCTTAATGTGTAGAATATCGAGTTCGCCAAACAAATGCGGTTAAGGTCACAGACTACTAATGTTATCCAAGCCAGAGTTGAAATAGTTAATTTTCTGAGAAGAAATGGCCAATTGAGAGCATTACATCATCATGTCGTTCCAGACTTCCTTATTTTTGACTTGGAATACCTCAGGGATTTAATAGTGGGAATTTATTAGATTATTCTTTCCCCCTCTTATGCACAAGATAAATTCGTGAAAGAAAGTGATGAAGAGTATCAATTCGATGAGCACATTAATGAACGAGACATTTTGAGGGTCAGGTTATCTTCCAGGTCTAGAAATGCAACGAAACACCAAATATTTATTGCCTACAATAATATTCATAGAGAGGGTATGTACCGGTATGTCAGTCATGCTAATAACCATGAACTCATTACCTGTTATTATTGCACATATCAATCTATTGCCAGAACTTTGAGCACATGCGTCCATATCACCTATATTATATGGTCATCAACATAATATAAAGGATTTAGACGACTCCCTGCTAAGTATAACTCTAGATATTCGTAATAGAGTACAACAAGAAGCTGAAGAAAATATTAATATTCAAGTGCAGGATTAAAAAACATCTTTATGGCTCGTCGTAATATCAAGAGTAAAAATTAGTCTTTTTCAGTGCCAAATGATTTGCTCAAGCAACCTCCACGTGGTGCACATTGGGTCACGTTAATGTAGACAGCAATCTCGATCTTTTTATGTTGCTTCGGTGATGTATATGATTATGTAGATATGAGTAATGACATCTTATTCTTCTTCTTCCTCTTTTATTTAAGATGACGTCTTGTTTTTCTGCTATATTAAGCCTCCTGTGATGTTGATGTCCTACATTCGTGCCATCGTTTTGGAGGTCGACCAGTGGGTCTTCTAGTGTTTGGTATCTCGTTCTTAGTCCATTTTGCCTATCGATCGTCGTCCATTCTGTCCACATGGTCCCTCCAATATCTGCGCCTTGACCTTATGAACCGTACCACATCAGGCATCACCAATCTCGATTTTTTTATGTTGCTTCGGTGATGTATGTGATTATGTAGATATGAGTAATGACATCTTCTTCTTCTTCTTCCTCTTTTATTTAAGACGACGTCTTGTTTTTCTGCTATATTAAGCCTCCTGTGATGTTGATGTCCAACATTCGTGCCATCGTTTTGGAGGTCGACCAGTGGGTCTTCTAGTGTTTGGTATCTCGTTCTTAGCCCATTTTGCCCATCGATCGTCACCCATTCTGTCCACATGGTCCCTCCAATATCTGCGCTTTGACCTTATGAACCGTACCACATCAGGCACCTTGAGCTCTTCCCTTATTTCGGAACTTCTTATTTGATCTCTGTTATGACATGTAGTTCTATAAGGTCTAATGTCGGATGTCTATTTCATCTTGCTTTATCTGACTAACCATGTCTGATGCGATGTTTCACAATCATTTAACCATTATTAACGTCCACAATCTGCCTGCCAAGGAAAAGATAATGTCTAAAGTCAAAACATTCTGATTTTCCTATTTTCGAATTAAAAAATATAAGTACTCATTTAAACCAGAGTTGACCTTAAGCCGACCTTTAACTTCGACCTTGAGGTAGAGGTAAAATCCTTTAGCGAAGATAAGGATAAAAATCTTTCGCTCGAAGACCTTCCTAACCTCGTCAGACATCACTGTTCCGGACATTAAAAGGATGAGTTATCATTCAATCGCAATTTGATCTTGATCCAAACTTGTCTTATTATCTTGAGGACAAGGTCAGGTTTATCACCAAAGATGAAAACCTTGTCCTCGATTTTCTGTACAACATCGGCAGAGGTGATTCTTATGGACATAAAGATAGGCTGCAATAACATACGTGCGGGCTTTCAAACACAAACTAGTGTAATTCCTGTGACCTATATTTTTGAACCATGAATTTTGTGGATTTTGACACTTTTTATCTACCAGAACTAGGAGGTTTTAAAGAGTTTGACCGAAAGCCATAAGATTTCTGCGGGGTCTTGTTAATAATTTGTTGGAAAGGGTTTATTTTCTCTTCTATTCTTCTTCTTCTTCTAAGTAGAACCAAGTTCTACCATCGTCCATTCGTTCCACGTGATCTCTCTACTGCCTACGATGGTTTCGAACCCACTTCACAACATCCCCCACTCCGCTGTCCCAGCGCATTTTTGCGTTTCTTACTCTATCTCTTAAACTTGTTCCCGTGATCATTCTCAGCGTTTTCATTTCTGTGGTTCTCATAATGTGTTTTTTCTTTGTTGTTTCATTTCTTGTTTCTGCGCCGTAGGTCAGTATTGGTCTCACACAGACCTTGTAAATTCTTGCTTTGCTCTCAACCGTCATATGTTTATTGTTCTAGATTATGTCTCTTAGTTGGCCTGATATCATGGCCGCTTTGTTGGTTTGTGTGCGTACTTCTTCCGTTACTGCCCTGTTACTTGTTATATGTGCTCCCAGGTATTTAAACTTCCCAACCCGTTCGATACGTTTGTCATCAACCATTAGTTTGCATCTTACCGGTTCCATTGCTTTGGTTATCTTCACAGATATTTTCATATTATACTGTTTGGCTGTTCGATTGAGATGGAAAAGCATTCTTTGTAAGTTGTCCTCGCTATCTGCTGTCAAGGCAACATCGTCTACAAAGCATATAATCTGAACAGTGTTGTGTCCCATTGGGTACCCAATATTTGTGCTTTTTATCTCATAAATGATTTCGTCCATGATTACATTGAAAAGTGTTGGACTTAGGCTATCACCCTGTCTTATTCCTATGGATAGTGGGATTTCCTCTGTTAGAGTTTTATTTGTTTTAATTACCATGGTGTTTTTGGAATTCAGTTCGTATATTATGCGTATGATTGCTTCGTCTACTTGTTTTCTTCGAAGTAGTTCTGGTATGTGTTCCAGTTTGACTCGGTCGAACGCTTGTGTAAAGCCTACAAAACAAATGAACAGCGGTTTATCGTATTCGATAGATTTTTCAACCAGCTGTCTGATAATAAATATACCGTCGATAGTAGAGCGGTTATTCCGGAAGCCCTGCTGTTCTTCGCACGCCCCTAACTTGTCTACGATCCGTTGTGACAGTATTTTTTGTTAATAATTTGGCTGAACTGTTCAGTAGGCTGATTCCCCTGTAGTTTTCGGGTTGTTTCTTTGATCCTCTTTTGTGGATCGGAATTGTGATGCTTTTCCGCCATTCGTTGGACACTGACGTTGTGCGGAGTATTTTTTGAAATAGAACAGTGAGCTCCGTACTTTAGCATCTCATTCGTAATTTGATCGGTCCCAGGTGATTTTCTGTTTTTTAATTTCTTAATTGTCAGGTGCATCTCTGCTTCACTGATGTTAACATCTGTTAGTTCTGCGCTTTCTTGTTGGTTTTCGTCTACGTTGTTTTCTGTAGCTGGTGCCTGGAGTAAGTCCTTAAAATGGCTAACCCATTGTTGGCTGTCGATTGGACTTAGTTGAACGTATTCATTGATTGTTTTTTTTTCTGTTCCTCAGCATGTTCCATATTTTCTTTTGTCCGCCATATAGGTCGTGTTCCATGTCTTTTGCATACTTTTCCCAATATTCTTTCTTCAGTTGAGCTATTTGACTGTTGATTCTGTTTCTCACCGTTTTGTACTCTTTGAAATGGTTTGTTGTTTTGTGCTGTCGGTATTTTGTAAATGCTTGTCGTTTTTGTTATGCTAGTATTTTCACCACTTCTGTGAACCATGGTTTTGTATTGCTTCGCTTGTTCGTGCTAACTATTCGTGTTCCGATCGCCTCTCTGGCGCTCTCTTGTATATTTCTTTTCAGTTTTTTCCAGGCTTTCTCCACTCCGTCATTTTCTAGGATTGTATTAGCTTTTATTTTCTCCGAGAGTCTCTGCGATAGTACAATACTTTTGTACTATTGTTAGCGAATGATTCGGTATTGTATTTAATAAAGGTATGTTTCTGTTTGTGCGTTCTGTTTATACTTTGTTGGGACCGGTATTTACATAATACTAGTCGGTAGTCGTCTTTTCCCAGGTCTGACGAATTCAGAGTTCTGACATCGAGTATTTGGTGGGGTAACACTTTTCTTCTATTTTTAAGTTCCGTTCTATTTCATAGGTAAACAATACATATGTACAGAATTTGTTCATGTAAATACTAAAGATTTTCATTTAAATATTTACTTAGCTTCTTCTGAAGCCAATTGAAAATTAAGTAATTTAAATGAAGGTATACGTTATACCGTTAAATAATTATAATATTATTATTATTAACTTAATAAAAATGCTTTTTTGTTGATACGTCATGTAAATAAATTTGATAATACTAATTTGAATTTGGTAAATAGAAGTATGTATGTCTTTAATTTAACTGACTTTGGTATATTCTAATTGTTCTGATAATATTTATATGTTTTCTGGTTATATGCAAAATATTCGAGGAAAAGATATATTTCCTCAGTTGTTGAGTAATTAATGATAAACCTCATTAGTTAACTAACTCTTGAAATAAAAATATTTCTAGATCTAAAATTTGAGGAAGAAATAAATTTTTGAAATTGACGCACAGTATAATTTTTTTAGATGGATTCCATGCCTACCCATATTTTTGATTCATATGAAGATAATTTGTTTTCTCAATTTAGCTGAATGATCTGCTTGAGAGAATAGCAGATATAGAGTCGATTTCCGAAAAATGATCATGTAATATGTTGTAAACAAAAAAATTGTTATTAATTGAAAAAGTTGTTTTTTTGTAAAATAAAAAACATTTTCGTATTTCTCGGCTGATTTTAAGCAAAAAGTGACTTTTCTGATTTTTCCGTTGGACGCATAGTTTTTGAGTTAAACATCGTCAAATATTTAAAAAATTACATTTTTTGCCACTTTCAACATGATTGAAAACATTTGATTAACTAAATATTTTCAAATTCTGCGCCTAGAAATTAATACTTCAAGTCAAGAACTACGAGTTGGGATTAATCGCAACGCGAAAATGTAGTGTTTTATTGCGTTTTAAAACCATAAATAAAAGCGTTTTAATATGCGCACCGCCATGTTGGAACGGAAGTGGAAGGCTACTTACAGTCGTTCACTTAGCGCACATAACACAGGTTTACAAGAAAATCACGATTGTTATTGGGCAGCTGGAGGCATTGCCGAAGTAATTTGCTGCATGGAATCTGAATCAAAGGTTAGAATTGGCTACTTTTCAGGTTATGTGCAAGGTACACAAAATTTTTTTGGTCTTTTTTTATCTGTATCATTTAATACTACTCTTACCGTTCAAAATGAGCCATCAAGAGGTCACCTCCGATATTTTGCTGCAAAGTTACGGCGATTTTAAGTATAAGTTAGTAGTTTTTAGAGATCAATATCGTTTTTTGCAAATTTGGATGCGCTACTTTGAATTCACAATCTTAAAAATAAAATATTCTATTTTCTGACATTCCTCTTTCTTCTTCTTCTTCTTTATAACACAGTTAACCATGCTAGTAGGCTATTGCCTGTTCATTGCCATCACGTCTTCCCCGGAAGAGGAGGTCCAGCATTCTCGCCATCGTTTTGGTGGTCTTCCCTGTGATCTTTTTCCTACTGGGTTATTCATTTTTGCGCTCTGAATGAGTCTACTGTCCTCCACTCTCCCTAAATGTTTGTTCCAGAATCTTCGCTTTTGTCTAACCCATCTTCCTATGTCCTGTATCCCGCATTGTTGTCTGATATCTTCATTCCGTATTCTGTCGTGTAGAGTTTTGCCTTGTATACTTCTTAATGTATTCATTTCGACTGTTCTTATCATTTGTAGAGTTCTGCCTGTATCTGGTCTTGTTTCTGCCGCGTATGTTATGATGGGTCTTAGGGCCGTTTTATATATCTTAGTTTTGCTTTCGGTATTAAGGTATTTGTTCTTCCACACAATTTCTTTTAGGCATCCAGAAATTCTAGCCGCTTTCATTGTTTGCTCTCTTACTTCGTTAAAAAGGTGTCCATGGCTCGTTATTTTTGCTCCGAGATATTTGAAGTGATTTGCCTGTTCGACAATTTTAGAGTCGATTTCCAACTTGTACCGTATTGGTTCTTTGGATGTTACTAAGCATTTGGTCTTCTCGGTGTTGCATATTTAATTCTTTCGCTTTAGTGTTAAAAGAGTGCAGAAGTCTTTGGAGGTTATCTTCAGAGTCTGCAATAAGAACAGCATCGTCCGCATAACAGACAGTATGGAAGAATATGTTTCCCATTTTGTATCCAGCTGTTCTGGGGAGATTTTCTATTATTTTATCCATTATTAGATTAAATATGAAGGGGTTCAGCGAATCACCCTGTCTAATTCCTGTGTTTACATATATGTCTTCCGTTGTTATATGTCCTACTTTGATTTTTGTTTTGCACTGGATGTTAATATCGTATATTAGGTTAATTAGTCTATGGTTTAGACCCTCTGTTCTCATTATTTCTAAGACGTCCTTTAAGCGTACTCTGTCAAAAGCCTTGGTCATATCGTCGAAGCACATGTACGCAGGTTTACTGAATTCTGGGGATTTTTCAGTTATTTGTTTGACCATGAATATTGCGTCAATAGTGGATCTGTTCTTTCTGAAACCTTGTTGTTCTTCTTGTATACTTATGATTTTGGTGATTTCTTCCAGTATAGTTTTTGTGAATGCTTTGAGAAGTGTTATTGCTCGATAGTTTTCTGGGTGAGTTTTTTGTCCTTTTTTAAAAATGGGTATTGTTACACTATTCTTCCATTCATTCGGTATTTTTTGTTTTTTCTGATATAATATTCGCAATTAGTGAATCTGAAAATCTCCAAGTAAAATTTTTTAGATACAAATATATTTTTATTAAATTTGAATGCGGTATTTTGAATCCGTCATCTTGGAAATGAAAATTTCAATTTGCTGACTTTATATACGTACTCAGCGACTCCAAAAAACTCTCAAATATAAATTTTTGAGAGAAATGTGTATAGCAGAAAAATGTGTGCTTCATGAGGTTGTTGGGAAATATTTCACAATTAAAAATGGCGAAAAATTTACAAGAAAAAATTGTAGGTGACCGTTCAGTAGCTTATTTTAAAGAGTAAGAGTAGTATTAAATGATGCAACTGTAAAAAAGACCAAAAAAATTGTGTGCACCCTGTATATAACTTCAAATTTAGCTAAAAAAACAATTTTTCGAGTATATAAGCCCGAATATCTCAAAGTCCTGACGTGATGGGCCAATTCTGATCTCAGAATCGGATTCTACCCAGCAAATTACTTCGGATATATATATATATATATATATATATATATATATATATATATATATATATATATATATATACAACAGAACCTTATAGACTTGTGTAATCCATTGCAGCTCTCTCGGATCGTCTCATTAAGACTCTAAACACATTTTAATATATAAGGATTTTTATTTATAAATTATAAGCATTTTTGCGAATTGATTAAAACATGCCAATATAGTATGATTTTTTGGTTTATTTTTGTCAATTAATTCGCATTATGATAAAATATCTATATACTTTTTATTATTGATTTATTAATCACATAATAATTAATTTCATATTGTATATTTATCCTGAGGCTTTTAGGATTCCTAGAAAAATTTCATTGGACCTCGTTTAGCATGTTTCTTTGAATATCAAAAAAATGTAAATGATAAGCAATTACGCAAAAATAATCTAACTAGCGTCATTCGAAATTCAGTATAGTTATTAATTAATTAATTTTTCAAGTACTCACGTTATTATACATTATGATATTTTTCCAGATTATTCAAAAATCGCATCACTAATGAACTGCATCTGGTTAATAAAAGTAGGCCTCCCGGAGGTGCATATATGTACCTAAACGCAGTTTACGCTGCATACCTAAAATATCTGAAATTTTTGCATCTAGCTACCTAAATAGAGAGAAAGGGAGAGGAGAGGGGGTAGTGAGGACCAGTTTCGAGAAGCTTATACACTACGTCGTAGTAATTAATTTGCTTTCGCTATTATTCTGCTTCTATTTATAATATCAATCGAAAGTAAATTTTACTATATTTTTGAAAATTCCTGCTACATACTAATAAAGTTTGAACAAAATATATGCAGTATTTTTACCATTATCTGTCAAAATAGTAAGAACACAACTTAACCCTTTTCAGTCTTAGAAAGAGGAATTTCGAAAAGTGCAGATATTACTTTTAAGGTAATGGTATGCAAAAATATGTGAAGCCAAAAATCATGTTTGTATCGTTATTTTCCTCATAGAAAATATAATAAGCAATCTTAGGATTAATATTTTGAAACTTTTTCATTTTTATAATGCAAATATCGAGAAATCAAGAAATTAACTTTTAGATATTGTCATAAGTTATGTTTTAAAACCAAAATTGATTCCATATCTCTATTTGATCAAGAAATATTGATAAATTTATCAAATTTATCCTTTTACACCCTTAAGGAGTGCGAATTTTGAAAAATTCTTTCTTAGTGAGTAGCTACATGGGGTTGCCAACCTTTTCCCAAATATATCTTTAGTCGGTCATTCAGGAAAACGCTACTTATAACTATAAATAAAAAGCCTGTTTAACATAAAATATTCGATATTTCAATTTGCTTTCCGATAAAAAATAATAATAAAAAAAACATTCGTAGACTAATATTTTCGAGAAAACAATCATATAATGGAAAAAAAAACAAAAACAACTTCTAGAAAACCCTAATGTAATGAGTGCCCGAAGTATTGACCACTTTTTGAATATTTTAATTTGGATATTTGATATTAAATAACTAAGGTTTTAATAAATATGAATTCCCAGCAATAATTGAGATTTTTTTGTCTACTGTTAACTTGTGATATACGGGATCTGGCGGCAGATTTATGTCTTCAAAATGAAATAAAAAATTAATAAGTAAAGATTGTTACAGTTTTGTTATTTTACGACCAAAGCTATAAATAATTTCACCAATAATATCAACAATAAAGCTGATATTCACCATAAATTAATCCCTTATTTTCATCAAGTAGTCTATTTAATAAATATTAAATAAAAAAGCTAAATTTTATTCACCTGTCACATCAAAAACTGGTTATGTAAAAAAACAAGTGTGCCTAGAGATGTATCAAACATACTGTTACTTTCATCAAGGATGTAGTTAATTTTTTGTTTTTTTTCTTTTGTTTTTGGAATTCTGAAGATTTTCGAGAAGCGTCAGTAGAGAGAGTCTGGCCAAGCCTTGGTTGTGAAAACTGGCAGAAATCTAGAAAGCAAATTTTTTTGCTGATTTTTTAAGAGAACAATACTACTTTTATTCCTGTTTGCAGCTAAAACCATAGTTTAGTGTGTTAAGGCATCATTTGACAGATATTGAGGATAAACAAAGTTTTTATTGCATTCGTTTTTTCTTAAGTACACCGTAGTGAAAGTGATCACACCTAAAAAGTCAACTCACCATCTTTGTTAACTTTTAATACTTGGTGCACCCTTATAGACAACCAGGTGCATGCCACAAACAGTTTTTATTATACTGGGACTTTGCATTCGTGTCTAAGATTGGATTTGCACGCCAGAGCCGGCATATAACACACCACTGCTTCCATAGAGACCATCGGCTATCCAGCTTGCCGAAAGTGTTTGGATTTAATGACAAAACTGCCTTTCAGGTATTAGAACTTCATAATAAACAGTCATTTACCGATTTTAAAGTATACTTTCATTTTTCCCCTGTGATTGGGAACTAATAAGACTTTCTGCGAGCAATTACCGAACACTTTTATATTTAATTTCATTTAAAATACCTTGTAAACCGAATATATACGTATACACTAGGTAATTTAAAACATAAATTCACATATTAATAGTCCAACACTTTTAATTAGGTTTAAATAAACATAATTTTAGTCTCAATCGGCCTACTAGACAATTTATTCTTTGAAAATTAATATAAACATTTGAATGAAAAAAAAGCAAGGTTATTCAACGCCTCTTTTCCTGTCTAAAGTTGGACCTAAAGCTAACCGACTTGGCGTTTGGCGCAGATGACGTCATACTAGTAATAGTGTTATTGTTCGTTGTTCCTTGTTTTTTTTTTGTTGTAATTTAGGTAGCAAATAGTCACATATATCTTTTAGATTAAGTTAAAATACCCATAGTTTGTAAATCAGAAATCCTTTTTTTTTTACTTATTGTTAAATATAGATTTTAATTGTTTTTGGAATCGGGGTGTTTTATTTTTGGATCTGGTTGCTTCCTGTTTTCGATAACATCATCGCTTCTTCTTACCAACGGGCCTAAAAACAGGTGGCGCTTTGAATATATATAAACCCCCCTAATCTTCGGCATGCTAGCCTAAGCACTGCCCTAAAAGAAAGAGCGATCAACACCGAAAAAATAATCACCTGTACAGAAGAATTTAATAAGAATTAATTTAACTTTAATATTCATTTCATGTTAATTCTCTCTCTCTATCGTCTCGCCGTAGCAAGATTTTTTTTTAAATAAAAATACTTTTAAACAGAGTACAGATACGGATTTTCAAATGCCTTCCGTCGAGTTCGCAATTGACCCGCGTGTTGGGCGGCACACTCTGCAACAGTTGGCGGATTGTTATCGAAAACTTTTTCTTCCAGGTAGCCCCATAAAAAAGTTTATCGGGATCAAATCAGGGAACCTCGGTGGCCACGGGATGTCCCCAAATCGACTTATCAGCTTTTGAGGGACACCATCCTGTTGAAATCAGGTGTATCATGAGAACGATAGATTAGCTGGCAGAATCGGCAAAAAATATCTGTAATCATCGTCCTATAATTATCACTATTCATATTCGTCACCAGGCCCCGGGCATTTAAAATTAAAAGGTCCAATAATTCCATTCGTAGACAAAGCGCGACAATTACCCTGGGACAATGTAATGGGTTTTGACATTTGAGTTTGCAATTATGGGTTCTTGGAGACCAGTTATTGCAGTTTTGTTTATAAATATGCCCGTTTAAGTGAAAATGAACTTCGTCACTTCAAAAAATGGAATTAGCTGTTCGGAATCTTTCTAACAATATTTCTCCAAATTTTGGGACAATTTGAATGTTGAAGGGATGGAACTTTAAATCTTTTTTCATAATTTCGTGGACGGTTGCTCTTGGAAGCCCCAATGAAACTGCTCTTTTGTGAATGGAAAATAGTGGCTTTTCTCATAAACTTCTTTTAACGAGTTGGATGTTTGAAGATTGACTAGGTCCTGGGTGCGGGCTGTTCATAGCTGAAACTGTAGCGCGGACCTCTCTACCCAGGAACGACTTTGAAAAGAGCTTTTACGGCAAACTTGCGATGTTCTCCTGACCACTGTGGTATCATGAAAAATTCGCAGGATTCGTGATTCGAATGACGCTACTCCCTTCCTGCACCGTTAATTACCTTTCGAAATAATCGCATTTTAAAACATAAATCTGCCTTCCGACACCCTGTATTTATCAAAATTTGTAGTAATTTCAATGTTAATATGTAATTTTTTGCTATTTCTTGTTTTCAAATAAACTTTCAGATGCGATTTATCCACTATAAGGTAGAAATAAGTTTTAGTCAGTGGTATATCTAGAAATGGGTCCTAGAATATGAAAAATATTATCCTAATTATGACAAAAATAATTTCGTTAATATATTATTTATCTTAAATATTTTGAAAGTAAGGAACATAGAAAAAATAATAGATTACATTTTCGGCATGGAACACTTATCACAGGAGGTCGACCCGCAATTGATCAATTCGTCTTTCTTGTTAATTCTATTCCAGAAAAATAGTGGCATTTTTTATAAAGTAGTGTCCTTACATTTGATTTCGTGCCTATAACAGTTATTTTTCAACACACCTAGATATTAAGGGCTGGAAAGTATTTTCGAAATGTCCTCGAACACGCAAGAGTCAAACTACCGTAAAAACGTATCTAATTTGAAAAACCATTCGTAATTTTAATTGGTTAGATAAAGGGAACTGATTTTTATCAAAAGAATAACTGGGTAAAAGGAAATAATATGAGAAATTCTATTTAAAAAGAAGCCAGAAGAGATATGTTTTGTTTTGATTTTTGGGTATGTTTTAACACCGATTTAAAAATTGTTTAATACCCTCACGTAAACATTATCACTATATTATTAAAGTATGCTGTCAAGTTATAAATTTGTTGTTTGAAATTTAAGAACCATAATTCGTACTCATATGTCACAGCAAACAGAACTTAAAAAGTTTCTTTTGTTTTGAAGATAAAAGGTAAAATTAAAAAGTTAATAATTATTATAATGCTCTGTAACGTTCCTTTTTTTGACATTTTAAATGAAATATTTTTATAATATTTTAAGAGTAATCTAACGGTGTAATCGCAATTTTAATACAAAGTGTTGTTAAAAAGTTATTCATCTCAATTTGTTTATTTCAAATGGAACACACTATATATTTCTAGATAATAAGGTAGAGTTTTTAATTGCATTTATACCAATATATCACACTCTATGTCAAAATGAAAACTCAAGCTGGATTTTACAATTTTTTTCATAAAACAATAATGGTAAACCATGAATAAAAAACAAAAAAGAAGGTTTTTAGAAAGCGAGAAAAACTAAGAAAATGTCCTTAATGTATATTTTACCTTTTTCAGATAGGCATCAACCTTTTAAAGATATTTTTAAAAGACGAAAAAAATGTGAAATATTTTGGAAGTTTTAATAAACCGAGGCCATACGAATATTTTAAAGAAAATAAAAAAAAATGATGAAATAAATGTTCTTGGATACGCCAAAGCCCAAATTCAAGTAAGACTGTCGTCAGTTATTATCTACATAGGCAAAAAGTGATAGAAATTAAATATATTAAAATTATACGATTGAAAACTTATTTTTAGCGTGGAAAGTCAAAGTCTATAGCTAAAAGAGGAAAATAAGTAGGGGTTTCAAAAACAAAGTACAAAAAATAGTGAATAACCACGATTTCCTTACAAAGTAAATATGATGCAACAGTTATATCCTGGAGATCCTGAAAGACGATTGCAGGTTAGCCACTGGTTTTTAAATAAATTTAACGAAATACCGACTTTTCATAACAATGTTGTAAGGTCTGATAAAGCCAGAATTACAAGTATTGGTCTTCTAAACCGACATGTCGAAAGGTATTAGGACAATACTAACTCTTATATAGTGCAAGTTCGTCAGCAGGACAGATTTTCTCATAAAATCTTTTTTAAAAGCTCAGAAGCATGTTTGTCACATTTTCGCAGAAAATCTCAATACTGAGGTCTACATTAATATATTGGCAATTAATGTTCAACGAGATGGTGCTCCTAATTATAATGCCTTAAGAGTAAGGAAGTAAAGGGTTTTCCAATAAGAGGTGTTATTTTGATATTCAAAGAAAAATGCCATTTTTTAAGATAAATGATCGGATATTTATTACATTATAAAGAGGAAGGTATGCCGTTAATGATGGAAAATAACATCAGCCAAATGACCACCACGACCATGCCTACAGGACCATATCCTTTTCATGAAATTTTCCATAACCAAATCGCAAAGTGGCTGCCCTATGTCCTCGATAGCCTCACGAATTCCATCTTTGAGGTCTTGAATCGACGCTGGGCTGTTGGCGTAGACCTTGTCTTTCACGTGGCCGTAAAGGAAGAAATCGCAAGGTGTCACATCACAAGATCTCGGTGGCCAATTGTGATCACCTCTTCGAGAGATAACACGGCCCGGAAACTTTTCCCGTAAAAGATCAATGGTTTCGTTGCTTGTGTGGCACGTAGCGCCGTCTTGTTGAAAGTAAACGTGGTCCAGATAAATACCATCCAATTCCGGCCATAAAAAATCATTAATCATCTCTCGATAGCGCAATCCATTCACCGTAACTGTTGCTCCAGCCTCATTTTCGAAAAAGTAAGGTCCAATGACCCCGCCGGACCATAAACCGCACCAAACAGTCACACGTTCAGGATAGAGAGGCTTTTCAACAATAACTCTTGGGTTTTCCGAGCCCCAGATGCGACAATTTTGTTTGTTGACGAAGCCACCGAGGTGGAAATGGGCCTCATCACTGAAGATGATTTTTCGATGGAATTCCGGATCATTTTCATGCATTTCAAGAACCCAATCAGCAAAGGCACGACGTTGTTGATGATCGGCCGGCTTGGGTTCTTGCGTTAACTGAACTTTATCAGCCTTAAGACCCAAATCTTTATGCAAAATACGCTGTAATGACGTTTGTGGAATCCCTAATTCCAAAGAACGACGAGGAATGGACAAACCTGGGTTTTCTTCAACACTTTCGGCTACAGCAGCAATATTCTCGGCTGTTCTTGAGCGACGTGCACGGGTTTTCTTCTTCACATAACTAACTTGTCCCAACAGCTCGAATTTTTTCACCAATTTCTTTATTGCGCTCCGACAAGGTGCTTCATGACGACCCAAAAATGTTCGAGTTTTACGAACCGTCTCAGCCAAAATTTCACCATTTTTATAGTGAATTTTAATAATTTCAATGCGTTGTTGAAGCGTGTATCGTTCCATCTTTATTTATGGCGTAGTTTCTACTTGTCAAACGTCAAAAACTTACAGCTTCAAAAGTGACATCTACCGAAATAGCGGGCTTTTCAAAATGACACCTCTTATTGGAAAACCCTTTATTTAAATAGTAATTTCCCTAGCAGATGGCTGGGTACGTATGGATCGGTGAGGTGGCCTCCACGCTTTCCGGACCTAACACCTCTGGATTTTTTCCATGGGGATTTCTAATAAATTAAATATATAAGGAAATCATTAATACCGAAGAGAGAAGTGTTCATAATCATTAAGATCTGTAAGAAAGCATTGTTAAAAGTGTATTGATAATAATGGGGACCCATTTGAGTTTCTTTTTGACTAGATTTATTTAAAAAGTATTTAGCTTGTTATTTAGAATAAATTATATTTTGTTCATGTTCTTGTTTTTTTAAATACTATTTTGTCATTGTATTGTGTTGTCATTAAATAAAATAAGTCATTTAAATTGTTGTAATATCTTTTCAAGTAAGGACGTTACAGAGCATTATAAAATTTGTCAACTTTTGAAATTTTTCCTGTATCGTCAAAACAAAAGAAAATGTTTAAGTTCTGTTTGTGGCATTTTTAGTTTCCCTAAAAAACAGTTAGTAAATGCTACATTAGTTTTTTGCTAACTTTAATAGCTAACAGAAAACCCCATAAAAGTATCGAATTTGAGATACTCAGAGTCTCCAATTCGATCATAACACTACCCATAATTTCTTTTTCCTGTTCTTCTTCTGATATGCAATCAGAATATTATGATGGTTTTGAGTGCAATGAATTTTTGATAGACTTTACAAATTAATTTAAATAATTTATTAAATTACTTTGATATTTCCAAGAAATCGATATATCGATTGCGTGTCTGTTCTGAGGTCTTTCTCCTGTACTCTTGTGTCCTCTCGTCGGGCTGTTTGATGGTATATCTTGCCTATTTCCATTTAAGACTTGCTATGTGTCTTCGGACTTTTTATGTTTGTTATCAGACGTAGTCTTGCTCGTTGAGTTTCACTTAATTTATTCAGTGTGTCTTTTGTCAGTGTCAATGTCTGGACTGCATAGGTAAAGCTTGGCAAAATGCATTGATTAAACACATTTTTTCAGAGAAATTTTTTGTTACGTCAATATAGTTCGGTGGCATTTTTTCAGATATACACGGAAGAGACCCCAACCCAAACTCACCGATTTCGATAATTATTAACTATGTTATAGAGAATGAAACAATAAGAGATACATATATTTTTTATCGCCTCTTAAGCGCATTTATGAGGAGAAAATCATCATAAAAATTTACCCCCGAAAATGGAATTTTCATTGCATCCCCGACTCAACCTATTATTTTTCAATGGAAATTATTCACTATGAAAGCCGTAAGGGTTGCAATCCCTACACTTTATCTTGAAAGAAATCTATTTTTCTTGGACTTATTTCTAACCTGAACTCAGTGATTTCGATCATTTTTGACTGTTTTGTAGAACGTGAAAAAAAGAGATACGTATATTTCCCAAAAAGCATTTTCGAATATAGCTATGATTCATATTTTTATTTTTTAATGCAACAAACAGAACATTATTCCTTATTAAGGAGCAAAAGTGTTATTGCAGTAACTCGTATTTGTTATCTTCAAAAAACTGTCCTTTTAGATTTATGTCTATCACGAAAATTACAAAATTACCTGAAAATATTTAGAAAAATTAAACACAAACTCGTATTTCAAATTTTGAACTGAACTAACTTCAACTCTTTCATGACTACAAAGTAATTAACCAGGGAAGAAGCTTCCATTTTAGATGGTATTTGAAGTCGCTGATTACGAATTAGGTCTCAGATGCTAAATTCGTTTGTTTAAAAATTTTGTTCTTATACAGGGTGGCTCATTTAATTAGTCCCCATAAATATCTCTTCTGAAATGCATTTTCGAGAACATTTTTTCAAACTAAAATTGAAGAGTTCGAAGGGAAACATCTAACAGTAATCTTGAGGTTGACCTTGAGAGGTAAAGACTTTGTTTTCAAATAGGAATTTTTATTTTTCATTTCACAAATGGAACGGAAAATTTCAAGTTCAATCAGAGAAATATCACTGGGAGGACATTTTTTCCCTATGAATCACTATAAAATCTAGCGATAACTCATAAACCAAATACATTAGAGAAAAATGTCAAATTTAAACGAGACATCTCATGGTGGTGTTATTAAGGTCGATCTTAAGGTTCATCCTTGAAATCAGTAATCAATATTCTTTGAATTTTATTCTCAGAAAAATGATGTAAGAACTGTTCGTTGTTCCACTTTTCTATTATGATAGTATTGTGTGTAGACCTTGTCTGGATATAGTTACTAGAAACTCCATAGAAAGGGTTCAAAATATTTGCTGTAGATTTGTCCACAGATTGAAAAAGTTTGATGGTGAGTGATAGGCCTAATAGTTTAAGCTTGTTACCATTGAGTCAAAGTTGGGACATTCATTATATTGGTCTTTGTACAGCGATTGCTTCTTACGAGACTGCCTCCCTATCTTTGAATAAATGTAAAACTTTATTTTCAGAAAATAACTTTCGTATAAGCTCATTAAACTTTATAATAATATTGATATTGGGTATAAAATATATAATGAGCAAACTTTTATGTTAAAAACTAAAAAAATGTATCTTTAAAATGAAATCATCCATCTAAACTTCCAAGTAATTTTATAAATATCAAAAATAAATTTTATTCTTTTTTCATTCGCTCTTTTTTTTTTTTTTCAAGTGTTAGTGATTTTGCAAAGAAGGTATAATATAAAATATGACCTATTATTAGCTGATTGTTTATTATTTAAATAATTTTTATATCTTAATTCATGCATTAAAAAATTATGTAATTTCAGATTACAGTTGGGGTTATATGTAAGAATAGATCTGGCTAAACTCTTGTCTTTTTTAATAATATAAAATTTTACTTATTATTATGTTCTTGTTCCATCTAATTTATTTTATTCACTATACTTTTGATTTTTGATGTGTGTTCAAATTGCGACATTTTTTATATATATGGTGGCGTAATAGTGTGACAAAATACCCCTTCTCTCTTATTTAAAAAAAAAATTACAAAACGTTTTAATAAAAGTTGTACAATTTGAAAATTTCTACAATCTAAATATATTTTCAATTATACGTGGCGTTTCGTGACAACGTGACTTTCAAAAAAGAGTTTATTTCCCCCAAGAACTATCCATAGGATAGCATATCTGGTTTCGAATTTTATTGCGAAGTTGCCAACTTTCACAAAAAAAATCTTCAAATTGTGAAAAAATAAAGTTTGTTTTAATCGACTATATCTTTTAATCTATAGCAATTATAGTACGCAAAATTGACATTGTGAAAGATAAATGTACTATTAAAGGTCTAATATAGCGCCTAAGTAATTATCTCATACAGAGTATTTGCCAAAATTTTGCTCATTTAATGAAATGTAAATTCGTTTTTCTTTGATTTTTTAGATGAAAGACCCTGTATATCTTTTACCATGTAGAGTTATTGTTTTTCTATGACTTTTCTCAAAGTTTTTCTATACCTATCAACGCTAGTTTTTCCGGTATATTCATTTTTATTAATTGTATACAAAAATAAGTTAACATATTGATATCTAGTTAGCCATGTGTATTAAACTAAAGAAGTAAACGTCAAAGTAATATTTATCATTTGTCTGTCACTAGTAAAGAATATTGTTTTAACTTGTTTTATAAAAATACAATTTTATAGTTTAAATTATAAATAATGAATTTTTCACAAGCTGAGATAGTTGATGTGATTTTTGTTTTTGGAGCTAGTAACAAGAATGCGCTATTTGCGAAAAGTTTGTATTAACAGCGTTTTCCCGAGAAGGACATTTAAAAAACTTATGAAGGATTTTAAAGAATTGGCACTATTTCCATTATTATAGAGCGAAAAATTCACATTTCGTAAGATACAATTCCCAAATTACGTGGTCTTTAAATGTTTGGGGAAGTATTTGTCGTAACCTCGTAATTGGTCCATACTTCTCTGAGCAAAGAGTAATAGGGGAATTATAATTAGACTTTTTGCGGAACCATTTACTTGACCTATTAGCTCAAGTGCAAAATGAAATTGCAGAAGAAATGTCCATTATACAGGGCTGATCTTTTTAAAGCCACTTACCTGGATCGTTGGATTGGAATGGGGGGATCTGTTTCGTGGCCCTCTAGATCTCCTGATGTAACTAGAATGAATTTTAGTATATGAGAGTTTGTTAAACAACAACTTTATAAAATATCGGCTACAACAAAGGGAGAAATGTGGGTCAGAATAAAAAATTGTTTTCAAGATATTAAAACGTGTCGTAATTTGCGTAGTGAATTTGAAGAAGGTACTGAACTGTGTATTCCAGAAGGTGGAGGACATTTTGAATAACTGAGTAAGTAGTGTTTTTTCAATTAACTACTTTAAGTTTAATTAGTATTTTAAGATTTATCTTTACTTGATGTGGAGTAATTTATAGTTTTGTTCTTTAACCATTTGTTTTCGGTATAAGTAAGTAACCAAACTTGTCTTTATAAGTGGTTGACATTTTCATTTACTAGAATAATAATAGCAATAATATAAGTTTTAACATATTTTTTAACGCACTGTTAATACAATTCTGTATTTATTTCAATATAAGAATCAAATGGATTATTTAATTTTAAAACTTAATTATTTCATATAAAGTTTTCAACAGTACTCTTTACTAGTGACAGATAAACAATATATATTACTTTCATTTTTAACCGACTTCTAAAAGAAGGAGGTTCTCAATTCGTGAAGTATGTATGTTTTTTTTTGTGTATGTACACCGATTACTCCGGAACGGCGGCACCGATTTGAATGAAATTTTTCACGTTATGTTCAGGAAGTTGACTGAATCGTTTTTGAGGATGTAAATAGCGAAATTTTAAATTTCCGGATTTCATTCAAAATTGGTACTAAAGGGCTTTGAAGGGTTTTGATTTAGATTAGATTAAGGGTTGAAAATTTTACCTAATTCGCATTTTTTCAGATTTGGTATTAGAGGGTTTTCGGGGTCGTGTATTACGAATATGAAGTTAATTTTTTACAACTATTAGATTGATAAGATACAATATGAGGGACAGAAAATTTTACATATTCCGATTTAGTCTAAAAGTGATATTGTGGGTTTCTTGAGGCGTATACAAACTCAATATGCAGTATTAAATATATCGAGCTAAGAAATTTACATCTCAGGTTCTTTAAATATTGAAAATTGATATTATGGGGTTCTTGAGACGTATCAATATGCAGCATAACATATATCAAGCTAAGAAATTTACATCTCAGGTTCTTTAAGCATCGATATTGGAAGGTTTTGGGGCCTATATTACCAATCTAAAATTAATTTGAAATTTAAGAGAGTGGATTTACTATGACAGACTAAATATTTGTTTGACACAATTTTACTGGTATTTGGAAAACTCTAAGAACCAAAGAATTTTTACTGGTTCATTTTAGGGTGATTTACAACTTTGGATAAAATGGGTACTTTTTTGCCATCTTGGAGTCATTGCAAGGTACACTAATCTCGATTAGTACTTATTCCAAATAATTTATGGATATCATAAAGAGTTCTAAAACTAAAAATAAAAAAATAAATTTTTTATAAAAAAATTGAACCGACTTCTAAAAGTGTGCGAAAAAGTGAAAAATAACTATACATTTTTATATGAAACTGAACTTTTTGAAGTCGGCACCAAATTATTTGTAAATGAAATAAATAACTACGAATATATACAAATTATGGTAAGAAGGCAATTACAAATAAAGTATTTTTAATCTGTTTATGCAAAACACATTTTGTCAGGTATTAGTTTGGCGCCGACTTCAAAAAGCTCAATTTCATATAAAAACTTATAGTTATTTTTCGCTTTTTAGCACACTTTTAGAAGTCGGTTCAATTTTTTTATATTTTTTTTTTTACTTATTTCGTTTAATACTCATGGTTAACTAGATATTAATGGATAAACTTATTTTTGTATACAATAATTATAAATGAATATACCGGAAAAACTAGCGCTGGTAGATATAGGAAAACTTTAAGGAAAAGTGAGAGAGAAGCAATAACTCTATATGATAAAGTTGGTACAGTGTGTCTCATTTAAAAAAAATCAAAGAAAAATTCATTTATGTTTTATCAAATTGGCAAAATTTTGGCAAACTCTCTATGTGAGATGATTGCTTAGGCACTGTGTTAGATCTCTAATAGTACAATTATCTTCCTCAATGTCAATTTTGTGTTCTATAATTGCTGTATATTTTAAGATATAGTAGATTATAGAGGACCAGTTTTTTTTCTCAAAACCTGGTGAATTTTTCGAAAAAGTTGGCAATGTCGCAAATAAATTCAAAACTAGGTATAGTATCATATGGATAGTTCTTGGAGGAATCTGAATATGCGAAGATATACAGGTTATCCCATTAAAAAAATATTTTTTAGCGGCAAGCTGTCATGAAACCCCATGTTTAATTAAAAATGTTTTCCGATTGTAGAAATATTCATATTATACAAATTTTATTAAAATATTTTTTCAAATTTTTGAAAAATAAGGTTAGTGTTCTAGTGTCATTTATTTGATCTAGCTTAATAAATTAATTTTTTTTATGTAACTGTGAGAAGCTTGCATTAAAAAAAGGTCAACATTTAAACGGTGGTAATAGACTAACCATTTCAGCAGAATTATATAGCCGATTTTATATTCTTTTTTTTTAAACACTTGGTTTTACTTACACATACAGTAAGATAGAAAGCAGGAACTGCAGTATATTTAGCTGCATTTCTAGGATTTCTTACAAGAGATTCTTAAAAATGTGTAATACATAGTTTACGATGGTTTTTATAAATTTCTTCTTTATTCGGAATCCTTTGAATTCGGAAATCGAAATCGGCCACTGTATTTGTCTGCACAATTTGGGACAGAGCATTTAATTTTGGATGGTTTTTTCTCGCTAAACATTTTAACCTCTTTAAACAAAATATCTTGATCAAAATAAAAACATAGTCACTTTCACAAAAATTAAAATATCGGTACAGTAGACATCACGCATAGAAATTCCGGCACGGTAGACAACCCCGTTGTATTCTAACCAGAACTAAAAGAATGGTTTAACTGCTGTTTGAAGAAACCTTTATTGGTAGCGCCACTCGTGACTGGAAGCAATAGTTCAAATACTCGTCCAGTGTGTTGCAGAAGCGAAATTTTTCTAGTAGAAGGATATTTTGTGGGCAAACTAAACTAAGTTTCTAATACTACCTACATGAAGCTTATGAGACGGAATTAATCTCCAAGTTTTAAGATACGTAACTCCCTATACGCTACAATGCATTAAAATTGCACACGAGCAAAACGAAAACGTTTCCAGGCGTAATATTGTAATACAGACAAATTGTTCTTGATATTTAGGCAAAGTAAGTTAAATTATCTTCATAATTGACTGCTGTTCGCGTATAATCTAGGTAAAAAATTGATTTAAATTTAATCATTAAATTATCAGTAGAAATTATAAAAATATTTGTACTTATATTTATTGGTATCTTTTATTTTATTTTACAATTTTTTTAAGGGTTGCTCAAACCTGCAAACCTAAGGAAAAGCCGCCACTGACTTAAAGTAATAATTTGAGTGATAACATTATCTCATCCCTTTTTTTATTTCTCTATATTATATGAATGAGAGTAAAATAAAATTAGAACAGAACGAAAGATTTACTGACCTTAAATAGGCAATTCAAACTTCTATAGAACATTTGAAACACAATCCCGAATCCATTTTCATTTAGCGAAATTAACAATAAGATAAACCCTTCACTGAGATTGGTTCTGCAAACTTTTCTATTTATAAGTTTCCGTAATAAGATTGTTCCAGAAATAGACGGTTGTCAGGATTTAGTAATGTTTCCATAAGTTTACTTTACGAATTATGATAACGTGATTTGAGTTTAGATTAAATATTTCTTTTGTAAAAGGAACATTGGTGGAATAAATAAAACAAATTTTTGTTTATAATATTATAACCTTACCATGACAACATAGTTTCCATTTTTTATTGGAAAAGATGTATTAAAGCTCGGAAAAAAGAAGATAAGAATTTCAGAGTTCGGATTTTAAAGTGTCGATATCGGGAAAATGTATAAACAATTTATTTAGATAAAGAAAAATCGATTTCTGTGCCTTCCTTAAAATAGTCTATTCTGAAAATCGTAGTTATTTATAGCATGGGGTAATGTAACTAAATACTTACCATAGTTTAATATACAATATTATACGACAAAGTTTAGGGGATGGGCAAAAATTGGCTGTGCCTTCGAATGTACATAATTCACAATAATGTTAACATCAAAATGTTGAATCTATTGCTACAGCTTTCTCTACAACGCTAAACTGTTTTAGAGAGATAGTTTGGGTGACTTCATTTCAAGGGTGGCGAAAACTTTGGAAGTCTATTGGCTATTTTAGTTTTACTGTGATAATGATTAAATATTTATAAATAGAATTTTGGTATTCCTTGCATATATAAAATTTATTTTTAATAGAATATTATAAGAAAGTTAAATTTTTATAGTCAAGAAGGTAAATTTAAAAGAACCAACAATAAATGTGTACATAGGTTTGCAACCTTTCTCAGCTTGTGATGAGTATAATGAACTAGCACGCGTCAAAAATTCATCATATCCAAATAATCTTGATGAAGTTGACGAACAAGAGAAATATTAAGCTGCGTGCTGGGTTTTTAAATATTAAAAATGACAGGAAAACATACCCCCACATTAAACTTGAATTGACACTGATGGTATATGTAATATAATATAATATAATATAATTAAAATGTATTTAAACTATTTCACTTTATTATCTTATTATTAATATGGTGGTTTCTGCCTTGCAATGAACCCACTATCACGCCGTTTGAACTTCACCAGATACGGCTTCAGTATTAGAAATAACAACGAAGAGGTAGTAAGAGTGAATCATCTTCTATACACGGATGATCTTAAACTGATGGGTGATACCAGAAACCAGCTAGAACAAATGCTTAAAATTGTAGAGGAGTTCTCCGGGGATATCGGAATGCAATTTGGACTCGACAAGTGCCGTATTTTGAACATCGTTAAAAGGAAGATACAACCGGGGGATTTTGAAACGTATAACGATGAAACTATAGCTGCAATGGAAGCAGACCAAACATACAAATATCTAGGTATGAAACAGGCTAAAAGAATTGACTATGGCACTATGAAATCCGAATTGACAACCGAATTTGTCAGGAGGGTAAGGCGAGTATTATGTACTAACTTAAACAGTAGACATTTGTTTGAGGCTCTCAACACGTATGTTTGCTCTACGCTAAGCTACTCTTTTGGAATTGTAAAATGGAGCAGGAGGGACATCCAAAACCTGTAAAGAAAAATAAGGACACTCCTAACAAAAGCACAGAAACATCACCTTCGGAGTGCTATTGAACATATAATGCTTCCAAGACACCAAGGAGGAAGAGGATTGGTGGATATTGGTAAGCAGCTCGACCAATAAATAACAAACTTACGTTCATATTTCCACAGGTTAGCGGACTTTTCCACACTACATCGAGCAATATGCGAGGCAGACGATTCAACGCCGCTGCAGTCGAGGGAACAAGATATTACTTCTCACCACCAAACAGACCAAGAGAAGTTACAAACCTGGCTACAGAAGCCACTTCATGGACGGCATCCAAATGAGGTCAATCAGGAGAATGTCGACAACTCAGCGTCGAACTACTGATTGATTTCAGGACAGATGTTTCCGGAAACGGAGGCTTCTTGTTAGCTATCTAAGACCAGGTTATTCCTACGAAGAACTATCGGAAGTTCATCATTAGAGATCCCTCAATAGAAAATGATCAATGCAGATATGGCTGTCGAACATCGGAGACAATTCAGCACATAACTGGAGGATGCCAAGCGTTTGCCGCAACCGAGTATAAGGAAAGACACGACTCAGCCGCTAAGATACTCTACCAAGAGTTAGCAGAAAAGTTGAACCTATTTCAGGTAGGAAAAGTGCCTTATTACAAGTACAATCCGGAGCCTATTCTTGAGAACAACCAGTTCAAGTTATATTGGGAACGAACGGTTCTGACGGATCAGATAGTGGCTCATAATAGACCAGACATTATACTAATAGATAAAATTTCTAGGCGAACTACACTAATCGGCATTGCTGTATCTAAAAACAACAACCTAAGGCCAAAATACAACGAGAAGATCGCCAAATACAGAGATCTGTAGGTCCAAATCCGAAGACAATGGGCAATGAACAGTGTTCAAACGATTCCCATAATACTGTCAACAACTGGAGTGATACCAAAGAACCTCCTGCAGAACATCAAGGGACTGGGCGTTAGTGAGCATCTGTATAAACCTATGCAGAAAGCAGTTCTCCTTGAAACCGCGAGAACCGTCCGAAAGTTCGTGGGAAATACAGCAGACCACGTCACCTAGGACCTGACAACATAGAAAGGGTTCGCACAGAGCTTCATACTTTTGGTGTCTTTGTATTCCTGGTATGAGTGAATAATCCCTGGAGGGAGTGCGAAGCCGTTTGGCTTGTAAATCAATATAAATTAACCAAATATTATTACACGCATGTCTTATTTATGAATAATATCTATAAATATCTTTCGTAAATTATTAAAGTTATGAAGAACTAAGGTTTCTTCATAACTATAATATTTTTTATTAAATAATTAACTTTACAAACCGTATTAGGTATTGAATTCCACAGCTGACTTAGCGTTTTCATACTTACAGCGATGCTCTTTCTACACTTCACGTTCTACTTGAAGAACTCTTAATTGTTGAAAATATTATTTAGGACCAAATTTGTAGGAAATTTTGTGCTATATAACTTTTATAATAACTAAAACTGTCATTTAGGACAAAGGGAACAAGATATATACAAAAAGAGGTTCTTGCGACCTTTGACCTTGAATCTTATGAGTCGCGTACGAGAGATTCCATGGGACTTTTGAGCTAACTTATAAAATATTAAAACAATGATTTATACAAGTTTTTAGCTTATTATCTTTCATTCCATAGGTGAATCTCTATTTGACTGGATTACACTTAAGGCTGGTGATGAATATTAATTGGCGGATTCAATATGGCGACTTTAAGAATGCTAGATTTTCCTTACATATGAGTGCACATATGTTATCTTGAGACTAGTTATGTAGTAAAGTTGTTTATGTGAAGCATTTTCTTGTGAGATTTGGATACCTATTGAATTTTTGTGCTGTCGTCTCTTTGACTTTTCACGTTCTTGGTTTCAGATTTTTGATTTTTTCTGTGAGGGAAAATCATTAGGTGCATCAATTTTGATAACTCTTTATTTATTTTTTAGGGGCAAATCAAAAACATAAATCCGAAACGCCTAAAGACGGTCTATATTGGTAATCTTTGAGGCTTGAACGTCTTGAAAATTGGCTCTTAGTAATCAAACACTTAACAAATGGGTATTTGATTTGGTTTAATATTTAAAACCTGTTTTATCAATTATCACAATTTTTGTCTAGTTTGGACCTACAAAAGTAAATTATATTTCTAATTTTGATATTTTCTTAGCTTATAACGGCTCTTTGGAAAGCTAATTCTCAAAAAGTCTCTCTGATCTATTTTTATGCTATTTGTAGAAACTGAGTTGTCTTTAAGAATACATATAACCATATAAAACTTCAACATTCAGTGTAATAAAGAATTTTGATGATAAAATCGTAAAGTCTGAGTATACGCCTAAAATTTTCCTAAACTTTTAATGTGAGTTTTGTGATACGCAACCAGGAGAGTGTCTAAATGTCTGACAAAATTTATATAGCGTAAAGAGACAATTATGTTATTAAAATTATAATGAACATGTTAAGCCCGTTAAGCAAATCATTTTGTGGGGGACTTAATAGCGGTATTTTCCATTCCTTGTGGGAATGTGTAGGAATGAGAAAATATTGTATAAACAAAGAATTCGAAATTTTGACAGATCTGGGTATTGTAGACAATAAAACATGGGTTTGGTAAACATTACCTGCGGAAAAGTCTGCTTCGGTTTTTAACATATGATTTTTGTAATTTGTTTTTGCATAATTAGAAACCGAAAAATAATCTAAAATATTTGACATATTGCGTTTGTTTCAATTCATAAATGTCATTTAAACTTTTAAATGTCCGAAAATGTAATTATTTGACTAAACATGAACAAATGTCAAAAGAAAAAGTTATTTATATTTTTATGGATATTTTAAATCTAAATTTGGGTATAAAAATTTTACCTCCCAACTCAAAAACATGGTCTAAATTTTAAATCAGTTTAAGTTGCCAGTAGATGGTTTAAATTGTATGTATTGTATAATGTATAAATACCCAAATGGCTTTTATACCAGCTAAAAGATATATTGTATTTTTTCAATATCCACCATTATTACACATCGAGTAGAACTGCTGAAAGTAAAGTGTATCATTTAACTTACAATTATCAATATAAATTATTAGTGTTAGTTGTTAATTTTTGAAAGTATGAACTAACCAATTAAGATTCACCTTTATTTAAATCCCATTATTTCCAATCATTGTCAGGTTATTAACATGTTCATTATATTCTTGTTCCATAAATAGTTTCGATGATTATATCAATAACAGCGAGAGAATTACGCTTTTATCCAAGCGTATAGCTTTACGGAACTTTGATATTAGGTAGATAATTTAGTATTTAGTGAAATTTATTTATAACTTTATACCATTATTGCGGTTAATAACTGTTTTAAGGTTAGAAAATGTTAGTGAATTAGGGGGTTTGATTTTATAGTAAAGCATTTATACCTAATTAATAAAAAAGCAGCCTATATCACTCTTGACAACCTTCTTCTCAGGTCTGTAAAGTTTCATCGAAAGCGGTATAGTCGTTTCGAAGATTATCTCGAATAGACACACACTTCACTTTTATTTATACGGTGTATAGATAATAAATACATTTAATAATAACATTTCTGCTCTCCACTGCTCAAATATTTTCCATCATAGACATAAGATTAATTAATATAGACTGCGGATCCTATAGAAGAAAGTTGACTCACGCTTAGAACGAAATAGAGCGTTCTTGATGGGTAGTACCCCTCTTTCCAATTTCGGTTAGGTGACACGGGAATCCGACGACAATTGGCGTGTCGCTCTTGACTCCGCTATTTGAAAGGGAGGTACTACTTATCGAAAACGTTCTATCTCTTTCTTAACATGAAGCATGAACTAACTTTCTTCTATAGGATCCGTGGTCTCGTATCTATATAGTATGTCTATGTTTTTAATAGCACTTTAAGGTTATAAAGCCAGAAGAAAATTTGGGTAAAACTTTTTACTTAATCGAGCATGGACTTTATAAATATACAAAAATTTAAAGTATTAGAAAAAGAAAATAAATTATGCCATATTACACTATTGCAAGCTGCTTAATTATATATATATATATATATATATATATATATATATATATATATATATATATATATATATATATATAAAGGGTATAGAACTTTAAGTTGGCAACACTTTTTGAACTGGCGGCCATTTTGTCAGCTGTCAAGTGATTTATGTTTAGTTTGGTTTGGCATTTCAACATGAATAGACTGACGCCTGAACAACGCTTCCAAATTGTGCAAATTTATTTTGACAATCATGGTTCTGTTCGAAATACGTATCGCGCACTACCTCCATTTTACGGTCAACATAATCGTCTATCAGAGCAATTAATTCGATTAACTATGGAACGTTTTCGCACCACGTTTACTCTAAATGATAATACGCATCCACAGAGACGTTGTACAGTGCGTACAGAAGAGTCATTGCTGCTGTAGAGCGTAGCGTAGAGGAAGTCCCAAATCAGTCTATCCGCCATCGTGCACAGGAATTGGATATGTGTACATTCACTTTATGGAAGATTTTGCGAAAAGATCTTGGTTTGCTTGCTTACAAAATCTAACTCGTGCAAGAATTGAAGCCACACGATCACCTAGCAAGGCGTAGATTTGGTGAATGGGCCCAAAACAAGATTGCCGTTGATCCCGATTTTCATAAGCGATTTTTGTTTAGCGATAAAGCTCACTTTTGTTTGAATGGATACGTCAATAAACAAAACTGCCGTATTTGGAGTGATGATAATCCTCAAGTGTATGTTGAGACACCGTTAAATCCAGAAAAACTGGCTGTTTGGTGTGCTTTATGGGCTGATGGAATCATTGGTCCGTACTTCTTTAAAAACGATGCTGGTCAGAACGTTACAGTCAATGGTGATCGCTATAGAGCCATGATTACTGACTTTTTCCTTCATCAATTGAACAACCATGATGTGCTGGAGCTGTGGTTTCAACAAGACGGCGCAACATGTTACACAGCTCGTGCCACAATTGATTTATTGAATCAAACGTTTAGTAACCACATGGTTTCACGTTTCGGACCCGTGAATTGGCCTTCTGGATATGTGAAGTCGCTAGTCTACGCCGATAAGCCCGAAACGATTGATCACTTGGAGGACAACATTCGCCGCGTTATTGCCGATATACGGCCACAAATGTTGGAAAAAGTCATCGAAAATTGGACCTCCAGATTAGACTACGTCCGAGCCAGCCGTGGCGGTCATATGCCAGAAGTCATATTTAAATTATAATGCCAGAAGGTTATCTTTCGAATAAAGTAAATTTCATGTCAATTTAAAAAATTCATCTTTGTTTTATTCGATTTAAAAGTTCTATACCTCTATAAAAAACACCCTTTATATGTATATATATTTAATTAAATTTTCCAAAAAATTGTAGTAATCCGTGCCATAATTCGTCCCTGCGTGCTCGGAATTACAAACAGATTTTTTCCATTAAACATTACAGGCTTGTTTCGTCCACGGTACCAGCGGTTGGATTCATCAGTCCGCTGACACCTTTCCCAGACACCCTGTGATGACGTACTATATCATAATTTGGAACTAATATTTCAAATGATTCCTCGGCGGAACGTATCGGCAAGTCTACTGATGACGACACTATCTTTTCATGATTCTTGATTTTTCTGATTTCGCTGTCAATTGCGACATGTCTGATGACTTTCTTATTTGTTCAGGATTGGCATCCTAATTATGAATCAATAAAGGAAGTTGGGAGCCTAGAAATTGAAAGTAATAGACGGCGAATTTTTTTGTGGCTTTTCGTGGACCCAATGCTTATAATCCAGCACTCCATGCAGTAAACTTTGTCACAAACTTGCAATCGGTCCCAAAAGGGATGCCATGTTGTAATCCGGGCCGTAATTCGTCCCTGCGTGCTCGGAATTGCCATTAAAAATTACAGGCGTGTTTCGTCCACGGTGCAAGTGGTTGGACTCGTCAGTGGGTTTATTGACACCTTTTCCAGACCCCCAGACTTATTATATCATAATTAGAAACTAATATTTCAAGTGATCCCTCGGCGGAACGTATCGGTAAGATATTACTAATGACGTCACTACTGTCTTTTCATGATTCTTGATTTTTCCGATTTAGTTTTAATACATATCTAATGTATATTTATCCAACAAAATATTTTTGAATTTAGATCTAAAAGAGGACGAACTTATTACTCATTCAAGGTACAGTTAAAGAAGCTGTAGTTACATCCCAAGCCGCTTAGGAGCAGATACAATACGTACAATAGCAGTGCTTAGAATTTCTCGCACGACCGGTCGCCTGATTATTAAGCCAACTTTTGTCTGCTGGGCTTTCAAAATTCATATTTTTTATATTTTTCAACATTCGTAAGACCTTTTTTCACGTATATATGGTAAAAATAAAACTTTAAAAATTCGATTTTTTTGGCAGTAAATTATCGGTTCCTAACCTAAGACCTAAGATAATACTATATTGCTCATATTAAGATAATACTATTAGGTTCATGCTATGTTTACAAGTAAGTACACACGTTATCGATAAAAAACAGTTTTAATAAAAATAAAATAAGGTAACATATATGAATTTATGACATTGCATTTTCAGTAATAGCGGCTTATGAATAATTTTAATATTTAATGTAGTTTGCATTTATTTCGAATCTTATAATAATGTGCATAATTTAATAGGATATCATCTGCAATTTATTATAAAATACCATAATTCACAATATTTTACCCTATGATTTGCCATTTAATGTAAAAATAAAATTACGTAACAGCAATTTAAATTATAAACTAAAGTTATGGAAATTGCTAGATTATCCGCGAGTATATTTATTCGTTATTATATAAAGGGATCCGTGAAGCTATAAACTCATAAAAAGTCGATTTTTTAGAATAATATCTATACATATAAATAAAATGGAAGTGTCTGTCTGCCTGTAAGGACTAATCTTCGAAACGACTGAACTTATTTCTATGAAGCTTTACAGATACAAAGAGAGGGTTGTTAGGTATGATGTGGGCTACTTTTTTTCTGTCTGTTTGTCTATCTGTCTGTAGGGGCTAAACTTCAAAACCCCTGAATCGATTTCGACCATACTTTACAGACATGAAGAGGAGGTTGTCAGGAGTGATATAGGCTATTTTTTGTCTGCCTGTTTGCACAGGCTAATTTTTTTTTTGCATGGGCTAATCTTAAAAACGGGTAAACTGATTTTGATGAAACTTAAAAATATGAAGAGGAAGTTGGTCAAAAATAATATAGACTTCTTATATGATTAACAACCGTATATATTATGTATTTCCAAAGTCGAAGTCGTGGATAAAAGCTAGTTTTAAGAATATTTGCTTAAGATTTCAAGCAAATTCTTATAATTAAAGATAACGTAGTAAAACTTAAAATTTATTTAAAAATTCCACTTTAATTAAAGTTTTCAGTTTTACTACGTTATCTTTAATGATATGGAGTTCTACCAAGTATTGGCAAACTCAATATAAATTTGGATAAAATTGAAGGGTTATGCGAGTTTTAAATCTATAATTATGCAAATTTATACTTATCTGTATCGAAGGCTGTAAGGTTAAAATTTAAAATATTATTTACCGTAGAATTTATTGGTTTCAAAATATTTTCGGTGAGCAAGATATTTCGGGAAAAATTACAGAAATCAACCTAAAAATGCCCCTTCTTCATATTAAGGATCATTGTGTATATCAAGGATTATTTTTTTGCTTGTGAATTGAGCATGATCTTTTACAAATATTATGTGTTTGGGTTATATGTTTTTTAGGCCAACACATACAAAATTAGTTTTAACTTTCCGCTGCGATTTTAAAACATTTAATATTCCTTATTTAGGTACTTGTGCTTGACATATTCATAAAGGAATCGCCTTTTAGAAAAGTTTCCGCTTTTAAGAGTTTTGAATAATTTAAGTCACTATCCGATATGACATTCAAATTGAAATCAATAGAAGTATAAGCATTATTTTGAAAATTTGCGTGGGTGTGGTGAAGACAGTGTCGTAACACCATAAATTATTTCTTAGGTTTATTTTGTAAGTTATAGTTTTGGCCTAGAACAAGCACTTTGAAAAATAAACAGCACCGTTTTAGGTATTGGAATAATCCCTAATGATAAGCTAGTCCTTGGTTCTGGTTCCATCACAAAGAAAATGCTGTATTTTGTAGGCCTCATTCTTTTTCAAATTCCACTTATGGATGTTCTTTTATTCGTTTTTATTTTTAACAGAATTCCTCGTTATGATTATTTCGTTGTTATATATATTATTGTTTGATGATTGATTTTCACAGGTTATAGATTGAATATTATACGTGGATTGTTGGACATTTTATGCCTCAGAGGCCTTCGATCTATAAAATATTGTGTATGTGTAATAAGGGCCTGGGACCCCAATACATCTTCAAGAAAGAAAAGTTCCGATGTGCAGATTTTCAGTTATTTTCACTGCGTTATCATAGAAACAGGAACTTGAATATTTCTTTTGCATCTTGGAAAACGGATCACTTCACTTATTTTAGAGTAAGCGTATTGATCCTTCTCAGCTTTACGGGACTTTGTTTTCATGTCTAAAATTCTCCCTTAGGCGGCTTTTTGGTAGTCTGCAGTAGTTCTGGACCAAGAAAGTGAGTTTTTGTTTTGCGAGTTTTTCCATTTCTTCATGTCCTTTAAATTCTTTGTACTCTAGCAGCACCATGAAACTTACCATGTCGGTTTTTGTTGTTGCTTCAGAGATTGTTTGTAGTCTTAACTCAACTTAGACTCATAGATTATTTTGTTGGTTTAAATATTTTTATTTGGTGATTAATTTTTAAAAGTTAAACATTAAACTGATGAATGATCGTTTCAAGGGTGATTTTTTTTAACACTAGACGATAATAAGTCGATGTCAAGCTTATTAGTTTATTTATTAACCAATACATTAAAATTGAGCAAAAAGTAATATCCTTGATGAACCGGCTTTCAGAAAATTTGTTATATTTACGCGACTTTCAGTGTGAGTCCTGTAGTTGTGATTTGACCTTAGCAGCAAATTTCACTAACAGCGATTTCTTTATAAGATGTAGTGGGAGTCTTCTTTGTTAGTTTTTTGGTTATAACTTATCATTTTTATGTTGTCAAAAACATTTAAGGATTTAGTTGTAGCTTATTGATTTTTAATCAACAAGGCAAACGTATAAGTTTGACTTTTGTGTTTGTGTACGTGTGGGCGTGTGAATGTCTATGTGTGGTGTCGCAGCTTGTCAGACTTGAATGCATTTTTTTTTCAAAATCAGGTCACCGGTTTCTAAGAATTACATTTTGTGGAGGGATTGCAACCATGGGTCTGTTGAAAATTTTAATTGATTTTATATTTAAAGTGCTTTATGATTAAAAGTATGGGAATTAAGTCAGTTAAAATTTTTAAGTTTTTAAATGAAATAGGTAAACGTAGGTCTTCTTAATTTGAGAGTTTTGAGATATTTGTCAAACGTAAAACAAATTTATTAATAATACATTTTCGTTATTTTTAAGAAAAATTAAAAAGTGGCAATAGTTTTTCCTACATTTCACAACTACGTTACTGATAATATTTACGAATATTTCGTAGAAAATTATTTCGACTATTACTTCTATAAATAAGGTTTAAAAAAACTGTGATAATAATATATGTTCTCGCAATATAATAAATTGTCCTACAAATATCCACTGTTTTATTAGGTAGGCGTGGTCATATAAATGTAATTTATATAAATATGCCAGTTAAAATAATTTCTATACATAAATCAATAAAAGTCTAGATATTACATTAAAGAAATGCTATTAAACTAATACAAAGAAATGTTCACCTACAGAAATAGGTTAAATAGAAATTTCATGTATCTTTTTTAATAATTATATTGTATTAACACGCGTAGTTGAGCTTTTTGCGTGCAAATTGGAAAATTACTTAACTTGTCATATGTAATAATAGGAAACACTAAATTTTAAATATTTGCAAATTATCGTGTAAGGATCAACATTGCTAATAAAAGCTAATTTTTTGTGTTTATAAACCATTACAAAATTTTAAGTTAACTATTAAATAATTTAACCCCAAACTTAAAATAAATTTTTTGATTTCTTAGAGCAAGTAAAATAAATAAAATAACATTTTTAAATAAAATCTATAAACTTAAAAGTGAGATCTTATATTTAATTTTTGAACATATCTAGGAATTTATTTTACGATTTTCCAGAAATAAGGAGCAGATTGCAACTTCTTCTAGAAAATCCGATTTATAAAATCATATTAAGCTTATTATCTTCATAATTTACTCACATATAAAAATCATATGATCTTAATATGGTTGAACGTGAATTTTTTCGTCTATTACATTTCTGTAATCAAAAAATGGATTTAAGAAAATCGAGCTACAATTAAAACGTTATCCTCAAGGACATTGAGAGATGCATCATTTAATTTACAACCAATCTTGTATTTAAAGTTTTCCTCTAGAACACGTATTTTTCAAGTTATTTAGATGTATCGATATTTTTTCCCTTACCTTATAAGCTTAGCCCCGATACACAAAAATTTAAAATGTAGCCGGAATATTTAAAATATTTTGATTACACAGACACACAAAAAATATTCTGCGTGGTAGACTAGTCTCCTCCATTCCTAGATAATTTAACCCACAGAATTCAAATCGGAGGTCCAAATGGTCCTAACAGATCAAGGTTTTTCTTAAATCGTGAGAATGTTTCATAAACGCTGTAATTCATATCAGTCCTTTTTGGACTACATAGTAATTCTGATGATTTGAATTATCCCGGTTAAAGTCATTTTGTATTTGTATGCTTTCAAGAGGAAATATGAATTACCTGGTATACGTCAGTTAAGTGAATTCGTGAAAACATGATATTTTGAACTTAAAAAGCACCAAAAGTGTGAAATTTAAGGATTTTTTCAAATCTTGTTGTTTGTAGAATTGCAAATGAAAAAATGAGGGATTCTGGTCTGATAACAGGTGAGTCCCCATCCTGGGTGTGATAATCCTAATACCTCCCCAGGCCTCAGTATGAGGACTTTTCGACTTTGAAAAGGACGATGTAAACTCGTCGTCGGACACCCGAAAGCTTCATCCTCTCATACTCTTACGAAAACACACTTCAAAATAACTACAACAATTCCACAGCGGGAACTACAATAGAACCACAGAAAAATTGTAGTCAAATTTTGTAGCACCCCCACATTGGTGCATTCATTATCCAAGTCTATATATATATATATATATATATATATATATATATATATATATATATATATATATATATATATATATATATGAAGTAAAATGCGAACAGTAAATTTTAACTTCGCTTATATTCTTTTCGTGTTAGAGGTTGCAAAGTTTGAATAAATTGCTACAAAACATAATTTATCCTATTTCACCACCATCGAGATGAGGGCCTGTACCACCATATCGAGTAGAAAGTCAAATCTTACCCTCCCCGTACAGTGATCGGCAGAGGTACATGTTTCGTCTCTTACTAGACTCATCAGGGTACCGACATGCATCTGTTTGTATATACACCATCCGGCAGGAGGTCGACGAAGCCGTGTTCAGTGTTGCAAACTTCCTTCCGATCTGTCTTGTTCACAAACAGGTTCATGTCGGTACCTTGATGAGTCTAGTAAGAGACGAAACATGTACCTCTACCGATCGCTGTACGGGGAGGGTAAGTTTTGACTTTCTTCTCGATATGGTGGTACACGTAGGCCATCATCTCGATGGTGGTGGAATAGGATAAATTTTGTTTTGTAGCAATTTATTCAAACTGTGCAACCTCTAACACGGAAATGATATGAAGGAGCAGAACGTATAATACATTTTTCATCGAACCCCTGTTTTAATACCATGAAAGTACATTACATTAAGTAATAAAAATTTTCCATAATTATTTTGAAATATAACGAAGTCTATTTATAGTTAATTTCTCATCAAAGACTCACTAATAAACAAATTTGAAACCGCTAGCAGATACTTGAAACAAAGCACTTTCTGGGGAATACCATGCCTGAGAAGTAATTAATTTCTCTTTGATAATAATGAACAAGATATTTTAACTATATTTTATAAATTAGACATGTGCACCCTGTTTCGAAACACCTAGAAGTCTAATTACATTTCGTCCATATTACAGTTCAGGTTTGTTTAATGGAGTTATATATTTCATAACTTTATATATTGAACAACTAAAATAATATCTAATTTGGGATGTGAAGATATATTGGAATAGGAAAGTAGGCATTTATTAATAATAAACATTTGCCGAATTGAATAATTATTATAATGATATATGGTCGGCTTAATATAAAAATAGCTCACATCCAAGTTTACGAAAAAGTGATTTTCCTTGATTTTGTTAGACTTAGTCTATATATCGGTTATGATATAATAATAACAAATAAGTTCATTGATGAAATTGATATATGTTCTGTAAGTTCCTTAAAAATTGGAAACTTAACCAAGATCTTAATAAAATGATCTAAAAAATCAAAACATTTTTCTATTGAAACTGCTGGTTCTGTGTCATGGATTTGAAGTTGACGTTTCGATTCGGAAACCTAGTTGTTTTGTTAAACTGCTCCATAGACAGAACAAAAATTAAACATTAAACTTTTTGGTTATACTTACGTTACAGAGAATTTTAATTCTTTACAGAAGCCATATGAAGTTAAAAAATAATGGAATTCTTTAACATGCATTAACCCCATATTTTATGTTTTCCCTCCAAGGCAATTTTTTCATAACTTCATTATTATATTATATATGTTATATTCATTTAATTAAATTTTTAGCTTGTGGCAGTAAATAGAAATGTTATGAGCAAAGTAAGAAATAACTTCGATTAGTTTTATTAGGTTCATGATAGAATCCTTTGTTCAGCTCATTGTAATTAATACTAAAACTCAATTTCTTAATATAATAAAAACAAAATAATCAATTTAATTTAATGGAAACATAAGCTGATGAAGTTATAAATATGTAACAATGTTAAATTTATTACATTTTCTTAGTATCTCCTTATTTTCCTCGAAAATATTTAATAGGTGTAAGTCAATGAAAACAGATTGTTTGTTTAAAAATCATACACATCGATGTATGATGGGCGTAATTTATATTTATCTTGCAACACATTTATTGACGAGCGATACACCAGGAGACCATTCTGTTAGCTTTGATGTAAAAAGCCTGTATTCTTGACCGTTAAATTAACTATGACAAGTTTGTATGTGACACTTATATTATCTGGAATGGAAACAGTGGAAACAAATAAGATTCTTAGAATTTTCTTTAACATCATAATAACGTTCAACCTTCCATTAAACTAGGATCATGGGGAAAGTCGTAAAAGACCGTTAAATAAATACATTCAAAACAATATTTTAATTACTATCAAAACATTAAAATAACTATCTGCAATAGTAATGAAATATTGCAGAAAGAAACCAAAGAGACTACGATATCCAGAAATATGACTGATAAAATTGTCAAAAATTGTATAATAAATATATTCTAAAATTTTAGTTCACACATCTAACAGTTTCAAGCATTATCCATTTAGGAAATTGGCTGGTTAAATGTCAAGACTGAATTGCCCCCACAACACTAATTGTTTTTTCATCTTAAACCTTATTTCCTATAACTAAATATTATAGATTTTACTTCCTTATGTAATGAATTATTTAACTTTTGCAAATAAGATTCTTGTTTTGTGTTGGTCACGAAAATTTCGGTTGAGTACATTTTCACTAAAAAGGTGATTGTCATACACTATTAAAAAAACCTTAATTTTAAGGCAAATTTAAAGTCCATTTTACGTGAAATTTAATGATTTTGTAACAAAAATCATTGATAATTTTCATTTGCTTTGAATTTAAAGCAATTCATTCAAATATTAGTTTGTTGTACATTAAATTTGATTAAATGTTATCTTAAATTTCAATAAAGTAACTAAAAAGATATTTCAACTGTACATTAAAATTATTTCACATTACCTTATTATTTAATTTATTTTGCATGAGATTCCGGAAGATGGCGCAACTTAAATTGAACTTTTTGTTTAGTATAATATAAGTTGCTTAAAAGACTCAATTTTTTTATGGTAAGGTTTATATGTCTGCCCCGTACTGACGGGAACCAATGAGTTTGAGATCGGTGTAGATGGCGGACACTACCTATGGTAAAAATGTCCACCTTTTCCTGGTAGTTTCAGAATTTTTTGAACTCATTTTACTATTGGTACATTAAATATATGATAACATATTTCAAATTCAATGAACACTGGTTGTATATTTAATATACATAGTCAGTTTAAAAAGTAATGATCAAACAATAAATTTAATTTTTGATTACATTAAATTTAATGGAATACAATAATTTAGATTAATGTAAATTATTAAATTTAATGCATTATATTAAATGCATTTATTAAGTGTTTGTGAAATTTGTTTCCAGGACATTTATATTAAATTTAATGCATTTTCTTTTTACTGTGTAACCAAATTTTAGTAAATATTAATATGTTAGTTTTAAGAATCCAGCAAAAAATATAAAGATTCTAAATATTCTAAATATCCTTATTTTCGTAGTGTCTATACTCATTAAATTGTAAATGATTTTTTGAAAACATTGAAGAATTTTAAACCTGTTTCTTTTGTTTGCGTTACCATTTTAATCCAGTTTCCCTTATTTTAGATGTTTAAACGGCTTTTAGGGTTTTAGAAGTTTCACTTAATTAACATTAATATGTTGCTTATGTTTTTACGGGAAATAAATTACAAAAGCTGATTTAAAACTTCATAAAGTTTTATAAGCTTACTTACCGGAAGTCCCTTCATTTAAATATTATAATTAAACTTGAACTTTTTAGGGACATGAAAGAAACTCATTTCGTTCGTGTAACGGGTATTATTAAAAATACCTAACAGGTAGAATTAATTTTCAAGAGTGCAAAAGTAAAAGACCTAAGGAAAATACATGGAATACTAAAATAAATAATAAATAAATGTGTTGGGCCAATGCCTGGTAAACGAAATAACATTAATTTTAGTATGTAGGAGTCTAGTTTAATATTTATTCTCGACTCATATTTTTCTTGCAGGGCAAAATAAATTCGAGACTGGGTAGTCTATATACAGGGTGTCTCTAAAAGGTCTGTACAAAACGTTAGCTCAAATTTCTGACCCTACAATATGAGGATCTAGCTCAAGTAACCTTGGTCTAAAGTCGAAAGTCCAAGGGGTGTCTTATTTATATAGCACAGGGCGTCCTGTTATATCCGTTATGAGTAAAAATAAAAGAATAAGGTCTTCGTGGCACTACGCTACTTTTTTAAGAAAGGAACAATGCCACTAACAGAATTTTCATAAACCTATTCGTTTTGGAGATAAAGAGCGATTTTAAATATGGTACATTTTGGGGCACCTCTCGTATCTCGGTTATTTTGCAACTTATCGCAAAGTTAAAAAATAGAACTACTGTTTTTTTATGTAGGGTGCTACACTGCTTTTAAAGAAAAGGCGCAATGCCTCACAGAAAAGGAAAAAAATGTTGATTTATTGAATCAAATCACTAGAGTATAATTGAAAGCTACAGCAGCACCAGCGAGCAAAAATGTCGAGCTAACACCTATCGCGGTGAGTTATTCAGGATGCCACTGCATCGGAACCTTCCACGATATTGTTTGGAACTAGCTTTCAACTTTATTCTTTAAAATTAGCTATCAAAAATAAATAAAAGATTCAAACAGGCAGCGTATGGGACAAGTAAAACTCGATGAAGATGGTTGTAATAAAAATATAAGCAAACTAATTTACATTATTCAAAAATAAATAGCATGCCCCATTTTAAAAAAGGAAATTTGATTTATTTCTTCGAAATAGTTGAACCAAATAAAAAACTGATTACCCCACTGAACTGTACATGAAAACTCCCGTTAATTTTATTTTTTAACTTTGCGATAAGTTACAAGATAACCTAGATGCGTGGGACGACCCTAAAGTATAATTTGCAAAATCGTTCTGTATCATCAAAACGAAGAGTTTTATAAAAATTCTGTTAATTACATGGTTCGTTCCTTAAAAAAATAGCATAATGCCACGAAAACCTTAACTCATAACGGAGGTAACAAGTAAAATCATCCAAAATTGAACACCCTGTACATATGACTCCCTTGGGATGCGCTCGGCCTTTTTCGGTCAGGTTTGCTAATATGTTTCACCTATTTTGCAGACTTTTTGATGGAATATGAAAATTTCAGCTTATAAAATTGAATTCTAGTTTTAAAATTTTTTTTCTAAATTAAAATTGGACCATCCGTGGCTCATCCAGGCAGGCTGAAAGATAGTGCACTAAAAATTTCAAATGGCAATTGTGCAAAAACTAATGAATCGACAGCGTTTAGTTTTAGTACTCACAAAATAGATATTAATTACTATTACTTCGCAGAGGGCTTGCGTCACTACTTGAAAAAAAAACAAATATAGGATTTTCGAAAAAATGCCGAAATTTGGTGATCTGATTGAATCGATTTAGGGCTCATTTGTTGGTATTTTTATTCTCTATAATTCGCCTGTTCATACTATCAAGATCAGGCGCGGATCCAAGGGGGGGGGAGGGTGGTGGGACGATCGCTACTCCCAAGAGCTTTGAGTTCAGAAAACTAGACCCGATTTTGCCTCTTATGCTATAGTATATTCAAGAACTAGAGAGAGTAATAAATAATTTTTTACCCTTTTTGTTCTTCGCAAACTACCTGTGTTTAGTCCGGTGTCTTTGGCAAAATCTGGTAGACACATATATTTTTCATAGGAATGGGTTAGAAATTTTATAATAAAAAATATCGGTCTATAATAATGGACTATTTACGTTGGATAACAATAGATATTTGGAAGTGTGAAGTGTTAAAAAGGATTTTAATCCTTGTCATAGGCGTCGGAAGGAGGTTTATTTTATCACTAAGTATTTATGGCATAAAATATTATTTCGGCAATAAACTTAAAATAAAAGGTTTTTATAATATTATTTTATTTCTTATGATTTCTTAATAATTCACATACAGTACAAAATGTAGATTATTTTTCACATATTTAACACAAATCACAACTGTATTTTTATTATTTTTAATTTTGGCATAGAAACCATTTTAGGCACATTCAGACTATAATGAAGCCTTATTCCCTCAAAAAATTATAATTGAAATACCATTGTCAAAAATACAAAAAGTTAACCATATATAAAAAAATAAATTCGTCCATATAATATTAAAAATATTTTTGGGGCGATCGGTCATTTTATTATTAATTAAAACATTTTTAGGACATTTGACGTTTGAGTTTATTTATTTCTTAAACCATCCGCAGAATTACAATTAATCACTAAAAAAGGGATTCAAATCTAATTAGTTTTTATATGTTACAGTTAAAATTAGAACTACGTATTTTTATTTCTATTGCACTGCTATCTTAGTTTAATTTACTTTATTATATGGAAATCCGATAGCCCCAAAAATAAAATATACATGTTAATTCTACACGCTTAAGAAAAAGACACAAACACAATAATAAAATAATAAAAAAATTACTGCTAATTGGAATTAAATATATATAAAATTAAAGAGGAGGACACACTAAAATAAAAATATATAAAAAAATAAAAAAATATATAAACAACATTAAACAATAAAATACAACAAAAACAAAAATTTAAATAATAAATTGTGTTTACACTGGTAAAAAATGCCATGGTTTAACTATTTGGAATAAATATAGAAATGAAAGCCATATCTTTTGAGTATCTCACTAATCTCAAATAATATATAAAAACAAGCGCAAACAAGATAAATCACTAAAGGCACACTGTAAGGTGTACTTTGCTCACTGACAGAAATTAAATTGAACTATCAGAAATTTTATTGTTGCAGTAAATTTATAACAGCTTATAAAATTTAAATATAATTAGATTTACGGCAGTCCTCAGTTACCTGCAGCACTGGAGCAGGTACGTTGGAGGTTTCGGTAACAGTTTTATGACTCTCTCTAATTCTTAAATAGAGTATAGGAATGTGTATGCATGCGATCGTCTCCCCCCCCCTCCCAAGAGCTTTGAGTTCAGGAAAATAGAACCGATTATGCCTTTTATATTAGGAATGTGTATGCTACTGGCACTCCCCCCCGTTGCCGACTTGTTTTTCTTGCGATAGCCCCCTCTCAAGAGCTTTGAGTTCAGGAAAATAGACCCGATTCTGCTTTTATTCTAGGAATGTGTATACTGCTGGCATCCCCCTCCTGTCGGCAACTTGTTTTTTCTTGTGATCGCCCCTCCCCTCTCCAAGAGCTTCAAATTTGGAAATATAGACCCGTCCCTGCCTGTTACACTAGAAATGGGAATCTTGCTGGTGTCTCCCCCTTCTGTCAACAACTTGTTTTCGCTTGCTATACTGTACTTTTGTGATATCACCGCCCCCCCCCCCCCCCCAAAGGGAGAGGCTGGATCCGCCCCTGATCGAAATTGTCTCATTAGTTTTGATTTTCTAAGCAAACAACGAGAAAAACTGCATTTTTTTTTGTTTTAATTGGTTATAATAAATTAATGGATTATAGTTGAAAGTGGAGAACATAACACAAGATCACTATAAATTGTTTTTAGTGTAAACGTACAGTCGGTATTCTAACAGTATTTTTGTCACAAAAAATCTCTATTGATTGGCCTAAAATAGATGCGTAACAAACTACCAAAAATTTGCAGCTGGTGACAAGCATCTTCAAAAAACCGAGAGTTTTGCTCCTGCCACGAATGAATCTGGAATTTTACGATTAAGACACTGGAGGTTGGGGAAGAAATTTTGAAGGGCTTGAAGAAAATCGAAGTCTTGGCACCAGACACTTAAATTGGGAAATTAAAGTTTTTATAGATACAGTAATTAAACATTCAGAAAAGAGCTCTTGCATCCATTCCACCTCTAGGCAATAAAAGAGCTTTTAACTCTCGACCTCGAATTGAGAATCGGCTTCTGTAGATTCATTAATCAACGGAGGGGACATGATGTAAATTTTCATAAAAACATTTTATTTACCAATGAGTACTGCTTTACGAGAAGAAGTATGGCAAATTTACATAATGAACATGTTCATGCTGGCGAAAACCCGCATGCCATAAAGATTGTGCATTATCAACATGAATTTAAATTAATGTATGGGCAAGGATCATTGACTGTCATTTTACCACATAGTTTATATGGGTTGAATTAACCTAGTAAATTTGCCAAGTTTATTGGATAATTCTTCACTTGATACTGGAAAAAATATATGGTTCATGCGCATTGGTGCATCCCCACACTTCGCATTAAATTTTAGAAATCATTTAAATGAGAATTTTCAAAATCAATGGATCGGTAGGGGAAAGAGTGCTCCTGCAAATTGGCCACCTCGCTCACCGGATTTAATGCCTATGCATTAGTCTTTATCAGAAAATCTTAAACAGGTATATGGTGGGTTTGTTTCCTTCTAGAAGGGGATATATTTTAATGTAATGTGTTGATATTTTGATAATAGATAAACACAGGGTGATCAAAAACTAACATAAAATATTAACTTAAAAAAATTAGAAGTAAATTTTTTATTAAATGTAAACCCTCCATTTTTATAATAATATCTTATTTAGTATTAAAATAAGGGTGACTTTGAATAAGGTTGTCTTTTCGAAAAAGTTGTAGTTTTTGAAATATTGGCAATATGCTATGCGCTTTTTAAGTTTTGTTATTAGTTGGCCTTGACGGCTAAACGCGACGAAAGAAAACAATAGAGAACTACAGAAATGTCACTATTTTTTGCCATTTGACAATTATTAATAAAAATCATGTCAGGGAGATTAAATTATATACACAAAGATTATGCAAACTTGTTTGTTATCTATGGGGACTATAACAAAGTTTTATCAAGAACATGCCAAACATTTACTGATAGATATCCAGACAAACAGAATCTGGCACGGAATAATGTTAAGCGAATATTGGAAAATTTAAAAAATTTGGTCACTGTTGAGGTAAAAATGTATAAAAGGAAACCTACTTTCAGTGATGAAAATGTCAATATTGTAATTCTGGGATATTTTGCGGCATATTCTATGACATCGTTAAGATAAGTGTGTAACGAAGTTACTAATTTTTTGGGCAAGTGTATGTTCGCCGGGGTTTTATTTCTTTATTTAACATCCGAAAAATCTGATTCTTGCGGGAAAACAATGTTAAAGATTTCAAGATTACCGGAATATAATTAGATTGACCGCGCTATGCCGGGAAATATAATTTTCCGAGATTTTCAGAGCGTCCGACAATAGTAATCGCGCGCCGCATACAGCAGTGTCGTATGCGCGATCACTGCACACCGTCACACGTCAGCGTAGTGGGAGCTCGGGCCGTCTATTTAAGTCCCAGCAGACCATTATTTCGCTGAGAACCAAACGGTCTCCACCCGGGTCAACAGTCCAAACGGACTGGACTGGGTCGCCTGCTGGGCCGCGCCTTCCTGGTCTAGTGATGTAGGTGAGGCTAGGCTTGTGTGTATATGGTGTTTACCATACACTTCCTTCCTTACGTCCTACCCCTCTAATGGCCAGCATTGCCGAGGACCCTTATAAGAACGGGCAATGTTGCGTCATCCCACCGTCACTGTCGAGGACCCTTATAAGAACGGGCAGTGACGGTTCCTTTCCTAATTTCCTACCGCTATTGGTCGACATTGTCGAGGACCCTTATAAGAACGGGCAATGTCGCTCCATCCTGCTGACGCTGTCGAGGACCCTTGTAAGAACGGGCAGCGTCAGTTCCTTTCTTTCCTTCCTACCGTCACCGATGCACACACGCACTGATGCCGTAAGTTTGTTATCGTTTCCGTATTGACCAGGAATGTGTTTGCCGCCAGGTGCCCTCCGCTGTCCGTTGACAAGGGCGCTAAACAACTGCCGCCCCGACGCCTATCGCCGCCGCCGCGTATAAAGACCGTCGCCGTGTAGAGACGCCGCCTATCGCCGATCGACGCCGTGTTGTTGTTACCAACCGCGTATACCGCCGTCGGTCGAGTTTTATACGAAGCGCCGTGAACTGGGAACGCGGATTTTGGATGCGAGGCGCGATAATTTGCGTACAAGCCGTCGTGAGTAGCGTCGCGACCGAATAGTACGAGATACGTGAATGGCGTCGCGAATGATACCACCGGGTTACCGTTTTCAGCGCAACCGAACAGAATGAGCTACCGAGAACTGCTCTAAAAACATACTCTTGCCCTCCAGACCGGTTGTTTGTTTATATTATTGTACATTTTAGATTGTAAGTTAGTTTTAGGCCATGTCTTTTGTATGAAAGAATGGAATACAGGATACAGGATGTTTTATAACCGTTTGTTTTATTACCTAGTCCCATTTTTACCATTACATGTAACAATTGGCAGCCGGCAGCCAGCACTAATACACGCAATTGACCCCTGGCTTGCCGTTTCTCCACTGTAACAAGCTGCCCGGTGCAAAAAGTGGGCCCTCGACCACATTAAATCCCGAGGGTGGCGCCCGAGAACCGACCCCCGAGTGGATGTTTTGACCTTCAGGCAGTCAGACCGTTGATCAGTTGAGAGAGCAGGGATATCCCGAATTTACGTAGCAGCCGCTGACCTGATACCCCTGCGCTGAGCATTTGACCGATGACTGTCTGCACGAGAAATATCCACTGACCGATGTTCCGCTGCCGTGAACGAAGAAGAGCCGCAGAGCACGACCTTGCTCCCCGCTCCCCGCCTACGAAAAACGCGTCACAAGTGGCTCTATAAATAGGAATCCCGAAGAGCTCCATACATAAAATTATGTTGAAACAAAACTTCCATCCTTATTTGATATCTTTGGTTCAACACCTAAGAGATGCTGATTTGTCGAAACGAGTGCAATTTTGCGAATTTATATTACCGATAATGCAAGACGACCCTCGATTTTTGGACTACATAATTTGGACTGATGAATCCAAATTTACAGAAAATGGCCTTTTTAGCAGACATAATTCCCATTTTTGGAGTGATTCAAATTCTCATGCAATAAGATTGTGGAATTTTCAAGACACTTGGCAATTTAACGTATTTTGTGTTGTAATAAATGATGAAATAATAAAGCTACATTTTTATGAAGAAAACTTAAATGGTAATTCATTAATAATACCACGCAAATTAAGTCCTCACTTTAAATTATAGTGGGGAAAGATATTTAAATATTTTAGAAGAATTAGATAATCAATATTTAAGCAATTTACCTCTGGCGGAACCCAGGCAAATTTTTTATTGACACTATGGCGCCCCACCATATAGAACCGCTGCCGTTACCAACTTCTTATAAGCAACATTTTTTGACAAGTGGATTGCCAACAATTGATCTTTTCTGTGACCTCCTCGTTCTGCTGATTTGACTATTTTAGATTATTTTATATGGGAAACGATTAAAAATATTGTTTATTGTAATCTAGGAGGAGGAGAACTGTATGTCAAGGGTAAGGGATGCGTTTGAAAGTTTATCTCTAGATTCAATTAGAGCGGTCACCCATGACGAACTAACTCGGAGATGCGAAAAATGTTTAGATGGGCAGGGTGGAAATTTTGAACAATTATTAAAATAAGTTGTTTTCCTCAGTATGTAAGCCGTGTAGCATTTTTATAATACAAAAATATTAAATTTTCAATATTTAAAAGATTGCAAATTTATGGAATAGACAACCTTATACAAAATCATCCCTATTTTAATGCTAAATAAGATAATATTATAAAAATAGTGACTTTACATTTAAAAAAATTGACTTTTAACTATTTTTTTAAGTCAGTATTTAATGTTAGTTTTGGGCCACTCTGCATTTATTTATTATCAAAATATCAATACAGTCCACTAGAGTAAATCCTTTTCTAGAAAAAAATAAACCCCAATTAAATAATAAAGGCTTCCATATAGGAGAAAATGATAGTTCAGGTTAGTTCAGGCTTGTAAATGTCATTTTTAACATAAAATTTAAAATATGTCCAAAAAAGACCACATACATGAAATATGTCTATAATTTTGCGTCGAATCTAAAAATATAATAACATATAGGGTGTTCTATTTAAAATAAGCAACAAGGCATCAATTTCCTGTATAACCTGAAGAGCCACCATGTTAAAAATATATTAGTCAAATTGCCCCCATTGATTTTAGTAAACTGTTAAATATTAAAAATTTTCCAAAATCTATTTTCCGAAAAATAGATCGCGGCAGTTAGTCGTGGGACACACTGTATAATATAGTATATAATTAAAATTTGTTAATAATTCAGTTAGAATTAATTTAAAAATAACCTCTTCAACGACCACGGTATCCACTTCAAAAAAGTACTACGTAAATGAATAAATCTATAGTTGATAAATTAATTGCAATTTAAAACAGTTTATAATTTATTTTTTTTTTTGAAGTCGTTTCAGTTTTTTATAAAAATAAATTATTTTGTCAAATAGAATCAAATTTTGTGATGCTGTTCCTGGACACTCTGTATACAACACTTAATTTTTATGTACATTTCTTTAATTTTTCACATTTTTAGCCAAATTTTTACTGCTGGATGGCGTATTTTTATTACACTATAATCTTTGTCTTTCTTACAGCAAAATAAAAAAAGCGTTTTATTAAATTCTCAAGCATTTTCTTCCTATTTAATTCTATGCTGTATGTTTCAAAACAAGGAAGTAAAACGGAAATTTCATAGAAAGAATATATTAAAAACAGCTCTCATACATTGTTTCAAGGAAAATAGAAAAATAACGTTTTCTGTATGCGACAGTTTCAAGTGATTTATGAATAGTTGATGTCTTTTAAAATGTTTTATAAAACGTAAAATATCGTCCTAGCTTAGATACTAAATTTTAATAAAATGTAGGTTAGAAACAAAAATAACTCTATCTATAAAGAACTGTGAATTATAATTTATCATTATTTTCTAAAAGTTACAAAACAGAAAATATTTAATAGAAATATGACTTATTAATGCGACGTTAATTGGCGTCAATAAGGCGCGTCTTTTTCAAAGCAGTGAGACGTGCATTTTTACGTTTATAGAAAATTTAAAAATCCAGTAAATGATATCCATATTCGAATAAATATTTAAATAGGCTGCTTATTAGTTTTTTTCACTGAATAAATTAGATAATAAATTTACGTATGTGGAGTAACATATGCTCTTCAGTTTATTTACTTCTAAAACTAAAAATGTAACATAGGCATAGAAAAGAAAAACTTTGTCCGATATAATAGATTCCTCTACCTCCATGTAATTTATTGCCCTGAATCATCTAAATCTGGGGTCTAAATAGCTTCAGAGTTTTCCGTAAAAATATTCAAAAACGCCAAAACTGGTCATTTCTCATTTTACTTCGGTTAGAATAACTGAATAACCAGGCCCCTATTCCTATGCATTTAAAAGTGCTAAATCTGAATTCTGAGTCAAGATTGCTTCATCAGGTCTGGATTCTCTGTAACTCGCGAAAATGATCCCCAAAACATTGTAACACTGTTCTGAATTTATAAATTTTTTATCGCTCCTTGATTTTTTTTTGGGGTTTTTTGTGTATATTGTAATGTGCTGAATTCAAATATGGGCTCGGTTTTTAACTAACACCCGGAAGTTATTAGAGAAGGAAAGAAGAAAATAAAATATGATAAACCCAGACCACAAACAATTTAGATTAAAAAAAAATCAACTTAATTTTTTTTTTTTTGAAATATACTTCATTTTTTATTGAAAAAAGTATAATAAGAGAAATGACCAGTTTTGGCGTTTTTGAATATTTTTACGGAAAACTCTGAAGCTATTTAGACCCCAGATTTAGATGATTCAGGGCAACAAATTACATGGAGGAAGAGGAATCTACTATATCGGACAAAGTTTTTCTTTCCTAAGCCTATGTTATATTTTTAGTTTTAGAAGCAAATAAACTGAAGAGCATATGTTACTCTACATATGTAAATTTATTATCTAATTTATTCAGTGAAAAAAACTAATAAGCAGCCTATTTAAATATTTCTTCAAGTATGGATATCATTTACTAGATTTTTAAATTTTCTATAAACGTAAAAATGCACGTCTCACTGCTTTGAAAAAGACGTGCCTTATTGACGCCAATTAACGTCGCATTAATAAGCCATATTTCTATTAAATATTTTCTGTTTTGTAACTTTTAGAAAATAATGATAAATTATAATTCACAGTTCTTTACAGATAGAGTTATTTTTGTTTCTAACCTACATTTTATTAAAATTTAGTATCTAAGCTAGGACGATATTTTACGTTTCATAAAACATTTTAAAAGACATCAACTATTCATAAATCACTTGAAACTGTCGCATACAGAAAACGTTATTTTTCTATTTTTCTTGAAACAATGTATGAGAGCTGTTTTTAATATATTCTTTCTATGAAATTTTCGTTTTACTTCCTTGTTTTGAAATATACAGCACAGAATTAAATAGGAAGAAAATGCTTGAGAATTTAATAAAACGCTTTTTTTGTTTTGCTGTAAGAGAGAAAAAGATTATAGTGTAATAAAAATACGCCATCCAGCAGTAAAAATTTTAGCTAAAAATGTGAAAAATTAAAGAAATGTACATAAAAATTAAGAGTTGTATACAGAGTGTCCAGGAACAGCATCACAAAATTTGATTCTATTTGACAAAATAATTTATTTTTATAAAAAACTGAACCGACTTAAAAAATTAAAAAATGAATTATAAACTGTTTTAAGCTGCAATTAATTTATCAACTATAGATTTACTCATTTACGTAGTACTTTTTTGAAGCGGATGTCGTAGTCGTTGAAGAGGTTATTTTTAAATTAATTTTAACTAAATTATTAACAAATTTCAATTATATATTATATTATACAGTGTGTCCCACGACTAACTGCTGCGATCAATTTTTCGGAAAATAGATTTTGGAAAATTTTTAATATTTAACAGTTTACTAAAATCAATGGGGGCAATTTGGCATACTTCTTGTCAGCCATAAAATATATCAGCCATAAATATATAATTTTTGAATTTTAACTTAAAATAATTATTGTTGTAATTTGCATAACAATTTTGTAGTTAGATTACATACATTTCAACGACACTGCTCTATTTATTACATTACTAACTAGAGCTGACACAGAAAATGTACAATCGAATAAATTATCTTGTCGTCTTTTTTCGCTGGTATTTGTTTGGATCTGTTTCATGTTTAAGGGTCTAACATGTTTGGGGTCTATTTTCCACTATACCGCTTCTCAATTTGAATAATTTGCTGGTGAAATATTTTACCGTATTCCAGTTGAAACTGCACCTAAATTGTAAGGGAGGAATTCCAAATAGGGATGAAGAAAATGCAGCATAAGTGATATGTTGCAATCTAACGTCTTGTAAGATTTGATAAGTTTTTCAACTAGATCTTTGTAGTTATTCGACTTGTTGATACCTAGAAAGTTGCTACATATATTTTTGAAGGCAGTTCATACCCCATTTTCTTTTCTCGTAAGTGTAGTTTCAAAATTTCCGTCTTTAAAAAGTTTTCGTATTTTCGGTCAAACGAATTTCTTTCTTTAAGCTTTGCTCCACTTATATGCGCGAATTTCCGTCTTAAATAAAGAAAAGCCTTTCCTTCTCTATTTAAGGCTTTAACAACATTTTTATAAGCCCTAGTTTTATGTGTAGAGGAAGTAAATGAATTTTCTGCTTTTCCACTCAGGGTTCATCAACAGTCTGTATATTAATATCTTTTAAGAAACTAGACGTTATTTTACTTATGACTGAACAACATTATAGATGATTTAACGACATTTGAATATTTAACTACAATTTTTTCCTAAGCCACTAATTAAAAAGTTTGCATAATTTCTTGCGAAATCGGAGGTAGTAATTTCAAATACTGCACTCTAATTAACCCATAACTAGTGCCAATTTTCATTATTCTCCGTTGAAAAACAAAAAATAAAGCAGGAAAGTGATTTCGATGGTACTTGGTATGTACGTACATTAATATGAAATAATATCTGGGTTTGTTTGTTGTGTTATAAAATACCATTAATAATTTGCTAGTAAAAGTTAATGTTTTCTCTCTTTTTGCGGCGGTTATGTTGTAGTTTTATAACTATATTACATACTAGGAATTATTAAAATGTGTGCAAGGACTCCGTATCTAAAATGGTAATTTTAACTTCTTGTTCATTTTGAACAAATGACTAAAAAGCTTTTAGATTTTCATGTACATTTTCTGTGTCAGCTCTAGTTAGTAATGCAATAAATAGAGCAGTGTTGTTGAAATGTATGTAATCTAACTACAAAATTGTTATGCAAATTACAACAATAATTATTTTAAGTTAAAATTCAAAAATTATATATTTATGGCTGACAAGAAGTTTGCTATAGATGATGGTTTGAACAGCAGCTAGGGTATCAGGATTTCTCCGGGACGTAATATGGAGAAATAAATATGTGTGTATTGAAATCAAAACGCAAGTCTACAAGATCTGTATAAGACTTCTTGTGACCTACGCCCAGAAATGCGAGCTAAAATAGCTGCTACTAAACAACTGTTAAGAACAATAAAGATGAAGACATTCAGAACCATTACGGGCAAAACAGAATGAGAAATAGGTCCCTATGTGATATTCAAGACGTGGTAAGATGATCTAGAGCAAGAAAAAGAGCATGGGGCGACCACGTAGATAGAGTGACTGATAATCGACTTACAAAACTTGCAAAAGAGGAGAAATCGGTTATTTGCAGACCTCCTGGAAGACCTCCCAAACGCTGGTATAAAAGCTAAACATCGGAGTCACAACTTAGGCTACAACTTTGAAAAACAAGACGTTGTCGTAAAATAAGAAAAAAGAAGAAGGTGGTTCGAAATTTTCCGGTACTAAAATACAAAGACAGAATTTTGTGGCAAAATTTAACTTTATTCATCACCTTCTAGACTTATACGATCATTTCAGAGCCACTCTAACATTTCAATTCCCTTCTTTTAAAACAAATTGTCTAACCCTTCAAAATACGCTTCAGCTTCGGCAACCACCTCTTCATTGGTCCCATATTTCTTTCCGAGAGAATTTTTTAGGGGTTTGTGAATAGGTAATAGTCGCTGGGAGCCAAATCTCGAGAATAGGATGGATGTGGAAGCAATTCAAAGCGTATTTCCACCATCATGATCGACTTGTATCACAGGGCATTGTTTTGGTTAAAGAGCACTTTTTTGGGGCTGTTTTTAAACCATTTTTTCTTTTAAACGCACAGTTAATGTGTAATATTTGCTACTGATGTTTTTTTTCGTTGTCAAGATAGGCGATGAATATGATATCATATTTATCCCAAAATATGGACGCTATAACCTTGCTAGGCGACTGCATTACATTTTGGGTCGCTTTGGTTCGCTTTAAGTTTTCACTGTTTTCTCAGCTGACTGCCGTTTGAATGTAGTGGTGGATCCATGTTTCATCCATTGTTAAGTACTGCATGAAACAGTTTTATTTGTCTCGCTTAAATAACTCCAAACACCGCTCTGAACCATCAACATGTTATTGTTTTTGATCAAATCGGAGCAAACGAGGTACCCACTTAGAACTTTCGCATACACAAATACTCGTGCAAAATAATAAATAGTCTATTGATATCTTTATGATGTCAGCTATCTCATGCATTTTAATTTTAGGGTTGTTCAAAATGATTTTGTGGATTTTCTTGATGATTTCCCGTGTAACAGCCTTATTTGGGTTCATAGAGCGTTCAGCATCATTTGTGTATGTACAAGCGTGATTGAATTCAACAAACCAGCAACAAATAGTTCCTTTCTGCGCAGCCGAGTCCTTAAAGTACTTTTTAAGCCATTCTTGTGTTTCAACGATATTCTTTCCCATTTAATAACAATGTTTTATCAACATACTAAACTCGCTTTTTCCATTGTTTCCAAAACATTAAAAGGTGTGTCACTGAAACTTCAATATCTCCATGACTATTGGTCGAAATATTATCAAATTTTGACACGTATTGGTTGAAAGTACTAACTAAAAATTGTATCAATATGTTATTGGAATGACATCTATGTGCCTTTTCCTGGACCGAACCACCCTTTAAATAGGCAATAATTCTATATTTTAAAATATCCCATAATTTTTTTGTGGTATCGATTTCACCTGTACATATCTGATAACGGTAACTGACAAGAGTAAATCTAAGAGTCTCGATGCTAATATTTATAAAAAAAAGTTTGGCCGGTAATTAGACTCCTCTACCCCATTTAATTTGACGCATTGAATCCAAATGCGGGGTCCAAATGGCCCTAGGAGTTCAAATCACTCCATCAGGTCAGAGTTTTCAGTAAATTGCAAAAATCATATAAAAAAATTGTCCATTTTTCAGATTCAATGTCATTTTTGATAACTTTAATTACTCCGAATATTGCAACTTTGTATTTGTATACCATCAAGAAGTTATGTGAGTTATCTGGTGAACATGCGACAACATAACCTTTTAACCTTTAAATGTTCTTCAATTTTGAGATTTAACTGTTTGTTGAATGTCAAATAATACGAATGAGGGACCATGGCCCTATTGTAGGTACGTCCAATGTCTTGGGAGTGATAATCCTCATATTTTCCCAGGACTGTCTGAGGGCTTTCCGACTTTGAAGAGGACGATGTCTACTCATCGTAGAACACGCTACGTATTCATCCTCGAAAACCGGTAACAGAAAAACACTACAACAAAACTACAGCTAAAAACAATAGAACTATAGAAAAATCACATTCAAAATACAAAAGGCACTACATAAATTCTACAGCCGGAACTACAACAAAACTACTTATTTTGAAAATCTGCAAAAATGACATTAGAATTATATTAAAATTTAGTAATTCTAAGAATAATGGTTAATTTCTTTTAGCGCAGTGTTTTATTCTCGTAGAGGGAGATCTCTGAAGATGATTAAAGATACGTTAATCGAAACGTCGTATACCAGACCAAAGTATGACAAGAAATGTTTTCTGTTCAACCTGAACTTCACCTATTATCTTAAATATAGTCAGTAGCATGAACAATAAATTCACATATAATTTAAAACATAACTACTTGTATTTGTATCTGTATGGGTTTAATTGAGATGCATTTTCTATAATTTACGAGAAGGCAGCGTGTTATCGTGCAATTTTCCCTTTACATGAACCAATGATACTCAATCTGAGTCGTTTTGTCTAAATATATTTAAAATAAATGAAATTTTTCTCCCATAAAATTTAAAAAAAAAATATTATTTTGTAACCATATCTTCTGTTTCCTAAATGCAAATCAGCAGTGTCGTTTCAGTATTGCGAGGAAAAACTAAACATGACAAATTGTGCAAAATCGTACGTATGAACTGCAGCAACGGCAATAAAATATAAAATATTGGAGTTTCGAATTTCTCATATACTTCATTGTCTTCAGGTTTAGGAAATTTTGTTATTGACTTATCTCGTGTTGCGGCATATAAAGGTTTTACATATTTCATAAAATTCCGGGTCTCAGGTGGATCTTGGGTATAGCACAGTTTTTTTTTTCAATTTTGGTATGTGGATACGTAGAATAAAAGGATTTCAAGAGATTTTTTTAATATTAAATTTTGGTATCTAAATGTAAATTTTTCTGGCATAGTTGAGTGAGGTGGGCTGAAAAGGACGAACACTATTAATATTTTTTAAATTTCTATGTGGGCTAGCTCGGAAAATCTTTGGATTAGATCATACAATAAAAGTAATTTTGATAAATATTTCAAAGAGCAAAATTATTTCCAAAATTGCTTCAGTGCTACTTACTAAAATTATTTAATTAATTACTTCTGAAGGTGGGTAAAATTTTTAGTTCAAGTTAGTTCAGATTAGCCTATTTAAGTAGGAAGTAGATCTAAAAAATGCTATGTATTAATGTGAAATAATTGACATTTTGAAACTGGATCTTGCAAAGTAATTGAAGTAAAAAAAACATAAATGTACAGTAAATAAAGGCCTTAAGCAGCATTTACATATATAAGTACTTGGACCCGATTTACGCGCCTTGAATACAAATTCGGACACATAAAGGCCTTCTTATGCACATCAAAGTAGAGGTTAAAACCGAGTCCAGTATTTAAGTAAAAGTGCCTTTGATTAATTTAAATTACGGAAACTAAATTTTCTACATGTTGAACAGTCGATTATTGATTAGGAGATGTACGCTGTGAAGATTATCCTGACGTTAGTAAAACAAATTGATTCACTCAAATATCTCCCAAGGAACGCATTTTCAAAAAAAAAAATGTTTCAAACAAAAATGGTAGAGTTTGAAGAGGGCCGTTTAAAAGTTACCTCGGATTTAAACTTGACAGTGACCTGACGGTTATTTTAAAGCTAAGGTGATTTGTTTAAATGGGAACATCTATTATTTACTTCAAGAATAGAAAGCGAATGGAGGTCATTGAATGGTCAGATTTCAAGGTCATTTCTAAGACCCAAATCAGACAGAATGCTAAATTGCTTCCTTCCAACTCTACAACTTTTAAATGAAATATTTTTCGAAAATGCGTTACTGGCGAGATATTTAAGTGAAAATTTAACCTCCAACATCCAGATGATATCTAAACTTCTATTTTATTTTTTCCACTTTTCCTGAAATTAAAAAAGATATTTTTATTTAAAAAATCGATTTGACTTTCAAATAATCTTCAAGGTCAAATTTATTGTTTAAAACATAATTATATATATATATATATATATATATATATATATATATATATATATATATATATGTATATATATATATATATATATATATATATATATATATGTATATATATATATATATATATATATATATATATATATATATATATATATATATATATATATATATATATATATATGTATGTATGTATGGGACAATCCTCGTCAACCGGATCGACCAAGGGCTCATTTTAAAGCTTAGACCGTCTACTTTCAAATGCCGAGTGCGCCTTTGAAAAGTCCAATATGGTGGCCAGAAATAGGAGAAAAATCGAGTGTTTAGTAAAAAAAGCTTGTAAAAATCGTCGTTTTCAGCTCAAATTGTAGCTGATGGACGCCCCTTAAAAGCTGATATGGTAAGCTAACGAAATCCAACATGGCGGATCCAATATAACGGTGAAAAATTCAATATGGTGGCCCAATTTTAAAAATCAACCGATTTGCCCCAAATTTAGTATATGGGGGTTTTTGGGGTGGTTGATTACGAACCGAGGTCGAATTTTCGAAATCCGAGATTGAAGGCATAATACAGCGGATTGGGTTATTGATTTTCTGCCATATTAGATCCATCACCTTGAATTTTGAAAATCTGTTATTAGATTCGTGATCAGCGACCCCAAAAACTTCTGTATAAGAAATTCTGTACAAACAGGTTTATTTTCAATAATGTCATTCACCATCTTAAAATTGGCAAGCTTAACCAGATTTGATGCAAATCGGTTGATTTTTAAAAAATACTTCCCCCATTTTAGATCCGTCATATTGACCTTGAGAATTTTGGAAATCTGAGGTCAGATTCGCAATTAGCGACTTCAAAAATCGCTGTATACCAAATTTGGTTGATTTTCAAAAGTTCAGCTATTATATTTCATTTTTGACTGCCATGTTGAAACCGTCATATTGCATTTTGTCAACGTACCACACCAAAATTTTTAGGGGCGGCGTCCAAACCAGACTTCAGGAAAAGAAGTAGCTTTTCTTTTTTGCTAGGATTTCTGAGGATGATACCTACATTCAAGTTTCTCTTTAGAAGAAGTAATGTGTCGTCGTCGGAAGTATAAAGGCAACACAATCATGTCCTTGTACTGAAAATCAATTTTTACTTCATTATAAAATTATTCCGCAGATTCTTCACGAGCACAATTTCACTCACATTGTTACTACCGTAATGAACTATATTATATATCTCCATTCTCACAATTTAGAGTAGCCTCTTGCCGATATATCTTTACAAAGTTACATAAGACATTTTCTCCGCTTAGGAAAATGGATTTCCTAAATAATTTAAAATATGATGTTAGGATCCCAAAGGCATTTTCTACTATTTTACGTATACCGCCGAGTCGGTATTTTAAAACTTTTGTTACAGAATTAATTACTTTTCAAAAAGCCGGTTGGTCAGTCCGGTCCAAATGAACATGACATGATATATATATATATATATATATATATATATATATATATATATATATATATATATATATATATATATATATATATATATATATATATATATTTCTAGGGTTCTTCAGTCCGTGATAATAAAAAACTTTTTTTTAATTAAAAAAGCAAAGGAGGCTCTTAGAATTAATAATTATCCTGAAAGGTTAATTAGAACTATTTTTAAAAACTGAATTCATATATTTTACAGCCAAAATCAACCCAAAAACAAACAAAAAAAGGAAAACTATGTTTTGCTGCCGTATATTTCTAGCCTGTCAGAAACAATAAAAGATACTTTTAGACACCATAATATTACAAAGGATACAACCTATTAAACATAAATTTTAACAATCTAAATTTCTTAAAAACAAAAATTAAATGGCTACAAGTATGATAAAAACAAAACAGACACAATGGAAATAAATCACAATTTTAATTATAAAATATAAAAATACCATAGGTAAAAAACCATTCAAAGAAACGAGAACTCTATGGAATGATAGAAACTGAAAAAAAAAACAACTAAAAACTGTCAATTCATAAGTGACACTAAATAACTAAGCAAAATCCACTATAATTTGATAAAAGAGCGTTAATTAGTCTCCTTTCCTTAATTTTAAAAATTAGCACAAAAAATTAAAAGGGGAAAGAATGACAATGAAAATCTAAAAAAGTAACAACGGAAAAAAATCTCAATCCAGTACCAACCAAAATAGTATTTCGGTGACTGCTGTCAAGCGAATAACGCGGTCTAAAACGTCCTTTTAAATGTAAATATAAGTGTACTGTCAAAATGAAGCAGACACCACATATTTGCAGGTATTTTGAACATATATTGTTGTAAATATTAATATATTAAGCGGTTTTTCCCTCCCTGTTTTAGATTTTAATCATTCTGATGGAAGTCACAATATAATGACCGCAAAGTTAATAAAAATGAGATCATCAAAATAAGAAAAAAAGTTTTTTTTTATTATCGCAGACACAAAAAAACGATTTTATTATTTTTCAATGCCAGTTTTTCTTTAAGATTTTAAACCATTTGTGTTTCATTTTTTCTTCAGGAAAAATGTAAAACCTTGACTCTATATATTGTTTACAAAATCCGAGTCAAAATCAATAATGTCACTTGGCCAATGTTTAGAAAACGTGCCGGATTCATTAATTAATAGTGTTTATTCTGTTTTGTATTACTTTTATGTACTGGTGTCATCGTGCCATCGAATGATTGGTAATTTTAGACTGTTAATAAAAATGATCATATTACCTTAGTTATTTCAGTATCAAATTTGTTACGACATCATTGGTTACTCAAATGTCTCCAAATAATAGAGAACAAGCTTCATTATTCTTTATGTTTAATTCTCTTACAAAAAGTAAAAATATTCTATAGGGTACGACTCATTCAATTTAACAATTTTTTGGAGATTTGGGGTTAGAATTGAAAATGATTATTACTTTTAAAAGCTAATTTCAGTCGAGTATTATGGACATAAAAATGTTAATCTTTTTTCAGTCAGTTCAAGAAAAAATAAAAACACTCGACAATCGTTTTCACCAATTCCTTGGATAATCGATCAACAACGACTATTGCGTACGCCGCGGCTTTAACTAGTATTAATTGATCTAAACCTGATATCTAGTAAAGTTTCGACTAAACGGTTTCGTTTATATTTTTTGATGTAAACATACGCTGAGGCAGATTTCTCGGGCCGACCTGTACATATATAATTGTATAAGACAAAATAGAACTGTGCAGGTGAACGGAATGAACGGAGCCAATCAAAAAATTTAATTATCAGCCTGACTTGGTCGGTGTCAAAATCAGCATGGGGGTGGCATCTGGCCATTAGTCACGTAGTTGGCGCCAATGAATGTGGGCATGCAACAAGTTAATTTAAAAAAATAATCCGTGTATTTTAATTAGGTCTTACACCCGATATTGCATGATTTTTTTTGTTGGACACTCTTTAAAGCATTCACTAGACCAGCGGTTCCCAACCTTTTTCTTCTTGAGAACTCCTGCTAAAAACCGGAATAAATTGGTGGACCCCCTGTGTAGTTATAAAGAACAGTAAATGAAGCAGTAATATTGGGTTATTAAAATTTCTTTTCCATATTGAATAACAGTTTATAAGGAAAAACTAAAACATAATCGTAAAAAATTACGGACAAGCATTATTAAAAGTAAAGTGACAGCTTAACCTACGAAAAAGAATTAATACAAAATGAATAAAATAATATAGAACTTGAAAATACACTCAGTGGGATATTTGTGCCTGCTTGGTGGAACAAACATGTCTGAAAGTTTGAGTCTTAGATCAGGTTCTGCATATAACCTGTTTCTGTACTTACCTTTGAGATAAGTGTATGTTAAAAATCCTTTCTTCCCTACAGCGTCCGCCACGTACTTTTGCCCACTCTACGCTGAAACCAGTAGAGTTTCAGAGTTTTATATTTCAGCAAACAATAATCTTACGACAATTTTTAAAAAAGTATTTGAAAGGTCTTTAAAAGGACTTTCAGGTAGTGTAAAGTGCGAGTTCAATTTTTAATTTTTTAATGGTTTTATTTGAGAATAAAAAGATGAAAAAAAAATCCTTTTTTCTTGTTTTTGCTAATATCAATGCAGTTTCGCAAATACTCGTAAGAAAAATCCGATCAAATAGTTTTTTTGGGTTTTTACAGAAGCTTTAAAATGCTTTTTTAAATTTGGTTCTAAGTGTATACGGCCCTTTTAACGAAAAAAGACTTTCTTTTTTAATGCTCGGTATATCTATAACTACGAAAGATAGAAAAAACTTCATATAGAAAAAAATCTTTGTTTTTACACGTTGAATCATCTTAGATTTTTTCCGCCCTTTTGTATTCTTTCGATTTTATATAATTATTATAATTATGCATGTATCTAAAAACAATATTAGAACAACTTAAGGTTATGGTACACCTTTTTTTTACAGGGGTATTTTTTATGAAAAAAAGCACTTTTTTAATAGCTCATATGTATCTGGAAGGTTGTGTTTTTTTTTATAAAAGAGACCATTACTCTGTAAACAAATGTCGCACCATGACCCTCACTTGTTAGAATTGTGTTATATATACATGCATAACCATATTATAATGGTTTTGAAAATTTTAAGAAAATAAAAAAAAACAAATATCGAAAAAATCGAAAGTGCGGAAAAAATTCCGAAATAATCTAAAATGATTTTATGTGTAAAAACAAACATTTTTTTTATTTGATTTTTTTTAACTATCGTAGTTACAGATTTATTGAGCATTGAAAAAAAGTAATTTTTTTCTTTAAAAAGGCCGTATTTTGGTCAAAAAAGCTCTTAGAAAATAATTTAAAAATGCATTTTAAAGTTCTTGGGAAAACCCAAAAAACTATCTGATCAGATTTTTCCTATTAGTATTTCTCGCGAAACTGCATTGATATTAGCAAAACCAAGAAAAAACGTTTTTTTATTCTCAAATAAAACCTTTAACTCGCACTTTACATTACCTGAAAATACTTAGAAAGAGCTGAAATATAAAACTTTGAAACTTGTAGATATGTTGTACAAAAGGGCAATAAAACTTTAATGGCTTTTTCTGCCAAAAAAGAGTACACTCATTCTTTACAGTGAGCCAAAAATCAAAATTAATGAGTGATCTTTAAAAAGAAAGGATTAGTTAATGAGCTTTTCTTTTTCCAGTAAAGGTAAAGAAGTATTCGAGGATTATGTATCCGGTTACTTGATCCGGATATAAAAGGTTTATTAGGAAAATAGTCCTTGAACTTTAATTGAAGTTATTTGAGATATTCAGTAATATCCTTTCATGTTTTCGTTAAGTTGAATATTATTTTCTAAAAAATGGTGCGGAGAGAACCAACTTTAGCATGACTGCTATTCTATTATGCACATTGAAAATGGAGATACCTGGGCCTTGTAAACACAGATTTAAAGCATTTAATTTAGAAAAAATGTCAGCTAAGTATACAAGTTTTTGCAGTTAAAGAATATCATATAGACAAGTATAAATAAATGGATGGTCAATAAAAATTCTTGACTTCAATTCAAAGCGTATAAAAATCTTACCAAGAGAAAGCCATCTTTGTGTAAGAAGTATTCAAGAAACGTGGAGGCTTCCAAAGTCCTCACAAAGCGTACGGAATAGACGAGAGTTTGTAGTACGTGAGTTTATAAAATTTACAATTTTTACAGCGTTACTTAAAATACCGGATAACTCTGCTGAAATGCGCTTATATGCCAGTGCTTGTATATGAATAAGGCAATGAGCCCATTCAATATTCTCGTTGGACTTATTTACCCGCATCACAAGACATGAACATTTTCCAGTCAATGATATTGCACCATCACACAGCAAAACAAAAAAAAACCATTTAATTTAATTTTTTTTTTAATAGTCATTGATCATATCGAAAATTGCCGTACCTGTCGTATAGGTTTTTAGTGAATTTTTCTTGAGTAGAATTCTTAAAAATATATCTGACATAGACAAGCAATACTGCAGCATTGACCACATACCTCGACACGTCAAGCTGAATAGCGAAGTAATTCAATTTTGTTATTTTTAAAAGTTCACTTTCCACATCTTTTGCCAAATTATTAACTGTCCACTACGTTGTATTGTTTGATAAGGGAACAAAGTCAATTTTGACTAAAATGTGGTTGTCGGACTTGCAGTGTATTCATTTTTGCTTGTTTTTACGATGTTTCTATTAGGTTGTATCTCTAATCGTTATCAAGTATAAACTGAATGTTCTGTCTTAAGGCTACGAGCTTATATAGGGACTGTGTCCATTGAAGCGCAAAGTTTTTCTTCACTGTACACACCTCAATGATTTGATGTTACGAAGTAGTGGTTGCCAAAGATAAGGTATCTTAACACTGGGTTTACTGAAGATTCTATTATTATTTTTAATGTAAGCTGTTTCTATAAATTTTCTTTTTTTCATGTTGGCTTCCATATATATTACCGCAGCTTCAGATCATTTTATATGGTGTTGTTTATCCAAGGAGTGTTCTGCAATACCTGATCTTGACTTTTTCCATTTTTGTGTATGAGTTTTATCTTCCTTAATTCTATTTTCTAGTGGTCATTTGGTTCCTCCAATATCCATTTCACCACACTCACATAGAATTTTGTAAATAGTTCTTTCTTATCGATAGTTTTTGGTTTTGTTTTTGTTAAATGAGCTCTAAGTGTATTTTCCGATTTAAAGGCTGTTTTTATATTATAACTTCTGCCAATTCGTTTTATTTTCTCCGAAGTTCCTTTAATGTCCGGAATTATGAAGAAGGAATGTGTCTCTTGTTGTCCAGTGGTCGTTGTTCTAAAGTTATTTATAACATTGTCAATTAATTTTAAAGGATAACTATTCTTTTGCAAATAGGATTTAATGTTTGACACCTTTTTTTTCAATGAATCGGTATTATTGCATATATATACAGCGCGATTACAGAGGTTGCGTATAATTTCCCGTTTTGTTGCAACAGAATGATTATAACTATGGTTAAGATATTGGTCAGTTTGTGTTGCCTTTCTGTATACTGAAGTTTTAATAGTTTCTTTTGAACGAATCACCATGACATCTAGGAACGTCGATATGTCGTAAAAACAAACAAAAATAAACACAATGTAAGTCCGGCAACTACATTTAAGTTAATATTCAACATTATCTACAATTTTCAAACAATGGTGAATTTTCTTTGCCGCTTTTTCTTCAGACATACACTTCATGATATCTCTAGCACACGGTCCCATCAATTTTTTGCTACTATATGTGCTTATCCAGATCTTGCAACTTTATAGCGAACTCAAAATGATGCCTAGAGAGCTATTTTACTATCTTCATTTAATTCTATTAGAAAAGAAGGAATACTAGACTTCCTATTACCTATCAATTGTATTTTAAAGTACTCAACAGGTTTATCCTTGTGATCCGGATGTCTTGTTTCAAGGTGTCTACTAAGAAGAGATGGTTTTAAACTGCTGGCCAGGATATCATTACAGATTACACAAAGCGGTTTAGGTTCGGACTCCTCCCCGGTAAATAAAAACCCAGTTGTGAATAGTTACTGTCATATTTTCGTTTCATTCCTTTTTTTCTCACTCTGTTCGCTTATTTTTTCTTTGCTTTTAGTCTGGTTAGACGGTAACTCACTGTGTTGGTTCCAAATTAGGGACTGAAGTAGAAGAAACAATTGATTGCTCGTCCAGTTTTTCGTCACACTAGACAAAACTACCCGTTTTTAACCAACGTTCCATCATACATTTACGGAACAATAATTATTTATTTTCAGGTTTGACGTGCACATTTGTGATTTGTAAAGCTTGGGTATTTATTGCAATTTATTTACACAAGAAGAAATTATTAAAAGGGTTTACACTACTAATATTTATGTACACACTATGTGTTAACTACTAAATCATTTATCTTTGTAAAATTACCTAAGGTTCCTAAACTAATCTTAAACTCAGTTTAAGCTCAGTTCGACTTCACTCTTCCTTATATGTGACTGGGGCATTTTTTATATCGGCGGACGATATGCTCGTTCTTTTGTGCGCATGCGGAAAAAGTCTTGGTTCACCGAAGTAGAAGTTCCTGGTTGGTTTGAGAATGTACTCGTATCGCCAGCGCGTAGCGACTTGTCGCGTTACAGATAGTTGTCTGTTGCGATATTTAATTTAAAATTCTGCCCTTGGGGGTTCGCGAATTACAACTTGGGATATGCTGCACTAGACCAAATAGTGCTACAATATCGTCGGATGATGGCATGGTGTCGATATCCAAAGGATATTTTAATATATGTACCTCCCACATTTCGAAGTGTTATAAAATTGAAGCGTCCAAAATTTTAAACGAAGATGAGTGCAATAATATTAATTCATTTGAAGGATAATTGTAATCCATTAAATCGGAAATTAAAATATCTTTCAGATGAGGTATTAAACGATGCAGTTTTCTCATTAAAATTCGAATAAAGAAATACAGCAGAAAATAAAGTAATTTAAAAGTATTTATTTCAATTCTGATAACTCTGTGCAAAGTTATCTGCGATTAAATTAGCATTTTTTAATTAATTCTAATCATTTACAACGCAGCAATTAAACAACAAAATTTTAAAAACAATACGAAGAATGTAAAATACAGATACTGTTCAAATACCTCTCGTTTTTTCTCTCCTGTTTTTAGTTACTAGTGTCAGTATTACTAACCATGAAATATCGCACTTTAATTTTTTGCTAAAAAATAGTAAAATAAATACAACTTATTTCATTGCTGTGTCATGAAATGCTTAAGGACATATGACAACGCTATTGAGAGTGATGATACACCTGGGCCGAAATCTAAAAACTATATCCTTGAACTGAACTTATTTGCTATAAATGTTATAAACACTATTCTAGTTAAATAAAATTTTACTAGCTTTATTCTAACTATACCAACATATCAATTTAAGTGTTTGTTTTTTTTTTAAGAATGTAGTTCATTTGATGAAAATTTGTTCCAGTAACAATTTTTAAGCCATCCTATATATTAAAAAATGTTTTCCTGGACAAGGCCCGAGTCGTTTCAGCATTATATACAAATTTTCAATACTATGCCTTTTATCTTTAAAAATACTAAAATCACTGATATAATTTCTTTATATTTAAAACACGGAATTAGTTTCCATCGTTTACTACTAATAGGTAAACTATTATTAAAACCGATAGCTCAAAATCGATCACAATTTATTAAAGATTTAATTTATTTTACGGTCGTTTTACGGCACCAGATCTATTAAATGTGTAATTAAAAGTATATTATCATAATATTTAGAAACATAAAGACTATAACGCCAAAGTAAGTACTTATTAATGTTGGTGTATCTGTTTAGAATGGGCAGTTAACTTTATTTTCGAAGAAATGTTTACCTCAATTGTTGCTATAACACTTCAAACAGCTTGTTGGGAAGATTTATGTTTTCCACAGTTTTATTTTGAAAAAAATATACAATTTCAAATAACTTCCTGTTTACAACGAAACTAGAAGTTTTAGAGTGGGTTTCAAGATTCAGTTGTATTTCATATGAGTGAAAAATAATTTAATTAATAACTCTAAACCTGAACTAAAATCTCCAAGAAGTTTCAATTGATATTATCTACTATATAGCAAGGGCGGATCTAGTAAGGGTCCATTGAGCAATGCCCCACCGCCAAATATATGTACAATTGCTATCTGAAATCTTGTATCCGGGTAACCTACATAAATATATATATATATATATATATATATATATATATATATCATCAATCTTGCCTTGTAGTGTTTATATTAGTCATTTGCTGGCAGGTGTCCAAATAGATTTTGTGTCCCGTTTTGTACCGGTGTTGAAAAAGTGCCGATGTTGCCTGTTTGTTTCTTATACTGAGTTTATGTTCTTCTAGTCTCGCTGATATTCTTCTACTGGTCTGGTCTATGTATGTTTTAGTGCAGGTGCCACATGTGATTTTATATAGGCTTTGATTTTCTAGATTGATTTTGTCTTTTGGATTTCTTAAAGAAGAGCCTATTGTTTTGTGTGGTTTGTAGGCTGTAGATATGTTATGTTTCCGGAGAAATCTGCCGATTTTGTCTTGTGTTATGTAAGGAAGTATGGTGATTTGTCTATCCTTGGCAGGTGGCCTTGTTTCTTGTGTTTATAGTTGGTGTCTTGTAGCTGTTTTATTTGAGAGCCCTTTTTATGTATGATAGTTCCCTTTCCTTTCCCTGGTCATCAGTTAGGCGAAGGGATTTTAACATCAGGGTATTGGCTCCGCCCTGTATTTGTGAAGGGTCGTGATGAGAATCAGCATTCAGGTATGGGTCCATGTGGGTTGGTTTTCGACGTACTGTGTGTCGCAGATCTCCATCCATTGTTTTAGTTACGAGGACGTCTAGAAATGGAAGCTGATTATTTTCCTCATGTTCCAGAGTAAACTGTATCTTTGTATGGATAGAATTAAGAAATTCATGGAAGCAGTTGAGCTGTTGTTTGCCATGAGGCGATATTACAAATACATCATCAACGTAGCTACACCAGAGTTTGGGTTTGAGATGGAATTTTTTAAGAGCTTTCGTTTCGAAATAGGTCATGAATAGATTTGCCGCAGCTGGAGATAGTGAAGAGCCCATGGTAGCGCCACCTATCTGCCTACATATCTGACCATCAAACAAAAAATATGCGTTATTAAGACAATGTCTGGTGAGATCCATAATATGAGTGCAGCTGAAACACTACGCAACAACATATATATATATATATATATATATATATATATATATATATATATATATACAAGAACGGGAAAAATTAATAATACCAAGAGAAAAATCGAGCAGAAGTCCCAAGCTGTATCGGCTCCAAAAAATAAAACGCACCCCCTCAGACCAATGGTGAGCGTTGTGGCATCTCCATTATAAAAACTGGAAAAATATATAACCGTGAGTCGAGCTGGCCAATTCTTTCGTGGAGAACTTTACGTCTGACTGAAAATATTCATCTACATACTGAACTTAGAACTTTGTCTAAAAAACACATGATTATGTTCAATAATGACATATATAAACAGATTGCGCATCTATGGGATCCTCACACCCGCTAGTTCTGGCCAATCTTTTCATTATACATTTTGAACAAGAGGTACTGCCAAAATACCTTCGAAATTGAAATTTTGAAAAACCTATGTGGATGACATTTTTATTATATAGCCACACGGAAAACAAAACTTGGACAATTTCCTCGTATAACAACATTCACCATAGAATTCAATTCACTCATACACACTGACCGATATCTCAATGCAGAATCATATCACCATCCTTTAGGCAGTAGTCAACACACCAATATTAAGATCTCTTCGTTTAACAGAACTAAGCACGAATTATGAATAAATAAAACACATCTCAACAGCTCTAAAATAGACAACTCAGCTTTATTCTTCGCCATCAAGCAACGGCATATAGCATCAAACTCGAAGAAGCAAAAGAAATACCACCAATACAAAATCTCAAAGTACGCGGTATAAAAGATACCCTAAAAATCGAAAAAGCGAAATAACTGACTAAAGGAGATAATGCTTTAATATTCCAGCTACATGGAAGACAGTAAAAAGATCAAAAAACGAAACAACAAGAAAAACCAAATACATCGGAGATAAGTATTTAACAAACAAATATACCACACTTTGTGGAGAGGAGGAGCCTGTGAGCTAGAAGTGAGCCAACGTAACAAAATTCGGGAGAAAACAAAGATCACCAAATGAGATTTTGGTGAAATGTCGTGAAAACGATATATATATATATATATATATATATATATATATATATATATATATATATATATATATAATATTCCAAACTAGAGTTATTGGGGATGCAGTCTGTTTAAATTTGTAGGCCTTGGTAAGAAGAAAAACCCTTTTTTGATTCTATGAAGCTTGCGAGAATTAATTTATCTCTTCTTCAGAACATCTCTACAATTATTAATTAAACAGTTAGAGTATTAACCTAACTTATAATTATGAAGTAATTCACTAAAGTGGTTTCAATATTAAACAAGTACACCTTTGAAAAACAGGGGGAAAACTCAACATTAGCACAATTTAACTGTATTTAGAGGCATATTTTGATGAAGTTGTAAAAATTTATTGAAATTCTAGAAAGTTCGAAAACAACCACTACTTGACTATTCCACCATTTTATAGTGACACCTTCCATGTGTCAACCGGAAAGTGCAGTGGGAGGTGTACGTAGTGGGGGCAAATACGGATCTGTAAACAGTGGCGTAGTCAACCAAGAGATTGAGCAAAAATAGAAAATAAAGTTAAGAAATTACTTGTTTGATATTTTTTACATAATATAAGAGAATTTAATAGAAAACCTATTCATCTGGAGATGGACTGTCCAGGAGGCTCAAACACTTTTTTTTTCAACTTTAAACTATAACCGTAAATGGCACTCAGACTCTAGGTGTCACTTTTTTTATTCATGGTGTTACTTTCCTTGTTAATGTTTTCAAAGAAGAGCCTTTTGTGATAAGCAGGAACTCTTTCCAGAAGCTCAGTGCTATGCCAGTTAATATTGTGATCTTGATGAAAAACATGTTCAGCCAGAGCACAAGAGGGCAAACCTCTATTAATGTCACTACGATGGGAAGTGAGTCTGATTTTGAGGCTTCTGGAAGTCTGGGCTACATAAATTAATTGAGAGTTGAAACAGAAAGTCTTATAAACTGTGCAGGACATCTCGTTTAGCTGTAACAGCGTTTTGGTTTTAGAATAAATTTTAGAGGAAGTAAGTGTTTTCTAGCTATTTTAATATCTACATTTGTAAAAATATTCATCAATTGGTCAGTAAGATTTTCTATATGCCGTAGTGTGTGGAAAAACTGAATTTGTATTGTTACATTTGAAAGAGTGTTAACTGGCCTTAAAGATTGAGTATGCGACAGAGACGGTTGAGAAGGTATTTCAAAGATGTTTTCCGGAATATTGTATTTAGTATTATAAAGAAATTTTTTGATTATGTCAGGGTAAGAATTCCCAAATAGGATATCATTAAGTTGGCGTACTGCTTCTGCTCTAAAATTCTGGTGTGTTAGTTTGACATCTCTATTTTTCATTCCTAAGATGAGATTGATTTTTTATCTCATAGGATGGTACGAATGGTAACTGATTAATCTATTAAAACAGTATGGCAATAGGATACTATTGTTAGTATCTTCCTCAACTGTGAATTGAATATGAGGATTAAAAGAGTTAAAGAGTTTAAGAGCTATCTCAATTCTACCAGCAGGTACAGCAAGCAACAAGTCATCTACATATCGCTTGACGAATGGTACGTGAAAAGGCATGTATTCGAGACAATTTTTAACCAGATCATCCAGCATATAGTTGACAAAAATGGGAGAGATTTTAGAGCCCATTGGTGTTCCAAACATCTGTTTGTAATAGTTATCATTTAATACAACTACATTCCTTACCAAGGCCTACAAATTTAGACAGACTGCATCCCAAATAACCCTAGTTTGGAATATTGTTTCTTGCCTAGTCAGTTGCGACTACTTCCCCCTTTATATATATATATATATATATATATATATATATATATATATATATATATATATATATATATATATATATGCACCGACATCAAACTTCTTTGAAAATTTTGATGGCTCTTCCCAACAAAATTTCTGGATCCGTTTTTACATAGGATATCAGAAAAATAGTATTTGTAAATTAAACCATACACATTACTTTGATTTACTTACAAAATGAAATACCAACTCAATATACTCCTAATACTTCTTTGGAAAAAAGAAAATTAGAAATTAAATAAGGTAAATACTGGAAACAAACCCTTTCAAACATTTGCAAATTTATTGGCTTTCAAAGGGCAAATTACAAATTACGAATTTAATTTGCAGAAAGAAAATTATAATTTCCATTGAAATTATTCTGCGGTCAAGTGCTACTCAGCGTCGGCATTTATAAATAAGCAGCTTTAACGTAGTATTTGTTTCACGGCTTTTTTATGATTAGAAACGAATACTATATCTCTGGTCTCACTTTATAACTATCAAAAATTCTCGCGAAGTTATCACATCTTCTTTGGGTGATGTATGGAGTTTCTAATTAAAAAAAAAATATATGTTTAGCAATGTTAATTAGTTTATTTGTAGTTTATTCGTCAAATCACATCGAAGTAATATTAGCGAAATACGCTCTTCGACACATTTGTTCAAAATTTTAATTCTTTTCCTAGTTTTTCGCTTGCTTATTTAATATTTTTGCAATTTTTATTCGAGGACTTAAGAATCTGATTTCAAGGAACTTTTTTCTTTGAAATAATGCGCATAACCGTTGAGTTAAATTTACAAAATTTATTTCTCTGACACCCTCTATATCGATAAGATATTGTGTACCCTCTCCTTTGACAAGCTTTTCAACTTTTTGCAGGAAGCAAGCCAAACCATAAAATTCTATTCAGAATAAATCGAGTAACCTCAAAAGTTACTTAAAAAAGTACGGAAATCGGCAAACAACCGGAAGCCCAGCTGCCACGTAATCAACTTCTTTTTATAGTCCTTTCCATTTGCGACGTAAAAAACGAACGTCCTTTTTTGAATCTTTAGTAGATGCAAAACAGGAACCTTAAAAATCAGTATACATGTAATCTTACATATCTTAGAGAGTTATCAAGAAAATGCTCAAAAGTTCCATTTTATATCGGCCTTTCTCATTTATCTCCTAAATACCAGGCATTTTGATACTGAGCCAAGGCGCATTCATTGATATTTGGGCAGGGTCGATCGTTGCCAAGCTATCATCGCTTGTAAAATATGGCAGACGATAAAGCAGATTTTTGCAATAATATTGGCAAAGACAGAGTGCTGGAGATATACATTCGTTGTACAGACTTTCTTGTTTTTATTTTCGGAAACTATAACTAAACAGGAAAGCAAATAAACTAAACCATGGTGTCTCTCTAATATGTTGAAATATTTTTTTCCCTCTTAGTCTTGAAACAAATAGGTTTAAAGATAATGTTACGAAAAATTGGATAGACGCTAGTTCGTCAAGTAAATTTATCCGAAAACTGGTAGTCCGGGGGTCCGGGGGTCCAGTGGGTTTCCGTAGCTGATGAAGAGACATGACTTCACCAAATTTTTTTATATGTATTTTGATCCCCTGATGACGAAACTCGAGGGTAAATTCTCGAAAAATGGTTGATGATTAAAACATTCTTTTTTTTTGTAAAGGTATATATATATATATATATATATATATATATATATATATATAATAAAATAGAATAAAATATTTGGCGAAGCGGACGTGAAAATTTGTCAATCTACATGATTCTCGTATTAAAAAGTGCGGAGCACTCCAAAGTATGGAATAACTCCGGGTCCGATAGATGGCGACAGCGCTGTTTCGTCCTAATATGGGACTCGTCAGGCCACCGCAGTCGGTACAAACCATCATCTCGCCTTTGCATCGTATAAGCCATACTTATAATCAAAATACGGCAAATAAGACGACAAAGGCGACATCTCGATGGTCCACTCGATAATACAAGAACCATACAGATTAACAAAGTTTGTAAGAGAACCGTCATATGGTGGCGCGACGGTGAATTAAAACAGAAATATGTAAAATCGAGTACACGAAACGCGCTGCCCAAAAGATAGGGGTCGCATTTTTCGGTACTGGCAAGCAAGCATGCCGCTATTTAAGCAGCCAACGCCACGTGCCGCACCAAACGATCCCACCATGAGAGCATCGTTTAGCGTGTTTAAAGCCAAACAAGTAAATAAATATGTAGATAAGTTTTTGTCCGTGTAATTTAAAATAAAATAGAATAAAATATTTGGCGTTATATATATATATATATATATATATATATATATATATATATATATATATATATATATATATATATATATATATATATATATATATATATATGGCGTTATATATATATATATATATATATATATATATACGAGGTGTTTGGTACATCGATAAAAAATTTGCAAGAGGTGATAGAGAATACCATTTTGAATAATTTATGCCATATATGCTTTAGTACAAAAATGCACCATTGTCGAGTTACAGCATATTTTATAATTTTTCGGTTTTCTGGCAATTCGTGATTGAAAATTAAATTTTTATTATACTTGTATAATATTTCTGTTTGAAATATTTTTTTTCTTATTCTTTGGTTCATACTCTATAATAACAAAAAGAGGACTAAAATTAAAATAACACACAGAAAACTGTGCTCTCAAAAATTTTACTCATCTACGAAAATTCAAGTTTCATTCTTAGATTTGAGTGATGTTTTTTTCTAACGGTGAGAAAAATAGATGCATTTAATTTATTTTAAAAATAACTTTATTGAATTACCTTTACAGTGGTTTATCGAAACCCGTATCAATAAAATATTAAATCCATTAAATTCAAGGAAGATATTCATACTAACGAAATTAAAAATTTTCTCTATTTATTTTTACTTTCCTAAAATTACTAAAATCACGTTAAGTATTATTTTACGTATTATGTTCGAAATGTGAGCCATTATTTTTAATACATTTTCGGGCCCTTTTCCTCATTTGGGTAGTGATTACGCCTAGCCTCATTTCTTTCCTAAGTGTGACACTTGCTTCATTAATTCTTTCAATCAGTTGATTACGGTCCATTATTTCAGCTTCATAGACAAGTTCTTTCATATGTCCCCAAATGTGAAAATCTGTAGACGTTAAGTCTGGGGACCTCGCAGTCCACAATATGGGACCGTTTCTTCCGATCCAATGATTGGGAAATGTTTCATTTAAAAAATCTCTTACGTCAAGCCGATAATGTGCTGGACACCCATCGTTCTGGAAAATTATTCCGTCTCTTACGTTCAGTGGTATTTCATCCACGATATTCGGCATTTCATTTCGTAAAAACTCTTAAGTAATTGTCTTCCTTTAAATGTTCAGGAAATATGGCCCAATAAAAGTTCTTCCGATTTTATTATTTACACTGACTTTCTGTTTTTGTTTCTTCATGTGCGGATTTTCATCAGCCCAATAATGCAGATTTTAGAAGCTGGTGATTCCCTTCCGAGAAAATTTCGATTCATCGGACCATAAAATACTTTTTACGAAAAGTCCATCTTTCATATCAGCATTTAACGAATAATGGCAGAACAGAATTCTCCATACTGGATCACCTTCATAAAGCCCTTGAACCGGGGTGTAATGGACTGGATGTTTTCCTTCAACTTTCAAAACATTCCACACTTTCTAAATAAACAAAATAAGTTGATTTGCTACCTTTTTAGTACTCGTGGTTGGATCTGCTTCACATGAATCCAAAATTTGTTGTTCTACTTCGGCAGCTTGTCTGTCTGCATGCAAGTTTTCTCTGAAATGAAGATTATCGGTTTCGCAAATACGGCGATATGTTTTAATAGGAACTTGTACACTGGGAACTGTTTTTCAAAGAAATCGATCTTGGTACAGTCGTCGAGCTGCAGCTGCATTGCCGTCTGCTCTACCAAACATAAAAATTATATCAGCGTATTCTAAATTGGAAAAAGTAGCCATCGTTTTGTCAATAAGGCAATTTTAAATTTTGTAAGTGAACACTGAACTGGTATAAAACACAATGGCGATATTATCTGTATGACTGGACAAAAAGGCTGGTTGTTTATCTATTGGTGTTTTTATTTTGTTTATGTTTGTTTTAGAAATAACAATTACCGGCCTGGTGAACAGAAACACAAAAATTCATCTTTAAGGCGTTCAGAACATCCAATGCAATACATTAGATATTTTGCATTTTAATTAAGTGAAGAAAAAGTGAATAGAGAAAATTATTAATTTCGTTAATACGAATATCTTCCCTGAATTTAATGTATGAAATATTTTATTGATACGGGTTTCGGTAAACCATTGGAAAGGTAATTCAATAAAGTTATTTTAAAAATAAATTGACTACATTTATCTCTTTCACTGTTAGAAAAAACTTCACCCAAATCTAAGAATGAAACTTGAATTTTCGTAGACGAATAAAATTTTTGAGTGCACAGTTTTCCGTGTGTTATTTTAATTTTAGTCTTCTTGTTGTTATTATAGTATATGAACCAAAGAATAAGAAAAAAATATATTTCAAACCGAAATATTATACCAGTATCGTAAAAATTATATTTTCAATCACCAATTGCCAGAAAACCGAAAAATTATAAAATGTGCTGTGACTCGACAACCATGCATTTTTGCTCTAAGGCACATATGGCATAAATTATTCAAAATGACATTCTCTCTCTCAAAACTCTCTACCGATGTACCAAACACCCTGTATATATGAATATATTGAAAACTAGGGGTATTGGGGATACAGTCTGTTAATAAAGTTTTAGTCCTTGATAAGGAAAAAACCCTTGATTGACTCTGTTAATCTTTCGAGAATTTATTTTTCTCTTCTTCAGGACATCTCTACAAAATTAATTACAAAGTTAGAATTTAACCTAACCTATAATTATTAAGAACTCTTCAATGTGGGTTCAATATAAAACAATCAAATATATGAGAAACAGGAAAAAGAACTTTTTAATTATATTTACAGCCTTATTACAATTGGATTTTTCAAATTAAAATAATTTTTTTAAAAATCCAGATAATAAACATCACACCTGACTATTTCGCCATTTTGTCGTGACAGATGTCAAGTGACAGCTAGACAGTGGTGAATGTTAACAGAGTAGTAAAATCAATGAAAATCGGTACAGTGGCGCGGCCAAGTGTAAGGTTCTGCAAAATTACTTGTTAAATATTTTACATGATATAATAGGAGCAAAAATTGAAAATGTTTATTTATCTGGTACTGTCTAGGAGGCTCAAGTACTTTTCTTTTTCCAACTTCACGATATAGCTGTAAATGGCACTCAGATTCTCAGTGTCACTTTTTTTTATTCATAAAGTTGTTATTTTGATTAATATGAACTATTTCGAGAAAGATTCTTTTATGATATGAAGGAACTCTTCCAAGAATATCAGTATCATCCCAGTTCATAGAATGGTCAAGTTCAAAGACATGTTCAGCCAGAGCTCAAGAGGTGAAACGTCTATTGATTTCACTCCGATGGGAAGTGAGTCTGCCTTTGAGGCTTCTGGACGTCTGGTCTATGTAAACTAACTGACAGTTCGCACAAGGAACTTAGTAAACGATACAGGATAGGATCACTTTAATGTTTATCTGTTAAAATTGACCATTTGAAACATATTTTAAGTTGTTAACCCATAATTTTAAGACATTTTCTTTGCAAGCTGGGAACTCTCAGCCAAATATTACGCCATAAAATTCTTATTTAAAATTGGAATGAAGTGAGTAAGTTTTTATTTTAAATAATCGATGAATGATCCCAAATTACTTGATCATATGGATCCTGGAAGAGTAGTAGAGGCAATGCTGAACCTCCGTCCACTACACATAGTTGTATATGCCCTTAAATTGTTTCATTTGAAATCTGGAAACTTTGTTGAACATATGAAAATTCTGAATACTATTTGAATAGAATCCATAGGAAAATCGACAGACTTTAAGTCCAAAAGGACTAGAGAAAGTCCTCATCACAATCTACAAAAATAAAAATCCGACTAAATATCAGGTTCATATATATTTACATTGCCTTATTAAATTCCATCTATATTGAATCTCTATTTATATTTGTATGAAATTTCGTAATTTCAAGTAAAGAACTCTGCTAATGTTGTGTGAGGTATCATTTGAATTTATATTTTGATATATTTGTAAAGTATTTCTAACATACTTTAAAAAATCCAGAAGAGAGCGAACATTTTTTTATTGAACCAGTACAAATATTTTCTTTCAGATAGATTGAATTTTTTGTAATAAATTTAATACAAATTCGGGTACGTATTTTGTTCAGTCTTTCATCAGATATAATTATTTTACAATTTTTAGAACTTTTACTTAGTTAATGTATGGATTACAGGTGCAATAAGCGACTGTTATTTTGCTGCAAATGCTACTAACTTTCTTATTTTAATTCGATCATTATATATTTTACATCAGTCCCAAATTCCATTAAAAGTTCTAGACTTTGATATATCCAAATTTATTCTAGATATACTGATTTCTGAAAAGTGACACTATATTTTTATGATATGATGGTTAGACCATGGAATACAAGGGTTATGCGCGTAAAAATGAGCATAAGCTGTTATTTGTTAGCTACATATTTACGTTACATAAGTCTTTACAGAAAAGCTGAATATAAGGTTTTGCTGCAACTTTATTCATTTCACCCAATGAATTAAATGATTTTAATTTTTTATTCTCCAATGCCATGTTCTAATTTAGTCGTAACCCAAAAAATGCACTTCTCATCACTTTCGATTAAACAATAAAGAAATAAAAACATGAATTTGTATAAACGTATCCTAATAAAAAAAACAATAGAAGTTCAAAACGCTCGAGTATATTATTTCTTAGGGAACAAATTCATATATAAAAGTCTTCTGGACGACACTGATGCTTTTTGAAATATTCAAATATAGCCAAAGGGTTGAATATGCATATTTATTTATTTATATACCACTTATACATACATATGTACATATATTACCTACTTGATGAAAATTATATTGTATTTACTGTTCTCTCTAACTAGTAATGATAAAAAAAAATTTTTAAACATGCTATACTTCAAGATCGTTTTGAAATAATTTCTAATTGTTAAAAATATCCAATAATATTCTACTAATTTTATTTATAAAATGTGAGATCTGGTTTGGGCGCTTTTAAGTATCGATGTTATTAAACAAAATTAAAATAAATACATTTTTTACTTGTTGAGAGTAACAAGAAACACAAATATAAAAAAAGTAAACGATTGAAAATTTAGCAATGCAAAACTCATCGCTTTACAAAAATAAAAACCAGGAAGAAATCGTTTTGGTCGGTTTTTGTCTTTCATCTCGAAAGGGAGTTGAAGCTCGACAGGCGTATCGGGCTTAAAAGATTATTTGTTTTTTTTTTCTTCTCAGTTTAAAGAAAGAAGACAAACATAATTAAGCGTTTGGGGCACGATTCGAGCTTGAAAAAGTGATCGACATTGATATAGCCAATGAAGGATCATGTATAGGGCTTTTTCATATTTGGCACCACACCTAGAGGTTTTATAGATTATAATAGATGGAAAAAGAACTTTAAATACGAAAGTTATAGGATTTTTTCCATATTATCTTTTAGAATTGTTTACAAAAATAGTGATGCAGACGGTAAAAGAAATTGTAATTTTTTAAATGGAATACCTTGTATATTCCTTGCTAAAATGAAAATTCTTTTCCTCCTGATCTCAAAAATGTATAAGCTAGTGTTCGGACCAGCCGGTATTTAAATATTTGGGTTTAAATTATTAATAAACTGATATAAAGAAAAACGAAGTCTGCAAAACATCTTTCATTTCAATTTTCATTGCGACGTTTTAGTATGGTTTTGAATACTTGTTATATTGATGTAATATATTGACTAATACATATTTTGACATGGACTATCCGGAAGAAGAAAAACATCAGCTTATACTTTTTATTCGAATATTAAAAATATATCCAGAGTATAACATGAATACCTTAATATTTATCCTGGTGGCCAAGTACCATCTACTAGTACAGTACGATACACTGTCAAAAAATTTAATCAAGCGAAAAAGCAGAACTGTAGTTAGAAATGAAAAAGACGATATTTTAGTCTATTTTCAAGGTAATTTTTCATTCCAGTGTTGTAAAACAAATTATTATTAGTTGATGTAATTATTAGAAGATCCGACCAGATATATTTCCAATGCCGTATCACATTTTAATAAATCTTAGTATACAATTTACATCAGACTGCAGTTTTATAAATAGTTTCCTTATAAATTTATGCCAATGTAGAATTTAACTGACGAAAATATAATGCAGAGGTAGCAAATGCAATATTGCTTAGAAACGGTACGCCATATTGGAAAGGATGAGGAGTTTCTAAATAAAATTATTTTCACAGACCAGGCAACATTTAGGACGTCTGAGATGTTCAATAGAAAGAATAAACATTATGGGGCAATTGAAAACCCACACAAAATACTGTTCGTAAAAATACAGGGTCGGCAATCAATTCACGTTTGGAGTGGCACAATTAGAAGGCTGAGTACATTAGATATTTTTGTGGTTTTTTTTTTTAAAATAAAATTTATAATGAAACACTCCGAAACACAAAAATATTGAGAGGAAAAATTGAACGCACAGTAATATTGCCAAACCAAGACCACAGAGATTTTATTTCAAAATCTATTAATCATAAAATGAGAGAAAATATTTTTGGTAATAATCATGGAGGATATGTTGAAAATTAGATTTAAGTACATTAGATATTTTTTGTATGGTTTTTTAAAAAATAAAATTTTTAATGAAATACATGAAAACACAGAAATATTGAGGGAAAAAGTTGAACGCACGGTAATATTGCCAAACCAAGACCACAGAGATTTTGTGTCAAACACTATTTATCATAAAATGAGAGAAAATATTTCTAAATGTGGTAATAATAATTATTATCTGATGTTTTTCTTCTTTTGAATAACTCATCTTTAAATGTTTTCCACGCGAGTTTCAAAAAGTATATAAGTCAATATAATAAGTATTCGAAACCATATTAAAACGTCGCAATGAAAATTAATACAAAGCATTTGTTTTTTAGGACACCTCTTTTTTTAAATCAGTTTCAATGTAATATTCAAATAACAGCTAGTTCGATCACTAACTTATCATACATTTTTGAAATCAGGAGGAAAAGAACTTTCATTTCAGTAGAGAATATTCGGGGTGTACCACTTAAAAAATTAAAATTTCTTCTTTTTCTCAACTTTACGATGCGTCACTGTTTTTGTGAATAAATATGGAAGAAATCCTACAACTTTCTTATTTAAAGTTTTTTTCCATCTGTTATAATAAAGCCTCTAGGTATGGTGCTAAATATAAAAAAATCCTGTACGTCATATTTCCGCCCGCAATGCGACTAAAGAGAAAATTAGATTGGAATACTAAATGGGATATTGCTATAACAATGGAATAATTTTTATCAAATTATCTTGAATTTATACATCTAAATACGGTTATTTAGTTGTAACAAGTTTGTACGTAATTTATATGGAACTTACTAAAGCTTGTAAATATGCCATATATGAGAAGAAATAAAACGAACGAAATATTTAATTTTTCGTAACTAAAATAAAGTTTTTTCTTTAGCTTCCTAAGCAATATTTTAATGTAAATGCCGCTAAAAAATTACGTTTTAACTTTCCTAACTAAAAATGCTTAATTTGGACAATCTAAATGCACAAATTAAAAAAAAATTGGTCAACTATACCAAGTCATTTTTAAGAGTGTAATGAGAATTCTCTTCAGAGAGAAACCATCTCAAAACAATAAGTAACGCTGAGAACGAGACTGCCATTTCTGCTACTGTACAGCAGAAGCTGCAGAATACTTGGCTATGCGAATGCATAACATTGGTTTGCAAAAGATATATATTTCTAGAATACGTCACTTTGACGCCTTGGCAAAGGAATAATTTAGAAGAAGAAAAAATAAGAGACTTCGAATATGTCTAAATATCCCGGTCTTAGATTAGGTTAACTTATAAAAGATCTTATACGTCGAAGTGCCGTAGAGGGATAAGAAGAAGAAGCAATACCTGCTGTAAGAATGAAGTAGGACTACTTTTTCGCAGAGTTCGTAGTTCGCGTCGGTGAGAAGTCGATTACTTTATTATGTGATAACTGGTCATAAATCAGTTCAATCTATTAAACAGAGAATTGCAAGTCCCTATTAAAAATTAAAGCATAATATCGATCCAAAAAATAAATAAAAAAATCATCCAATCTAATCCCAGTTGGGATGTTGACTGTATTCAAATAAAAATATAATTTTCCCGTGAAACGGTAGGTTTCACAACAGAAATTCTAAAAAACCCAAAATTTTTCTTTATATTTTTAAGGAATTTGATTTTTATTTAATAATAAAAATGTAATTAAATCTCCTTTGAGTCACGTGACAACGAACACCAATCAAAGTGAATAATGTCACTCCATACTAACTTCATCGCTGGGACTTCATCCTCATACGGTTATTCTTTTGAGCCATTGTTACTTTCAGTTCTAACACTTGAAGTAATCATGATCAGTTCGACCTAATGACAAATAAATGCATATTCCAAAGAACCTGGTTATCAGTTTTACTTTTTTCACTTTAATCATTTCATAATTATTTTAAAGAAAACAGCCAACGTCATCGCTACGTTGCCTAGTTCATATTTTACAGTAACTTCCATGTATTTTTTTTTGAAATTTCCTTACTTTTCCCTTTGAAAATGATTCTAAGAAATTTGAAGACCTCCATGTAAGTAATTTATCAAGAATTGTTATTTCCGCAAATGATAATGCATACATAATAGTAATAATCGGTATTTATACGCTCAAACCTAAAATAAAACTACTAGTACCGGGCTTGCTGAAGCCACATTTTTCTATTATTTTCGAACGTGGGACGTGAGTAAATAACTTTTCAGATGTTTTAATGGTAGTACTTGTACACTGAGGCATCGGCACAATAGTTAAAATAACTTAGAACTCATCTTATATCACAAAAATTACGAAAAAAAAATTATATATCCTTGTCAGCTTACCAGTGTGACGTCACATCGGTCAAGTGACAAGTATTGGCATTTTGGCTGGATATTTTAAAGGGAATGTAAAATTTATGATTTTTTAAAGTACTAGTTCTATTAAAGAAAATTTTTAAATATTTTCGACTATATTAGGTACTTATACATGGTTTTAAACACTTTCCCAAAAATAGACAACATCCCAATTGTCAAAAAATACTCCTCTACTTACTTTAATGCACAAAAATTATTGATTGGCAGGTTTGATTTTAGAGGAACATTTTTTGGTGAGGAGATATATGTAGTAAGTAGAAAATATTAATTAGTTCGATTAAAATAATGCACAATTGTGCTCAAAGGAACGCTGATTAAAGTTTTTACCGTTATCGAGGTCTTGAAACTTTTGATATGTGAACCCTTAGCATCACAGTTTCAGTAGTACGGTTGCGTTGTATCAAAAATTGAATCCACAGATAAACCTATGACTCCAGTGTCTCAGGAGAGCATATATTATATTCACTGACATTTAATTTTTATTTCCTTACACAGAAACTTGCATATAAACTTTCAGCTTGTTCATTCTTATTTGAGAAATATAACTTGTAAGAGTGTTAGCAATGTGTGAGCTGGATTTGCATATCGCCTACACTAAAGAATATAATATGTTATGCCTCGTAATGCATTATGAAAGTCAGGTCCCTAGATACACTTTCTTCCTGACATTATAATATTAAAGGATGTCTTGTCTAAACTTGCTTTAATGAATTTGGAGTTAAATGATGCATAAGCTGAAGTAGCTTAATTGGATTAGAGCTTTAGGGGCTTTTGATGGGTTTATCCCGTGAAAACAATATCTAATTTTAGTATACAGGATGATATGGATACCTTAGAAAATGGAGAGATATTACTGCTAGATATAACACCTTACACGTTTTCATACCATATCTGTCCAAATTGAGAACTGGATGGTTTAAAATGGAAGAAAAATATTTAGCTATTTGCCGTCTTTAAAAAATGCAGAGTAAACGTAAAAAAATATTGCTTTTTACCGACTTTTATGCTGTATCTCAAATCTATGTGGTTTTTAAGTTTTATATTTTATTTTTAATATAATTTTTAAATCATTTTATAAGTTTTTTTGGGTATAAATTTTTGTTTTAACCTATGAATTCCTCATTTTCATTTTTTCCCGTATATGTACATTTATGGTTTTGTATAGTGTGGTACATTAAAAACATAGAATGTATAGAACCTGCCATAGACACTGGTGGATGAAAAAATAAAAGTCTTTAAAAATTGAGTTAGTATGAAACAAAGTAGTGTAGTTTAAATAATTTAACATAAAGAAGGTAGTAAATTTTAAAAATATAGCAGTCAAAACAATATATATATATATATATATATATATATATATATATATATATATATATATATATATATATATATATATATATATATATATATATATATAACTTACTGTGTGAATTATTTATAAAGAAAATTCATACGTCGACTTTGGTATTAGCAAACTTATCAATAACACGCTGATTGAAATCAGGTAAGCTTTCGATAAGATCCATTTCTTTAGAAAGCAAAAAGTCTTTCTGGGCTTACAGTATTCTGTAAAAGCGTTTTTAGCCTTTGAGGGTAGAAAAGAACCGTTCTGCTTAAACCGATGTCATCGGAATAGTAATTAAAATTTTTAAAAGTTTTAGAACTTAACTAAATGTCTTAGTTCGATGTTTTGCGAATGATAGTCATAAAGAACAAGAAGTCCCGAAATTTCCTCTTGATATACAATAAACTTTGCTGGTAAAATTTCATTTTGAATGGTTTTTGACGTACCATTAAATACCGATGCTTTTTTGAAATGTTGTTTCAGAGCATCACCTAACTCAGCACTAAAATCAATTAAACCTCGAAAAACTCCGGGATTAGAGGAAGACGTAGAGTCATCATGTCCTCGTAACGCGTGTTCGAAAGCTCCACAGAAACGCACACAATTAATTATAATGTTTAAAATGTATCGATTATGCCTCACTTTTTCATTGTGGAGTTCAATATTTTTTCGATAAACCCTGCTTAATTGAGCAGCTACGTTAACAGTTCCAAAAACTGTATATTGCAAGACATTTTTTATATGTTTTGCCGACCACGTATGATTTTTAATGCCGTCCCCCGAATAATTTAAGTCGGTAAAACCTCCTTTTGTACAAGAAGTTTCTTTTTCAAATAATAAACAAGAGAAACAAAATAGGTCATTTTTAATTTGTTAACCACAAGGCAACGTATGTTTATTATAACGGTCCGGATTAAACGTCCTAGTAAAAGTTATTTTTTTGCTAGACACGGACTAGAAGAACAAACGGCATGGTTAACGATTTTCTACCCCAAATGAGGCGTTTGATGCATTCAAAAATCAAGTTTTAGGGACATCATATTCACAGTGGCAAAAATGCTTTTGGAATTGTTTCAATCGTCTATTGATCATGGTTTTGGTTTATTATTTATATAAAAAACTATCCTCGTAAACATTAATTAAACTTGAATCCGGGGTATAGATTCTCTAGACTTTGGATATCGTGAACCCAAGTTTCTTGGCCTCCGGGTGTCTTAGATAGGGGTTTTTCAGGCGGACGTTATTTTTCCGATTAATCTGTTAAGGAATTACTTTCAAAATTGTTTCGGGATTCTGGATATTTTTCTTACTTTCCGCGATTAGAAAATTACTATAAATATTTTGGGCAAACATCTTGTTACGACGAAAGAGAGAGATAATTAAAATTAATAAATACTTAAATGCTGGGATGCAAACGTGGTTATGCCTAGGCTAGCATGCCGGAGATTGGGGGGGATTATATATATTTAAAGCGTCACCTGTTTTTAGGCCCGTCGGTAAGAAGAAGCGATGATGTTAGTGAAAACAGGAAACAACCAAATCCAAAAATAAAACACCCCGAAAATAATTAAAATCTATATTTAACAATAAATAGAAAGGATTCTGATTTACAATCTATGTGAATTTTAACTTAATCTGAAAAAAATATGTGACTATTTGCTACCTAAATTCCAACAAAAAAACAAGAAACAATGAACAACAACACTATTACTAGTATGACGTCATCGGCGCCAAACGCCAAGTCGGTTAGTTTAGCTCCACCTTTAGACTGGAAAAGCGGCGCTGAATAACGTCACTTTTGTTTTCGTTCAGATGTTTATATCTATTTCGAAAGAATAACGTATCTAGTAGGCCGATTAAGACTAAAATAATTAAAAGTGATGGACTATTAATATGTTTATGTATATTAAAATGATGTTTTTAATTACCTTGTTTATAAGTATACCTTATAAGTGTCCTGTAATTGCTCGCTGAAAGTCTTATTAGTTCCCAATCACAGGGGAAAAAATGAAAGTATATTTTAAAATCGGTAATATCACTGTTTATTATGAAGTGCTAATACCTGAAAGGCAGTTTTGTCATGAAATCCAATCACTTTCGGCAAGCTGGATAGCCGATGGCCTCTATGGGAGCAGTAATGTGTTATATGCCTGCTCTGGCATGCAATTCCAATCTTAAATACAAATCTAAAGTCCCCGTATAACAAAAATTGTTTGTGGTATGTACCTGATTGTCTTTAAGGGTGCATCAAGTATTAAAAGTCACAAAGATGGTTAACTTCTTAGGTGTGATCACTTTCACTACGGTCTATTTAACCAAAAACGAATACAATAAAAACTTTGTTTATTCTTACTATCTGCCAAATGATGCTTAACACACTAAACTATGGTTCTAGCTGCAAATAGGAATAGAAGTAGTATTGTACTCTTAGCAAATCAGCAAAAAAACTCTGATTTCTGGGTTTCTGCCAGTTTTCACAACCAAGCTTGACCCAGACTCTCACTACTAACGCTTCTAGAAATCTCAAGAGCGCCAAAAACAAAAGAAAGAAAACAAAAGATTAACTACACCCTTGATTAAAGGGGCAAAAGTAGAGTGTTTCATGTATTTGTAGGCACACTTGATTTTTTACAAAACCGGTTTTTGATGTGACAGGTGAATAAACTTTTAGCTTCTTTTTATTTAATATTTATTAAAGAGACTACTTGATGAAAATAAGGAATTTGTTTATGGTGAGTATTAGCTTTATTGTTGGTATTATTAATATAAATATTTATAGTTTTGTTCGTAAAATAACAAAACTGTAACAATCTGTTTTCTTCTAAAATTCTTCTTTATAATACTCTACATGTTTTCCGAATAGATTTTATCTAATTAAATAAATTTCATATTAACTTATATGTTGAGTACATAAAGAATTATTAAAATGAGAAATTTTCCGAAATATTTATTCCTGTTGCTTTATAATTTTACTGTGGTTAAGATAAAGATATAAAAAGATCTCTTAAATTGCACAGCCACAAAATAGATCGTACACCATAAATCCTTCCTCCAGTAAACAAATAAAGCTCAAAGGATTCTTTTTCCTTTTTTCTTTGTTATTTACAGCCCGTCTCGTTTAGATCATGTTCAATCTCGGGAGTTTTTCGATATTAAGCCGGGACGTGGCCAAGATATCATCGCCTGTGAAATACTATTGTGTCAAAAGGGCTTTTCGCTACAATGGTAGTAAGGTTTGATTCGGTGTGGGATGTTATTAACTCCTTTTTAGTTGATGACGTTTCATTTTCCGTAAAATTGCTTTCTCGTCAAATCTGAAGGATAAAAGCATTGTAATAATTTCCGAAAATAACAAAATTTTGATTTTAAGCCATAAGTAGTAGACCTCTACGGTCTGCGTTACAACATGTTAGCACATATAAATTGTAAGTAATTTGTTTTAGTGCATATGGTAATTAACCAACCTTCATATAGATAAAAAATTTTCATTTTAAGTGTTTATTATTTAAGGTGTTTTCGCTGGACCTCAAAATAGGCTCTAACTTTGGAATAATTTCAAAACTGCCAATCTTCAATTTTCATATTAATCAGAAATTAATTCATGTTTTACGTTTTCATAAATCCTTAGGAACGTTAATAAATTACAAGTTTTACTATATATTTTTAAATTCTTACCAAAAAAAAAATATATCGATAAGAATTCGATTTAAATAGAAAGGTAAACGAAATAAGTACTTCGAAAACATAATATGCAGAAAATAAAAATAAATATCTACGCCTCTGGAAATGTGCAAACTGAAAAATGGATCTTTAAATCGCAAAATTGTCAACAAAATACTAAAGCACTTCTATCGAGATATTATTCTAAGTACCAAAAAAAAAAAAATATATAGTTAAGCATGCTAAAATATCACCACTCTTCTTATCTGTGAAATATAATTCCGAGCTCCGTTTGTCGCTGTGACTTTTATAACTATATGCTGAAAAATTCACCATATAGTGTTTACTCTTTTTTGTTAAACGCTGTCACTTTTTACTTATAAAAATGTTAATAACCATTTGTAATACAATCATTTGTTTGTCCCATATAAAATAGGTGTCACTGAAAAAGAGCTACAAACTAAGCCATTCTATAGAGAAAAAATAAGTGATTCTGTGACAAAAATACTATCAGGATGCGAACTATGCTATTACACTAAAAACAATCCATAGTGATGTTTTCTACTTTTTACTATGATCTATTAGTTTGTTATATACAATTACATCGATTCAATCGGATCATTAGTAATGAAGGAAAATAGAAAAGATCGGTAAATTCAGTGTATGTAGTGTACTCGAAAAACGTAATGAACGTGATTGCGCACTAGAAATATCCATAATAGGGTTATTTTGTCGTAATTGATGATCCTGTAATTTGTGATCTCCATAAAGAAAAGATGATTCAAGGTAGTGTGTGGATTGTTGACTTTGATTAACATTTTCATGAGAATTATAATTTAAAATTAAATTTAGAAATTCAGTTACTGAAATTATGATTACTCATTTGGTCATGCGCGACTCCCTGGGGGGGGGGGGCGTAGATATCCCACCAATTGAAGATTTCCTTTGCCTTTCTTTGACATGGTGCAAGTACCAGACTACTAAGTAACGGCAGAGAATTTTAAGTTTTTTGAGTGAATGCTTAAAAATAATTTTATGCACGTGTGTATGGAGAATTCAGAGATCTGCGTTCTTTAATAACTCATTAGATTTTGCTAAAAAAATCCTTTTTTTAAGGAGGGTGAAGGTAGTGCCGGATTCCTACCGGCTAAAACCCCCCTGGACTTAAAGTCCCCACGATTCTATTTCCGTTGACTGTAGTGAAACTACAATCAATAGAAATTCGCAGTGAGTTTCCTGCGGTTTCCGGGCCGTAGCTTTTACAAATCGCCAGTCATCACAGCATTAGTGTTCCCGCTCCAGGCGGCGGTGCACCGATTGCTTCGCACTGCCTTACATTTCGCATACAATGTAAGGTTGGTCTCTATCCTACTTTCATATTTCATTTCTCTTACCTTTTTAATTGAAGTTCTAGTCCTTAGTTCCAGACCAAGAAACTTGATTTCTAGTCACCAGTGATGCAATCCGTTTGAGAATTGCTCCGTCTCATGCTGCATCATGGTCTCGCAAGCTTCTTTCTTCTACTATATTCTCGCATTTTTATCTTCCTAATGACTTCGGGTGAGGGATTTATCGTCTCTACAATCTTCTCGAGCGGAACTACGGAGTCAATGCAGATCTAATTGGGCACTTAATGCCCTTTTGCGTCTTCTCGTTGTTCTTCCTTTTCTAGGTTATGGAACCTTTTAAGGTTATGTCTCGCCCAAGGTGCATAAGCGTCATAGTAATCAACGCCGCTCAGTGGGGGATTGTCCCATCTAAATCTGGGTCGTCGTTATTTTTTTCTCTCTTTTTTCTTCTGTGATGACACCGAAACCATTTTGTCTTCTCTCTTCTTTCTTCATGGCTACCCAGCTCCGTCAATTTATCCTTCGTCGAGTCTCTTAGCAGATAGACAATTAGGGGCGGAAGCGATTTAACAAAACTTTTTTTCGTATCGTTGTTGCTGCAGTGATATAGCGCCTGAGTATATTGGCTTTCGATTTGTACGGATTTTCAAACATTTTTAAGTATTTCTTTATGATTTTTAAGGCCTTGTATGCTGTTCATGCAACAGTATACAGGCATACAACTTCTCTTGGCAGTCGGTCATGTTTGCTAGCATATTTCACTTATGTTACAGATTTTTTTGTTAGGATCGTAGAATGATACTTCTACTTTCAAAACCTTTTTACAAAATTAAAATCAGACCATCCATGATACATTTAAAAGAAGTGCATTAAAAATTTCGAATGGCAATTGTGCAAATGCTAATGAACCGGCAGCGCTTGGTTTTGGCACACAGAAAGTACATATAAATTACTATTATTTCGCAAAGGCCAGCGCTACAACTTGAAAAGTGATGGATATATAAATGAATTTTACTCGATCCGGGGCTCTTTTTTGATTTTATAAGCAACAATTAATTAAAAACGTGACTTATTGATTGTGTATAACAAATCAGTTGATGATGGTAGAGAGTGGAAAACATAACAAAGTATCACTATACAGTGTGATGGCACAGTCGGTATCCTCGTAGTATTTTTGTCACGAGAAAATCTCTCTTGATTTGCCTAAACACCGAACATTAGTGACATGGTATGCGCGGCATCCTCTTTCTTTCTTAATCTGAACGTGAAACATATTTCTTAATATTTGATGTATTTTTTTGAAAATAGTAGAAGAACGGCAGTCATTCTCTAAATCATGGGTTGTAATATGTCATTAAAACTACATTTTCTAAACAACAATTGAGATTTTCCCACAAAATGTGGAAAATGCAACTCAAATATGTTGGTTGACTTCTGCTGGATTCTCATAAGAGGAACCGATACCGTTGTAGTTATAGAGCTTGTTTACAAAAAAGACATATCACTTGAACATTTTTTAATTTCCTAAAAACAGCGAAAATGTAATTTAATATTATTTTTTAAATTCCAAATCCTTTTATCTTAGAAAATTACGAGAGCTAAACAAATTTGAAATTCATATTTTGATTTACAAAACAAAGTGCTCAGTGGAGTACTCTGTACAAGCCGCATTATACTCATGACTAACACCCATTGTCTATGTAGACATATTTCAGAATAAGGAAGTTATAAGAATATTTTGATTTAGTTACACAAGATTTTTTGACAAAATATCTAAGTGAGTCTATATTTATTCTCCTTTCAGGCAGTTAAAGAAAATATTATATACAAACAGTTTATTTCCTGCAAATATAACTCGGGTTCTCTCTATACAACTATCTAATGGTCTCATCAGTAGAGCTGTATCGAACCAAGAGTAACATTCATAGAAAACAAGTGTCTATATAAAATATAAACTTCGAGACATGTCGGCAGGGTATTAAACCCGACGATTCTTCGATGCTAGACCGAAGTGGTACGAAACTTAAAAATTAAGATTCCAGTCAGAAATAAATAAATGTATTTTCTGCCGATAGTTCATTTTTTATGTTTCACACGCACTATTCCGATGTTAGAACTCATTTAACTGGCAATATTTTTCAGTTTGGCATCAAAAAGTTAGCGGGTTTAATATCCTGCCGACATGTCTCGGGACTTATATTTTATATAGACAGTTGTTTCCTGCGAATGTTGCTATTGGTTCACTACAGCTCCACAAACGAGACCATTAGGTGGTCGAAACGTGTATGGAGAGAGAACCAGAGTTCTATTTATTATTTCCTGTAACTGTCTGAAGAGAATAAATATAGGTAACTGATTAAACATGACAGTAAATAGATTTATTTATTTCTTACTGAAATCTTAATTTTTAAGATCCGAAAAATTTCCAGGAAGAAAATGTTTTAAAATGCAATTTTTAAGTGCTAACCCTTTCGAAATTTCAATTGTTTCGAATCGATTTTTAGAAAGAAGATATAATCACACTAAGTTTCTTTTTTCTATATATATATATATATATATATATATATATATATATATATATATATATAGAAAATAATCAATAAAAATATTTTAAAGGGCGGAGAAGACAATCAAAATTTAACAATAAAATTTATTATCGTTGATCCAAAAAGTCAAATAAAAGATAATTTACAATTATCTTTCTTTAAACTATATTCAAAACCATTTTTTTAATTTGCCTAGTCATAATTAAGATTTTTTTTTCAGAATATTTCCTAGTTTTGGTTCTCATATGATAGTTTGTTACAATTTAACAAGCTTCCTGTTTATATCTTATCAAATAATATTTGTTTTAGATGGAAAATTATTCACATGCACTAAACTGAAAATACTTAATTATTCAGCTTATCTTTGCAGGGTGAAACTATTAAAAAAGAACATCGTTTTATTATTATATATTTTTGCTTTCGTTAAAAATGTTGCATTGTTTACATAACAAAAATAGAGGAATATCAAATGCAATTTACACAATATTTCATTTCATAGTCTGTACTCCACCAATATGTCTTCGTCATAATTTCTCTTCTGAATGTTTTCCGCAGATGTCATGTATCAGACGCGCCGGAACCTCAGCAATTCATTATAGTTACATTATAAGGTTTATACACAGCATACAATATTTCATGATGCATTAGAGGATGTATTTTTGTACTTTTATTTTACATCCACAAAGGGTGCTTTGTCTAAACAGATTGTATAGCATATGCTGTATATTCCGGCATAGTTGTATTTTTTATACAGGGAAACTCGGGCTAACTGTACATAGCCTAGTGTTTCTACTTAATTGAGCAAATATATATCTGCCATGGAAAAGTTATGTTAGCCTCTCATAATCAAGATACAGTGTGTTTTACTAAATTTATCTAAATATTCCTTTACAGGTATTTCCCAAAGTTGCTAGCTGGTAGTACCCATAAGTGAATAATTGTGATTTGCAGGGGCAGACCAGAAAAAAATGCATATTTTAAATTATTTTTTTTTTTAAATAAAACACTGTGTATAATTTTTTATAAAATTTAATGACATGCTTTAAAACTGAATTTATTTTGTTGTCGCAGTTATTCTTTCTATAGACGCAGTAACTCTTTCCTTAAATATTTTTTAAGTAAAGTCTTTTTATAATCTTTGATTTTCTCCATACCAAATATTAAATGTTTTTTTTTACACAAATTGAGAATTACACGTAGACTCAAAAAATTAATTCATATACGTAGTGATGAGAAATAACTCAATAGAATTTTTAATATCCGAATTTTTCATCCTTAAAATATTATTTTTTAGTGAACTAGACTGAAGTGCCAAGGACAGTTTATGATTTTTGAAAAGAGTTTAAAAAATATTTTTATTTATTATTTTTCAGCCAAATCTTAGTTCTAACACATTTATCATGTTTAGTTACTTAGATAAAACCTTTTTTTCTTAAATAAAACATAAAAAACTAGAATAAGTTGTAAAAATCGTTTGATTAAATGATGCCATGCAATTAGAAGCTCCAGCCTCTCAAAATGTAGAAAATGTCATATAGGTACAGAGTATTTTACACAAAATATTTAAAAATGTGTATTTTGTTGAATTTATGTGATTTGTCCGACTACTTTGTATACTTGAAATCTACAAAAAATATTAGTATGTAGAATTTATATACATATACATATATACGCGGATCCAAAGGGGGGGGGGGGGGCGGTGAGGTGATCGCTCCTCCAAGAGCTTTGAGTTCAGGAAAATAGACCCGATTATATTAGGAATGTGTATGCTGCTGACATCTTCCTCCCACGTCGACAACTTGTTTATTCTTGCGATCGCCCCCCCCCCCCCCTCTAAAGCTTCGAATTCGAGAATGTTGCTGACATCTTACCACCCCCCCCACCGTCGACAACTTGCTTTCGCTTGTCATACGGTACTTTTCTCCCCCCAAAGAGAGAGGCTGTATCCGCCCCTGCATATATATATATATATATATATATATATATATATATATATATATATATATATATATATATATATACATACATATGCGATATTTTTTTAACTTTAGACACTTATACAGGGTCAAAAACAAATAAACTTTGCATCACATGTAAAAAAATTTGTTGTTGTAATAGCTCTATTTGGATTTTGTAGAAGATCACACATTTAATATGGCGCTACTTTAAACAAAATATGTCTGGTGAAGCATTGTCAAATTTAAGAAGTTTTATGTAGGTTGCGTTCAATCTTATTTGGCAACAGTGGTGCATTTTACAAAAAATACAGCTTAAATTTTGCGTATGGGCTAAAAATTGTATTTAGAAAAACTTTCCTTAATAACTTTTTTCGATATTTTGAGATATAACTACACTATTGATTTTTTTTGGGAAAAAATTAAAATTTGATAGATAGTGCTAATCACGTGACTATTATTTTTTGGTTAATTTTCATCTCGCTCGAAGCAGCCAAAGTCAAATTTCGAATAAAGTTATTATTTAAAAAAAATCCAGGATGCGGACTTTACTGGCCATGCTGTATATATCTATATATATATATATATATATATATATATATATATATATATATATATATATATATATATATATATATATATATATATATGTACTTATTTTTGTTTGTTTTTATTTAATATTTTTTGGGTATAGGTATACCTATATGTCTATGTATATTTCCAGTATACAAAGTGTCTCAATATAGTCCGAAAACCTAAATTTAACAAACTGCACATTTTTGAATATTTTCCGTAAAATACTCTTTACCTATATCACATTTTCTACATTTTGACGGGCTGTAACATCTAATTTTATGTAAAATATCATTTAGCAAAACGGTTTTTGTTTTATTTCAATTTTTTATACGCTATTTAGGTAAATGACAGGTTGTATTTAGCTAACTAGATAAGGCAAATGTATTAAAACCTCTTGCTATCAAATTTTATCTATTTTTATTTCTTAATTTTTTTTTTGAAATTTAATAAATCTAAGTTATAGTAAATATAAGAATCATGGGCTCTGTTTTTCTGGAAAATCGTCCCAAAATGCTAGAAATTTCAAATAGTAAAAAACTGATGGTGTAACCTTCTATTTCCCGTAAAGTGCAAATATTCGGGTTATTTTTATAGTGCTTCGATTGGACCTGTTCCAATATTAAAAATATACCTGTCTATTAATATACCAAACAATTAATGTTACTAGTTACTACAGACGTTACCCATATTATGCTGATCTTGTTTTTGTAGTCAAAATAATATTTCGTAATTTTGTTTCATGACCGAGACACATTACGTTGTCGTTGGCATTAAATTTATAGTATTTTAACCATTAGTTTTCCTCTGCTCAAATGGTATTATAGTTTTGTTTATTTTATTGCTTACAGCACGTAACTTACTAATTTACTTTTTTATTTTCAGGTAAGTTCTTTTAACAGTCTTAGAAGCTATGTAGTAAGTATTAATTTAAGTGTATTTCACAAAGCGAACGTGAATTTTTTTCCTTTATTTTTTTGAACGAGAAAAATATTTTTATCTTATTTCATTTGGAGGGCTAGTTTTGCTCCAAACTGATAAATCTGAAATTTTCTACTCATATTCTACAAACGTTTGAAATGTGGTTTTGAATGAATGAATCAATAAGAGTGGTGGGGTAATATTCAATGCTTAGAATTTGTTGGGCCCTTTTACATCCCACTAAGACCGAGTCGTTCGAGGCCGATCATATTTGCTTATACTAGCAGCCTCGTTACTTGACCTTGCCTAACTAACAATCCGTTGAGTCCTAGGTATTCCTTAAAAATACAGTTAACAGTTCTATTTTCCTCGAAATACCATCTGCATGTTAGGTTATTTATGACTTCAAACTCATGAAGATGGTCTTGCAGGTGACAATGTCCCTTCCTATTACGATTCGCAGTTTTTCTCCAAGTAACTATTTCAGTTCTCTCTTATAAACAATAATTGGAAAATTTGTAATGGGTTGGGGTCCGTAAGATTCTACCTCACCCCATCTTAGCGAAACGATCCAATTTCTCGTTTATGTAAATTTTCTAATGACACGGGACCCACATAAATCTGATTATACAGAGCCGTCTTTAATCAGATTATCAAGTACATTGATTGCACTCAGATACCAGTTATGAAACTGCGACATTGAACCTCAGGGCCAATATTGCAGCCCTACTCTCCCACCATATGTTAACAGCCTTATTTGTATTCATACATCTCTCACGTTGCTTGCTGTCCAAGAGAGTACAATTCCCTGACTCCCGTGCTCTTACCGGACACTTTAGCTCCATTTCTTTCATCCTTTCCATGAAATATATAACCTTATCATTATTAAACTTGTTTTTAAAATAACTAACCGATAAACAAATAATTTCCCAAAACTTTTTAAACTGTTCCTTAAAAATTCCAAAACTGCTCAGCAAATTTTGTAGATTGTAAAACATTATTATTAGAAATCGATTTACTAATAAACGATGTCCATAGATGGGGTCTTATTTTTACGAAAACTTTTAAATTTACTTATTTCAAGCCAAATAAGTTCTAATTTGTCCTCAGCACATTTTACACCAAATCGATTGATGTGCCATCAAGTACTTTACGAACTTGGAGTAAAAGAAAAATTATTGTATTTAAAATCATGGCCCATTTTTAGGGTTCAGTGATTTCGTTATATGCGTCTGCCCGTATATCACAGCTTTATAACTTTAATTGCAATGAAATTTTGGAGGTATATGATTTTCATTAGACTGGAAGTGACATTGTAAAAAAATAGAAAGTAACGCCCCCTGTGCAAAAAGTAGGCATGAATATTTTTTTGTTCATCCCTTCAAGTGGGCATTAAGGTCACTAGATAGGTCTTCAAAAAATACAAATATATATTCTTTTTTGTTTATTTGCTTTATTTTCGAAATATGAGCCTTCAATGTATTTTTCTAAGGTAAATTTTAAAAATCTGAAAAAATTTGGTGTAACAATTCTTATTTATTATATTCAACTAACATTATCACGGGTAAGTTATGTTCACTACAACTATCGCATTATTTTAGGAGCGTAACTTTTGGTGAATGTGCAGGGCAAAGCAGGGGGGTTAATCAGATATAAATGTTGTTCATTTATACGGGGTGTAGATTGTATGACTTTTTGATATGGACGCGAGGATTATCAACGGGGGTGTTCTTGTACTTCCATGAAGTTGGACCAGGTTTTTAAATATAAATATTTTTTTTTATTTTTTTTGAAAAGGGAATAAACTATTTTTCAAAAAGCCTAACGAGAAAGAAGGAGAGAGGTATTTCAATTTTTGTTTGAATTGTTGATGATACTGTCGCATATGCACGTCTGTCGTTTCCGGAAATTTATTCATGGAGATCGGATTTTCCGCGAGAACACCACGAAGTACATTTCGATCGAACGCGAACTACGTATAAGAACTGTGATTGACTTGCGTATCTGGAATTTGGTCATTTATGGTATGAGTTTGTCCCGGTATTACGTGGTCCCGACCTTGAAATAAAGCTTGGATGCTATTTAAGAATTGTTCCATTGGAGAAATTAAAGTGTTGGGATTTAACTGAGTATTTGGATTCATTTCATATTCATTATGAGTGTAGAATCCTGTTAGGTCTGGCGCGACCCCACGAGGCGCCGCAGAGGTCCCACCAAAACCACCCGGACAGCCTGAAATGCAACCCGCCTCATCAGACCGAGACGAACTGTGAGAGAAGAGATTGGACATGTTTAAATAAATTATTTTACCTCTTAAATTGGAATGTTTTTGTATAAAAATACGAAAATCACGGAGGGCTTAATATATGAGAAAAATTAAGTATATGGAATTTGGGTTAGATAAGAACTTGACCAATATTTACTTTGAATAGTTTTTTATTAGACGTGAGCTCTTATAGAATTTTTTTGCAATAAAAGTTTTTAACACTGGGACTCTTAACTTTTGTGTCGAAATTAAAATGTAGTGTTGGGACTCTTAATAAAATTTCCGAAATTCAATTATTCCGAAAATTTTCGTTTTTGTGTTAAGCGCAAACTAAGGCACGTTTAGTGTTCTTAGATCCGTTAACGATGTCACTAATTTTCTTTTGACAGAAAATTATTTGTCGCAATCGGGATGTCTAAATCGGGTATGTCGCTATCAGGTTTCCTTTACGCAATTTAATTTCCGCAAATTCTTTTATTCGTAGAAGCAGGCGCGTGAATACTCCGTATATTAATTTCAATCAGTTCCGCAACAACTTTGAAAAAAAAATCGGCATGGAAAGGTTTTTAGAGAAGCTTATTTTTTTTCCGACGGCACTGGAATTTTACTAAAATTTGTGTTTCACGGTTTTTATTTAGTTGAAGACTTTACTTTGAGGTTCCTCCCCTAGCACTGAACTGTTATCAGTTACTAGAGTTCGCCTCTAACCAATTTCCGCCCAACAGATGATGTTTCCTGGCCTTTCTAGTACCGCAATATTCTTATCTTTTTTCTTGAATCGAATTCTTGATCGTCATATTAGGACAACCAAGAACCTCTCTTCTCAAGCCGTCATAAGCAGAGCGGCCTCCCTCGTTGCATTAGCGTAAACAGCTTAGTGATCCTCTTGATGCCGAAAGGGGCGCTCCAGGAAAATCTCTAGGAAATTTAAAACTCCCTCTTCGCGTATTGATCTGTTGAATTTTTTCTTCTGGAAGGGAAACTGACAATAATCTCTTGCCTGATTACCGACTAGTGGCCCACCTATTGAAGATTCTCTGTGCCTTTCTCTGACGTAGTGCAACTGCCAGACTAATCAGCAACGGCAGAGAATCTCACGTTTCGCCTGAGTAAATGCTTCAAAAGACTTAGATACTCGTGTACGCGTATGTAAGAAATTTGAGAGATCCTTGCTCTTTCAAAAACAATCAGATTCTGCTAACGAACAGTGACATCGGGTGCTATTTATACTTTCTTGGCACTCCGTCGGGTCTTTTAAAAGAAACCAATCAGCGCTTAGCGCGGTCCGCCAAAGCTTTGTGTCTGCGCCGCCGTCCGTGTTGGTGTCTATGCGCCGTTTCCGCCTACAACATGCAGTTTATTTCTCGGAATTCCAACCGTCTTTATACGTTTATTTTATTTTTATGATTTTTAGGTTCTTGTAGATTGAATGCTATAACAATACCTAATTGATTCAAAATATAGGAGATGTTTTTAAAAAAATGTTAAAAATGGAATTTTCGTACATTCGCTGAATAGCTCTGTCAACGTTTGTTTAAGGTCTTCTGTATTTTCAGTTATGAGGACGATGTCATTAGCATATATAAGATGGTTTAGACGTTTTCTATATATTAAAATCACACACGTCCAGGTTTTTATTATCATCTTTTAAAGCCAAGGTAAATAATTTTGGCGATAATGTATCACCCTATCTTACGTCTCTTTTAATTTTAATAAGATTTATTTTTCATGAATATGTAGAGTCGAACTGGCGTTATCCTATATGTGTTTTATTAGATTAGATCTTTGGTGTCGACTTTTGCATTTTCTAGAGAGTTAAGAAAATTCCAATGTTCTACCGTATCCGATGCTTTACGAAAATCGACAAAGACCAAGCACATATCAAGCTTATCCTATATGTCGACATTCATCTAGTTTTCATGTTATCGTGTTTGTTAATATTTTTGTGAACAATGTATACTTGTGAAAGAAGGCTAATTGGTCTGTAGTTGTCTAAGTTGGTTTGATCTCCTTTCTTAAATAAAAGTATAATAATTGTGTAGTCCCAGCTGTATGGTAACTTTTCTCATCCAGACACTGAGTAAACAATTCGTAAATTTTTGACAGTACGTCGCTGCAAGCTTCAATATTTTTATAATTATTCCATCTTGTCCTGGTCTTTTGTTATTTATCATGTTCTGTAGTGTATCTCTCATATGGTAGTTCCTCAGAGCCCATATCAATTATAGTTGGTCTTTGTGTCTTACCATTATTTTGTATCCTGGCTTCATAGAGGTCTTCGTAAACCTTCTCCGTTCCCTTTGTCATTTCATTTCTATCTCTCGTTTTTTCTCTATTTTCATTTTTAAGGCTGAGCATGTAGTTTTTGTTATTATCTACTTCGGACTCATAGTGTCTTCTTGCGTATCTCTTATCAGTTTTCCGTTTAGTTACTCTTGATGTTTGTTTAAATTATGGATATTTGTGTTCTTCAAAAAGTTTTCTTTAACCTCAATTTTCTTCCTTGTCTCGTCACTTAGCTTATCAGATATTTGTCGATCTTTCTTTATTACCTTCTCTGCCGCAGTTCTAAGAACAGATGTTAACTAGTCATTTTTGCTATTTAAATTTGTTTAATAGAATATAATGTATTTCATTCTTTGTTCGATTATATAAACTAATCCAAGTTCATTTTCTTTGTTTCTTTTTCTTAAAGACTGAATTCATAGTTTAGGTAATGGTATGTCAGAAATTTGAGCAGTATTGATTCTCTTTCGTTTCATTCATAGAGGCTGTATGTGCCAACAAATTTTTCTGTTTTTTTTTCCTGTTTTTTTTTTTCAGTTCGGAACTGAGGTACCCAATTACTAAGAGGTTATTACTTTTATTTTTTTTTGTATGGAATTTAAGACAACATTGTGGAATATTTTAATATCTTCGTCACTATAAGTGGTAGTGAGTGTGTAGCATTGAATTATTTGTAGTTACAGAAGCAACTCTGTATGATTCGTTTTTGAATTTAACCATTTTTGGTGCTAGTTTTTTTATTAATAACGGAACTCACACCTCTTTGGCTTTTATTTTCTAACCAGTATGGTACATCACATGTATGGACATAAAGTTAGCTGATACTTATTAAGGTACTCACATTAACTGTTTCAATTGTTGAACTAACTCTACAATGTCATAATATTCAGGTCTACTTCTAATATTAAGAAATATTTTATGAATGTAACTTCTGTTTTATAAGACTCTTGAATTTTTTTTAAGTTAAAAAGAATAATTGAAAATTTTTTGGAAAAAAACTTGTAATTTTATAATTTTCTTATTTTAGCTTTTAACAAGTGGTAAATTTTTAATGGATTTGAATTTTGATAAATTTGTTGTAGCTTTGAGTTGATCAATCTTACTATATGTCCTGTTATTAGGTAAAAGTGTTTTTTAACATATCAACTGAATCTACACGTGTACATAAAAATAAAAACAAATTTTAAAACTTTCTAATATGGTGGTGTTTATTTACTTAAATGAAAATAAAGATGTTTAACGGTTAATAAAGACGCTTCAAAACCTGCTAGTAAACCTTCTAGACTAGAGAATAAAGTGACGAAGTGTTGCGTCATACATTTGTAATTAATTATCTAGAACCCTTTTACCCTTCTTCTTTCACGCTACTCAATGAATGCAGGAAATCACATTGTTTGCTATGCTTACCTCTTTATCTTCATTAAATTTGCAGAATTTCACTAATGTTTTAAGGGGAACGCTTCAAAAACGCTTAGAATACGGGGTAATTATTTAAACCAGTGGGGTACATAACATTTTTAATTCCCTTCAACACTCAAAAAAAAGTATATTGTGCTAGATATTCTGATCGAAATGTGTAAAATTCTAAAATTACATATTGATATTTAAACTTTTAGGTGACATGGTTCTAAGAATATAGTTGGGGTTTGCTAGATCTGTCCAGATATGATTGTAATGGCAAGAGGTTCAGGAGATGATTATGGATGTAGGGTTATTAACATGAAAACAATTTTGCTTATTTCATATAAGTTCAGAGGTTCATGTTGCGATATTATATGGAAAACATATTTTTTCAAAAAAAAAATGCATTTTTAGGGGCTTCACAGAGAGTTTAGGAATGGGGGCTAGCATGCTCCTTATTTTTCTAAGCTCCAACTTGAAAGAAAATTGTTTCGATATCTTTATTTCTCGCGGAGATTTACGATTTTGAAATGAAAAGGGAAGGAGAAGTCTTCTTCCAGGCGCTCACCTAGTGCACATAATTTATTATAGCTTTCGCTGATCTTTGCATTAATATTTTCAACACATTTCTATATATATATATATATATATATATATATATATATATATATATATATATACAGGGTGTCCAAGATAAGGATCCTAAGCATGGGGATCTCGGAAACAGTTGGAGATACGAGGTCGGTTAAATTAGAGAAAAGTTGCGCAATTTAGTGCTAAATTAAACGCAGTTAAAAAAATTTAAAAATTTCAAACACTTCCGGAGATTTCCGGAAAAAAACGAAATTTGGCAAAATCGTTTTTAATTTTTGCAGGCTTTATTTAAAGAGATATCCGAAAATAAAAGGTAGATTCTCATTGCCACTTTTTATTTTTTATAATTTGGTCTAAACAAAATTTAAATCCGACGTTTCGTTTCTGAGATACCATCATGAACTTTCATTTTTTATATGGAACAAAAAAAAGTATCCCATGTATTTGATAGCATTTTTTATTACAAATTCAACGGTGTATCACACTTGCATATCAAGTGTGTAGTTCATTGGCTTTTATAAAACTGATATACCTTTCTCTCTCGCTCTCACGGAGCTCTTATGGAAAGTACTTGAACTACGTATTCGATATGCAAGGGTGATACACCGTTGAATTTGTAATAAAAAATGCTATCAAATACATGGAATACTTTTTTTTGTTCCATATAAAAAATGAAAGTTCATGATGGTATCTCAGAAATGAAACGTCGGATTTAAATTTTGTTTAGACCAAATTATAAAAAATAGAAAGTGGCAATGAGAATCTACCTTTTATTTTCTGATATCTCTTTAAATAAAGCCTGCAAAAATTAAAAACGATTTTGCCAAATTTCGTTTTTTTCCGGAAATCTCCGGAACTGTTTGAAATTTTTAAATTTTTTTAACTGCGTTTAATTTAGCACTAAATTGCGCAACTTTTCTCTAATTTAACCGACCTCGTATCTCCAACTGTTTCTGAGATCCCCATGCTTAGGATCCTTATCTTGGACACCCTGTATATATATATATATATATATATATATATATATATATATATATATATATATATATTTAAAGAGATAAACAATACTTCCTACCAGTAATCACCTATGCCACTGAAGCATTAACCCTAACAAAACGCTCAGTAAACAAATTGAATGTAGCGCAGAGTTAGTAGCCGAGACAGAATACTCAAAACAAACATAAGACAGAGAACAAAATTTCATAGAACCGATCACACGTGCCATATGGAGATGATCAGTCTGAATTACTGATAAGAGATGGACCAGAAGAATAATATTGAGAGTCAAAGAAAATAGAAGAAGTAGAGATAGACCACAAATTAGACTGAGTGACGATAACAAAAGAATAGTAGACAACTGGATAAACAATGCTTTTTGAGCAGGCCTGCGTCCGTCAGCAGACGCAAATGACTTGGGGATAAATGTGCAAATGTATTTAAACTTAAAGTTAAATTAATATTAACGTTAAAATTAAATTAAAATCTTCTAAATTTTATTAATTTAGTATGATTAACGCATACACTGTAAAATTATTATTTAAATAGATAATCTACGATAGATATCGCTGCATAGCATTGTCTTAACCAACTTAAAAATTAAACCTCATCAAAGTCGTTTCCTGACACGTTTAGGGAAATTTATTTTGATCAATTTTCGAGGAAATTACTCAAAAGCTTCATTAACTAAGAACACTAAGCGAAATTAATTACTGCATCAAAAGATTTACTGTTTTCGGAGTAAAACACGGCTGCTGATGGTACAAAATAAATAAATTTGAAATAAGAAATTACGAAAAAATATGTTTACTATTTCTGTGTTATTTATTATAGGTTGTTTGGAAATAAAAATTAGTCTACTCGGTTAATTATTATTTATTTATTTTTTCTTGGTTTCTCGCCGTACATATTATCTTTTAGGCCACGGAATATGTTAGTTTTAGCTTAAAAAATTTCTTTTTAAAAATTGCTATGTGTGTTCTGATTACTCTACTTAAGCTACTGAAATGGTGTAAAACTGTCTTGATAAATTTTCTCAATCCGATTTGTAAAGGTATTGAAAATTAGTAGTATTTAGTCCAGTTCTAACTTTTGTCAATAATCATATTTTTTTGAGTATATACTAATTTCAGTTCATAATTCGTTTCCCCCCCTGATCTTTTGAATTAGTGTATAAGCCACGAAAATTTATAATTTATAATTGAAATCCTCCTGACAAACACTCAATGTAAAACCTAGAATTCGAACTCGGAATGCGCCTGCGTAAGGCCAAACAGTTGACCACTTGGCAAAACGTTACCACAAAATACAAGCATCTAGGTATACTCAATGAATATCGATTACCAAGCTTCGTGTTAGGGATATGCAATATTTTTCATAAAAGTATCGATGTTTGATATCGATTCGTATGATAAAAATAGTATTGACAGAGGAAAATATTTATCGTCAAAAAGAATAGGGAACAAATGAGAAAAAAATAAAGAGAAAAATCATAATTTATTTTATGATTATATATATATATATATATATATATATATATATATATATATATATATATATATATATATATATATATATACTACTGTGTGTGTGTTTAAAATATTCTCTTAAATTAAATAATAAATAGGATACATCAATATATAACACTACATTACTTATACTTGCGATTTTATCATTAGAAAGTGTATATTTCGGCATCTTAAATAACCTATCTCGTTGTTAATATTAGCAACCCTGTGCCTATAAAATAGCGGACCAAAAATGGTCACTTTTCTCGGTTTTTTCAGTTTATCTTGAAAACTAAAGGTTGTCTAAAATAGTTTGAAACGAAATTTGTAGATAATTGAATTACCTATCCATTCGTATATATAAAGTTGTAGGTGACGTCACTAGTTATTGAGATATATTTTTTTTCGCAAAAAATTACATTTTTCTTTGTTTAAAATAAACCATATTTATTTACAAACTATTGTTTGAAATTCACGATTATATAGATATTACCTATTTAAAAAAGTTAGTAAAATCCAGAATCTGTGTGATTACTATTTTTTAAGAAAATTGACTTCAAACTTGAAAGTTTGACCTTAATTTTCCGCTCTCCTACTTAAGGTACAGCAACCATTTTACAACAAATTGTTAAAAATGACATATATTTTAAAATCTAATTTAAAAAAATATTTGTAATTCTGCGCCGAAAAATTTTGGAAAAAACAGTTTTTTTACCACATTTTTTCCCTAGTGAACTTAAAAGTTTTTTTATGTTCTTATTAGATTTATATGCATCATCATACGATGAAAAACAAGCGATGAAACTTAGGGAAGATACTGTTGAATACTAATACTTTACGTGGTAAATTTTTCGTTGCATGAGAAACATCTCTCTAAGATCTGGACCACCAAAAAGCGCGCAGAATCAATCCCACTGCGTGTTGCCGTTCTACGGGCGCTGGGACTGCATGCACTTGCGGCTTTGCGCTGCAGCGGCGTCATTTCGGGGCAAATATAGTTTTCATTATATTCAGATTATATTAAATAATAATAAGCCGTTTTCATTGTATTAATCTGCTTCGAAATAAGGATACTGCGCGGAGCTGTGAGCAGGCGTGGGTCCAGCGCCTCCAGTACGGTCACCCGCCCCCGACTTGTACTAGCGAGATTTTAAGATCGTCGGAGAGATTCTGGGACCCTTTCGATGATCCACAGATCTTAGAGGGATGTCTCTCATGCAACGAAAAAATTCCCAGATGAAGGACGATTATTCAAAAAATATCTTGCCTAAATTTTATCGCTATGTTTCGAATTTTGGAAAAAAATTTTGTTTATTAAAAGATAAATTCTTTTTCAAAGGTCGGCAATAATGCATCTAAATCTAATTTTAATATTTTTAGGTTAATTATGGAAAAAGTTGTTGCCATTTTTGTGGCACAAAAATTAGTTTTCTCAAAATTTTTCGACCAAAAATTACAAATATATATTTTTAATAGTTCTTAAAAATATGCGTCATATTTAATAATTTGTTGTCAAAATAGTTGCTGTATCTTAATTAGGAGAGCGAAAAATCAAGGTCAAACTTTCAACTTTGAAGTCGATTTTCTCAGAAAATATTAATCACGCGGATTCCGGGTTTAGCAAACATTTTTAAATAAATAATATCTATATATACCGTTCTGTTAAACGAAGCAGTATCAGATATAACTAAATTGGCGTAAATCGACCTATTTTAACTTCAAATGTTTGTTATTAAACGTTGTAAACGTATTTTCCAGACATTAATCATCATTAAGTTATTAATTAAAAGCATCTAATCATCAAATAAACGATTCAACAGCATAGGAAACCTCAATTATTATAACTATTTTTGCATGTGTTGGTGCGCTGCTTCAGTTTTTTTTTTAATTTTAATATTTTCTATGTATTTTCTTTCATAAAATATAAAGCATTGAGCCTGACACATAATATTCCAAGTTGTTAACATCTCTGGTTACAAAATTAACACAGTTTTGTTGTAAATGTGATTTTTAAATAATCTTGAAATTGTATATGATTTTTCAATTTGTGGCCATGATTTCTTCTGATGTAGTTATTTGTAACAAATTGCTTGCACCGTCGATATCATTATTTGGGAGTCAAAATATATATAAACTTTTGTGGAACCATATTTCTTCATCCCTAACGGAAACCCACTGGGCTCCACGACTATAGGTCTATCTATATTAGTGACTTTTACCAATGGTATTACATGAACATTCAGTATCTGACTAGGGTGAATCATTAGGCTTGTTTTGACGTAATATATTATGGACATCATATTTTCTATGCTTCCAAATGGTCATTTTATGTATTACTATGATGGTAGATAGTTGTTAATCCTTAACTCATTTCCGTAATAAAAATCGATCAATACTTCACCGTTGAAATCGTTAAATTTTTGTTCCACGCTTGCTTCATATCTATAATATATCCAGTAAAGCTATTTAAATTATTAAAAAATACACTGAAACCATTACTTGACATCATAATAAATGAACAAAGCAAACTCCCCCTTGTCCAACAAATATCAGACGCCGTACTGACGCGGTAGTGTTATTATTTAATTATTATGTGGTTTGATATTTTGCTCTCTAATTCTCTTAGAGAAAAAATTATTTTCATCATTGTAATTTATATCTTTTTAAAAATAAAATGTCATGAAAAATTATTCTTTCCCAGTTTATAATGTCTCGTGTTTTTTTTTCTGTTTGTAAAGTAATTAGCTCACTAATATGTTGCAAAATAGTAGTTTATTTTAAACAATCGTATTTACATAAAGGCTTATTTTAAACGAAATAATAATTTGTAATAAAAAAAATATTTAAATCAAATTTTATCTGAGTAACTAGATAAATTATTGGTATTAATTAATTACTATCTGAACTTTAATTAAAAAGCTATTGACCGCTTAGGGGGATATTTAAAACCCGCCAAAACGAAATATTATTTAATCTTTGGTGATATATTTGCCAGAACGTTAATGAAAATATAATCTATGTTCAAGCATTGAACGAAAATAATTGCTGTTGTTGTAAATTTATGTACGCATCATAGTGCGTTATATTAACTCTGAAGTGAAAAATAAAATACGATGTAGAGTGGATTCTTTCAATAAATATTTTCATTAATATGTATGAGTTCATTCAATGTAGCATTGACATTTATTTCTTATTAGAATTGATCAAAATCACTAGACAAAGTAATTACAATAAAAACATATAAATCACCCCTTTTCTAACTTTTTTTTTTTACAAAAATCTCGTTAAAACTAGATTGATTTGGAAAAACAAAAAAGAATTACAAAGTTTTTTATATTACCTATAACTTTGTAATGCTACATTGTTGAGTAAGAATAATTATTTTCAAATTCTATAAAGATAATCGACTTTAAGCTATTAATTGTTAATAAAAAAACTAATTCCTAAACAAAATTCGAGACACCAGAGAAGACAATCGTTTTGTAGCCCCTTGAAAAGTGATCGTTAAAAATACAATATTCCTGCACTAACAGAGTAGCTTTGCGGTTTAAGGTTTTGACGATCACGGAATAGTGAAAAATCAGCTGATATATAAAAAGTTAATACAATATATTTTCTAAAGCATGCGGGCGAGCAAGTTCATCAATAAATCAAATAAAATGTATTTTATGTTTTTATTATTTTTGTAGATTACTTCCATTGTTCTTGCTTAAAAAAAGTCCTTTTCGATGAATAAAACCAACCGTCCACTGCCATAAGAACCCGTGTACTTTCATATCCACTTTTCTATCAAATGTATTAGCAAATCTGCGGCTAATAATTCACGGAAAATTTAAGTACCTTTAATATAAAGCTTTATCGAATTATTATATACAGGGTGATTCAAAAATCGATCACGAAACTTAAGGGGGTGATTCTGCTTGACAAAATAAGGGTAGAGCTTCATATAATTTTTTTTCAAAATGTCATTCGTTTTCGAGTTACAAGCCGTCCAAGTTCAAGTTTTTATTTTTTGTTTTTTGAATTACTCGCTTACAGGAAAACCGATTTGACTAATATTTGAAAGATAGGCTAAGTCTTCTGCGCTTCATCATTTTAGTAACAATTCACATTGATTGTTTGCCGCTAGAGGGCACTTTACCTACATTGAAAATTGTTTTTTTGTCATAATTTTTTAGTGTTGACAGCTACAGTAGTTTTTGGCATAATTTCTGAAAGACTGATGCCAGGCCTTTAAAAAAGGTGCTCTTTATTTACATCGCTAAACCCAACGGTTTAGACGTAAATCACCCTTAAAAATTAAGTGGTAAATTTACTTTTCTCATTTCATTACCACCAGCTACCAGGTAAATAGCTATCAAAGTATACTAGAGCTGTCAGTTTAACATCAAATAAATTCGCTTTTTAAACTATTTAATTTATAATCTTAAAATAACTAATAATGGCTAATCAGTAAATATTCATATTATGGATTATTGCGATATACATTTAATTAATAAAAATTAATGAAACAGTACTAAACAAACTAAAAAAGATTCTCAAAATGTCCCCCATTTTCTTCCATACATTTCCTAACACTCTTCAAAAAATGTCGCCTAACTCGATGAAAAATTCTTGGTGTTTCTTTAATAATTTGGCACTTTTCGATTATCCTGAAGCGAAGATCCTCGACGTTGATTACTGGAATATCGTACACCAATTGTTTCAAATGACCCCAAAAGAAAAAATCCATAGGATTAAGGTCTGGTGACCTCGCTGCCCATGCCAATGATCCACTTCGTCCTATCCATCGCTCAGGATACGTTGCATTCAAATACTGTCGGACACGTATACTAAAGTGGGGCGGAGCTCCGTCTTGGAGGATCCACATGTTGGCCCTTACTTCCAATGGCACATCTTCCAGATACAATGGGAGACGATTTTGGATAAAATCTAAGTATACGTCACCAGTTAATGGGCCATCAAAGAAATGAGGACCAATAAGGTAATCTCCTATTATCCCTGCCCACACATTTAGTGAAAATCTACGCTGATGTTTCGTTTCTACCACATTGTTTGGGTTCTCGTAAGCATATGTGTGGATGTTGTGTAGATTTGTTATGCCATCACGAGTGAAACCAGCTTCGTCAGTGAATAATATGACGCCAATTAATCGATTATCGTGTTCATACTTAGCTAGGATCTGATTGCACATTTCCAACCGTCTCGGCCGATCATCGTCATAAAGAGCCTGCACCTTTTTTGAATGAAACGGGTAGAGTTGTTCTTCTCTTAGTATCCTCCATGAACTAGCCTGACAGAGCCGCACTTCATTCCCAATTTTTCTAGTACTAATACCTGGATTATCTTCAATAATTTCAAGCACTCTTTCTTCTTGTTGCACGTTTCTAGCAGTTCTAGGTCTTCCCCTATTTCCATTATAACTTTTAAAGGAACCACATTCCGCAAGCCTCCTGTGCACACTGGAAAATGTTTGAGCATGAGGGATATTTCTTTCCGGATAACTCTCCATATAATATCTTCTTGCCAACTCTGCATTACCATTTGCTTTTCCATAACAAAAATGGATATCACAATATTCGATATTTGAATATTGGTGATTAGCCATTATTAGTTATTTTAAGATTATAAATTAAATAGTTTAAAAAGCGAATTTATTTGATGTTAAACTGACAGCTCTAGTATACTTTGATAGCTATTTACCTGGTAGCTGGTGGTAATGAAATGAGAAAAGTAAATTTACCACTTAATTTTTAAGGGTGATTTACGTCTAAACCGTTGGGTTTAGCGATGTAAATAAAGAGCACCTTTTTTAAAGGCCTGGCATCAGTCTTTCAGAAATTATGCCAAAAACTACTGTAGCTGTCAACACTAAAAAATTATGACAAAAAAACAATTTTCAATGTAGGTAAAGTGCCCTCTAGCGGCAAACAATCAATGTGAATTGTTACTAAAATGATGAAGCGCAGAAGACTTAGCTTATCTTTCAAATATTAGTCAAATCGGTTTTCCTGTAAGCGAGTAATTCAAAAAACAAAAAATAAAAACTTGAACTTGGACGGCTTGTAACTCGAAAACGAATGACATTTTAAAAAAAAATTATATGAAGCTCTACCCTTATTTTGTCAAGTAGAATCACCCCCTTAAGTTTCGTGATCGATTTTTGAATCACCCTGTATATAGTGAAACCAACGAATCTCCTTAAGCGTCATTCCTGTATAGCTATCAAATATTGGATTAGTTGCACCAAAGATTATTATATAGCGTTAGCTATTATAATCTTTGGTTGCACGCATATACCTAAATAACTCTTATTTTTTAACCGGAAACCTTCGTCAGAAAAGAAGGATGCTAAGAAATTAATAGAAATTATGAAAATATTTTTCTTTATTTAGAATATTTAAGTATACAGGGTGTCCAAAAAAATGTGGGATATCTCCTGTATATGAAAAAAACACGTGAAAGGGGAATACTACAAGTTCATATAAACTTTTTTCGTATAGGCCTCCTCTTGTGAGATATGGGTTTCCAAAGAGTGGAAATGGAATCAAGTTTTTTACACATAATTATTGGACCACCAGGTATATTTCAATTTTTTTTTTAATATGATGTATACCAGGTAAGACCCATCAAATTATTTTCACAGAAAGTGTTGTGAATTACTCACAGCTGTAGGGACGGACTTGCTGTGACACTCCTAATTCCATTTTTTTACCTGCAAAGTGCCTTTTCAATAATAGAATAACACCATTCCTATTGGGTTCAGCTTGAAATCACCTATATCAGGTAATAGGGCACGCCGTATTCTGGACAACGCTAGTACATGACTACTAAGAACTTAAATAAATTATCACCAATGGCGAAGAGCCCTTCTTCTGGATGAAGCTACACAACGCTACAAAGAAATCAAAGCCAAAACTTTGTAAGATGACCATGAGCCAATTTTCAATAAAGTAGATAACATATGCTACAAGTTGAAAGAAAACATAGCGAGGAAACACCGAAATAAACTAGAAAAACTAAAATCACATCAACAACCAACTTTACCTGAAACAACTTCAAGAAACAACATCATAAACTTATCTTCAAGAATACCCTCAACAACAGAAGAACAACTACTAAGCAAGGGGCTTAATTTTAAAGTAACGTCAAAAAGCATGCCTGTTTTAGATATCATAATCTCTGTAGAATCTATACAAGTCGACAACATCCATTCCGACGAGTTTAGGTGGAAAATGAAATCAACTTTGGAAAACAAGAATAATCCAGTTCGAAATCTCTCCAAGCTAGAAGCATCAGCCTTAAAAGAACTTCGTAAGAATGAATCTATAAAGATTTTACCAGCGGACAAGGGAAACACAACGGTGAAAATGGACATCGTAACGTACGACTAAAAAATCGGAGATATCCTGGAAAAAGGAAAATATAGACAATTAGCTCGTGGCCCCACTAAATCTATAGAGTCAAAAATCTCCAGAACACTAAGAAAATGCCAAGATCATATACCTGACAACTTACGATCGGCGCTCACACCACACTACAGTAAGCCACTACATCTTTACGGACTACCAAAAATTCATAAAATGAACATACCATTGAGGCCAATAACCAGCTCCAGAGGATCCACAATAAACGCACTGGCGAAGTTTCTCTTAAGACGAACATATGTTAAAAACTCTACACATTTCGTGAACGTAGCATCAATTTAGAGCCAGACGATAGATTAATAAGCTTTGATGTGGAAAGTCTGTGTACTAGTGTACCATTAGGGCAATTACTAGACATAATCAAAATTAGACTTTCAAATGATACTATTTTATCAGATCGAACCACGTTACCGCTGGACGGGGTGATGAACCTCTTGAAGTGTTGCCTGCGTTGTGCTTACTTTCAAGTAAAGGGCAAGTTCTACGCTCACGACGACGGGCTTCCGATGGGGTTTTCACTCTCTCGTCGCCAATATATATATGGCATGGTATAGAAACGGCAACAGTAAAACCGAAAGTATGGTTGAGATATGTCGATGATACCTTCATCGTATGGGAGGGCAATGATCGAGAACTTAATGATTTCTTGAAATATCCTAGTATTTGGACCTACAATTAAGTTTACCATGGAAAAAGAGGTAAATGAACAATTGCCCTTCCTAGATGTTATGGTGAACCATTCAAACGAAACCATTAAAACTTCAGTATACAGAAAGCCAACACATATTGGACAATATCTTAACCATAGTTCTAATCATTCTGTTGTAACAAAACGGGGAATTATACGCAACCTCTATAATCGCGCTATATCTATATGCAACAATGTCGATTCATTCGAAAAAGAGGTAGCAAAAATATTAACAACGAACACTGGACAGCAAGAAACACTTCCTTCTTCACAATTTCGTACATTAAGGAAACACTTCAGAGAAAATCAGACGAATTACCAGTAGTTATAATATAAAACAGCCTTTAAATCAGGATTTAGAAGTTATTTAACAAAAACAAAACCAAAAACTACCGATAAGAAAGAATGGGTTTACAAAGTTTCGTGTGAGCGTGATGAAATGTATATTGGAGAAACCAAGCGAGCATTCGAAGTTAGAATTAAGGATCATAAAACTCATACGCAAAAAGGGGAAACGTCGAGATCATTGCAGAACACGCCTGGGATAAACAACACCATATAAAATGGTCTGAGGCTGCCGCAATATATATGGAACCCAACATGAAAAAAAGAAAATTTATAGAAGCAGCTTACATTAAAAATAATAATGAAATCTTCAGTAAACCGAGTGTTGAGATACCTAATCTTTGGTAACTACTACTTTGTAACATCAAATCATTGAGGTGTGTACGGTGAAGCGAAACTTTGCGCTTCAATGGACACATTCCCTATATAAGCTCGTAGTCTTAAGACAAAACATTCAGTTTATACTTGATAACGATTAAGTCTGACACCCACATTTTACTCAATATAATAACTCTTATTAAATATATGGAACGACAATTATCACGGGTTAGTTATGTGAACTTATTTATGAGGTATAAAAAAACTATTAAAAGTTTATATTTGTCTTTATTGTTTATTGAATCGAATATGCAATTTAATATTCGTTTCATTCACGAAAGTTTCTAAAGTTGCTTACGATTATTTCCTTATGCGTGAGGACGCTACTTGATATGGAAACTCCGGACTATTGAGTTTGTTCTCGTAGTTCAGTGAGGTCTAATTGTGCTCTAATTTTAGATTTCATTATTTGCTGATTTTTCTCATCATTTTCTTTTTGATTAGTCAGTTTAATATTTACCACAATCTTTATAGGGGTTTATATTTATAACACAATATTTTTTATTAACTTTTGTGGTAATTTGTTTTAAAAATAAATATAAAATTTTACTTTTTCTCCCTTTCAGTTTTTTTGGTTTTCTTAAATCTATATATGAACCTAGCTTTTCGAATTATATAACCATGTTTGAGTTATACTAGTATTTCTGCAAATGTTTATATAGGGGTATTTTAGGCGGAAATTATCGGTTAATGACAATTTAATTTAAAATATCTTTAACAACTTCAAAATGATCTTGACACTAGGTCATGAGAGTCACAACTAGTCCGTCGGGTGTTAGTGATTCACAACACTTCCTTGGATAATAGTTCGAAGGTTCTTACCTGGTATACATCATACTAAAAAAATTGAAATATACCGGGTGGTTCAATAATTATATGTAAAAAATTTGATTTCATGTCTCCGAGGAGGAGGCCTATACGAAAAAAGTTTATATGAACTTGTAGTATCACTTTTACGTGTATTTTCAAGTCCAGAAAATTTCCCACATTTTTCTGGATATCCTATATACCTATATATATATATATATATATATATATATATATATATATATATATATATATATATATTAATAAGTGAAAAATGAAATTAAGTACCAGAGGTTGGAAATAATATTATTGGATAAAATTATTAATTAATTTTGTAATAGATAATTTAAAAAATCGGAATGTGGATTAATGAATAATCAGTAATTCACAAAATAGAATTATCAATTACCTCATCAACTGATAATTTTGAAAATAAATTTATCAATTAATAAGGTAATTGGTAATTTTATTCCTAAAATTATCAATTAACGAAGTAATTTCATTTTTGACATTATCAACTAACGTACTAATTAATAATTTTAGAAATAATTATCCATTCCAAGAGTAATTAATAATATAACGTTCCAAATAATTGAATTATTAATTGGTAATTGCCAAATGGTAAATTTACCGATTACAATAAATTCTGAGATATTTCCAAAACGTTTTTATATCTATTTAGATTTGTTATGATAAAAAAAAGAGTTGACAGTGAAAGTGTATGAATACGATTTTTTTAATGATAACTATTTTTCTAGATAGACTGCGGGAGAAATTTTAACGGAAACACATTTTACATGGCTGAAACATTATTTGATGAAGCTTGAACAAATAATAAATAATTTAAAATAAAATTACACTGCTTCTGTTTACGATAACACGCTTTAGTCTCGCCAATTGGATCCATAATGATCGGAAAAATTGAAATTTACCGATTTAACTTAAAAATTCCATTGAAGAAGCGAAAAGAGGGTGATGAAAAATGTTGATCACATGCTTAAGTAAGCTTTTAAAACATTTTGATGTTTTTTCACACCATTTAATTAGAATATTTTGAGACTAACACATGGGAGTCCAGCTAAGCTCATTTTTTTTCTTAGAGAGGTTCATAATATATTATGTTCTTTATTTTATGTGAATGATAATCATAATTGCGCGGATAAATAATCATAGTTATGTTGCTATTTTATATGGCGCTAAATTATTTGCGAAAAAACGTCATTAAATTATTTAAAAAATAAAAACTCAAACTTCAATAATGTGAATAATTAAATTATTAAATACTTTTGTAATCGATAATTTGAAAAATTAAATTTTCAACTACTTCAGTAATGGGTAATTTTATTTCTCAACTTATCAATTACTTCGTCAATTGATGAGGTAATTGGTAATTGTAAGAATAAAATTATCAATTACTTTACTAATTGATAATTTTAGGAATTAAAGCTCTAATTACTTAATTAAAAATTTCCAATTACTTCATTAATTGATAATTTGAGAAAAAATCTACAATTACTTCATTAATTGATAATTTTATTTCGAAATAATTAATTGATAGAGTTATTGATAATTTCGGTTTGTTGATTAATAATTTTCCAGTAATTAATTAACGGTTAATTATAATTTTTTCTTGTCGATCACTGCCCTACACCACCCTTACACTTTGATATGTATTTTTAAGCTGGTAACATTTTACCAATTAGTGTGTATCTTTATGCGCTGACCGGAACTATATTTACTACATCAAAGTTTGAGTTTTCAAATGAAAAGTACTATTATTTTTTAACATAATTTATTGCTAAATTGTTCGAAAACATTTACATATGCATATAAAGAAGCAAATAAAACTACGAACTAAATATCTGCAAATATATAAAAATCTTGAGGCAAACAAACACACACTTACTGGCGTGCTAGTACGAGTTTTTTTTGGAATTATTATGGTAAAGATGAGACATTAAGAGTAGTCAAATAAAAAAACAGAATAAGTGACCATGGGTTATGTATCCTTATATTAGCTTTCACCCTTTATTAACCATAATGATTAAATGTATAAATCTAAATTTACTATTTTTTTTTTGAATTGTAACTTTTAAACCCTATATTTAAAAATTATCCACAGTTCCATTTAATTGCAAATGGAGAAACATTTGAACTCTTGAAATCGCACGACCATTACATTTTCGACACGATCCCTACTGTGATTATAAAATACAAGAGTGGCAGCGTTATATACAATTGCTGTAGTGGAATATTTCAAAAATCATATAATGTTCCGCTTTCCGCAGTTATGGCAATGATTTCCAATTTTAAGAGTCATACAGTTTTGAAATGGGGATATTTCCTTTTTGAGCCTATTGATTCTTTAATAGGAATGTAAAAATAAAATTTTGTTGCCTGTTAAGTTAGACTACAAACATTTTAAATTTAGAAATGTTATGTGATAACTGTAGAAAATAATATAAATATTTTATTTTTAAGAAAAGATCTACAAAAATTAATATAACTTTACTTTGAGATTAATATAAAGTTTTCTATTTTTTTTTAACAGAAGATATAAAGGGGATAGTAAGAATTAGAAAAACATGATGTACTTTAATTTCTATCTACCAGTAAAATACATTGTATTTACTTTACCTTGTTCCTAGTTATATCGTTTTAGTTGTTGTTATTTTACTTTGCATTCGCACTCCCTCCAGGGAATATTCACTAATCCCAGATATGCTCAGATATCACAAAGATGGGGCTCTGTGGAGCTAATTTTGTTGGGATTACCTAATTTTGAAAAGCTAGTAGTAAGCTTTTGGTGTCAGGAAGCATTTGTCAGGATTAATCAGTAGTTCTACGCGAATTTGTCGACATTTTCGTAGTTGACTTTATTTGGGTGTCATCTATGAAGGGGCTTCTGCAGCCAGGCTTGAACTTCTGTTGGTCTGATTGGTGATGTCAGTTTATAGTCAGTATATTGCCCGGTATAGCATACAAGACTCTGCAAGTCTGGGAAAATATGAGCCTTAGTGTGTTAGTTGTTGGTCTAATTGCTTACCAAAATCCAGCAATTCTCTTCCTCGGTGGTATCTTGGTAGCATTGTCTGTTCAGTATTAGTACGAAGATGTTGTTTCTGTACCTTTGTCTGAAATGGTCTTACTTTTCACTGCAGACTTTTTATGTCCATCTTGCTTCATTGATAAGAGGTGTTCTAAAAAGGATACAATATATACATCGACTCTATACATTCTCAGTATAGTCATGTGGCGCTGAGTTGAAAATTTTTTGGTAGTCCATATAGGTGGCGAAAAGGTTCATTCGTTTGATGACAGCCTGATTGCAGATTGCCTAATCAATAATAAGTTGCTTCTTGCAATTCATTGAGCCTCTGGAATTTTTTTTTGGCTGAATTGCATTGATGTTTTTTTCGCAGCGTGCATAGATACGTTATATCAAGCAGGATGTGATTACCTTGTACGGCTTAAGAAGGCAGGTGATTGACCGGTATTTGGCTGGATCTTGTGTAATATGTTGATCTTTTGGCAAGAGATAAGTGACTCCTTCTGTAAGAAACATTGGCATTTTTTGTGGACCAAGCAAAACACCATTTATCAGTACAGTCAATTGCTGCCTACTCCAGAACTTTTTAAGCTAGTATTTCTGGATATGATCAGAATTCGAAGCTTTGCAATTATGAAGTCCTATGACGATGTCAGTGATTCCCTCGGCCGTGAAGGACTTGAATTTTATCTGATTGTAATCCTGGCAGATTTGATGTTCATCATTGATCCAGTTAGCGTTGATGTTGCAGGGGATGGTTGTAATAAGTTGGCTTCTTCAGTGCTCTTTTACTTGTTGTTTATTAGGTTATCTATTAACTATCCTGTTAAGTAAAGAGTGTAATTTCCGACATAAAAATTGGTAAGCTTTTAGCTTTTAGCACACTTTTTAAAGATGGTATTAAGGTAAATTAGGAGTAGGTGGAAAAATTATATGAATTGGTTTAAAATTAATGATGATAATCAACCACTCCTAATCTTTTGGATGGTCATAATATAGTTATTTTTAAACTGGCAAATACATTTTAAAATAAATATTCTTATGATGCAAGCAATGTTGATGTTTCATTTCGAGGTAATATTTAGTCTGCCAATAAAACTGAATAGTATCTGTGAGAATCGATAAATCTTTTTTTCTATGGAGAGTCATACATAATCAGAAGGAAGCTAATTCAGTTATTAATATCACACCCGCTAATACCACGGATAAGTAAAATAGGTTTTTACTGTTCTCGGAATTGTCAAAGCTTTTTAATAAGTATACATTAGCTTTAGGTATCCCTTTTCTTGGTTTTAAAAAATAAATTTTCAGATCAGTTGAATTGTGGCAACTAAAAGTACCAGAAAATCATCAACATCGCACATGTCCATTGTTTTAATATTATTATGATAGTATTTCAGATACGTGTTTTAGTTGATATTATAATTTCTTTTTCGTCCTTCTCCTTAAGGAAGTTGAACAAACTTCAGAATTTCAAGTATAATATTGGTAACTTTACTTGTTAATACCAATAACAATAACATGAATATACTATTCAATATAGATAATGGCTACTGACAGCATCACATCAAAAATAAAACATTCCTAGTACTCTACCACGTGGTGGTGAATAAACATTTCAAAATTGTTAGGAATAAATGCAATTAGGAAAAAAAATTATTTGGGCACAATTTTCTTTATTATGCCATACTATGTAAATAAATAAATTATATCGCAAGCGTTATCGAGCTTTCAAATCCTGATAAAATCATTTAACTCGTTAAAAAACTAGTTCTTTTAAAAGTTTAGAACTACTGTATCCTTGATCGACGATAATTGGAAACTTCAACAACTGACGCCTGTCACTGTCTGTTGGATGGCATCGTAATTAAAAACAAATGAATCGTACAACTTTCTTTCTGGAAAACTCCAAAACAGACACCCATGTCATTCGTTTTCCATTTGTTAATTAACATCAAACGTTCAATTTACACAGGGTTGTCTGATGTATTAAAAATGCAAAAGTCTACATTTTAATCAATTATGTTTTTTAAGCTTATTTCAAGTGAATATTTTAAGATCTAAAAAAATAAGGTTTTCAATTCGCCATTGAAAAAACAACAAAAAAAATATTTGCAAATCTATATTCAACCAACTTCATTTGCATCTAATATTCAACAAGTGTGAGAAGTTTTGATGAAATTTTCAATATGTTCTGCGGAATTTTTCTAGATAGATTCATAAAAATATTGTCAACGGTACTACAGGGTTGAAAACTAAAAAAATTTGTTGGTGAGGAAATTTTTTAAAACACTGAGATCTGATATCATTTATGATATTAGAGAGATATTTTGACGAAATTTTCAGCAAGCTCTAAGCAATTCTCGTGAGGTATTGAACACATTCTAAAGAAGATCTCTTAAAAATGAAGATATCTCGTAAAAATATTTTGAAGAGGTTAAAAACAAAAAAAAAACTGTAAATAAATTGTTGATGAGAAAACTTTTTGGGCATAACTTTAGATGGAAATAGAATGTTGATTCGGCTTTCAATTTATTTAAAGGAGTCTCACAACGGAGTACATTAAAAAATTTTTCACGCTGGATTTATTGGAATGAGATTGAAAATTGAATAAAATTGAATTATTAAGTGTATTTTTCTACAACTATAATAGTAGATTACATAATTTATACAATCATCTACTTCTTCTTAGTCTTCTTTTTTAACAGTTTCTGGCTGTCGGCTCCAGAACCTAGTCCGCTCGTATCCTTCTCCACGACTCTTTTTGTTGTCAAAGTGATATGGACAGCACCTTGCCCATATCACTTTGATTACCTTTTGTATCAAAATTACAGGAAGAGATAAAGGTGGGAAAGGATTAGGAAAAGGTGGCACAAAACGTCATCGTTAAGTTCTTCGTGATAATATTCAAGGTATAATAAAGCCTGCCACTAAAATATTGGCCAGACGAGGTGGTGTCAAACGTATTTCTGGCTTGATTTTAGGAAGAAACCCGAGGTTTTAAAAGTATTCTTAGAAAATGTTATCAGGGATGCTGTCACAGACATCGAACATTCTTAAAGGAAAACTGTAGCCGTAATGGACATCGTGTATGCGTCAAAACGTCAAGGGCGTTCTTTGTACGGATTTAGAGGTGAAATGTCACCATTCAAGATATCTCTCTCTCTCTCTCTCTCTTCTTTTTAATATCATCGAGCCAGCGTGTTTGTAGTTTTCCGAAGTTTCCATTACACAATTCGCATTGTCTTGCCCAATTCCACTTTGTGGTGAGCTATTCACGTTACTGCATCGCCTACTTTGGTTCTTTGTCTGATGGGTTTCATTTGTAATATGATTCCCGAGACTAATACCCAGCATCATTCTTTCGATGACATTTTGCGTTATTCCGAACTTATTAGCTGATCTTGTGACAGAATTTGATCCTAGAATTCTGCAAACGGTACCTTTTGGTAGCGTTTAGCTGTTTCGCCCACAATTTGCTGCTGTCCCATATTAATTAATAGGTAATCGAAAAACCCATAAATAAATATCACAGTAACAAAGGCACTCTGCAAGTCTGGTCGTTCCTCTTGGCTCTTGCATTTTTAGTAATAAACAACTACAGTTTATTTAGGGCTTACCAGTACCAAAACTCAGGACTTTAGGACTCCTGTAAAGCTGCTATCTAACTGGTCGGATTTAGTCTCTTTTTTCGAAGCTCTTTATCAGTGCGCCCGCGAATTTAATATCTTGAGGGTTTTTAATAAATTAAACGAAACACGTTTCTCAAAACATATATATATATGAACAAAAATAAGCTGAAAACAGAATTATATACAATGATAAACTTATAATTAATAATAATTAACAATTCCAAAGTAATAAACCCAATTTTGAAGGTAACACGAAAAATATCTATTTAAATGGTTTAAATAAACGATACTAAAGTCGTCCCTTTACCAAGGGAAATAAAAATCAACTTTCCCGTTAATTTTATTGAAGTGAAATAAAAAAAAATCAAAAACCTTTTAACACCCCTGAATTTACGTATTCTGCATACCTTTCGTTAGCAGATTTCAAAACTTATCATCTCTAATAAATCTCAGATCGTAATTGAAGATTATTACTTTCTAAAAGGATAAATTTGCATTTCCCCGGAACCTCGCTGGTACCTATGACATCTCGTGCAACCCTGTAACTGTCAATTCCCTTCCCAAAAATTCTAAAGTTTCTGTCGTCTCTTCGGTAGAGGGCATCAGCCATTCTATGCCGGATAGTTAATTCCAAAATTGGTCTCTGACCATCTTAACCTTATTTTTTTTTTGCACAAAAAAGTTAATAAAACTATTCTAGGTTTTCGTACAAATAGAAGATAACTATTCTAGGTCTTCTAATAAATAGACGGAAACGATACTAATAACTGTGTAAAAAAAACTCTTTTAGTGATCTGGAAGTACTTAACTCTTTCTTTCTTGTAAATAGAAAGAACAATCATTATACGAATTTCTTGTACATGTAGTCAAACAATATATTACATTTTAGTGAGTTTATTTGATTGTTCTTTTGTTTCCCCATAATGGGGAAATCGTTTAATATTTAAAAGATTCTAGGCAGTTTAGGGCATATGGTGCTAAATCCATTGTTGACTTAATCTTTAACAGCTTTTATAATTCTAAAGAGGGCAAAATAACCTCTACACATTTTTTAATATTTATGGTTTCATAAAGACAGATTAACCACCCAAAAGTAATAAAATGGCTCAGTTTCTTAATGGTTTTAGATCTTAGGGTGGCAATATAAGATACTCACTGTCTAAGTTATCATGGCTAAAATTCATCTACAGACTGATTATTTAATTACTCAAGATGAGCTAACTGTCCATGTAAACATCTGCGTTGTTTGTTGTAATCAACGCCAGATGCAGTGGTTCTTTATATTCGTTACATTTTCAGATCAGAATATGAATGGATTGTATATGTTCAACCATAGTGCTAGCATTACAAAATCCAATCTGTTCAGTTATACATCTAGTTTGTTCGTTAGTTTGCTAGTTAAAATCTTTGTTAACAATTTGTATGGGTGGGGTGCGGATTCATTTCAGTAGTTAAGCCTTTTCAGGTTTGATCGCTGAAGTGAATCGACATCAGGCGCGGTTGGTACTTGAATGGATGACCGCTTGGGAAGACTGTGTGACCGCGACTTCAATCCAAAAAACTGAACTTTGTACTGGTGGGGAAGTAAACTGATGAGAAGCAATCTTAGGGTCTGTATAGTGGTATTTGCATCTAATTTGAGTTTTTCCATGTGCTTTATTGTTTTTCACTTGCGCTAATATTAATTTTATTTCTTGAGTAATAATATCGAGAGATCTTCTAATTTGATATTTACAATGATTTCATCAACTTAATTATCCTGTTTTGCTTTGTTTTCTGTCTTTAGGATCTTGTAGAAACCGATTTTAATCAAATTGTTTCTGTCTTCTTTTGGATCTTTTAATCGGTGTATTCTGAAATGCTGATTATGGATTTTTGGTTTCAATTTGTATAACTTACTGAACGATTTTTATCCGATCAATGACGAGAAGTAAATCTAAATTTAAAACCATATCCACAGAAAGTCATATTGAAGCTATTATTATAGAACTAAAAAATTATAAATAAATAATAAGACAAAAGGAATTTGTACAAGTAGTTCTAAAACTTCAAATTCTGAATCATTCCCCATCTCTTGCAATCGATAAATGAATATCCAAAACTTTTTCTTTATATCATTAGTCAGACATAATTTTTTCCGTTTATTTTACTGTTTTTCTCCAGAATGCTTCCGTAATATGTGCATGGGATTTTTTTCAATGACTTTGCGCCTACATAAATCAATATTGTTCTGTTGGTAACTGCAAAACTTCACCACCATTTTTCACAATATTTCATCAATGGCATATTTATTCTATTTTTATATAATTTTTGTTTCCACTAAAAGGCATGTACTACCATGGGAAAAGCTTCCACCATTTCCTAGTGTTCTTGCAATCTGAGATGGTGCTTTGTCTCTAATCGTGTTAGAACCGAGTGCATCTATCATTATAGAATTAGGTTATTTTAGTTAGTTGAAAACTAAAATAGTTTCTCTTATGTAATTGTATATATATTTTTCCTTAATCCTCGTTATATTTTGTTCATTGCTATATATATATATATATATATATATATATATATATATATATATATATATATATATATGTAATTGAAGGTCGGGCATCCCGTGTATGTGCTGAGTCCCTCTCAGGACTGTAAGGCAGCTGACGTTTTGGTGAAATCTCATTCACCATTTTCAAAGTTCACTGTATGGCGTCCACTAGCATTCCATGGCATATATATATATATATATATATATATATATATATATATATATATATATATATATATATATATATACACGAACAATCTTCTGTATAGGTCTTAAACTTAAGTTGGGTGCTTCCGAAATTCATAGGTGATTTGTTTTGGTACGCGCTATTTTCAGTAGTCGTATTTGTTCATTTTTATATTAACCGATTAGATTCAGAACCATTTATTTAGCTTGGAGATATAAAAAACTTGTTAACCGATTTTTTTTGCCATGTCACAATTATCTATTTCTCAAAACGATATTAACCATTCAATAAGTTTATCTCGATTTCGCTATAGTTACCGATACTTTCTCTTTCATTTGAATAAAGTAGCACCAAATTAGTTTCTCAGATAAATTTGTAACCCGTACAGTTAAATGAGCATACGATGTTAAACCTATAAAAAAAGGTTGACATCATTTTGGTCGAATAGACGCAACATTACTACCCACTCTTATACATTCCAGCATGTAGCTTCTGTTTGATAGGCGATTATTTTTAAAAAAGTATCGACCATATTGTTATTGTTAACGTCTGTCAACCCACGTTTGTTTTATGACCCGCACTGCTAAAATAAATTTCATGTTATTCATTTTTCAGTCGTTTCCATGATTATCAGCAGTTCAATCAAAAGTTCAATTTCCACGAGGTCGACTGATGTAACGAAAATGCAAGTAGCACGTAATTAATAAGGTTTATTGATCGGGAAGCCTTTAAAATTATTCCCTTTGTATTCAGGTTATCTGTACTCTCTAATGAACCAAATACCATTATTTCGAGTGCTTTAATACAACCGCATTCAGTACAAAAACAAACGTGTTATTTACGCGAAAATTATATTTAGAATCCTAATTTAGCTTACAAGCTGCTGTTGTAGCTAATGTGATAGTTAACGATGTTAATATGTTACGAAAAATTAGGAAATTAATTGTAATTTACCATTCTATACCACGCAAAATAAATTAATATTTTCTTAGGAACATTGAGCCCTTTTTGTAATGAAATATCTTTCTCGTAATACTTCTTGACATGGACGTGAGATACTGCTGATTAAATTCAAAAGACTTGCACCAAATATTTAATAAAATAAATTTACAATTTTATTTTACACTCCGAATGTATTTGTGTGCCATAGTAAAAAAACGAGTGCAAGTGCGAGTCAATTAGCTACGAGTAAAGTTGTTGAGACAGCTAGAATAATCGACCTCTTCGTAACGCTCTCATTAGAGTTTGTCCAGATGAGGTCAAAATTCAACGTAAAATTGAACCAATGGAAAAGACTCAAACAAAAAGAAAGAGTAAGGATTTCGATTTAGTAAAATCTAGGAAACTATGTTTTTTTAGAAACATTTTTTCACATATTCCCTAATTTGGAATTGTAAAATATAATTCTGGCCATAGTTTTCCACAATTTTTCTTTAATTTTCAGGTAAATAGAAAATCACTGTTAAGTTTAGGTGTAATCCTTTGCACTAAATCGTTACAATTTTGTTATATCTATAAATTTCACGCACACAGAAGCTTCTATATTATATAAAATTTCATAAATATGCCCGGTTTTAATCGGAGAAATCAGGGAAAATCATCAATAAATTTTAAAAACAAAATCGCCACTTATATCTGTCAGCGATACGACTCATCTCGAAAAGAAAAATATTGTTCTATTGCCATAGCATAAATACACTTTTTGTGAAATACATATATTTTTTCTTTCTATTAAAGCTGAAAGAAAAGAACCCAAAACATATTTGGTTGACCTGTGGCATAATGTTTTAAATACATAAAACAGATCCCCCCTTTTTTAATGAGAATGAGTTCTGGTGCAAAACAATACTCTTCTTCAATCAAATTTACAATCCTTACTCACCCAGCCGCGGATTTAAGGGGGGCGATCCCCCCCACCAAGAGCTTTCAGTTCAGGAAAATAGACCCGATTTTGCCTCTTATTCAAGAACTAGAGAGAGTAATAAATCATTTTTTACCCATTTTTTCTTCGCAAACTACCTGTGTTCTTTAGTCCGGTGTCTTTGACAAAACCTGGTAGACACGTATATTTTTCATAGGAATGGGTTAGAAATTTTATAATCAAAAATACCGGTCTATAATAATGGACTATTTTAAGTTGGATAACAATAGATATTTAGAAGTGTGAAGTGTTAAAAAGGATTTTAATCCTTGTCATAGGCGTCGGAAGGAGATTTATCTTATCACTAAGTATTTATGGCATAGAATATTATTTTGGTAATAAACTGAAAATAAAGAGTTTTTATAATATTATTTTATTTCTTATGATTTCTTAATAATTCACATACATTACGAAATGTAGATAATTTTGACATATTTAACACAAATCATAACTGAATTTTTAATATTTTAAATTTTGTCATAGAAACCGTTTTAGGCACATTCAGACTAAAACGTAGCCTTATTCTCTCAAAAAATTTTAAGCTTTAATTTAAATACTTACAAAATACGCATTGTCAAAAATACAAAAAGTTAAACACTTATAAAAAAATAAATTCGTCCATATAGTATTAAAATATTTTAGGTGCAATGGGTCATTTTATTATTTACTAAAAACATTCTTAGGACATTTGACGTTTCAGTTTATTTATTTCTTAAACCATCTGCAGAATTACAATTAAACCCTAAAAAGGGATTCATATGTAATTAGTTTTTAATGTTACAGTTTAAATTAGACCTACTTATTTTTATTTCTATTGTACTGATATCTTAATTTAATTTACTTTATTATATGGAAATCAGATAGCCCCCAAAAAATAAAATAAATATGCGTGTAGAATTACACGCTTAAGAAAAAGACACAAATACAATAATAAAATAATAAAAAACTTACTTGGAATTAAATATATATAAAATTAAAGAGCAGGACACACTAATATAAAAATATATAAAAAAATATATAAACAACATTAAACAATAAAATACAACACAAACAAAAATTTAAATAATAAATTGTGTTTACACTGGTAAACATTACTTATCTAATTCCGAATCAAAGTCAGTGAAGTTGGCTTCGCTCAAATTAAGTATAATTGGTTCCTCTATCTTACCCATCATGAGATCAATTTTCTACATTTTGTTTTATTCTTTTAATATATAGATTTTTCCGAATTTTCCACAGTAACTTTATTCAAAAAAAACTTTCCAAAGTTTAGTTAAATTACTAATTTTGTTGTTGTTACTACTAAGTTGTGTTATTTCTAGAAACTCTAAATTTTACTTGAGAGAGATATTTCCTTCTCCAACGGACAGTTTCCGGACAATCTATAAGAACAAATTTTCTATCTGGTTTTTTTCCAGCAAAAATTGAGTTCTCTAAGCAATTTCCAGAGTTCAGTTCTTTTAATTTCAGGTAAATCCCGATCTTTATTGATTTTAGTTAGAATTTTGTCGACGGTTGGGATCTGCTTCTCATAATAAAATGTATGTACAACTCCTTTTATTGCAGTTTTCATCTCTTCTTCCAACGAGATTTTTCGTCTGCCTTTGATCGAATGTGGCTTGGGAGTACTAACAATTCCAGTCGTTTTTTGCTCCTTCAGTACTCGGTATATAGTAGATTTTCCAACTCCTGTCATGTTGAAACACATCTCAACAGAGCTTTTAACATTATTATCTAGATATTGATATCTTAAGGCATCATAAACATTCAACATAATAAATTTTTCGTTGAGGAAAAATGCCCCGGTTTAACGATTTTGGAATAAATATAGAGTTGGAAGCTATATATTTTAGGTATCTCAAAAATCTCAAATAATATATAAAAACAATCGCAAACAAGATAAATCACTAAGAATACACTGTAAGGTGTACTTTGCTCACTGACAGAAATTAAATTGAACTATCAGAAATTTTATTGTTGCAGCAAATTTATAAAAGCTTAGAATATTTAAATATAACTTAATAATAGATTTACGGTTGCCCTTAGTTACCTGCAGCACTGGAGCAGGTACGTTGGAGGTTTCGGTAACAGTTTTATGACTCTCTCTAATTCTTAAATAGAGTATAAGAGTGTGTATGCTTGCGATCGTCCCCTTCCCAAGAGCTTTGAGTTCAAGAAAATAGAACCGATTCTACCTTTTATATTAGGAATGTGTATGCTGCAGACACTCCCCCCGTTGACTACTTATTTTTCTTGCGATAGCCCCCTCTCAAGAGCTTTGAGTTCAGGAAGACACGATTCTGCCTGTTATACATGGAATGTGTATGCTGTTGGCATCCCCCTCTTGTCGGCAACTTGTTTTTTCTTGTGATGGCCCCTCCCCCTCTCCAAAAGCTTCAAATTCAGAAAAATCGACCGGACCCTGCCTTTTACACTAAAAGAGAGGCTGGATCCGCCCCTGAACTCATCTTTATATATCTTTGCATTCTAATACTGTAAAGAATTTTTCTTTACAGCTACTTTAGCAGATGCTACTTCACAGACAATATCCTCATATTTTCGTTTATTCGCAGTATGTAATGAACAATTATTTTTTTTTCAGATTAGTAACTTTTTGCATAAACTTCGCGTTTAAAGCTTCTTTATTTACATTTTCAGTCACAACACCGTTTGGTTCACGTATCTTTAAGCTTACACACCCACACGTAAAATGCACATGGAATAATAAATGAACTGCAAGGCCTCAAAGAGGTAGGCTAATATGTAAAAACCTGTTTAAAAATGTAACAAGTTCAGTTCAAATCCAGGTTTGATGAATTTGCCTTAGTAGCTTTTAGGATACACTAGGCAAAGCCCGAAACAGAATATTTTACTTTCGACGTTTGACTAAAAAGTTTGGGTACTCTTAGGTTTAACTTAAAATACGTCAGTCAAAAGCCGAAATTCGAATTTAATTCGAAGTTTGCTGAAAGACGTTTGTCAAACCTAGGATAAACCAGTCATTCAGCGAAGAGGCTACATATCGATCTTTGACTATAACATATACACATAGGGTTTAACTACGACAATGTTAACCTAAACTACTACTAGAGGTCACTTCTCGGATTTGCATTGTATTTTTTTTTATTATATAACATTTGAATTTACATGTAGCTATAATAGCTGAGCCGTTTAAACTAACAAAAATTAAAAAGACAATTTTTATTTCTCTAATATCTTTTCATTTGTGTTGTAGGTTCTCATACCCGCTTGTGTCCTCATCTTACAAACCCGATAGATTAGTTCTATGTATAACCAATAATCTTAATTTAAAGTTTAACTTGAAACTACTTAGGAGAAGCTGCTTATGACAGCTCAGCCAAAAGTTACGATTAATTTTCACTAAAAAGTTTTTAGGTATTTGAGATTTTGGGAAGTTTTGCACTTTATAATTCTACCTGCCTGTGGATAAAATTAAGTTAGGTCGTTATCTTGTTAGTTGATGTTAGGGTTATTTATTACCACCTCTAGCTGGTAGCATTTATTTCAATTTTAGCGTTAAAATTTTGTAGTTAGAAATTAAGAAGCATATGCCTTAAGTTTTATAAAGTAAAAAATTATCAAAACGAGGAAATTAAGAAGATCCGTAATTCGTGACACAAATCCACATTTAGAACAGGTCGATTTTCTTTAGGCACGTTGACAACTATTTCTTTATTAAATAAGGTATTTCAAAAAGAAAACCAGAGATCAATAGTGATTTGTTAAGCGATGAAGATCCACGATTTTAGTCTTTAAATATTCTGGATAATATTCTGAAGATTTTATATGTGTACATGTATAAGTAAACTTAATTGTTTCCTAGGAACTAGGTGTATTCAACCCCTCCTCTTTTACTTTCCACTGTTGTAATATTTAGCACACGTAGACACATCGTATTCTTTTGGCCCTAAACATTTTCTACATGAACAACAATAGATTCAATTTAAATTTAACATTCATTACAAGAAAACTTATCAGTATCTTTTTTGGTGATTATAAGGATGCGTATAAATATGACTGGCCGCGCACATGACGAGCTTACTGTGAATTTTGCCGATTTAGGAGGTCGACGTCAAAGGAGGTAATAAAAGCGTCATCATGTTTGTATTATTTGCGACCAGGGCTCGCAGTAATCCATTTTATGTCGGTTTTTGGTGCAAACTCAAAAGAATTTTTTATTATCTAGTTGGTCGCTGGACCGATGACACGAGAAATATTAGGAAATTGTTTTGTTGTATCCAGATGCTTTTATTTTCTCCTTTGATGCCCGCCTCCCAACGCACAAAGGTTTCCTGAGAAATTCGCATGGTGAGCTCAACATCAATCGGGAAATTCCAAAGAGACTGGTCACGGATGTGACTCGACATATTTGTACGCACCTTGATATTCACCTGGATATAAAATGAGAAAATTTTAAACTTTTCTTTTAATGAGAAGGCACTTCAAAAACTAACCTATTTTTAAATTACCGTAACGCTGAATTAGCTTCTCAAAAGCCATATTATAAAAAAATATATACAGAGCCAACATTCTCTTTGCCAATTTTTCGTCTCGATTTCTAAAAAGAGTTAGAAGTAATGATGATGCAATTTTGAAGCTTAGAAATTAGACCTACAATCGGTTGTTTAAAAAATGACACCTGAGTAACTAACGGCATAATACCCAGTTTTCATCTCAACCGCGTTTTGTCATCTCAAATATATTTTTGAGAGGTGAAGAAATTTTTGATATTATTTTGATTAAATGAAATCTGATATTATTTTGATTAAATGAAAAATGGCGTTTTTTTTCTTGAAAATTACATTACTCCCTAATTTGAGATTGTAGAACACGGTTGTTTTCCACAGTTTATCTTTATTTTTTTCATAAAACACAAAAAAAAATTTTGTAAGTTAATTTTTTCTACTAAATCTATATCTACAAATTCGACGCTTGTGGACGCCCTTATATTATAAAAATTTTTATAAATTTGCACTTTCTTAATAGGAAAAATCAAGAAAAACCACTAAAAAGTTTTAAAAATAAAAGAGCTGCACTCTATATTTTCGAAATAGAATTTGTGTAAAGGAATTTGCAAGTAAAAACGTAATTTTCCTAGATTTCACTTCAACGAAATAAGTACCCTAACTTGATTTAATTTTACCACACAAAAATAACTAGATTTTATAATCCAACTTACGCTTAAAATAAAAATATATTTGTCCCAAAAAAAATACGGAAAATTCCTTTTATAACTTTATAACTTAACCATAAATTTATGGGAAATTATATTCCCTCAAATATAATATTTACCCTCTAAAAATATTTGAGTAAGAAGCTGGAAGCACCAAAGTAAACATCGAGAATTTTTTTAGCTAGAGGCTATTTTATTTAGGATTATGTTTGTCCAAGGAAAGCGTTTAGCCTTTTAATATTTGCTTAGAGGAAAAGCTTTTTATTTTCTTTTAAAGTTTTCTTATTAAAAGTTTACAGGAAAACACTTCAGAAGTTCTGTTGTAGCAAAACTTAGTATAATTTTTAATTAAGCATTTTTGAAGTGTCTTTTTTATCTTAAATATCAAAATAATATAGCATTAGATTTAGTTAAACCTAGAAAATCGAAAAAAGATGGATTTAAACTGTAGAAAAAAGATACGACGTAGGTCAGAATATAACAATCACTAAAATCAAAAATGAGGGATCTGATCTACATATCACCATAGATAAAATAAAAAACAGTCTGAAGAATATAAAAAATAAAGTCACTCGGAATGACTTTGGTATAAAGAATATTAAAAAGGAAGGAACGGCACTTCTGAGTAATGAAAAAACCATAAAAAATGGATATATTGCTCAGGTCCAAAACAATACATCTAATTGCCTAATTTCCCAAGTATTTAAATTCGATATGAGAATTATTACGAAAAAGCCAACACAAAAATTTTAATTTTACCAATCAGGAGCGCAAGAAGATGCCAGATATGATGTTAATGACTATCTTTAAATAATAAAAATTATCACTTAAAGCCCTTATTTCGCGAAACTAGTAAAAGGCTTTCGATCCTGTTGAGCATCAGGTGATGTTCTAGGCATTTATAGACTGTAGAATTGACTTTCTATATATTGATATCATTAAACATTTTTATACAGATACAAGTGTCAACATAAGATTTTATGGGGATACTCCTGAATTCAAAATAGAGAGAGTAATCTATCACCATGACGTTGTCTCCGTCAAATTCTTCATAACCCTGCTGGAATTTATGTTTAACCAGACAAGGATTGAGAACCTGTAAATCAATATAATGACTAAGAACTAAATTATCTTTTTTGCGCCGACGATATAATATTGGTCGCTGATAGTCTTGGCGAAGTTAAAGAAATGTTGCGCCGGCTGGAATCAGCATCGAGGAAAGTGAGTTTGAGAATGAATACCATTAAAACAATGCATATGTCTCATCTGACGAATATGAAAATATTATAATTAACAACCTAAATATACAGCAGGTCTACTTGTATAGGTTTCTAGTTGATCAAATTCGTTTGAGTTGAGATAATTAATCCTGCGAATTAGAAGAATAGGCCCGACGTAGGAAAGTATTCGACTAGGGTGTCCTACCCGTTCAAACATATGGAACCAAACATTAACCTAAACAAACCACACAGTGAAGAAAATCAGAATAGTTCAACAGATTATGCTAGAGCTGACACTCGAAGGTCCCAAAGGTAGAAATAAGAAGAAAAAGTGGCACGCTATGAATGCCTTTACAAGAATAACTAACCTGAAAATGGGACTTCCCTTTCGGTTGTTAAACTGTCAACACTTAATCGGTGTGCTGCAAAAAGTAAGAAACAAACGTAGTTTGGTCGTTTGGGAGTGAAATAGGAAGTCTGAGCTGAATTTACGGTGTAAGGGGGAAACGATGGTTGTGGGGTGAGATCTAAAGTGCATGGATGGGTGCACTATGGAGAGCAGGGCTATTTTTGCCGCACAAATCGTTCCTTTGTGCAGTTAAAGTGAATGACTATACTCGTGGCGGTGACTAATTCTGCATTCAACAGTTCAAGTAAAAGGATTGGTTTGAAGTATGTAAATGTCAGTCACACATGTAAGAAATGACTTTTTTGGTTAGATGATGGAAGTATCCAAGCCCTTATAAATGAGGTATCCTTCTGGTTTTTTCTCTTAGAAAACGGTTTCCTAAACCCAGTGGACTGGTAAACTTTCCCGATGGGTTCCCGTACAAAGAGGGTGTCAGCGCGGGACCGGGGAAAGAGAAGCTGGCTAAACTAACTCAATCACAGCGGTCATACAAACCAGTAGTAAAAAAGACTTAAATGGAATTGGCGGGTTACCTATCTAGAACAAATGATAACAGATAGACGAAAAAAGTGTTTGAATGGAAACGTAGAACGATGTAAATCCCTTCCAAATTAATTGGATGAATGTAGTTCAAGACAGGGAAGTCACTATGGGAAGCTTATGGCCAGCAGTGGATATACCTGTCTGATGATGATGAATCAAAATTTAGGGCCCTGTTAATATTTTTAAAATGAAAAAATAGCCGATTAAACCAGATTGAAGTGGAAGGATAAAAAACAAAATGATTCTAATAGTTTTCATTTATCAGGTTACAATTTTTTTGCTATCAGCAATAGAAAAAATTGTAAGTAGAAAAAAAGTAATCACAGAACAAGAAAATTCATGATAAAAATAAAATTTCGACACCTCCACGATTTCCTCCAACAGTTGCACCAATTTTTTCAATTTTTGTTTAAGATATATAGTTATAAAAACAATATAACACATTTTTTTGAAAATGTGTACTAGTGTATCAAATATCTGGGGACACTTTAAGAAAGTAGAATTAAACTTGTATTTTGAAAATTCAATACTTGGACGACTGTTGTACTTGTCAATTAAAACAATTTACAGTCAACTTGACCGGTTTTAACGTTAGACTATGTTAGTTAATTAGGGGTGAAGAACTAATATTTTTTTATCGAATTGTGGTTAATCAGTTGAAATATTGTGTAAATAAAAGAAAAAGTCTAGAATGGTTTTCTGAACTGAGAAACTAAATTTAGAATTTGAGTTAGGAATAAGCATTTACAGCCTAAAGAGCGAATATGGAAATGGGTTAATTAGTATTGATCGCTACAGAAGTTGTACACCATTGCAAAGCTAATGTCTGCCACAAAAATTGTTTGGGATTTATGATCTGAATTATTCAAAATTATCTGTGAGGATGTATGCATTACGAACCTTTCCGGACGTTTATGTCTGGGTTATATAAAAATTTTATTTATAGTCTGTTTATAGAAAATATTTACCAAAAAACATTTTTTAGAATTCATATTTTGTGATTCCCTATCTTGATAATGACAAGAAATTTGTACTCATTATCTCGGGTATGGGTATGTTTCTGTCTTTTATTTTTATTTACAATTTTCTTGTTAATTTTATGAGACGTATTTAATATTTGCGAAAATAATACTCTCACTTTAAATTTAATTATTTTAAAAAAGTGTTGTTCACTTTAATTTATATAACTTTTAAATATTTACACAAAAAACAATATTATTATTTATTTTTGAGAATGTATGAAATTTCTGTAAGTCCCAGTGGAGTTTTGGTGGCAGAAAAATATTTTCATCTTTTACAATCAGTCAACAGACAATTTGGTTATCGATGTTCCAAAATGGGCTTAAATGAGGTCAAACTCTTTTCCATTCATTACTTTATTGCCGGTAAAATTAGAATTGAACTCCAACAATTTTGGGATTGAAAATTTTGATAAATTTAAGACAATTTACATGTGTCCGGAAATATCATGATTTGTCCAAATATAAAAAAACATCATAAGAAAAAGTTATTTGTGTCTCTATAGACATTATAAGTCGAAAGTTTGGTACAAAAATTTTAATTTTAATTTTTTTCCATATGTTGCCAAAAAAACATTGTAAGTATATATTTCTTTCGAAAAATTGACACCACCATCCTAAAAAAATATTTTTTTTTGCTTCTTATAATAAGGTATATTTATTTCCTCATAAAACATTTCGTTAAGAAAACTTTAGGTTATTCTTGGACTATTTCCATAGTTTTGTTTACTAAAAATGTTTTTTATCAATCATAATAGGCGGAAAAGCTAAAAAATGTGACAAAAAAATTCCTCGTTTAAAAAGAAAATAAAATTTTTAAAAGTTAGTAAATATTATGCTTATTTTCTTAATTCAATAAATTCACAGATAGACTTGAAAAACAATTGTAATTTTTAGAAATTCCAGAAAACTAAAATTTATTCAGTTATTTATGTCGTAGAATGCCTAAAATTTTTGCATTATTTTTTAGGCTTACATGTGAAGTTATCGAAGTTTAAGAATAAGCATAGTATTTACTAAGTTTTAGAAACTTTAAGAGAAGTGATATTAAAAAGGAAATTTTAGGAACAGAACTTGTACTGAATTTAAAATAAGTGGAATTTTCTAGCTTTTGCGCTCATTATGAGTAAAAAATAAACATTTTTAGTATACGAAAATTTGAAAATAGTTAAAAAATGTCTTCTAGTCTTTTTAACGAAATATTTCATTTAAAAAAAATTACCCTCTTATAGAAAAACAAATTAATTTCTATTACATGGTAAGATCGGGTTTTATCTGAAATTCGAGAGAAATATACACTGAAAAATACTTTTTTTGATAAAAGTAAAAAAAAATTAAAGTTAATATTGTTGTACCAAACTTTTGATTTATAATAGCCATAGAAATAGTAATAACTTCTTCTTATGACGCTTGTTTATATCTGGATAAATTAAGAGCTTCTTTGTAGATAACTCACAAACCAAGAGTTTGCAAAAACAGTCAGGTGATAGTAAGCAAACTGTTTTTGGTCGATCTGATTGGCACTGATTTGTTTCTGATTGATCTTCGAGGTAATCTCCGACATGCAATTTTAATAACATTATATATATATATATATATATATATATATATATATATATATATATATATATATATATATATATATATGAAGTAAAATGCGAACAGTAAATGCAAACTTCTCTCCATCATATCCTTTTTGTGTTAGAGGTTGCACAGTTAGAATAAATTGTTATAAAATGCAATTTATCCTAATCCACCACCATCGAGATGATGGCCTACCTGTACCACCATACCGAGAAGAAAGTCAAAACTTACCCTCCCCGCCACAGTGTTACGGCAGAGATACATGTTTCGTCTCTACTAGACTCATCAGGGTACCGACATGCACCTGGCTGTGCAAAGGACAGATCGGAAGGAAGCATGCAAATACTGAACGCGGCTTCTCCGGCCTCCCGCCGGATGGAGTATATATGTTTATGCGGATTTCACGGATTCCTCCGTGTGAGATGCAATAGCAGTGGATATATCCACATTATGCCGTTGTAGTACTGAAATCACATTCAGCAAACGTACAACTATATGCAGCTCCGCGTATGAATGAAGTAAAATGCGAACAGTAAATGCAAACTTCTCTCCATCATATCCTTTTTGTGTTAGAGGTTGCACAGTTAGAATAAATTGTTATAAAACGCAATTTATCCTAATCCACCACCATCGAGATGATGGCCTACCTGTACCACCATACCGAGAAGAAAGTCAAAACTTACCCTCCCCGCTACAGTGTTACGGCAGAGATACATGTTTCGTCTCTACTAGACTCATCAGGGTACCGACATGCACCTGGCTGTGCAAAGGACAGATCGGAAGGAAGCATGCAAATACTGAACGCGGCTTCTCCGGCCTCCCGCCGGATGGCGTATATATGTTTATGCGGATTTCACGGATTCCTCCGTGTGAGATGCAATAGCAGTGGATATATCCACATTATGCCGTTGTAGTACTGAAATCACATTCAGCAAACGTACAACTATATGCAGCTCCGCGTATGAATAAAGTAAAATGCGAACAGTAAATGCAAACTTCTCTCCATCATATCCTTTTTGTGTTAGAGATTGCACAGTTAGAATAAATTGTTATAAAATGCAATTTATCCTAATCCGCCACCATCGAGATGATGGCCTACCTGTACCACCATACCGAGAAGAAAGTCAAAACTTACCCTCCCCGCCACAGTGTTACGGCAGAGATACATGTTTCGTCTCTACTAGACTCATCAGGGTACCGACATGCACCTGGCTGTGCAAAGGACAGATCGGAAGGAAGCATGCAAATACTGAACGCGGCTTCTCCGGCCTCCCGCCGAATGGCGTATATATGTTTATGCGGATTTCACGGATTCCTCTGTGTGAGATGCAATAGCAGTGGATATATCCACATTATGCCGTTGTAGTACTGAAATCACATTCAGCAAACGTACAACTATATGCAGCTCCGCATAAACATATATACGCCATTGTACTTTTGCTGAATGTGATTTCAGTACTACAACGGCATAATGTGGATATATCCACTGCTATTGCATCTCACACGGAGGAATCCGTGAAATCCGCATAAACATATATACGCCATCCGGCGGGAGGCCGGAGAAGCCGCGTTCAGTATTTGCATGCTTCCTTCCGATCTGTCCTTTGCACAGCCAGGTGCATGTCGGTACCCTGGTGAGTCTAGTAGAGACGAAACATGTATCTCTGCCGTAACACTGTGGCGGGGAGGGTAAGTTTTGACTTTCTTCTCGGTAAGGTGGTACAGGTAGGCCATCATCTCGATGGTGGTGGATTAGGATAAATTGCGTTTTATAACAATTTATTCTAACTGTGCAACCTCTAACACAAAAAGGATATGATGGAGAGAAGTTTGCATTTACTGTTCGCATTTTACTTCATTCATACGCGGAGCTGCATATAGTTGTACGTTTGCTGAATGTGATTTCAGTACTACAACGGCATAATGTGGATATATCCACTGCTATTGCATCTCACACGGAGGAATCCGTGAAATCCGCATAAACATATATACTCCATCCGGCGGGAGGCCGGAGAAGCCGCGTTCAGTATTTGCATGCTTCCTTCCGATCTGTCCTTTGCACAGCCAGGTGCATGTCGGTACCCTGATGAGTCTAGTAGAGACGAAACATGTATCTCTGCCGTAACACTGTGGCGGGGTGGGTAAGTTTTGACTTTCTTCTCGGTATGGTGGTACAGGTAGGCCATCATCTCGATGGTGGTGGATTAGGATAAATTGCGTTTTATAACAATTTATTCTAACTGTGCAACCTCTAACACAAAAAGGATATGATGGAGAGAAGTTTGCATTTACTGTTCGCATTTTACTTCATTCATACGCGGAGCTGCATATAGTTGTACGTTTGCTGAATGTGATTTCAGTACTACAACGGCATAATGTGGATATATCCACTGCTATTGCATCTCACACGGAGGAATCCGTGAAATCCGCATAAACATATATATATATATATATATATATATATATATATATATATATATATATATATATATATATGTTTATGCGGCGTTTATGGATTCCTCCGTGTGAGATGCAATAGCAGTGGTTATATCCACATTGTGCCGTTGTAGTGCTGGAATCACATTCAGCAAACGTACAACTATAGGCATCTCCGTATGGAAGTGAAGTAAAATGCGAACAGTGAATGCAAACTTCGCACTATCATATCCTTTCCATGTTAGAGGATGCACAATTTTGATGAATTGCTACAAAACACAATCTATCCTATTCCACCACTATCGAGATGGTGGCCTACCTATACCACCATATCGAGAAGAAAATGAAAACTTACCCTCCCTGCCACAGTGATACGGTAAAGGTACATGTTTCGTTTTTTACTAGATTTATCAGGGTACCGACATGCACCTGTTTGTGCAAAGGACAGATCGGAAGGAAGCATACAACATTCGACTTCCGCCGGATGGACTTATATACGTTTATGCGGCTTTCATAGATTCGGAGGTCTGCGAAGCCGCGTTCAGTGTTGCATGCTTCCTTCCGATCTGTCCTTTGCACAAACAGGTGCATGTCGGTACCCTGATGAGTCTAGTAAGAGACGAAACATGTACCTCTGCCGTATCACCGTAGCAGAGAAGTTTTTACTTTCTTCTCGGTGTGGTGGTATAGGTAGGCCAGCATCTCGAAGGTGGTGGAATAGGATGGATTGTGTTTTGTAGCAATTCATCCAAACTGTGCATCATCTAGTACGAAAAGGATATGATGGAGCGAAGTTTGCATTCACTGTTCGCATTTTACTTCATATATATATATATATATATATATATATATATATATATATATATATATATATATATATGAAGTAAAATGCGAAACAGTGAATGCAAACTTCGCTCCATCATATCCTTTCTGTGTTAGAGGTTGCACAGTTAGAATAAATTGTGATAAAACACAATTCATCCTATTCCACCACCATCGAGATGGTGACCTACCTGTACCACCATACCGAGAAGAAAGTCAAAGCTTACCCTCCTCGCCATAGTGATACGGCAGAGATACATGTTTCGTCTCTCACTAGACTCATCAGGGTACCGACATGCACCTGGCTGTGCAAAGGACAGATCGGAAGGAAGCATGCAACACTGAACGCGGCTTCGCCGACCTCTCGTCGGATGGCTTATATATGTTTATACGGCTTTCACGGATACCTCCGTGTGAGATGCATTAGCAGTGGTTATATCCACATTATGCTGTTGTAGTGCTGAAATCACATTCAGCAAACGTACAACTATATGCAACTCCGTACATAAGTGAAGTAAAATGCGAAACAGTGAATGCAAACTTCGCTCCATCATATCCTTTCTGTGTTAGAGGTTGCACATTTAGAATAAATTGTGATAAAACACAATTCATCCTATTCCACCACCATCGAGATGGTGACCTACCTGTACCACCATACCGAGAAGAAAGTCAAAGCTTACCCTCCTCGCTATAGTGATACGGCAGAGATACATGTTTCGTCTCTCACTAGACTCATCAGGGTACCGACATGCACCTGGCTGTGCAAAGGACAGATCGGAAGGAAGCATGCAACACTGAACGCGGCTTCGCCGACCTCTCGTCGGATGGCTTATATATGTTTATACGGCTTTCACGGATACACATAATATATATATATATATATATATATATATATATATATATATATATATATATTATGTCGAATGTTCTTACGGGTGTGATGTACAATCGAAGGTTCTCGGGTATCCCGTGTATGTGCTGAATCCTTCTCAGGACTGTAAGGCAGCTGACGTTTCGGTGAAATCTCATTCACCATTTTCAAAGCTCACTGTATGGCGACTGTGGGCGAACTGTCATTTAATCGGATACAATACTCATAAATGTGAATGCCGTTTTAGTCAACCATTATAGAAAAAATCACCTATTTAATCCTGTTTTGGAAATATTCATGAATTCTTTCTTTATTAGGGTAGGTATTAAAAAAAACACAATTAAAAGCCGAATTTAAAAAAGCAAGACCCATCCTCACCAATTTAAAGCGAACACATCTTAATACATTTATGTATGAGCGCATAACCAGGACATTACGAGGAAGGGTAGTGCTAAATTCCAATCTCTCAGGAAAATGAAAATTTAAATTAAAACCATTATGTCGCGTGATTACCGCGAATGGAATTTGATTATCGAATTTTCACATTACGTTACACTATTAGGTTGGTGCTAAGGTTGATAAATTTAATTAAAGTCTTTGAGTCCTTTTTTGTACGGGAAGTGATGGCCAAAGGTTTTTTTATTGTTCAGTTTAATTACAATAAGGATAATAAATTTTATTCTTTAATTTAATTTAAGTTCTTTTGGTGACAATTCTATTTAAGAGATAAGACCTTTTATTCTGTTGATATATTTGTAACTTCAAATTGATCTAAGTTGATAGCAAAGGGTCTAATCAACTTTTAAAATTCAAGATTAATTTTACTTATTAACAAACTAATAAAACCTCATAGACCAGGGCTTATCTGTTTTTAGGTGGATGTGAAATAGAACGTGCCTTCAGAATAACCTGAGTAACGATAAATTTGATATGCGTCAATTCCAAAAGTTGGGTAACATTGTTTTTTTTTAATAAAAATATAAAATTAACAAAAAAAAAAACGTTTTTTTTTTCAACTTTTCTCTCGTGTACTTTTGAGCGTGTTCATTTTAGAGGAAAGTCAAAGAGGAAAAAAAGTTTCGTAATTAAATTTTCCATAAGATAGGTTGGTCGAAAATCTTAAAATATATTTTCCTTATTGCAAAATAGCAATAATTAAAAAAAATGTAAAAAAGCAGTTTTTTAATCATTTTTTTTTCGACCATTTAAATTTCTCTGAGGACCTTCATATTAGAGAAAAGAAAACTTTATGCTATGATAAAATAACACGCTAAAATTCCTTAAGATCGAATAGATAGTTTTTGCATAATAATTTTGCAATTCTATTTCGTTTACAAAAATTGATTATTTTTCAAGTTTGTCTGAGTCCAAAATATCACGTTAACGTATTTAAATTTATTTTCGACATTAGTAGGGAACTCAAGTTTTCCCACACTTTTTTCAAAATCAAGATCGGATGATTTGGACGCCTTTAAGAACTGTTTAAAGACATTGTTGATATTTTTGCTTATAAACAAATAGATTATCTCGGCGGATTTTCATTGGAGATTTTTTTGCAATACATGGTTTGAAAGTACTTAGAAAGACGCTTCTTTTCATTAAAAAAATTTTCAAATCCGTCAATTGGTTTCCGAGATACAAACTGTCAAAGTTGACAGCCTGACACGGTGAATCTATAAACAATACAGACCGGATTCTTGAACCCAAAACTTTGTCTTGCTGAGCTCTTTTGTGATACAAATATTTAAATAAATAAAAACAATGTTGCCCAACTTTTTGAATTGATGCATATCAAATTTATCGTTATTCAGGTTATTCTGCAGACTCTCATGCAAAAATCTCCATGTTCTATTTCACATCCAAGAAACCCCAATATTTTACAGATAAGCCCTGGTCTATCATTGATTGGGGTATATGTAAAGCAGATATCGGAAATAATACTTTTTTTAGTAATATAATTAATGAATTATGTTATGCAAAATTTCAAAAATCTGATTTTCAATTTGATCATGATTTATAATTCATGGAATAGAATTATTAGTTACTTTATCAAATGATAATTTTGAAAATAGTTTTATTATTTCATGAAGTAATTGTTTATTTGATCGTTAAGATTATCAATTAATAAAATAATTGGTAACTTTATTCATTCAATTATCAATTAACAAATTCACTGAAAAAGTTCATTCTTCAAATTATCCTTTACAAGAGTAATTAATAATTTATTTTAACAAATTATTTTTTATTAATTGGTAATTTACCGGAATTTATTAAAAATTTTTTTTATTGAAACACTCTATCTTTTTAGATAAAGTAATGGAAAATTAATAGTAGGAAAGATTTTTGAAATGAATTATTTAATTTTACGGGAGAAATTTTATTTTACATTGCTGATACATTTTTTGTTCAGGTTAAACCAAGTAATAAATAACACCGGCACACAAAAAAAGTGGTTTGGTCTCGGCACTTCACCATAGTATTTTCATGTATTTTGACTCGCTGAATTCGAATACGGAGTTTATTTGATCTCATCACCCACAGTTTTTCCGCAAATCACGAAAAATAGCTGAAAAAGCGAAAAATCCGGAAGGTAACATTTGATTCATTAAATACTTCCATATATATTTCTAAGCTGTCGAAGGATTTGATTTAAAACTGCAATCTCGCGAAAAATTGTCATGTCATTCTATCCATTAATCGTTCTTTAAGTTAGTCAATTTTTTTTTGCAATAGTCGAGTTTTCTAATCTAGTAGCTATGGGTTATATTTCAGTAAACTTTTCATTCTTTCTTTCGTCTGTAACGTTCTCTTTTATTTTCAAAAGACCTGTGTAATGGATTTCGTACCCTTTTCGAATTACTGTCATATTCAGTAGCCAACAGTAGTCCGACATCATATTTACGTCCCATTTTCCTTGCCACCTTCGTTCAACTTCTTTCATACCTTGATGGAAACGCTCGCTTTGCTTTTCGCTGTAGTAGCCTAAGTTTTCAGGAAAATAGCTCATATCAGAATCCAAGAAATGGAGTTTGAGACTCATCAAATATCCTTAACGCTTAAAATTGTCTACCATGGTTACTATAATAGCTGCATAGTCATCACTTTTGTTATTTCCCAAAAAGTTTCTAGAAACATCTCGAAAACTAAGCCATGCAGCTTTTTCAACATCGTTCATTGTACTAATGAAATATTCGTCGATACGGATCTAAGGTCCATCAAATATTCTTTCTTTCACTTTAGCCTCAGTCAACTGAAGAAATTGGCCATTCAGGTACTGATAACATTGTCTTTCCTTATCTAAGGACTTGACACATTGTTTCATACATCCAAGTTTTATATGAAGAGGCGGAAGTAATACTTTTGATGGTTCAATTAAAGGCTGTTTCAGTACATTTTTATTTCCTGATTCAAGTCCTGCTCTTGCTTGTCAAACTTTTTTCTCGTAATGATTTGCGCGATCTCTGCTGTCTCATAAACACAAGAAGCAGGGATACTTTGTATATCCTGATTGTTGGCTTAGGATGATCGCAATGATTTTCAAATCACAACAAACTTGTCATCCATGCTCATAGCATCGAATTTTCTGTAATACATATTTGACATTTTCATAACTTTCTCTTAATCGTGTTGAGTGAGCTATTGGAATACTTACGTAATAATTTCCATTGTGCAGCAGTACTGTCTTGAGTCTATAAACAATCTCCATTCTTCAAGAATATAACAATCTTGTTTCATTTCATTCATCAAACAGCAAACGTTAGTACAATACACCAAAGATCCCGCTTCATCTTTATTGAAGTATTAGCGGTATGGCTCCTCTCAATTCCTGTACAACGTCGAGTTTGTTCCTTATTCTAGCATCTCACGGCTCTTCAACTCTGCAGACATATATTCAGATACATCTTTAGGTAGACCCATGTTCTTGATGAAATCACTCAAACTTTCTTGATCAGATAGTCTTACAGGTTTATTTCTCTTCCCTTTTGACAGATATTTTTCATCTTTATCTTCTTGTCCCAACCACTTTCAGGTTTTTCTTCACTGTCTTTCGTCACTTCTCTATCTGTTTCTTCAACACTTGTTGAAGCTTCGTTCATTGTAGCGCTTCAATATTGGACTCTAAATGACTTTTTGCTGGTACAACAGAAGACGCTATCGAATAAGATATTTTTGATTTGGTCTTCGCATTGAATCCTTCTACTATTGTATTGCAAAAGGAACAGTTCTCTTGTGATTGAGGTTCTGACCATATAGTCGGTGAGATGTATTTTAAAACTTTGTTGTTTTTTTTTCGGTCCGTCGTCTGAGATTGTTCTAACAAGAGCAGCAAATACTGTCCGGAGCACATGTATCATCTTGATTAGATATTACACTTTCATAACATTCACGATATATATTTTTACATGTAGCATTAATTTTCCTACGTAATTTGCTTACTTCATATTTTCCGCAAACGTAACAGGTCGTGACAGCATTCATGCCTGACAGGTGCATTAGTTCTTCTTGTAGCTTCATACTCCTTATCAGTCAAGTTGCCAATCGATAAGGAGCTGCGGTCGCTTGACGACGACGCCTGCGGGCCCGCTTGTTCACCCTGACCAGCCGCCGATACTGGGCATCCGAATTCCTGCATCGTAACCAGTTTTTCCTGTGATGTGCCTGCCATGTTTTTAGAATTCTTCTTGTAGCCCTTGACCTCCCATAAGCCAAGTTGCCAACTTATAAGGAGTTGATATATACGTCCATCGCATCTATGTATCATTCCTTTTGTTTATCACGATAGTCGTGACGGTAAAATATGAAGTAAGCAATTTTCCGCATTTTCAGCTATTTTTCGTGATTTACGGAAAAACTGTGGGTGATGGGATCAAACGGACTCCGTATTCGAATTGAGCATGTCAAAATACCTACTTTTTTCTTGTGTGCTGGTGTAATTAAAAATAAAATGACCCTGCTTCTGCCCAAAATGTTACGCTTTAGTCTCGTTAATAAGATTTATCGATTTAACTCAAAAATCTCAGAAAAGAAGCAAAAACGGTGAACAAAATTATTAAAAGATTCTGTTGTACGATTTTCAAATTCCTAGTAGTAGTGTCAAGAAAGATAACTTTACTTCCAAACATAACACAATAATTAATATCTTAAAAATGGTAAGAGAGAGGCATAGGGTATGTCGTAGAAAATATGTTCAAGATCTTCCACACAATATAAAAATACAATAATATAGAGGGTGATCTATTTTATATTTCAATATCAGCTAGTGATAGATGCGGCAATGTCACATCTTTGAAACTATTTTAAGGATATTACTTCCTGTTATGTCCACATCCAACATTTTAAAAATATATATCAAGTGGTTTCGTAAATACTTCTAGTTTTGTAAATATTTTTAATGAGCCATCGGGTATAGCGCACCCTATATATTCGGACATTCAAACAGTCCTGAAGGCCATCAAAGAGCAAAAGATCTTGACTTATTTGGGAATGCTCGAGTCAACTAATAACTCTGGTACAAAATAATCTTTACGACGGGGATCTTAATTGCGGGTTATGCGGTTGAGTAAGGGAAACGGTAAAGCACATTATATGTTATTGCGAGTCATTAGATCGGAAGAGACAACAAACTTTCGGGTCAACAAACCTGAAATCGAACGAGATTCATATCTATCTCTTGGCTGACCTGTACAAATTAGCGCAGGAAGTCAACTTAACGGGCCGGACACAAATAAGTACTTAGTGTAAGCACTTTTGCCGCAGTGCATTTGGGTACGGATGGACCCATGAAAAAAAAAAAGATGAAAACTATTCTCACCGACTCCAAGGCTTTATTTCCAAGTGTTTATATTACATATTTGTTAGTTGATGTAATGCAGATTATAAAAATATAATAAGCAAAACAAAACTGACCAATTAGAAGGCCTGACTTTTATGGCAAAGATTTCAGTAAGCCCAGCTGCTAAAATTTTGATTTTGTTCATTGATTTCATGTCATAGATAAGTTGAAATAAAATGAAAGCTTCCTCTTAGAAATATTCTTAATAACATTCGCCCTTTCAGACATTTTTACTATATTACCTAATTAATTGTGACTTATTTTCAATGAAAGTAGATTTGGATTTTAGAATTTTATTCATAACTAAACATTTTATCAACAAATCTATTTAAAGTCAGCCTGTTTTTTGAAATTTTGATTGACTGCGGGGTAAACATAAATTAAAAATTAATAAATCATTGTATGTCATAAAATACACTATTATGGAAACTCTGCTGCCCTATGAAATTACTTGATTAAGCATTTTTTTAAGCGGTTATATAATTAATTTAAAAATGTTTTTTATACTAAATTGACTAGGTTTTTATGCAAAGTAATTTTATAAAAATCTCATTAGCGATCGTAGATATTCGAAAGTAATTGCCAGTATCAATAAAATATTCAATTCCTTGTTTATAGTACTTAATTTTTCACAATGAATTTCCCCGTAGAATTACCATATCGACAGAGCTAGGACATGTTGTGGGATTGCTGAATGACGTGGTAATATTTCTATTTATTTATTTTTTTAAGATATTGACGAATAGTATGAGTTCCTTTTATTTCTTGATATCCGTACCGATTCTATTTTCTCATTTTATAATTGTTTTACCTAAACTAGTATAACATAATAATAGGTACGTCAGTTGGAGAACAAAAAAAAACTGGGTAATTAAATAAAAGCATCGTTTTCTGGTTGCCTAAATTATTATATTACTTTTGATACCTAAATATTATCTAACAATATTTACCGATAAAAATAGATTTGAACTAGAAACTTGTTGTAATTTTTAAACCTTAAAAATACTTAAAGGAATCACTGCAAGTAAAAAAAACTAAAAGAAAAATCAAATAAGAACATTTGTGTCTGTCCAACATCAAAAAAGCTCCTTCCTACTGACAATAAACAACGTTCAAACAAATTTATTGTTGTTTAAATGTATTGGTCTGATTGAATGATTTTTTAAAGAATATGGTTTTCTCCTGCAAATGCAAGTAAACCTTTTAAGTACACTGCAAAAAGGAAATAAATTAAATTTAAGGTAAATGTGCTGGAAGCAAATTTCATAAGCCGTTTCTTAAATTTAATTAATGTAATGTATTAAATTTAATAATTTTTACATTAATATAAATTAATGCATTCCATTAAATTTAATGTAAACATTCATTAAGTTTAAAATTTGATCATTACTTTTTATGGCGACTATGTACATTAAATATACATCCAGTGCTCATTGAATTTAAGATATGTTATCACATATTTAATGCGCCAACATTAATACCAGGTCAAAAAATTCTACTATCAGGAAAAGGTGTAAATTTTTTCTATAGGTAGTATATCGTTATCTGTAGACCGGTTTTGAGCTCATTACTTTCCGTCAGTACCGGCAGACATGTACACCTCATCATAAGAAAATTGAGTCCTTTAAGCAACTTATATTATACTAAATAAAAAGTTCAATACAAGTTGCGCCATCTACCGGAATCTCATGCAATGTACCATGAATATTAATGTACAGAAAGTTGAAATATCTTTACAGATACTTTATTGATATTTAAGACACGATTTAATCAAATTTAATGTACAATGAACTGATATTTCAATGAATTTGCTTTAAATTTAAAGTAAATGTAAGTTATTCACAATTTAAAGTATAAAATCATTAAATTTAAAGTAGAATGTATATTAAATTTACATTAAATTTATGGTTATTTTTAACAGTATATACTAAATATTTACTTATTTTAATTCCAGAAACCAGTTCTTAGCATAGAATTGAATCTGCAAATCTTTATAAATGTTTTAATTAGATTCTATTGAGTAGCAGCCTGTGTTTACATTAAGTTTGTTATTATTTTATTATTTAAAATTTGCAAAATTAACTTTAGGATTTAAGTGAATGCTTAAGTAATATTATGAATCTAATTCTTGAATTCTGAAAACGAAGTGTACATTAAATTTACTTTTCGGTTTCTGAAATAAAATTAAATTAGGGAACAATCTTGTTGACAGGATTTTAAACGAGCAGTTTAATACCACGTAAAATATTAACAAACTCTTGAGAAAACTTATTGGTCTGTTATTTGACTTTAGATTAATGGTTTCTAACATATATGTTTGTCTCACCTTCTAAAGGACCTATGATTTCTAGAAAAACTTTGGTTTTGTTTTTCTTGAGTATTCGTTAGATTTTTAATTCTATAGACTGGGTTGGGTCACGAGGTAGGTGTCTATGTTTTCCTTTCTCTAGGATATTACCGACTTTTTCGTCGTATGTTAATATATCCATGATTATCGTTGCAGTTTCTTTGCCCGCTGGTAGAATCTTGATGGATTCATCATTACGAAGTTCTTTTAAGGCTAATGCTTCTGCCTTGGAGAAATTTTAGATGGGATTTTTCTTGTTTTTCAAGGTTTATTTCATTTTCCATCTAAACTCATCGGAATGATATTAGTTGACTTGTATTGATTCTACAGAGCTTATAATATTTGTATATTCTTAGATGCTATTACCTTTACCCAATAGTTGTTCTCTTCCTGTTGTGAGCATTCTTGAAGATAAGTTTATGCTGGTTTTCCTTGACTTTGTCTTAGGTGGAGTTGGTTGTTGTTATGATTTTAGTTTTTGAGTTTTTTCTGGTGTTTTCTTGCCACATTTTCTTCCAATTAGTTTCATATATTATCTGTTTTACGGAAAATGGGCTCATGATAATTTCATAAAGTTTCAGCTTTAATTTGTCCATAGCGCTGTGTTGCTTCGTTCAAAAGAAGAGCTTTTTGTCATTGGTGATAATTTATTTGAGATCGTAGTAGCGTTTTGCTAGCGTTGTCCAGAATAGAAGGAGCTCTAATACCTGGTATTGGCGATTTTAATCTGAAACCACGTCGCTCTTTCGAGCTTGTAGTAAAAAAAATATTAATAATAATAATAATCCTGATCTGATTTACCTACCCACAATTCCTACACAATGCCTTAGGAACCAGATTCTTTCACTTTTCCGACTGGACTCGGCTACGAATAGATCAAAGGAGGCGATTAAATGAGGAGAAATTTCAGATTCTAAAATATGAATATGTCGATTGTAAAACATAAATTTCCCTAGGTGGGTAGAACCCATGGTCTAGAATCCCACACCGCTGAAGCGATCTGCTCCACTGATTTTTTTTGGGGAGGGGGGCAACATTTCGACATCTCTACCTTTAGGTGGCAGGGTGTTGAGGAGGCGGACCCCTGTCGCACAAGAAGCTACAGCCCAACAACAATATCATAAGAGCCAAACAACAGGGAGAGCTCCACCCTCCTAAGGTGCTGCACAGAAACCTCAGCCAGCGCTCACTTAGGCGGGACTTCTAAGACAGCACATGAAATGGACAACATCCATGAATTAAACAATAATGCGCATTTTTTATAGGGTGTCTCAACTAGGACGAGAAACAATCTGCTATAGACAACAGCTTCATGCCAAATTTTGTAGGGGGTATCCATACCTACAAGTGTCACAACAGAGGGTAGCAGACCAATACAGAGCTATTTTCGAAATAAACTAATTTTAGAAGGGCGACTTAACATCATCAAAACGGAAATCGAACGAGAGATAAGAAGCACCGACGATATCAATGATCAAATCGCAGAACCTGCACCACAGCCAGACCCCGAGGTTAAAGAATAACCAAACAATGATATACGAGAGAGAATATCGTTAAAGACCAATAGCAACAACAACTACATCAACATGAAGGCCAAACAACTCCAAGAGCTTCACCCGCCGAAGATGCTGTGCGGGAACCTCAATCAGAACTTACTCAAACAGGACGACCAAGACAATACATGAAATGGACTGTGCCCATGAATGAGTCAATAATGCGCATTTTTTTCCAGGATAACTCATCTAGGAGAGATGATCGGCTACAGGCAACAACTTCACACAGTGCCCACACATACAATGTTTAGTTTGTTTGTATAATAATTCTTTTTTTTTCGCTTAGTAGCCATTGTAAACATATTTCTAATTCTTGTATAGTTATTCCAGTCAGTCGGAAGTTTAATTTTCTTATATTTACTAAGTGCTTTGTCTCTATCTCTGAAAAACGACCAAGTTTGATTCTGATTTTCTGGTAGGCTATAGTTTTGTCGCTGATACCGGGTCCATTTCGGATTTCCAACGTTTGTTTAAAGATTGTAGACAATGTTGAAGATTGACTTAAATGTAGTTGTCAGACTTGCATTGTTTGTATTAAGTTGGCAGTTTTAAGATAAAACATTCAATTTATTCCCGATAACGTTTAGATATACAACCTCATTGAAAAGTTATACGAACAAACAAAAATAAAGACAATGCAATCTCAACAACCACATTTTGACCAATTTTCAACATTGTCTACAACTTTTGAAACGAATTTCATATTTTTTCTAATTCATAAACTACCGACGTTGGAATCTCTGCTAAATATATATATATATATATATATATATATATATATATATATATATATATATATATATATTTATATATAAAAATACAATACTTGTTTTGAAAAAGAGAATAACACAAGTATACTTCTTTCAGTAATTTCCTTTTAAAATCAATTATTTTCACAAAATGCGTAGATTATATACCGCTTGAATATTTCTATAAGTATATTTTAGAAAAAAGTTTACATCTACCCTTACTGTTTAAGGATATTTTAATTTTATTTTTATAACCTAGCAATGAGGATTTTGTTATTATTATTAATACATGGTGTATGAGTCGATTTTTTAGTTTTATTAATTGTACACTTAGCCTAGTTGGGCCTATTAGTACAAACAGCCACTAATTTCAAAAGACCGTAACAAAACCTCTTCCCCCGAATACCGTGAAGGTTATACTAACGATACTCGTTAGATAATAGGTTCGTTAAAGAACAAAAGCGAGAGTCTAATTTAGGAAAGAGATCCTTTCCTTTACACAATCAAAAAACCGAGAGTTGACTGAAAAGGGAGTGGAATTTAATTCAGAAATTAACTCTAAAACGGGTGAACTTAATAAAGAGAATTTTTTGGTTGTTTAGACATGGCTTTTTGAACACAACTTAGTTGGTATAAAATGAAATTGAATAGACGAACGTATTAGAAATGTCTTTAGATGTGGAGCTCATTGGATTTTCGTAGGCGATCATGAGACATGACTCTATCAAGGTTTTTTATGTAGATATTTTGAAAAGAGATTCCTAAAAAATGGTCAGGTAATTTGTTACGAATCAAAAATTTGTTAATGATTAAAAAAATGTTTTTTTTTGTAAAATAGAAAAATAATTTTCGTGTTTCTCGGCCGATTCTAAGCAAAAAGTGTCTTTTTGGATTTTTTTTGTCCGACACATAGTTTTTGAGTTAAAAATTGTTAAACACTTGACAAATTATATTTTTTTGCCATTTTTCAATATTAGTAATTTTTGCGTAAAAAAATATTTTCAAATTCTGCTCCCGGGAGTTGCTAGTCCAAATCAAGAACTGCAATATGGGATTAGCCGCAATGTGAAAATGTAATGTTTTTGTTACTTTTCAACACTATAAACAAATGGTGTTTCATCAGTTACGTACGTCATTACATATACCGTTTAAAATGTAAAACTTTAAAATGGATATGCCAGATGGCACCGAGCAACACCTTTGTTGCTACTTCCCGAAATATTTTCAAATTCTGCTCCCAGCAGTTGCTAGTCCAAATCAAGAACTGCAATATGGGATTAGCCCCAATGTGAAAATGTAATGTTTTTCTTACTTTTTAATACTATAAACAAATCGTGTTTCATCAGTTACGTACGTCATTACATATTCCGTCTAAAATGTAAAACTCTAAAATGGATATGTCAGATGGCACCGAGCAACACCTCTGTTGCTACTTCCCGAAATATAAACGACCTTTCCCGTATAAAATCACGGATTTCATAAAATAAAATAGATGACAGATGCAAAATGAACTGTCAAACCAAAAATTACCGTAGTTTTCTGTCTGCTATGCAATGAACGAACTATAGTGCTGGTGCCGGCTGACAGAAAGTGAAATTTATTAATACACTCTTGTAACTTCTTCTGTGGCCTAATTATGTCGAGTTTACCACACTTTCTCCCTATAAAAATTTTTGAATGACGTAAATTTGGCGTTGCTTGAAAAATTTATACATACAGTTTTTTAACAAAATGTAATCGAAAGAGAAATCAATGAAAAGCACGAGTAAAAGATTGTAGGACAAAAATTTTGGAACGTGAAGGCTGTCTACCAACTTAATCGTGAAAAAAAATTGACTTAAAAAAATTTTTGAGGATACCTCAAGAAAAATATGTAGAATTACCCTGTAACATTGTCCGATAAAAAACATTTTCCGGTTTTCCAGTCTGACGCGTAGAAATCGTCACTCCCACGAGGACCCAAAATTTGTTAAAGTCATTTTCTTCTTTTGATTTTTTGTTTTTAAATGAATTATAGAAAGTAAAAAATAATTTGTCCGACAGAAAAGCCTGTAATAAAAAGAAACATTTTTCGAAATTTATTATTTAGGGATGTTTGATATGTGGGTGTTTGTAAATGAATATGCATTTTACTTTTGAATGCACTGCTGATTTTTTCAGGATCGCACAATAAAAATATATAAAATTTGATTATTGAGTTGACCGACGATAAATATTTACCGATCTTTCAGTCTGACACGTACAAGTTATCCATTTCATGAGAACTTAATATTCATTCCTTGATGGCATATCACCCAATCTTATTGAAAATATCAATATTTCACGTAAAGAGTAATGATGTCAACCTTTGAGCTATTTAAGAAGGCATTCGGTAATAAAAATATGAGTGAATCGATATCGGAAAAGATGCTAAAAGGGTTCGGTGCTTCAAGTATGCCGCCGTCGAAAGAAGAGTTATTCCAACAATGTAAAAGAACCATATATATATATATATATATATATATATATATATATATATATATATATATATATATATATATATATATATATATATATGCAATGTATGGTGTATTTTTAAAATTCTTCCATACCAAAAACCTATCTTTATTATTTACATGGATACCAAATCACACCAGAATACCTGGTAACACCAAAACTGCCTATAAGAACAGATCAAATTTCAGGTATTAATAAAGCAGTGACTAAAAAGAACTTTATCTAGATATATATTAGTAGTAGACAGCTATATTTTTTGTAAAATATGCGCTTTAAATGCAGCTTTTTAATATCATCAATTAAAAGTACCTATCATTTGAAAAAGGGATACCTTTTTTGTAATTCTTTTTGCATTATTTTTTTTTTTGCAAAACTTGGTTATCGTTTTTTTTGAAACTATTAGTACATATCTATAGGAACAAAATAATCTGTTGTGGGTCTCTATACGATTCACCAAAAAGTTATTCCACTCCATAAAAAATGATTCATCTGAGTTGAAGAAACAATTGCAAATATGCAAAAGCTATTAAAATCCATCTACTGCCAACTTTTTTACTACTAATTAAGTATTTTTATAGGTTCCTTAACGTTTTCAACAATTTTTTGGAAATTTATTAACAATAACAAAAATGCCTTTTTTTTTTTAAAGTGTACTCGGTAACTATTGGACTGATTTAGACAAACAAAAAAGCATTTCAAAACTTTTTTAGTGTCTAAAACTTTGTAATGATACCCTTTAAGCAGAAATAATAGTTATTGAATAAAATGAAGAAAATCAATTTTTGGCATTCTATTGTTAATGAAAAAATAGTTATCAAATAAAATTTGAGATGCTAACGTTGGAACTCGCTTTAGATCCTCTGGAATAATGATTTCAAAACGGAATAATGCCATTTGCAGTTAATGTTTCCTGCAGAGGCGGATCCAGCCTCTTTCTTTGGGGGGGGGGTGATATCACAAAAGTACAGTATGGCAAGCGAAAGCAAGCTGTCGATGGGGGGGAGGAGACACCAGCAATATTCCCATTTCTAGTGTGAAAGGCAGGGTCAGGATTATTTTTCTGAATCTGAAGCTCTTGGAGAGGGGAAGGGGATCACCAGAAAACACAAGTTGCCGAAAAGGGGGATACCACAAGCATATACATTCCTAGTGTGAGAGGCACAATCGGGTCAATTTTCCTGAACTCAAAGCTCTTTGGGGGGGGGAGGCTATCGCAAGAAAAGCAAGTTATCAAGGAAGGGGGGGGGGAGTGCCAGCAGCATAGACATTCCAAATATAAAAGGCAGAATCGGTTCTATTTCCCCGAACTCAAAGCTTTTGGGAGGGGAGGGGGCGATCGAAAGCATACACATTCCTCTACTTTATTCAAGAACTAGAGAGAGTAATAAAACTGTTACTAAAACCTCCAACGTACTTGCTTCAATGCCGCAGGTAATTGAGGACTGCCGTAAATCTAACTATATTTAATTACATTTAAATATTATAAGCTTTTAAAAATTTAATGCAACAATAAAATTTCTGATAATTCAATTTAATTTCTGTTAGTGAGCAAAATACACCTTACAGTATGCCCTTAGTGATTTATCTTGTTTGGGCTTGTATTTATATTATTTGAGATTAGTGAGATACCCAAAAGATATGGCTTCTACCTCTATATTTAATCCAAAATCGCTGAACCTGGGCATTTTTTCCTCAACGAATAACTTATTACGATGAATGTTTAAGATGCCTTAAGATATCAATATCTAAATAATAATGTTAAAAGCTCTGTTGAGATGTGTGCTAGCATGATAGGAGTTGGAAAATCTACTATTTACCGAATACTGAAGGAGAAAAAAACCACTGGAATTGTTAGTACTCCCAAGTCACATTCGATCACAGACAGACAAAAAACCTCGTTGGAAGAATAGATGAAAACTGCAATAAAAGAAGTTGTACGTACATTTTTTTATGAGAAGCAGATCCCGCCCGCAGACAAAATTCAGACTCGAAAAAATGAAGATCGGGATTTACCTGAAATTAAAAAACTGAGCTCTGGAAATTGCTCAGAGAACTTGCTGGGAAAATCCAGATAGGAAATCTGTACTTATAGATCGTCCGGGAACTGTAGGTTGGAGAAGGAAATATCTCTCTCAAATAAAAGGTAGAGTTGCTAAAAATAACACAAAAATCCATATAATAAAAGAATAAGACAAAATGCGGAAACTCGATCTCATGATTAGTGAGATAGAGGAACCAATTATAATTAATTTGAGCGAAGATAGCTTCACTGATTTTGATTACGAATTAGATACGTAATGTGTACCTGTGTAAATACAATTTATTATTTAAATTCTTGTTTTTTTTTTGTATTTTATTGTTTAATATTGTTAATATATTTTTTTTTATATATTTTTATTTGATTGTGACCCACTCTTTAATTTTATTTATATTTAATTACCATAAGCCATTATTTTATTATCGTATTTGTGTCTTTTTCTTAAGCGCGTAGAATTAACATGTTTATTTTATTTTTTTAGGATTATCGGATTTCCATATAATAAAGTAAATTAAATTAAGATGTCAGTGCAATAGAAATAAAAATAAGTAGGTCTAATTTTAACTGTAACATATAAAAATTAATTACATTTGAATCCCTTTTTAGTTTTTAATTGTAATTCTGCAGATGGTTTAAGAAATAAATAAACTGAAACGTCAAATGTTCTAAAAATGTTTTTAAATAATAATAAAATGACCCCAAAAATATTTTAATAGTATATGGACGAATTTATTTTTTTTGTGTCTAACTTTTTATATTTTTGACAATCGGTATTTTATAAGTATTAAAATTACAACTTAGAATTTTTTGAGAGAATAGGGTTACGTTTTAGTCTGAATATGCCTAAAAAGGTTCTATGCCAAAATTAAAATAATAAAAATACAGTTGTGATTTGTATTAAATATGTGAAAATTATTTATATTTTCTAATGTATGTCAATTATTAAGAAGTCATAAGAAATAATATAATATTATAAAAACTTTTTATTTTAAGTTTATTACCAAATTAATATTCTATGCCATAAATACTTAGGATAAAATAAACCTCCTTCCGACGCCTATGACAAGGATTAAAATCCTTTTTAACACTTCACACTTCCAAATATCTATTGTTATCCAACCCAAATAGTCCATTATTATAGACCGGTATTTTCGATTATAAAACTTCTAGCCCATTTCTATGAAAAATATATGTGTCTAACAGATTTTGCCAAAAACACCGGACTAAAGAACACAGGTAGTTTGCGAAGAAAAAAAGGGTAAAAAATGATTTAGTAATCTCTTTAGTTCTCGAATAAACTATAGTATAAGAGGCAAAATCGGGTCTATTTTCCAGAACTCAAAGCTCTTGGGGGGAGGGGATCCTCCCGCCCCCCTGGATCCGCGCCTGGTTGCCTGTTGATTTTAGTTAAAGAGGAAATAACACTTGTAATTATCAATTTTGGACAATTCGAAATGAGCACACAGAGCCGTATCTACTGAATACTTTATTAAAACCATCATGTGACGTAGCAGTCATGATCTGAATTTTTATAAAAATGACATTCTGATTTTTAAAGTCCAGCCAGCCTTAGAAAATTCGACTACCAACAACCAAATTTTTTGCTTTCATTATATTTTTTCTTCAACTTTCTTTTATAAATAAGTCAACTTTTTATATGTGTAACTATTTTCCTTCAAAATTTAGTGATTTATTATAATTCATTAAGTTCGTGTTTGTCAAGCTATTTTTAAAACGTCCTCAATCAAATCAAGAATAAATGACAATAATATAAATTAGATCCTGTTAATTAAGAACAGTCTTAATACATTAAGTCTATTAAGTGCACCTATTTTGAAGTTAATTTCTGGATTACATTAATCTCCTACTTTCACTTAACTCTAGGTTTTAGATAGCATAATGGAGTTAAGAGCTATTTGCTAAATTATACTTTCGCTTGCCTTCTCTAACGAAGCTATAATCTAACGAGTGGGAAAAGGTTTTAGTAAGACCCTTTTGGGGTTTCTAATTATTTTTACACCAATAATTAGAGGGTTTTCTGGGAAAAAAATTGCTACATGAAAGGCGATAACAACATTTCGTAGAATAAAATAATGGTCGTGGCTGGTGCCCCGAAGCAGAATTAATTTATCGAATGAATAAAGTGAAATTGTAATATAGAAATATTTGATTGTAAAACCTTATCCTTTAGCAAAATTTGCTTGACTTCTGTTTTTTTTTGTATTTTTGTTATAAGGTAATAAATATATTTAAATTTATTACTTCCTTTGCTGATTTAAAATATATTTTTATCGACAGTTAGTGTTTCTTAAGTTATTATTGGTTACACTCTATTGCATTTTTTTGCAAGAATTTTAGCTGTTCTTTAGTTATATTTGGAGGCTGAAAGAAATCTGATTTTAAAAATTAAAAGAAAACGGTTGCGGACAACCTTAGCTACTGCAATTACGAAATCAATTAATTTTAAAATTAAAAATCGAAAAATTGTAAAGTGCAAAGTTATGTTTTTGGCGAGATCGGGAGATGTCATTTTGCAACGCGATTGAAAGGCCAAGCACACGAAGAGAAGTATTTGGTACTTGCTAAACTGACAACATTGGTTCCGAACCCATAAGACGGATCTTCTTCATCATCGCTGTCCTTGCAACTGAATGTCAATTATATGATTATCTACCGCTTTGCCACCAATCTATATTTTTCAGAGTGAGCCCTTCTGCTAAAAACGAGCGAGACTTTAATTCAGGGACCTAGATCTTAATCAAAGACCGAGATTTTTTTTGGTTAAAAAGAACTTGTCATTCTAGTTTACTTAAACAAATTAGAAATCAAGATCACAAGAAAAAAGACAATAATTATCTACGACCTACTTTGCTCAAACTTGCAATTTATTATAGGATTTAGCCGCTATAGGCAACCATGTAAAAATCATTAGAAATGGTGCCATCTATATCAGAACACCTTAACTCTTCGCTAAATTTCGGGTACAATTTTGATAGTACATTTTCATTTAATTTTAAATATAAGGAGTTTTATAGAATATTAAAATTTAGCTTATTTATTTAAAATGAAACAATAAATTAAACACAACAAATAACAATCACAACAAAAATAACACAAGAATGACCTTCTCGGTGACCGTGGCAAAAACGAGCGAGATTTAATAAAGAGAAGGGTGAGAATAAATGAGAAAAAAGAACTAAATTTCACTCAATTGAGCGAGGTGTGGCAACGCTGATTCGATAGAATTCTGACGTTTAATAGGTATAGGTACTATTTGTCGCCAGAGGCACATATGATTTTTGATTTAAAATTTGATTTATTTTTTAAGAATTTTAAAGTATCTTAAACTTATCTACTTTCGAAAATGCAATAAAAAAAAATCAAAAATTTTTGATCTGTGTTTCTCCTTAATCTTAGGTTTACAAATTGATGATGAAATACAAAAAAATACTTTGTAATGTTTCAATATATATAAATATATATATATATATATATATATACATGTATATATATATATATATATATATATATATATATATATATATATATATATATATATATATATATATATATATATATGAAGTAAAATGCGAACTGCGTTCTAACCATATCTTTTCCATGTTAGAGGTTGCACAGTTTGAACAAATTGCTAAGGAAACACAATCTATTCGATCCCACCACCATCGAGATGATGGCCTACTTGTACCACCATACCGAGAAGAAAGTCAAAACTTACCCTCCTCACCACAGTGATACGGCAGAGGTACATGTTTCATCTCTACTAGACTCATCAGGGTACCGACATGCACCTGGCTGTGCAAAGGACAGATCAGAAGGAAGCACGCAAATACTGAACGCGGCTTCGCCGACCTCCCGCCGGTTGGCTTATATCCGTGAAAGTCACATAAACATATATATATATATATATATATATATATATATATATATATATATATATATATATGAAGTAAAACACGAACAGTAAATGCATGCAAACTTCGTTCCATCAAATCCTTTCCGTGAAAGTCACATAAATAAATATATATATATATATATATATATATATATATATATATATATATATATATATATATATATGAATTAAAACACGAACAGTAAATGCAAACTTCGTTCCATCAAATCCTTTCCGTGTTGAAGGTTGCACAATTTAATTAAATTGCTACACAACACAATTTATCTTATTCCACCGCCATCGAGATGATGGCCTACCTGTACCACCATATCGAGAAGAAAGTCAAAACTTACCCTCCCCGCCACAGTGATACGGCAGAGGTACATGTTTCGTCTCTACTAGACTCATCAGGGTACCGACATGCACCTGTTTGTGCAAGGGACAGATCGGAAGGAAGTATGCAACACTGAACGCGGCTTCGCCGACCGGATGGCTCTAGTAGAGACGAAACATGTACCTCTGCCGTATCACTGTGGCGAGGAGGGTAAGTTTTAACTTTTTTCTCGATATGGTGATACAGGTAGGTCATCATCTCGATGGTGGTGGAATAGGATGAATTGTGTTGTGTAACAATTTATTCAAATTGTGCAACCTCCAACAGGGAAAGGATATGGTGGAACGAAGTTTGCATTTATTGTTCACATTTTACTTCATTTATATATGGAGTTGCATATAGTTGAACGTTTGCTGATTGTGATTTGAGCACTATAACGGCATAATGTGGATATATCCACTGCTATTGCATCTCACACGGAGGAATCCGTGACAGCAGCATAAACATATATATATATATATATATATATATATATATATATATATATATATATATATATATATATACTATTTGAGAAAACAAAATGAAAACCACCTCATAGCAGAACTGCTCCTAATCGACAGAAACATTTTTTCCGCAGGAATTTTTTTACAATCCTCTAGGAATAATACGCCAAAGTGTATGGGTGGGTGTTGTTGGCATTAACAACATTAATAGTGTTAAAAATAATCTAAATTCTTCAGGAGTGGGCTCCACTAATTATGATTATTTGGCATGACATGGTAATAATATATCTGTTCAATAACATCGTACGGTAACTTTTCAAACATCAGCTCTATATGCATGAGTAAAAGTTATAACCACATTTTAGTGAATATTCAAAACAGTACAAATGGGAAGGTTTAAGAATGTTCTAAGACGTTGGCTTATATACCTAAATGTCATTACTCCTTAAATGATTTTCTTAATAATGTGTGCATTTCGAATCTTGGACTCTAACAAAACTTGGTAAATACTATTGTAGTGTTAACTTCGTGTTAGTATGGTTTATGTAGGATAATTTGTCCAAATATCATTATTTGCGTTGGTCTTATAGGTAAATAAATGTTGTTTTATGTTTTTTAATGTATTATATTGTTTAAAAAGAAACATGGTTTGATCTGGTGAATTATCGGTTATTTTTTTTTACATGGATGTTTATATTATTATAAAAATCATAAATTTTGTTTTATCCATAAAATAAACAGCTAAATAAACACAGTCCTTTTGGGCTCTAGAAGGCACGATTCTCAAAGCCAAGACTTAAAGTTTAAAACCCTGTGCTGATGCTGGCTCTGCGTAGCATAAGAAAGTTTAAAGTCTGATTTATTTGTCCTTCACCAGGGATGACATTTTAAGAGTTTTTAGGGATTAATTTCATGATACGAATGAGTTTAGTCTTAGTATTATACTTATCTTATTAATCTATAAATCAGATTTTTGGTGAAAAAATGATTATAGTTATAAAATAGTTGTTGAAAAATTATTCATCGCCGAGATCTCGAGACGCATATATTAAAAATTGATAAGAAGTACGATCGGTTTGCTACAATCATGGCGTAATTTAATGAATTTTATTTTGGAACGTCAAATGCTTCCGAAGTTTATGATGTGTGAAATAAAGTTGTTTTGATGTATACTGATTTTATACTGCGGTAATTTAAAAGTTCATTTTAATATTAGTAAGGAATTTCTTAATCTCTTTCCAAATAAAAAAAACGGCTGACGTATTTATTAATTAAAACTTAATTGGCTTGTAAAAGAGTCACTTGCGATAAAATTTATTTAGTTATGTAGTATGTGATTTGTGGCCAAATTAATGACTGATTGAAATAAAGGACACCGAATAAAATTAATCGAAAATACTAATTGGTTCAAATTCCAAGAGAAGATAGTTTATTTGATGCTGAACAAAAATTCTTATAAACACAACCCTGAAAAATGGGCAGTTTTCGAAATAAAGGGGAGTGCAAAACTGAAAATGAATTTACAACTAAATAAATTCCTAAGCTTCATAACTATTTATACTAAAAATAAATACAGTGGAGTGTGTCTGAGTTGGGTGCAGTCATGCGTGCTATGCCAAACTTCTATTTATGCTGCATTTAGTTTTAGTTTACAATCATTAAGAAGTTGTTTCCACACTTCTGTTATATCTAAAGATGACATAAGAGCTTCGTTGACAGGTAAACTTAACCATCCTATCACTTTTTCCGATAAGTAGATAAAGAAGAAAAAAATAAAAATTTTAGTTTTCTCATTTTCGAAATAAAGTAAAACGATCGAAAATTATGAGTAAATATCAAGTGAGAGAAAAAGGACAAACTTAAATTAAGTTGTAGTATCCAATAATTAGGGCAGAAACATTTTCGGCAGAAACATTTATGAAATTAGTCTTTTCCTCATAAGTTCGAGTTTATTATTTGGACTAGAAGTCTTTATCAACCTTTCCGAAAAATTAAATAATTTTGTAGATTATCTTTAGGCAGGCTTTCCGTGTGGATAACTATTTTACTTTTATGCTTGTGATTTGAGTGGTTAAAAAAAATTTATGGTTGCATAAATATGTAATTTAAATACGCCTTGAATAAAATTTGCATTTTTACGTACTATTATTTTAATTATTTTAATATTAAGCCATTAAAATACCTAAGCACATATAATTTAATGTTTCATTCATTTTGCATAATATTTATTAACTATATATAGTATATCGCTTATCCCTTAACAATACAAATTTTTAAGCTATATTCATACAAATAATACTATATTTACTCGGATCATTATACTGAATGTCAAAACGTTATAAAATATATGCTAGGTTAGGTAAAATATTTTTTCTTTATTTTAAGTCCAAGATATAAGAAAAAGTTAAATTTCCACCACGGAAATAGGCTAAAACCGTAAAAAATAAATTGTCATAAAGGCGCTATGTGGATTGAGTATATAATGAGATTTAATGGTAAAATTGTTTTTAAAATAAGGTGGGCAACACACAGTAAAGTAAACAAGAGTTGACTTTGCGGATGCGGCAGCGTCGCGGCGTGATTTTTAGTGTGTGCTATGCAGTGCTATTAGCGGAACTTCAAAATTAGTTTTCACGTATGTTAACAATATATTTGTATAGATATATTGTTTATAACAATGTATCTGGGTATGAAATTGTTCTGTAATCTAACTGAATTTTTTTATTTTTTTATCCATATCTAAGAATATTCATTATTTTAAACGTCATTTATAACAATTCCGGTTCGATAACTTTTAATAGACATACAGGACCTAATGTTTTATAGGGACTAAGAACCCTACAGCACTATTTTTTACATTCACCTTGTGTTCACCATTTTATTTTTATTTAGTTTTACCTGACATACACCGTTAGCATATTAACATTTCTACTGGCTAACTAATTAGACACCACCCGAAGAACCACCACAATTTTTATCCGAATCTATTACTTTTTAATATATAGAGATATTCATTTTTGTAAATTGATAAAATCTACAAACGAAAGTGGAATATATCGTTTGAAAATGGATATTAAAATTATGCTATTTTTTAGGTGTCACCCTGTTTCCCAAAGAGCTTTTATCATTTTTTTTATTTTGATAATTGACTTAAAGTAATAATACTCGCAATATTTGAACTACAGTAACTTACAATTACAAGTGCCTTTTTCTCCATCACATTCATCTCCTTAACTCATCTCACAGATGGGATTTAAATCTGGGCCTTTGACTGGTGAATTCAGAACCGATAAGTTTTTTTTTTAAATATTTGAACTTTTGAAAAATTAATTTTTCTACGTAATTTTGGGCATAGGTCAATACTTGGGATTATACAATATTTGTAAGGTATCGACGATCTGTTTCTACCCTGAATTACATCGAGCTCTTTTGTTTCATTATAACTAAATAACACACTATTAATGATCTTTCTTAAAAATGACAAATTTCTCATGAAGTCTCACTCCGTCTGCTAGCCACTATTTACTTGTTTTGGGATTATGTATGTATTTAAGTTTGAATTAACAATAAATTGTTTTTAAGAATACGAGGTGGCTTGTAAAATAAAATCAATCTATACTGAAACGTCACAAGACACAAGTTCATTCTTAAAGGTATTGTAAATCTCAATGGTTACTTCAGGTTCTTTTGGTATTGTCGCAATTAGCAATGCCCCTGGTGGTAGGGACATGTAGCTAGCGATCTATTTTCGACCACCGTAGTAAATGTATGGATGTTTCGTCCCGATACCGGTGGTGGACTCATCAGTGGGATCCACCGGTATCTTTCCCAGACATCCTTGTACTTTCCACAAACTTGATTCTCTATTTAAGTCCAGTTTTGCCGGAAAGCCGTCGTGAGATGTTATGTTCCACAACACTATATTTGATATATATATATATATATATATATATATATATATATATATATATATATATATATATATATATATATCTATATGAATGACCAATCTAAAATGAATATTGCTGGCTTTGCACGATACATGAGGATAATAATAAGCCCATCCAAATTTGAATTGGTTGTTTAAAAAAGGTGTTCGTCTTGAATATATTTTCTTTATTACTTTTTATGGCTACTGTAATGGTGGCAATTTGGCCAGAGTAATTTAAATGCAATTCTCCTAAACAAATCTTCAAATATGGCTTTATCCGTTTTTCAGGATCATTATCTAGTTCATCGTTCATTAAAGACAAATTTCCCTTGTTTTTTTGCAGTAGCAAAGGGTGAATCCATCACAAACGTTGCTTAAGTAAAAGTCGACAAATAATTGGAACAAATATTATTGGGTCGAGAATTATTTTTTTTAAGGTAACATTAACATTACTTATTTGTTTATTAAACCTACAAAACACGAAAATTATTAAAACGAATGAAACAAATACTCTGTCGGAGCGTTGGCCTGACTCCTGAAATCAGCCGATACATCAAGGGTCAGATATCCGGAGTGAATAAGTCGTGAGAATCGTTTTTTGTAGTTCTCGCTTGTCTCTGGTTATCAAGGTCACATAATGGGCAGATCTCAAATATGTTAGTTTTTCATCATCTATAATTTCTCTCTATTGTTCCAGCCGCGCGTTTTAAACATGTGTTCCAAACAGGGCCAGATTTAAAAATTATAAAGCTCTGAGCACAAATTATTTGAGGGCGCCCTTAAGGAAATCAAAATTCTCCATATAAACTATAAAAAATCTCAGATAATTTTATCTGAATATAAATTATTATTCAGAAAATCCTTCATTGATGAATAATTCCATGAGTAAACTTAACCCTCAGTTCAGGCCTGTGCGGCCTACAAAATGTGATAAAGTGTGGGGACCTTGGGCTGACGCCTTTATGTAAATCCGGCCCTGATTCCAAAGCCAACCTGAATAGTTTTGAATATATTGAGTCTCCTTGTTTTTTGTTGTATTTGTTGGATTTGTTTTTTTTTTTGAAGTTGTTATATGTGACGTTACATTCCTATATATATATATATATATATATATATATATATATATATATATATATATATATGTTATGTCGGATATTCGCACGGGTGTGATGTGTAATCGAAGGTTTTCGGGCATCCCGTGTATGTGCTGAGTCCCTCTCAGGACTGTTAGGCAGCTGACGTTTCGCTGAAATCTCATTCACCATTTTCAAAGCTCACTGTATGGCATCTTCGCTTGCAGACACACATACACGGGATGCTCGAAAACCTTCGATTACATATATACATGTATATATATATATATATATATATATATATATATATATATATATATATATATATATATATATATATATATAAACATTTTTGGGCCTCTATATATCATATAAATATGCAGGTGTTTCGGGGTCTTGCCTTGTGAGCCTTGATCCATCTTCCTTAACGATTTCATATGTTTGTATTAAAATAGGCAAATTCAAACATGAATGGTATATCTTACTAAATTAAGATCCTATCCATCCATTGTAATATATGAAAGGGATCCATAGATCCTCCTTCTAACGTCACTGTTTTCCAGAAATTTATTCTACTTTCTTGAAGTAACCAACTGCCTTATGTCCGACTGCAATTTGTCATTGAAACTATGGATACTTAAGGAGTATTCAAAAAAATTCTGTAGATTCTCCAATTCTTGATTCATAAATAACGACTTTCAAATTGAAACTAATAAATTACTTTTCATAAGAACTGGTTTGGGTTTTTTGCCGGTTACGATCAAAAGCAAAATATTAGAAAATTTAAGGTGATTTTTAATTTATTTTGTGCAGAATATATGTAGACAGATTTCGTTAGGACAAGGCATAATTTGGATAATATCGCGATATCGCGAATAAAGAAGAAATGATTGAACGACTCCACCGACAAAAGCTATAAAACTTGGCTTTTTATAAAAATCGGTAGCTCACAAAATAAAGAATGATAATTTGTTTTTTTTTGGCGTAATAAAAAAAATGTCGTTAAAAAGTATAAAAACTTCAAAAAGTTATTAAACTCCACTGAAACTGTCAAGTAAAATTGAGCATATTTTTATAATACATCGTTTATATAAGCATGTTTATAAAATGTATCCACTTTCAAACTTTATCGACTACCGATTTAAAAGCATTTCTTTTTAAATGTATACAAAAGTGATGTATTTTCTACCTTATAAAGACTATTAAGAATAAGTTTCTCTAAAGCGATATAAATGGAAAATAGTTTGACGCCTCGAAAGATCATAAATTTTTAAGAAAAATGTTCAAATAGTATTTTGAACTGTAAATTTCGAAAATATATTTACAGAATTGTGCGTTTTTAGAAAAGAAATTACAATACACGGTGGTTTAAAAAAATATTTCGTGTATCAATTCAAATTTGTTTAATTATATATATATATATATATATATATATATATATATATATATATATATATATATATAGATACATCCACATTATGCCGTTGTAGTGCTGAAATCACATTCAGCAAACGTACAACTATATGCAGCTCCGTATAGGAATGAAGTCAAATGCGAACAGTAAATGCAAACTTCTCTCCATCATATCGTTTCTGTGTTAGAGGTTGCACAGTTAGAATAAATTGCTAAGAACACAATTTATCCCATTCCACCACCATCGAGATGATGGCCTACCTGTACCACCATACCGAGAAGAAAGTCGAAAACTTACCCTCCCCGCCACAGTGATACGGCAGAGGTACATGTTTCGTCTCTATTAGACTCATCAGGGTACCGACATGCATCTGGCTGAGCAAAGGACAGATCGAAAGGAAGCTTGCAAATACTGAACGTGGCTTCGCCGACCTCCCGCCGGATGGTGTATATATGTTTATGCGGCTTTCACGGATTCCTCCGTGTGAGATGCAATAGCAGTGGATACATCCACATTATGCCGTTGTAGTGCTGAAATTACATTCAGCAAACGTACAAATACATGCAGCTCCGTATAGGAATGAAGTCAAATGTGAACAGTAAATGCAAACTTCTCTCCATCATATCGTTTCTGTGTTAGAGGTTGCACAGTTAGAATAAATTGCTAAGAGCAAAATTTATCCCATTCCACCACCATCGAGATGATGGCCTACCTGTACCACCATACCGAGAAGAAATTCGAAAACTTACCCTCCCCGCCACAGTGATACGGCAGAGGTACGTTTCGTCTCTATTAGACTCATCTGTGAAGAGAAGCTCAGTCAAAATATCAGACAACTAACGCAGAAAAGAAGAGGAATGAGAAGCGAAACGGACACTAAAGCTGACGAACTACGAAAAATAAATAAAGAAATATCCAAAGCTGTTAGACAAGACACTTGAAAATACAATTAAGAACAGATCGAACATACCAATGGGAAAAATAAAAGTATGAAAGTATTGAGAAGAAAACTAAGAACGGGAACAAGACAAATAATCAAAGTGAAAGATAAGAATGGTCAGTTTTCAACAGACAGAGAGGAAATCGTTAAAGTGGTCGAAGATTTTTACAAATTACTATACAGACGTCAAAACAAAGAGAATAACAAAGATCAAATACCAGAAATATTGACAAGGAAAAAGAGCATTGTCAACCAAGGATCAGAACAAATGCCGGAAATCAGGTTTGAAACAAACGATCACCTACAGAGCAGCAAAACGGTAATAGAAATAACTATCGAATACAATCGACCACTCGTTCTGGCTTCTGTGGATTTCCATAAGGCCTTTGATACGATAGAGCTTGACACAATTATGGAAGCATTACAAGCATGCCGCATTGACTATCGATATATAAAGTTAATTTACAATATATACAGGAATGCAACTATGTCGCTGAAACTACATAGAAACACGGATCATATCTCAATTGGCAGAGGAGTCCGACAGGGTGATACCTTATCGCCTAAACTGTTTACTGCAGTACTAGAATACGCCTGTAAAAAACTTAACTGGGAAAAAAGAGGCCTGAATGTAGACAGCCAAAGATTAACAAATTTGAGGTTCGCGGACGACATAGTTTTGTTTTCCGATAATCTCAAGGAGATATGTACAATGTTACATGAATTTCAGCTAGTGTGCGCCAATGTGGGTCTTAAAATAAATATATCAAAAACAAAATTTATGACCAATCTGGTACCTAGTGAAAATATCAATATTGGAGACAGAGAAAATACATATACCTTGGACACAAAATAAAGATCACAAGAGATAATCAAACATACGAGCTATGGAGAAGAGTAAATCTCGTATGGGCAGCCTATGGAAAACTTAAAGACATCTTTAAAAGCGATGTACCAATTTCTATAAAACGTAAAGCATTTGACCAATGTGTGTTACCGGTTATGACCTACGGTGCCGAAACTTTGACATCAGCCACTTCTAAAACGCTGCAAATAGCTCAGAGAAAGATGGAAAGGTCAATGCTAGGTATATCGCTGTGTGACTGAGTTAGAAAAGAAGACCTGAGACGAAAGACAGGAGTTACCGACGTAATTTTCCGAACTGCCACACTCAAATGGAACTGGGCCGGACATGTCGCCCGAATCAGTGATGGAAGGTGGACCAAGAGATTACTCGAGTGGAGGCCAAGATTAGACAAAAGAAGTAGAGGAAGACCCCCTACTCGTTGGACTGACGATCTCAAGGGAATTGCTACAAATTGGATACAAATCGCTCAAGATAGAGCACAATGGACAAGAATAAGGGAGGTCTTTGTCCAGCAGTGGACGCAAAGCGCTGGATGAAGATTGTATAATGTTCCGTTTTTAGATTCTACAACTTCAACTGTTTTCTAAATATTTACATATTTGGCTTTTTAAAATCATTTACTAATTTATCTGGTTTATCGTAGTCTACGATATAAATTTTTCTGTATATCGTAGAACTCTTGATTTAAATGGAATCTTTTACTTCCTTTAATATATTGCTTTTGATTCGTTGGCGTATTTTGAGGAATTTAGTAATTTTTATTTTAAATAATTTGTATCAGTACCTGCTATAAAAATCCATACACGTAACACTAGCTTTTTTGCCTAAAGGAAGCTATTAACTAAATATGGTCATAATGGATAGGAGGTGATGTCATTTGATTCGTTGCTCTTTGTGGGAGTGCACTTGGAACATTGACTGGACTGAGAGGCTCATATTGATTAGAATGTTTTGAAATTGACAGATTTGCTTATATCCTTCGGTTTATCACAGGGAATATTGGTGTGCATGTTGCTACCACAGCATATCATGCGTATATTCACTCTAGACTAAAATATGGATTGGTATTTTGGGGAAATTCTTCAAAAATTGATGGAGTTATGATGTTACAGATGTGTTGTGTTTGAAATATGCTCGGAGTGAAACAATCTGAGCTCTGTCGATAAGTGTTTATTTATAAAAAAAATAATTGTAATAAATCTCTACGTTTTGTCATGTTTGTAAAAGATAGCATATTTGGATGCTGAATGTAACCTTAGTCATGACCACTATACTAGAAATAAAGGCAAGCTTTGTTGTAAAAAGTTTAATTTTTCATATATACAGAAAAAAGTTAAATTCTCAATAGTAAAAATATTCAATTTGTTTCCTGAGGCAATTGGGGAGCTTTCCAAAAATGAACTCAAGATATATGTTAAAAAATATCTTTTAACAAAATTGTTTTACACAGCTGGTGAATTTTTCGATGAAAGAAATACTCTAGGTAGGAGTGATAATTAAGTAATTCATAAATTGTATGATATGTTTCCATACAACATTTAGTATATATATATATATATATATATATATATATATATATATATATATATATATATATATATATGTATTATATACAACTTTAAAATATACTATTTCCAAGAAATAAATATTAGCAGTACTCTACGTAGCTTCTTAAATCAAAAATTTAAATAATTAAAAGTATTGGAGCACATTGAGTTTTGTGATATTTCGCTTGTGTTTCTTTACTTTTCTTATCTGATCGTAGCTTGATCGTACCTTCGATATTCGATGCAGTTGATCTGATGTCACCATTGGTGAAATGAATAAATATTCTGTTGCGGGAGAGCGTTATAAATCTCTCAGAGAAAGGAAATGTTTCTTGCGAAAAGTTATTAATGATGAGTAAAAATATTTCCAGTCGAATAATTTTGAAATATAAATCATCAGGGCTATTAACAGCAAGCCTTCTTATGATAGGCTTCCAAAAACAACTGCTCGTGTCGATAAACTGATTAAATGTAAGTCAGTTGAGAATCCGAGAAAAACTGCAAAGGATGGTTCTTATGAATAACGAACTGAAAATATAGCGAATATCTCTAGAATGGCAATATATCAACGTTTGACTAAAGTTGGTCTTGAAAGATATGTTGGTGTCTTGAGTCCTGAATGGGGTTCGGAAATAAATATCAATACTGGACTGTTGCTGACTGCAAAAAGTGTTGTTTGCAGACGAATAAAGTTTAACATATTTGGCTGTGATAGTAGAAAGTGCGTATGACCACCAAGAACTATGGGGTTTGTGACTGGATATCAAATTTCTACGATTAAACATGACATTGACAATGCTATGTTATGGCACCCATTTTATTATGACGGAGTTGGTCCTAGGATAGCAGCATGCCTAAGTAATACCATTTGGAAAAATAAACATATTAGATCGGAAACGAAGGCCAGACTCTATAAGACCACGATTAGGCCAATAATGACATACACTGCAAAAACACGACCTGACACAACAAAAACTCAGCAGACGATGGAAAAAACTGAAATGAAAATACTACCGAAGATAACTGGAAAATCGCTAATGAACGGAAAGTGGAACGAGAACATCAGAGAACTGTATGAATAGATAATGTAAACGACTGGGTATTGAAGAGAAAAATAGAATGGAACAACCACATCAGTCGCATGATGATTCGAGAATAGTTAAGGTAGTATGTGGCAAATCACCCTTATGTCGCAAAAGTATAGGGCGACCTCGAAAAAGACAATTTATGGCCTGAAAAGGCGGAGGAGACGAAGAAAAAAAACAGCATTTCATGCCTAAACTAAAGAAAGAAGAAGAAGAAGAAGAAGAAGAAATAATAATTCTCATACTTGTCAAAACCGGCATTGAATATAAGATTATAGTTTATAGTTAAATACGAACATGCGTTAATTCGTATATTTGTAGTTAGCACCATCTGTCATTGTACATATATGGCGCATCAGAAATAAAGTTTATCAGTATTCTCCGAATAGGTTATAATTTTAACGATTTTCGACACTAATTTCATGAATGTAATTAAATGTGAAGCATCATGTTTACTTAGATATCGTTCCCAAAATTCGTTAAAGATTATATATACTTGTAGTAAACAGAGGTAAATAGTTTATTTTCTTTTAGCAATTTTATTTAAATCACTTATTTTATAACAAGAATATAAATATTTCACTATTAACGATTACGTATCTAAAAACATGCATACCATGGATGGCGTGTTAGAAAGTGCCTTTAGAGTGTTTGCAATTCGCTTAAAAATTTATTATACATGTTTATACGTTGTAGGGAAAAGCCTTATGTCGTAAACTTTCTAGTTCCTAAATAAATTATGTAAAAACATGAAAACAATTTATTTCATTCAAATTGTAAGAAAGCTAACTTATGTTTAAAATTTAAACAAAACATTATAATACAGGGTTAAATTGGATAATCTCTTTTTGTTCCAAAGATTCAAAAAATTTAGAAAGTAACTTGTAGTCATTTGGCGATATATTTTCTAATTAGTTCGCATTCATGGACATACTGATATAAGTGGCTAAAAAACAAGTAACTAATTATTTGTAGCTATATTCGAAACAAGACAATTTACCTGTATAAATGCCTCCAAAGTAACATATAGTAGGTTCCCCTCTAAAAAGAAATATATATATTTAACATACTATTAAATTATTTGTGTTATCTGCTCACAGTGTTTAACATTATACATATATAATCACAATTTACTAATAATTCAATTAATAACTTGTCATCCGTGCTCCAATAACCATTAAAAAAGAAAATAAATCTAGCGGTAAGTTTTCTTAACTATGGATTATTATTAATTATCCTTATTTTATAAAGTACTCAAATTATTAATATTATAATATATAAAAAAACCCCGATAAAGTCGCATGTCATCTATAAATGATTAAGAAATAGTTTGAAAACATTCCAAATATGTCGTTTTTTTTTATCTAGGTAGTTGGGCCATTGCTTCTGTAGTATTTCGACCAGAAAATCTGTATTTGACTTGTGAATGAAGAAGTTAGAAATGTCGTCTATTATGATAAACTATTCTTTTTATAATATTTTAAAAGATTTATTTAATATTAATTCACGGCGGAAAGTTGGGGTAATATATAGGAAGAGGAAGGAAGAGGGTCTTCGTTTGTCCGGGGTAAACAAAACCAATCGATCAATTGAAACCAAATTATTACTCATGTTTTTCGGTATAAATGAGAAGGTTTATAGGTATGTCATCTCGAAAAATTAACGTTAAAAAATAATACTCTAATGCGTAGTATACACAGTCGTGCATATGTAGTATACTAGCGAGACTTTATTAATGTTATCAAATGAGTTGGCTGGATTATTTTCTGGATCTAACCCGGTACGTAGTAAACTAGCATATACATATAGTTGATCTATAAGATCCTGGTCTTTTGATTTCATAGAATATGAGAAAACATCACTTAATGTTCCTTTAAAATGGGATACAAATTTATTAGTCTGTGTTTATATTTTAGTTAAAATAGATCATTCGGACATTGCCGATATTTTGGGGTTTTAGGAATTAGTAATTAAACATAAGAAATTAAAATAAAATTTTTATTAAAAAAAATTCTACTTCAAAAAAAGCGCTAAAAGGGGACAAATAATATAAATTTTTATATGAAATTAACATTTTTGAAGTCGGCAGCAAATTATTACTAAATGAAATAAGAACTAATACTTGACAAAATGTAATTCACTGAAAAAGATTGAGAACAATTTTATTTGTAGTTATTTGTTGAAACATGGCTTGTTAACCCCGCGGATAGTTTTTGCTACTTATATGGTCAGTTTACCCCTATCCCTAAAAGGACAATTAACAAAATGACCAAAGTAGCTTATCATAAGTATTTTGGATGTCTTATTGGCGATCAAGATCGGGACTGGGCTCCTCACATATGTTGCCAAACCTGTGTAGCAAGTCTAAGTAAGTGGTTAAATGGCAAACGCTCTTCTATGCCTTTTGCAGTTCCAATGATTTGACGAGAACCGACAAATTATTTTAATGATTGTTACTTTTGCATGACAAAAGTGTCTGGTTTTTCAAGAAAGAGTAAACATAGTACTAAATATCCCCTCATCCCCTATTCCCTCAGCAATAAAACCGGTTTTTCATGGAGAAGGGCTACCAATTCCAGCGCCCCCGGCAACATGGGAGGAAGATTTAGAAATGTATGATGATAAGGCAGAACCCGATAATGTATCAGAAAGACAACATAATGAAAAAAAAATCATTTAAATCGATGCCGCCATTCCTGAGTAATCGTGAAAAGGAAACAAAAGGGCCAAACTTCGAATTTCCTTCTGTTGGAAGTCTGTTAATAATATATACCGATCGCATGATGACTATGTCAAAAATTAGGTCAACTATATAAATTTACGGAATTTCCCCGTTATCTCTCTCATTAGATGCTCTGTCGAGGTCGCTCAGGTAATTTTGTTTTAACACGGTATAGCATTTCTTACACACGTAAGTCGTAAAAAAATTCTGTAAGGAAAAATGCTCGAAATGGTCCGTTTTTCCACAATATACTTAATCAGGAGGCAAAAGTAATATATTTGAATTACTTCTTTTTAACTATGGTCGGCTGGTTACTTATTAAAATTGCACTCTTTCTATGTAGGTGGAATAATCTTATTATTTTGTATACATGAGTAGAAGTTGTAATATTTGTATATACAGTGAACACCAAAAAGTCTGATTCGTATGAAAATTTTTTTATTTTTGGCTCCTAATTGTTAATAAAAAAATATTTGTCAAACAAAACGTTTGTATCCTCTGGAAGCATGATTTTAAAATGCAATATTTTCAATTGTGTTCAAATTTTTTAAGAGGCTAAAATTGCTGAGCTACTGATGATATTTTTTATGAAGTTTTCCCATCTTCTGATAAAAAGAAACGGCCTTATAGGCCATTTCTAATTTTGAAAGGACATGTCAAGTAAGTAATACAAAGAGCCGGAAGCAAGACATCAAGGCTGCAATTTTAAATGGAACAATACTGAACTTTTCCAAAGAGGTTAAATATCTGGGAGTAATAATAGACCAGAAATTGATCTGGAACAGGGAAAAGTTGCTACAAAAAGCAACAGAGGCCATCTGGATATACCGTAGAAACTTTTGAAAAACAACAATAGAGGCAATGTTGAACCTCTCTCCACTGCACTGTGGTGAAGGCGGCAGCACATAGTTGTTCCAAACTGGAAGTCTGAAATTTGGAAATTGTATTGGATATATGATGATTCTATATACAGTTCCAACAGAATCCATATCGAAACTAACAGTTGTCATTTCGATTAGGTATGATTATGCCATGACCTATGAAGTAGTAATTGGTCTCTACCAAGTGAACGTAGAGGGATCTAAAGAAGAATTCAGTGATATGGTTTACTGAAGGATCCAAGAAGTGGTTGGAGTGGTCGTATCAGGCTAGAGTTTTGGGCTTGACAAATACTTAAGAGAGACCTCCATCATCTTCTAAGCAGAAATGCATGCAATCTAAATCCGCGTGAACTAGTGTTTCAATAGAAATACTAAGAAAGCCAAAATAAATATATTTTCAGATAACCAAACAGCACTAAAAGCTCTCAGGTCAAACACCTACGAATCTAAAGCGACTTGGGACAGAAGGCAAGCTCTTAAGCCATTGACAAGGTACAACAGGGTCACTGTGATGTGGTGGCCAGGCTACAAGGGAACTAAGGGAAACGAGGAAGCGGACAGTCTCACAAAAGGAGGGGCTAGAACTTCTTTTCTTGGTGGAATCTTTTTATGAATTACCAAAAAGACCCACAAAAGAAGAGCTTTAGAGCTGAAAACAAAATCAGATAAAATTAAGATGGAATAAAATTCCTGATGTCTGAGATACCACCTAAAAAAAGAGCAAAGCTGAGAGAGATATTTGCTGTTTCTGCGATCAAGCAGCCGATACAACAAAACACCTGCTTTGTGAATGCATGGCAGTATTTTGAAAAACACTAAGACCCTAGGACACTTTACCTGGACGCCTGAAGAAGTCAAGCACCTACCTCCAAGCAGGCGCGGATCCAAGGGGGGGGGACGGTGGGGGCGATCCCCCTCCCCAAGAGCTTTGAGTTTAGGAAAATAGACCCGATTTTGCCAATTATACTATAGTTTATTTAAGAACTAGAGAGAATAATATATCATTTTTTACCCTTTTTCTCTTCGCAAACTACCTGTGTTCTTTAGTCCGGTGTTAGACATATATATTTTTCGTAGGAATGGGTTAGAAATTTTATAATCAAAAATACCATTCTATAATAATGGACTATTTGGGTTGGATAACAATAGATATTTGGAAGTGTGATGTGTTAAAAAGAATTTTAATCCTTGTCATAGGCGTCGGAAGGAGGTTTATTTTAACACCAAGTATTTATGGCATAAAATATTATTTCAGTAATAAATAAAATAAAAAGTTTCTATACTATTATTTTATTTCTTACGATTTCTTAATAATTCACATACATTACAAAATGTAGATAATTTTGACATATTTAACACAAATCGCAACTGTATTTTTATTATTTTTAATTTGTCATAGAAACCGTTTTAGGCATATTCAGACTAAAATGAAGCTTTATTCTCTCAAAAAATTCTAAGTTATAGTTTTAATACTTATAAAATACCCATTGTCAAAAATACAAAAAGTTAAACATAAAAAAAATAAATTCGTCCATATACTATTAAAATATTTTTGGGGTCATTTTATTATTAATTAAAAACATTTTTAGAACTTTTGACATTTCAGTTTATTTATTTCTTAAATCATCTGCAGAATTACAATTAAATACTAAAAAGGGATTCAAATATAATTAGTTTTCATATGTTACAGTTAAAATTAGACCCACTTATTTTTATTTTTATGGTACTGATATTTTAATTTAATTTACTTTATTATATGGAAATCCGATAGCCCTAAAAAATAAGATAAACATGTTAATTCTACACGCTCAAGAAAAAGATACAAATACAATAATAAAATAATAAAAAACTTATGGCTAATTGGAATTAAATATATATAAAATTAAAGAGTGGGATACACTAACATAAAAATATATAAAAAATTAAAAAATACATAAACAACATTAAACAATAAAATACAACAAAAACAAACATTCAAATAATAAATTGTGTTTACATTGGTAAACATTACGTATCTAATTCCTAGTCAAAGGCAGTGAAACTATCTTCGCTCAAATTAATTATAATTAGTTCCTCTATCTCACCGATCATGAGATCGAGTTTTCACATTTTGTTTTATTCTTTTATTAAATGGATTTTTCCCAATTTTTCGCAATAACTTTATTCAAAAAAATCTTCCAAAGTTTAGTTAAATTACTAATTTTGTAAGTTGTGTTATTTCTAGCAACTCTACCTTTTACTTGAGAGAGATATTTACTTCTCCAACGGACAGGTTCCGGACGATCTACAGTAACAGATTTTCTATCTGGTTTTCCTTAGCAAAAATTAAGTTCTCTGACGAATTTTCAGAGTTGTTCTTTTAATTTCAAGTAAATCGCGATCGTCATTGATGTTAGTTAGAATTTTGTCGACGGTTGGGATCCGCTTCTCATATCAAAATGTATGTACAATCCCTTTAATTGCAGTTTTCATCTCTTCTTCCAACGAGGTTTTTCGTCTGCCTGCGATCGAATGTGGTTTGGGAGTACTAACAATTCCAGTCGTTTTTTTCTCATTCAGTATTCACTACATAGTAGATTTTCCAACTTCTGTCATTTTGGAACATATCTTTTAACATTATTATCCAGATATTGATATCTTAAGGTATCATAAACATTTATCGAAATAAGGTTTTCATTGAAGAAAAAATACCCTGGTTTAACGATTTTAGAATAATTATAGATGTAGAAGCCATATCTTTAGGGTATCTCACTAATCTCAAATAATATATAAAAACAAGCGCATACAAGATAAATCACTAAGAACAAACTGTAAGGTGTACTTTGCTCACTAACAGAAATTAAATTGAACTATCAGAAATTTTATTGTTGCACTATTTTTATAAAAGCTTATAATATTTAAATATAATAAAATATAATTAAATTTACGGCAGTCCTCAGGCACTGGAGCAGGTACGTTGGCGGTTTCGGTAACAGTTTTATTATTCTCTCTAATTCTTGAATAGAGTATAGGGATGTGTATGCTTGCGATCGCTCCCGCCCCTCCTAAGAGCTTTGAGTTCAGGAAAATAGAACCGATTCTGCCTTTTATATTAGGAATGTGTTTGCTACTGCCCCCCCCCCCCCCCCGCTGACAACCATTTTTCTTGCCATCCTATACTTTTGTGATATCACCGCCCCCCCCCCCTCCCAAAGCGAGAGGCTGGATCCGCCCCTGCCTCCAAGGAGAATAATAGATTCCATGTTAAGTCTAAATATCCCGGGCTTATTTTAAATCAGGGTAATGTGCAAAATATCTTATAGGTTAAAGTGCTGTAGAGAGGCAAAAAAGCCTTAACGACACACTCGCATTTTACAAGTAATACAAAAGATTTCATGAATTGATTAGTTATTTGTAATCCGAAAAAAATTAAAAATAAAAAAGTAACGTTTCTCGTCAAGAACTTTCGATGACAGAAAGTTGGATTATTTTAGTTTTTATTGAATAAGACATACCAAAAATTAATTTATTTTCTAGAAAATGTAATTTGAAATTTAAAATTCAGTAAATCAATTATACCAGATGTTATGATTTGTGGTTTAAAATCTTAAGGGTAAAATTTGCTCGCGTACTAAAAACCATTCGAGGGAGATATCATAATTTATTACCGACTTGGTGTTCGAGAAATATGGCGAAAATAAAACAAGAGACGAAGAATTTAATAAAAATTTATGATCTTCCTCTGAATCGTACAAGTAACGTATTTTTCTTAGAATTTTTTAATTTTAATCTGCAGAAATTCTTGCTATTCATAATATGTAAGTGTGAATCTTTTTTAATTATAAAAATCTTTACTTGTTCTAAAGCTTCATATTCCAAGCGAAAACTGTTTGCTCCCAAGAGAGTAACATAATTTAATTTTGGTCAATTGCTTAGTTTATTAAACTCACTTATTCAAACAACATTATAATTAAGAACTTAAAATGTCTGGGAGATTCTCTGGAACAAATTATTAGAGTTTCATAATTTATGTAGGATATTATGTTATAATACCTACTTATTAAAACCTACATGGGATGCAAGCACAAAAAGCTGGTTCTATTAGTAAAAACAACATTTTGTCAAAATATGTTGTGATTTTCTTTTAAATGGTCAAGAAATTTTTTTTAAATTTATTAAATTCATGATATTTACTAAAATTGTATTAAATTCACCTTCAAATAATGCAAAAGTGCTTATTCAACTCTTTAAAAATGACCTTCCACTGGCAAAGTTGCGAAAAAACAACGCGAGCCGTGCTCGTGACGAATCTGTCGTGAGCTGCAGTGAGCCTGTTTTGAATTTTGCCGACTTTTATTGATGTGGAGAGCCTTCGATGGCTGGCATCAAAAGAGATAATAAAATATCTGGGATACATCAAACCAATTTTATCATATTTCTGTTGTTCCGAACCAGGCTTGCAGTGTTCTCTTTCTCTCGGGTTTTGGGTGCGAACTCAAATTAAATCTAGAAGTGAAGAAAATTTCGAGTTTGTCAAATGGAAAAGGGCTACTATATATATATATATATATATATATATATATATATATATATATATATATATATATATATATATATATATATATATATGAAGTAAAATGCGAACAGTAAATGCAAACTCCTCTCCATCATATCCTTTCTGTGTTAGAGGTTGTACAGTTAAAATAAATTGTTATAGAACGCAATTTGTCCTATTCCACCACCATCGAGATGATGGCCCACCTGCATCACCATACCGAGAAGAAAATCCAAACTTACCCTCCCCGCCACAGTGATACGGTAGGGGTACAGGTTTCGTCTCTACTAGACTCATCAGGGCACCGACATGCACCTGGCTGTGCAAAGAACAGATCGGACGGAAGCATGCAAATACTGAACGCGGCTTATATACGCCATCCGGCGGGAGGTCGGCGATGGTGCTATTTTGTTTAACAAATATCTTTTTAATTTCCTCTAATATGTTTAAATCTCTATAAATTCCAATCCTGACAATTTTTAATATAAGGTAGTGGGCCATTATCGCTGATATTTTCGTTTTTTATTTAATAACAGTAAAATCCTTCTGCATAAAGTTAATAAAACTGCCCTTCTTCTTCAGACATGTTAAGGCGGGTCTACCGTCTTCCCTCACTTTGTATTAACTAAAATATTCGTGAGAAGTTTGCCTCATGAGATGGGTTTCAATCGGAGCAGTCACAGTTTGAAAGAGGTTCGCGACAAGCTCGATGTAAGCTTGTGACTGGCTCGTTACGCGCTCGGCTCGCCATGTGTATACGCACCTTAAGAAATCTCCTCATGAAATGGTGCCCACTGAGATGCTACCTCAAAAACCTGAGCATAGTCGACAATGAGATTTGCTGTTTCTTTGATAATGCATCAGAAATAGCGAAACAGTTGTTTTATGAGGGCAGGGCACTTTTTTTTTGCAAAATAAAAAAATTTTCACATTAACGCCTAACTAAAATTTTACTAGATTTTAAATTTTTGAAAATCTTAAATCTACTGAAACTAAAATTATTATATAGGGTGCCCTATTTGAACTACCTTGTATTTTAAAAATTAAAACAAATAATCAAATTATCTTAATTGTAAATTTCTGTTCGGGAATAAATTGCATAATATCGAATAAACCCTAAATTTCCAAATTTTTATACAGCTGTAAAATATACTCAATTAAAAGTCTAGAATTCCACTAGAAACATGACTAACAATGATAATTAAAAGATATAATATTTCTATAAGGACACATCCGAATTCAAATAGTCCGTTACAACACATTTCTTCTAATGATCATAGCAGTGATCGAACTCGGATATTGGAATAACCTTCAGCTGGTCAGTTACAGCCATTTGAATGTTTTCGATGATTTTTCAATTTTAGGAAGAAGAAAAATTCCCGAGGACTCAAGTTAGGTGAATAAAGAGGCTTAGGAGCCATACGAATGTTTTCACTAGACAAAAACTCATTAACTGAAATGGCTGAGTGAGAAGGCGCATTTTTGTCGTTATCAGGAGTGGATTCAGCCTCTCTCTTTGGGATGGCAGTGATATTACAAAAGTACAGTATGGCAAGAGAAAGCAAGGTGTTGATAAGGGGGGAAGACACCAGTAACAATCTCATATCTAGTGTAAAAGGCAGGATCGGATCTAATTTTCTGAATTCTAAGCTCTTTGGGGGGGGGGGGCGATTGCAAGCAAAAACAAGTTGGCGACTGGGGGGGGGGGGGAATGCCAGCAGCATTCACATTTCTAGTATAAGAGGAAAAATCGGGTCTATTTTCCTGAATTCAAAGCTTTTTGGGAGGGCGATCGCCCCTATGCCCCCCTCCCCTTGGATCCGTCCCTGCTCGTGATGCAACATCCAGTTGTTCCTAATGTTTGATCGCACACGAATGAATCAAGGTTTTTCTAGAACCTCTCGGTAAAAGTGTTGATTTATTGTTTGGTCTTGAGGCACAAACTCTTTGTGGATGATTCACTGGCTATCGAAAATCCAAATCATCATGCATTTGATCTTCGACTTGCTCATTCTTGCTTTTTTGGATCTTGGGGAGGTTGAAGTGTTAGCACACTGCTATTCCATGCTCTGGCGCTTGGTTTCCTGGTCGTACTCAAACAGCCAAGACTCGTCATCCGTCGCATGTTCTAGAAAATGGGGACCATTTTTAATCGATTCTTTTTCCATCCTGACGTCCTCTTACTCCTGCGAAAGATTCTTCGTAACTATTTGTGCGCAGATTTTTCTCATCCTCAATTCATTGGTCAGGATCTAACAAAAGATAGTGTGAATAAAATTTAAATCTTCCCCGAGTGTCAACCGACGATCTGAACACACAAAATCCCAGATTATGTGGATATTTTCATTAGTTTTTGAATTGGAAAGCATTTCACTGCATAGTTTATATTTAATTGTCGTTCTTTCTTCTGAAAGTGCTTTGTACCACCGAAAATCCAGGGCATTTCACAAAATACTATTTTCGAAGACCTGTTAAAATTTTGCAAAAGTTTCCGTTGCACTGTAACCAAGTCTGAACCAAAACCTAATGGCGAATAGTTGTTGACATCAATGCACTAGAAAAATTCTTTCATGAAAAAAGCTACGGATATCCAAATGACTCTTGCGAGTTCAAATTCGTGCTGCATGCCACATGTTCACCTGCTGCCCCTCTAAATCCTGCGTCCCAAGTGTTGCCTGATCGAACGCTACGTTGGCAGTCTCAATACTTAATTGACATATTTATAGCTCTTGTTTAGAACATTACTATAGGGGAGATCTTTGGTATAAAACATTTTACTCATACATTTCTATACTCTAAAAATTTCAGCCATAACATTTAGTTGTTTGAAACAAACATTCATTAACATTATGTAGAACGTTTCTTGTTTGTGATTTATTGAGTTGTTTTAGTATAAAAAATTTTTATTGGCTGTTATTTTGTAAAGATTTATTTATCTTTAAAAAATAAAATGGTCTCTAAATTACAATATTTTTCTCTTAAATAATAAAAAATATGGCCATTCCCCTTTGTTATATTCCAAAACTTAAAGAGTTTTTTCTTTCTAACAAAAAAAGGGGTGATTTGAAATTCACATTTAATATTCACTGAATAACTGAACAAATTTTGAATACATAAATATTATTTACACTTTAATGATTTTTACATCTGAATAAATTTCATACGCTTTTATAGTTTTTTTTTGTTTCAAATTACAATTTTTTGTTATGAATTAAATTAAAATAATGAACCGTAAATAATTGATTACAAACAATCAAAGAAAATGGAAAGCAAAATATACATAGGGTCGTTCAAAAACTTATTATACAGTATTGTGTAAATGATCTGAAAGGACTTAATTAAGGGAGAACGAAAAGTGATGGCGGATCCGAGTTTTCTTCAACCTTTAGAATTACAATTCTTCTCTTTGATTGTGCGTTTCATATGCCAGTGACATTAAGAAATGTTAAGTGACTTTACAGTAACACCCCGAGTACCAAATAGTGGAACCCCTTTCCTTTGCTTCATCTACCGTGTTTACATATATATATATATATATATATATATATATATATATATATATATATATATATATATATATATATCTTTTTTAATTTGCCGTCGCCCCATCACATGGCAGTTTTATACAACATTGTTAATTTGTGTCGCTCTTCTGTTATTGAATGAACCATCGAGATGTCACCGTTGTTGATTTGTTTGCTGTTTTTTAATTTTAAAATCAGCTTATAGGGTATAAATGAAAGGTGATGGTTGGAGCTGAATGCAATGGCCTGACTTTTGGTTAGAATCGGCCAAAAAACATGAGAATATTTTTTATTTTCCAAAAATTTTTTTTTTTTTAATTATTAACAATATTTTTGGTCATCACAAATATATATTTTTCGGCAATCTGTCTTCGATATTCTTAATCAGGGGGTCAAAATACATATAAAAAACTTTGGTAGAGCTATATATTTTCATCTGATACAAAAACCCACCAGGCTCCTGGACTAGTTTCAAAAATCTCAATATATGTACCACTAGTCCGCGCTACGCTGTATATGTTGTACGGCCAGGTTAATAAACATAAATAAAAAAAAAAACATACAGATTTGGGCTGTTTTTTTTTCGAGACGATTTTAAGTCAACCATATTTTATAGAATAATCCAGTTCATATATTGATACGAATATACGTAAATAACATATGGGGTGATAATGTCGATTTTCCTATGTATTTGTGGCATATATAAAAAGGTAGTGGTATTTTGCTCTTGACATTTCAATAAATATTCCAAGCAAAGTTTGTAAAAAAAGAAGGTACGTTTTTGCGGGAAGGTTACTGCAATGAAGTTGTTAGATACAGATTTTGGTTTCAGGAAAAAAAAATCACTATCTTAAACTAAACTTAATGGGATGATGTCAAAATACACAAGGACAAGAATTTTTTTATTTAAATATTTTTTTAAATCGTTATGTAGTTTCATTGTTAAATTTCTTATGCTACGGTTTTTTTACTTTTATAATTTATAACAGATAAAACTATACTTTAGTCTTTAGAGCGGAAGAAGCCATAATATCACAAATTACGAATATTGCATAGGATGCCTTGGCGACTAAAAATCGCTGCTGTTTTGTTTATCCCTGTCAAACTTACATTTCCATTGCTTTATTTGTCGATTTTATAGTTTTCTTCCTAAGATTTAGTAGATGTTAAAATTGTTATTTTAGTCAATGAGGTTTGCAGACAAGAAGACGTTGCGCGGAGAGTGTGTATCCATCAATCGACTATGTCTCATACAGTAAAGCGATACAGGGAAACTGAAGAATAAAGAAGGCACCCTGGTCAAGGACGAAAAAGATGTACAACGCAAGATATGGCCAATATTTGATAATTTAATCTTTTTGAAATCGCTCACTCACAGCTCTGCACCTCAAAAATGAATTACTAGTCACAAGACAAGTTAATGTAACTGTCAAAACAGTAATAAGAAGTCTTAAAAAGTGGGTTTAAATCCAAGACGTCCTGCCAGAGTTCCTAGGTTTCTCCCACGTCACAAAACTGAACCGTTACAATTTGCAAGAGCTCATGCTAACTGGAATGAAGACCAATGGGGAAAAGTTCTTTTCGCAGATGAAGCCAGGGTACAATTATGGAAGCCAGATGGATGTGAAGAAGTATACAGAAGGTCTGGAGAATGTTTTGCAAACTGTAATCTTGAACCTACCGTTAACTTTAGTGGCAGTTCCATTATGCTATGGGGTGGCATTAGTTGGGAGAATCGTACGAAACTTATTGAGATGAATTTAAAAATGAATGCGGACTGGTATATACATAACATCCTTGAGAAGCATGTTTTACCTTAGGCCGGCTTCATTGGGTACGATAAATTCGTGCTAATGCATGATAATGCCCGAGCACATACCCCAAAAACAGTAGTCCAATATCTGGAAGCTGTTGGGATTGTGACTCTAGATTGGTCATCAGTGAGTCCTGATGCAAGTCCCATAGAGCATTTATGGGACATATTAAAGCGAAGTATACGGGCACGAAATCCAGCTCCTAACTCAATTGCTGCAGAGGAAGAAACGATCAGACTTTCTGCGGAGCATGTCTAGAAGGATGCAGGCTATCCCTAGAGCTAGAGACGAAAATACTAAGTACTAAACTGTTATATTGTCGTCTTTCTTGTTCTTTCCAATTAAATATTATAAACAAATTCAGGTTTTTTCAAAGAGTTCCTCTTTAAATCTATTGTAAGGTCTCAATATGTAAATTAATGTTGATTAATATACGTATAACACTCTGACACAAGACATTTTTACAATAAAAAATACGTAACCTTTTAGGGGAAAACAAATTAATATAAAAAAAGACTTAAAAATTAAATATACAATATTTTTGTCTGTGTGTGTATAAGAATTAATAAAAACAGTAAAAATAAAAGATGATCAAATCACCGAACTTGGGCTATAGCTAGATCCAAGAACAACAATGACAAAACTCGAAAGGATCTCGTAGGACTCTACCAGAAACCATCCATTGTAATGAGCAAGTTAGTGCTTGAGTGTAACGGAACCAACCCATTATACAGGCCACCACTGCCAAGTGTTAACTTATCTCTAAAACTCGGTTTTCCATTAGATATCATAAAGATCAGTTTTACAACTTTATGTTTCGTCCTACAAGCTTGAATATCTAATAATCACATTTAAAAACCCTCTATATTAAGCAACAAAATCCGCTATGAATCTTCACCCGTGTTTTATATTATTAAGCTATATAAATCTTCCCCGTAATACAATTTATAATTTGCATATTATCTGCTGTGATAGGTTAGGGGTAAATATTTACCGTTTAAATTTATTACGTGGATTAATGAAATGATTTCGACGGATAAAATATTCCCCGATATTTTCGCTAAGTATTAATTCGATTATATATAGTGTCAGTAATTTGCTCAGTTTGCAATCTCTTTCTATAAAGACTGTATTGTTTTTAAATTTTGGGAGTTGTGTTATTTCGACATATATCTCGGAAATCTCTAGATAAAATATTTTTTAGGCCCGCAAAGTTTAAATGAAAAAAATTGAACATATTTCTAAAAAAGCGCTAAAAGACAAAAAATAATAATATACATGTTTATATCAATTTGAAATTTTTGAAATCGGCATCAAATTAATATTTTACAAAATGTAATTCACACAAAAAGATTAAGAAAAACTTTATTCGTAATTGCTTTTTTACTGCAGATTGTTTGCATCTCATGTTAGTAGCTATTTGTTTAGTTTAGTAATAATTTGGCGCTGACTTAAAAAATTTCAATTTCATATATATTATTTTTAGCTTTTTAGGCTTTTTAGTCGGCTTAATTTTATTATAAAAGTTTGGTTTTCCGATTTCACTAATTGTTTGAACTAAAAGACCGGGAGATGGTGACAGCTGACGTTCTCCAAATATATACCGCATGCCTTTTTAAGGGTTCATAATTAACCCGAAAACAAAGAATATAGAAGGGTTTTTGACCGTTTCATGCTCTCAGGCTAAAATGAAAATTGCCTTTCCATTTGTGAAAAACTTTTGTGTTTTTCCGTAATATTTTATTGCATGTTTTTGTAATATAAGATAGTTCAAACGAATGTAAGGTCTAAAAATGAAAAAAAAAACAGGAAATTTCCGCGTTTTGAAAATGCATGCCGATGTGAAGAATGAAAGTTTTAATCAAAATAACACTTTGGGAAAATTGGCATGCATTACAAGTTGGATCGACAGTGAAAAATTTTGAATGGCTTACTCAATTTTCGGAAATTTTTCAATCCTTTCGGCTGCATACCCACATGTTTTACATTTCCAGACCCTACATTCGTTTGAACGCCCTTATAATACAAAGGCATGTAATAAAATATCACGGAAGCTCACAAAAGTTTTTCACAAATGGAAAAGCAATTTTCATGACGGCTGCAAGCGTGCAACGATCAAGAACCCTTTTATCTTGCTTATTTTAGGGTTAATTATCAACCTTTAATGCGATATAAAATAGAAAAACGTCACCTGTCACCATCTCCAGGTCTATAAGTACTAAGCGAGATGTGTAGTGTACCTCGCAATGTTTCCAAGGTCGCAAAAAAATCCCCATTTTTATCCGAAGTTGTAAACCGCACGAAATTGAGCAATAAAAATTTTTTGATTCTGAAAAATCTTTAAATACCAGTTTTCAATGAAATTGTACCAAAAAAATATGTCTGCCATTGTAAATTCACTTTCGTGCATTTTAAGAAATTAATTTTACATTAGAACCTCCAAATACCCATGTTGAAAGAACTTGAGACCTACAAATTCGAAAAAACGTCTATAACATAAAATTTTCAACCTACTATATTGGATTCACCATATTGAATTTCAAAAAAATAATTTTAAAATCCTAATCTAGTCTTAATCTACACCCTCAATAACCCTACCTCTTACAGTAAGAATATGAATGTTACTGGCATCCCGCCTCCCCCCCATCGGCATCTCGTTTTTGCTCGCGATTGCCCTCCCCCCCCAAAGCTGCAAATTCAGAACTGCTGTCATCTCCTCCCCATCGATAACTTGCTTTCGCTTGCCATGCTGTATTTTTGTGATATCACCGCCTCCCCAAAGAGAGACGTTGGATTTGCTCCTGAATTGGCAACTGAAAAAAATAAATTGCGGTCGAGTCTAGGAATCTACTACTTTTTAAAACTAGGTTAAAAATAGCAAATTGATGATTTTAAAACTTAAGATAATTTTGTACTTTGGGTATGCACACTATAAAATGTTCAGCTGATCATGGATAGGTTTATATTCTTATATTTTTAATATTGAAAATTTGACAGACTTGTTAATGTACTTGTCAATACAAACTCTTACAGTGAGATTCGCTAAGAAGGATAGACCCGCTCTAGTTCCATGAAAGTTAGATCTTAAGGTTGGACTTTTTTATTTTACTTATGACATTGTAATAGTTTGAATTATATATCTCAACCAATAAAAGCTTACACAGGAAAAGTAAGGATAAAAACCTAAAAATAAAGCATCGGAATCGGTGAGAGTAATAATTGCCTTCCGAAAATTAATAAAACTTCTTTTTGACTGTCCGGTAATAATTACGAACACCCATTTATTCTTAAGTATTTTTTAAGTTCAAAACTTGACTTGACTAATTGTTTCACTTGTCAATTTAAACCCTGTAAAGTCAATTCGACCAGTTTTGAAGTTAGATAATTTTAGTGAATTATGGGGTTAAATTTTAAAGTAATGCATTCTTATTGGATTAGGAGGTAAACATCAATAAATATAACTAAAAATTGCTGACAATGGTAAACACGTATATAAATATATATATATATATATATATATATATATATATATATATATATATATATATATATATATATATATATATATATATATATATATACGGAAGAAAATGTCATAGAAAAACTTAATATACCGATTCAGTTTTTCAACAGGTACGTTACGACTCTCTCTGTCCCCGAAAATGAAATTGACACCATACTAAATGCATTCAATAATTTCCACCAAAAGATGCAATTTACATCAAAAGTCGAACAAAATGGAAAAATAAATTTCCTTGGCCTCATACTATTGCGAAATTATGAAAATAAAAAGATTGAGACGATGTGGTACACAAAAGATACATGGTCGGGACGCTACCTCAACTATCAATCACATCATCTGAAATCCCAAAAGATCAGCGTAATAATAAGTTTGGGTGATAGAGCTTTAACCCTAACTTGTCCGAAATATCGTCAAGAAGTTTTAAAAAAAGGCAGACAAATCCTAAGTGATAATAATTTCCCGAAAAACTCACAGACAGAATAATAAAACATCGAACTTACAAACTGTATAATAAGAACGTCCTTACACAAAATAATAATAATAAAAACCCAAAAACGTATGTTGTAATACCATATATAAATTCATTGTCGGAAAAAGTTACACCCATCCTCAAACAGCACGATATTATAGTTTGTCACAAAACATACAGCCACTTGTCACCACTTTTTACAAAATTAAAAAGTAAGGTGACCCATAAAAAGAAATCTAACGTTACCTATTCCGTACCATGTCTAAATTGTTCCCAGAAATATATTGGAATGAGAACATAACATCTAGACAGCAGATTGGACTGACATAAATACACAAAAACGCTACGACAGTTTTACACAAACGTGAGACAAATTTTAAACATGAATTTGATTTTTCAAACACAAAGATTCTAACCCAGGAAAGAAGCTATCATAAACTTAAAATAAAGGAAATGCTACATATAAAAAAAAACAAGCAATCAATGACAAGGAAGATATCAAAAACCTAAGCCAAATATATTTTAACCTAATAAACTAAACCACCTATTGTAGCTCTTATTGTTTTGCAACACACTGTATAGTTTCATATTGATAAAATTTATTTATAAATCAGAAAAAACTGAGTAAAAAGGTTTCCAAATATAAGAAAATATTAAGTTGATAGTAACTGAAGGAATCGTCAAATATTTCACTAAGAAATATGACCAAAGTAAATTGAGGTGCGTATCTGGGTATTTTTGATTTTTAATTCACATTATTTTATAAATTTATATATATATATATATATATATATATATATATATATATATATGTAGTTGAAAAAATAAATGAAAAAGTCAAATAATTGGGATGTTGACTGTAATCAAATACAAATATAATTTTGCCGCAAAACGGTAGTCTCCTCAATAGAAATCCGAAAAAACACAATATTTTTCTTTATTTTTAAGGAATAAAAATGTAATTAAATCTCCTTTAAGTTAAGTGACAACGAACACTAATCAAAGTGAATGATGCCACTCCATGGTAACGTCACTTTGTCCTGATACGGTTATTCATTTGAGACATTATTACTTTCAGTTCTATCACTTCGACCTAATGATAAGCAAATTCATATTCAAAAGAATATAGTTATCAGTTTTACTTTTTTTACTTTGATCATTTGATAATTACTCTAAAGAATACCGTCAACGTCATTGCTGTCACGAACTTGACATATAAAACTTTTGGTTTTATGTCACATTCGTGATCGCTCTCAAGGGACACGTTGCTTAGTTCATATTTTATAGTCATTTTCATGTAATTTCTTCGAAATTTGCGTACTTTTCCCTTTGAAAACGATTCTAGGAAATTTTCTGATGAAGGATAGTGGATTTATTAAGGCAAATAGTTCGGACTTGCCAAAAATTGATTGTTTTATGGTGACCAATTTCTTCGCAACAAAATTGAATTTAGAAATTTGAAGATTTCCATATAAGTAATTTATCAAGAATTGTTATTTCCACAACTGATAATGAATACATAATAGTAATATTCGGTATATATACACTCAAAACTAAAACAAAACGACTAGTACCGGGCTAGCTGAAACCACATTTTCCTATTATTTTCCGAACGTGGAACGTGAATAAATAACTTTTCAGCTGTTTTAATTGTAGTACTTTTACACTGAGGAGCCGCACAATACTTAAAATAACTTAGAACTCATCTTATATCACATAAATGACGAAAAAAATTTATATATCCTTGTCAGTTTACCAGTGTGACGTCACATCGGTTCAGTGACAAGTATTGGCATTTTAGCGGAAGAATTTAAACGGAATTTAAAATTTATGATTTTTTAAGTACTAGTTGTATTAAAAAAATTGAAATATTTTCGGCTACATTAGGCATGGTTTTAAACACTTTTCCAAAAATAGTGAAAATTCCAATTATGTTATATTTTCCAGTAACACCTAAGAAAAAACGCACGGCTATGGAGTGATAGTATTTCCCGTTGAAATTCATTTATCACATTACTGACTAGAGCCACACAAAGCCTAGGGTCTTTATAAATGAAATTTTTTTAAGAAAGCTTACTCTTTATTTTACAACTGTGTTGTAAATTGTAAAAATAAGAGCAAAAAAAAACAACATTTTATAAATTTCGAGTAACAGAATGAAAATTAAATCAAAGAAATAAATGGATAAAGTTAACAACGCTGGTATATCACAACTTAGAACTTCCAATGTAACGTCGTATTTTACGTAATAAAATGCATAGTTCAATAGTTCTCTTGATTCTAATGACCATTCATGGTATGTACACAACAACATATAATAATTTTTATTTCAAATTATTATTTAATGGTAGCTTTTTTTATTATAACATTACTTAACCTAAATTTCAATGAGTTTTGACTATTTCTTTATTGATTGGACTTACTTTTTTTAGCTGAAGTAATAAAAATATATAATAATAATAAATTAATCTTTTTACATGTTTTATGAAACCTTATACTTATATAATTTTCAATTGCAATTTTCCATTAATGTCAATATACGTAAATATCGCCCTTTAGTTCATATATTATTTGGCGTTTCTGTCACGCACGGAGCCAAAACAATGATTATAAGAAAGCCACAATTCTCGCAGCCACAAAAAACGAGACATCACTATCGATTTCTCGAATACCTCTTCGGTAATAAAATTCATCAATTCTTTAAAGTGCCAATAAAGCACAATCTGAACGGCAAACCATTACCGACATTGTTTTAGATTCTATTTAGCATCGGGAAACCGTCAACCATTGAAAGCGCATTATCTCAGCCACCGATTCCGGCTATATAAAGGGATGCCATTTCTAGGTGTTATTAATTTCCCATATCGTACGCACAAAAGATCCCTTAGGAAAATTAATTTTGGGAATTAACAGAAAGGTTGTCATTAATTTTTCCTCAATAAGTAAACTGAATTTGAAAGGAAAATAAATTATGACATATATTAAATGTAGCTATAATTAAAATTGCTGTAATATACACAGCCTAGTTATATGTGTTTCTCCTTTATAGTGAAAAATGAGCCCAAATTAAAAGCAAATAAAAAATATATCCTAGAGAGTGACAACAAACAAAAAGCTCATTCGAATATTATAAACCAAAACAGTAAAAGCAAGTCAAAAAACAAATTTTAAGTGGTTTAAATTAATAACAACATTAGTGATGAAATAAAGAAAAATCTTACCAGCAATAGCACTTGAAAAAGTACTCTGATATGACTGGTATAGCTTAAAAGTAAAAATAATTCAATTTGTCAAGGATTTTATTATATCACTTCTAACGGGATTAATCAGTGAATCCTTTGAAGAGTCAGTCTTTCTGGAGGGTTTGAAAACTGCTAGAGTTGTTCCCTCATTAAAAAATCAGGTCCAGGTGACCTTAGTAACTTAAGGTCCATGTCCTTTTTTTTCTCTTTCGGGTCCGTCCTGAAGCCAGATGCACTGCGGCCAGAATAGACCTATTGTGCTCACCCTAGATTTACAATCACTCTGTTAACCTAACCTCCTGGATTAATTGGTACAGGGTTACTAAGGAGTGAGTATGTACTTCCCTCAGTTCCAGGTTTGTTGACCCGAAGGTTTGCTGTCGTCTTCTTTCTAGTCACTTACAATCCCGTCATTATATCTGTGATAGCTCTTAATTGATTTTTGTTTAATTGGAGTAGTTTCTTTGCTAATTAGGGGTCAGGGTTTCCAATAAATAGTTTGCCGTGATTTAATCCCTGTCTGGCTATCCAGTGGTTTATGACTGCTTCTCGGCCTGCACACCACGGTATCCCAGAAGCCGGTTCTGAAGCAATATATTGAGATGGTAAGCCAGCTCTCGCTAGCTCGTCAGCTTTTTCGTTTCCATGTATGCCTTCGTTTTTTGGTATCATTTTAGCATAACTCTGTGGTCCTTTGCTAGAGTTGTGAGTTCATTTTAACATCCCCTCATCAATCTAGATGATACCTTATGGCCCTTAAGGGTCTTCAGGGCTGCTTGGCTGTCAGAATAAATGTAGATTTGTTTCCGTTTGTAAGCTCTCCTTTTTATCTCATCTGCATAATGTAAAATTGCATATATTTCTGCATGGAACACTGTTGGATATTTCCCCAAGCGAAGGGGTATTGCTTTCCTCGGTTGTAAGCCATATATTCCAGCTCTGGTACCCTCACTGGTTTCTGAACCGTCAGTGCCCAGATAGATGTACCAGAAGATGTTTCCGGTCTTCCCCTTTTACTCGCCATCCGATCTTCTATTATGACCTCGAACGCTATATTATAGCTGTATCCCGAGGTCATATGATCTGTGTCCATTTCCAACTCTGATACAACTACACATCTACTGTAGTTTCTTGTTACCTTCGTAAACTTCGTCATTTCGACCCTTTTCAGCTGTCACTGCAGATTTTTGAACTGAGTATTGCAGGGAGAGGAGGCAGTTACCTCCGCGTCACAGTAGCGCAATGTTTTGGACAATCTTAGTATTCATAAAATTGGTATCCTGTTTTATGTTTTTCCTTTGTTTCTGTTGCATAATTCGAATTTAGGAGATGTTGCTCGCAATCTAATATGGTGATTTTCGAGTACTGCCACAAACCTTCTGCAGTTATTGTGTCTTTTCGGAACTGGTTCGGTGGTCTGAAAATTTCCAAGTTATTTGAAACCTTGACATTTTTTGAGAAGCCCATTTGAAGCACGATTTTTAGCATTTATTCTAACGGGTAAATGAGGCTAGGAGAAATCACTCTATACTTATTAGTTCGTTTAAAAAACGTGGTATATTAATTTTTTTATTTAAATAACTTTGATCCCAAAAATATTCAAGCCAAAGAAATCGTTAGCTACCTTATTATTAAAAAGTTAGGTTGATAAATATTCTTATTTGGAGAAAGAGTTTTGTACGTCTACAACAATATGCGACAGTGCATCAAAGGTACCAAAACCTTTCTTGTGGATTCTTTATACTTTGATAGGGGATTTTGATAGTTCGTTCAGTAGTATAGTTTCATTTTTAGTAGACATTCCAGCATTTTCAAAAACGAGAATAATGGAATTGGTCTATAAGAAACGCCAGGATTTTGATCTTTTCATCTTCTCATTTTTGAATTAACTTTTTGAAAATTTACTCTTTAGATATCACAGAGGTATATGCTCCTAATTTTATTAAAGTCTATGGATAGGTATCTAAATAAACAAGTAATGTTCTACTTTGAAAATAACAACATATTTCATCTCAATTAATTTGGCTTTAGGTCAGAAAAGTCTACTGCTCTTGTCCCCATGTGGTGTTGCCAGATTGTGCTTAATTGCACTAACTCATGGAGAGCGTAAATTTGGCAACGTCGCGCTTCGATATATTACAAAATACTTTTTAAAATAATGCGATTAAAATACTCATTCATTTTTGTTAAAATATCATAACTCAAAAATTTTACGTATTAGGATGACTGCCTTATACATTACAGTCGCAAAATGGCTGTAAAGTAGTGTTATCTTTTTTAATAAAAATGCGAAATTTTTTGATTATTTTTTGAAACGGAAGAAATACATAATGATACTTCTTATTTTTAATATAATTTAATATTAATGAAAAAAATATATCAAATTTTGTGTGCATTCTTTAAAGGACTAACCTTCGACAATCGATTTATATTTATTACTGTTATAGTTCTATACAGATAAAATTTAAATTCGCTACAGGGATCTAATGAATGTCGTATAATAACCAGATTACCGTTCACAAGATCCCTTCAGTTTGAAACAAATTTGCTACTCCTTGTATACCACTATCTGCTTGACAAACCATTAGAGCCATTATTTCAAGTTCTATTTACTAAAGGAAAACCGCTAACCATTGATCTTGCAAATTATCTGAACCAACAGACCTGAATAAATAAAGGGACGCTATTTGTAAGTGTTTGCAAATTGTTCAATTGGATATTAAAGGGAAACAATGTTTATAAAAATAAATATTTTTTTAACATTTGTAAGCTTCTTACTTTTTAAGTTTATTTTGCTGATGATATGTAAGAAAATTCTACTTGCAGATATGAAAATAACACCAAAAATAATAACAGTAAATTTTAAATTTATTTAAATTTAATTAATTATATCTTTCACTGGTACTGATTATGCTATATTCTTGTAAGTTCATAGTAAAAAGAAGAATAAGAAAATTACAAATACAAAAACAATCAGCGTGTTATAAGCTTTACCTCGACGAAACTAAAGTTTAAAAAATTTCTAGTTCTGATGACCTGTTTTCGTAGTAAAAAATGTGTCAGATGAAATATTTTCTCTGAAGACGTTTTAATATACTTTATGTCAATAAAATATTTTCTTTCTGAAGAAATTGTGACCAAATCCAGTTTGTATCTATGAAAAAAACTATTAATCTACGTCTTTTGAGTTATTTAGAAAGTCATTATAAACCATCAGTATGCTTTACAAACAAAAATCAACAGAGACCTCCTTAGCTACATCAAATATTTTTGAAGTAGCAATATCTGGAATACTGAATGGTTGCGGTTGAGATTTCTGAGGGACCATGTTTTCCACAAAGGATTATTTTCTAAGCTTTGTTCCTATTGTATGTTAGACAGATTTTGTATATGATTCTTGAGCTTTACGAAGGATGACTCTATGTAAGGGATGGTTGAAGGTTTTCTTTCGGACACCTTATATGTTGTAACGGACTTTATAGCAATATACACTTCATAGTATTAGTTTGTGTTTCTAGTTTGTGCGGTTTAAGGTTTATTTTCTATGAACTCATAATTTATTCTATTAATTTTACCTTTTTTTAAATTTTTTATGAGAGTCATGACGGTCTGAAACTTTTTTGAAAATTCTGTATCCTTATTTTAAACATGGAACGCCTATGACAGAAGGTTTAAAATTTGTCAGCTTACGGGTTAACTTGAGAGCTCGTTGAAGTAACTTGAATTGTTTGACAAGTTGTGACAATAAATGTTATTAAAAGAAAACAACGATATACCGTCCGTAACAAATTGGTGTCGGGAGTGATTGAAGGTTTTCTTTCGGACACCTTATATGTTGTAACGGACTTTATAGCAATATACACTTCATAGTATTAGGTTGTGTTTCTAGTTTGTGCGGTTTTAGGTTTATTTTCTATGAACTCATAATTTATTCTATTAATTTTACCTTTTTTTTAATTTTTTCATGAGAGTCAATGAAAGACGGTCTGAAACTTTTTTGAAAATTCTGTATCCTTATTTTAAACATGGAACGCCTATGACAGAAGGTCTAAAATTTGTCAGCTTACGGTTTAACTTGAGAGCTCGTTGAAGTAACTTGAATTGTTTGACAAGTTGTGACAATAAATGTTATTAAAAGAAAACAACGATATACCGTCCGTAACAAATTGGTGTCGGGAGTGAATAAAATCCAGAAGAGGTAAAAAAAGTGAATTGAAACTGTATGCCAGTAGAAACTAGAAAACAAAAAGCAAAAATGGAAGAGCAACTTCAAAAAAGTTAAAATAAGGTGCTGATGATGTTACAAAACATTAAAATAAGTCAAGAAGATATAAGACAAACCAAGACGATATAAAACAAGAAGTGATGACACTGAAAACAAGCCAAGACGATATGAAACAGAAATTAAAAACAAGACAAGATGATATAAAACAGGAACTAAAAACAAGCCTGGAGGATACTAGACACAAAATTAAAAAAAAATCAATAAGATATGCAGCGCATAGAACAAGAAATGCAACAGAGAATTAGCAAAATTTAAGAAGACGTACATGGCGAAGTACAGCATGAGGTGACGGGAATCCAGAAACAGATGCAACAATTACATTTGTAAATTAGAGAAGACGTACATTGCGAGGTACAACATGAAGTGGCGGGAATCCAGAAACAGTTGCAACAATTACACTTGCAAATCGAGAATGTAGCCAGTACAGTCGTTACGAGTTTATTGTTACTTTTCTGGAGATGCGTTATGGGGAAGCCACCTCCACGAAGTTTATAAAGCCCAACTTCAAGAAAAAAGACAAAAGTACAATGAAAGTATTCAGGAATATGAGGCGGATATAATGAGACTAATAAATTTGTCTTACCCGACATATCCGGAAGAAAAAAGCAAGAGTTAGAAGTAAATAGTTTTTTCGAAGGTTTACGCGACCCAGAACGAAGTCAGACTCAAAGAATGGTCCGACTGAAGAAAATCTTCGAGGCTCTTGCTTATGCGCTTGAATTTGAAACAGCCAAACAGACCTCACGGAACCAAGGGAGAATCATAAATAGAGTCAACGTTTCACAGGATAATCGCAAGACTAAAGAGGGAATCTTCATGAGGCTCATGGAGTTGCAAGAATTTTTAAACAAACGAAAAGCACATGACAAACAAAACACAACCTTCCATAATGGAAATAGAATTTGTTGTTGGAAGTGTCAGTAAGAGGGGCATGCCCAAAGCAGCTGTACTAGTAGTACTGCTCCTGATAGTGATCCTGATGGTTATCGGCTTCATATCGCTGATATAGGTGATGAAGTTCGAAAGAGCGAGTCTTTGTTCCGTACTGTGAACTTAAAGACATCTGGTTAAGTAATAGGATCCTCCGGTTTTGGATTTGATATTTACAAAGATAGAACATATGCTACAGTTGCCGTCAAGGCTTACAATGGAGTTGAAGTATGCGGTTGTTGCATTAGAATGACTTATATCGGTCGCCGATACTATTCGAATAACATGCATTCTTACCAGTGCGGATACAAGGGTCACTGTTACTGAGATTGCCTGGAAATTACTGCTGGTGGAGGCGATAGAAGAAAGGACAGTTACGGAAGAGATAGAAGTAGTACTTGCGGCGACCGTGGAGAACGGGACGAGAGGGGCCGTGACTGCGAAAGAGTCTACAAAAAAAGAATGTTCCACAGGACATCCTCTAGAAGGTACGTTGAGAGAGTTCATAATTTATTTCATTATTTTTACCTTTTGTTAATTTCCTCATGAGACGTCGATGAAAGAAGGCCTGGAACTTTTTAGAAAATTTTGTTTCCTTATTTTTAACATGGAATGCCTATGTACACCATGTAGTATGAAAATTCTTTTAGAAAGATGCGGAATCTTTCGGTATCCGGAAAAAGGGTATATAAAAAGTCCACATTGGCTTTTGTGGACAGTGTTGTTTAAGAGTTCATTGTAGCAACTTGAATTGTTTGATAGTTGTGACAATAAAGGTTGTAAAAAGAAACCAGTGTATGTATAATGATAGGCCGTCGGGTGCAATATTATCCCGTGCCCTGTTTTTGCTCTCTAGAAATTACTTATTTAAAGAGACCTAAAATACAATTTGCAACCACTCAGATATGTTTCTTCAGAATATTGATCACCGATACATGTATTCACAGACAAGAAAATTTTCTAGAAAATTTCAGCAGCAGTTAACTTTTAAAATTCAATTCGATTTTCTTTTCAAATTCGTATCGTCAATAACTTGCTGGGCATAACGATAGTAGGCAATATATGTTTATATAGTAGCATGTCTTTTAGTGGAATAATTTTGTATACAAAAGCGAAGAAAATTTAAATCTACTTCAGATTTTATATCAACGTGCTACCAACTGATTAAAGTTATATAAACCAAAACCACTTTGACTTGTCATTGATGTCATGTGTGATTTTTAAGATCATCCTGTATCTTGACTATATGGTCCCATTTTAACATATGGAGCCGAGAACGAGGTGTTAAGTGAAAATCTAGAGCAGAGCCTTCAGGCCATTTGATAGAAATACCTGAAAAAAATTTTGGGAAAATTAAGAATAGAAAGAAATGAGGATATCAGACCGGAACTTAAGGTTGAATCGTTGAAAAAATAATAAACAGATAAACATTAACATGGGCTGGACATCCGATTAGAATAAACGCTAAACGATAAGTCAAAATTGTCGTGTAGGTAATTAAGAAAGGGAAAAATGTTGGAGGAAGATCAACCTCGAATAACAGTATTGCTAAAATACTGAAAAGTAAAGAAGAAATATAATATATGTTTTTCATATTAATTGTAGTATTGTGATACTAGTTCTCACGGATATTGCGGGGTAACGTAAATATATTGAGAAATCAACACAGTATTTAAATTTAATCTTATATAATTATAAGTTGTATGCAAAATGTATTTAATTAAAAATAAACTTACAACAAATAAATAAAAATGGGTTTGCAATGAATGTACATGAACGGAAACTAAAGCTTCACGAATCAGAAATAATTTCCATTAACTGGAGTTATTGTGGACTTGACGTTTACACATTTTAATTGTGTCTTTCAAATACCAGCTACTTAATTTTATCAGTTGAGTTTTTGATTTAAAAGTGCTCTAAATTATAAGGGCTTTGTTATGACTTACTGGCTTGAGAAAACTTTTTTGTGGAATACTGAGTTCATATTTAAATAAAAATTAATCTTTTTAAAATCGGCGCTTTCTAATCTAAATGACAAGCCATTAAGGCTTCGCCAGCCATTGTTTCAAATTAAATTGAATTCTGGCAGCTATTTTATAGGTGATAAATTATGATTCTCCATCTACTTTGATCAAGCAAATGGCATTTTTAAATGGAATTTTTCTGTATAATTTTTTTTTAGTAGTTATTATGTATTTTTTTGTTATTGGTGGTGAACTATTTATATACGTGGACTAATTTAATTGTTATAAGTTCGCTTACATCCGTATGATCTTTTCAAAAAATTACAATTCCAAAATTAGCTTACTGTTATGTTAATCGGTGCTGTTGTGTTTAGTTACATACACACAAAAGTTATTTTGTCTTTGTTATTTTTATATTCGCAGTTGGCTGTATCTCACTCTATACATATAATCTCTAGAATAGAGATTTCTAAACTTTTTAGCCTAAGGGTTACACTGATTCCTCCACCAAGTCCCAAGAGCCCAGACCTAGCTAGCTCAACATACCAAAATATTGTAGTTTTGAAATATACGTAAATCCTTTTAACACCGATATAGAAACCCTTTCCCCCAAAACTTCAAATGAAAATGATTAATGTAAAGGTATTTTTAAAGAAAATAATTTCAGGTCATTACTGCGGGATTTTTATGAGTCTTTCACGCACATAGTTTTGTTAGTTGCATAAATTTGCTCGTGGCTTTTTTTTCATCTTTCGGTACTACTTATCTGTGTGAAAAACAGGTTTTATATCCACTATAAGGGCACAATAATTAACAAATTTTTCACAGGTTTTCTTGTATAACACTACAATCTGTACTTCTCTAAATACAAAAAAAGTGCCGAAAACAAGAACTTTTTATGTAAAAACTTAAAAAAAAAAGTTCAAAAACGTAAATTTTTATTTATTTTCATCACCATATATTCAACATCATAGTATTGCTTTAATGAGTTACAGAGTTGCCAGATTTAGATTTTTTCTCAATTATTCAGATTTCGGAATGCGATAAATGAATATTAATTGTATCGATAAGTAAGATAGGTTAGTTTCTAGAGCTTTTACGACTGTAGGCAGCATTCAGTGCACTGAACGGGCCATATTGGCCTTCTAGTTGTTGAGCCATATTGTCCGCAAGAACGTTTTCGCCAAATAAACTCTAACCTAAAAACGTTCACTCTCTTATTCACACAACACTCATAACATTCTAGAGATTATGGATTTATCGACAAAACCACGCACTAACAACATAAAAACATTCAAAATTCGATTACTGAAATGATTGAAACTTACCAAATAACATCGAACTACGTAATTTTGTATTGCTGAGTACACAGGCCATGCGTGGATTGACATGAGGAGTAGGGTTGCACCTACATGGCAGATATGTCTATCGCTAATGTCGGTTTGTTTCAGAGAAATAGCAATACGTTATACAGGCTAACTAGGCCATAATACCCGAAACATTTGATCAAGTTTCTGACTAACAAATTCAATTTTCAAGGTCAGAAGACACGATCGTAAACTAATATCATATAAGTTTTCTGTATTCATGCATTAATTTTTACGGGGCTAAGAATATTGTACAGGATGTCTTATTTTTATGTGTTTTATGAAATATCTTTGTTATTAGTAAATATCGAAATATGGAATTTCTGCGATACTCTGATATTTTTGAGGAACAAAAGATATCTGAAACAGAATTTTTATAACACTCTAATTTTTGAAATATAGGGTCATTTAGAAAAAAATATGTATGTAAATATATAATTACGATTAGAAAAAGTCCCACCTATCCCTTTGTTTTCAAGGCTTTACCCTGAATCAATAAACATTTCGCTATAAATATGTATTGAAATTACTATAAATGTCATACTTGTAAATATATTTCTTTGGTATTTTCTGCTAATAAACAAAAATAAGGAATTTCACTATATAAATCAGTCATAATGAAAATTGATTTTAATCCATACTATTTAGTATCAGAGAGTTTTTATTTTAGGAAAAAGTACAATAATTTTAATTGAAAGCACTAAAGTATTATTGAAAAAACTCATCATCAGCCTTAGCTAAAACAAAATAATAGGGAAGTTATATTTAAAAACAAATTATCATCAATTAGTTTTCCTATAAGGACGAAAACAACAGAAAATAAATCGTTTTTTCTTTAAAAAGTCAATCTAAATCAAATTAGAGGAATACTTTTCCAAATTAAACTCTATAGAACTATTCAATTAAAATACTTTTCTTTAAAATAGCCGAGGCGCTGTAATCTAAACGGACATCCATTAAAATATAGCGAGGAGCTATTGTTCTAAAACCTATTTACCATCGGAAAGCAGTCAGCTATTGAATGTTCGAATTATCTGATTCTGAGTCCTGGATAAACAAATGGACGTTGCCCGTGTGATTAATTTTCCAAACATGGAGTTTTATTAGGAAAAGTTATATAAAAGACAGTTTTATCGAAGTTTTAAATTAGGGGGTAGCAACAATAAAAAGACATTATCGAATATATATGGTATAAACTTCAAGAATTAGAACAATTACTGGGAATATCTTAGAGAAAATACATTAAATACACCTGATCTTAAGTCACGAAACGAACTATTTACACTTAATCTCTAAACTGAAAAGTAAAAATATAAAAAATAAAATAGATATGCTCTCTCTGAAAATTTGCTAAAATACATACCTTAAAATATATAATAAATGCTCAAGTGCGAGTGTAACTCCTGTATCCAGGATTCCATATCTACCAAGATTATGAACTATTATATTATATTAAAGAATAACTCAAATATCTCGTAAACTATAAGACCTACAAATTTTAAATGTTACGACAATTATTTATCAGCTCTGGAAATGAAAGGAGAGAAAACTTAAAAGCCTCTTTTCAGAAATATCTCTAAGATCATCTAACATAAAATATAAAAATATTGTTTTGGAATGCTTTTAATTAGCCCTTCGAAACTAGACTCCACATGACCGAATACAACAAGGCAAATTTATTGGATACTAAACTTGATTTTCTAAATATCCATAGAAAAATATTTCTTAAGTATTTTTCGTAAGAGACGTGCTGGTTATTAAGCATAACTATATTCCAAATTTGAACTTCCTATGAAAGTTGCACGAAAAATATTGCTTTCTTGCAAAAAATGTTTTTTGTAAAAAATGCTTAAACAAATAATTTATAAATAAATTGCATATTCGTAATGTACGTGAAAAGATACCACACATAAAAATAGAGACATCAAAATTCGTTGGCAAGTTCAAAAGATAAAGTATATGATAGCAGTTCGAAGATGCTGTTTCATTTTTTGAGCCCACCAATTTGCGGGTTCCCCATCTCCTCTCTCCGTTCCGTCTTCATTCGAGCATCATTTTAGCTATGTAACTTTAAAATGGCATTAGTTACGTTTTTTAATTTTTACAAACAATGTGGTGGTAAATTTTTAAAAAAACATTGGCCAACTTTGGCCCATATTGACTTACGACCTTTTTTTCTTTTTCAAAAGTTGTGTACAAGTTCTTGAATACGAAAAATTTTTTTTTTGTAAACAATAGCAACTAAGTTATTCAATTTGTTTATAAGGTAGAAATTATAGTGTTTTTCAAATTAAATTTTGACGCAATGAAAATTATTGTTTCCTACTATTAAAAGTTTATTTACATAATATGTCTTCCTCTTTCCCAAGATACCCGTAGAATCATTATATCTTCATTATTTTAGGTATAATGTTATAAAATTGAGTTTTTGGGGTCCCACATAATGGATCCAATATATTTTTTAAAAATTCAAATGGCGGATCCAATATGTTGGACAAAAAGATCAGTTTTGTCCGATTTTCTTCAAAATTCGTACGAGGGAGTTTTCAAGGTCGTACATAACTAATTTCAAATTATTTAAAAAAAATTAAATATGGCGGATCCAATATGGCGGACGGATAAATCAATTTTGTCTGACTTTCTTCAAAATTGGTACGGAGGAGTTTTCGGGGTCGCACATAACGAATCTGAAATTATTTTTTTAAAATTCAATATGGTGGATCCAAGATGGCGGATTAAGATTCTACATCTCCCTATTTTGTCTAAAATCAGTATTGGGGTATTTTTGTTAGTGTTAATTATGAATTTAAAATATTTTTTGAAAAACTCAATCTGACAGATTGAATATGGTGTCCTAAAAATTTTACATTTTTCGATTTTCTTCCAAACTGATATAGGGGGTTCTTGATATTCGCATTTCTTCATATTTGGTATTAGAGGGTTTTCGGGGTCGTGTATTCCGAATATGAAGTTATTTTTTTGCAACTATTATGTTGATAAGATACAATATAAGGAACAGAAAATTTTACATATTCCGATTTTGTCTAAAATTGATATTGTGGAGTTCTTGAGGCGTATACAAACTCAATAAGCAGTATAAAATATATCGAGCTAAGAAATTTACATTTCAGGTTCTTCAAACATCGATATTGGAAGGTTTTTGGGCCTATATTACCAATCTAAAATTAATTTTAAATTTAGAATAGTGGACTTACTATGACAGACTAAATATTTATTTGACACAACTTTTCTGGTATTTGGAAAACTATAAGAACCAAATAATTTTTAGTGGTTCATTTTAGGGTGATTTACAACTTTGGATAAAATGGGTAGTTTTTTGCCCCCTTGGAGTCATGACGAGGTACACTAATCTCGATTAGTACTTAGTTCAAATAATTTATGAATATCATAATGGATTCTAAAACTAAAAATAGAAAAATAAAATTTTTATAAAAAAATTGAACCGACTTCTAAAAGTGCGCTAAAAAGTGAAAAATAACTATAAATTTTTATATGAAAGTGACCTTTTTGAGGTCGGCGCCAAATTATTTGTAAATGAAATAAGTAACTACTAGTATATACAAATTATGGTAAGAGAGCAATTACAAATAAAGTATTTTTAAGCCGTTTGTGCAAATCACATTTTTTCAGGTATTAGTTTTGCACCGACTTCAAAAAGTTCAATTTCATATAAAAATTTCTAGTTATTTTTCATTTTCTAGCGCACTTTTAAAGCCGGTTCGATTTTTTCATAAAAATTTTATTTAATTATCTACAAGATAGTTACCGAATCTTGTTCAAAAAATACTTCAACTTTGATTCGCAAGAAAAAATATGTATTTTTGCCTTTTAATTGTTAATAACTTAAAAACCACACATAATCCACTGAAAAAAGTATACGTTTTATTCCTGTAGGCCTTTATTACCTAAAAATGATGTCCGATTGCTGCCTGATCGAGTGTCCCAGCAAAAATATTTTTTCTCTGTACTAGTTGGTACGCGCATTTCCGATTAAAAATTTAATCATAAGACACAACAGTTTTCTAGAACATTAGGCTATAGAATATCGTTCATTTTGAATGTAACTGATGTAATTTAGGGCTACTATTATAGTTAAGGCTAGCCTGGGCAAGAACTTTTCTAACATAACAACTAATAATTATAATCAAATTAAAGATGAAACCAACAATTAAGATTAATTTAAGAACTGCGATACACACTTTTCAGTAATAGCATTACAATGGGTCCGTCAGAATCAAATTTCTTATAATTATAAAGCTAGATTCCTTTGGGAAATTCATAGAAATTTTTGACTAATCTATTTTACTTTGTGAGAAGTAATAACATATAATTTTAAAAAAGTTTTATATATAAATTACTTATTTCTGGTTTAATGTAAAATTTCTATTTTCAGAATAATTGAACAATTCTTTAATTGTTAATATTCACTCAGTGCGAAGTCATGGAAAAGGGAGAAAAAGCGATACTACCGTGCATTACAGCTAATTCAAATACTTTGGGGCGATATTTTGTACTTTTGACGTATCTACACGTGTTAATTTCAATTTTTTTTAATGATCAAAAAAATATAATTAACAAGCGAAGTTGCTGTGTTGTAAATTGTAAAAATACTAGCCAACAGTATAAATTTTATAAATTTTCAGTAGCACAATTGGAATGAAGTCAAAGAAATAAATGGATAAGGTTAAGAACGCTAGTAAAGGGTGTTTTTTTATAGAGGTATAGAACTTTAAGTTGGCAACACATTTTTAACTGGCGGCCATTTTGTCAGCTGTCAAGTGATTTATGTTTAGTTTGGTTTGGCATTTCAACATGAATAGACTGACCCCTAAACAACGCTTCCAAATTGTGCAAATTTATTTTGAAAATCATGGTTCTGTTTGAAATACGTATCGCGCACTACGTCCATTTTACGGTCAACATAATCGTCCATCAGAGCAATTAATTCGATTAACTATGGAACGTTTTCGCACCACGTCTACTCTAGATGATAATACGCATCCACAGAGACGTCGTACAGTGCGTACAGAAGAAGTCATAGCTGCTGTAGAGCGTAACGCAGAGGAAGACCCGAATCAGTCTATCCGCCATCGTGCACAGGAATTGGATATGTGTCCATTCACTTTATGGAAGATTTTGCGGAAAGATCTTGGTTTGCGTGCTTACAAAATCCAACTCGTGCAAGAATTGAAGCCACACGATCACCTAGCAAGGCGTAGATTCGGTGAATGGGCCCAGAACAAGATTGCCGTTGATCTCAATTTTCATAAGCGAATTTTGTTTAGCGATGAAGCTCACTTTTGTTTGAATGGATACGTCAATTAACAAAACTGCCGTATTTGAAGTGATGATAATCCTCAAGTGTATGTTGAGACACCTTTACATCCAGAAAAACTGACTGTTTGGTGTGCTTTATGGGCTGGTGGAATCATTGGTCCGTACTTCTTTAAAAACGATGTTGGTCAGAACGTTACAGTCAATGGTGACCGCTATAGAGCCATGATTACTGACTTTTTCGTTCATCAATTAAATAATCATGATGTGCAGGAGCTGTGGTTTCAACAAGACGGCGCAACATGTCACACAGCTCGTGCCACAATTGATTTATTGAAAGAAACGTTTGGTAATCGCATAGTTTCACGTTTCGGACCCGTGAATTGGCCTCCAAGATCGTGCGACTTAACGCCGCTAGACTATTTTCTGTGGGGATATGTGAAGTCGCTAGTCTACGCCGATAAGCCCGAAACTATTGATCACTTGGAGGACAACATTGGCCGCGTTATTGCCGATATACGGCCACAAATGTTGGAAAAAGTCATCGAAAATTGGACCTCCAGATTAGACTACGTCCGAGCCAGCCGTGGCGGTCATATGCCAGAAGTCATATTTAAATTATAATGCCAGAAGGTTATCTTTCGAATAAAGTAAATTTCATGTCAATTTAAAAAATTCATCTTTGTTTTATTCCATTTAAAAGTTCTATACCTCTATAAAAGCACCCGTTATATCACTTGTTGGAAGTTCTGATATAAAGTCGTATTTAAGTAATAAAAATACAGAGTTCAATACTTCTCTTTGTTTTAATGAGCATCCAGGATAAGTACACATCAATATATAATAATTTTTATTTTACGTTATTATTTCATCGTAGTTTTATTTTATTTTGACATTACTTAGCCCAAATTGCAATGAGTTTTGATTATTTTTTATTGATTATACTTATTTTTTTTTTAGCCAGAGTAATTTAATTAATATTTTCACTTGTTTTATAAAACCATTTACTTTTATTAAAATTATAAAAATATAAATTTGATTGGTAATTTTCATTATATTATACTGTCAATATACGCAAATATCGCCCTTTAGTTCTTGCATTCGCTGGCGCTGCTGTCACGCATAGAGCTAATAATGTCAGCGTTAAAAAAAGAGAAATAGGGGAAAAAACGAAACTTCGAAAATAATATCTGGGTTGGAATTACAAAACATAGTCAAGCTTCCATTATTTATAACCTATAAACAAACGCTGTTTAAAGGAGATTAGTAATTAGTCATAAAGAGTTAAGAAAAAAAAATTTTTTTAATATAAAGTACCATAAACTATCAACATTACCGTAATAAATATATGGAATATATCCTCATTTTTAAGTAAATAACTGGGATTAGAATATGAATATGAATATAAATATGAATGAATAATTGTGTAAAAATTATATGTAGACCTATTTTTGACAAAAATCATAGAAATGAATTGCTCGGTCAAAAAACGTGATATATTTTCATGTGGAAAAATAAGGGCGGATCCAAAGAGGTCCCCCCAAAATATGTAAATGGGCTAAAAAATACAAGAAAACCTAGGCTCTAAGCAACTTGCATCCGTATATAAATATATATATATATATATATATATATATATATATATATATATATATGGGGAGGGTAAGTTTTGACTTTCTTCTCGGTATGGTGGTACAGGTAGGCCATCATCTCGATGGTGGTGTCATGGGATGATTTGTGTTCTGTAGCAATTCACTCAAATTGTGCAACCTCTTAACACGGAAAGGATATGATGGAACGAAGTTTGCAATTACTGTTTGCATTTTACTTCATATATATATATATATATATATATATATATATATATATATATTATGTGGGATATTCTCACGGGTGTGATGTGTAATCGAAGGTTTTCGGGCATCCCGTGTATGTGCTGAGTCCCTCTCAGGACTGTAAGGCAGCTGACGTTTCGGTAAAATCTCATCCACCATTTTCAAAGCTCACTGTATGGCGTCTATGAGCGAACTGACGCCTGCGACTCCGGTGTTGTCGGTACCGTGTGCGCGTCGGACGCGTTCGTTTTCTGAATGGTTCCGGAACATCAGGTGGCGAGACCTGCTGCGCGTCATCGGCCCTGTTGCCAGTGTTTGTGGTTGCGTTGCCGAGTTGTAATCTCTTTCATTATTAAGTGGTACTGGTTGATGTTTTGTAAGCAGATTTTTCCAAGTATTAGGCACACGTTGGCTATCATCTCTGCTATTTAAGTTGTTGGGCCTCTTTGCAATTTCAATAGCCTCCCTTATGGACAGGTTTTCACATCTCGATAGCATTTTTGTTCCCGAGAAATTTATCTTATGTCCTTCGATTACACACACACACACACACACACACACATACACACACACACATACACACATATATATATATATATATATATATATATATATATATATATATATATATATATATATATATATGTTGTTGCGTAGTGTTTCACGGATGGGAACATGTGATTCAGTATTAATCCGGAAATACATCCGTTCGTTCGTTTGGTTTCCTGTAGAAGTTTGAAGACGTTTCGCCAAAATCTCATTTGGCATCTTCTGTGCTTGATGGTTGAAGATCAACTGAAGTTGCCTTGGGATTTCAAAAACAGCGATGAAAGTCATGAACATATACAGGGAGTTCAAAATCAAAAATGTAGAACTAATCTTAAATAATACTCTTATTTTTGTTTTTTCTAATTTTATTTAATTTTTACATTTTTACATTTTTAAAGTTCACCTTGCTTTATCCACTGTCATAGATTATACTTGTTGGTTGGTGTTGATTCTGTCCCTCCTCTTTGACAGCCGTCGGTGGTGTTAGTTTAGGCTCAAGTGCCGTACTGGTACAATTTTTTCCCTTGAAGAGAGTTTTCCAAATAGAAGGAAAATTAAGTGAATCGTTCTTCTTATTCAGAGTGCCGTCCTCAAATCAATCTTGTCTTGTAGTGTTTTATATTAGTGATTTGCTGGCAGTTGTCAAAATCAGTTTTATGTCCTGCCTTGAGTTGATGTTAAAAAAGAGATGATGTTGTCTGTTTCTTTTGTATTCTTCTAACCTTAATGATATTATTTTGTTAGTCAGACCTAGGTGTGTTTTTCTGTAGGTGCTGCATGCGCTCTTAAATGCGCCTTGATTTTTGGTTATGTTCTTTGGATTTCCTAGATCTAAAAGGATGTCTTAGAGCCATATTTTGTAGTAAACGATCTTCTCTACCACTTGTGCAATTAGATTAAACCTTGGACGGGTCTTCTGTTAAATTCAGCCAGTGACCCTATGTCATTTGATGATATGAGAAACAATAGATTGGTGTATATGCACATGTTCCAACATTTCTGTTTATTTTAGACCTACTTCAAACAAAATAATGACTTCAGCAGCCACCGGCTAGCTGTAATTAGCCATCCATTTTTTAAACCAGTACTTATAAACGTCGATAACAACATACTCTATGTACAAGTGATAGCAATAATATTGTCACCTAAACAAAATGTTGATTTATCAAGCATTTTCCTTTTTTGAGTTGTAATCTAGTTCTTTACTTTAAAAAAGGTTTGTTTATTGACATAAATATTACAAATTAGAACAATAGTATACGTGGCTGTAAGTTTTTCTTTTTCTGCAACATTTGGAACAGGTGGTATTTACCAACTTCTTATATGCAGTTTTGCACTAGCGCTGATGATTTTTTATGACACATGCTAATGAATTGATATGAGGATAAAAAAATTGATCTATCTCTAAAATTCTGAAGCAAGTTGACACTCAATTGGTTTTTTTCCATGAGTTATGCAATATACTTTAGAGTTCTATGAACTTAGATTATTTAACTATTTTTCAATTTTATATCTGATTATTTTTTAAGATGTTATTTAATATAACTATTTCGTCGCAGTAATTTTTATTTTATGAATTGTTTAAAAGAGAATTTTGGTTATTAACAGTTTATATTAAATCTTATAACAATGCGAATCGTAACTTTACAGATTATGACGAAACGATCAAGTTAAAGATTTACATTTTATCTTTATTTTAAATTATTCTTCCATTATCTAAGCTGATGAATATTGATGGAAAAAATTAACATAATTGTCCTTGTCTAAGCTTCTTCTTTTACAGCCAATTTCATTTATTAATTGAGTTTCTTGCTCTCTGCTCTTTCTTTTGGTTTAATTATCTTTATTGCCAATTTATTATGACATAATGTTTTCGAAAGTCAGCTTAATGTCAACGATGACATAAAAACTATATTTAATTAGGATGACTACGTGTATCGTGTTAAATCCGATTTAACTGATTAGATGGAACTTGGATTTTCAAGTACCATTAAGAGTTTATGGGGATTTGTAGGTAAAAAAGCGGGATATTTCAGGAAAAGGGAATTTTTTACTATGTTTCTTATATGAAGCTTGAGACAAGTTAGCCCGAACAGACAAAAATGTATTAGATAAAATACAGTTTTTGCTTTAAAACCTAAAAAAAAACGGGACAACACAAAAAAAGTTAAAACCGATACATCTCGCTAAAAATGTAACCCTTGGTAATCCTGACATTTTACTTATATCTTATAACATCAGGAACTGTTGGGTGCTGATAGAGATAAAGAAAAGACAGCCACGCAGTATGGCATCATAAAAGAAGGATATGATGAGTATGTAACTTCGCAGGAACTAGAACTTAAGAACGGTCAGGCATAACGATATGATAAGCTAATAACGGAAATACTTATAAACATGGGCGAAAGGTAGTTCTTCTAGAAATATACTATAGAGTAAGAATTCAAGAGCAGATGACGTTAATAACACCAACATACAAAAAGTGAGACAAATGAGAATATAATAATCACAGAGGGTTAACATTATTAAGCAAGGCAATGAGAATATATGAAAAAATTATTGATAGAAAAATTAGACCAATAAATGAGAAGCAATTGAAAGAATCGCACAGTGGTTTCCGAAAAGTCGGTGGAAAATAACAAAAAAGTATATATGGGATTTATTATTTTGAAAAGGCCTTTGATAGAGTGCCAAGAAATAAGCTATGGGAAATACTAAGCAGAAGAGGGAGTTACTAATAAGATAATAAAAATTAGTAGAAACTTATAAAGAACTAATAATAATTGCATAGTGAGTCGGAACAGAACATCGAAAGCATTTTCAACAAAAATAGGATTAAGGCAGGGAGGAGGGCTATGTCCAATGTTGATTATAATTTTTATTGACAAAGTAATCAAAAATGTACTTCTGAAAGCAAGAAGTTTCATGTAGGCTATAGACATATACAAATAAGAGGTATTTTAGACGGAGCACGTATTAATGAAAAAGAAATATGAAACACAGATTTGGAACCAAGATAATCCCATGTTCATCTCCATCTTCTTCTTTTTCTCTTTTTTTTTTTTGTTTCTGATTCTCGGTCTTGCATTATTCGTCGTCTGTAGGTGACCTCACCAGCTCAGGCGTGTCCTTTTTATAAAGCCTGGCTCATATTTGCGGATCCTTTTTTATATTTGTATTTAATTTTGACACTTTTAATTTTTCTATAAATAACTAATATATATATATATATATATATATATATATATATATATATATATATATATATATATATATATAAAAATGTTTAATACTCTTCTTTTTTTGATGCTTTTTTATTATTCCTTTAATTTTCTTTTCCTACTTCTCGTATCCAATGTCTATCCTATAATATTTAAAGATTCTCACTTGATCAATTTTTTTTCCCGTCGATTCGTATATTTTTTATTCCTTTTTCGTCTCTTATTGCCTTTACTTTGTTCTTATTTTTGTTGATATATTTTTTTCTATCATTAGTATCTCCGTCTACCTTTAAAATATCTAATATTTGTAAATGTTTATAGCCTACATAGAATGTCTTGCTTCTAGATGTAAATTGTTTATTACTATGTCAATAAAAATTGCAAATAATATTGAGCTTAGCTCAGCTCTCCTTCTTAATCCTTATTTGTTGAAAATGCTTTCGATGTTCTGCTCTGACTCTTGTTTCTGTTCCTAACAAATTTTTATTATCTCATTTTTATTTCTTCTTCTGCTCAGTATTTTTATAGCTTATCTCTTATACTCTCTGTATATTTTTTTATTGTATTCCACCAACTTTTTAGTTATATGTTTCTATATAAATATGTGGACCTGCACATGCACTCTTCGATTTTCCTATTTTTCTCAATTATTGGTCTATTTTTTCTATGAATAATTTTCTCATATATTCTCATTACTGTTCTAAATAGTGTTAACCAACTGTATATATTGTAGTCTCATCTGTCTCATTTTTTATATACTGGCGTTATTAAGGCAGTCTGTCAATCTTAAGGTATGTGCTTTTCAGTCCTGACTCTATAGTATATTTCTAGGTTTCTGTACCCGTTTCTCCTATATTTTTAAGCATCTGCGTTGTTAGTTTATTATATCCTGGCACCTCACCGTTCTTAAGTTCTATTACTTCTTCGGACCCCCCATATGACATGTTTTACAAATTAGCTACAAATTAGAGAGCCAAGTTACAATCTTTTGTATTCGATTTATTTCGTAGGTCGTAAGCAGCCTTAACGATTTTCTATTGTTGTTTATTAGGTATTCATTCCTCCCCTGTGTAATTTTAGATAAGTGAAAATAGGACCGATGAGCCCATTCTATTTTTAAGATAAGAACCCATAAAAAGTTCTATCCGACAGTTTAAAATGTATTGAATTTTACGATATTCTCGTCATTGTACAAATTTATCTGTGTAGAGTATAAAAATACTAGCTTAAATAAAAACACAGATATTATTATTTTAAAGATCAAAATTTCAGTAAAAAATAAATAAAAACTATCGGCCCTGTTTAAATAGTTGCCTATATGTTATTCTCCTTTCAAGTAGAGGAAAACGAAATAATACGTAGAAACAGCTTATTTTCGGCAAATACAACTCTGGTCCTCTCTCTATACGCGTTTCAACCACCTCATGGTATCGAACCGAAAACAACATTCGCAGGAAATAACTGCTACATAAAATATAAATTCCGAGGCATGTCGGCAGGATATTAAAAACCTGCCCATTTCAATGTCAGACTGCAAAATATCGCCAGTCGAAACGACATCTATGTATTCATTAGAGTAGTACGAAAGTTTAAAAAATTAAAATTTTTCTAAGAAATAAATGAAAACTATCTGTCCTGTTAAAATATTTGCCTATAGGTTATTCTCTCTTTACGCAGAGAAAAAAGAAAGAATATATAGAAACAGCTTATTTCCTGCAAATGAAATTGTGGTCCTCTCCCCATGTGTGTTTCGAATACCTCATGGTCTCGTCAGTGGAGCTGTATCGAAGCGAGATCAACATTCACAGGAAACAACTGCTACATAAAATATACATTTCGAGGCATGTCGGCAGGATATTAAAAACTTTCCCACATCGATGTCAGACTGAAAAATATTGCCAGTCGATATGGCATCTATGCATTCACTGGAGTAGTGCAAAATTTTAAAATCAAAATTTCAGTAAGAAAGAAAACTATCTGCCGTGTTTTAATAGTTGCCTATATGTTCTTCTCCTTTCAAGTGGAGAAACAGGAAAGAATACATAGAAACAGCTTATATCCTGCTATTACAATTCTGATCCTCTCTCCATACTATTTTCAACGACATCATAGTCTCGTCAGTAGAGCTGCTAATGTAGCTCTCGGTTCGACACAGCTCCACTGATGAGACCATGGGATGATCGAAACCTGTACAGAGCGAGGACCAGAGATGTATTTGCAGCTGTTTCTATATATTCTTTCCTTTTTTTTTTTCTGATTGAAAGAAGATATATAGGCAACTCTTTAAACACTAAAGATAGTGTTTATTTATTTCTTGGACCAGAGTTGTATTTGTAGAAAATAAGCCGTTTCTATATATTATTTCCTTTTTCTCTGCTTGAAATGAGAATAACATATAGGCAACTAGATATTGTCATGTTACAGATGCTACAGGTTTGACGGTGTCCTTGAACTTGAAGTTGAAGTGACCAATCTACTATTGCAATTAGAAAAATTATAGAATTAGAAAGAATACAGCGATTACACTCTAGTAATAAAAAGAATTAGAATACTACTAAGATGTAGTTCTTCACTGATAAGAAATAGAAATCTAAATTAAAAACTGTCACATTTCTTTAAATTAAGGGAGTAAAATTTTTATTCTATTTTAGTTTAGAAATTAGTTATATCTCATTTTCTTGTTCTGTATAGGTTTTAAATGATTTCAAAGAATTATATATATATATATATATATATATATATATATATATATATATATATATAAGTTTTTACCGAGCAACACAACACAGACTACATATTGTTAACACATGGTTCACTTTTTGACAAGATACTACAAAAACCTTGCTTTTTGTGTCGCATCTTTATTTAAACTGAATTTTATTTTATGGGTTCCGGTGGTCAAGGGTTTGGATTTTTTTTCGCCTTAAGGGTCCTTGCCTGGCTATTATTTTTTTTCTTATTTTTGTAGTGTTTATTATTGAAATCATTTTGTGTATATTTAATTTTTTTGGGGGTTATTTTAGGATGTTGTAATATATTTTACTTAGGTGTTTTGTATCAGCTTTTGTATTTATAGATTAATTATTTTTTTGAATTGCGATCATTTCATAAAATTCACGTTTTTTTTTTATTATTTTCTGTTTTGAGAATTTTTATATAAAATTATCCGATCCAGAATACCGAAATTAAGCAATTCAAAAAGCAAAGGAAGCCTTAGTACTAAACAGTTATCCCACTAAAATTATAAACAATACCTTCAAAAAAAGAATACACAAATTTTACCATAACAACAACCAAAACCCTCAACACCAAAAAACAAAACAACAAAATCAATATGTTTCCATACCATATATACCACAACTCTCAGAAAAACTTCAAAATGTCCTCAAAAATCATAATATTATTGTTAGTCACAAAGGACACAATCTATTAAAAAAAAACTTTAGTAACTTAAAATGCAAAATACCTAAAGACAAAAAAACATACGTAGTATATGAGATCCCATGTAAAAATTGTGACGGAGTTTACATCGGCCAAACCAGTCAACATCTTAAAAACAGGATTAATGGACACAAATACGACAAACATAATAAGACCGCATTGACAAACCACATTACAGAAAAACAACACACTTTTGATTTTGAAAATATAAAAATTCTCAAAACAGAAAATAATAAAAAAAAAACGTGAATTTTATGAAATGATCGCAATTCAAAAAAATAAGAAATCTATAAATACAAGAGCTGATACAAAACACCTAAGTAAAATATATTACAACATCCTAAAATAACCCCCCAAAAAAATTAAATATACACAAAATGATTTCAATAATAAATCACTCCAAAAATAAGAAAAAAAATAATAGTCAGGCAAGGACCCTTTAGGCGAAAAAAAATCGAAACCCTTGACCACCGGAACCCATAAAATAAAATTCAGTTTAAATAAAGATGTGACACAAAAAGCAAGGTTTTTGTAGTATCTTGTCAAAAAGTGAACCATGTGTTAACAATATGTAGTCTATGTTGTGTTGCTCGGTAAATACTCATATAAGGTATGTTTTAAATTTAACTTATTAATTTTATGTTATAATATAGCAAAAAAATGTTTTCTGTTATAGTTATAAAAAATCATTCTGAAGAAGGTCAAGTGTGACCGAAACGTCAATAGATATGCATAAGAAATAAAACATATGCAGTTTTATTAATAAAAAGGTTTTACACCCAAGAAAATCAAAAACTTAAAATATATATATATATATATATATATATATATATATATATATATACATAGACATACATATATATATATATATATATATATATATATATATATATACATATATATATATATATATATATATATATATATATATATATATATATATATATATATATTGTTTTTATAACTTATTCTGAAAATATAATATATATATATATATATATATATATATATATATATATATAATATATATATATATATATATATATATATATATATATATATATATATATATATATATATATATATATATATATATATATATATATTATATTTTCAGAATAAGTTATAAAAACATTAAGCATCCTTTACAAACATGTGTAATAAAATTTTATTAGAAAACTTCGTTTGTTATATTTTTTGTCAATCAACAAACAGTTTTACATAAGAAGGATCCGCCTTAGATTTTTTTAATTTAATGAAACGTTGGAGTATACAAAAAAATCCAACATTTTTTTTCGCGCCCAAATTTATTTTTAGAGGGTTAAAGCTACCTTCAAAATCAGTCGATAAAACAATTGACTGAGGAAATGACATGTATTAAATCTTTTCGATAATCTAATAATATGCAAGTGATTTTACATGAAAAAATCAAACTCCATTATAATTAAAGAAAAAAAACCTTTACTTAATATATTATTTTAGACCAACATATCAATTTTTTTGTTTTTACAATTTCTGACAATATTCAAATAAGTCTGTTTTTAGATAGTAATGGTAGCTGAATATAAATTTTTTTTTCTTTCAGGAAAGAATATTCTAAAAAGCTAATTTCCGATTTCCCGAAGGCATGTCAAGTAGAGATAATCCTTAAGCCTATCTTTTAAAGAGCTCTATATTTCGCTTCACTGATATTCTTTCTATCTCTGGTTTAGACATAAAGTTTAAAATAGGGTAAATTATTTGGTTTGGGAGCGGTTTGTTACAACATCTTTATCTTGTATTTACTTGCTAAGATGGTGAATTCCAACTAGTGTATTTATTTTTCTCAATTCTTCCGTTTTTGCTTCTTTACTCAAAATTGCTGTAAATTTTGTCATTTAGGTAATTTATATATTATATACTAAATAAATTACTTAAATTTAATATAGCTAGTTTAAAGGTTTGAGACAACGTTGAAGATTGACTGAAATGTTTGAGACAACGTTGAAGATTGACTGAAATGTAGTTGTCAGACTTGCATTGTCTTTATTTTTGGTTGTACTACGATTCGATTAGGTTGTATCTCTAATCGTTATTAAGTATAAACTGAATGGTGTATTTTAAAGCTATAAGCTTACATATGGACTGTGTCCATTGAAGCACGAAGTTTGGCTTCACTGTACATACCTTAATGATATCATGTTACCAAGTAATGATTGCCAAAGATTAGGTATTTCAATATATATATATATATATATATATATATATATATATATATTTATTTATATATATATATATATATATATATATATATATATATATATATATATATATATATATATATATGGAACACCCAAACTTTCAAGAATTTTCACAAAAATTGATAATATTAAAATTGCTAATAAATCTATACTTACAATAAGCTCTGTGCATTCAAAACTAAAAGACAAAACACCAATTGGTTTTCCATCCAATGTTGTCTACAGTATTCCTTGTGCGGATTGTGATAAAGTGTATATCGGTCAAACTTCACAATTAAAAATAGAATTACATTACACCGAAGTGATTGTATATAACATCCTGAAAGATGTGCACTTGTTGAACACGCTAACAATCACTTACACAATATGGCTTATGGGTCAGTGAGGATACTTTCAACTCAGTCAATCATTGCCAAGAGGCTTTTCTTAGAGATGGCCTTTATCTCACAAGAACCGAATAGCTTAAATGAAAAAACTGATATTAAAAAACTGATTTAAAAATTTTAATTTTTCTATCCTAATAACTTCAGCATGACTGGCCATTTACTGTATAGTTAACCTTAAATGCGATTCATCCAAACTAAACTTAGTATTATTTGGATAAGGTTGGCGGCCCTACTGACACCTGACAAATTTCCTAAGCTCATAATTTTCAAACTCATTGTACAGTTACATGTGACTCGGGAAGGAACGAACAAAATGGTTCCTCCTGTTTCTTTTTATATTTGTTCATTTCAATTTAAATTTTAAAATTAATTTTATGTAACAATTTGTTGTGAATTGGTCTGTGACCCTAGTTTTTTAGTCTCTTTTACCAATGTACTTTGTCATAAAACCATTTAACATCTTAGTGAACATCCTCAAGTAAAGATGTAAGTTATCAATATTATTAGGGAAAATATATCTCACTAATTTTACTTTTTTTGTAATTATTGTATTCTCCCTGAAGATGAAAATGATAATAAAGATTTTCGAAAGTTTGGATTAACTTTAAAGAGTACTCTTTCACTTGCTGCACACCCCTGTATTAACTAGTTTATCCTAACTAGCCAGCAACGACTACCCTTTCTATATATATATATATATATATATATATATATATATATATATATATATATATATATATATATATATATATATGGCTGCAGTTTCAAATCATTTTATATAGTGTTATTTGTCCCAGAGGTGTTCTGTAATACCAGATCTTGACGTTTTTTCTTTTTGTGTATGAGTTTTATGTTCTTTAATTCTAACTTCTAGTGTACGCTTGGTTTCTCCAATATACATTGCACCACACATATGGAACTTTGTAAACACATTCTTTCTTATCGGTAGTTTTTGGCTTTGTTCGAAAGTTAAGAAAAAGGCGTATATTCATTGACGGAATCGATAATACTAGAAAAGAAGAAAAAAAAATACATTCACATGCATAGAAATCGGCCCATTGCACACTTCTGACTTCAAATGTATTTTTTTTGAGAAACTATAGGCTAAATCAAAACAAAACCTATACAGTTTGAAAGATGAGTTAATATGCTTTTACATGGATATAAATTTATTAGGAGTGCTTATTGTTTATGAACTGTAGCAACGGAAAAGAAAAGAAACGTATAGTAATTAGAAATTATCATGAGTATATGTAAATTATGACAGATTTAAATCTCTGGAATAGTTTGAAGCTAATTCGGTTTTAATAAATTTATTAGTTTTAAAGTGTGTTACTTTAATGCATACTATGCCGAAAAAAGCCGCAAAAGTAATTATTTTACGTGAAAATGGACATAACCAGCGATTTGTTGCGCGATGACTGAATATGATACATGCAGCGGTTTGAAGGGTCTGCGAACGTTATGAGGAGATTGTGTCCTTTCATTGGCGCTCTGGAACAGGCAAAAATCGATGTATAACGGAACGTGATGACCGCTTTATTGTGTCTAAGTCATTAAGAAACCGTCGACTTAATGCAGTTCAGTGGACAGTAAGACGAAGACTGCACGAAGGAAACCTAAATCCTAAATGTCCTGCAATTGGTCCAAAACTAACTCCAACCCACCGTCAAGCACGTCTGTGAATTGGACACTGGACAGTGGGGGTCTATTCTGTTCTCTGATGAGACCAGGATATGTCTCTATGGAAGCGATAGAAGAAAAAAAGTTTAACGGAGACTAGGATTTACAGAGTGCTGCATTGAAGAAGAGACTGGCTACGGTGCCGGCCCCTGTATGATCTGGGGTGCAATTTCTATGGCAGCACGAACGGACTTTGTTTTCATCGCTAGGTCTGCCCATGGTGGAGAAAGGAGGATTAACAAGCGTTCGGTATATTAAAGAGATTTTGGTAGTACATGTGGTACTTTCTATTGATTATATTGGCAACAATTTTACTTTTATGTATGACAATGCATGGCCGCATACTGCTAGAATTGTCCAAGACCACATTAGAGAAGTCGATTTTCTGGTTATGGAGTGGCCGGCGCAAATTCCCTACCTAAACCCGATTGAACATTTATGGGATGAGCTGAAACGAAGAATTCGAGCTAGGATTCGTGTCTCAACGTCGATCCCGGAGCTCATTATTGCACTAAAAGAAGAGTGGCTCCTTATTCTACTATAAACCATATCGAACTTGATAAGATCTATGCCTAATCATATGCGAGCTGTAATTAGAGAAAGTGGAGGTCATACCCATTATTAATAATTTAATATTGAGATTGTTAACATCTTAGTTGATTGTCAAAGTATCTTTTTTTTTGTAGTAATTAAATAATAATCTGTTTCATTCATTTCATCTTATAATTGTTAGCCTTTAAAGGAATTTCAGTAAATTCATACCTCTATAAAAGCATAATAAATCACCTTCCAAATTGTATGAGAATTTATATTAGTCTGATGTATGGTGTTTTTAAAAAAATACAGGTAAAATGGACCGATTTTTATGCACTTAAGTGTCGATTAGACTGAAATGAAAACAGCAATAACATATTCTCATTTGTTTAGACTCTAATTTTGAAGAATCGAAAGAACAAAAACCTAAGGAGCTGATATTAATTAACAGACCAATGAATTTATTTTCCAAATATTGTTTATTATTTTTAGTACTGGAGCGATCTAGAGTTCAGTACTTTTGGTCACTGAACAAACAAATACCGCTATTTTCAGTTTGTAATACTCTTCTGCATTTTGAAATTTTTTGGCGACCCCTGATATTTTTTTGGATTGTTTGTGTCTACTGGAATGTGCTGAATTCAAAGATGAGTTCGGTTTTAAGAGAAGGAAAGAAAAATATAAAATATGAGAAACCCAAACCATAAGTACTCAAGTGAATTTTCAAAGATTCAAAAAAAAATTACTTTTTTTTTTTTTTATAAAATATACTTCATTTGTATTGAAAAGAAAATATATACAATCAAATAAATTACTGTGTTGTCCTCTTTTTCGCTTGTTTTCGTCGAGATCGGTTTAACGTTTGAGAGTCCAACAATAGTCTGCTAAGATGTTTGGGGTCAATTTGCTGATGAAATCTTTCGCCGTGTTTGTCTGAAACTGCTTCTACATTGTCAGGGAACAATTTCAAACGTAAGTGACGGAAATGCAGCTTAAGTGACATGTTTCAACCTAACGACTTGTAAGATTGGATAACTCTTCAACTGGATCTTTGTAGATTTCCGATTTTTTGTTACTTAGAAAATTGCTACATATATTTTAGAAAGCAGTCCACTCCTTATTTTCTTTTCTCGAGAGTGTAGCTTTAAAATTTTCGTTTTTTAAAAGTTCTCGTATTTGCGACTCAACGAATATCCCTTCTTTAAGTTTTGCCTCACTTATACGCTTGAATTTCCGTTTCAAATAAAAAAAGTCTTTCGCTCTCTATTTAGGGATTTAGCAAAATTTTATGAGCTCTGGTTTAATGTGCAGAGGAGGTAAATAAATTTTCTGTTGCTTTACTAAGGATTCATTAAGGATTATTTTCAAACCTAGCACAATGTTTTCACGTAACGGCCATTCTTTAACGACATAATGTTGGTGTTTGGCTCTGCAGTCCCATTCGCATAAATAACAACAATATTTGGTGTAGCTACTCTGCAGTGGTGTAAGTAGTGCAATAACTTTTAAATCTTTCTTCTTTTTTCTTTCATATTTACAGCATGACTCACGGGAACAGATGGTTGTTCATTTACATTAAACAATAAAGCTGTTTTTAGACTTATATTCGAAGAGTCAATATACAGTTGCCTCTTGGAAGGTTTATAGGAAATAGGAAATATCATGGCAGTTAACGAAGTCATTTGCCATTGAGAAAAATAGATTGGCTGTTCTGAAACGTGACAATTTTCACTTTTTTTTATAAGAGATTTTACTACTGTAAACAAGATCCATGCAATTGTGACTTTGTTTTGGGAAAATCCAAATCACGAATCAGATCGTTGAGCTTTTCCTGAGATATAAAATGGGGTTTGTTTGAAGGTTGTAGACAATGTTGAAGAATGACTAAAATGTGGTCGGACTTGCATTGTCTTTATTTTTATTTTTACTAAAAAAAAAATAAAGACAATGCAAGTCCGACCACATTTTAGTCATATAAAATGGGGTCATTTATTACGACTACATTCGTAATCGTCTTTCTCATGAAAACTTGCATCAGCTTTTGGTTCATAATCGTCTAGTTCATCCGATTCCGAGCCGAATTCTTATTTTTCTGGAGGCTTAGGGATAGTTTTGCTAGAAGCATCATGACGTACAGGTCTCATGGCTGAGGGAATATTAGGATATTCAATTTTATCTTTGCTTTTACTAGAAAACCCCAGGATTTTTATTAAGCAAAAGTAGCAATCATCAACATGGCTCAGATTCCCGTTAAATCATTGGCACTCCGTATTTCATAGACTTCTCAGTACCCAGTAGTCATCCTGTTAAGGTTCTTGAGCAAGTGTGGTAGCAAATTTTTTGAGCCCAAGTTTAGTCTTGATCGCCAACTTTGCACCTAAACTACAAGTGGGCTCAAAGTTTTTCGTTAAGCTTTCAGTGTCACTTCACCACATATATAAAAGAACCTGTTCGGTTTGTTTACACTGGATCGCGACAGCATCATTTATACACGTCGAAAATAATAGCACTACCACAATGCTATCACTGTTCACTAATTCTTTGCACTTCACTCGTATATTCATTATTACTTATATACCCGTTGCGGACATTTGCAGCCAGATTTACTAAACAGATTTAAGGTTTAAACCCAATCTAGTTGCCATAAAATTTAAATGTTATAGTGGGCCAGTTTTGTTTTGCTTATGATATTATCATAATTTATATTTGATATATGAACAAATACGCTTATATAAGGATACTAAGGATAATAACCTTGCGATAATGCCTTTAAATATTTAGGAGAAATAGTTGAATCACGAAAAGAAATAAAGTGTTCCATTTCTGCCGGTTTAGTAATAAAACAAAATGACTTTTTATGCTTGTATTTTTAGGGTTTAAAATTAGCTTGACTTACTGTTGCATTTGTCAGTTTAAGACCTCAGCTGTTAATTTAGGGTAGTTTTAAATTTATATCATGTTAGTGAATCCGGTTGTTGGTGTTTTCTAGAAACATCGAGTATCGAGAATAGCGACGACATAATTCCTTTACACAGTACCATTCGATAAGTAGCTGACCCTTCGACGACTACAGGTTGTGGTAAAATTTGTAATTACATGTGGTTTAATTGTTATCCTTCCCATGCTATGTTGCTATATCGTGCACAATTTCCCTAAACTTAGAAAAAAAGTGGATTTGATAACGTTGCACTCCGGTATGCAATAACAACTTATATATAGCATAAATACGCGTTGCAGCCAATCAGAAGCTGTTGATTTTCTCTAGATTTTGCTATGTGAATTTACAGGTCAGTGTTTGAGTTACATAGATAGAAATTATCGAAACAACGCATTAGTTTGGTGGGGAGGATTTTCATACAGATCAGGGTAATTAATAGCTGTGTTGCAGGAATTACAAAAGTAATTTTTCCGATCAATTTTCCTAATGACTTAATTGGACTGTTACTCAAGTAAAAAAATATCTTTTGTAACACTATTTTGCCCAAAGAGCGCTTTTAACCTTAATGTTTTCTAGTATATTTCGAAAGCCGTTAAAGGACGTAGCAACGCTCTGTTTAATGGAAACTTGTAGCCATGTTTGACGTTTCAAATGTTATTTATACAAACACTGGCGTTTCTTAACATATTTTAATGGTTTAAAAATAACTGAAAACTTATATTGAAGAGCCAAAAAAATGTTTTTCTATGTACTATTGCAACGGTTTTTTGGATTTGTGTTCGTTTAACTAAGGACATTTTTATTTCAATAGTTAGTTACTCGGTGATTGAGCAAATGTATGTTTGTATGGCAATACTGGCGTTGCTGGATGCCATCTTAAAAATCCATTGTTAAGTTTGACATATATGGTATACATGGTTAGAACGTATTGACATACGGACTCTAATTTCTCAACAAGAATGAATCGATGGACTTAATTATTTAAAGAGCGATGAAGTATCAACAAACACCTCTATTTATCACTGGATTAGTGAATTTAATCGTGGTGGTCATTCGCTTTTGAGCGAGTCCCGTGAAGGTCGTCGAAAATCGGTTGTAGTGCGAGAAAATATTACCGCGGTGCACGAACTGATAATGCAAGATCATCATGTGACTTACCGTGAGATTGAGGTATTCCTGGGCACTAGTAACTGTAGCGTATATAATATATTGCATGAACATTTAATCGTAAAGAAGTTATATTGGCGTTGCATCCAGCATAATTTGAAAATCGCTCAAAATTTCGATTGGGGCAAAATCGTGACAGGTGACCAATCTCGGATCTATGTATATGAGCTCGAAAGTAAACAGTAGTCGACAATATGGACCAAAACCAGCAAAAGATGCTCGCGCACGAAACAGTTTGAAGCAAACGGTCAAACTATTTGTTTGCCCTAAATCATTGGTGAATTGAAAAAAGCTATCCACTATAATAATACGAGCTCTCACACATGAGATCGAACAAGTAAATTTTTGTAGATTGATCATGTGCCATACAGCCCTGATTTGGCACCTAATGATTTTTGTTTCCCGACATGAAAAACAAACTGTGTGGTTAATGATTTAAGTATATCATTTTCACAGGGGCAAAAACGCTTTTTAGAATACTCCAACGCATGCGAAACTGTTGTGATCGTCATGGAGAACATCTTGAAAAACAATAAAACCATTTTCAATGAAAAATATTTGTTTGTTTGCTATATCCGAAATATAAGTAGATTTCCTCGTAAAATTAGTTTATTTATTAAGGCCTTCCCTTCATTTATATCTTTATTCTTCAATACGTATTCTTTTATTGCTTTCTTGTCCAAATTATGTCTAGCTTTACATCTTCAGCAACCTCTTCCATTTTTATCAGCTATTTTACTGACATTGTCTGAACATCTTTTTTGAAGTTGAAGAAATGCAAATTTCTTCTTGATGTTCGTGGTCACCAGTCAGTTTACTTAATGTAGTGGAGATTTACTCGCAACAGGCCCAACTCTATTTCTGCTTTGGAATTCTCTTCTTGTTGTCTGTAACTTTAGTGCGATGATTTGCAGACTCAGTTTTTGAGACTTATATTAAGGACTTTACTTTTCATAGACCATTGGGTTGATACACTTTATGTATCCGTGTCATTGTTTCTATCCCGTATGTCACTACTGGTAGACAGCAGACATAAATAATTTTTCTTATCCTTACTGGAATTTATTGGTTTCTTTAAATCGAACCGAGATGTCTAAATACCATTCAACCAAGTAGTGTGTGCTTGTATAGAGATTTCAGAGATTTAATTTTGTTTACTTAGTAACGATGCCAGAAAAATTTTTAAAAATAATAAAATTTTAAATATTTTATGGGTGTACATATACATCATTGATTCAAACAAGTCAAGCCGTTAAAGCTCTATGAAAAAGTCAAAAAAGAACCATACACACAAGAGGCAGCAAAAGTCTAGACACACCATTATTTTTAAAAAAGAAAAGTGTATATGATTTGCATCCCAGATAAAATCAAGAAAATAAAAATACCAAAGTTAACCTCTTAAACCGAGTATGTCTTGAAGACACTTTGACATAGTCTGCACCCACTCTCGTATTACTTATTTCCATATGTTTTACTTTCCACCAACTAAAACTTCTAGTAATTTATTTTTGCTTGTGATTTCATTACATCTCCACCTCCATCTTCAATATTTTTGATAGTGTTCGTAGAATTAAGTTCTTCTTTATTGATGAGAATGAATTTAATATATTTGGATTCAATAGCATCAAAAAAGTACAGAGAAAAACTGGAGAAACTAAGAACACTTCAAAACAATTAAACCTGAAGGGGGATGTACAACAGTATGGGGCTACATGGCGTTAGATATTGGAAATTTGGAAATAACTTAAGAACCATGGATAAAAATGTCAGACTTAATATTTTAAAAGAAAATTTAGGACAGAGTGAAGAAAATCTAAAACAGATTACAGAAAATTGACTATTATGTCTAGCAAGATAACGATACTTCGCGGGTTTCAAACACCTCGTTTAAGTCCTGTTCTCAATTCGATTAAGGATCTTTGGGATATATTGAACAAAAGAATTCAATGTCGTGAAGTAACGAGCAAAAATAAATAAAGTTTTAGTTGATGAATAGCGAAATATAGGGGAAGAAGTAGCACAAAAGTTGGTGCAGATTATGCCAAAACATCTCCAAGAGATACTCGATTTAAAATGTTACCCTGTCAAGTATTAATTAATTGATTTAAATTAATATCTTATTTCATTTAAAATGCCTACTAGGCATTTAAAATGCAAATTTTTTTATGTTCTCAGACTTTTGCGGGTCAAAGAATATATAATTTTTCCTAATAATTTGTAATAATTCTGTAATGATTTTCGAAAAAATGTTTTCTGTTTGCTGTTGACAAGCCATTGTAATATTGAACCTCCAGAATATTTATTTTCTTGATTTTGTCTGAGGTTTAAATTATATACACTATTATTTTAAAAAAATAGTGATGTGCCTAGACTTTGGCTGGCTACTGTATATGCATATGTACGAGTATATGATGATGAAAAACATTATCCTCTTTTTAGGCTTCGCTGTAGTCGGGTAAAATACCATTAGAACTGAATTATTACCAAATATTACATTTACTCTGAAAATAAAAATTGTAACGCTGGAAAATATAAAACACAGAGTATTTTGTTTCTTCCGGCACTTTCTGTTTTAAAAAGCGTTATTATGGGATACAAGAAATATTTCCTTTCACGAAATATCCAAAAGTTGGCCACGTCTCCAGGGCTTGCTTTGTTCTCCCGTTCATTTTCGAGTGTTAAATTTGGTATGGTAACTTTATTCATATTTCGCATGCAAGGAAATACAAAATACAGGATGTTATGGAAATAAATTATTATATTTGAAGGGAAGATTCCCAGAAGCATAATAAATAAAAATTTCATAAAAGAAATTTGTAAAAGGGCACATTTTCTTAATACCGTGTCTCCTATATTTTTAAATATACCGAGCGTTATTTTGTACATAAAAAATACATTTTCCATGTTTGCCAAATTTACTGACGTTACTTGTTTTCTTGTTAGGGATACTGCAAATTGGTATCGTTTAAACCAAATATTCCCAAATTTTTACGTCAGCCAAGATTTTCTGTTTTCATTAGACCCCTGTTTTCCTATTTTTGAATTTTCATCAACTTAAACTTGTTATTGACAGTTGAAGCCTTAGTCTGGTGACTGAACGCACAATGCGGAAAGTCGGGAATAGTATGAAAGTGTGAACGTAATCACACATTGTTGACTTTTTTCATAATACCTACGACACGGTGTCGCGGAACGCGCTCCTACGTGTTGTGTATTTTATTACCAAACCAAGACTTGATATAGAGCTACCCCGAATTTTGATAAGGTTTACTATAGAATAAAAAATATTAAAACAAAGTTAAATTTGCAGCTCACACCTTTGTTATTTAAAACGACATAAAATGATTTTTTTTTAATTCTTTCATAAATTAAATTCACAAAAAAAGAATCAATGCTCTTATGCAAATTTTATGGCAGGTGGAAAACGTTGTACACTCGCTACAGCTTCCATTTTTTCTCTCGGCACGTCGTTCTCACTTGGCTCAAACTTTGGCGATAGTTATGAAAGAAATAATGGAAGGGAGGAGCCTGATGCTTTGACAGCAGGTTTTCAATACTTGACTTCAAATTAGTCAGGTTAAATCTTAAATTTTCTCAGTCAATGATTTTCAATCTGGTTCTTCTTTTGTAAAAAGAATGGAAACCGCGCTGAAACCCCTTTCCATGAGGTATGAAGATGGAAAAGCTATCAAAAACTTCCTTGCGGTCGTCCACAATGCAAGATATGTTTGATGTTTTACTAGTAGCAGACATGTTTGATATTTTAGTAGTGCCTTACACATCATTACACAGTTGAGCAGAGTTGCAGCCTAATTTGATTTGTTCGAGACCAAGCAGTCTCACCATCGTATTTCAGGCAAAATTATTTTATTTTTTTTTTGTTTGTTAATGATAGTAACTCAATTTATTTTGTAAATTAAGTTTATTTCATTCTTTTTTTAAGGTATTGAGCAATTTTTCGACATTCTATCCCGTGAACATGGTATTCACTCTGTTATGTTTTAGCACTACTAGGTACTACAATGTGTTATACGTTACACTTTTTTAGTAAAACATATTTCCAATAATATTTTTTAAAATTTGTTACCTTCGTTAATTTAATTTATTTTCTTTTTTTTTAAGTCATTAATCAGTTTATAAATGATTAAGTTTCAATTCTAAACTAACTGATAATTTTTTGGTAAAGAATCTTTGGAAAGTGGAAATTGTGTGATTATTTATACTGAAGATATTATTTATCACATATCTAGCTTTATGCTATCAACACAGCAACACCGCTTGATATTTATCTAAAGATTTTTATAATTATGTATTTATGAGTCTTATTTGACCCACATGCTAACTTGGGAATGTATTTTTTGTATTTGCATATCTATGGGACTGAAGTTGAACGCTAGCTCTTAACAATATCGTGGAAGGTGGAGCCCTGAAAAACCCACCCCTACTCCCTAGTATAGTAGAAAAATAAACATGCCGGCTCATTCTGATGGGAGAATTGGAAGCGCTAAGTATTAAAACTCGGTCATTGATAAAAGGTAGTTTTTACTATAAGTAGTAAAACGGCAAGGAATGATGTATATGCAATGTTGCCGTATTGGATAGTTGATCTAAACTACGGGTACAAGTTTTGTTATCCCTTGGTTTATTATATTTGTTTAAGTTTACAAAGGGAACGTTGTAACGATCAAACCTTTTAGTAAAACTTCGCTAGGCTGCAGCAACATTGCATTTAAATCGATAAAAAGGTGGAGCTTACCCCTCTTAGTCGGTAGGAAGGGATATGCAGTACTGCCACATTTTCAACATAAATCCGAAAATTTAAATCTTTTATACTTGTTTCTCACAAAAGCATGTATATCACATTAAAATACTGATATCTAATCATTGGCAATATTGTAAATTGCTTATCATGAATGGGACGGCGTACCAGTTTGGCCCACTATTTAGGAGCGTCAAAATTATAGCACAGGATAGGAATTCTTGGTATATTTCTTCTATGCTAAAACTAAATTTAAAATAATTTTATTTAGAACCGCCAAGTGCAAACAAATTAAGCACGAATGCCAAAACAAAAAACTCATGTCATCATGCAACAAGTGTTTTCTTTGTTCAATTTGTCTATTAGTATTTCAGTCTTTAGTACCTGGCACAAATTTAGGTATATAGAAAATATTAAAAAATAGTCCCATCTTTTTTCTTTACTCATTAAATCATTTTCTCTTCACTGTGCCATATCAATAAATGACAATATCCTCTGCTGCCAATGATAGAAAATCCGTGCATGTTAAGCTGGTGCCCTGTTACCAAGTGCCCAAATAATTAATAAAAAAGAAGCAAATAAAAAAATATTTTTAGAAAAGCAGAGTATTGTTCTCTTCTAATTATATGTGAAGAATTTGGCGATATTACAAAAAGTGTCTTAGCCACGGCTAGAAGTTATGGAACAGAAATTAGTGATTGAAATATTGTTGTCATAATATATCTGACTTACTTATTATTTATTTAAAGTGGAAATTATCTTAAAGCAAAATTTAGATTTCATGAACTACAAATTAGGGTATCGTAAATTCATACTTACAGACTAGGTACATATATCATATTAAATTATTTCGTAGCGTACTCGGTAACCATAGAAACCTTTGAACGCCACTGTTTCTATTTTCAAATTTGCTTTTCTTACACTCATCAACAGCAAGTAAACATCCTGTTGTGAGTTTTCATCTTACGAACTGGATTTCCGTTTCTCTAATTTTCTCCTTAATGAGAAAGCGGTTTAACCTGAAACACCATGTTTAAGATTATTTTTCCCGCAAAGTATTAGAAAGAATGCAAGTTGTTGTCTTAAAGATATATTTTCCCGTGAAATATACTGACGTGTAAAAGTGGTGTTTTTAGGTCATAAATACACTACTTCAATACATGTCTGTGAGAACGAATAAAGTTTTAGAAATACTTTGATGTGAATAATGTACAGGGTATTGAAAATTAAATTTTATGCATTGATGTATGGAAATATTAAGTCGTGCGGAGTTGGTTACAATATGATAATGCTATTGAATTTAGAACCCACTAATATATTTAGACATTTTCTAATATTTTTGGGGCAACCCCAATTTGCTCATATGTATTCATTCTTTTTTAATTCTTAGACCAACATTTAATTACTTAATTTCTTAGACGAAGTCAAATCTACGATTTAAGATATTTTTATGCGTTTACAGGGTGTTTCCAAATACGTGTGAAAAATTTAAGAGAATTATTCTTGAGCTAATTTTAAGCATAAAAGTTCATATAAACATATGTTTAATAATGGTTAGTTTTTAAGATACAGGGTGTTAAAATTTATTATTATTTTATTTTTTTAAATTTATATAATTTATTTTTAAAGATAATTAAAGTCAAATTTGGAACACATAACACTTTTTACAATTTTTACAAAAAAATTATTATTATTAGCGAAATAATATACAGATTGTTACTTTTTTCCAGGTCTAAAATTTTACCCTCTCGAACTTTTTTTCAAACGCCACTGACTCGATTTGATTACTCAGCTAGCTTTCCAATCTTATTGTAAAATTATTTTATCTCTTAGTTTTCCTCTAAAAGTCAATAGTTTTCCACAAAAAAAGAAAATATATAATTAATTTTCATTCATATTTGTTTTAACCAATAGGGACTAAGAAAAAATACAATATAATAATGACAGAATTTGAACAACAGTAACAAAATGTTAATTACAGTGATTACAACAAGTGTTGACAATGACAACCCTCAGCCATAATGCAAAAATTGAATCTTCGTCTCATTGAAGAGGGTATTCGTTGAAATAATCCTGGAGTATTTCTTATAATTTCACAAGACACTATAATGCGATTTCTCAAATCTTCGAGATCTTTAACAGAAGATACATAATCTAAAGACTTAAGGAAACCCCAGATGCAAAAATCCAAAGGAATTAGATCCGGAGATCGGGTAGGCCAGTGTTGAATGCCTCCTCGACCTATTCAATGATTTGGATACACTGCCTCTAAGTGACGGCATACATTGATACTGAAATGTGCTGGGGCGCCATCATGCAAAAACCATAATTCTTGAAGAGGAATCTCATCAAGAAGTGCAGGTAACTTTTCCCCGAGAAAGTGACAGTATTGGTCTCCATTTAATCTTAATGGAAGGAAACATGAGCCAATTAGATAATCCCCTATAACACCAATCCATTAAACATTTTTTATTGTGTCATTATCTATATGTATTGATATATTTTCCGGTATCATTATATTTGTCTTTGTCTAATTTATTTTGAATCTCTCTTCTTCGACTCCTGGTGTAGTTGTTGAAGCATCAGTTCGATCATCTGTATCTTTTCTGATAATAACACAATATCATTTGCGAATCGAAGGTGATTTAAATATGTTTCATGAGCCTTGATCCCTTTATTCTCCCTTGGAAGCACCTTATCAATATCCTCAAGTACGAGTGTGAACAATTTCGGCGAGATGATATCTTCCTTTGACGTTGATGGGATTAGTTTCATGGTCGAGTTTTATGTGAAGGGCGGCATTTGGATAAATATTTTCGATAAGTGATTTATACCTTGAATGAATTCTGGCATACTTCATGGATTTAAGCAGATGACAAATTTCAATTCTATCGAATGTTTTGTGAAAGTAAATAAAAGTCAGATAAATAGGTATATTGTTTTCTGATGTGTTTTTTATTATAGTTCGGATTGTTTGTAAATGATCTATTGTGTTATATCCTTTTCTAAAGACGGCCTGCTCTGCGAGCTGAGAAATCAAATTTTGGTGTTATTCGGTTTGTGATTATTTCTTGTAAAGAGGTTGTAAAAGTGAAACAACATGGGTAGATCATTTTCAATTCTGCATACGATTATTTCAACTTTCAGCATTTTTCGAAATTCTTTTTGTAAGGCCGGTAAGGGTTAAAATATAATTTTTTTATTTTTACTGATAACGGCTAAGACAATTGCATTGATTTTGTTTAAACTTCATTAGTACGTAGTAGTAACTCGTGTAAATAGTATAAAATTTATTTTACATTGATACCGTAAATAGAAGCAAAATAATACCAAAAATGTAAAGTAGTCGTTGCGGCATGATATATTGGTCTTCTAAAACCATTCCTTACTGCACTCTATTCTCAATTTTCTTTTTCCTTAGGTAGCTATTCACAAAAATGTCAGCTATTCTGAGTATACAGAGTAAACTGCATAAAGGCACGTACTTGCATCCCCGGGAGACCAGATACAGTCTACTATTTAAGCAATTTTTCAATAATCTGGAAAAATGTAATAATATATAATTAAGTGAATATTTGAAAAATAAATTAATTAACGACTAAAATAAATTTCGAATTACGGAATTCCGAGTATTTTTGCATATGCTTATTAATTTATATATTTTTGATATTCAAAGTAATATGCAAAATGTACAACATGAAGCTAATTCTTGCAGCTGGTGTATTGCAAAAATAATTTAAAAAAATATATTACGGGCTTTACAAATTATTGTTATTCGGACCCTATTTTTTTTACGTATTGCCCACTCTTTTCTTTCAAAGTATAGCATTCTACTCATGGTAATCACTATTACTCAATCAGATGATTTAAGATATTATAGAGTAATATAGAGTATTATTAACCTACAAATATGATGCTAATTTTATACATTTCCAGAATAAATTATTTTGTTCTAAAATTAAGTCGACCAGTAAGCGCAAAACTTTATTAAAGAGTCAATTCAGTTACAGAAATTTAACTCCATTACTTTCATTTCTTTATCTTGAGCCTAAATGAACTAATGAAATTTTTGTTTCGTCTTCCTTTTCTGCTTTAGTTCTTATTGTGGATATAATCAAGTAAGACTAATTTATTTGACAGGAGTCCATTTACTTGCCTTAATAGAGAGAATTTGCAAAAAATACAAAGGAAAATTAGACGCGCAACAGAACAATTTTATTCAGTCAAGTAATGTTTCCGAATGTATAAAAAATCTTGATATAATGCTAATACTCCAACCTTTAAAATGATAACAAGTTATTTTGAATTCGGATTAGGCAAAGCCATAATTCAACGAGAAATTTCTCTAAAGCAAGATTTCGTGTTGTAATACAGAATCTTATGACATACTATTGGCCAATTATTAAGAAATCGACAAGCAAAAATTCTTAAAAAAGTTGTCCAGAACTTTAAAAATTTTGTTATTAGATAATAAATGGTATTGAAGTTATTTACGTTAATTTCAAAAAAATATTCTTAAGGTATATTTGGATTTACCGATTTTGTCAAACGAATATTGTCCTTGATTTTTATACAATTTGCCCCATAATCAAAGGATATATAAAATAAGGTTTGCAATTTGCAATGTGGACGGTTCCGTCTTGACCTAATGTGGCTTCGTCTCAAGTCAATCTCTCCTTGGCTCGAAAACATTTATTCTTGACATTCAGAAAGACGAAACAAGAGAAAAGGCAACCAGTCTAAACGAAATTGTCGTACTTCGTCTCGATAAAAAAATTATCTCATGAAAAATGTCTTTTAGTTCATATTTTTTATCCTGCTACCTAGATTACCGCTCTTAGGTCTCCAGTTTGGGTAGTTTAGTCTTTTAAAATACTTCAATCTGTAAGATTTTTTGTATATGACCCTAACCTTACCAAAGCCAGGGAGATCAAGACTCTTCACAAACTCGGTTTCCTAAGAGAACTTAGAATAAATATTGAAGAATTTGAAAAATATTGTTTAAGAATGCAATATTTTTGAGAAACTCAATACCTGTTTTGTTTGCATGGCTAACAGATCATTAAATATGTAGCTGTATCAATAGGATTTCCTTCAGAAGAAGCTACATATTCCAGAACAAAGGTCTTCGACTTAATGGGGAGCATTATTTCAAAAAAATTTCCAGAAAAGTAACGTTAAAATACATATATTATAAATTTTGTCAGATACGTCCGTAACCAACCTATTATCTCCTATTACCTTTAGAACAAGGATTTCTAAATCCTATTCAACAAACTTAGGTTGATTTTGTTTAATGTTGTAATTTTAAATTAAATCAATCCTGAATCAATATTGATTCTGACCCGTTATGATTCTTTTTTACATTTTACAAGTTAAATTAGTTTTTTTTAAGAGCCGTGGCAATCGATAAATTAAAAACTTATGTTATCTCAACTAATTTGTGATTCAAAAGATTATTAAATAAAGAATAATCACACCTATAGGTTATGGCGAGGTTCTTGTTTATTTTCAACAAAATGCGCCCTTGCCTGTTACCCTATAATATAAAAAGTCAATAAAATTTATAATGGCATTATCTTACAACAAATTATTAAAGTATAATCGAATAAAAATGGTGACATTTCTATGATAACATTTAGATTACAAAATCAAACAGAGACGTCTAGAGCTACAATATTTTGTAGTGTTGTTATTAAGCAGTTATCCGTTGCGGTTTTGTCCGAATTTAACACCCCTGGGATTTTAAGAAAGAAGGTCATGATATTTTATTGAACTCCGTTCTTACGTGCCTTTTCGTGTATACGTTCCAGTGAAATACCCTTCCTTTAAAAGCTTCAGCTCACACTGACTATATAATTTATCAATAGTGCAATAAAATCAAAGTAATCAATTAAAGATTGAATATTTCAAAGAACATTAATTGACGAAAATAATACATCTATTCAAATATACACAAAATTATGAATTATTCTAATCTTTTGTCGTTATTTCTTAATTATATAACAATTAGCTTCATGTTGTATGTTTATGTTGAGGCCTTTAGAATTCCAAGAAAAATTACATAGGACCCCGTTTGGCATATTACTTTGAATATAAAAAAAAACGTAAATTAATAAGCAATTATGCAAAAATAATCCGAATTTCGTCATTTGAAATTTATTATAGTCATTAATTAATTAATTTTTTAAACATTCACTCCATTATATATTATTACATTGTTTCAGACTATTGAAAAAATGTTTAAATAATGAATTGCATCCGGTCCCCTGGGGACGCACGTACATTTCTTTATGCAGTTTACTCTGTATACTCAGAATAGTTGACCTTTTTGTGCCTAGCTACCTAAGGAAATAGAAAAATAGAGAAGGGGGGGCAGTAAGAAATGATTTTAGAATACCAATACATTACGCCGCAGTAACTAATTTACCTTTTTGGTATTATTTTGCTTCTATTTATGGTATCAGTGTGAAATAAATTTTATTCCATTTTCGCGAGTTGCTGCTACGGACTAATAAAGTTTGAACAAAATCTATGCAATAATCTTAGACGTTATCGGTAAAAATAGAAAAATCATATTTTAATCCTCAGACGTACAAAAAGGAATTTCGAAAAATGTTGAAATACATTTTAGATAATCGTATGCAGAATGGAAAATTATCGACCCATGTTGTCTCCCCTTTATAACCTCTTTACAAAAATAACAACAAACCGAATAACACCAAAATTGATTTCTCAACTCGCAGAGCAGGCCGTTTTTCGAAAAGAAAAATAGATCATCTACAAACAATTCGAACCCTAATAGAAAAAACATCATACTACAATATACCTATTTATCTAGCGTTTATTTACTTTCACAAACATCCGATAAAATTGAAATTTATCATCTGTTTAAATTCATGAAAAATGCTAAAATTTATTCGAGATATACATCAACATCAAAGGGAGATATCATCTCGCCGAAATTGTTCACACTCGATCATCTTCGATTCGCGAATGATATTATGTTACTATCAGAAGACATACAGATGATCGAATTGATGCTTCAACAACTACACCAGAAGTCGAAGAATGGGGACTCACAATAAACCACACAAAAACAAATATAGCGACACCGGAAAATACGTCAATGTATGTATATAATATCCAAATAGAAAATGTAGATGAGTATAATTACTTGAGCTACATGATATTACTCGGGAAGGAAAACAAATCAGGGCAGCTTTTGGTAAATTGAACCTGAAGTGTCAGTGTTAATATATGATCTCGAAACAATTGTCTTAACACTAATAAACGGCATCAAACTAAGAATAATGCAGAGGTCTATGCCAGACATTTCTTTAAAAGACAAGTTTCGCCATGAAAGAATACGTCAAATGATTGGTACTCAAGATATCATTGCAATGGTTGCAGAATTAAAATGGCAATGGGTGGGGTACGTTACTAGACCGCTAGGCGAACGCTGGTTAACAAAAATTACTCGATGGCGACCTAGGGAAGCAAAGCGAAGTGTAGGTAAACTTCCACTGCGATGGGCGGATGATATAAAGCAGATAGCTGGTAGCAACTGGCAACGGAAGGCACAAAATAGGCGTGAGTGGAAGAAATTTGGAAAGGCTTATAACCACGAGTGGACATTAAAGGTCTCAATAAGAAGAAGAAGAAGAAGAATATATGAAACCAAGAATTTAGTTCGTATGAGAAATCGGAAAATTGACTTCTTCCCCTTTTTTGCACTTTTGAAATATGTATATCGAAAAATCAAGAAATTAGATTTTAGTTATTATTATGAGCTATGTTTTGAAATCAAAATCAAGTCTATATCTCTAATAGATCAAGAGACATCGATATATTTATCAAATAAAAATTTATCCCTTTCCACCCTTTGGAGGGCGAATTTTGAAAATACTCTCTTAGAAGGCGTCTATATGGTGTTGCCAACCTTTTCCAAAAATTTTGATTCTATGTTTAATTGTTTGGCCAGTCAGTTGGGACGATATGCTAATCACTCGGGACGATGCTGCTTCCTAGTTTAGATAAGTAAGTTAATAGATATAAGTGAAATCGTATTTTTAAAATTTATACCATAGTTTTCGTTTTCCATCGTTTCAAAATGAGGGAGTAGAATTGCGAACTAATTGAGATCTGTTGGACTTCTATTGCCTTTTTTTTTCAATACCATGACGTTTCAGCTAATAGTTATTTCTAGTCTTTGTCAAGTGAAATTGAAAAATTTTGAAGCTATACAATTATTTATACTAAAATTAAATTCAGTGGTGTGCAACCGAAATTAGTGCAGTCATGCGTTTGCTGCTCATTTATGCTTCATTTAGATTTAATTCATAATTGTGGTTTCCACACTTCTCTTATATCTAAAGACTGTTTACTAGAGCAATTCGAGTTCTAATGTATTTCTGTTTTCTCAAGTGTTGTTCTTGGTGTAGGTATCTGATACACACAGTTCTTCATGTCCATTTGAGTTGCTGGTTTGACCCTAGTGAGCTGGTTTCTCAGAGAGTTATTTGAATTGAAAACAACATTGATGGTATATCGTTTTCCTATTCTCCTAACTTTTCCTAAATGCCTCTGACACAGGGGATGTTCAACATTGGTTTTCATTTTTCATCCATTATCAATCTTATCCTATTTCTGCGTTGTTCCAAAATCTTATTCACCAGATTTACTGGATATCCGTTGGCTGTCAGGTTACATTTGATGTGATCTGTTTTTTTTTCCTTCAAGTTATCGTTGTACTTGCAAAAAGGCAATGCTCTATCTACAAGGTTTCTTGCAATTCCACGTTTGGTGTTGCCGGATTGGTTGGATGAATAAATTAGGTATTGTCCTGTATTTGTAGATTGTCTGTCAACCGAGGTTCGAGTTTGCCTGCCACTTTTTTCTACCAAAACATCTAAAAATGGTAATTTATTTCTACTTTTTTCACTATAATGAGTTTAATGGTTGAGCTAATATTGTTGAGATGGGAAAAGAAATTTCGAAGTTTTTCGTCATTTCCATTCCAGGTAATTGTGTCATCTATGTATCTAAGCTAGAATTTTGGCTTCCTATTTGTAGATTCAATTGCAAAAGTCTCCAACTATCCCATGGAATTGTTTGCGACTACCAGTAAGAGCGAATACCCCATTGGTAGTCCATGGACTTCATTAAAATGGTCTGAAGTTAGAATCCTACAACGAGAATGACACTGGAGAAAATAGAAATTTAAAGAAGTCGCCGTTACACCACAAAACTTGAATTGCTGTAGTAAACCATCTTAAGATATTATAGAAGTGTGGAAACCACTTCTTAATAATTGTAACTTAAAACAAAATGCAGCATAAAGGGAACCTTAGCCTAGCACGCATAAGTGCACTCATCTCAGTCACACTCCACTGCATTTATTTTTATATAAATAGTTGTGCAGCTTAAGAATTTCTTCAGTTTCGCTGGCCAAAACGTGGTTAGATTCAACAAATAAAAAGATAATCAACATTTAACAGATATGTACTAATTGGCAAGAAATATCGTTGTCAATGACTTTCAAACAGAGTAGATTGTTTGTTTACTATGTTTTATGATATGCCGGCAGCTACACTGTAAAAAGGAAATGCATTAAATTTAAGGCAAATGTGCTGGAAGCAAATTTCATAAACCGTTTCTTAAATTGAATTAATGTAATGCATTAAATTTAATAATTTTTAGATTAATCTAAATTAATGTATTCCATCAAATTTAATGTAATCATGCATTAAATTTAAAGTTGGATCATTACTTTTAAGGTGACTATGTACATTAAACGTACAGGCAGTGATCATTGAATTTAAGATATGTTATCACATATTTAAAGTACGAACATTTATATGAGGTCAAAAGATTCTGCTACCAGGAAAGGGTGGAAATTTTTTCCACAGGTTGTGTGCTGTCATCTGTACACCGGTTTCGAACTCACTTGTTTTCGTCAGTACATAAACACAAAAAGTTCAGTACAAGTTGAGTCATCTCCCAGAATTTCATGCAATGTATATTGAATAATAATATAAGTTCCTTTAATATTAGGGCAAATGTGAAATAATTTTAATATAGAAGTTGAAATATCTTTTCAGTTACTTTATTGAAAGTTAAGATACCATGTAATGAAATTTAATGTAGAACGAACTGATATTTCAATGAATTTGCTTTAAATTCAAAGTAAATGTAAATTATTCACGATTTAAAGTACAAAATCATTAAATTTATTGTTGAATGGACAATAAATTAAAGGTTATTTTTAACGGTGTAGTTTCTGAATTAGTTAATAAATGGTTAATTTATTAATCAATTAATCTTATTAAATTTAGTTTCTAGATGCTTGGCATACTAAACCTAAATCATAGATTTTAATTAATTTAAGAAGACTGATTTAGCTGATAAAAAATTTCATCAATATAATGACAAAAAAATCAATTACACTTAAATACCAGCCTAATAGAATTTTGGTCTCGATAAAAACCTATAATAAGATATACTCAAAAAAAGTTATTAAGGGAATTATTTTCACATTTGTACTGTTTGAAAAAGACAGCGTTAATAATACTCTAAAAATAGAATAAAATTATATTTTTAGACTGCCATCAATGTCGAATTAATTTTGATAAATGATTCTCAGTGCTTTATGTGATGAAAATGATGATAAAAAATGAAAAAAAGACAATTTAGTCATTTTAATCATTAAATGGGTTTTCATAAAAAGTTATAAGTTTTGTGATATACAGTGATCATTGAGAAAATGGTCTGTAGCAAAATAACACTATTCTGCATGTTGCAACATTTTCTGTTATCCTGGATTTTTTTGATACTTCAACATATTTTGTATCGCTGAATCAAAATATGAATTCTGTTGTTGGTTCACCTTCACCAATTTTTAAGCGGGCAGAGGGATATGGAATTCAAAAAATAACATGGCAATAAGTTTCTTTGATCTAAAAAAAAATTATTTAAAAAATAAGTCAATATATCTTGTTGTATTGATAAAGAAACATGGCTCCACTAAAGTTTTTATATGTATTTTGACTCCCTGGAAACTTGTCAGGGAATTTGTTATAAGCGAAAAATTGTCAACAAGTAAAAAATTGTTTTTTGTAAAATAAAAAAAATATTTCATGTTGCCGGCCCATTCTAAACAAAAAATATCTCTTGTAAGTTTTCCATCCTAACGCATAGTGCTTGAATTAATAATAGTTAAACAATTGAAAAATGCACTTTTGGCCACTTTTCAACGTTAATAACTTTTGATAAAAGGAAGTTTTTCAAATTCTGTGTCCAGCAATTGATAGTTCAAGTCAAGAACTACAAGCTACAAGCAATGCGAAATTGCTTTTTAACACTACAAACAAATAGCGGTTCATCAGTTATAAGCTAAGCACCGCCGTGTATGAAAGAAAATGGAAGTCTACTTACAGGCGCTCACCTAATGCACATAAGCCATTATAACTTTGTCTAATCGTCGCTTTAATACTTTAAACACATTTTAACATATATCCATTTTTATTTATTAATTTTATGCATTTAATCATAAAATAAACAATACTATTGCATAAAGAACTACAGATATTATAGCTATTTTTGCATATGTCGCTGCGCTGCTTCAGTTTTTTTTTTTATTTTAATACTTTCAGCGATCAACAAAATTTATAATGGACTATGTGTACTAGGTGAGCGCCTATAAGTAGACTTCAACTTACCTTCATACATGGCGGCACGTACGTTTTAATTGAAGAAACGCTATTTGTTTATAGTGTTAAAAACATTAAAAGCATTACATTTTCGCACTGCGATTAATTTCAGATTATAGTTCTTGACTTCAACTATCAATTGCTGTGCCCAGAATTTGAAAATATTTATTTAGTCAAAAGTTATTCATATAGAAAAGTGGTAAAAAATGCAATTTTTCATATATTTAAGGATTTTTAAATGAAAAACTATGTGTCCAACGGAAAAATCACGAGACGCTTTTGACTCAGAATATACTGAAGAACACGAAAATAATTTTTATTTTACAAGAAACAATTTTTTAAATTATTAACAATGTTTTTTTTATAAGAAATTACCTGACCAATTTTCGGGAATCTACCTGCGTTATTCCTATTCAGAGGGTCAAAATACATTCAAAAAACGTGAAGCCATGTCTCTTCGTAAGCTAGTATTGAATTTGTGATGTATAGGGTGTGCATGCTTCATTCATATTTTTTGGCGTGATGTCACAATAATAGTAAACAAATGCAACCATTTCCATTTTCTATCTAAAAACAACTCGTTTTATATATCAAACCCTTGACTGATTCATTGAATGATATAGAAGGCCAGATTGAGAAGTCCTTATACTGCAGCCTAGTGACTTATTGTGTCACCTGGTATATCTGTATTACGTGAACAGATTGATTGTCATTATTAGCTTTAGCAGCCTATTCATTAATTTATCCTCTGGGTATAAGCCTTCCAGATCTGATTGATCCTTGAAGCTGTCTCCCGTAGGATAGAGCTTCGCATTTGAAGATAATGTGTGAGGCTGTTTCGTCTTCTTCATCACATAGTCTACATGTTGGTTCTTTATTAGATATACATTGTGTGTTATCTTTTTCTGCAGTGACCGGTTATTAATCCTTTTACTAGCTTAATCTGTTGCCTGCTTAAACGAAGCATTTTGCGGCTTAATTTGGCCATGGTTTGTTTAGCAATAACACTGAGGAACAGCAAAAATGTTTCCGAGACCAAAATTGCAGAAGCTCTTTATTTTATTATACTAATTAAGAATCTGACTTGTAAAATGAGAAGTACCTGGTTTTATTACACAAGGTGTACTTTATAAAGGGTTTAAATACACGTAACCTAAATCCTATAGTGTTAGTTAGTTGTATTTCAACCTCCAGTTGATTGAGAACTGTTTGTATGTGAGAGATTAGGGAGTTTTGAGCAACATATAGCGAGTTTGTGTAAAAAAGCCGGATCATTTTTGCTATATATGTGGTGAAGTGACTTTTGTGAAACAAAAATGTACTCTTAGCCCTTTTGCCGCTTGTATTTCAGGATAAAAATTGTGCTCCCCATATCTGCTGGAACAAATGTGCCTCCAACATTCGTGGCTGGCTAAGTGGAAAAAAGCGTAAGGTGCCCTTCGCTGTTCCTATGGTCTGGCAAGAACCGAAAGATTATGTTACCAACTGTTATTTTTGTTTGACACCTCCCATCAAAAAGGCTTTTCGGAAAAACTGCGACACAGTATCCAAATTTACAATCCGCTATACGCTCGGTGCCCCATAGTGGCGAGTTGCCTGTACCCAATCCACCTCAGGAATATACCCTTGATTCTGATGATGATCAAACGGATTCAAACGGTAGTGCGGCGGAAAATGTTGCTGGCCCATCAACTTCGCAAGACTCGAGTCAAATTGAATTAAGTGACCTTATAAGGGATTTGGAATTGCCTAAGAAAAAAAGCAGAATTATTGACCTCTCGATTGCAACAGTGGAATTTATTTCAAGATGAAGTAAGAGTTTCTGTGTACCGAAGCCGTCAGAAAAACCTTACAACGTTTTTTAATATGGAAAACAATTTGGTAGCCTATAGAGACATTAAGGGATTAATTAAATTAAATTAAATCTGGACTATGATCCAAAAGACTGGAGGCTTTTCATTGATTCCTCAAAGGTCTTAAAACTATGTTACTTCATAATGGAAACAAGTTCCCTTTAGTCCCACTTAGCCATGCAGTCCACATGAAAAGAACGTAGCAATTTGAAATTATTAATAGAGAACGTGAAATATGAAAGATATAAATGACAAATTTGTGGGGATTTAGAAATTATGGCGATTTTGCTTGGAATGCAGCTAGGTTATACCAAATACTGTTGATTCCTTTGCGAATGGAGCAGTCGAGCAAGATCGGATCACTACAGAAAGAAAATTGGGCCACCGAGAAAGTCTTTTCAGCCAGGAAAGAAAAATGTAACCAACGCGCCATTAGTTCCCCCAGAAAAGATTTTACTACCGTCACTTCATATAAAATTGAGACTTTTGAAAAATTTTGTGAAGGCCATGAACAAGGAATGCCGTGCTTTTAGTTATTTTAAAGAAAAGTTCCCTAGAATCAGTGACGCTAAAATTAAAGAGGGAATACTTGTGGGTCCCCAGATTAGGAAACTTTTCGGAGATGCGCAATTCGATTCCATACTTGAATGCAAGGAAAAAGACGATTGGAATGCCCTTACAATGGTTGCAACAATTTATTTGGGAAACATAAACCTAGGGTGTAATATGTCCTTAAAAATTCATTTGTTGGATTCTCATTTGGATTACTTTCTGGAAAATTGTGGTGCTGTAAGTGACGAGCACGGTGAAAAGTTTCACCAGGATATTTTAAACATGGGAATCAGGTATCAGGGAAAATGGAACTGTGAGATGTTAGCCGACTACTGCTGGACTATTACTAGAGATAACCCGTAGGCTGCTGTTAAAAGGCAGGCTAAGAAGCGCGAAATGAGTGTCTAAACTTTAGATTCAATGATAAAAATGTGCTATTTAATTGCTTTTGTTGAACGAAGAATATATTGTTCTCTGGTTTTTGTATGTTCATTATATACGCCTATGAAGTAAATTTTGTAACAATTAATTCAGATTTTTTTTGCGAGCCGACAAAAATTTTTAATAGGTATTTTTTAGTTACTTGGGTCTAGATGAATCCAAAAAAATTGGGTTTGTTCAGAGACAAAAAGAAATTTGAAATTTGTTTCCCAGTGTAACTTGCCGTGTCTGTGGCTCGCAATGTGGTTCCGTTGGGTCTGGTATTGATGATTTAATTATGCAGCTAGTATAAAAATCCTAATTTTTTTTGCTCCAACTCATAACAATAGGGCTCCACCTTCCTTGTCTTAAAATAGTTAAATTATTATGTTCTTAGGAAATGTAAATGAAAAATATTCTAGACATTAAAATTGCTAAACAACCAAAGATTATCCGATAAAATGCGTGTAGTGCTTTTAAAATCGAATCCAGTTTAATTTTGCATCAGCAGCTTTTTTACGTCTCAAATTTAAAGCTTATTTCCCAGAGAGACAATTCATATTTGATTTCCATATATTATTTAAAGCGCTTGTGGTTTTCGTAGTTGGCGACAGGAAACAAAAAAAGAAACGGAATTCAATGTCGAAAATGTTTCCGCTGTTTTTAAAAGGAAAAAGGAAATTTATACCCTGTTGTGCGTTCTTTTTTTATTTGATAGAGTACGAGAACAAATTAAATGTGAACAGAAATTTGATTTTAAATCGTGGTGAAGTGATGCTTTTACATAATATTTCGTTACAAACATGTATATTGCGAATTTTTAGTAATATGAGTCATCGATTTCGTTGGTGTCTAAAATCAAGCATATAGTCGGGTGTCCCATGGGTTTTCATAGTTCCGCTAAAGGTATTATATATCGACAGTGTATTCTCGAAAAATCTCCATGTAATTTGCTATAAAAAAAGGCTAATAAAACTACGCAACCAATTTTAGTTTATTTGTTATATCTCATATGAGAAGTGCATTTTCTTGTTAATTTTGGGGCGCTCAGCACAAAAATGACAATGGAATTAAAAACTTAGTTGCAATTTTCAATAACATTTTTTCTTTATTTTATTTTTAACAAAATATTAAAAAACACATACTTTTACACTTGTAGAGACATTAAATATCCTGTCTATTTGCTTTTCTTTTGTGAATTGTTTCTGGAGCATCTCTAATAAGAGTCCAACAGTAGTTGGCAAGCATGGAAGCATTCCAATTTCCCTGGTACTTTTTCTCCATTGTTGATATATCCTGTTGGAAGCGTTCGCTGTACTCATGACTTATAGCACCACAGTTGTGAGGAAAAAAGTCCAGATGTGAGTGTAGAAAATGGATCTTTTGAGACATATTGCAACCCATTTTAAATAAATTTTCTAAAACAGTATACAACTAAAACTTATGGGCTTCTTACTCACCCACCTATTTGAGTACTAAACAGTAATACATACGCCTTTAAAACAAAATAATCAAAAAAATTATCGATGTCTTATTTACAAAATAAACAAGAAAATAAACAAACCTTTTATTTACCCACCCTTGTTTTACCGGCAGAGTATTTATTTTGCTTTTTAAACATCATATCCCAGTAACTCAGTTGTGCATCAACCGTATTTTCACGTTAATTGTGGCAAATTGATGGCAATTAGTATGTGGTAATTAGTGATGACTCGTAGGGAGCGTTATATGAGGCGTCTCCTTCCTAGAATTTAATAATGTTTTTAACCAAAAATAAATAAAAATATCGTTTGTTAGTCACCACTCGTATAACTATATCTTTTAATTGTGTCTGCTAATACCCTCTCGGAATTCTAAGTCGAGGTTAAAACAAAATATTGCGATTATCATTTACGACACCATCATCCTTCAGAAATGCAGAGCGTAGTCAACAGCCTAGTCTCAAAATAAAATAACGATACCTAATTGAAAATGTTTATTTCCAAAAATAAAATTATTTTTTTACCTCTCGAACAGATGAAACTGATTCCACAGGACCACCGTTTATCTTCTCCAGATCGAATGCTCACACAAATTAAGCACAAGCTGTTGTGCTTGACTGTGAAGAGTTTCACTACGCATTATCTAAAAAGACAAATATAATCTCATTAGTGTGTTCTAATTTTTAATGCCTGATTATTACAACTGCATAAAATAGGATGAAAAACATTTTAAAACTATATACGTGTGTCAGGCATTTAGACACCGTTCACAGATTTGAAGGTTAGAGATATTTATACTTCTAGGTTTAGTTTTTTAATTAAAATAATATATACTTCCGGTAATAAATTACACAATAATTAATAGTTTTTTTTATAAAATAATCTTCTGTTTTAAGTTCACTTGAATGATAAACATCTCTCAAAAACATAATGTAAATAAAACTGTGAACGATGACTGTCAATAAAATAATGTTTGGATTGAACTTAACAGAAAGTCTGTTATTCATATAACGAAATGGCTTGTTTGTCACGGTTGTCTTTTTCTATTTTGCTCTACCCATTATGTCAGATTTTCTGGGATGTATGACTTGAATTAGAAGAATATTATTTTGTTTTCTGTTCTTTATTATTTCTATATAAATTAAGATGAACAGGTCTCAAAACTGTTTTTGATTTTTTCGTAGATTGATGACGCGTGGGTATTCTCACACTGGACCAACTGTATACAGGTAGTCCAGACATGGTGCTATACAAGAATGCTGAAAATTAATTGGGTGGACAGGATTACATTTAATACTACTTTGAAAAAAATCCTAAAGCGTGGATGTCTCAGACAACTGATCATAGCAGAAATAACAGAATATAAGAAGGTGTTGAATAGACCAAGACTGAACTATTTGCAACAATTAGTGAATAACACATGGTTGTATGCAAAAAAATTCACAGACGCCCAGCGGTGATCAAGTTGGCAAGAGTTAGTAAATAGATATTTAGTCTTAGACAGTTACTAAGCTAGGTTTTGGACCATTCTTTAGAGATAGGAAACTCATCTAGTTCTGGCATATTATGTGAAACCCAGAAATATAATACTCCCTATTTAGTAATTCTAGGAAAATTCGAGATGAGGGGATAATATCTATGGCAGTGGTTGGGTAAATGACATGACATGATTGCCAATATCCATTGAATAAAGAAGACAGACTGATGAAGAAAATGAAGGATAAGACCCAGATAAGAACAAGTTCAAGGAAACAAAATATTTATTGTAGTACTGACAAGGTTTGAGAGTTGTCATACTAATCCTAGAGGTAAATACCCGAGGAAAAAAGGAAATAACCAATACTGTAAAAATTAGCGAAAATTAAATAAATTAGCACAAAATTTGTATTTTTACATGAAACACAATTCATATTTTTAACAATACTAAAACGAGGAAAACCATTTCCCTAACGTTTAAAAACACAAAAAATTAATGAATATGAACTTGTAAACAAACGTGGTAAAATTCATTAGAAGCAAAAAATACCAGTTGAGCGCTATATTTTGATTAATTTGAAAAATATATCATGCAAATTAAATTACACGGGATAGTTAGTACTTGTACAGATTATATTATTTTTTTAATTACTAGATCAAAAAGGACATTTCACAATTTAGTCTGTAATCAACACAATCGATATTGATATTCTAATTGCCACATTTCAGAAAGTGAAATTTTCGCCTTTCCGATATATTTTTTACTACTAGGAATATTGTACCGGGCCACTTAAAACCAAAAAGCAATTTTATCTTAACCTAAATGAACTAATATTTGAATTAAGGTAACACTCATTATTGTCTCTCAGAACCCGTAGAACCTCATCTCTTATCTTCTTTTTTTTGTGTTAACTTTGACTTACACACACTTCTCTCTACACTCAGCTGTGTACACTTTCATTCAATAATCTTTTTTCTACATTATGTTGGTAGAGAAACTGGATCATCCCTATATTCACCTACAGGTATTAGAGTAAGTCGTACCATAGTGCGTCAAAAATCTTCCGAAATATGTTATTTTGAAGTATTTGAATTATGTCTAAATTCGTCGGTTTGGACAACAAATTTTTTAAGCTATAGGTGCATATAGGTTTTGGGATTTGCTTATAGAAAACCAATTTCCTATATATTAATAGTTGCGATCTTCTGGGATATTTGAGACATTTTTTTAAATTTTGTACCTCGAGTTTTTCTCTTTTTATATATTCTTTCTAAGACAGCTTCGCATTCGACTTTCTTCCCAAACACTTAGCTGTGTTTTCATATGGAACCGGAAATGCATTAATTGTGATAGGTAGGTATTCCAGATGTTTCTATCAGTAAAGTATACAGTTACCGATTTTAATTCACTTAGCTCTGTACTCTACTTTTTGGTTCACTCATTAAATTCATCAGTGACACGTTAAAGATTTTTGTTAGTTTTTTCCACATTTACTCCTGCTGCATATTAAGCAGTGTCATCAGCAAATGTGGAGATTTTAACATTGTCTAGTTTTGGAATATCACATACCAACAAAATATACAAGATATCACCCTGCACTCTGGTACTACTGATTTTTGTATATTTTGAATATTTTTCTACCAGCTTTACTCTGAAAAGTCTGTCTAACATATAGGCTTCTATTACGCTTTGCATGTATATAAAAATTAATAAATATTTCATATTTACTTTCGATTTTATTAAATTTCCAGCGCGTCAATAATTGTAAATATTTTTATGAAGTTTAATAAGCATAAAACATTTATTTTTGCTTACTTAATTGCTTTAAACGTCTTATTTAATTATACTTTTTATTTATATTTTATGTCCTTTTAAAACAGTTCCGTGATTATTTTTTGTTGCACGCTAATGCTGGGCGAAAGTCACGCAATTCATGAATAAATTTTTTATATTTACTGGTTCTGTTATTGTTATGTCCAAAATAGGGTTTATACTACTGCTTTTAAATCCATTTTGTGTAGATAATACTTGTAAAAATAGAAATATGACTTGATAATAAATGTATGATGGTATTGTTTATACAGAATGTTACGTACGTTATTTAAGTTATTTGTATAACATTTAACAAAAACAAATTCAAACCAACAAGGGTGTCAACGGTATGTTTGCGTGAGTGGCGTAAGATCAGCTCATATTATTATTTTTATGAATCATTGAAACATGCATAGGGCATTTAATTCATAGTATACACAGTGCCCGCGAAATAGTGTACACCACACCGGAAATCTTTTTTTAATAACAAACAATTAATGGTTAAAACGATCTCTCAAATCATATACCCTATTCATTTTCTTCATTTAATTCTAAAACTATTGCTTCTACTTAAAAACATATTATTACAAACCTACGAAATGCTTTCATGTTTATCAAAATCTGTCCAGTGGTAATATCGATATTTTCAAAAAACATTAAAACCCTATAATGAAATGTCAAAAAATAATGAAATTCAGATCCCTTCGTTGTCCAAAAAATTCCGGATTACTTTTTTTATTATTTGTAAACTAATTATTTCTGTTATTTAACAGAATTAACTCGATTTGCAGTTCTGCTAATTTTAAAAGTTTTATTTTTTAAATGAAGTTAAGATATTGTTGTATTAGAAATGTAATTTCGAACTTTGGTTTTAATAACAAATAATTCATTTAATAAACACAAAGCAATTGAAAAATTTTGATTTCAGTTGATTGTTGACAACAAATAATGGCATAATTAATTGCTAGAAATAATGATTTAATTTTATTCAGGTTTAATGTTAAACTAAAAACATTATTTTAAAGTCGTAGATGACGTGATGAAATTGTTTTCTTTTTTGGTAACGGGGAATTTAAACTTCTAAAACTAGAATAAAAATACTATTTCATTTCTTACTTGAACTACATCTTTTATTTTATTCCTTAAATTTATATTAAAAATTGTGAAATTTTCGTAGCGTAAAATCTTTTTGACAATATTGCAACTCATTAGACTTTCAAACAACAATTTGTTGTTTTTCAATTCGTTACTTTGGGTAAAGTTCTGGTTCCCTCTTTGGTTTTTCAATGTTCATGTCTCTAAACGACTGTAGTAAAATTTATAAATTTGAATAATTTACATTGATTAACTTTCCGTAAAAAAGAAACGCTTTAATTTTTTACCCAAATATACAAATTTTTTACTCAATCAATTTTGAAAAAATTGCAATGGGAAATTTGTCATGTTTTCTTTTTTAAGATACCTATTTCTTTAAATGGATATTTCCAAAACAAAATACTAATAAATACGATAAAATTTTCTAGCATATAATATTTTGAAGTAACAAATATTGGGATATAGTACATTTCCTCTTTTGTTTCCAAATCTTATTTGTTTAAAAATATTACGGGATAACTATATTGATTTTAGGTTTTTCCTATATTGATATTAAATACCTTAATTTTAATTCACTGTTAGTAATACACAATTAAGACTCGAATTTGAACTTCAATCTGAAAGCAAACGCTGTTAAGGCTATACTGTTTCATTATTATATTTGTTTTGTTAATGACTCCGGTTAGAATGGAGACATCTAGTCGCCGCATTGAGCATTTGGCCTCAAAAACCGGACAAAATTAATACCGTCGTTGTTTTTGACTCTAGACGTATCAAAATCAGTATCCTGGGATTTTTGAGGGCGCTAAGTTGAATTCTGGCATTATTTTCCTAATCGGGTGAAGGGGGGCTGACTTAAGGTGGGGAGGGGGAGGGGAGTAATATTAAAAAAACATAATGGCTATCGTTTTATATGTTTTTAGGTGCTCCAATTTCATTTCTGGCATTACTTTACCAATCGGGAGAAGGGGCGCTGACTTAGGGTGGAGAAGGGGAGGGGAGTAATATTAAAAAAAAACGTAATGCGTATCTTTTTTTTTTTTTTGAGGTGCTCCGATTTCATTTCTGGCATTATTTTACCAATTGGGTGAAGTGGCGCTGACTTAGGGTGGGGAGGGGGAGGGGAGTAATATTAAAAAAACGTAATGGGTATCGTTTTATATGCTGACTTAGGGTAATTGTACGTTTTCCCATAAAAAATCTATCTCAAGATAAAAACAAAGTCTCTTTACTGTGTGATCAAATAGGTCCTGAGGCACAACTACAACACTCGTCTCCGTAACTCGGATTGACTCTGGTTTTGGATAGCAGAGTTTCTTTGCTTCTCTAATTAGAATATAACAAGGAAATATATCCTTATTGGAATCGTGTAATAACTCTCACTGCCTCCTTGTAAAGTCACCTTCAACAAAGATTTGCAAAGCTTGTTCAGGTGTGTAATTTTTTACTCTCGGTTTCTGAGCAATATTTATTACCTTCCAGTAAAGTTTGGCTCTTGTTGGTGTTGAAGTTGCATCTATTATAAGTTTAGAGGCCGCGGCATTTCCAGACATTCGTTGACGTACGCTGGCTGCATAGGTAAGCTCCTCAACAGGTACCTGTTCGCGGAGTTCTTTTGTATTTTGTCGTTTACTATGATCATGTAATTCTTGGAAATGCTTCCTTGGGCGTCCCGTAGAATTCGTGGCCCAGTTATGTACTGGTATTGATGTATTAAGCCATTTCTCGTTTTTTTTTTCAAAAATCTTTCTTCAATATAGTTAGATGATATCCATCTTTTCTTCAAGTCACTATTAAAATATTTTAAATCGTGACTTAAGGTATGGTACTCGTGTTCGAGACATTTCATCATTTCGCAAAGCTTATGTTCCATAAATGACACCTTATCTTCACGTGTGTTGGATGTGCTTTGTTTAAAAAGCGTGTATATCGTTTTACGATATACCTCAATAACATTTGATGTAAAATTTGTACCTGTAGGAAAAAAAATATGTATGTAAGGAAAAAATAACCAAAATTATTGCAAAAAAAACCCATGGAACTCAAAGCGGTTTTTTGAAGAGGTGGAAACATGTGGAAAATGTTTTGACTGTTATGATATGGCTAATGTCTATAGTTTATTATAAAAAAAGAATTATAGCCCGACCTTGCTCGGAACATTTTCAAAAACACTAATTAGTTAAAAAGAAAAACAAAAAAAAATAGAAAATTTTCTTGCATATTGTTTTAGGTCCATAAGAATACTAAACAGTCATTATATTTTTAAATAATATATATTAAAATTAAATAAATACCTTGTTCTTCAGATTCCATCACAAAAAAAATTTTTTTTTAATATTCACTTTGCAAAATACTAAACACCAAACACAAGTCTAAAAAACATCTATCAAGAACGAATGCGTGCTTATTGAAAGAAGCTTAAATTGCAGTTAACTGTGCGGAACGTAGCTGCGTGGAGGGGCCACTTTATCATATTTTTATGATAGTACGGTTACTCAGGTATACAAAAAAAATATTTTGATGCTCGTTAGTGCGCCGTTTTAGCAGGATCTTAGGAAGTTTTGTTTTCTGATTTACTATATAAAGACATAACATGACATTTAAAATTTTCAAAAAAATATACAGGGTGTCATTAAAATGCGTGTATCATGTTTGATAATAGACTCTTGACTTCGATTTAAACCAACTTATTGTTAGTTATATCTGATATTGCTTCTGTAAATTCCTACGGCACAGTAGTCCTCAAGGACAAAAAAATAATTTTGCTATTTCCAAGGTGTCACATTTTACATTTTTCAAATCCACACGAGGTCTTGTGAGAACACGTGAGTAAATAGATTATTTAGTTGGTCAGGAATTTCATCTGTTACAGAAGATGGACACTAGGCCAACCTTACCAACTATTAACATGTCTGCATATGCTGGTAAAGTACCAATCAAATAGAAGGAAATGGCGGATTTGAAAAATGTATTCCAGCTGTGTATCAAGTTTTCTATACAGAAGTTTTTGCATGGCCAACAATTTCAATAAACAATGAATATCAAGAAAATAATGATAACAAATAACAATTCTTCTGAAAATCTTTGGATTTGTGTGTTATATAAGAGATTAGTTCCAAAAAATTTTAACTAAAATATCTGTATAATTAATGTTTTTTTTTAAGTAAATGTTATAAAAAATATTAATTGTGTTCTTTATTTATTACCCTCTATATTCAGTTTCTTTACCACCATAAACATTTTTTACATAAAATACATTTTCTTGTCCCTGAAAAGTATATATATCTCTTAAAACTTTAACGCCTTCTACTGCTTAAACGAAGCAATATTCGATATAACTAGGTTGGCTTATGTTGATCTATTTTGACGTTAAAATTCTATCATTAAACGCGATACGCGTATTTTCTGAACATCTGTATATTTGTTTCTCTGTCAAAAAGCGGCCTCTGCAAAAAAAAAAAGAAATTAACAGAATTTATAATGGGAAAGAGAAAACGGGAAACTCCCTTGTTAACAGCCTAGGTTTGTTTAATTCTGTTATGCCAAACAACAGTCAACAATTTAATTAAAAAAAAATTAATGATCCCCCACCACTTTATTTTAAAGGATAGTTAAACAAAAAAGTGTCAAATTCCGTTACGCCTCCTAGCGACCGTCGTAGGAACTTAAAAATAATTTCCAGCAATTTTTCAGGGTCACTCTCACTATAAATATTTTTTTCCGCAGGCTGTGCGATTATCGATTTCTGAGATATAGCCGGCGCCCTCTCCCATTTGGCAACCTGGTACGGCAGATTTTTCTCCTAAATTCGAGCAAAGTCTGAGTAATTATTTTTTAACTTGCTTATTCAGAAATAAATTATAGACTAGAAGTATGTATGACTAAGAGTAACAGCTTTAATTGACAAACCTTCACGAACAATTGAGAGTAAAAGAAAAACTCATCGCCTATATAATTTCAGATATACTTTACAACAACAGTGAACCATTATGAACTATGAAATAATAAAAATTGTCTTTGCAGTCTACTTTAAAATACATGCCGAAAGTTGGCAACTCACATATGCCTCGTTCAGATGTACATACTAAATTTAATACATATTTTCCAAAGGTTTGCGGAGTTAACAAAAAAGTTTGATTCGCCGCTTTTTGTAACTAATATATAATTAAAATATTACACATGAGCACGACCGGCATTAATATTTTAGGAAATTTTTATTAGGTTTTTAGTATCATGAGAGGACGATTAAAACATCAACCCTTTTCTCTCAGCGGTATGAAGCAGATATGAAAATTATATGTGAAATACCTGTAAGTGCCCCTTTATAATCATATTTCGTATAAGAGATTTTCAAAGCCTTTTTAACTTGTTTAATCGTAAACACTGAATTTCCTCTAGAAAATTAGCTGTCATTAGCTTTCTTTCGATCCTTATGCGATAATTTGTCACGACATGCGATATCGTAGTGTCTATGACTTATTTTATCAAGTTATTACGACTGAGAAGTGACTTTCCACCTACCGGGGTACCGTTTTCGACTTTATTCATATAAAGAAGTCGGACGGAGCCAAATATGGAATATACGGAAATAGTGCAGCTCAAAAAAGTTACGTTCACGAAAGGTGAAAGGTTAATTTGTGAAACCGTGCATTGTTGTAAAAAATGAGGACATTCTTGTGACAATAGACGTACGTAATTCCGTTAATGTATTATAGTAGGTAACTTCTATTATGTCGTGAATACACGCTTATTTTACGACAAAATATTAAATTTCAGATTTAGTATTGCCCCAAAACTCCCTAAATAAAATAATCTAAATAATACGGCGTACAGTGTTAAAACTACAATTCTTCGCTTGCGGGGAAACCCAGACATTAAACGGCACGGTGGCGGCGCTTTGACTCGGTGCTTACCCCGATTTCAGAATGCGACGTCACCACTGCTATAAAAGCGAGAAGGCAGCGGGGTAATTAAGGACTTTACGGGTTGCTCTTTTGGAGTCAACTTGTCCTTTTTCCGATTGAGCTTAGCTCTGGGGGGCCACGTTGACTGTTCTATTTTTTAGGCAGCTCTTGGTTCTTAAAGTAGGCTGTCTTTGACAACATAATATACTACAGAAAATAAAGATCGTGCACGTATCTTAATTCCTGAAACTGACACCGTCGATAAAAATACGAGGTTAATGGGCGCGTACGAGTTACTGAACCGCCGCGTCTTGACTCAAACATAATAACCAGAACGTGACCAAGTAGAGATAACCTGATATTGACATTGCGACTAACAGACAACTTCGTGTTAGCTATAAAGTTATGAATACCGATCTTGACAAGTAAATCCCGAACGTGACAGTGGAGAGTAAAATAATCCCGAACTTGACTTGCGGAAAACAGCCCTGAATTAAAAAAAAAAGTGAATATAAAGTTTAACTAATAGTCAAGGACGAGTGTTACTTGATGACCTCTTTCTAATTGGCTCATTTCTTAGAAATGTTCCCTTAATAAAATAAAATTTAATCAATCTTGGTTAACTCTTAGCTTTACTCATTCCCCTTCTATCCCGGTGAGTGAGAAGAAAGGTGAGGAGGCTAGACTTTTCATTTTAGTCAGGAGGTTCGGCGGGACTTTACCAACAACCCCTGATTTGTGTTAACACTTAGGTTTTACACAAATAATTGATGATGTAAAAATTATTAGAATAAATTAGTCCCGACGGAAACGAACTTCCACATTTCCGGAAGGCTAAAATTAATCCAATAAACCCGATAAATAGGTTTATTATCTCGGAGATGGGTACAAAAATACCGGATAATGGCGAGATGCATTGACGCCTCCTTAGAATTGAAAAATAGTTAAAATTGCGAAAGGTAGTTGAAAGGGACCCTTGGAAAAAATTAATAAAAATTCGGTAACTTAAATTAAATAAAAGAACACTCGCATTCATACTCCGTTAATACGACAATTATTATAGTGATCTTCGGTATGCATTCAATAAGAATGACTCCTTCTTCTTCAAGTGCTGTGCTGCGCTGTTGCAATTTCGCTAAATTAATTTTTGCACAACACTTCATAAAACACAAAATTAAATAAAATTTAATATACAATTAGAAATAGGTTGTCACTATCCAAAGTTGCTAGGCAATATCAGTAGTTTGGAATCATAGATAGCTAGGTACAGGCGCGGATCCAAGGGCGGGGCGGTGGGGGCGATCGCCCCCCTCCCCCCAAGAGCTTTCAGTTCAAGAAAATAGACCCGATTTTACCTCTTATACTATAGTTTATTCAAGAACTAGAGAGAGTTATAGATCATTTTTTACCTTTTTTTTTCTTCGCAAACTACCTATGTTCTTTAGTCCGGTGTCTTTGGCAAAATCTGTTAGACACATATATTTTTCATAGAAATGAGTTAGAAATTTTACAATTAAAAATACCGGTCTATAATAATGGACTATTTGGGTTATACAACAATAGATATTTGGATATGTGAAGTGTCAAAAATGATTTTAATCCTTGTCATAGGCGTCGGAAGGAGGTTTATTTTATCACTAAGTATTTATGGCATAGAATATTATTTCGGTAATAAACTTAAAATAAAAAGTTTTTATAATATTATTTTATTTCTTATGATTTCTTAATAATTCACATACATTAGAAAATATAAATAATTTTGACATTTAACACAAATCAGAAATGTATTTTTATTATTTTTAATTTTGGCATAGAAACCGTTTTAGGCACATTCAGATTAAAATGTAGACTTTTTCTCTCAAAAAATCTTAAGTTATAATTTAAATACTTACAAAATACCCATTGGCAAAAATACAAGAAATTAAACAATTTTCTGCAGTAACTTTATTCAAAAAAATCTTTCAAAAGTTCAGTTAAATTACTAATTTTGTAAGTTGAGTTATTTCTAGCAACTCTACCTTTTCTTGAAAGAGATATTTCCTTCTCCAACGGGCATTTTCCGGACGATCTATAAGAACAGATTTCCTATCCGATTTTTTTCCAGCAAAAATTAAGTTATCTGAGCAATTTCCAGAGCTCAGTTCTTTTAATTTCAGGTAAATCCTGATCTTCATTGATTTTAGTTAGTATTTTGTCGACGGTTGAGATCTGCTTCTCATTATAAAATGTATGTACAACTCCTTTTATTGCAGTTTACATCTCTTCTCTCAATGAGGTTTTTCGTCTGAATGTGATCAAATTTGGCTTGGAAGTACTAACAATTCCACACGTTTTTTTCTCCTTCGGTATCCCGTACATAGTAGATTTTCCAACTCCTGTCATGTTGGAACACATCTCAACAGACCGCTTAACATTATTATCTAGATATTGATTTCTTAAAGCATCATGAACATTCATCATAATACGTTTTTCGTTGAGGCAAAGATGCCCTGGTTTAACGAATTTGGAATACATATAGATGTAGAAGTCAAATCTTTTGGGTATCTCACTAATCTCAAATAATATATAAAAACAAGCACAAACAAGATAAATCACTAAGGACACGCTATAAGGTGTACTTTGCTCTCTGACAGAAATTAAATTGAACTATCAAAACTTTTATGGTTGCAGTAAATTTATAAAAGCTTATAATATTTAAATGTAATTAGATTTATTGCAGTCCTCAATTACCTGTGGCACTGGAGCAAGTACGTTGGAGGTTTCGGTAACAGTTTTATTACTCTCTCTAGTTCTTTAATAGAGCATAGGAATGTGTATTCTTGCGATCGCCCCTCCCCTTCTCAAGAGCTTTGAGTTCAGGAAAATAGAACCGATTCGGCCTCTTATATTAGGAATGTCTATGCTGCTGGCATTCCCTCTCCATTGACAACTCGTTTATCTGGCGATCCCCCCACCCCAAAGCTTTGAGTTCAGTAAAATAGTTCCGATTCAGCCTCTTGTACTAGGAATGTGTATGCTGCTCACATCCTCCCCCTCTGTCGGCATCTTGTTTTTTCTTGTGATCGCCCCCCCTTGTCCAAGAGCTTCAAATTCAAAAAAATAGACCCAACCCTGCCTTTAACACTAGCAATGGGAATGTTGCTGGTGTCTCCCCCCCCCCGTCGACAACTTGCTTTCGCTTGCCATATTGTACTTTTCTGATATCACCGCCCCCCCCCCCCCCCCCCAGAGATGCTGGATCCGCCCTTGGCTAGGTATTTTTTCTAGTATCTATCGTAACAAACATTTTTACATTAATCAACCATAAAGCTGAAATTGCATTGTTTAATATTCAAAGTTTTTTCTAGAGTAAAAACTTAAATAAAATTAATTCTTGCTATTTAAATTAAGGTAAAATATGTCAGCACAATTTTTGATAATATACAATTCCATTCATTCAGTCATTCTTTGCTTTGGACAAGTTCAAATTTTTTAATTTGTTAAACTCTGAATTTATTTGTTCGGTGGTATGTGAAAAAATTAGAAAAGCTTTTAGTGTAATGTAATGTTTTTCTTTGCTGTTTGTTTACCGTACCTTAAAAACGGAACAAAAGGTTTTGTTATATATTTTTTTCGAAACATCCATTAAATACGGAGTATGATCCTACACGAAATTTCTCTGGGTATTTGGATTAAATTTATTTTATATATTTTGACAATTTCTCATTCTGTTTGATACAACAAGGGATCTAAAAAATGTTATTGATTGAAAGCTCCTTTTTTCTTGATAAATATATGTTTTGCAATAAATTCTGTCCGCAATAAAATTACTTATGTTAAAATTAATAAAAAAAAAGAATTAAAGTCAAGAAAGTACAAATATTTTGTTATATACTCTCTAGGATATAAAAAATATAAGAAATGGTCAAAATGTTGCGTTGCGTAACCCAATTGTCTGCCTCGCTGCGGCGAGTAATACGGCACTAACTAAATGTGCGATAACTCTGGTTATAATCAATATTTTTGAAAAAATCAAAAAGTTTCTACTTTCAGACGATCGGCCGTTTTCGGTCATGTTTGCTAGCATTTTTTACGCATTTCGCAGACCTTTTGCAGCAAAATGCCAACATGAGTTTATAGAATGATACTTCTACTTTCAAAATCTTCTAACAAAATTAAAATCGTACCATCCATGATGCATCGAGGCGCACTGAATGATGCACTAAAAATTTCAAACGACAATTGTGCAAAACTTATTTAACCGACAGTACCTGATTTTGATACACATAAAGTACATATAAGTTGCTAGATTGTCGCAAAAGGTCAATGCTATAACTTAAAAACTGACGGAGATATAAATTTTTAAATAAATACCGAAATTTCCGTTACTAATTATCCGACTAAGTCAATTCAGGACTCATTTTATTAGTATTTTTATTTTCTACAATTTATTTCTTTACACAATCGGGATTGCTTCATTATTTTTGATTTTATTAAAAAAGAACGAAGAAAAAAACGTTTTGGATCTAACTGTTTATAATAAATTAATGGATCATACTCGAGAGTGGAAAATATAACAAAATAACCCTACGGGTTGTTTTTAGTGGATGGCATAGTCGGGATCCTGATAGTATTTTTGTGACGGAAATCTATATTGATTGACTTAATTACTTTCATTAGTTCTTTTTCAATTGATAATAACGATAGCGACTTGTTTGAACGCATTTATTTTTGTAAAATGCAATGGAAACATTAAATTAAAAAATAATGAATTTTGCAAAAACTTGTTTAAACAAAGTATTTTGCCAAAATAAAGATAAATTTGGATTGAGTGATGCTTTTTGTGACAAGATTTGATCGTAGATTTCTGCTAATCATATATTTTGATAGCGTAAGGCCGTTCTGTCTATAATCATATTGGTGACCCACATTAATTTTGTAGCTGTTTTAAATACTTATAAATAATTATTACAAAGACATTGGCACTCTGGAAGTCTAGTCGTTCTTCTTCTCTCTTGTACTTTTTAGTACAATACAACTACGGATTATTAAAGGCTTACCAGTACTGTCATTCTTAAACTCAAGACTTAGAAAAAGCTGTTGTCTAACTGGCCAGGTGACGTCTCTTAATTTGAAGCTCTTACAACTGCGCGCCCGCAAGTTAATTCGCGTAAAGGTTTTTTAATTAAATTAAACAAAACAAGTTTCTCAAAACACTCAATCTATTAAAAAAAATAAATAAAAAAATGAATTATTTACAATAAGAAATTTAAACTAATAACAAATCACAATTACGAAGAAAATAACATAATTGTTCTTATTGACCGTTCTATTAATAAAAATGTAAAACGCAATTTAGAAGATAAAGCGTATAAATAGTTTTCTAAAACATTAAACAGAAAAAAGAATAAAACACGAAAAAACAGCGATTTATATTATTTAAATAAACATTATTAAAGTCGCTAAATTCTCGAGTAAAATAACACACGATATTCCCCTAACTTCCCAAATCAAAATGAAAACCAAAAAAAGAAAACCTTCATTCCCGCCGAATATTCACGTCACGTAAGTTTCTAAAACACTGTTCTTAAAATGGTACCGACCTTAACGAAATCCGGGCTGTAACTAAAGCTTAATATTTCTTAAAAGGCCAAACTTGTACCCCCTCGGCACCCCGCGGATCCTGTTAGCACCCATATCACTCCGTAGAACTCTGTAAGCATCAATTTGGTTCATGAAAGGTAAAGGCCGTTGGCTACTCTATACCGGATACTTAATTCCCGAATTGGCCTCTGAGCGTCTTAATATTATTTTTTATATAAAAACAGTTAATCAAACTATTTTAGGTTTTCCTATAAATAGAAGGGATCGATAATAACGTCCGTATAAAAAACTATTCACTATTTCAGTCGTATAGAAGTACTTAACTCTTTCCTTCTTGTGAATAGAAAAAAAAACAGACATTATACAAATTCCCTTTACTTTCAGTCAAACAATATATCATATTATAGTGAGTTAGATGATTATTCTTTTGTTCCCTAATAATGAGAAAATCATTCAATATTTTAATACATTTTAACGGTCTTTCGTATACCATATGTAAGACTTCCCTCGCCCTTATCTCTTCGGTTTCATTTACATAACCAGGCTAGGATTTCTTCCACAGATTTATAGACAAATCGTAAAGGAGTGTTCCATCTTTAGTTTATGTCATCATAAATTCTGAGTTTATATATTTTTAAAAACACATTTAAACGACTCAAAGATAATAAAGTTGAGATTATGCTTCAGTACGATAATTGATTTATTTTTCCTTTAAACTTTCTTGGGTGGTAATAAAAAAAATATACTATCCCGTTCTCACGGAAAAAAACCTATCCACAGAGTGATTAATTACTCGTTTTAATATAACATACTTCACGCTAAACAGTATAAAATAATTATTGTTTGTTCCATTACACTTTGATAGTCTTAAAACATCCCTGGTGTATCAGAATTGCCGCTTAAAAGATTACCGGTCACGAAAGATGAAGGTTTTTGGAACTTGAAAAATCTATGCAATCTGAAATTTTCAAAACTGAATATCATGGAGAAAAAGAAAGATATCTGAGCAAACTCATAGATATTTGGAACAGTCAGACTTATATTTTTAGATATATATAGTTTTTTAAGAAAAAAAAATATCACCATGATACATAACCTCAAATATACACCTACAAGAAATATAAAAGTAATTACTATTTTTATTCAGTAGACAAATTTTACGCCGTGCTGTGTTATTCACTAAATGATATTTTGATTTTTGAAATTATCCTTTACGAAATTGATTGACAAATTTACTCGATAATGTTACGAAAATAAATATTATTGCCGATCTCTGATTAGTTTTAATTTTTTTTTGCTAATTAAATAAGATACTAACATATTATGAATGAAGTTTATGGCTAGTATGTATTTATTTCGTGCTTTTTATACTAACTTGTAAGCTTTTCTAACAAGCAAGAATTTGTTTGTTTTAATTCTTTGGCAACTATTTATAAGTAGGGTATAAAGTGGCTCTTATAATTACTGATAAATTTTTGGAAACAATATGAAAACTCTACTTCACTGGCCTCTAAATAAAACATAAAAAAGGTTTCGTGTTTTCGGTCATATAAAATAGTATTCTTGCTACTAACGATCTATGGACGATTACGTTCATTCATAAGTCAATAAAAGGGTAATGACGACAAATTTGTAGGCGAAGAGTAGTCGCTGTTTCGCGAAACTAACTTTTATACTATGAAAAATATCTTTCAAAATTTTCTAGATATACTTAATTTTTGTTGCAAAACACAAAATAATGAAGGTATGTAAGTACGTATGTGAGGATGGGGATGAATATACTGCAATCTAATAGATCAATTGTATTCTCCTTCTGCTGCCTAACAGGTAGGAATACCTTATCAATTGAAGCAGGTCCTTTAGTCCCATTTCTTTTAGGAACTTTAGTGAATGTAGTAGAAGGTAGTAGTTCCTTTTCTTCTCTTTGGTGTGGTCCCAAGAACAGTATTCTAAAATTTTCTAAAACGCTGCACTCTGAAAGGGTGTGTACAGAGGTTTTGTCTTCTTCCTCGCAATATCTGCACTCTCTCTGCCAATCCAAGTTTCTCGAGGTGTCCCTTCAGATGGCAATGCCTCGTCAGGATTACTGTCAGAACTCTAAGTTAGTTTTTGCTTAGGCTTATGCATTCCTTTCATCTCTTTTAGTCGTAATTCTCGAGAAGTATCATTTCTCATTTCTTGCAGATCCGTTCAATAATTGGATCTCTTACTATCTTCCATTCTTTTTAGTTCTTCCAGCAATACACTGCTACTAATTACAAAGAACGGTTTGAGCCCCAGAAACTTTATCTCAATCCTTATTCTCGCGAACTTGTCTATTGTTTCATTTCCCTTTACCCCGGTGTGTCCCGGTACCCACAGGAGGGTGACCTTATCATTCTTGCTTAATTTGTAGGCATTCCCAGATTATCTTGGAGCTGATTATGTGAGCACTCGGCTCAGTGATGGCTGCTTTCCTATCCGACATGGTAATACTCTCTTGAATGAATTGAATGCATTTCCTGATGGCGTGTATTTCCGCTTGTAAGATGCTTGGTGACTTACCCAAGCTTTCATAGTATCTGGTACTGGGACCATACACTCCTATTTCAGTTCTCTCCTTTGTTTTGGAGCCATCCGTATGTCATTTAATGGAGTTTCTGTTAAGTTTATCAATGGCATTTCTGTCCCATTCATTTTTGCGACTTAATCTTGTGTTGAGATTTTTCACAAAGGTGAACTTCTTTTTCATTTCATTTTAGGGCATGCTCCAGATTGGTTAATTTCTGGATCAGATATTGATTTGGCTTTCGTTTTGTGACTTTATCTGTAATCATTCTATATATTGTTTTTTTCGCCATACTCAACACAAGTATATGTAGAGGCGTAAGGTTTAGGATTACTTCCATGGCGATCATTGGGCAGGGTTTCATTGTTCCAGTTATACGTGTTCGAGCCAGTCTTTGAACTGAGGTAAGCTTTCGTATTGACAGGAGCGCTGCTTTTATTCTAGATCACTGCCCCATATGTGATGATTAGTCTCACTATTGCAGTATACATTCACTGCAGGATGTTTGAATTTGCGCCAGGTTTTTCGCGTGGTTTCTACAAACCATCAAGGCTTTTGTAGCGTTGTTTATTACGTGTTTATTCCAGAGAAGTTTGTTATATGGAGTCAGGCACAGAAATTTAATATCTAACGTCCATTCAAAAACGTTCTCATCCATTTTGATGGTATTCAGGTTAAGGTTTCTTATCCTACTAAGCTAGTAGGGTTGACATTTAGTCCCATCATCTAGCATCATTTTTTAGTATGGTCAAGACCTCTTTTGGCTATGTTTCATAGGGAGGAGTTGATTTACAGTTAAGCTCTATATAAATAGACATGCTACTTTCCCACTGAGGGCATCCTCTGGTGGTACAGAGAGCGATAGTGTCCTGTCGAGCCATCCATTAATACGTCGTTCTGCCTACTCCCCTGCCATCAAGTACTCTTTTAACCGCCTCATGTGAAGTGTTGTCAAAAGCATCTAGTAGTTTGAGTGTTAGTATTTTTATATCTGATAGAAAATGTCTGAAAACGTTCACTTATCAATAATAATTACCATAAAATTATTTTAGAACGGAATGTTCTATATTCCACAACATGTTTTGTCTATATAGCAGTTTTTGAGCTATCAAATTATTCAAAATTAGTTTAATTCTTTCAGTTTTTTAAAACAATTTTATCAGTACGATACTTTTTGGTTCTTAAATCAAAGTACGTGCCTATGATTTAGTTTAAAAATTAAATGTCCATTTCGTTAATATACATATTCAAAATACCGAACTCCCGTTGTGGTTAGATAAATGAATTTCAAGTCAAATTTAGTGCTGAGTATTCCCTATTATAAAAATACTATCCTGAATCAATTCTTACACCGTTGTAGTCGAGATGTTGCATATGGCCAGGAAGCAATAAAGTTAATAAATTTTCCCATTATACTTGAAGAATATTTGCATATTTCTTTATAATAACTGAGAATTACTGAAAACTATAGCCATGATTGCATTTTCCCCGCTTTATTCTTCCGGAAAACCCCACCTTTCCATTTCTCTTGACATATATAAAACAGAGTGAAAAGCAAGGTTAGAGATCCATTATGTAATGCAGAAGCAATGTCGGTAATAAATACTCTGTGTCCAATAGGAAATGAAGATATATTAACCTTTCTGGTAATTAATTATACATGCAAAAGTAATCTATAAATGTAAAGTTTTTTTTTATTTGAATCTCGATACCTTAATAATTGAAACTGTGTCGAAAATGATATTTTTTACATTCTCGGTCTGTCATTAGTGATCGTTATAGTATTGGGAAATAATTTATGATCTAAACGTACAGGCTAGGACGAGCGAAATATAATTCTGTTGATATATCTGTTTTTTTAGATCTTACTTAACGTATAATATTTATAACCAAATAAAAACAAATAGGAATACGTGTTAACAATTAAATACTTTTACTAGAAAGAGAAAATAAACGGATTTTAATTAAACCTTTAATGGCATTATCACACTTAAAAGCTACATGCAATCGTAACGGCTATAAATAAAGTGTATTGCGTGCATACAACGCTTGTTCAAAGATAAAATACACTTAATATACTAAAGTGTTAAGCTAAATATGCTTTGTAAAAATAATCAGATATAAATAAGTTTTAAATAATTCCACATTATCTATTTTTATGAAATAAGTGGAGAAGATAATTAAGGAAGAAAACCAAAAATAAACCTTTTTCTTATATATTTTTGCAGACGCCGAGTGCCAAAAATAGTACTTTATCATATAGATACTCTAGAATTTCATTTAATACAAGTAACAACAAACAAAGATAATGATTATAGATTTTATTTCGGTTATTGATTTTGTGTCGCATCATATGATTTTAATTTTGAATTGTCTTTCTAAATAACTCACTTGAACTAAGTTATCGGTGCCAACTCAAAAGTATGTACAGATCGTGGAGGAGAGATACATTAGCTACAACAAGTTCCTAAATGGCCAGGAAACCCAGTGGGTTTCCATACCCGATGAAAAGACATGGCTCTACTAAAGTTTTTATATGGATTTCGACCCTCTGTCCGATGCATAATTTTTGACTTAAAAATGAGCGAAAGTGTGGACACTGAATGCTGCCACGATCAATCGTTTGGAGGCATTTGAAATGGTTGCATAGGCGAATGCTTCGAATACACTAGGTAGCTATGCAGACTGATATGGCGGTTTTAGATCAGGCAGATGCCACTCGCTGACAACTGTAAAATTCAGAAAACTGGGATATCTTAACCATGTTCAAGATCAAGGGTCGTAGAGGTATTGGAAGGAAGCAGATTTCGTTGCCGAGGAACATTCAAGAGTGGAAAGGAATACACAGTGTTGAAACTTGATCAACTTATCATTGTAATTGCCAACGTTAGGGGGAACACGGCACAGGAAGAAGAAGAAGTTGGCTAAATAATTTGTCACTAAATGAACTAATTCTAATCTTATTGACTAATTTAATAACGTAATAAAGTGACTTATGTAGGCGGTTATTCAAATTCTTTGCCACCGAATACCGAGAATCAGTGTAAAGCGAGAACATTTGAGACTGCTTTTTTGAGACGCGTTATAAAACCTTTATGAACCTTATTATTGTTGGATCACAATCAGTAGCCGCTAAGAAAATATTATGAACAGACATTTCTTTCTCTTTAAAAAAATTATTGATAATAATTAATACCGATTCTCCCATTGTTTCCAAATTTTTAGTAAATAAAAATTTCACGAGTGGGAAGGAGAGGGCGTTATCTCCCCCGTTGGGATCTTATGCGTTTTAGGTAAATGATAATACTGTCACAAACTTTTTTAGCAGTTCCCGAGTTATGAGTGGACATACATATTTTATAACTAATGAGATTAGTTAAATACGCTCAAAGAGAAGTATTTACAGTCACAAATGTAATGTAAATGGTTAGTGCAGTTTCAATAACATTATTCATTTATTTTTTATATATTTGAACGTAAATCAGAAAGAGATACATTACTAGGGGTGTTAACTCATTATATTGTCAAGTATTGTAATACAATATTGTTTTTAAATTGTAAATGTAGTCATGATAATATTACAGCGCTGTTTCATTTATACGTAATATTTTTATTGTATTACTAATATGTTGGGTATATGGAACAGCATTTTCAAATGGTGATAGACAAGCGAGAATTTGTGGAAAATGCCAATCGTTGATAAAATGCTTTGTTTACAGAAAATTGTTACATTAGAAAAGTATGTTCAATGACTTCAGTGGGAGCTAGGGTGAGTTTTGGCAGTGAGTCGAATATTTCGATAGGTTGTAGTTTGGGATGCGGAAATTGTGCAGGGGTTTCGGTGTTGTGCGTTTGTAGAAAATGTTGATATTATTGCTTTTTTCCCTTAATACAGTTGATATAACAAGACATTGTTTTCAGTGCTGAAGGGCTTTTTTATGATTGGAAGTAGTTTCGATAAAAGTTTTTTATTACTGACTTTTTTTTTTAAATCTGTATGTTTGTGCGTCAGAAATAAACCTAGTGGGCCAAACGTTTATTTCTAATTTGTATATTTAATATATTTTTACATTTAGATTGAACATTTAACTCCTAATACAATTTAATACACACACAAATACATTCGTGTTATGGTTACCAAAGCAAGACCGTAGCCAAGTATAAGCAGCTAATGAAAAGGAATTGAGACGGTGATATGTCCTTGTAATTCACAATTAATATGTGATATATAATGTGTAACTAGAATTGAAAATTTATATTTTTAGTTATATTTTGTGACTATCTTTTTTCCTCCATATTTAGTAATTTTTTTGGATGTCGTCATCACCTACCCTCTTCCCCTAACTATGGCTCTGTAGTGTCAAATTACATCCTGAAGTATCTTAGAATGTAAGGGGGTGATCTCATAAAATACGAAGAGCAAAGTAAGACACTGCAGGTCGCATAAAATTATCTGATGTCCTGACATAAATGTCTTTGAAGAATATCTTTTTCTAAAATGCATGGAGATATTAAAATATAGATTAAATCTAATTATTATTGTATATACATTATTTTAATTGTGTATAATTTGTTTGTTTTTACCACAAACTGCAGCTGGTAGGTTTTACACGTTTAAATATACTTTTCAAACTTCGCTCTCAAGAACACTAATTTAATAAGAGAATCAGCATTTTATCTAAAAATGTAATTAAAACTGCACAGTCTAGAAAGTTTTGTTAATGCAAAAATTTATGCGGGTTTAATACCGTTAACTTAAAACTTTTGTTTTAAAAGCATGTTTACTTTTACTGTAAAACCAAGTTTCAAAAACACAAAGTCTATTTATTTAATTCAAGAATTTTTTAAGGAATCAAAGGCTTTAATAACATTACTTAAGATATTTTTGTAACTCTTGTACTTAAAACTATATATATATATATATATATATATATATATATATATATATATATATATATATATATATATATATAATAAAATAGAATAAAATATTGGCGAAGCGGACGTGAAAATTTGTCAATCTACATGATTCTCGAATTAAAAAGTGCGGAGCACTCCAAAGTATGGAATAACTCCGGGTCCGACAGATGGCGACAGCGCTGTTTCGTCCTAATATGGGACTCGTCAGGCCACCGCAGTCGGTACAAACCATCATCTCGCCTTTGCATCGTATAAGCCATACTTATAATCAAAATACGGCAAATAAGACGACAAAGGCGACATCTCGATGGTCCACTTGATAATACAAGAACCATACAGATTAACACAGTTTGTAAGAGAACCGTCATATGGTGGCGCGACGGTGAATTAAAACAGAAATATGTAAAATCGAGTACACGAAACGCGCTGCCCAAAAGATAGGGGTCGCATTTTTCGGTACTGGCAAGCAAGCATACCGCTATTTAAGCAGCCAAAGCCACGTGCCGCACCAAACGATCCCACCATGAGAGCATCGTTTAGCGTGTTTCAAAGCCAAACAAATAAATAAATATGTAGATAAGTTTTTGTCCGTGTAATTTAAAATAAAATAGAATAAAATATTGGCGAAGCGGACGTGAAAATTTGTCAATCTACATGATTCTCGTATTAAAAAGTGCGGAGCACTCCAAAGTATGGAATAACTCCGGGTCCGACAGATGGCGACAGCGCTGTTTCGTCCTAATATGGGACTCGTCAGGCCACCGCAGTCGGTACAAACCATCATCTCGCCTTTGCATCGTATAAGCCATACTTATAATCAAAATACGGCAAATAAGACGACAAAGGCGACATCTCGATGCGGCACGTGGCTTTGGCTGCTTAAATAGCGGTATGCTTGCTTGCCAGTACCGAAAAATGCGACCCCTATCTTTTGGGCAGCGCGTTTCGTGTACTCGATTTTACATATTTCTGTTTTAATTTACCGTCGCGCACCATATGACGGTTCTCTTACAAACTGTGTTAATCTGTATGGTTCTTGTATTATCAAGTGGACCATCGAGATGTCGCCTTTGTCGTCTTATTTGCCGTATTTTGATTATAAGTATGGCTTATACGATGCAAAGGCGAGATGATGGTTTGTACCGACTGCGGTGGCCTGACGAGTCCCATATTAGGACGAAACAGCGCTGTCGCCATCTGTCGGACCCGGAGTTATTCCATACTTTGGAGTGCTCCGCACTTTTTAATACGAGAATCATGTAGATTGACAAATTTTCACGTCCGCTTCGCCAATATTTTATTCTATTTTATTTTAAATTACACGGACAAAAACTTATCTACATATATATATATATATATATATATATATATATATATATATATATATATATATATATATATATATATATATATATATTTGCAGCTGCAGCTGAATATTTTTTTATCGACTTCGAAGGTCATTTCAAAGATAAGACTCTTCTTTTTAAATAGACACACCTTTTTTATTGAATTGGGAGGTAAGAAAAATTGCGGTTAACTATATAAATGACTTATTAATTTTTATTTCAATTAGAGGTCATTTGAAGATAACATATGGTAAATATGAGACTGTATTCAAGTTAAGCACGCTTGAACACCACAATTATCCAGAAGAAGCTTGAGGATTATCGAGTTTCTGAACTACCTGTGGCTTTGACCTTGACCCTATATGTTTCAAGGTCATTTTAAAGTCCAGATCGTTGTTGTTGTTTGATGAATATAATCTCTGGGCTTCGTAGTACAAACAACAGAAATTGGCTTCAAAGGATGATTAAAACACTGGCAACCTTGACCTCCACATTTGGAAGTCTCAATTTGCCTCTCGTATGAGAATTTCTATTTTCAAATCTGTAGATTTTTGCCTTTCTACTTTTAGATATGTATTTATGTCTTAAGTTAAGTAATAAAAAGGCTTATATTTCTAAGTGTGCCGATCGAAGATGAATTGTGGCGGGTTATCAATAGTACTGCAACTTAACACTAAGGAACAAATAAACACTTATATGTTGAAAGTTTAAGGGGTCTTTTAGGTTACAATTTTTCAAAAAAGAATTTTTTTTATTCATTTTTTTTTTAATGGAAAGAAAAGAGATATCATTTTATAATTTTGCACGTATATGTATTGGTACAGTAGGTATACAAAATAATTTTTTTTGGATTTTTTTTATGGTTTTCTTACCCATAACAATTTTTTTAAAAAAACATCAAAAAATTACGGCTTACGTGATTCCAGGTGACTGGATCGTTTGAAAAAAAATGTATATATCAAATTAATCCTTGTTCAAGTGCAAATGGTCGGTACCGGAATGATTTTTTTTCATTAAAAAAAACAAAATGGCGGCCATTTGAAAAAAAAATCATTTTTGAGGGTGAAAAATCGGGTAAAAATCGGAAAATTTGTTACCGATCAAAATGATTCAGGTTCCGACCATGGGCACTTGAACAAGGATTAATTTGATATTTTTTGTTTTTTTCAGACGATTCAGTCACCTGGAATCACGTCCGCCGCCATTTTTTGCTGTTTTTTTTTTAAATTATTACGGGTAAAAAGCCCATAAAGAAATCAAAAAAAAATTTTTTTTGTATACTTTAAGTACGAATAAATATATGTGTAAAATTATAAAATGATATCTCTTTTCTTTTTATTAAAAAAAATTAATATTTTTTTTTAAATTGTAACCTAAAAGACCCCTTAAACTAGAGACTCAATATTAGAAGACTGTCCCTTACGGTTTGTTCGTTGCTTGCGTCAGGATGTCCGTCTCGAAACTCACAAGTTTTTTCGACAGGCAACAAAATGTCGCGATCGCTGCGAGATACCCGGCTAGCTACGCCAGTTAAGTTTCGCCAGGGATCAGGTGAGGTCTTTGCGTCTAAGTTTACTGATTATATCGCGTCGAACACATGCACATAAATAAATTATTAACATTTTATCATCTAACCTTAAATTTTAAATTAAATTGTGGTTTTTAAAATTGATAATCGGTGACTAATTTGTGGGTTACGATCCACTGGTTGAGAACCACTGATTTAATCTAATAACTACTACCAACAATTTTTCCATCCATTTATTTTTGTTTTAAAGATAAAAATGGATTACCGATAGCCAAGCATGGGGAATTATTGAGTTCCAATAACTTACTTCCAACGTAAACTTAATAATCACAAGTGTGTGAACCTCACACAACGTCATACTAAAACCGTCTTAAGCAAATTGAGAAAAACAAGAAGTTATCTTATACTACTGCGGAAAAATATTATTTTAAATTGATGGAGTATTATTGCAAAGAGATATTTTCTCCATTAGTCAAAAATGAAACTAGGTATAAATAATACTTGTAACTTCTTAATTTAAATTCCATATTTCAACAATAAAACAAAATACTTATTTAGGTACAAAATTAGCAAAAAGGAAGGTCACACTTCATCTTGAAGTTATTATCTTGGAATAAGCCTTTGTTATCTTTTAGTCTTTCAGCATTATAGAAAATAAAGGGTTTTATTTTAATTAATTTGGATTTTAATTGTATTCTTTTGTCCTAAAACAAATGATGATGGACGCGACAGAGTTGGCAACCTAAAAGAATATTGACAATTAACTGCATTATTGCCAGAAATCTGCCCTCAAGATAAATTATTGTTTTTAGGCTAAATATTTTTATATTTTAGAGAATTTTTATTATTTGTTTTTTATTCAGCGCATTTGCTCACAGTTTGTGGTTTAAACATAAAGCCCATCTTATTATCTCACCATTTCTTAAAATTTTTAAAATAAAAATTACATAATAGTTAATGACGAAATGATATACTTATAGCTATATATGTAAGTATATATAAATGGATAAATGTATACATAGGGGAAACGACTGATAAAGCCTTGTATTATAAGGAGAGGAGTGCTTTGTTCTAGTAAGGAATTAAAAGCAGTGATTCTGATTGCTGAAGCAATTTAAATTAAATTAAATAAAGAGTCTGATACAAGCTGAGGTATCTCCTGGAATTCCATGCAATCTGAACAGAAATCTCTTGCGAGATTTATACGAAATAGTAAATGATAAACAGTCAAAATTTCTGAAACCGGCCACTAAAAATTGACTAGTCGATATTCATGAATTTTTTTGCAGATTCCTGAAGCCTTGCACGTCAAAGTTAATGTCTTAAAACATTTTCTGAAAATTTAAATTTTTCAAAAAGTTATAAACAAATGAATTTCTAAGCAACTTTTTATTAAAATTGCGATATCTTGGTTAATATTTAATGCAAGTTGATGAAATTTTTATGGTATATTCATAAATAGTAACGAAATCGAATAAGAGATAATTTAAACCGAAAACTTGTAATTTGTTAATAAACAAATAATTTTGCAATAAACAAATAACAGTTTTACCAACTTCTCCTTGTGCTACAAAAATTTTCTTTTCACGTTTGTATTCCTTAAACTCTAGCCTCGATAACTATGAAGTGAAATTTTGGTGATCTCAACTTGGAAAAAAGTTATGAATTTTTAAATATTATTATGAAGATGCTTGAATGCGGCCGAGGCGAGCGCGCCGCGTTGCCTCATGCGAACGATACCTACAGTACAACCTATACTTTTCTTTCCTGGTTTTAATGTTAATGTTTATAATTTTATAAAATAAAAAGTACCTCATTCACACATGTTTACACTTCTCATTTATTATTTTACAGCTTTATCTACTTTCAATATAGTGCTTTTTGAACATGTTGAAAAAATCTTACATTCTATAGAATTAATATTAAATGGCTTAAAGCAATGAAATTGGCGTGTTCCCTTGTTGGTTTGAGCTGTAGAGAAACGTTTCTTTAGATATTCTTGGTGCTTTTTATATTAATCTAAAGTAAAAAAATCAAAATCAATTTTGTGAAAAAAGTTGCGTGCCCATTCGAAAAGTTATTGTGCTGTAACAATCGTTTTATCTTGTAAGCTAGCACGATATGCATTCCTCTATACGCAACCACCAATGCCATCACATGCACCTTTTTCGTGCGAGGTCACAAAAAGTGCCATTCTGCGTTGATATGGAAGTCCTTCTCGTGGTATAATAAATTCAAATATTAAATTTATTTTTATACTGAGATCCTGCTCCATCAGAAAAGTATATAACTTTTTTTACGTTTGCACGCCAAATTTTTTTTTCACAAACTCAATCATTTTAGAGTTATATAAATGGACTCCAGTTACATCGTGATTCTCGTATTCCATCATCATAAATTATTGTGAATAAGGTATTTTTTTATTTTATAAAGTTTTTAAAATTTATAAATAATAACAATAAAACCAGGGGAGAAAATCATACGTTGTACTGTAGGTATCGCTCGCGTGACGCGGCCCGGCGCGGCCGCATTCAAGCATCTTCATGATAATATTTAAAAATTCATAACTTTTTTCCAAGTTGAGATCACCAAAATTTCACTTCACAGTTATCGAGGCTAGAGTTTACGGAATGCAAATGTGAAAAGAAAATTTTTGTAGCACAAGGAGAAGTTGGTAAAACTGTTATTTGTTTATTGCAAAATTATTTGTTTATTAACAAATTACAAGTTTTCGGTTTAAATTATCTCTTATTCGATTCCGTTACTATTTATGAATATACCATAAAAATTTCATCAACTTGTATTAAATATTATCCAAGATATCGCAATTTTAATAAAAAGTTGCTTAGAAATTCATTTGTTTATAACTTTTTGAAAAACTTAAATTTTCAGATAATGTTTTAAGACATTAACTTTGACGTGCAAGGCTTCAGGAATCTGCAAAAAAATTCATGAATATCGACTAGTCGATTTTTAGTGGCCGGTTTCAGAAATTTTGACTCAAAATGAAATACATACATGCATTTGAAACATAAATTTAAATATATATATATATATATATATATATATATATATATATATATATATATAGCAACTAACCGGAAAGGCTTTTTAAGGACAGACATACTTTATGCTAGTTCGGAATCCAAAACACTACTTTAGATTTCAAGTACTTAACAGAAATCGCGGAGTTGTTGGTGGAGTCTCGCCAAACCTCCTGATGATGTTAGAGACCATAGCCACCTCACCTTTCCTTCAACGATATTAAAAGGGATTGGGTGAAGCTCGTATTTTCACGAAGATTAGTTAATTTTATTTTATTTTAGAACGCCTTTAGGGAATAAGTTGAGCTAGGCGTTTGAAAGGGGTTATCGATATAACACTTATCCATTGATCCAAATTATCTTTTATTTCACTTTATTTTATAGTGCTATGTTTTACGCCTCACAATCACGGTTTAATTTATCCTAAGTTTATCGACTCTATAATTCGAAATTCAGACTATTAATCGCTATGTCAGGTCCGGGACTTGATCACGTTCGATAAGTTTGAAGCCTTACTGAGACTTCTTTTTTAAAAAAATTAGGATGCTTTTTTACGGGATTAATTAAACCCTTCAATAGCGGCAACAAATATTTTTTTAATCTTTTAAGGACTGTAGATGTTATGTTTCCGAAACAATCTACTTTGAAAACCACGATTTATCTCAATCCAAGAACGATTTCGTGGCCCCAAGAGCTATGGTTCGATTAGAAAAGAACAAGTTACCCTAACCAGAACAACATCTAATGTTTTGAATTTGCAGGTTGAGGTTTTTCTTTTAGAGGGAAAATGGCGCCACGCCCCGAAACAGGCGATATTTTTTCGTTTAATTACGCCGTATAAGGCAATATTAAACCTGTAATTTAATATTTTATGGTAAAACAAGTAGGCATTTACGACAACTTTTTATTATGAAGAGGTGTACTTGCCTAACCCGTATTAACGAAACTCAGCGAGTTCGAAACCGATCTACAGGTAGCGATATACTGCCAATAGAAGAAGTTGCTCCCTTTTTATGATAGTCTTGCAATCTGAAGTCGTGCTTTTGATTCCTAACGAAAACAAAGCAAGCTTGTCCTTTACATACTGGTCAACTGCGACGTATTATCGTAGATAGGTACCATTGTTAAACAGATCGACGTTGTGTCGGCATAGTTATGAAAAAATCAATTCAAAATATTTATGGTTTACTGAGACTACGGTTATAAATCAAAGTTTGTTGGGGAGTTCTATCATCGAGATTTATTATTTATCTTTGAATCAGTAACAAATAGCGAGATGGATAGTAAATTAGGAAGTACAACTATTACAATGATGAGGATTTAAACAATGAGTTTACCTACTCTTGGATAAACATACATGTGTATTAATGAAATAATAGGCCTCTTCGTAAAGGAATTACAAACCAACTAAATGGTTCTGCGAACAAAGCTATTAGAGCATGATATTACAAATGTTAAAACATATTTTGGAATGAAATCTCCTTTGTATTAGTTGAATTTTTCGTTACATGCACTTTTTAAACACACTAAGTAAATTTATTATTTATTACTTGCATACGGAAACTCTCCTTTTTGTTTACTGGCAACTTTAGTGTAATAAATAATTATTTTTGAAATAATAAAAAGCCGAATTAATGGCAAACAATAACGATTTACAACTTCTGTGATTAGTGATGAAAAGTGCAACCTACAGAGCTGGATATCATGAAAGTTTTAACTTTTAGAAAGAAGTTAGTAATTTGATATACGTGTGATGAATTGGGTATTGAACTTCCAAGCATATACTATGCGAACAACTTGACGTGACTTCAGCTCGCTTAATCATGGAATAATAATTTGTTTACAACTATTCAATTGATATGTAGCTAGTGCCTTTTTATAACATTAAACAAGGTTTGTTGGACTTCGCTTAATAATGTGTAACATTACTTTATTGCAAAATATAATAATTGACGGAAAAATACTATTGCCTTAAATTCTTATTAAAATATTGGACTATGATAAATCCAAATTGTCTCTAAAAATTATAAAACAAAATAATTTTCAGGAAAAATACCAACATAAACTTCTCCGGCAATAATTTTAACTTGATATAACTCGACAAGATAAAAATAAATTAACAAATACGAATCTTCAGATTTGTAAATGTCTATATATTTTCGAACCCTGCTCTAGGCACATATGTATCTATCCACGTCAGTAAATTCAATAAATTGTGTCTGGAGGGTTCAAGACTACTTCAGGAGGTGAATGGAATATAAGCCAAGGATGTGTCTGGAAATTTTATTAGATAATCAACGGAAGCTGAACCGCTGACAATTGTGAAATGTGGTTGAAATTCCTAATACAATAAAACTTTACGACGTTCTACTATTTAAAATATTGTGTTATTTATCTTTAAACATATCTTATCTGTATTTTTATATTCTTTCATATGATAATACTGTTACAAACTTTATAGCGTTGTACATGTCCTAGTATTAGTTTGTGTTCATAGTTTGTAGGGTTTTAGGTATATTTTCTAATGTAACGAACCTTGTAGCGTTTTATATTTCATAGTAGTAATTTATATTCGTAGTTTGTAGGGTTTTAGGTATATTTTCTACTGTAACAAACTTTGTAGCATTTTATATTTCATAGTATTAGTTTGAGTTTGCAGTTCGTAGGGTTTTAGGTATATTTTCTACAAGTTTATAATCTATTTCAGTAATTTTACCTTTGTTAATTTCCTCAGGAGACGACTATGAAAGAAGGTCTGGAACTTTTTAGAGAATTCGATTTCTTTATTTTTAACATGGAACGTCTATGATGGAAGGTCTAGAAATCGCCGGATTATTCCTTTTTCTTATTTTGATTACACCATGTAGTACAGGCGCGGATCCAAGGGGGGGGCGGTGGGGGCGATCGCCCCCCCCAAGAGCTTGGAGTTCAGGAAAGTAGACCCGATTTTGCCTCTTATACTATAGTTTATTCAAGAACTAGGGAGAGTTATTCATTTTTTACCTTTTTTTTTCTTCGCAAATTACCTGTGTTCTTTAGTCCGGTATCTTTGGCAAAATCTGTTAGACACATATTTTTCATAGGAATGGGTTAGAAATTTTATAATCAAAAATACTGGTCTATAATAATGGACTATTTGGGTTGGATATCAATAGATATTTGGATGTGTGAAGTGTTAAAAAGGATTTTAATCCTTGTCACAGGCATCGGAAGGCGTCAAAAGGAGGTCTATTTTATCACTAAATATTTATGGCATAGAGTATTATTTCAGTAATAAACTTAAAATAAAAAGTTTTTATAATATTATTTTTTTAATAATTCACATATATTAGAAAATATAGATAATTTTGACATATTTAACACAAATCACAACTGTAGTTTTATTATTTTTAATTTTGGCATAGAAACCGTTTTAGGCACATTCAGACCAAAACGTAGCCTCTTTCTCTCAAAAAATTCTAAGTTATAATTTAAATACTTACAAAATACCCATTATCAAAAATACAAGAAGTTAAACATATATATATATAAAAAAAAATAAATTCGTCAATATAATATTAAATTTTTTTTGGGGTTATCGGTCATTTTATTATTAATTAAAAACATTTTTGGGATATTTGGCATTCCAGTTTATTTATTTCTTAAACCATCTGCAGAATTACAATTTGAACACTAAAAAGGGATTCAAATGTCATTAATTTTTATATGTTACAGAAAATTTAAATAATAAAGTGTGTTAACGCTGGTAAACATTACGTATCTTATTCGTCATTAAAATCAGTGAAGCTATCTTTGCTCAAATTAATTAATTGATTCCTCTCTCACCTATCATGAGATCGAGTTTCCACATTTTCTTTTATTCTTTTATTATAAAGATTTTTCCCAATTATCTGCAGTAACTTTATTCAAAAAAATCTTTCAAAAGTCCAGTTAAATTATTAATTTTGTAAGTTGTGTTATTTCCAGCAACTCTACCTTTTATTTGAGAGAGATATTTCCTTCACCAACGGACATTTTCCGGACGATCTATAAGAACAGATTTCCTATCTGGTTTTTTCCTACAAAAATTAAGTTCTCTGAGCAATTTCCAGAGCTCAGTTCTTTTAATTTCAGGCAAATCTCGATCTTCATTGATTTTAGTTAGAATTTTGTCGATGGTTGAGATCTGCTCCTCATAATAAAATGTAGGTACAACTCCTTTTATTACAGTTTACATTTCTTCTTCCAACGAGGTTTTTCTGCCTGTGATCGAATATAGCTTGGAATTACTAACAATTCCAGTCGTTTTTTTCTCCGTCAGCGTTCGGTACATGATAGATTTTCGAACTCCTGTTATATTGGAATACATCTCAACAGAGCTTTTAACATTATTATCTAGATATTAATATCTTAAGGCATCATAAACATTCATCGTAATAAGTTTTTCGTTGAGGAAAAAATGCCCTCCATCTTTTGGGTATCTCACTAATCTCAAATAATATATAAAAACAAGCACAAACAAAATAAATTACTAAGGACACACTGTAAGGTGTACTTTGCTCACTGACAGAAATTAAATTGAATTATTAGAAATTTTATTGTTGCAGTAAATTTATAAAAGCTTTTAATATTTAAATATAATTAGATTTACAGCAGTTCTCAGTTACCGGGGGCACTGAAGCAGGCACGTTGGAGGTTTCAGTAACAGTTTTATTACTCTCTCTAGTTCTTGAATAGAGTATAGGAATGTGTATGCTTGCGATCGCCTCTCCCCTTCCCAAGGGCCTTGAGTTCAGGAACATAGAACCGAGTCTGCCTTTTATATTAGGAATGTGTATGCTGCTGGAAACCTCCCCCCCCCCCCCGTTGACAACTTTTCTTTTTTTACGATAGCACCCCCCCCCCCCAGTAGCTTTGAACTCGGGAAAATAGACCCGATTCTGCCTCTTATACGAGGAATGTGTATGTTGATCGCATCTTCCCACCCCTGTCGGAAACTTGTTTTTTCTTGTGATCGCCCCCCCTCTCCAGGAGTTTCAAATTCAAAAAAATAGCCCCGTCCCTGCCTTTTACACTAGAAATGGGAATGTGGCTGGTGTCTCCCCCCCCCCCCCCCCGGGGACAACTTGCTTTCGCTTGCCATACTGTACTTTTGTGATATCACCGCCCCCCCCAAGGAGAGAGGCTGGATCCGCCCCTGATGTAGTATGGAAATCCTTCTAGAGAATTAGGGAATCTTCCGGTATCGACCAAAAGGGTATATAAAGGGTCCAGACCGACTTTCTCGGTCAGTGTAGTTTGAGAGCTTGTCGACGCAACTTAAATTAATTTGACAAGTGTCAAAAGTAAGGTTGACAATAAAAGTTATTTACATATACAGTGTGTATAATTTGTTTGAAGACCGGCCGTCCGGAACATAGATTGTATATAAACTTCTCAAATATATTTATAAAAATTAAACAGAATAAAATTAAAGATGAAGTAGCAAAATATTAACGCCGAAGGTTATTAATTTTTCGTTTTTATTCCCCATTTTTATATTCAATAAATCCTGCTCAATCGCCAGTGTATAAAACTGTTGAAGTTTTACGATAAATTTCGTATCGGTATCGATAATATTTACAAACTCAAATTGCGGCTTTAATGTAAAAAGAAACGATAAATTAGTATTTTTAATACTTATTACTAATTTTAAAGGATTTACCGGTTTCTATAATTCTATTTATGATGCAAACAAATTATAATAAAAAAAATTAAAATAAGAAGGCAAAAATATCCATATTTTTTCAATTTTTCTACGAATTCTTTATTCTTCTGAGCATAGCCTGAGTAAGAAGTATTATAAGTATATTTCGTAGCGAAACTTGACCAAATGAAAATAATTCAAGATGACAGGTTCAATTTGGCTACTTGAAGGTGGCAAAAATATTCATATTTTTTAAAATTTTTTAAAATATTTTTAATGTATCTTGTTACGACGTTGTCTCTCACTGAGTTCGCGGAATAAAACACAACACCTTTCGCTAATACTTCCAATACTTCCATTAACTACTTTTTAACACAGCTAAAACACAACTATATTATTGCTAGTTGTTAATATCTTATTATTTTATGTGCTTTCTTAATTTCATTCCACAGTCCCTTCTCGTGTGTCTCGTTCACATCTGGAGCACTAGATCTGGTTTCTTCTATTACGTGAAGTATTACTTATTGCGTTCAATTTCTTAATGATAACATTGCCTCCATGGTTTAGTTCGAAAAGTTTTTATTTTTTTCTATGGAAACAGTTCTTATTTTTGGCCTTGACACGTTATTAGCTGCCTCTATTTCCAAAGTCGCGTCCAACGCTTCGATACAATAGGTAAACTTGCTTGCAATATAAGCTGTATTTCCTGATCTCTGATCCCATCAATAAAATACTGGATTATAAGCTCTTCTCGTAAATCTTCCGTAGCTCCTGGGAAGCCAAACGAACAAGGCGTCGGACGTCAATTTCATATTCTGGTAAACTTTCTCCATTTCTCGGGTGTCTTGACTTGAGCTGTAACTGATATAACTAGGGGGCCGAAATCTTCTTAAAAGTGCAGCACTAAGGATTTCATAGTATTTTTGTTGGGTTAAGGGAATGATCTACGAAGTGCAATTACTAAAGTCGTAGTCATCCCTTCGTAATTCCAGTTATTTGTACTAGTTTTCAATTTTAACACGACGTTCTTGTTCTTCCTTTTTTTTGCTTGTTGCCAACGCTCTTCTTCTTCTTGATTTTCTTTTTGGCAGCGTTCTTCTTCTTTTTTGACGACGTTTTTCTTATTCTTGCTTGTCTTTAATAGAATGTTGTTCTTCTTCTTGCTTGTCTTTAAGGCGACGTTGTTCTTTTTCTTCTTTGTCTTTAAGGGGACGTTGTTCGTCTTCTTCTTTGTCTTTAAGGCGACGTTGTTCTAAGCGTTTCATAAAATCAGCCAATGTTTGCTCCATTTCGGCTGTCGGCTGTCTAGTATTTACCATAAGAACTCTAGAATATTCTCGAGAGCTCATTTCTAAACTTCTTTCTTGATAACAAATCCGACGGTGAAGTACGTTCTTCGCTATCTTTTCTAATTTTCAAACAGAATGTTGTAGAACTTTTTCGAAAATTCGGTTCTAGGCTTCTTTTCTAATGACAAGTCCGATGATGAAGTACGTTTTTCCGTACCTCCTTTAGTTTTCAAATAGAATGTTTTAGATTTTCGTCGAGAATTCGATTCTCAGCTTATTTATTAATGACAAATCCTATGGTGAAGTCTGTTTTTCGATATTTTGAGTTTAAAAACAGAGCATTCTAGAAATTTATAGAAAGTTAATCTTATTTCCCCACTTAATAACAAACCCAACAGTGAAATCCATTTTTCTCTATTTCTTATAATTTCCAATACAATTTTCCGGAAACCCGATGATAATCCTCACTTCTCACACCAATTGTTACGGGTTCCTCTCTTTAAAATCGCTCACTGAGTTCGCAGAATAAAACATTATACCTTTCACTAATACTTCCAGTACTTATATTAACTGTTTCTTAACCCAGCTAAAACACAACTATGTTATTACTGCTTCTTAATTTCTTCACTATTTCAATACAACTATCTAGATTTCTTGATTCCTTACTGATATTTTGATTTTTGAAAAATTTCTCACTACTCCAGTGATTCACAGATGTCGTCCGGCTGGCGATATTATTCAGTCTGACATCGAGATCGGTAGATGACAGGTGCAATATCCTGCCGACATACCTTAAAATTTATATTTCATATATCAGTTATTTCCTACTAATGTTGCTCTCGGTTCGATATAGCTCCACTGACGTGATCATGAGGTGATCGAAACGCGTATGGAGAGAGGACCAGAGCGATATTTGCACTGTTTGCATATATAGTTTTCCTATTCTCTGCGTGACAGGAGAATTACATATATAACAACTAAATTTATTGTTGTTTAAATCTATAGGGTATGATCGAAGGTTCCTACCTTGTATTGGCAACATTGTCCCAAAATTACATGATTCTAACTTAATAATTTAAGATGTGCGTTGATATGGTCCATTTATGTAATGAATTTGCTTTATTTTCATATGAAACAAAGCATTTAGTTGAAAGCTTGATATAACAATATGTCAGCATTAATAAAAAAAATCCACTTTTGACATCATGTTTTACCTAATATTAAAAATGTTTTAATTTGTAGGTTTGTATTAATGTACAATCTTAATACTTATTTAAATGGTAGCTTTTCAAAGAGCAGCCGATGCGCGCAAATAATTTAAAGGTTTTGCTTTATGCTGAACAATTTTCTCGAGCAACAATTTCCTTGCAAATAAAATCTAGAGATAATGTAGTCCAGTAGTCAAAAAGATTAAAATTTTTTAAAGAAATTAACAATCCGAAATGTGAATTGACTTTTCCACTAAGCCAAATTTGTTAAGAAGCATAACAAATACCTCATTCTGGCACACCCTATGTGTTGCAAAGTACGACTAAAATGCTTAGATATCTGATATTTGCACTCCGTTAAATAGATTTCACATATAATTCACTAAGTTTATACGAGCTGCGGGCATTGACTGTCGGATTCTCCGTGAAGCAGATTAAACTATCTCGTAAATGTGCAATAAAATATATATATTTGACGCCTGTTTGAGTTTCAAGTATCCGTGTTCCGGATATAACATTAAATGAAGTCTAGATATAAAATTATTTTATTAAGCGAATAAGATACGTTCCTTTCAAGTTAGAAAATTAAATTTAATAACGTTTGTAAATGTAAATATATGCTTTTCGAATATTTATTAAAAGTTGTATATCACATTTAAAATAAATAAATTTATTTGTTACTTATGTTATAGCATAGATTAATCAGGTGCAACAAAGGCATTCTCACAACAATCAAACTTTTTAGCGCATTGCATGAATAGAGGGTGTTTTCATCAATTTTGGGCCGGACTCGAGTTGAGTCAAATTATTGGTTTGAATTAGAGTTGGGTGATAGCAATATTTTGATAACTAGTGATACAGATATAGTGATATATGAATCGCCGTTATTTTTTACAATGCATCAATTTTTACTCCCAATGCGATGCTACATGGTGAATGGCGCGTAATTGTTTCTTTTGGATACTGATATATGCATTCGATATCGATGTGAATATTAAATACGCATATATATTTGAAGGACAAATTGGTTGTACTTAATTAAATATATAAAACTAGAAACTTTTATTTAAAACAACGTAAAAATTATTCTCTTCCATATACTCATCTAATACATTTCCTGTTTATCCGATGAGTTGAGGTTTTATCTTTTATTACTGCTTATATTAGTATAGTATAGATATAGTTTTCCTAAACATGGATGAAGATATTCGAAGCGGCGACAAATCTTGCCTTTCTCTTGGGGAGGGAGGGGCAGCGATATAAAAATACAGCATGGCAAGTGAAAGTATGTTATCGGCGGGGATGGAGACGCCAGGAGTTCTGAATTTGAAGCTTTTGGAGGGGCAATCGCAAGTAAAAGCGAGTTGTCGACGGGGGAGGAGATACCAATAACATTCACATTCCTAGGTAAGAGGCAGGGTCGGGTCTATTTTTCTAAATTCAAAGCTCATGGGGAGGGAGGGGCGATTGCAAGAAAACGCGAGTTGCCGACGAAGGAGGAGATACCAACAGCACTCATATTCCCAGTGTAAGAGGCATTACATTATTTTCCTGAAATCTCCTAAATCCGCCACTGATCCGAAGTGATGGAAAGTTAAATAACCAATAACGGCAATAATAACCTAAGTCCAACTAATACTTATTTTATTATATGAAGATACGGTCGAGTGATCGGTATCAGGCAGACCGAGTACGAGCTATTGATACCGATTTGATCTTTGCAGATGTTTGCCAATAACGATGATCGACATATTGGTCATCTCTGGATTGGACGTAACCTTATTGTTTATATTACACTATATCATATCGTTTTATATTTGTACTGAATGTCATATTTATGCTTTGTGCGTGAAATTATTATATTATTGTTATCTTCCTTTAAAATGGTACGTGGAAATTTCTACGCTTGCCGTTACTATAGATCGAAAACGGGAGAAAATATGGCTCTTTTTAAGTTTATTCAAAATCACTTAATGTAAGCATTTGAACATCTATGGTCAGAAATAGTAAGGATATTAAGAATAAAAGTGATGTAAGCGGTTCAAATTAAAAAAATCAAACTTTGTTATTTATTTTATTTATTATATCTTTTTCTTAATTTTAACACTTTTTCCTAGTTTAATTTAGAGAGTAACGAGGTTAACAAGGTAATTAAAATTAGACTCTTCAACTTTAAAGACAGCACCAATGCTATCGCATCTAATTAATTTATGGTAAAAATGGAAATTTCAAGATATTGCAATTTTGGAAATAATTAGAAGGAATATGATGTTTTAGCTATATAAGCCTATTTAATAATTATAATACTTTGATAAGGTAGTGTGGTGTAAAATAAATAAGATAAAATAACCTGATTAATATTTATCAATTTTCAACTATTCTCGAATTCAGATAAGGGGAAATAATAAAAGTCATAAATCAATAAGATGTATAGTTTTGCAACAAAATAATTTTTAGTTCAGCTTGATCCACCCCTATTTTGAAAAAGAACAACTGCTCATGCAAAATGATAAATTATCGGATGTATAAAAATTCCCCCCCTAATTCGCTAACATGGTCTAACTTTAAAACCGGTCTAGATTGACACAAGAGAATTTAAATTGACAAGGGTAAAAATACGTCAAGCAAGTTTTGAACCTTTAAAATACAATTAAAACAATATCATAAGAAAAAACTGGTCATCTAGAAAATCTAATCTCGAAGGCAACTAGATCGGGTCTAAATCTTAAATCTTCTTAGTGAATCTGGCTATTCATCTTTAAAATACGTCTGGTTTAAAACAAAAATTTATTTTTTATCATTTTTAAATTTGAAACATTCTGAATTATTCTTTCTTAAATAGTGAACCAAATATCGCACAAGTTGGTAGTTATGCTTTATTTATATTATGAATTTAATTCCAGGTTTTTATAAAAGGTTATTATTATTATTCTTTCATAACACTAGTTTACAAGATTTTTGTTCAAAAAAATAAGGTATTTTTATTTTAATTATTTTAGATCTCCTCAACTTAAAAAATTATTTAAAAAAATTAGCAGAAAAATATAATTACAAAGGAACTACTTAAAGGAAGGTCAAGAAATTAAAAATGAAGAGTTTTCACTCTTTTTCAGTAAATTCTTCTATGTATATCCCTTATAACAGATCAACAGCCAGCAAGTTTCCTAGCATGTTCTGGTTACAAATACCTTTATAATTTTGCATACATATTTTTAGATCTTGATGAAACCTCTCGCCATGTTCATCTCTCATACTTTCAAGGTTAACCGGAAAAATATCTAAATAAACTATGCGGGACATATTCAAACTCATCCGTTTGTAATTCTGCAATAAGATTGCCTAAAAATCCTCGAACAAACCTTTGAGAGAATTTCAGGCATCCCTTTCCACGTCCGTCAAATGACAGTTAAATGCTTTATCATCAAAAATTTTTGTGATTTGAGAACAAACAAATACTCCTTTTTTTAGTTTACTATCAGAAAGATTCGTAAACCCACGATAAAGCTTTGATAAAGTTTTTTTATGCCTAACTTAATGTGAAGCAACGGTAATATAATTCTTTTTTAAATCAACCAAACATGTTGCTCACTGTTATTACTCTGGTGCAGCAGTAAAATACTGTTCGTCACTCTTGTCGATTGGTTTGAGAACTGATGAAACTTAGGCAGATTTTATTTTATCTCCGTTTTGCGAGGTGAAACCCAAAGTTTCAGTCAAGCAAAAGTAACGGTCAATTTCTTGATTAATTGGATTTCTCCAGATCAATGGTTTTCCAGAGTTTAAAGATCTACTGTTATCTTCATACCAGTAGCTGAGCTTCAGTCTGCAGCTCATGCAAACCATATGACAAATCCTGGACTTACATTGATAACTCCAGAAATCCAAAATAATATAAATAGGTACTGAGTTTGTTATAGAATATCCTTCTTTTAATTGAATAATATTGCTACAAACTAAGGAAAAAACCCTAAGATTAATTTTTTATTTTTTATTGTATTTACTTCACTTTGTTATCTACAGAATCGAACAACGAAATCACTACAACTACCACAGATAGATGAAAAATAAAGACGGTTTTATCTAAGAATTATGACCTAGCGCACTTATTAACTACCCTACGTCACTTATATAAAAAAATATATTTTTGTCACTGAACAAAAATAAGTATTTTTTTGTAAACCATTGGAATCATCCAAATCTTAGAGTTATAAATTAGTCATCAAAAGATCTCGCATATCTTCCAAAAAATAAATTTTTCAGAAAAAAATTCCTGACACCAAAAATAAACAGAATTCCACTTCCTCGGATTTAAGTATATCTAAAACTGTGTTCCAATAAAAATAACCGAATTAAATAAAGACAAAGGAAAAGTCAATTTATTTCTTGTTACATTAGTTTAATAATATATTACTATAACCCATTATACATAATTTATTAAAATACGATTTACCTATTATTACAAATTTTTAGATAATTTTGGGAAAATAAATAATATAAAATATCCTTAACAGAAAATACATGATTTTGATAATAAGAAATTACTTGAATAAATAAAGGACGTAGATTTGTTATTCTTAGTTTAATTCTAAATAATTTATTTTAATAAATCTTCATACGAGATTAAAAGAAAGAATGTAAATAAATCTTGAAAAAAAATTGAGTAGCTTTCTGTACATGGAAAATGAGTTACAATGTATCCCTCTTTTTAATTATCAGGAAGACTTAGTCCTCATTGAATACTTTCAATGAAAATTTCAGTTTGGTTATTTTAATTAATTAGCCAGTTACAAAAAAATAATGAAAATTTTGATCTTCCATGTTTTCCGATCAAAATTCCTTCTTTTATTATGAAATTTAGCAGAAAATTGCTTACGATTAACCCAAATACAAACGTAAAGTGGAAATATAAAAAAAATAATAAAGTCAACACTGCTACGGAACACCAACGTAATCCGATATAATAATCTACTACCAGCTTCATATAGTATTTCGTTGTTAATTTCAGAAGTGGATAAAGAAAAGATGTATTAAAAACTGTTTTCCATCATAACTATGCATCAGACATTATCAAGAAACTTTCTTCGAGTAATAATTTAATGCAAAAAAGAATTGATGAAATGACTAAAGATTTGAAATATCATTATGCGATTTCTTAAAGACATGCAAATTCTCCATTCAATTCGATGAGTCAACTCTATCAACTAACAAAGCACTACCCTTACACATACGTGTAAAATAGAAAATAGAAAAAGTTTGTCAAGAATTATTATTCGCTAAAAATTTGAAAATCGATACAAAGGAAGAATCATCATTTAATACTATGAATCATTTTTTCAATCAATATCCTGCCGATATGTCTCGGAATTTATATTTTAGGTATCTTCACTGAATGTTTTATATAGTTTTTATACAACGTTAAATCCATACCTACTTTAACAGAATTTTGCTTTAAATAAGCTCACAACACGTTTATATAGATTTTCGCTTACCAATTAAAGCAAGATCTTCAACATATTTATAGGCCACACAATTTCAAACTACAACTTGCCCCTCATAGTCTTTACTAGTAGCTTTAAATTTTTTGCTTGAATTTCCGTTGCTTCCTTCATACAAATTGTCCTCGGTCAGACCTAAAAAGCTTGATCTAACTCTTGTCAGAAAATAAGCTCACAACACGTTTATATAGATCTCCGCTTACCAATTAAAGCAAGATCTTCAACATATTTATAGGCCACACAATTTCAAACTACAACTTGCCCCTTATAGTCTTTACTAGTAGCTTTAAATTTTTTGCTTGAATTTCTGTTGCTTCCTTCATACAAATTGTTCTCGGTCAGACCTAAAAAGCTTGATCTAACTCTTGTCAGAAAATATTGCGTTTTTCTACCACTCTACTGATTTGTGATGTAGATTGTGGCGAAGTTTAAAAAAATATCTAAATGATTCCGTGCTATTCTGCCATAAATTTTTACAGAATACAGAATATTTCTAATAGCTTGTGGATGAACATTTTTTTCTGATATTGTTGCAACACGCGTGAGTATTGAGAAAGGATTTTTAGAGTTTTTGATGACACTTCGCTTATATCTTTATTTCTATTCTGTTGTTCTCTTGATACGTACGGGTCTATAGAAAATGCCTTTTTAACAGTATTTCTAATAACGTGATAACTTTTACGTAGACCAGTTATTATTTTAGGTATCTACAGCAGTAAATCAATTCCCTTCTGGGACATATTCGCAATGTCGAACCTGGACGGATAGTAATCAGTGGTAAATATAATTCCGATAAGTAGAGTAATTTGAAAGAACGTTTTGTTGACTATGATGACTAAACAAAAATAAAGTGTATTACATTTCGAAGCCATATTTTTTTATTTGTGCTGATAGTGCTCTTAAACTTAGATTAATAAGGAAACTTTTTCTTCTTCTTATTTAGAAAGCAATAAATTTATATTGATTTTTTTATACACTTTAATATTTAAAATATTGTTATGAACGACTAGAAGAAACCTATTGATACGCCCTGGTATACAAATATTTCGATGTGATGAGTCTTTATTATAATGTGCCGAAAGGAATATTATATCGATGACTCAAATTTCTAGATGGATCTCAACTTTTATCCTCTAGATCTGTATAGGGGATTCCATAGGCATATAAATAGGGATAGGAGAAGCATAGTACAGTTAGTTGTATAATAATATTTGAATAGTAAAGATTAAGAAGTAGTAATAAGATTGTGTTTCTGCTATGTTATACTTCACGTAAAAGAAGAAACCAGATCGAGTGCTCCAGATGTGAATGAACTGGGCACACGAGAAGGGATTGCCGGTGAAATTAAGAAACCACATAAAATGTTACAGATGTGGACGAATTGGACACATGAGATGAGTTGTATAGTTATATTTGATTAGTGAGGATATTCGGAATAAACAATAAGATAGTTGTGTTTTAGCTGTGTTAATAAATAGATAATATAAGTATTGGACGTATTAGTGAAAGGTTTTGTGTTTTATTCTGCCAATCCAGTGAACGATATTAAAGAGACAAAACCGTGGTAATATACTTGGATTAAAAATATTTTTTCAGCTATTACTTTGTATAAATGTAGACTTGAGGCATGTTTCAGGATTATACTATATAATATTTTCTTATTTTCTTTCATTTGATACACATCCCACTTTTTGTTTTCAAATTTTGCATTTAAATTAAAAATCGAAAATCTCCTAATCCTCTTATGTCCTGTATAAATTTCCCCAAATATTCAATTGAATACTAAACGTTATTTGATGTCAACAAAGTCCTAATACATTTTAATGTCATCAATCGTGGGTTTTAACCGACCTTGTTGTTATTCCACTCAGCTTCAGCCAATAAAATTTCTAGACGTATACTTTATTGGATGGCAATATTGACTTATATAAAAATGAGTTCTAGAAAGAAATTTTTTGACATTATCTACTAAAATAAGGACAATAGTCAACAAAAGAACACTATTTGTAACTACATATTACTAAAAACTTTAAATGCGAATTTAATATTATTTTTGTTTCAATAACAAGTATAAATGATCTATTTACCTACACCCGGTAGCATTATTTATGAGGGGCACAAAGAGAATGTGCTCCTCCTAGAAAAAATAATAAAATAGAGAAGATTTGCTAACGTTTGGTCAATTTTAATAGTAAACAAACAATTTCATTCTTAATATCTGTTCCTGTTCCAGCTTGGCTCCCTTATAGATAAGGGGGCAACGGCTTTGCTACTGAGGCAATTCGCCTTCTCCCACGGCCCGGTGCTTAACTAGAGCCAGCGCCTCTCTTTTGGATAGGTTACATAGACTCTGGTTTGTGGGCTTTAACTGTGAGAATTCTCGGATAGTCGGGTATGTAGGATTTCTGTTGTAACGGTTTAACGGCCGGGGTGGTGATTAAAGTGAACATTGCTCAGTCCATTTCACCGAGGCCACAGAGTCGTGAGTCTAGTAAGAATAATCACTACTAAGTTTTTTAAGGTTAAAAACTAAATAAAATATTCCCGAATAGTCGTATGTTGGAAGCCTCAATAAAACGCCAGTAGTGTGAGATTATGGTATTAAATAAGTTTAGAAAACGATGTCTTTAGAGCTTCTCTAGACTGAATATATTAAAATATAAGAATAATATTAAAAATATGAACAAAATCAGGAGTACGAGGAAAAAGGTACAGTTTTGGGTACGGTAACTGTATACTAAAGATTATACAGTTCTGTTCATCGATAGGCTTAATTCTGGGCCGTTGTCCTTTTGAACTCTATTGTTGTGGGAGGTCTTGGTACACCATAAAAGTTTTATTTATTCAGCCATTGATCGCGTTATAAAAAACAGCTGAAACTGGGAGGTTGCTCCAATATAAAACTATCAGACTGTTTCTAGATTTTCCAAGTAATCTAATACCAAAAGAAAATCAATAACCAAACATGAGCTCAAGAGAAGGTAACGCAGGTCATGAAAACCCTAAAATAAATAGGAAAATGGTAAGAAAAGTGCATTACCTTTCAGATAATAAAACTCACCTTCAAATGGTCGTCGACCTCTCAAAAGAGGAGATCTCAACAGGACATGCTTACTGCTTTGAAAGCAGATATCAAAAGATGAATTATTGATTTTTGACAACCCCTTCCACGGGGCAATTTTTACAAATTCCTTGGAATCTTGTTTCTTTATCAAGTGAAAATTTTGTAGGAATATAAAAATCTGTTTATAAATATGAATTATTGCAGTGTTAACCAAACTTTCACAAAAAAAAAATAGTTTATAGATAGATTTATAATATAAAAATACTAATAGCTTGTCAATAGTAACGTATTTGTTCTAAGGATTCTTAGTGATTTAAAATTTGAAACGTTTGATTGATTTTTTTTTGGACAAAAGAATGCTTCATGTTTCTACTATAGACGTAAGAGAAATTAATAGGTATTACTTAGTACATAATGCGGATGCTATAGAAGAAAGTTGGCTTACGCTTAAAAAGAGATCGAGCGTTTTCGAGGACTAGTATCTTTCTTTCTCTGATAGGGATATCCAATGATACGTTTGAAGTTACGTTCTTAGCTCCAAGTTTCTAGAGAAATACTACTTCTCAAAAATGCTCTATCTCTTTTGAAACGTGAGCCAACTTTCTTCTATAGGATCGGCAATCTACATTAAGTAATATTAATTTCTCTGATATCTATGGTTTTTACTGTTACCAAACAGATTTTTAGATATGTTTGATGGTTGTAGTTAATGTTGAAGATTGAATAAAATGTGGTTGTCGGACTTGCATTGTCTTTATTTTTATTTACTTTTACGACGTTTCGATTAGGTTGTATCTCTAATCTTTATCAAGTATAAACTGAATGTTTTGTCTTAAGACTACGACCTTTTATAGGGAGTGTGTCCATTGAAGCGCAAAGTTTCGCTTCACTGTACACACCTCAATGATTTGATGTTACAAAGTAGTGGTTGCCAAAGATTAGGTATCTCAACACTCGGTTTACTAAAGATTCCATTATTGTTTTTAATTTAAGCTGCTTCTATAAGTTTTCTTATATTCATGTTGGTTTCCATATATATTGCCGCAGCCTCAGACCATGTTATATGGTGTTGTTTATCCCAGGCGTGTTCTGCAATACCTGATCTTGACGTTTCCCCTTTGTGTGTGTGTGTGTGTGTTTTATGTTCCTTAATTCTAACTTCTAGTGGTCGTTTGATTTCTCCAATATACATTTCACCAGACTCACATGGAACTTTGTAAACACTTTCTTTCTTATCGGTAGTTTTCGGTTTTTGTTTTTGTTAAATGAGCTCTAAGTGTATTTCCTGATTTAAAGGCTGTTTTTATATTATAAATACTGGCAATTTGTCTTATTTTTTCTGAAGTTCCCTTAATATACGGAATTGTGAAGAAGGAATGTGTTTCTTGCTGTCCAGTGGTCGTTGTTTTAAATTTGTTTATGACATCGTCAATTAGTTTTAAAGGATAACCATTCTGTTGTAAATCCGATTTAATATTTGCCAAATCTTTTTTCAGTGAATCGGCATTATTGCATATAGATATAGCGCGATTATAGAGGTTGCGTATAATTCCCCGTTTTGTTAAAACAGAATGATTAGAACTATTATTAAGATGTTGTCTAGTATGTGTTGGCTTTCTGTATACTGAAGTTTTTATAGTTTGGTTTGAAGGGTTCACTATGACATTTAGGAAGGGCAATTGATCATTTACCTTTTTTTTCCATGGTAAACTTAATTGTAGGTTGAATGGTATTTAGATGTTTCAAGAAACCATTAAGTTCTTGATCATTGCCCTTCCATACGATGAAGGTATCATCAACATATCTCAACCATACTTTTGGTTTTACTGTTGCCGTTTCTATGGCATGAGTTTCGAACCATTCCATATATGTATTGGCGATAGCTGGAGAGAGTAACGAACCCATCGGAACCCCGTCATCCTAAGCGTAGAATTTGTCTACTTGAAAGTAAGCACTACGCAGGTAACACTCCAAAAGGTCCATCACTCCGTCCAGTGGTAACGTTGTTCGATCTGATAAAGTAGTATCATTTGAAAGTCTAGTTTTGATTAGGTCTAGTGATTCCCCTAATGGCACATTAGTATACAGACTTTCCACATCAAAGCTCATTAGCCTATCGTCTAACTCTAGATTAATGCTACTAATAATGTTCACGAAATGTGTAGAATTTTTAACATATGTGTTTGTCTTACCTTCTAAAGGTTGTATGATTTTTAAAAGAAACTTCGACAGTGCATTTGTTGGGGATCCTCTAGAGCTGGTTATTGGCCTCAATGGTATGTTCGTTTTATGAATTTTTGGTAGTCCGTAAAGATGTAGGGGCTTACTGTAGTGTGATATCAGCGCCGCATTAGCCTTAAAAGAACTTCGTAAGAATCCATAAAGATTTTATCAGCGGACAAGGGAAATGCAACGGTGATAATGGACATCGTAACCTACGATCAAAAAATCGAAGATATCTTGAAAAAAGGTAAATATAGACAATTAGTTCGTGACCCCACTAAATCTGTAGAGTCAAAACACTAAGGAAATACCAAAACTATATACCTGAAAACCTACGGTCGGCGCTATTAAACTATTAAACTTCAGTATACAGAAAGCCAACACATTCCTTTTTCACAATTTCGTACATCAAGGGAACTTCAGAGAAAATAGGATGAATTGCCAGTAGTTATAATATAAAAACAGCCTTTAAATCAGGAAATACACTTAGAGCTCATTTAATAAAAACAAAAACCGAAAACTACCGATAAGAAAGAATGTGTTTACAAAGTTTCATGTGAGTGTGGTGAAATGTATATTGGAGAAACCAAACGACCACTAGAAGTTAGAATTAAGGAACATAAAACTCATACACAAAAAGGGGAAACGTCGAGATCAGGTATTGCAGAACACGCCTGGGATAAACAACACCATATAAAAGGCCTGAGGCGGTGGCAATATATATGAAACCCAACATGAAAAAAAAGAAAATTTATAGAAGCAGCTTACATTAAAAACAATAATGGAATCTTTAGTAAACCGAGTGTTGAGATACCTAATCTTTGATAACCACTACTTTGTAGCATCAAATCATTGCGGTGTGTACAGTGAAGCGAAACTTTGCGCTTCAATGGACACAGTCCCTATATAAGCTCGTAGCCTTAAGACAAAACATTCAGTTTACATTTGATAACGATTCGAGATACAACCTAATCGAAACGTCGTAAAAATAAATAAAAATAAAGACAATGCAAGTCCGACAACCACATTTTAGTCAAGATTTTTAGATATACCCAAAGCTACGCTTTGTATTATTAAAACATCATTTTAGAGGGAAAAAATAGGGTCTAATAAGCAACATTTTTGATCGCAATATTATTTCACAGAATTATTTTGTTGGTAGTGAAGCTGCGGCACTCCTGTAAAGGTTTCTTGATGTATTTTCTATACTTATATTTTAGTACATATGACCTTTTTGATAAGTTAATAGCAAAATTTTATAGTTTTGCAAATTAAAATGCTAAATTATAGAATATTGCTAATTTACAAATGTAAGTTTGAAACTATTTTTATTAAAAATGTCGCCAGCGACTTTATCTTTTAGTTATATTATATATTAATTAAACAAATTTTGTATTGAACAACAATTCAAAACTTCGAGCGATTAAATCATTATTATAAGAAGGTTTTTAATGACATTTTAAGAATATTATTTTTCATTCTTTCCTTTTGTCAAATTCTTTGTTATTCCCTCATTTTTGTGTACATATCTATAGGCCTAATATTAAGGGAAACAGTTCGAAGTTGTCGAAATACATTGTTTGTCGCCCTTTTTATTGGTCGGCGTATTTTTAGGGCAACCCTTTGAGAGTTTATATAAACAATTTCTTTTAATTAGATCTAAACGGTTCAGTTTTCAAATTAAAATTTATTTTTCTGTTTCGGTAGGTTCAATTTGTGTAGCTACTTACCATAAATATAACATAAATTTTACGTTTTAACAAAAAGAAGCTTGCCTTTTCAAGCCTATCGTAGCGTCGCATGTTCTTTGGAACTAATATTAATCAACTCGGGAGTTGAGAAAGTTATAATTATTCTTAACTGATTATCAATGTGCTTTATTGCGTGTAATTTTGGTAAAAGAGCTTCCACTGGGAGCAGTGCAATATCAGGATAATTAACTTTGTTTATTTCTGTTGCATGTTTTAGTTTACTCTATATTGCCGATTAAAATTACACTTTTTTATCATGCAATAATGTTATTCCAATGCAATATTGAAATATCGGTACGTTTTTATTCAATCGGTCAGGAGTCTTAATCGACCTTTTTATCAATCCATTCAGGTTCAGCTAATAAAATTTCTAGACGTATACCTTATTAAACGACGAAGACGACACATAAAAGAAGCACTAAAGTTCTGGCGAGGAATACCTATTTGCTAAATTTTATATCATTATTTATGGAAACAAGGGCAGCAGTCAACAAAAGGACTTTATTTGCAACCATTCATTATTATTAGATTTTATTATTTTTGCTAGAAGAAAAGGTTAAACATATAACTATTTACTGAAAAATTCTCATTTTGTGGTGGTATTTTGACCTATATTATTTATTATTTTATATATCACAAATGAGTAGTAATATAAGTCCAAAATTAAACTATATTATCAATAGTTTCAAGAATTCTTCACATGTCAGTGAATCATATGAGAAAACTTATATGTGTCCAGTATGTACAGGGTGAGTCAACGATTGGATGAAGTAGGTTGGTGCCTTTTCGGTGAAATTAACAAAGAAACTATATTTATTGTTTGATACAGTTTATTTTTACGCAGATTTTAAAAACATTTAGGACTCTACAGGGTGAGCCAAAAAACTAGGACAGCATAAAGTTGTATTTTTTTAAATAGAACACCCTATATACGAATCGTATTTTCGATTTAGCTTATAATTTTAAATCTTTTTTATTAAGGGTTTACTATAACAAAACTTTATAGTTTCTGAGAGAATTAAGTTTAAAAAAAAAAGTCACATTTTCAAGCATCAATTCAATCCTAAATAACGTTTTCAATTTTGTGACAAATATATTCAAATTTGGAATTTAGCAAGGCCAAGGACAAGTTAACATAATTTTTACCTAATATTTGCAATAAAAGCTATAGGGTGTTGAACACATCGGCTCAAACTTGAACAAGTTTAAATGAATAAATATCTTTTTTTTAAATGGCACACCCTGTATATTTTCATGCTATTTAATAGAGTAATAAAAACCCTAAAAGTTTTGTTCAATATATCTTATACCTATTTATAATAGTTTTTGAGATATTTCAGTTTTTCTTATTTTCCATACTTTTTTACAGAAATAGTCTTCATTATCATAGTAGCCATGTAAAATAATAAAAAGAAACTACAGAAACAAACAGAATGTGGTTAAATATGATGAAATACATTATTCGTTATATTACAACGGCAATAGTTTAATTAAACATAATGTGAAAAAATTAACACAACAATAACGACAAGGCAAATACATATTTACTTTTATACTAAATTGATACAAAAAAATTATCTATTAAATACTGACATTAATTATTTCTTTTTAATAAGTGTTCGAATAAACGACCCTCTTGTGCAATGCACAAATTTAGTCTTTTTTGCAGATTTTCTCGGACCCTGGACAAAATTAGTGGCGTTATTGTTCTACAGGTATCCCTAATCCTGTTTCGCATATTTTCCACTGTTGTTGGTGGATTAACATACACCTTATTTTTAATATAACCCCATAGGAAGAAATCTAATGGGGTGATGTCGCAAGACCTTGGTGGCCACTCAATGAAACCCCCACGTCCAATCCATTTTTGCGGATATCGTTGGTCCAAAAACGCACGAATTTCACGATGGTAATGGGGAGGCGCACCATCGTGCTGGAACCACATACTGTCGAGCTCATCCCTATCGAGACCTTGAAGCAGTTGGGGTAGTTCTTCTTGTAGAAAGTTCAGGTAACTATGGCCATTTAGTGGTTCATTAAAAAAGTGGGGTCCAATAATTCGATTATGATGAATACCACACCAAACATTTAATGACCAGTGGTTTTGATGTTGCACCTCTCTAATCCAAAATGGGTCTTCTGTGGCATAATAATGCCTGTTGCGTCTATTTACGGCACCGTTACTTCTAAAAGTAGCTTCATCACTAAACATTACCTTGCATAATAAATTTGAATTTAATTGAATCTCCGCATTTATTGTACGACAAAAGTTAACACGACTTTCAAAATCCTGTCCATGCAATTCTTGGTGTAATTCCATGTGATATGGATGATACCTATATTTCTTGGTAGTACGATTAGCGGTGGATTGTGATGTTTCACATAATGCTGCTAACTGACGGCTGCCAATATAAGGATTTTCCTGAACATTTAACAATACTTGTAGTTCTTTTTCTTCATTAGTTACTGGTTTGTTGACCACTTTACGTTTTGGATAATCAACAGTACCAGAAGAATCAAATCTTTGCATTAAGTTTTGAAAAGTATGGGTATTAGGCTGGCGTCGATTAGGATACTTCATTTTGTAAATTCTTTGAGCAAGAAGGCAATTTTTTTGAGCCTCTCCTATTGTATAAATCATATCTATTAACTCATTCTTTGGAAAATTCATTTTACAATATAAGATGAATGCAAAAAAAAACCAAACTACACTACATAAAAACCAAAAGAAGCGATTGCGATTATAAATTTGGCACACAGAAAAATGTTCTTGTACATTGTTTTTGCCATGGCTACTATGATAATGAAGACTATTTCTGTAAAAAAGTATGGAAAATAAGAAAAACTGAAATATCTCAAAAACTATTATAAATAGGTATAAGATATATTGAACAAAACTTTTAGGGTTTTTATTATTCTATTAAATAACATGAAAATATACAGGGTGTACCATTTAAAAAAAAAAGATATTTATTCATTTAAACTTGTTCAAATTTGAGCCGATGTGTTCAACACCTTGTAGCTTTTATTGCAAATATTAGGTAAAAATTATGTTAACTTGTCCTTGGCCTTGCTAAATTCCAAATTTGAATATATTTGTCACAAAATTGAAAACGTTATTTAGAATTGAATTGATGTTTGAAAATGTGACTTTTTTTCTTTAAACTTAATTATCTCAGAAACTATAAAGTTTTGTTATAGTAAACCCTTAATAAAAAAGATTTAAAATTATAAGCTAAATCGAAAATACGATTCGTATATAGGGTGTTCTATTTAAAAAAATACAACTTTATGCTGTCCTAGTTTTTTGGCTCACCCTGTAGAGTCCTAAATATTTTTAAAATCTGCGTAAAAATAAACTGTATCAAACAATAAATATAGTTTCTTTGTTAATTTCACTGAAAAGGCACAAACCTACTTCATCCAATCGTTGAATCACCCTGTACCTCCTAATTTCTTGGAATCATACAGGAGAAGTCAAAATAACCCTATTTTGTCATAGAAAAAAAATTCTAAAGTGTCTTTTAAAGGAGATACAGAGCCCTGAAGGGGTTCCCAGCAATTTACCTTATCGGCTATAGGTTTTGAATCGACTTGTATAATTTGATGAAATTTTAATGTTTTATAGAAATCATAAAAACTCAATTAAACATAATACAGTAGATGCTTTAGATCATCAGAAAAGTCAGGAACGGACTTGCAGCTACACTTGTTGGGCCTAATTTTTAACAGGTGTCATTTTATTGAGCTGAAAATTAATTTTTTTAATAATTTTGTCATTCCTCTTCAAAAAAGATATTCTTATCTTATTTCGATAAAACTGAAGGTTTTCGAGATAAATCGATTTTTATGCGAAAAACTCAAAAGTTGTGTAATGCTAAGCACATACAGGTAAAAATAAAATACCCAGTATGTGCTGACGTGCTTTAATTTAGGAGAAAGCGGTGTCTAACTCTTGGAGAGCAAGAATATGTTGTGTTGACAGATTTTCAGCTCAGACATTGCTAATTTTCAATATGCGTTCCACGTACTTTAATACATTTTCTTATTCTTCGAATGTTTTCCCGCTGCACTGCAAATAATATTCCCGCATTATTACGTTAGAATGTTGTGCTATTCTCTCTAGAAGTTCTTCTCTAGTATTTATTTGTGGTAAATAAACTTGTTCTTTTAGATGTCCCCAAAAGTAAAAGTCTAAGGGATTTAGGTCTGGAAATCTTGGTGGCCATAAAACAGGCCTACCTCAACTTATCGATCCAGGGCCAAAAAGTTAATGAAGTGTTGATGTACTATACAGTTAAAATGAGGTGGAGCATTATCATGTATGTACCACATTTGCTTATTTCTGTCAAGAGGTACGTTTTCCAATAAATTATTTAAATTTCGCTGCAACACTTGTAAATACATTTCACCATTGAGTATTCCTCCAAAACAAATGGACCTATAAGGTTATTTCCGATGATGCCAGCTCACACATTTACAATAAACCTTTGTTGGTGTTTGTTTTGAATTATAGGGTGCGTGTTTTTATCAGTCCAAAATGTAAATTGTGTGAGTTTATTATGTCATCTCTTGTAAAATCGGTCTCATCGGTAAACAAAATAAGGTTATAGAAATTTAGATTTAGGTTATATTGCTGTATAAACCCATTTGAGTATTGCACTCTTTCAGAATAATCATCTGGAAACATGGCGTGTACTTTTTCAACGTGGTACGGATGAAGTAACTGTTCTGTTAGAGTTTCATGTACAATCCATTTTGTAACATTGTTTTGTTTTATGAGCTTTCTTATGTTGTTTAGACGGTTGTCAGCAGTATCTTGCAAAATTTGTTTCTCTACATGAGGGTCTTGTGCTCTCCTGGAAAGGTACCTGACTGCCACGTCGCGGCAAAAATGACGCCGAATATAACATGTAAAAAATTAATTCGTTAATTCTAATAATTATTTTCAAATCACCTTTTACCTGTTTCCCTTAGGCCTCGATCAACCCTTTGAAAGTTCTTTGAACTTCGCAATGTTCGAGCTGAAAATTTTTCGGCATAAAGCCTTCTTACCCTTGAAGAATTTGACAGTGCTTCACCATGAATTAAATGCATATCAACATACTGTGTAAGAATATTTTTACATTTTTTAAAATTACTTGTGCTGATGACGGTTTTGACAAGTTCCATCAATAGTAGTTTATTATGTAAGTATTAACAATAACAACCTGATTTTTACCTGTTTCTTTTTGTTATAAGAACTTTTGAGTGTTTCTCGTAAAAACTGATTTATCTCGAAAACCGCCTCTTTATTAACCTCTTACTTCTCACCATCGATGTTGCTTGCGGAATACGTAAGGACAAAGTAGGATATTCGGATATTCTTTCATAAACCTGTAAAACCACTTCTTTTTCCTTATAATTGATATTTTTTAGCAAATTTATGGGCAAGCTACCTTAAATCAGTAATAGCTAATCCAAAGATTTTAAATTATTTATATGCTGTGCTATGTAATCCTCCATTCCTGCTGTCATATCATTCGGCTTTTTAAATTTAGTTTCTCTTTTATTTAAAACCTTTGAACGAAGTCGTAGTGTAGGCTTTGGCTATGCTATATCTTCTATATGCTTCATTAAATATAATTTTAGCATTCCGATGTTTCAGTAAGGCTTCATCCATATCTTTCTAATTCAAAATATTGTAAATTCTGTTATTCTAATTGATTACCTGAAAAAATAATTGTGAATCAGTAAAAATAGTCTATCAATGCCTAAGTCGTATGGTCAATTAATAAATTCGCCGCGGGTACGATTTAAGCACACTGTTAAAAATAATCTTAAATTTAATGCAAATTTAATGTACATTCTACATCAAATTTAATGATTTTGTACTTTAAATCGTGAATAATTTCCATTTACTTTGAATTTAAAGCAAATTCAATGAAATATTAGTTCCTTGTACATTGAATTTGATTAAACGGCACCTTAAATTTCAATAAAGTAACTGAAAAGACATTTAAACTTTCTGTACATTAAAATAAATTCACATGTACCTTAACATTAAAGAAATCTACATTAATATTCACGATATATTGCATGAGATTCCGGGAGAGGCCTTAACTTGTATTGAACTTTTTATTGAGTATGATATAAGTTGCTTAAAGGACTCAATTTTCTTATGATGAGGTGTACATGTCTGCCGGTACTGACGGAAACCAATGAGTTCGAAACTCGTGTACAGATGACGGTACACTACCTATGGGAAAAATTTCCACCTTTTCCTGGTGGCAGAATTTTTTGACCTCATATTAATGTTGGTGCATTAAATATGTGATAACGTATCCTAAATTCAATTAATACTGGCTGTATATTTAATGTACATAGTCACCTTAAAAAGTAATGATCAAACTTTAAATTTAATGTATGATTACATTAAATTTATTGGAATACGTAAATTTAGATTAATGTAAAAATTATTAAATTTAATGCACTAGATTAAATAAATTTAAGAAACGATTTATGAAATTTGTTTCAAGCATATTTACCTTAAATTTTGATGCATTTCCTTTTTACCTTTAAAATTTCAGGCCAAAATTACTGACATAACCTAAAAATACTCTACTGTTTATGCTTAAATGGGTAGCAATATACTTCGAAAATAGGCATGAATTAAATAGAATAACATGAATTTAAATGAACAAAAAGTTCTAATGAAAACATTAAAAAAACTTACGCTTTATAACACGATAGCAGACAGGCCGCCCACTTGTTGTTCATTTGCGCTGCTGAATAGTTCAATTTTACACGAAAACGTGTTACTTTTATAAACATGAGACCAGATATTAACGGAGTACGGCTTAGGGTGTAGTACTTCTTCAGAACTAGGACCTGGTTGTTTGAACGTTGAATAATGTAATAATATTTTTATTTATATTTGAAAAAGTTTTGATAAACAGTAGATATTTCATTTCTTGGTACACACAGACCAATTTTATGCTATCTTTTTCTAATTGCATTATTTAAGCGAGTATCATATGATAATCGGTACGTCAATCCTAGAATACATAAAAGTATGAATTTATGGTTGCCTAAATTAATATTATTGTGATTTTCAATATGTAAATAATATCTAACAATTTTTACCAATAAAGATAAGTTGTTAAATCCTCTTTTTGTTAATATTGATTGCAAACTTCGTATTTATTGTAATTTCTAACACTTAAAAAAGTCACGACAAGCAATTAAACTAAAAGAAAAGATAAGTAAATATGTTTATGTCTATCAAACATCAAAAAAGCCTCCCTACACCGACCATAAACAGCCTTTTAAATCTATAGGGTATGATCGAAGCTGTGGCACGACTAAAGCAACCTTACCTTATTATTTTTTTTTCCATATTTGTATCTTTTATTGTAGAACCTTGAAAATATTTTAAAATAAAGTGAAACTTCGGCAAAGGGAAAAAATTATTCTTCACGACTTATGATATAAATCCCAACTAATCTAGATTGAATAGTTTGTATTTATATTAGAAGTTCTTGCGGGTGTTCCCAAATAGTGCGAGTTTTTTAGTTCTTGTGTGTATCCACCGATGGTACGCCCTTCTCTAACTGCTTTAAATTAGTAAAGTACAAGTACGAGTTACTATTATGTTATTTTTATTATGTAAATCAAAATCAACATATAAAAATAATTTTTTAGATCTTCTTTTTATTGATTTTAAATATAAACTTCGCGTTGACAGTAATTTTTAACATTTCTAAATAATGAACGGAGTTACGACAAGCAAAAAAACTGAAAGCAAAATTAAATAAAAATATTTGTATCTCACAAACATCAAAACAGCTTCCTCCCTCACCGACCATAAAGAGCGTTTAAATAAATTTATTTGAGTTTAAATGTATTGGAAGTCAAAACACTTTGAGTTAATTTTAAAAATTTAAAATAGTGAAATTGCTGGATGGACTGTAACTAAATAAACAGAAAGAAAAACGATAATTGAATTAAAATAAAGACTCTAAATAGGTCTAATTGACTCCATAATTTTTACAATTAATATAACTCCAGTATCCTGTTAAAGTTACATAATTAAGCCTCTAACATTAAACGGCCTAAATTAAAACTCAACGGTCCATTTAAATTTCACGCTCTTTGACAACAAATTTTACGACATACTTACTTGAACTGCCACTTATTCTTAAAGGACTTAACTTTGAAGGCAAAGTAAAGGGTTGAAAAAAGGAAATATCTCGTTTACCCTTCGTAATTTTACCCCTCGTTATTTAAGAATATTTGCATTTTCACACTTAGATTAAAGGGTTATTGTTTTCGAGGATTTTAACGAGAAAGTACAGCAGAGATTTAATCAATATCACTATATAGGATAAAGGAAAGTTTGCTAGCCTTCTTTGTTTGTCTGTACGTTCAGGCTATTCTAGAAAACTACCTAATGAATGTTGTGCGTTTTCCTAGGAAGGTCTTGGTATATAATTAATATTTGGTTATAATGAGAATTCAGTAAGCTCGGTAGCGTATAGGGAACTTCAAAATAATTCTAGTGCCATATAATTTTTTTTTTCTAAGATGCCCCCTAATTCTTTCGCAAGGACTTTTGGATTCAATAAAAAAAATATTTGTAACTTTTTTAAAATTCTTGGTAGAGGTATTCGATAAAGATAATTATCTACTAAATTATATAGATAACGTGGCTTCACCGTTGTACAACGCAAGATACTCCAAGTCATTCGTCACAAGACGAATTTCAATCGTTATTTATATCAATGCCACCGGTTATTTTGTACCACCCTTTATAATTTTCCTTAGGAAAAGTATGATCCCTCATTTAATGAGACCTTCTCCTCCAGGAAGTGCAGGATTGCATATCCGTCAGAATGGATTGAAATAAACATATACACTGATGATTCAAGTATTTTATAAATAACACCAACCCAAAACCAGAACAAAAATTCTACTAATATTAAGTGGTTCGGCCATAAAAGTATTATCAATATAATTGACCTGGCTGGAGAAAATAACTCAGATATCTATACTTCTGCATACAACCCATAAGCTCCAGCTATTAGATAAAAATTTGTAGGCCGAGAAACACTATCCCATCACTAAGGATTTCTGATGTTGTGGAGCTTTTCGGTAATGCATACTTGAAAGTACAAACGGGAGAGATTGCACAAATGTTATTTCAACAAAATTAACACCTTTCTCTAATAAAGGACCATCAGCTACCAATCCCAGATCAACTCAATTTGCTCGTAGACGCGGTACAGTAAGCTTTAAAAATGATGAATGCGATTTCACCCAAACGTCAGCTGCCTTACAGTCCTGAAAGAGACTCAGCACATATGCATTTTACTTCATATATATATATATATATATATATATATATATATATATATATATATATATATATATGAAGTAAAATGCGCACAGTAAATGCAAACTTTGTTTCGTCATATCCTTTCCGTGTTAGAGGTTGCACAGTTTGAATGGATTGCTACAGAACACAATCCATCCAATTCCACCACCATCGTGATGATGACCTACCTGTTCCACCATATCGAGAAGAAAGTCAAAACTTACCCTCCCCGCTACAGTGATACGGCAGAGGCACATGTTTCGTCTCTACTAGACTCATCAGGGTACCGACATGTACCTGGCTGTGCAAAAGGACAGATCGAAAGGAAGCATGCAAATACTGAACGCGGCTTCGCCGACCTCCCGCCGGATGGCGCATATATCTTTATGCGGCTTTCACGGATTCCTCCGTGTGAGATGCAATAGCATACAACGGCATAATGTGGATATATCCACTGCTATTGCATCACACACTGAGGAATCCGTGAAAGCCGCCTAAACAAACATATATATATATATATATATATATATATATATATATCTTATACAAATATAATTTCTTTTTTTGTCAAGCAAGCAAGGTGGTCTTCCACATTTGTCCACTTTTGTATATTGTTATGCTAATAACTACCTTTTTACCTAAATGAGTTGAATAAAGATATTTTTGCAATTTACAGAAATCCTATGCGCTACAAAGAAAATATATTTTTAAACTGTGGAAAAGTGTATTGTGTATTTTTATCTAACAAGTATTTTTCTTTTTCAGGAAAGTTATAGCGCTATCAATAATCGAAGAGGACAGTTACGAGAAGGACGTGTTATTCTACGTGCAACTCGGGGAACCTCAGATGTCCGGTGGTAAGGCAATCGATGAATATCTATGTTTTCTATCTCCTCATGTCTATTCTTTTTCATATCTTCCTCTACTTCGCACTATCTCCGTGATGTTTGCATGTTAAGTAAGTAAATTTTTATGTGAATTTTTCTGTCTTGCATTTTTGAAGTTACTTGGCGTTTTTTGAGTAGTAAATAATTGATCTGTTTAAAACTAAAATACTAATTGCTTTTTAGTTTAACAATTTTTAACATGAAATATTGCCTTCTACATTTGTAGTCTTTTTCAATTAAAACGTAAAAAAATAATGATATTGAAAGTTAGGAAGCATTAATTGAATAAAACATGCAAAACAGCAAACTGGCTTAATCACAAAAATCAACTATTCCTTGTCTGGGGATATATTTGGCATATTTTACCATCCCCTTTATTTATAAAATTTATTTTAAGCATTAACATAAAACTCGGTTTCTGGTTTAAAAAATTAATTTAAAACACACGTACAAAGTTTTTGCTTCTGTGAATTTACGAATGGATTATTCCGGTTTATAAAATTAGGAATTTAGAAATTGGGAAGGTATTTCTCAATTTGGATTCTAAAAATTGGAAATGTTTTGTAGTTTTTATTTTAAAGTGAAAATAAAGTTTTTTTTTATCTTAAAATCTAGTTTGTTGGTAACGGATATTACAATTTTACGAGGTAAGCTTTTAAAACAAGCACTTCTTTATTCTTAACGCAGTGGCGGTTCGTGGCTGTTCAAACAATATATAAAATCATTTTAAAACATGTAAAACAACAATTTCCTTACCTATAATCACGACAAGAAGAATTTAACTGTATTTTATATTTATCTTACCAAGCATTATTTTATTTCAGTTATGAATAAGATGATCTGTTCCTTTTTTTTGACCAAGTTTTGGTCCAAACGACGCACATAAGAACAGTTTATGTGTGTCCACACACAGATAACTATTTTTATTATAAATAAACATTTGTGACAGCGAGACTTTTCCCTCTTTGAACTTTGTTTTTCAATTTTTAAAACTGTCAATTGTTGTCTTGATTTTTTATTTTTCTAAAAAGAGTTATTTAACATCTAATTTCGTTAGTCGTCATAGCGGAAAATAAAACTACTTTTAGTAACGACACAAGAAATAATTAAAGCTAAATTTAATATGGTTTTTTCGAATCGTCTAGTGCAAATAAAACAAACATGAACACCTCCTGTCACCCTTTACTAAATTTATTCTTTGCTCGATTTGTTTAACATTATTTCAGCCATTTTCCATCTTACTCGATTATATGTGTATATAAGCCCTATTAGATCTTTGTCTTCCCACTGTGCATTATTAATAAATTGCAGTATCCTTTGTTGGCAATTATAAAAAAATCGCCCTTGTTAAGTGGTTGCTCAGTTACCAGATATCCAAATAATTAATATAGAAAAGGAAAAAGATTAGGAAAAGTTGAGAGTAAATATAATAATATCTTATAAGCTGTAGTTATCTTAACGGGAAAGATATAGAACATTCAAGATGACTGCAAAAATCAAAACCCTTCTGATAGATGAGAGATCGATTGTTAGACCACGACACTAATCAGACGCGACGCCCTGAAATAACATTAACTGAGATGACGTACCAAATTTCACTGTATTAATAAAATAAATTTAATATATTTTTAGTGGATATTGTTATTCAAACGAAAGGATTGTTGGCAATACGGTATTTGACTGTTCGTAAACAAAGGCATTTCATGTATAGAATAACTATCTCTTTAAAAATATGAAATGTACACTAATAAAAATGGTGTTTAGATCAGCACTCTTCAATTTGATGGTTTAAGTGACGCTATATTGTCCGGCAATTAGACATCTCCCTTATAATACGTTTCGTTTCGTAACAGGTAACACAGCTACATTGTTTTGAAAAAATTTTAAAAATAATTTTAAAACAAAACATTCTAGTCTAAAGCCCATCATATTTAACATATATCGAATTTATAATATCTTTGAAAAAACTGACATGAAAATAGTGTTTTTTTTTTAATTTCTATACCTTGTGCTGCAAAATAACATGAAAGTTGACATTTTTAGGTAAATATGTCATAAAAAATTTTATAAATTGTACCTTGCTGCATACTCATTCTTGAAACACCTGAAAAATAATTTTAAATTATAGTGTATAAGAATATCCACCTAAAAATATATGAAATCCTCAAGAATTCTTGCTCCTTCACTTCGGTTGGATCACCCTGGAAGTCAATATACAAAATATTATTTATTGTATACAGGGTGTCCGGTAAGTATCTCCTAATTTCTCGGAAGCATACAGGCGAGGTCAAAATAATCCTAATTTGTCGTAGGAAAAAATCCTAAATGGAGATACAGAGCCCTAAAGGGGTACCCAGCGATTTACCTAATCGACTCTAAATTTTGAACCGACTTGTATAATTTAATGAATTTTTAATCTTGTATAGAGGCCATAAAGACTCATTAAATCACAGCCACACTTGTTGGACCTAATTTTTGACAGGTGTCATTTTCCTGAACTGAAAACTGATTTTTTAAATACTTGGGTCATTCCTCTTCAAAAAAGGTACTCTTAACTTATTACCATAAAATTGGCGGTTTTCGAGATAAATCGATTTTTATGCGAAAAATTCAAAAGTTTCTAATGCTAAACACAAACAGATTAAAATAAAACACCCGGGGTATGATGATGTACTTCAATTTATAAGGAAGCGCTGTCTCGCTCTGCGAAGGCAAGAAGATTGTATGCTGAAAGATTTCCAGCTCAGACATTGTCAACCAGACAGGGTTGATCAGGACTCAATTAATTTGCAATGTTATTAAAATGAAAAAGTAGTGAAAACGTTTAAATGTTATTTTGACAAATGTTCAATATGGGCTCAATGTATATCCCCAAAAGTAAAAGTCTGAGGGACTTAGATCTGGAAACTTGGTGGTCATAAAACAGGCCCACCTCGATCTATCAAAAAGGCCAAAAATGCGTGTTGACGTACTATACGGTTTAAATGAGGTGGAACACCATCATGCATGTACCACATTTGCATTCTTCTATCAAAACGTACGTCCTCCAATAAATTATTTAAATTTTGTTGCAAAAATTATAAATAAATATCATCATTATGTCTTCCTTCCAAAACAAATGGACCTATAAGGTTATTTCTAATGCCCACACCTTTGTTGATGTTTGTTTTGAATTATAGCGTGAGGGTTTTCATTAGCCCAAAAATGTAAATCGTGCGAATTGATTATGACATATCTTGTAAGACCGGCCTCAGCAAACTTTATATTTAGGTTATGTTGCTGTACAAACTAGTTGGAGTATTGAAATCTTTTGCGGGATAATCATCCGGAGACATAGCGTGTACTTTTTCAACGTGGTACGGGTGAAGTAACTGTTCTGTTTCATGTACAATCCATTTTGTAACACCGTTTTGTGTCGCGAGCTTTCTTATGCCGTTTGAAGGATTGTCAGCAATATCTTGCAAAATTTGTTCCTCTACTGGCCACATCACGACAAAAATGACCCTGAGTAACATGTGAAAAATTAATTCGTTAACTCTAATAATTATTTTCTAATAATCGTTTACCTGTTTCCTTTAGGCTTCGATCGACCCTTTGAAATATTTTTGGACTTAGCAATGTTCGAGTATAAAGTCTTCTTGCCTTCGAAGAATTTGACAGCGCTTCACCACAAATTAAATGCATATCAGCATATTCTGCGTAAGAATATTCCTCCATTTTTTAAAATCATTTTTGCTTGAAGGCTGTTCTGACAAGTTCCGTGAATAGTATTTCATTGTGTAGGTATTAACAATAACAACCCCATTTTTACCTGTTTGTGTAACATTAGTAACTTTTGAGTGTTTCACATAAAAACCAAAACTGCCAGATTTATCAAAATAAATTAAGAGTACCTTTTTTTTTGAATAGGAATAACCAAAGTATTTAAAAAACTAGTTTTCAGCTTCGTAAAATGGCACCGGTCAAAAATTAGGTCCAACGAGTGTGGTTGCAAGTCCGTTCCTGATTTCTCTGATGCTCTACTCTAGTATGGTTTAATGAATCTTGATCGCCTCTATAAAATACTAAAATTTCATTAAACTATACAAGTCGGTTCAAAACTTAGAGTTGATAAGGTAAATCGCTGGGTACCTCTTTAGAGCTCTGTAACTCCGTTAAGGGGCACTTTAGGAATTTTTTTTGTCTGTGACAAAGTAGGGTTATTTTGGCCACCCCTGTATGCTTCCGAGAAATTAGGAAGTACTTACCGGACAACCTGTATAAAATTCGGTAAATAATTTTAGTAATATTTGTTTCATAGAAATACTAAATGTAACATAATATATTAATTTAAAATTTCAGTGATATTCCGAAATTGAACAAAATAAAATTTATATTAAAATCTATTTCAATAAATCACCCAAAAAATCATAAATTACGCAATTTCGGCAGAAAGTGTAGAAAAATCCAAAAAACATATTTTAAATATTTTAAACATAACCTAAAAATTTCGATGTTTGGTTTGCATAGTGTGTTGGTAGTTGTCTAATATCAAAATCAGAACCAATCTGATCATTTTAGTCAACTAATTTATTGGCTAATATATGGCAAAAGTCAAGTGAAAAAGATTTTATGATGTGGGTTTTACTGAATTAATTTTAAGCTAACTTTACTTAACGCAATAATAATTGTTTTGTTTTGATTTTGTACTTACAATAATGTTACAGCCAGAGATTTTGTGTGTGGGAGCTAAATATGAACACTTTTATTAAAAGAATAAGACAGGAATCTTTATATTTTTAGATTTACTACTTTGGGACTCTTTAAAGAGGTAAAAATATAAATAAAATTTTTGTTACGTTTATAGTATTCTTGTTGTTATTACGGGAGTTTTCATAAACCTTCTTAAATGATTAGATTCAAAGTTGAGTTTTAAAGAACTTATTGTAGGTAAGTGACGCAAATCTTATGGTATATTGCAGCTTATTTATGTTCAACGACATTGTTTTTCTACTGATTTTTAATTCTCTTATTTATTCTCAATTTAAGCACCGTAATTCTTTGTATTTTACTTATTTTGATTCCATAGACCGATATCGCATTCAAAAGTCTAAAATATGTATCTACACTAATATATGACATATTTCTCCTTTCATTACCAAATCTAAATTGCTTAATGTATTTAATAGATGCAGATTGTCTTGGTTTTAAAATTATTAAACATAAAAAGACACCTTATCTGTGTGAAAAATTTCTTCTAGGACAGCTACTTATGTACCACGAGTAAAAAGGATGTAAATCTCGCATTATATCATTCACTTTCCATATTTCTGACTTACTACTACTAAAACTACTCCTTTCCCTTACTTCTACTCGTTTTTGTAGCTTCCTTCCATAACAATTTTCTTGTTAAAATTTTATATCCCAAGTTTATTATTATTTTCAATTAAAATTAGGTTATGAAGCTTATGATTTTATATCCCAGCTAGTGAAGGGAGGTCCATGATTACTCCTATTACTGCAGTGAGGCATGACTAACCTCTGTATTTTTTACAACTTTTTTTGAGCTGCCACTTGTTTAATTTTGAGCCACTATACTAAGGAGGCATACGTGACCATAGGTTTGATGATCGTTTCTTAAGATCATTTTTGGTTTTAATCCTTGGGTTTTCTCAAGGATTCTACAGTACCTACACCTTGCCACTATTGCCTTTTGTAGAATTTTTTCAATATGGCTGTTTCAGGTCCGTTTTGGATCTACGCCCAGATATTTAACCTCTTTAGACCAGCTCAATTTAGATATCTAGCTTGCGTCTCCTTGTAAATGGCACGAGGCCTGTTTAGTTAGGATTTACATGTGGTCGTTTCAGTTGCTAATTTGATTTAAATCCGTTTATTGTTCATAACTAGTCAGCATAACCTTTGGTTGTGTATACTAAACTCCTAAATTTAATAACAAATTGCAAGAGAATAATTACAAAAAAATCAATTTTTATTCTAAAAATATAAATACTACCTTAAGTTTATGAGTTCTATTAAGCTCCTGCCTCATCTGGCTGTTTCCATAAGTTACATAAAAAATAACATTCACAAAATAATTATCAATAAATTTTTTAGAGGAAGAAGATTTTTTCGAAGAAAAAGTAAGTTTCTTTGGTATAATAACGTCGAAAGCTTTAAACAGATCAATTTTCAAACAAAATAACATAAATAATGGAACACTGCATTTGTAGATATAGGTTTTACACAGCATATTATCTAGGATAGATTTCACTGAACCAGCTGGTAGAGTAAGTAGTATAAACACCATCTTTTCTACACATTTTTGCATGCATTTGAATGCCTATACACTGTTAATAGGTCTTCACTTATTAATTAACCTTGGATCAGATAACAAATAGTTAGGGAGCTCGTGATATTTGTACTATATCTCATCCATCATAAGATACAAGTTTTAGAAAGTCCACGAAGTAAATTCGCTTGTTTATGCATTGTTGACTAAGAGTTTTTCAAATTATTAAAAAGTCAAACTCACTACATATTTATCTTGATATATTTTAATGATTGGATGATATAGCTGGCTAGAGTTCAGAAACCCTTATACTACACTCCATTGATTTATTGCATCGTCTCTTATATCTACTCTTCAGGATTGATCGATCTTTGAAGGTGTCTCCAGTAGATTAGAGCTTCGCATTGGAAGATAATATGTGAAGTTGTTTCATTTTCTTCATCTCTACGTCTGGTTGGTTTCGCATCATAAATACCCATTGCATAGATATTTTCTTAAGCTGTAGTAGCAGGTTTTTAGTCCTGTCAGCTTAATTATCTGCTTGCCTCAGTAATATCAAATACTGCTTACGATTTAATAAATGTTGTAGCAGATCCTTCCCTTGCAAGTCGGTCTATTTCCTCATTATATAGAGTATCTTTGTACTCTGTTACACACGCAAAAGTAACCTTGTTGTGTTTTTCCAGGGCGATAAGTTTGGGTTTGGCTCTGTGTATTCGAGCTTCTGTAGTTTGGTCAGTTTTGGACCCGTCTGTAAACCAGACTTGGTTTCCTGGCTGATTTATATTGGACGGTGTAAGTCTTATCAAATTGATAGGCTCTTGGTATGGTGTCATTGCTTAACAATGTATTCGTCATCATTCCTGTGATGTTGGTGTGTCCAAGGGCGGCTCCAATCCACCAAATCTTGTTACATTCTTATCTCGCTATCTTATTAGTGACATATGAACACCAAGGATCAGTCATGATAGCAAACAATAAACTTAAGACAAAATGCTGGTCACCTATGTACTTAAGATAAATTTATTTTTAATATATTTTAAGTTAAATTGGAAAATATAATAAATTTGAATGAATTTTGGCCATGAAAATTTCAATTGTATTTGAAGGAGAAACTTTTGGATTTCAGGCATTTCCGGTCGTTTAGTTCTAGAGGTGTTCAATAAATAATGTTAAACAATGCCAAAAAACTGGATGGTACAGTAATTGTTTCGAAGTTTGTCTCTTAACCAGCCTTTTTGTGTTATGGATGTTTATTAAACGATTTTATTTTGGAATATTACGAGCTCCCTCACTAGAAACTGATTTTCAATTATAGACTATCTAAATAAACAAATATTTTCATTAATAATTAATATTTTGCAGTCTATGCATTATTTGGATATATTACCAGTTTTCAAATGACTCTCTATTTTCTCTATAAAAAAAATAAACTTATTTTGTTAAGTATGGTATGTAATATGGGTGCTAGAAACAAATCTGAAATGTATTTGAATAAAATAAAAGCCAATAATTAAAATAAATTGATAGATAGATACTAAAAAATTAAAACTAAAGTTGTTAAAAATAAAAATATATTTATTTGTTCGTAGAACAAAAGCATCGCGATCATTTTTATTTTTAGTTATAGGCACATAAAATTAAGTTCACATTATATGGGAAATTTTTCTATGAGTTGGTGTAGCTAATTTTTAAATTTGTCATACATCCAAAATTAATCATCCACACTAAGCATTTAAATTAACAATTTTCACTTGCAAGTTAAATAATACACCTACCTTTTATTTGTCCACAGTCGCAACTAAAAATTAAAAATTAACAACTAAGAAGTTGACAAATATTCTTAGTTTAATTCTTAACTTGCGTCCGTTTTGGGATATTTTCGGCTGGAGAAAAAATTATCAACAGCCTTATAAAAATGTGTCAATATGTGAAACAGACGCAATTGAAAAGCAAAAAATATACGTTTCACTTTTAAGTTAAATTATTAATGGACGATTTTGGGAGGGCATCTTTTTTTATTGTTTATTAAATTTTGAAATATGAACAATGCATTTTTATTCTGGAGTGTTAGTGTTAATTTAACGGAAATTCAAAAAAGTATGATTTGAGCGTTAAAAGAATTCTAAATGACATCCTTATGAGTATGAAATTTAATTTTTATCCTAGTTCAAGGAAATTAGTCATTAAGGTGTCCACAATCCGTCTTGAAATTTTAAAAAACTAATGGGAAATTTGTAACTAGCAATCACAATAATTCTTTACTGTATACCCAACTCAAACTTTTATGACGCAAAATAATTTTTACACTTTTCAGCGGCCATCTTCGTTTCGCCATCTTGAAATTTTTAAAAGCTGATAGTAAATTTAATATCGGCAACCTCAAAAACATTTGTGAATTGAATTGTTACAGTTAAAAACATGTTCTTATAAGAATTGCTTTTAGACACAAGCTACGTTTTCAAAAATAATTATTTTATGAAGTTACCTTATGCAGGGACAAAAATAAATAAACTTTGCATCACACGTGACAAAATTTTAATAGCTCTATTTGGATTTTGTAGAAAAACAAACATATAATATGGCGCTACTTTGTCTGGACTGAAACATTGTCAAAACTAAGAAGTTTTATGTAGGTTGCGTTGAGTCTTATTTTGCAACAGTAGTGCAATTGATAAAAAAATGTGTAAAAAATCTAAATTATCTTATTCAGCTGAAATTTTGCATATGGGCTAAAAAGTGCATTTAGAAAAATTTTTTTAATAATGTATTTTGATATTTTGAGACATCACCCCAAAGTCAAATTTCGCATAAAGTTCTTAATAAAAAAATCCCATATGATGCGGACTTTACAGGTCACACTGCGTATATATATATATATATATATATATATATATATATATATATATATATATATATATATATATATATGGCTTTAAATTTAAAAACATTTCAAGCAATCGGACAGAAAATATTTGATAATTTTGTTGATGAGCGTAAATATGGATTTGAGTTGGCAAAAAATTAAATAAAGTTACCGCTGTAAACAGTTTTAGTACGTCTTTTAAACACACTTTGTCACAGTAATCTGTTTTAGATTACTTTTTTGAGTTGTTAATTTTATGCACAATTTATATATTTTATGTTTTTGATACACTTGTTTTCTACACATGCATGTTTTCCATGCACACGTCACAATATAAAGATAATTATGATATTAACAAGCAGGAGTGTTGCGTAAACTAACAACAATTTTAATTGAGTATACCTTGTTTCAGGAATACTTCCTTCACAATTTAAATAAATAGGTGGGAGTAGGCTAGAACTAGATACAGCTTGTCTTGTGGTATATTCTTCTTTTAAAAAGTTTAATCAAAAAAGACTTAAATTTAAAATCTTTGGGTAATTATTTTGTAGATAATAGAGAAGTGGTAAATAGATATGAATACACCATATAACGCGGTATTTGCGAGAGAGGCTATCGAAACATTATTTTGATATACGAGTATATATTTTATCGTTATTAAAGTTAAATAATTTTCTGTTCAAAATCGATGTCAGGCATATAAAGGAGTTCAAATTTCGACGCGTATGCGGATGTCCACCCATTATTTTTATCGTAACTATATATTTTTATTAAATTTGTGACAGCTCTTTTCTCTACTTCCACTTTGTTTCAATTTTTAAATCAGGCAATAGTCGTCCTGAGTTTCTTACTACAAATTTTTCTTTTTAAGAGTGCTCATTCAGGGAGTTCTTTAAAAAACTAACTTTGTCATTGCGGTAAATAAAACGACTTTTAGAAACAACAAAAACATTCACCAACGAAGAAAAATAAATATTATCTAACTATCTAGATATATACACTAGAATCATAGCAAAGAATCAACTCAAGTTAAAGAACTTTTAATCTCGGTAAAAATTGTATTTTTTGTTCGATATATTTCTATCACTTTAGTAATTTAGTCTCTTGCACAAGTTTTGTTTAACACCAAAAATAGTATGGACACGGAAAATATTAAAACATAGTTTTATCTTTTTTGCTCACATATGCGTTGGATCTTCGTCTTTCCACTATGCCATCTCAATAAATGACACTATCTTATGTTGCCAACTTAGAAAATCCGTGCATGTTATGCTATTTCCCTATTTTCGGATGTCCAAGTAATTAATATGGAAAAGGAAGAAGCGTTTAGAGAAGTTTAAAATAAAAACAATAATTAAAAAATGCTTATAGAATAATTTCCTGAGACGTAGGTTTCATATGTCATCAAGCGTTACTGCAGGGGTGAGTTTGACCTATTGAGCCTCGGGGTACAAAGACTTGTGTGGCGCCCCCAACACATCCTAACTCCGAAATTACATACCATAGAAATAGAAATACAGAAATTTATAAAATAATTATAACTTCCATGCGTAAGTGTAATACTTTTACGTTCGGAACCTAAAAGTAAAATAGTTAGGACCTGGGGTACGGGTATTGTGCACCCCTTGCATACCTGTGTGGAGTGATATATTTACTTGTAAATAAATACCATGCACTGCTACATTATCGCAGAAACGGCAAATTTCGCTGCCGACTGTGTCCATTATTTTGGGATAGTATCCCAAAGACAGTGTCGATCAGGAGACTTATTAACAGTAGCAGGTGCGTTCTAGGGAGTTTAAGCATCTTTTTTTGCATTCTCTATCTATTTATTTATACATCTCTTCGCTTTTCTTAAGCCAGATGTGCTGTTTTACCACATCTTTGTTTCATAGTCTGAAACTCTGTTTCATTATGTGGCTTCAAGCCAGTCCACAAGAGGCAAATACAAGTTTTTTGTTCTTAATTTGGGCGGCTGCCTATATCCTGCACTTTTTGAGGTCTTTGAAAGCATCCACGTTTCCTTACTACTTCATACAGAAGCTAGATAGCTTTCTTGTGGCAAGGTTCTGACCCGCTTGTTTGAATTGAAGTCTGAAGTTCAAGCATTTTTTCTTGACTTTTCATTTCATTTATCCTCTTGTGTATCTGATATTTTTTGACTGGAAAAACTTGCATACTTAGCCGACATTTTTTCTAAATCAAATTATTTAAATCTCTCTTCATAAGGCCCAGATATCACTATTTTCAGTGTGCATGATGGAATAACAGCTATGCTAAAGAAGTTCGTTCGTTGGATTTAATGTCTGCAGGTGAATGAATACGAATGTTTTGGTTCTCTCGATACCATTTTATTAGAAAACGAAATTCAGCTTAACGAAAACATTAAAAGGGATTATGAGTGAACATCTCAAATAGTCTCAATTAACGTTCAAAGACAATTTTTCTAATATATTTGGATCGAACAACTGGATACCTAATTCTTTTGAAGGAGGTATGACTTCAGATACTTCTGAAAACAGAGAAGCTCATTAATTTATCCTTTGACAATTCTTTAAAAGCTGTTTTTAAAGATCCCTCTTTAATTGATTTTTGGCTCACTGTAAGAAATAAGTATCCTGTTGTGGTGAAAAAATAATAAAAGTTTTATTGCCCTTTTGTACAAAATATCTATATGAGAAAGGATTTTTAACATACACTTATCTGAAAGATAAATACAGAAATAGGTTAAATACAGAAACTAATCTAAGACTCAAACTTTCAGACTTTGTCTGCAAATATGGAAAATAAGTTTTATTACTGTTTCATTTAATCTTCCTAATGATTACACAGGGGGTTTGCCAATTTATTCCGGTTTTTAGAAGGGGTTCGCAAAAAGAAAAATGGTTGTGAGTAGTGATCCAGAGGCCAAAGGAGTTTTTTTGAAGTTATTACTTGTTTTATGACTTAAAAATATTTTTACAAATATATATGTAGATTGAGCTGGATATTTCCCAAACCTAAAAACTGATTTTCGTACTCGTGATAGATGGTATCAACCATCCGAAATTTCAATTAACTGTATAGCCTTATTACTGACTAGCACGGTGTTGATCCAGTCTCAAGTTCTAACTTTGTCTTTTCATTGTTAACAATTTTGTTTGAGTAATTTTTTATTTATCGAAATATTGAATATAATTCTTATTTATGATTAAAATATAGGGTGGGTCATAAGTTCCTAGTTGAGTTTAAAAGCCAATAACTTTGTTAAAAAGATTTTATTTTGAAACTGGATTCACACAAACTTAGTACACTAAATGGAGTTTGTTTTTCATTAATGATGAAAACAACATCTCTCGAATGTATTCCGTTTTTAGCCTCACAGTATGTTCCATAAAAAAAATTAAAATGTCTTGCTGTAATAGCCTTATTTATGCTCGAATGCTGTTCTTTAGCTGGTCGTGGGTTCCAGGTTTATTGACGTAAACTCTCTCTTTTAAATAACCCCACAGAAAAAATTCAAGGGGTGTCAAGTCAGGCGAATGTGGTGGATACAGAACATGCCACCTTTTTGAAGTTACGTTCTCCAAACAATTCTGTTAGAAGCTGCATTATTGGCCTGGTTGTATGAGACGTGGCTCATTCTAGCTGATACCACATCTTTGGTCTATTTTCTAAGACTGGACAAATAACATTTTCTAGCATAACCTTATACCGTTCATTATTTATGGTCCAAGAGGTTGCGTCATCTATTTCAAAGAAACGGGGTCCGATGATGTCCTGAGCTGTCACTCCACACCAAACGGTACATTTGATACGACGCAATTGTCTTTCGTGAACAACTCTTGGATTTCCGTTCCCCAAATTCTACAACCGGCTCAGAAAATTAAGTTCATTTCTACAAAGTTGTTAAAAATGAACAGCGTACTGGAGTCTTGTTGGTAATCCTGTGGATGTAACTGCTGTACAAGTTGAATTTTATATGGAAATAACCCAAGATGCGTCAAAATATGCCGGACAGTTGTTTGGGTTAACCCCAGTTCATTAGAACGATGTCTAGTTGATGTTCCTGCTTCCTATTTTATGCTTGCTTGTACGCGCTGAATATTCTGTTCTGTAAATGCAGAAGTTAGTCTGCCGGTACGGGGCAAGTCAACCACCGAATAGTCATTAGTCAATAGTCATTTCAGCCGGACCATTTCTTACCTGAAAATGTCTTCAATATACCCTCTGAGTAGCAATAATTGACCGTTAATTTTCAAAATACAATTCAACAATTTTGGTTCTCTGCTGAATAGTGATCTTCTCCATTAATAAACTCTTAAGTTTCTAGTTTCTAAATCTGAAAAGAAAAGGAATAAAAATCAGCTATGACACAAGTTATTGCATTTTAAAATCACCTAGGAACTTACGGCATACCCTGTATAAATAACAAATTTTGCGATTTTCTTTTCACACATTTTGTCGGAAAAATACCAAGTACAATTATATAAGAGAAACTTAGCTCTCAATCAACTGAAAAAACCTTATACTATAAGGACAAACGTACTCTGTTCTAACACAGTTAGAGACAAAGCACTATCTCAGATTGCAAGAATACCAGGAAAGGGTGGAAGCCTTTCCTATGGTAGTGCACCGCCATCTGTAGACCGGTTTCGAACTTGTTAGTTCTCGTCAGTACAGAATAGGCTAGCGCACTTCAGCATCGGAAAAGTAAATCCTTTAATCAACTTATATTAGACAAAATATGAAATCTAATACAAGCGGCGCCACCTCTCAGCATTCCACGCAATCTGAATATAAAATCTCGTAGAGATCTATATATATATAAACCAAAAGTGGATAATATACTTGTAGTTGGGTGTATAAAAATACAATTATCTAAGAGAAACTTAGCTCTCAACCAACTGAAAAAACCTTATACTATAAGGACAAACGTGCTCTGTTCTAACACAGTTAGAGACAAAGCAGTCTCTCAGATTGCTAGAATACCAGGAAAGGGTGGAAGCCTTTCCTATGGTAGTGCACCGCCATCTGTAGACCGGTTTCGAACTTGTTAGTTCTCGTCAGTACAGAATAGGCTAGCGCACTTCAGCATCGGAAAAGTAAATCCTTTAAGCAACTTATATTAGACAAAATATGAAATCTAATACAAGCGGCGCCATCTCCCAGCATTCCACGCAATCTGAATATAAATCTCGTAGAGATCAGTTGGTTGAGAGCTAAGTTTCTCTTAATAATTGTATTTTATACACCCAACTGCAAGTATATTATCCACTTTTGGTTTATATATACAGATCTCTACGAAATTTTATATTCAGATGGCGTGGAATGCTGGGAGATGGCGCCGCTTGTATTAGATTTCATATTTTGTCTAATATAAGTTGCTTAAAGGATTTACTTTTCCGATGCTGAAGTGCGCTAGCCTATTCTGTACTGACGAGAACTAACAAGTTCGAAACCGGTCTACAGATGGCGGTGCACTACCACAGGAAAGGCTTCCACCCTTTCCTGGTATTCTAGAAATCTGAGAGACTGCTTTGTCTCTAACTGTGTTAGAACAGAGCACGTTTGTCCTTATAGTATAAGGTTTTTTCAGTCGGTTGAGAGCTAAGTTTTTCTTATATAATTGTATCTTTATACACCCAACTGCAAGTAGACCTAAGGTTTGGGGGTGACCTTATATATTCTTCTAAATAAAATGGAAGCGTAATGTCTCTGATAATTCATTTTTAGTCATTATAGGTTATGACTAATGACCAATCAGTATTCCAATGACACAATTTTCGAAGAAGTTAGGCTTGTCGTTATGCGCAAAAATAGGTGTGCATAACAATTTAAAAAATGGCAAATTATCAAAGGTTTCATAGAAATTGCAACATTTAATTACGACATACCATGTAGTGTATACAAATTAATGATCGGTGATTAGAAAAAATAAAAATAATGGTTTGATAAGGAGAGTTACCAATGTTATAAAATTGCCCTGTATATAAAATAAATGCTAGTTAACTAAAATAGAAATGTTAGGTTGTTAGATATTTTAGTTAGACTAGATATTTAAAAGTAATTTACTTTAACTGTAAGTAGTTTTTAGATGTTTAAATTAACATTTTAAAAGTTTTCCATAAGTAGAGGTTAAAGAATTTTTAGATAAATTTATAGCAATAGGAATTATATTTAATATAAATAAATTATGTTCTTTTTTTTCACGCAACCATTTTTATTTGAAGTGAATGGATACATTTTTATGGACAATATATTCCAATTTATTTTTTTAAAATGAGTATTCCGACAAAACAATTTTACCTCTGATCAAATAAAGTCTCATAACAACTAAAAAATAAGTTTCCGTATATAAAATAGGCAATAAATGGAATAAAAATATTTTCCGTATATAGAAATTAATTATGTTAACACATTCGTTTGATAAATGATGAAATAGTCTGATTTCCAAAATTTCCGAAGATCTATATGCAAATCTATTACACAGTGTGGCGCTTAAGGGTTTTCGTAACCGATTAAGTTTTATGCGTTTTTTGGTTAATTCTTGTATATCTTGAGTTTCTGAATTAGAGCTTTCAATGATAAGCCGTTACATGGGTGAGAAAATTTCATTGTTTTTAAACCAAAAAATTGCTAATAAATGATATATCAATTTCAGATCCATGTCGTAAGTTTTAAAATTTAATGGCAAATATGGCTGTATTTTCAAAATTTAAAAAATGTATAGAATCCGAGATATTCCCAAACAAGGATAACAATGCATTCGCAGTATTTCAACTAAGCAAGTATATCTCGGCTAATTAAAATTTGTCATCGTATGGTAGCTAGCTCACTTTGAAAGTAAAAGTTTAATATAATATCGGAAATAATTTTTGATTAAAAATAAACAAATTGAGATAATGCGAAGTCAAAAAGTTATGATGTTTTTTTTGCCATTTTAATGGTTTATGAAAAAGCAGCACAAAGTTGCCTGTAATAAAAGTTGTTGTTTCTTACAGATTCGGAATATTTTTTATGTTTTGACGAACAGTGTTAAAAACGGGCGTTATCTCATATTTAAATAACGGCGTGTCACTCGTAGCGGCTATACTCTCGCCAGCTGTTGAAAATATTTAGTCTCATCATCTTATGATGCAGCAGTAGCCAAACCAAAAGAGATTTTTTCGTAACAGAAATACTATCAGGATACCGACTGTCATCACACCAAAAAACAATTCGTTGTGATATTTTGCTATCCATTCATTTGTTATAAACAATTAAAACCAAAAATAATGCTTTTATTGTTTTTTGCTTCTAAAATCAAAACTAATGACTCATTGTCAATGGTATAAACAGCTGAATTGTAGAGAATAAAAATACTAATAAAATGAATTCAGCTCGACTCAATCGGATCATTAGTAACGGAGAAAAATAGGAAAATCCGGGAAATTCTGAGTTTTTTAAAAATCTATATCTTCTTCATTTTTCAAATTGTAACGCTCGCCCTTCGCGAAATATTAGTAATTTATATGTACTTTATTTGTGCCCAAAACAGACGCAGTCAGTTAATTAGTTTTTGCATAATTGTCATTTGAAATTTTTAGTGCACTTTCTTTCAGCAGACATCAGTGCGTTATGTGAAAAATGCTAGCAAATATGACCGAAAACGGCCGAGCGCGTATATGTAAAAGAGTGAGTGGGGAGAGTGCAGTTATCGAGTGAAGTAATATGTCTATATACACGGCACCCTCATTGGATACAGCACGTGAACATTCGCTGAAAATTTCGTTCTTGAAACAATAAGGTCATCTTAAGAGTCATTGGAGAGCCAGCGGTCATTCGAATCGACAGTAAAAATGTTCTCGTCAGAAAAGAACTGGAGTTGTGCGATAGCAGTGTTTCTTAAGGAACACAAAAGCAGGTTGCACCACTTAATTCATCTTTTCGTGGCGGCTTCGGAAAACATCTATCTCACTTTAATTGCGTAAAACTTGTAGCGGAGGTCCTCCTCGATGATTTGATGCATAGTTTATTCACATACACCAACAACTAACAATAATTTTCGGATGGATTGCAAAAATCAGCTCTTAAGCCCGTTGAATGACTGGCGCCCTGACAACGCGCTGCTTCGAATGGGTTTTCCTCATAGGTATTGCAAAACCTTCGTTGGACTTGTCCGACTCAATGTACTTTGCGACGAGATACACAGTCGATCTCGGGTCTCCGAAAAACCAAATGACTTCTGTCGCTGAGTGCCCAGCGCGAACATTTTCGATAATTGCGGTTCCTCAGTTATACTCGGCACTTGGTTTCAAAATTGCGATTGTTTCGAGGTTATGATGGAGCACATACCAGTGGTATAGAATAGCGGGAATTTCAAATTTTTGCAGGGAAGTTTGCCTAGTTACAATTGTGGAAAACTGAAAAATTAAGCGGGAGAGAGAAAATTGTTGAAATATATGAATGTAAAATTAGGAAAGCAAAATACAGAAGGTGTAGAATTATAGTGAATTGTCGGAGGGATAAAACGGGAAACAAAGAGGCTCTTTCTCGCGTCCATTCTGGAGCAGTCAAAGGAGACTCTTTCAGATGTCATTCAAAAAATAAAATCGCATATAAAACGAAGCGTGGTGTTTTTTGTAAACTAAAGAAAAATGTGGAAAACCAAAGCCAAAATCGTTTTCTACGACTTCAAAATAGAGGTTATGTACCGATTTATTTTTCCCAAAAAAAAGGTCGTTTTCATACATTTCACATCGCTGGCCTCAAAAAATTTTCTGAAGCAATTTCATTCCATACATCCTTTTTTCTTTTTTAAAGTATTGGTCTTAGTTCAAAAATTTTGGAATAATTTGCACGTCTCCTCTAAATTTAACATATTTCCTTCGGATCATTCCATATTCAGTTAAAAACTTTTAATCAATACATGCAAACAAGTACTAAATAAATTTTCACAAAAAAAATTAAAAAAGTGTCGTCGGTCTCGCTAAAAATATTTTTTTTTGAAAGAGCATGCCATAAACCTGTCCCTGAATAAATAAAAATTTCTTTGAGTTCGTACCAAAAACCGACAGAAAATGGATCATTGCGAGCTTCCATCACGATTTTCGCGAACAATAAAAGTATGTTGAAACTGGCTAATTGTATTACAGACGCTTTTATTATCTCCTTTGATGCCGTTCGCCAAAGGGATAAGGATTTCGTGATAAATTCGGATGGTCTGTTCGACATGAATCAAGGTCTTCAAAATTTAAAAGAAGCTCTATGGAGGCTCGCGGCAGGCTCGTCATGTGCGCGTCTCGCCATATTTATACGCACATCTAGGCGCACATACTAGTAGTTAAAATATGGTACTTTCCTAGGCGATTTTAAAAAAGGTGTTCTAATATTTTTTGTGATCTGAAAACTTGTGGTGAGAGAAACGATTCCAGAAAATGATTTCATATCTGACTCTAGTTTCCTATAATATACCTGTATTATCTAATACATGTAGAAAATTACTTTTTTATTTCTAAAAGCAAGCTTTGTTATTTTTTTTTCGAAATAAATTGTTCTCAATTCAAATAAGAATCAAATTAAACTCTTAGAAATTTGTTATTGATTGAACAGCAATATTTATTTTTCACATTATATTGGTTTTTAATCTTCCCGTCAAATAATAATTTTATATTCATGGATTTATTAACTAAGAGACATTTTTATCGAAAACAATTTTAAATACAATTTCCGAAAACGTTTTCTTTTATTTTCTTATTTTTCGTTATAACGTCATAATACAAAATAATCTTGCGAAAAAATTTCCATAAAGGCGCCTTTTTACGGAACAAGCTTATTCAGCACTCCATAATAATGTTACGAAAGCCGGTGTTATAGCCCCGAACTCAATATTATGTTAATATGCCCATTTTCACAGATTGTGTCTCCTTTAATGGTGCTTCTTTTTTAAATAAGGAAAGGGATATTTGTATTTAAAAATTTGAAGTAAGATTTGATTTGAGTGTCGTGATTTAAAAACTCCTTTCTTCAAAATTAGTAATTTTGCTACGTAAGTAATATTACATTTTTAACTCATAGAAAAGAAATTAATTACTTAATGCGTTAAGGTACGAGAAAATTCCAAACATGTCAACAAAGATCCAACCTTTTTTTAAGATTATGAAAAAGCTTATCCTTTTTTTACGACAATGTTAAGGTAGAATTTAAAAAGATAGGCAATTCTTTTCTTTTATGTTATATTTCTTTTTTTCTTTATTGATTTTGTATAGCTCAAAAAATTTATCTTTTAAGATATTTTCAGAAATTAATAACTTTAGCAATATGTTATTACGTTTGTTAAGAATTAAATTTTCTGAAAAATCTGGAAAGGTCGTCAGCATCTTCCTTTGGTGTTCTCGAAGTCAGCTACTCATCCTTATTTTTTCTTCATGCCCTCCGTCCGTTTGTAGGCAACAGCCTTATAACTTCGTAAGTTTTCAATTTTTTACAATGAAGTTTTGAAAGGATATGCTCTCCATTAACCCAGAAACAGATCAGAATCGAAATTGTAAAAAAAATTACGGGATCTTTTCCTCTGTAAGAAATAGAAATGAAAAAAAAAATTGTTCGCTCCATGAAGTGAGATATCTCATTCGAAAGGTCTTTAGAGATACCTGTTTGAGAGTTTCGGGACTGAATTTAATACAGACGTAGTTAGAGTAGCATTTAAAAATAAAAACATAATTTGGAAACATTTTTTTGGTACACAAGAGGCGAAGACTCCTAAAGACTTACTTTCCTGAGAGGTTTATAGAATACCATGGAAATCATGTAACAATCCTTACGTAGTTCCAACTGGTCATTACACTTTTTATTAAAATACGTTTATCTCATCACAAGAACGACCCTTACAAGAAAAATATAGAAGTTGTCAGAATTCTACCTAACTACAATAAAAACCTTACTCAAGAAATTATTTGCATTAAGAACTATGATTCGACTAATACTCTTAAGGATGTGGAGAATTTTAATAGTTATCATGGTTCAAATTTCACTTTAAGTTTACCATAGCCAAATCAATTAATTTTATCTCTTTTTGCAAATACTCACAGTATGGTCGAACCCAATATCCTTTTTTTAAATATCTCTCACAACTTCTTTGTATAAAAGCATACCATTTGCGGGTTAGTTTCATTTTTGGTTTTACTACAAATCTCTGCAGTTCTACTTCCTTATCAACTTGGTTATTTTATTTTCCTGATTTTTGGCTACATTCTTACATTACAAAATAAAGGTTTTATCTTACTTACCTCTATTTATGTTGTTTTGCTTGATATTCATTACACTGTGGGTAGTTTGTACTTACTGTTATATTTTTCTAGATAAATCTCGGTTTCCTTGCCTACTATTCGAGTATAGTTCCTCCTTTTTTCTCTCCGCATGGCAATTTTCTTGAAGTTCTTTTGATCAGTTCCATAGATTTTTCTTTGTTTGTGATATTGTGTTCCTTTTGATTAAGTTTTCTGTCACTGTCTGGTTTTGACAGAAGTTAATTTGAAGGTATTGCTTTTTAATCTGTTTTAATCTTATTATCTGAATCCATTGTGTAGTAATCATCATAACTTAATTAACTTTTCCTATGCTCTAATTCCATTTTCACCTCTGTCAATGATTATTTTTGCTTTTACTGCTGTTTAAATTTACTTAAGTTGTCTTTTTGTTGGACTGCAGAACTTTACGCAATATACAGTGCCCTTAAGCACATCATATCATCTCACCACACAAAATGGATAATAGCTACCGATTCTAGTTCTATTCAAAACATCTCTTCTTACACCCTCCCACATCCCCTAACCAAAGAAATCAAATATCTCCACGAAAAGGGACGATACATAATAAACACATAATTTTCCTATGGGTCCCTAGCCACGTAGGTATACAGGGTAAGGAAAGGGCAGATTTCTTCTCCAAACACCCCCTCAATCCCATCGTCATAGACTATATCTTCAATATCAAAGATTTGAATACCTATATCAACAACCTTGTAAAGAATGTCATCCAGCTAAATGGGATTTAAACCTAGAGAAAAATAAACTATACATCATTAAACAATCCTAATTCAATAATACAACACACCACTCACTTTCTAGAAGAGAATCTGTGATACTTACTAGACTGCGCATCGGTCATACGCGCCTTACAAACGAATACCTGATTAAAAATCAGGATCAACCTCTGTGTCTTACATGCGCTCTTCCCTTGACCATAAAACAAATTGTCTGCTCCAGTTATCAAAATCAACACAATAGGTACAAAATGTTAGGTAGTCCTACTAACATTCTCTGTCTGCAAGATAACAATATCAAGGTAACTTCTTTCTTGAAGAATATCTAACTGCTGAGCAAATTATAAGGTAGGGGAAATAATATTCAAAACAACCTGAGTTAGATGCTAAAAGTCTAATATTGTCGACGCGTCAAAATCCCTATCTCTCTCTCTGTCTCTTTTTGTTGGGTATTGTAAATTTCGTTTTGTAATCTGCCTTACCGTCCTCAGTTCAGGGTGACATCTAGTCTGCAAAGTTCTCAAACTTTCAAGAAATCGATAATTGTTGAGAAAGAAAAATTCTTTTTTGTGCCATAACTTTTACCACTGAATTTTGCAGGTAACATAGTCTTTACTTGGTCAACCTCGGTAATAGTCGGCGAGAAATGTACTTCTTTGATTTAAACCGAACATGTCAACGATGAATGAATTGGTTTATTTAACAAATTTATTTCAGCAGATTGTTGTCACCCAGACGCCCGCATAGGTTCTTTTTTTGACCTTTCATCTCCTTTCAATTTTGGACACGATCAAGATACGTTGTGCTCACACATGAATTCATATAATACTGAAGCCTTTTGCCTTGACCTCACTTTTTCTTTTTGAAACGCAGCTGTGATTTTTTTTCAGTTTATATGATTTTTGGAGTGAAAAATGGTTAAAATTGTTCTGGCAATTGAGTTTAGTTTTTTAGTTACCTCCTTTTAATTTGTTTGCTGTTTATTTTTACTGGAACAAATCTAGAGACGGGGATTTTAGCAGTTCTGCGCGTTAAAATGAAGGAATTTTTTAACCCCATGTAAGAACTCAGCAGTTTTACTTCCGTTTTTTTTCCTTCTCCTTACTTTTCCCGCTTGTCCTTTGGTGAAAGCCTTCAGTTTTCAATTTAAGTGCACTGATGTTTAGCTAGTACCTACACAACTCTACACGGTTTAGCAGTGTTGCAGCCAGATTTGTACGAGACCACACAGCTAGCAGCTTCACCTTCGGAATAACATGAAAACTCAGTTTTATTCTTATTTTCTATTTTAAATGACAAATATCTAAATCATTTTGTAAATTAAGGTTTATGACTTTTTTTGTAAGGCGTTGCACAATTTTCCGGTGTTCTATTTTGGTAGCATATCAAATTATATTTGTTATTTCAGTTATTTTTCTTTAATCTGTTTAATTTTTTTCTTTGTTTTGCCTTAATTTATTTCACAATTTATATGAAGTATTAAATTTCACAATTATAAATTAAATGATAATTACTTGAAAATTTGTGATTATTTTAACTGAAAATTTTATAGCATATCTAGCTTTATGCGGGAGCAACACAACTATACGTTCAATTATCGTGAAGGTTTCTGTCTTCAACCTAGCTACAGATGCAGTGGCGTCCTGAATAATTTACCTCCCCTCTCCGGCATAGTGGTTAGCTTGGCATACTGAACTGAATCATGGTGATTTAGCTTTGTTATTTATTTTAGTAATACTCTATTATTGAATTCCTTCTCACTTAACTATGAGGTTTTGGCGTAAAACTACCAGCGAAGCACGCGCTCTCTTCAGCGTACTAAAATTTCCCCATAAACCAGACAGTTTTTTGGCCTGTATCCATTTTAATTTTATTTTTTTTTTACAATTTGAAACTTTCATTTTCAAAACTTGCAATTTCATGATACAAGTTATTTTTGGCGTGTTTTTTTTGTTTGTGGTTTTTGTTTGTTTTTTTCATAAAATTTTTCAGTAAAACGCCGATTACTGCTACAAAATTTCACTATAATACCTTTCCGATACTCACTTGACCAGTTTTTAATTCATTCAATGTCTAAATGAAAGAAAAAGATACGACTTATAAATAGAAAACTATAAGTTTAGTTTTATTGTCTTTCAGCTCAATACTGAAAAATGTTGTAATAAACCCTAAATCATGATCTCATAAAGTTTTGCGAATATATACTGTTAACAAAGATTTTTACTTTACATTGTACATAAAAAGAAACTAGAATGTGAAAGTATAATTATGACTGAAATTTTATAATTCTTTTTATGACACCAAATAGTTAGGTTTTAAAACTTTTTCTTTAGGAAGATTAACTTTTATCCTCATTACTTTGATTCAAAGTGACAGATTACAAAACAGAACTTTTGGTCTTCTTTATTACCAATCTTAATTTCAGTAAATTTATTTAAATATTAACAGACCCTAAGTTATGTAAATCAGTTTACTAAAGTTACACAAGAGATTTTAATGAAGGAAACATTTTAAATTTAAATTGCTTTTACAAAAGGAAAAATAAAGTTTATCAAACTCTGTACACCCCAAAATATTGTCATTAATATATTTTGCTTACCTTTGTTGACACAGAAACAAAGAAGACAGAATTTTGCTACCCACTTGCTTGTAGATGATTCAAACTGACAGTTTAATTAAAAATAATTTGAGATGCCAAATGAATAATTTAAATAAGAGTAAAACTTCATATTTAACTGTTGGGAGATAAAACTCCGAACAATTGAAATGTACTTTATTATTTAATTTGTTCTTGTTATTTATTTAAAGTAAACTATGAAGAAAAATTCAGCAAAAAAATATATTTATTCAACAAATTTTTTGTTGAAGAACTCAAGAATGAAATGTTTGCTTTTCTGTTTTTTTTTTCACATATCACTATACTAAAGATAAAACACGATGCTGTCTATTAAAGTGGTTTGTATTTAAAGCACAATTTACATTAATGAGTTCTCGGATCACGATTCGAAAACAAACTTGGAAATGTAGACGCCTGCGGAAACACTTTTAACACAACCACAATGCCGCTTAATATGAAAATTTAAAGCAGTTACTAATTTTTGTATCTTGTCGTCTGTTTAGCAGAACAATAATTTTACGTCATCATAAAAATGATTATGTTTGTCAAAATTCATTTTGAGATCGGGGTAGATGAAATCGGTTTCCCAGGCAAGTTTTTTTGCGTTAAAAATTGCGAAAAAAAATTCTAATGTGTAGGGACTTTTTAGCTGCTCACTATATAATTTTACTTAACCTTCAACTAATGTAGCAACATAAAAATAAACTACAATATTATTATACGATTCATTTTTATCGTGGTCGATATTTTGAAATTTCTTTTCTTAAAGTAAATTACATCCTGAAATGTAGCATTGTGGAGATTGATTTTAATTCGTTACACTGTTTCCAAGAGACAGAAATAAATACTAAAAATGACCTTTCTATGTATTTTTAGACGAAGTAGCCAGTCTGGCAGCAGAGGCGGAAAAAAAACGTCCCGAGGACAGAACGGAACGAGAAAAAATTGCAATAATGGGTAGACCAAGGCTTGGAGATATAACTAGGGCACAAATTAGAATAAAAGAAAGTAAAGAGTTTAAGGTAAGGAGACGTAATTTAGGTCTTTAGTATGAAGTTTAATATTTAACTATGCATTTTTTTTAATGAATGCATAATAATGACATTTAGAAGAGAACGATTAAAGATAAGATAACAAAGTAATAATGTTCATAAATAGGTTTAATTGTCAAAATGCTCTAAGAGATAATATTATAAATTTAATACTCTTTAGTAGTAGTAATCATTTTTTACCGTGTTTTGGTACGCAAACTTTAATTATGACCATTATTTAGCTATTTTAAACTTATGTTTAGGTAAATTATATATTAACAACGGTTGTTTGCCTTGAGGTGAGAAAAACTATAACAGAAGGATTTAAAAAAACTACATGGTCTGAAATGTACTGCAGTTTTTTTGGATATGTTAAGATTTCATTATAACAGGCTTTAGTACTGTCCTGTTAGTCACATTCAGGTGTTCATGGATATCTTTATCAAAATTTTGCAAGCCTTCAATCACAAACGAATTACCAGTTTTAAAGTCCTATTGGGATATATATCACATAAAATTATCTTTACTTAGTACACACCCAGAACAATGAAATTCTATTATAGTCACAAACTCTGCTATTTTCACTCGAGACAAAACTTTTATGATAATCAATTTCTGCTGTTTTAACCGGATCGTACCGTTAGACCATATGAATAATTTCCATTAGAATGAGATATATAACATTTATTCCTCATCCCAAAAGTATTTAAAAGCTCTTTAAGCTTGTAAAATACGAATAAATGCCAAAAAAATCAATAATAGCAAGTAGTGATCGAAAAACATAACGCCAGCGTGAAAACCAAAAAATACTGCAAATCAGATAGGACTGTTGATAAAATATCGATATATCAAAATGTCGATATTATCTTTTGGAAATATGGATATTTAAGAACAAAATTTTTTAGGATGATATATCGATAGTAAAATATAAGTATCAGAGTCGTTATTTTTTAAAATACATTAATATTTCTGATTAATTATTTAAACTATATTAACGAAATTATGTAAACTGGATAATTCTATTTCCATTCTTTCTTATTTACCTGCATATTCTTTTAAAACGGAACGAAATTTTTTTTTGCCTGTCATAGATTATCGAGGTCGAGACAAGAGGTTATGTTAGTTGTTATTATTATGAATAGCACAGTGCTATTTAAGACGGTTGACATGGGAAATGTTTCATGTAAATTCTGTGCCAAAAAATGCAAGTTGGATTTATTTAATAAATATATTTGATTAAAAACATATTGTTACTCATTTTTGTATTTTTGAAATAGAGTCGGCATATGATATTTTTTAGTAAATCGAATTCTAATCGTATAGTTAAAAATATCTATATATCAAAAAGCCGATATTTTTATTAACATCTTTAACTGTAGATATATTATGGGAGCTGTTCCAAGACCGTATTACCGGAGGTATTATAAAACCAAAGGATGTAAATTTCATGTCAGCCTTCTATTCTTGTATCTAGGAGTTGTTCTAATTTCTGGGACCATATACTGTGTGGTGCTTAGTAGTAGAATATGTACGCAATGCGACTTTCCAGTCCAGCCACACCATTGCTAACAAATATGAACTGACACCTTTAATACTGAGTTCTCTCACCGTAGCTCAACACCCTAACTACTAAATCAGTGCCCTCACGTTTAAGTTGTAATATAGCCGTGAAAAGTTATCCACTTAAGTACTCTAGTCAAAAAGTTTGTTGTTCGATTTATTAAAATGCAGGAATTTTAGTTTATTTTCGTAGCTAAGAGTTGATTAACTACATAGCAATTAACAGCTATATACAACTTTTGGTAAAGTTTTGTTGATATTAAGCATACTAAATTACTTTCTTCTTTGTAGCTAACTAAGAGCGAATATATCGATATTTTACTAATGGTTGATGTTAGTTTTTCAGTACTGACTATACTTGGCATTAATGCTGATAGTAGTATATGGATCTTATATGTTAGTTACATCTTTTAGATAGAAGTTGCAACATGAGACTTAAAAATTTTACTGAAATTATTTTTCATTTCTGCTGGTATCATAAACTTGAATGTCTTCTCAGGCAGCGAGGTAAAGTCTCAATATGAAGGTTTGTTCCAATTCCATGGGTCCTTGCTACTTGTTGTACCTCCTAATAATTTACGTGGAACTATTTGGAATATTATTTATAATATCCGTCCCTCTAATCTATTAAACAGCCTAGCAGATATTTACTATATCAAGCGGTAATATACAGTATAATTGTATATTAACACCTGGCAGCATAATTGTATATTAACCCAATTTTTTTCTTTAATTTGCTCTTGCGCTAGATAAAGCGATAAAATTGCAACGAAATCCACAAAAAATGTTTTTAGTATATTTTTGACAGATCTTAATGCGAATATAAAACTTTTTTCTAATAAACTCTAGTTATCGAACTAATAGTAATTTTTATGTCATCGTTGTAACTTTTGATACTTCCAATAGCACAATAAGTCTTTTACAAGAGTTATTAACTATAACCACAAATAGAACAATGTGTTGTACTGTATTTTGGGTTACGGTAATGTCACAATGACAATTAGAAATAGTTAAATTTCCATTTCTTAAAAAACATTACTATTTATAAAAAATAGTAAAAGAGTCCTTGACACTTTCTAGGCAGCGAAAATAGCAATACAGAGTGTTACATATGTGCACCATGCTTAATATTCAAAATGAGTTATACGGACTATACAATACTAATAGAATTCAAAGCGACGGATCAAAACATATAAGAGTTCCTTCGCGAAACTTGCCGCATTTTCAAGAACTCAGTTTATTTCTTATATACAGTGTGTTCTACAACGAATTTCTGCGATCGGTTTCTCGGAAAATAGATTTTGGAAAACTTTTAAAATTTGGCAGTTTACCAAAGCCGATGGGGGCTATTCGAGTAATAATTTTTAAGATGGCAATTCCGGTTATTCCGAAAGTTAATGTCTTCTTGCTCATTTTAACTGGAACACCCTATATATTATTTCATTTTTTGATGCTACGCAAAATTATAGATATAACTGTTTTTGACTTATTTTAAATTTTATGTCGAAAATGGCGTTTGCAGGACTATAGTTAACTATAAATTTTTCGTATATGACAGCCTCTATTATTAAATTGGGGCTCGTTTCCTTCAAGAAGGGGATCTACTCTAGTGGACTGTGTTCATATTTTGATAATAAATAAATACATGGTGATCGAAAACTAACATTAAATATTAACTTGAAAAAATCGTTAAAAGTTATTTTTTTTTAACATAAGCCTATTTTTATGTTATCTTATTTAGCATTAAGAATAGGGGTGACCTTGTATAAGATTGTCTATTCCAAAAATTTGTAGTTTTTGAAATATTAGAAATTTAACATTTTTATATTTTAAAAATACTAGACGGCTTACGTATTATAGGAAAACAACTTATTTAAGTAATTTTTCAAAATTTTCACCCTGAACTTTCAAATACATTTCGCATCTCTGAGTTAGTTCATCATGAGAAGCCGTTTTGACTGAATCTGGAGATAAGCTTTCGAACGCGATTAGAATAAACGATGTTTTTCAACGTTCCCCATATAAAATAATCTAAAACAGTCAAATAAGAAAACGAAGAGGCCACAGAAAAGGCCCACTGTTTCAGCAACCCACTTATCATAAAATGTTGCTTGTAAGAAGTTGGTAACTGGAACGGTTCTGTGTGGCCGGGTGCCATCGTATTGGTAAAAAATTTGCCTCTGTTCTGCCAGAGATAATTTGCTTAAATATTAATTGTCTAACTCTTATAGAGTATTTAAATATCTTCCTCCTACAAAAGTTTATACATAATTTAAAATAGGGACATAATTTGCTTTGTATTATTAATGAAATACCATTTGTGTTTTCTTCATAAAAATGTAGTTTTACTATTTCATCATTTATTACAGCACAAAATACGTTAAATTACCAGGTTTCTTGAACAATCTGAAATCTTACTGCATGATGATTTGAATCACTTCGGAAATGGCAATTGTGTCTGTTAAAAAAGGCCGTTTTTCGTAAATTTTGCTTCATCACTTCAAATTATGTTGTCCAAAAATCGAAGATCGTCGTGATTTATCGTTAATATAAATAGCAATATTGCACTTTTTTCGGAAAATCGGTATTTTTAGGTGTTAAATTGATTGCCAAATAACGCTATTTTAGGAATATCAAATTAAACACAATTTTAACCACAAATTGTGCCCGATTTATTGCATTCTTATACAAATTTTGTCTTTAATTTCATATTAAAACTGTTGCTTTTAGGAACATCGATATGATTAGAATTATTGATTTTTCCAAAAAAAAAGGCAATATCATATTAACGTGTATGCAATTTGTTTTTATAAACGATTAACACCAACTTAAATAAATTAAGTCTAATAAATTTTATATTACTTTCTCAGACTATAAATTTGTTTTCCCTTTTTATTCAAATGGATATATATTGGTAATTTTGAATCATTACTCTTTTACTCCTAAAAAGCAAAAAAAAAAGTATATCATCCAAGAAATTTTTTATTTTTCTTACTTTATCCACTTGCCGAAAAAAAGGAGACGACTGTCAAAATTGCCTTGAAAATGCATTAGTAAAGTAATTCATTTTCATTTTCTTGTTACTTGTTACTTGTCATTCCGAGGCCTACTCTGTTTATACTTTGGAAGTTTAAAAACCCACTGTTGTTAGTAATACGAGATATTTTCTACTTTAGTTTCTATGTGACACAAAAAAAAATCGAAATTTATGAAACTTGAATAACTCGTTATTATGCTGAATATCAATCAAAGCAACGAAGAAAATAATGCTCGTCAATTCACTATGATTAGACTTAGATGAATAAATTTTCAATATATTTCACAGATCAATTAAATCCACCTTGATAAATATCTCAAGTTAGATACCTTAATTGTTGAAAGATTGGCTGGTTAAACTAGCAGTGCTGATGATTTGTTACTTTATATTCGAAATGCTAATTTTCTCTCAAATTTTCTAATTATTGTCAACTTATCACCTAAAAAGGCATAAACAAAGGATGATGAGAACAAATAGAAATGAAGATTATGGGTTTCATTAAAACTTTGGTTGAGTTACTTAGTAATCAACAACTGCTTTGTCGGTGCAAGATTTAGAACGCTTTGAGGATTTCCACATGCTTGATTGTATTTTGAGCTTTAAGTTTTTATTAAAAAACATTATATCGACTGTATATTCTTTAATTGTATACTGCGTGAAAGGAATTAAGGATAACTATAAATTTTCTAATATTTTGTTACAAGTACATATCTCAACAAGAAAAAAATAAAACCAATTCTAATTTAAAAAATGATTTTTGATAAATACAGGGTATCCGGTAAGTACTTCTTAATTTCTCGGGAGCATACAGGGGAGGTCAAAATAAACCTACTTTGTCATAGAAAAAAAAATCCTAAAGTGTCCCTTAACAAAGCTCTAAAGGGGCACCCAGCGATTTACTTTATCGGCTCTAAATTTTGAACCGACTTGTATAATTTAATGAATTTTAATATTTTATGGAGGCCATAAAGACTCATATTACATCAAATATTTTAGATCATCAGAGAAGTTAGGAATGGACTTGCAGCCACACTCGTTTTTGACAGGTGCCATTTTACAGAGTTGAAAATTGATTTTTTAAATACTTTGGCCATTCTTCTTCAAAAAAGGTGCTCATAATTTATTTCAATAAAACTGGCAGTTTTCGAGATAAATCGGTTTTTATGCGAAAATCTCAAAAGTTGCTAATACTAAACACAAACAGGTGAAAATAAAAGATGCAGGGTGTGCTGATGTACTTTAACTTAGGGGGAAGCGCTGTCTAACTCTTCGAAGGCAAGAAGATGTTATGCTGAAAGATTTCCAGCTCAGACATTGTGAAGTCCAGAAACTTTTCAAAGGGTTGATTGGGGCTCAATTAATTTACAATGTTATTAAAATGCAAAAATAGCTTAAATTTTATTTTGGCATATGTTCAATATGGGCTCCACGTACTTCAATACATTTTCTTATTCTTCGAATATTTTTTCGCCGCGCTACAAATAATATTCAGGCATTATCACGGACTTCGTTAGAATGATGTGCTATTCTCGCTAGTAATTCTCCTCTGGTATTTACTGGTGTTGAATAAACTAGTTCGTTTAGATGTCCCCAAAAGTAAAAGTCTAAGAGATTTAGGTCTGGAGACCTTGGTAGCCATAAAACAGGCCCACTTGGACCTATCCATCAAATGTGGAAGAATAACAAATAAATGAATTGGAAGGCCGCAAAGAGTTAGGCTAACATCTAAAAACTATTTAAATGTGTAACAAGTGCAGTACAAATCGATGTTTGACGCATTTGTCTTTCATGTTGCTTCTAGGATAGACTAGGCAATGCCCAAAACAGATTATTTTATTTTCGATGTTTGACTAAAAGGTTAAGCTACTCCTAGGTTTGAGTAAAAATACGTCAGTCAAAAGTCGAAACTCAAATATCGACCTTTGACAATAACATATATATTTCATAATGTAAATTTATAATTGTTAGATGATATTGAATTCAATTAAGATAAAAAACGTCATAGCTGCTTTTGTGGGAAAACTTTTTCTGTTCAAGTGAGATCTCGGTGAAGGTAAATACAGCCACTTTCCAACATTATTAGCAGTGTCTGAAAAATAAGGAGGTTTATTTACTTACTACCAACACTTGGACGTTCATGTTAATATTAGGGAGATCTTAGCTTTGTTTTCAAATGCTGATACAGCAGAATCATCAAATTTAGAAGAAGAACTGGTAGAACTCACAACTAATAAATAACTGAAAGAATAAGTCAAAAGTTCTGGCTTGAAAAATCAATCCATGGACTCTTTTGAATTGTAGTTCATCATCATATTTGGCTGAGCGTGGATTAAATGTGGCCGCAAATTTACTTTTAAAAAAAATTAACATAGTCAAGATTACTGAACGTGTTCATTTGCGACTGTTGTCAAAATTTGTAAACATATATTAATAAAAGTAAACCATCTATCGGTTATGGATAGGCCAGCTAATAACAGATACATCAAGCAAGAATTCGACATTTAATTTATATTAGTAGATAATACGAGCAAGAGGGGACATACGTGTTACTAAAACATTGTTCAATGTTCTGAAATCCTAATTTCATTAGTATAAAATTATTTTTTTAATAATTCTTTGTCTTCATGTTTTGTATAGCAAATTACTTTTTTAATTTAAGACAGAGTAATACATTTCGATTTGAGTACGTTCTTGACAAATTTGGCAGTCCGGGTAGGAACGAGAGAGGTATAGATCTACTAAACTACCTTTTGGAGAACAACCTATATCAAATGAACCGCTTCTTTTACAAAAAAACAACAGAGGAGATGGACATGGAAGAGCCCGGATGGCAAAACCCGAAATGAGATTGATTACATAATAAGCGACAAGATACACATAATCAAAGACGTGACAGTGCTAAACAGCTTTACAACTGGAAACGATCATAGATTGGTCAGAGTCACCTTAGAGCTAAACATCAGAAAGGAACGAAATAGAATGGTACAGAAAGGGAAAACAAGAAAGTGGACACAACCTAGAAACAAACAAGGATTTCAGAAATACATAAATAACGCACTAACAGAAATAACAACAAATGACCTAGATCTCCTAAATGATTCGATAACCCACACAATCGCAGAAGTCCAAATGAGGTTTTGCACACAAACTGAAAAAGAAGAAAGAATTAGACCCATGACGAAACTTGAAATAGAAAATAGAAGATCACTTTTAAGAAATGGTAATACAAGCCAACAAGAAATAAACCAGGTGAACAAAGAAATATCCAAAGCTCTTAGGAAAGACATCAGAAAATACAAACAGAAAAAAAATAACGCAAACTTTAGAGAACAACAAAAGAATGAAAGTACTTCGACGGAGGCTAACACCAGGCAAAAAAGACATAATAAAATTAATAAACAAAAATGGGCAAATAAAATGAGAAAAAACAGAGAAGAAATGTTAAACATCGTTGAAGAATTCTACGAGACATTGTACAAAAACCAATTAATATTTGAACCTGGCGGACAAGAAACACTAAGAATCACAAATTAGGGATCCGAAGATATGCCCGAAATCTCAATTGAAGAAATTAACTACGCCTTGAAGAGAATGAAAAACAATAGAGCACCGAGAGAAGATGGAATAGTAATAGAGTCCATAAAATGTGGGGGTCCTGCTCTTATTGAGAAAATTAAAAGATTATTCAATTTATGTCTTGAAAACCAAATTATTCTGGCCCAATGGAATAACTCTATTACGATCCTCATTCACTATAGACTCGTCAGCCTCCTGAGCCACCTATATAAACTTTACATTGGTATAATCACCAATAGACTAGAGAATAAACGGGATCTTTACTAACTTAGAGGACAAGCTGGGTTCCGCTCGGGCTACGGGACAAATGACCATTTGCAATGTATCAAATCACTTATTGAAAAAAACTGTAGAATACAACCGACCACTAAATCTTGTCTTTGTCGACTTTCATAAGGCTTTCGATACCGTGGAATTGGTGTCAATTTTAAGAGCATTAAAAGAATGCAGGATAGACCAAAGATATTCCAACATCATCTACAATATTTATAAAAACGCAACAACAACAATTAACTTACACACCATGATGAAGAAAATAAAAATAAGAAGAGGAATTCGACAGGGAGATACAATATCCCCAAAACTGTTTACGACAGTGCTAGAACATGCATTTATAGCTTTGGATTGAGAAGAGAAAGGCATTATTATAGATGGGGAAAGATTGACTCATCTTAGACTCGCTGACGACATAGTCCTAATATCAGACGATCTACAAGAAGTCAGAGAAATGCTAGAAGAACTACAACAGGCAACACAAAGAGCAGGTCTGAGGATAAATTATAACAAAACAAAAATGATGACAAATTTAGTACCAAGTGAGCCTAAAAAAAATAGAAAATGAAATCATCGAAATTACTGAGAAATATAACTACCTTGGTCACGAAGTTCGGATTGGCAGGGACAACCAGACGTGTGAACTATCCAGACGAATAGCTTTGGAATGGGCTGCTTATGGAAAACTTAAGGATATATTCAAGACAGACCCATAAACCTGAAACGGAAAGTCTTTAACCAATGTGTTCTCCCAATCTTACCATATGGAGCGGAGACATTAACATTGACGAAAACAACTGCTAAGAAACTGCAAATAACACAACGCAGAATGGAGAGATCTATGCTGGGGGGTGCCCCTGAGAGATCGGGTTCGAAACGAGGAAGTTAGGAGAAAAACGGGAGTAGATGATGTTATTGTGCGCATTGCAAGGTTAAAGAGGAGATGGGCCGGACATGTGGCTAGAATAGGGGCCAACAGATGGACGAAAAGAGATTTGGAATGGCGACCGAGAACGGACAAACGCAGCCAGGGGCGACCACTGACCAGATGGACGGACGACATCAAAAGAATAACAACAAACTGGATCGCAGTGGCTCAGAATAGAGGAAGATGGAAATCTCTTGAGGAGGCCTATGTTCAACAGTGGACAGAAATGGGCTGATGATGATGAATACATTTCAGTTTAAAATAAAATTACCACAATAATTATTTTATAGTTAAATTTTTAAAGTGTCTAATTTATTTTGTAAATTATATTTGTTGATTAAAACTATCAAATTGATCAAGGCAGCATTCAACCAAATAAATCCATCACGGAACTGGCGACAAAAACGCATGTGGTAAAAAGAATATTTTCAGAAATAGGAGTGGGGGAGAGGTTTCGGGTTCGCAGCTTTACTCTAATTGTTGTTGCCGGAGTTTTTTTTAACTTACTGATTTGGTACTGATAGAATCAATAATTTCTTGAAAATCAATATTATAAATTTAATATCGCTGACTAAAATTTAGTGTTATCCTATGCGTTTTAATGTTAGTTTTGAGAATCAAAAAATTTTTCGTTCCTGAATTTAGAATGGTTAAAGTAATTTTGGCTAAAATTGGTATTTTTTGTGATCTTTCAATCTTGACGAAATACACTCCATATCTGGATTAATACATAATTATTAAATTATTTAGGAAAATTGAAATAATTATAACTTGGTCTAAAAATCAAAACACACTATAAAAAATCTCAGCTCCAAAAAGACCGCAAAAGAGTGAAACATTTTTAAAGTTCACACCAAATTAATACTGAATGAAATTAATAGCTACTAATATAAACTACTTAAAGTAAAGAGAGGTAATCACAAATATTTTGGAATACCACAAGACTTTTAACAAAACCGAACAAAAAGATCACTGCACAAGCACGTATGTTCCTCCGTTACAGATCTGCAAATTGTAGGTGGTTTTGTCATTAGAGTTCAGAAATTACAACTACAGTTTATAAAATTATTTTTCACTTTTTAACGCTTTTCTAAAGAAAAAATATTTTTTTGTAGCTGGAATAAATACTTCCCAGCCCGATTTCATCTGGAACTAAAATTATCATATTTATTTCGCAACAATCATGGGAATAACGTTCTCAAGTCGTAGAGAGCATATATTAGTTACAATATATTAATAATTTTTTTAACATTATTTACGAATTCTTACTATTAAAACATTGGAAAGTATGTTATCGCAGTGAAAGTCTACAGTATTTTTCATCCATATATTTTTTAAATCACGCGAATTCATTTTTAAAAGGTCCACTTTTGACCCTAAAACCCTTAATTTGTCACCGCACTTTGTTGACAGTTTGACAAATCCTACACCATAATATAGCATAAAGTTTCTTGTTAGATTAAATATATTACGAAACTTCACGTAAAACAAATCGTTGGTAAGGTAATTATGTCAAAAAGCAATTTCGGTTCTGGTAAAATTTCATATAATCCGGTAGAAATGATGAAGAATCTAAAATAGAATTCCTGGAATCAAGTTTTAATTGAGCGTTAACCTATAGAAGTGTTTTTATTTATTTAATAACCATAAAGATTTGACTGGTACTGCTGCGCATAAAAGATGTCTCAGAATGTCAGTATACTGTACTTCTCTAGGCTTAGATTCACTGAAAATCATCACTATTTTACGAATGATGTTTAACAGCACTTTTTTAATGACGTTAGATAGATTATCATAACAAGTAATAAAAAAACATACTTTTATATCCATACAAAAATATATATCGTTTCTAGATCCCCAACACCAAACTAAAAAAAATATGTTAAAACTCTTTCAGAAGTTCATTTCTAACTGGATTTATCTGACCGAACCTCAGTGTTAAGCCGCTGTAAACCCGTACGAATCCGACTTCTCTGTAAAATAATTTAGCAACTTGCCAAACAAGATTAAACAGATTTATAACGCCATTTTGTGAAACCCTCTGGCAACTTTAGATTCGGAAAATATTTTAAGTAGACTAAGTAAAGGTTTAACTTTAATTGAGGGAAAAATCAGAAAAGCTACTGAAATCTGTAATATTGTTTTGACATTGCATTGGTCCAATAGTTTCTTTGAGTTTCCCGACACATTAAATTAAGACTAATAAAACTTTTATGAAACTTGATATGTTGGTTCCGTTTGATTTTGGAAATGAACTGTTATTAAAAGAGAAAATGAAATATAATTAGACAAAGATGCTACAAATATATCACGAATAGTCACATTGTTTTAAATGAATAATAACTAAAACTAGAAAGAAGCTGTTTTCCTAGACGTTGTTCTATAGTTAGTCCATAAGAGTCTTTATTTTTTACATTTACAGCCAGATTCACGAAAATTTTTATAGTTAAACCGAATCTAATTGGCCAGTTTTGTTTTACTTGTAGTAATGTTATAATTTATATCATACGTGTCAACAAACAAAAATTTATAAAATAATTACGTTTTCTCCAGAAAATAAACGGATCTTTTTCCTCTGGTATCGTAATGAGAGAAAATTATTTTTTTATTCTTATATTTTTATAGTTTAAAATTTCGTTGAATTATTAATTTAACCCCGTTATTGTTAAATTGCAATGTTTCACAAAAATATTGGAATACACATATGAGGTCTTTTACATCAACTGTCCTAAGCTCATACTCTGTCGCAAAATAACCAACTTTTCACTTCAGTTAAAATGTCATAAAAATAATAACAAAAATTCCACCAGTGGTAGTAAACATTTTTGTAATATTTCTATTTTTAGGGTAAAAATTTAAAAAGAAAAAATCTTGTGCATTTTTCTCGAAACAATGTTTTTAATCGAAAGTTGTGATTTCTTGATGTCGAGGTCATCAATAAAAATGAGATTTTTATTTTATTTTCGCGTATTATAATACGCAAAAGAGAGCGCCTGTTACGCTGATAATTTTACGCCAAAACCTCATAGTTAAGAAAGAAGAAATTCAATATATATATATATATATATATATATATATATATATATATATATATATATATAGAATATTATTAAAATAAATAATATAATAAAACTAGCGGAGTAGTGGCTGCGTGCGTGAGTAAATATGCTAAGCTAACCCCCTATTCCAGAGAGTAGGCGTGGGTTATTCAGACCGCCTATGCATCTGTCGTTAGGTTGAATGCAGAAACTTTTCGCGATGTCGTTAGAAAATAGCTTTCAACTTTACTCCTATAAATACGCATGTACAAAAAAAATACATACGCAAGTGAGTCAAATAAAACTCTGTTGCTAGCATACAGCTAGACATGGTATAAATAAGATTATCTAATCCAAGTAAACATACAATTTTCCACTCCGAATTATTACAAAATTTTCGTCTTTAAAAAAAATAGAAATAGTTTAACGTTGTGAAACTTAATACTTTATAATTATGATAAACTGTGAAATAACTTAAAGTAAAAAAAACTAAAGTAGACCAGGGTAAAATAATTAATGAAGATGAGTTATATGAAATAAAAGATCAAATAAAATTTAACACGGAACAAACTCTACTACTTACTGACGCCAAAACATAACGCAACGCCATCCAAAAAAAAAGAACGTAATAAACTTTAACGCGAAAATAAAATAAAAATCTCATTTTTATTGATGACCTCGACATCACAACTTTCGATTAAAAACATTGTTTCGAGAAAAATGCATAAGATTTTTTCTTTTTAAATTTTTACCCTAAAAGAAATATTTCAAAAATGTTCACTACCACTGGTGGAATTTTTGTTATTATTTTTATGACATTTTAACTGAAGTGAAAAGTTGGTTATTCCGATGATCAGACTGTTAGCTGAGTGGTCTGGAATATATGTGGCCGTATGAAAGAAATCAATAGAAAGGATCCCCTTATGTTGGGTTAAAAGAATTTCTTCATTGAAACATGCAGAACTGTTAAAATTCATGTCTATAGGCTAATTCAAGCTAAAATAGCCTAAACTAGGTAAACGATAAGGTTACTAATCAACTAAACTCAATTGCCTGAACAGTTTCAACGATTTTCCATCCCAAAATCTCAAAGGATGCACCATATAAATTGAGATGAAAAATCTACAGCTTTAATTGTTTCAGAATGGAAAAGTAAAATGGCCTCGGTTTATATAAAAGACTAGACAACAACAGTCGACTGAAATAAGTTTGCCAATTCACTGATCATTAACATTTTTGGCTCCAAATTAAATAAGTAACCCTTTAGTTACTTTTAACTTGAAAAAATATATTTCCCATTAGTCTTTACCGACGCACAATAAGTTACCTATCCAAATTTCTCTCTCAAATATTATCGATTCTCTGAAAGGTTAGGTACTCTATAGACAAGTTGGCGCCTCGAACCGACACAAAAAAGCATCGGCAGGACATAAATAGCCCAAAATGAGATAATACAAAAAGCAACACTCTCATGAGGAACTACTGTCAAATTTAACAGTGACAGAAAAACCCAACCTCAAAAAGAAAACCGTATAAACAAGCAAAATCTACGGAACTGATCAAAAGAAATTTCAAGACAACTGTCATCCGAAAAGATAAAAGGAAAAATTACACTCGAAATTTAACTGAAATAAAAAAAATAACAGTAAATTCAACATTATTAGAAATAAATACAATCACCAATAGTCTAGTGGATGCCAAGCAAAACAACATAAATAGATGTCAAACAGTAATAATCAAATGTAACATAAAGCCATGCTTTGGAGTATAAGAGTGCAGCCGAAATTCAGGAAGATAAAACAACCGAGCTGGGAAAGAAATTAACAAAGAAATAGAGCTACGGAGATTTGTGCTAAAAGCAAAAATGCAACGAACCGATAAATGATATAAAGGATTTTATGAGAGATACCTTAAGAAAGGATATTGGGTTTGCCCACAACATGTGTATTTGTCAAAATAAGTTAAAATTTACTGAATTAGCCATAGTAAACTTAAATTGAAATTGAAACCATGACTCGTGTCTATCTGCAGTACGGCGACCATTTCATTAGATCCTCGATTTTAGTTTATTTTTTAGCCAGTAGATAACAAACTTCTTTCATACCAGACATATTAAAAAACCGTACCTTAGCTGGTTTAAAAAAAAAACATCCACATTTTATCTTGATTTTGACCTTGAGAACTGCCTTTAAGATTAGTTCATGATCAAATTGTTTGTTCCGGAAAATGGCCTTTAATTTCAGCGATAAAAGAAATGGAAAATTTCACGTTCATCCATATATATATATATATATATATATATATATATATATATATATATATATATATATATATATATATATACTCATCTCAGAGTGCACTCAATTTTGATAAATTCTCTCTCTCTATCAATGCTATATAGTTTTGGCTGTTTGTAAGTGCTTTAAACTTTTCTGAAATATGTAATACTATTTGGTAGGCAAGAGATAGTTTAAATTACATTTTTGCTTTTTATACAATATATCAGTTTTCAGATTTGTACAGATCTTTTTCGCAGAAATATAGCTTTGTGATGGCATTAGTATCCGGTTACTATTTGGTATCTGACCTATCTGACCATTCTTATTAGTATCTGATCGGATACTGTCCGCTGTCTTTCTGGATACCGTATATTTAATTATACAAATCCCATAGCATTTCAATTACAAAATAAATTTGATGATGGAAAGCATATAATAATAAATTATGGTGAATAAAAATAAGTTGTGGAGCATTTTTAGCTGTGAACGATCTCGCTTTTCTTCATACGTGAGACTTACTAAGAACAGTTTCTTACCGTGCACGCTGCTGCAAGGAGACGAGAGATAAATCTTAACAAATTTTATTAGAATCGGATACTGTCTGCCTTTCGATCTAGGTAAACAGACACCAGCACTTGTCTCCGTACTGTTAGTTGGGCTGTTGTTTGTTGCAACTTTATCCAAGCAGCTCCAAAAAATTTCGCGTATTTCGATAATTAAGAATAACATTGGTAAGTTTTTTTTGGAATGGCGCGAAGAGTCGTCATCGGTGCATTGTTCATCACCATTCATTTTCAGAGCTTCTAAAAGAATTGTATAACTCGCCTTTTCGGCTTGAACTACTCCCAAGAAACAAAGGTTGAACCTTGCGTAGTATTTGTCAAAATTGTCATTCTTTTCAAAGTATTTTTAGCTCATTTTTAAGTGAAGATCGCATGTTAACTAAATCAGGTGTTCTAGTCCTAGTCTTTTCTTCCTAAAGAATTTAATCAGCGTGATAACATATGGTATCACTTCAGAGATGCATAGATCAGAGCTATTTTTTTTATTATCTCCTCGAACTGTGTGGGAAGTTTGATGCATTGCTCCATCAGTTTCCATGGAAATGATGTTAAATTGTTCAAAAAATCGTGGTCTGTTATATATAAGAACACAGCTCGTTTCAATTCTAGTACACACTTTGTCAAATAATAAGAAGAACTCCAGCATGTGCTGACATCTTGTGCTAGTTGATAATCAGGCAAGTTAAATTCTTGACCGATAACTTAATGTATTTCTTGTACTACACTACAGTGATTAAAATGGGTGGTAATTCGTTTCTCAGCAGCTATCGCATACTGCCTTCAGTTGGGATTTCAACGCTTCATTGCTAGATCGTTGTCGGATTATATTCTGCCACTCATAGGTCTTATCATTATGGCTCCAAGCAAAAAATCAAATAGTCCATATATGAGCCAGCAATCGGCTTTATTGTCAAAATACCATTTTCTATAGTAAATTCCGGAGATAAAAATGTACAGTGCAATTCAAGAAACTAGTCAAGTCCACAAATCGAATGTCACCGATATTTTTGCACCTTATGAGATATTAAGCTCAATTTTTGTGGTCGAATATTCGACGCTCCGGTTTTTTAAATCCTTGCCGAATATCTGATATACGGTAAAATCATTATCCGTTTCATTCCCTATAATCCTATCATAAAACGAGAATGATATCCATACCTTACCATTTTATTACTAGTTTTCATGTAGCACACGATATAGGTAAACAAAAAATACATATACCATGTTATATTTCCTTCATGTCTTAAAAAATTCTACAAGCACTTTTATACTTCATACTACATTGAAATATTTATAAGTTCAATTAAAGAAAATAAATGAATCGAGGCAACTGAACCATTTTTTAAAAATTGTTTGAAAATAGTTTTTTATGTATAATGTTTAGTTAACAACTTTAATAAGTTACTCGCAAGTAATTATATTTCACGAACATATTATTTTAAAACCTTTCCCATGTCAAAAGGGTTTGTTAATGTTCCCTAACTCAATTTTCCTGACCCATCAGCACCGACATGCCGCCACAACGAGACCAGCAGGAATTTGTCTTATTAGATAAATTAGTGTGCAACACTTTAGAGCAGATTGCTAACGCTGCTGTTACTGTGCTGATAAATCCGATTACCGGTTGTAATTTGTTGCAGTGGAAAAGTTTAAAAAGTTTTTTCTTCTGAGTATATAGAGAGAATTAATTTGAAAATCGTACAGCTTATGCTTGATTTTATCTAGGCATCATCTGACAGAAATTTAACATTTGAGAGTTATCAGTTTGAGCTCAATTTTTGAAAAAATCGGCTATTTTTTAGAAATTCTAAAACTGAAACAAAATTTCAAATTATTATCAAAATATTTTCCAAAGAAAAAATAATTAAAGTAGCGAAAAAATTATCAGTGTAAATCTATTTTATTAATACTTCTTCTTCTTAAGGTGCCTATCTTCTTATGATGTTGGCGACCACGTTAGCCCATCTTATCCTATTCACTGCAGTTCGGAATAGGTCAGTTGATGTTAGGCCAGTCCATTTTCTAAGATTGGCCAGCCAGGATATACGTCTACGTCCAGGGCCTCTCTTGCCCTCGATCTTGCCCTGTAGAATTAATCTTAGTAATCGATACTTATCATTACGCATAATGTGGCCGAAGTAAGCCAGTTTCCTGTTCTTTATAGTGGTGATAATTTCCCTGTCTTTTCCGAGCCTCTCGAGAATCGTGATGTTAGTTGTGTGGTGTGTGTATGACACTCGTAAGATGCGGCGATAGCACCACATTTCAAATGCCTCCAAGCGTTTGATGGCAGCTTCTGTAAGACTCCAGCTTTCTACCCCGTAGAGGAGAACGGTAAAGATGTAGCATCTGAGAATTCTTATGCGTATATTGATATTTAGAGAGAGGTTGCAAAGGACTCTTCTGTGGCGACCAAAAGCGCTTCTGGCTTTTTCAATACGGGTCCTTATTTCGTAACTATGATCCCATGTATCACCGATATTGCATCCCAGGTAGGATATTTTCTCTACTCTTTCTAGTGTTGTATCGTTTACAGTAAATTGGGCGTTAGTGTCGATGTTCTTACTAATGATCATTATTTTGGTCTTTTTACAGTTTAGTTTTAATCCATATTCGCTGCATGCTTCCACAACATTATCTATTATTCTTTGGAGACCATTTGCGCTATCTGCCAACAGAACGGTGTCATCCGCGTATCTAATATTATTGATAGGTTTACCATTTACTGTTATTAATACTAAAAAGTTTTAAATAATAAATTTCTTTAATCATCAAATAAAATTTTCTTTAAAAAATCAGCATCAAAATCTTCACTGCATAACTAAAGGTTATTTAGTATAATTTTGACTTTAGTTAGTCCAAAAACCTCATAAAATTAGGTCTTATGAAGATTTCTGTCAAATGTTTGAACATACAAAGAAATGTTTTTTTTTATATTTAAAGGAAAATTTATAGGTTTACGTGACGTTTAGACAAAGGAACAAGTTTTCATCGAACTTCAAACAAGAATTTTTTTAAATACGCCAACTTTAGAACAACCCTAAATAATACTGAAAACAGTACATGGAATTCGAAAATATAGGAAAAAAAAAAATTAGGTAAAAAAGATGATGTGACCATACAAAGCCAAGGGTTGTCATATAGTACTGAAACTACAATTTCTATACATCCATTTTAATGAGTAAGAATATTTTAGATGAACACTGCTGAACTCTCATATGATACGGAGGAAACAAAAACCTTTAAGGGGAGGACAGTGTCACAGTTCAAGTATCCGTGGAATAAGCAAAAATAACAAAATAACAGCAGATTCATAGGAATTGTGTGATATCTAGAAAAATATCTTCAATGACAATCGAACACAAAAACTTTAGAATGTAGACAAAAGTAATTCCCAGGGCTTGATAAACTAGAATGCGAAGTTGAATACGCTGTTGTACAGTTCAAACTTGGCCAAACGCCCGGGCGTGATAATATCCACTCTAAAACCTTAAAACTGATTCTATTACTCAAGACTTATTCAAATCAACGTTTATTACACTGCCGAGAAAACCAAATGCAGAAGATTGTAAAGGTTACAAATTCATCAGTCCATAAGCCATATTTTAAACGTATTTTAAAGAATTATTCGCTAAAGAATCTTTAGAAGAAAACGTACGCGAGGGTCTTATCCTCTTGCCTATGCTATTCAATATTTATATCGCAAATATATTTCAATAAATCTTGAAAAATTTGCAACCAAGACAAAGCTAAATATTATCAACAACCTGCGTGATGCGGATGATACAGCTTTATTGTCGGACAGCATGGAAGGTCATCAGGCAAACAAAAAAAAAATTCGGTCCGAGTATAAATGTTAGAGACCAAATTAATGTTGTGAGCAGACAAGAACATGATTAGTCTCATCGCCTTATAAACGGTTAACTTATCGAAAGAGAGGATACATTTAATATCTTGGATGCACCATGTCAAGTGGTTGGGACTATGACCAGGAAATTAAAATAAGAATGTGGTGAAGGTATGATTAGAAGAACATTCATTGAGTTGAATGAATATTTTATTCACCGAGACTTACCCTTGAATTTACATCTTCCTGTAGCATATGGTCAATTTTATTTTAAAGCTTAGAGATATGGACAATAAAATTAAAATGTATATTTCCGAATACTGAAGAAAAAATGGTACCAGGAAAAAATATTTACGGATGAGAAACATTTGGAATTGGTGTGGTATTGTAGGTGCAGCCACTCTTTTTAAAATGGCAGAAGAAAGTGAGCCACTGGGAAAAGAAAAATATATTTTTTGTAAGTTAAAAGCTATGACAAGACTTAAATAGACATCTACGGGATTTCTACAAGGATCTTTATTATCCCCCTTACTTTTAACATCTTCTTTGACTCAGTGAATGCTGTTCCAGAACTATCTCTAATATGCTAATAACATCACTTTATTCAAATGAGGTAACGACAGAAGGATTATTTCAGTCAGATTGAATTTGGCGTTGGAACAACTATATGAATAGTCGACATAGTTCGAGCTAAGAATTAGTTCTAGTAAATTGTCAGCAAGTCATTTTTTGAGGAAAAACCTTTTGTTCGATGACCTTTCTAACCTATTTATTCACGGTGACATTATTCTACGGATGATCTCTTACTTGGGAGTATTCTTTGAGTCTCAGTTTACTTGGTCACCTCAAATTGAGTCCACGATACAAAAATCATCTGAAGGGGTGAATATTATGCATTAGATTAACAGAGAAGAGTGGAGTGAGCACTCTTCTACTATCTTCATATTTTACAAGGCGCGACGAAGCTCCCCAAATGGAACATCTGGAACACAGGAGGTATTTTTAGTATCCAAATTTCTTTTAAAAGCCACCGGCGTTGAAAATAACTCAGTTTTAAATGCAGTTTCAATGCTGTATATCATTTATAACATTAAGTATGCCTTTTTTAGATGCAAATGCATGCCAGTACTGGTGAAGGTCTTTGAGAGATGGGAGCTAGTATTGGAGAAACTATTTTGTGCTTCTTGTCTTCCATGTTTCTTGATCGATCTAGGTTCCCTTCTGCATTCAATGACAATTCACGAATTGTATCTAATCAAACAGGAATACAATTCTATTAAACTACACTTAAAGGTGAAGGAAATATATTCAAAAAATTTCATTTTGTCTTCATAGACGCGTCTAAGAGAAGGAAGGTAGAGTAGGTTGTGGTATTTACTGTCCGGAAAAAATTTACTAATAGGGCAAGGGCTACTTGGTGATTTATTAATGTATTCTGCCAAAACTTTTCTCATTGGTTATGCTTTAGATGTTATTGAATTTAATAACAAAACGCGGTCATTTATCATGAATCGAAGAGAGTTCTACGGAAAATATCTAAAGTTAACTTTACAGGTTAAAGATAATTTAACCTCCTCAAATAACCTTAAAACAGAATCATTGTTCTGCGCTGGATTCCTAGTCAATGTGTAATCAGAAGTATTGATATTGCTGACCAGATTGTTAATGGTAGCTTAAAACTTTCATTAAACTTGAAACTAAGCTATAAAGAATCTTTTCCTAAATTAAAGAATAATAGGTGGACTGCCTGGAGTGAAAATGAAAGGAAGCTACTCTTGTCAAAGGTTTCGAGTTCTAATTTTGATGCCCTACGAACTCGATTTTGTTTCATAACCTTCAGCTTAAGAGAAAAGTAATTCCAACTTTCTGGAGACTCAGAGGTAATTATTCTTCAGCTCATTTAGGCTGAATCAACGCTAAGCCATTCTAGCACTGCGATTGTAGGGAGATAGGGGATTTAAATCATATCATTTTTGATTGTGCTCTTCATTGGAGAATTTCCCAAGTCTCGTATGACGCTTTCAAAAACCGTAAATTTCCAGTTTTCCTTCGTATTAACACTATCCTTTTTCACCCTAATTTAGAATTTGTTGCTAAAACTGCATATAGTTTTTAGATGCATGTGGTTTGAAGCTGTAGTTAAATTTTTTTAGTCAACTCATTCTTTTTTCCTGGATAGATAATGGTATTTTCCAGACCCTCTTTGTTGAGGCATCCTTTTTGGGAAGGTTAATTAGGTCACCATTCACCGAGAAGCTGGCCTAATTGCCACAGAAAAGTAATAGCTAAATTGCTAAAGAGAGACACAAAGAAATGATATCAATGAAGAATTTTCTTAATATCGTTTCCTAAAATTTACCAACTTTAGTACATCACATTTTTAACCTCTACAAAAATTAAATATTATATTAATACAAGTTTTTTAAATTTTTGCTTGACTGAGAGAAGTTTATGATTTAAACATGAGAACGCTTTTAATTTGTAAGTTAAAATGCATTTTCCATATAATGGAAAAATAAACGACAGAAAAAGTAAATTAGTAGAGTCAAAAGCACTGCTACGGACAAAATTGTAATTTTGCTATTGCACGTGTATACGTCCTGAGTAGCAACAGATGTTTCCCACAGCTGAATATTTTAACTTTTAAATTGAGTATTTATTAATGGCACACGTGTCTAATGAGTCGTAAGAATTAGAAATAAAACACTGTTTTTACCGTTTTTGTATATAGTAGGAAATTATCAGTTTTGTAGTTAGTAGGAAATTATCAAAATGAGTGCTAACTGAAAAAATGATAAGATAATTTTGGGAAATTAATTGTTAAAGTTGACAAAATTGAGTTGCATAATGTATCTCAGTTAAATAAAAGCTTTGACATTAAAAATCTAATATCTTAACAATGAAAGAAGATTAACAAGTTTATCTTATCTGACTTTAAAGCTTAGGTTACATAAAATACCAAAAAAATATCAGGGACATAAAAAAATTATTTAATTCGCCATTAGACAGAGTAAAACTACTCTTGTGCAAGAAAAACGGAAATAAATGAGAAAATATCTGAAAAAAAATCGTGTTCATGAGTCCTTTAAGCTGATCATAGAATCGCCATATATTAATATTCCTTTTTATTGACATTCACCCTTCCATGAAGGATGAAAACAACCCTTACAGTCTAAAATGCCAAAATATTTATGAAAATCAAAAAAATATTTCTGCATCACATAAATTACGAGAAATATAAAAGAGATATTTGCATCACATCCAATACAAACACACCTTATAATGAGGTTAAAACTACCTCCAAACTACCCCCAATCCGCGCTAAGGTTGAGTTTTTGTTAGGAAATCACGGCCAAACTCTTTTACCGGTCAAGTGTCAGTAAAATAAATTATTAAAAAAAAAGTTCTGTCGAATCTGCAGGGTGGGAAATAAAAAATAAAATTCTTATCTCACCCCTTTTTTTTCTCCAAGGGTGGGTTCCTGTTAGTAAATCGTGGCCAAACTTTTTCACGATCAAGTGTCACTGATATAAATAATTTAAGAAAAAAAACTCTCAATCTAGTTTACAGGGTCGGAAATAAAAAATAAAATTTTAATCTCACCCCTATTTCGAGGTAAAAGTGATTTTTTTGCGGTCAAGTGTCATCGAAATAAATAATTGAAGAAAAAACCGTTCAATCTAATTACAGTGCCGGAAATAAAAAAGTAAAATTCTGGTTTCAAATAATAAAAATAAATTACTTGATGCCGTCCTCACCCTTTTAATTCGCTTTAAGGGTTAGTTCAAGTTAGTTCAGCTGAAGTGCCCTAAATGATCAAAACATATTTTTGGAGCCATTTTTTATCAACTTTGCAAACAAAATTAACAACTGGCTAATATCCTTTTCCGATGATATTAATCGAATAAAATTTTTATAAAAAAATTGAACCTACTTCTAAAAGTGCGCTAAAAAGTGAAAAATAACCATAAATTTTTATATGAAATTGAACTTTTTGAAGTCGGCGCCAAACTGATACCTGACAAAATGTGATTTGCATAAACAGATTAAAAATACTTTATTTGTAATTGTTTTCTTAAACTAATTTGTATATATTAGTAGTTATTTATTTCATTTACAAATAATTTGACGCCGACTTCAAAAAGTTCAATTTCATATAAAAATTTATGGTTATTTTTCACTTTTTAGCGCACTTTTAGAAGTCGGGTCAATTTTTTTATAAAAATTTTATTTTTCAATTTTTAGTTGTAGAATTCATTATGATATTCATAAATTATTTGAACTAAGTACTAATCGAAATTAGTGTACTTCGAAATGACTCCAAAGTGGCAAAAAAGTACAAATTTTATCCAAAGTTGTAAATCACCCTAAAATGAGCCACTAAAAATTCTTTAGTTCTTAGAGTTTTCCAAATACCAATCAAATTGAGGCAAACGAATATTTAGTCTGTCATAGAAAATCCACTATCTTAAATCTCAAATTAATTTTAGATTGGTAATATAAGCCCCAAAACCTTCCAATATCGATATTTCAAGAAAATAAATTAATTTTTTATCCACCATATTAGATACGCCATATTGAATTTTTTTAAAATAATTTCAAATTCTTTATGTGAGGCCCCAAAAACTTCCCCATACCAATTTTGGAGAAAATCAGCCAAAATTTATTTTTTCGTCCGCCATATTGAATTTTTTAAAAATTATTTTAGATTCGTCATATGCGACTCCGAAAACTCCCCCTTACCAATTTTGGAGAAAATCGGACAAAATTGATTTTTTCGTCCGCCATATTGGATCCGCCATATTGAATTTTTAAAAAATTATTTTAGATTCGTCATATGCGACCCTGAAAATTCCCCCGTACCAATTTTGATGAAAATCGGACAAAATTGATTTTTTCGTCCGCCATATTGGATCCGCCATATTGAATTTTTAAAAAATAATATCAGATTCGTTATGTGTCACCTCGAAAACTCCCCCATACCAATTTTGGAGAAAATCGGACTTCATTAAATTTATTTGTCCGCCATATTGGATCTGCCATTTTGAATTTTTTAAAAATAATTTCAGATTCGTTGGGTACAACCCCAAAAATTCCTCCATACCAATTTTGGAGAAAATCGAACAAAATTAATTTTTTTGGCCGCCATATTGTAAGCGCCATCTTGGATTTTACTGCACCAATTTCATCCAAAAAAATATGGGACCACCGCAGCAACTTCCTTTACATAACGTAAAAAATTTCACTCAAATCGGTGCAGCCGTTCCGGAGTAATCGGTGTACATACATAAAAAAAAAAATACATAGTCGACGAATTGAGAACCTCCTTCTTTTAGAAGTGGGTTAATAAAAGTTCAAGTTCATCGCATAGATAAACATTCTTTATGAGATGTTTTTGTATTGGATCTGATGCAAATATCTTTTGCAAATTTCTTGTAATTTATATAATGCAAAAATTTTTTTTTTAAATTTTTATTAATAATTTTTGGCATTTTTCACTGTTCGGGGTTGTTTTCATCCCTATGAAAGGGTGAATATTAATAAAAACGAACATAAATATATGGAAATTGCTACTTAATGATCAGGTTAAATTAAGACTCATGAACACAATTTTTTCCAGATATTTTATAATTTATTTCTATTTTACTTGCATGGGGGTAGTTTTACCTTATCCAAGGGGTGAATTTAATAATTTTTTCATGTCACTGATATTATTTAGAATATTACGTGATCTAAATTTTAAAGTGAGATAAGATAAAGTTGTTTATCTTCTGTTATTGTCGAAATACTAGATTTATAATGTCAAAACTGTTATTCAACTAAAACACATCATGAAACTCAATTTCGTCATTTTGAAAATTAATTTCTCAAAATTGAAACAGAGGCTCATCTTGAAACTTTTTTTAGAACATTATTTTATTATAAACTTTCAATTAGCACACATTTTGATTTCGAATACGAGGGCCACGAAATGAAATAATTTTCACCTTCATCTTTGAAGTCACTCTTTATAATAGTAGTAAACATTAAGCTGATTTAAAAATCATTTATTCATTTTGATAACAAACGCTAACTTGTGGCTTATAGGTAGACTTCTTCAATAAAACTATATAGATATTGACTTAATGTAGGCATTTAAAACATATTTGGGTACGTCAATAGACTAGAATAACATGTAAACATATATATTTTTAAATATAACATCCCGTGTCAATTTGTTAATTTTACGTGTAATTCCAAAACTTTTTCTTATTATTCCTTTGATTAACTTAAACTTAAAGGCACATACGGTAAACCTCATCAAAAGAGATGCTACCTCACCCTAATCAACGTGCTTACCATCAGGAAAATCATGTGAGTCAGCTCTATGTTGCCGGGTTAAGGGAACAGTCTACTATGAATAACAAAGTAATATCGCTAATAACCTTCCTTGATACCGAAGAAGCATTCCACCATACCTCCTTCGGTGACAACGTTTGCCAGATGACATGTGATTGACGACACTTTATATAGGTGGATACAAAACATACTCCAAGGCAGGCGAGCACAATCAAATTTGTTGTAAGAAATCGTGAAGGTATCAGTAGTCAAAGGCTGTCCACCGAGGGGGGGGGGAAGTTCTGGTCAACCTCAACGACCAAAGGTGTTATACTCATCTAGGGGCTCTAACTATAGTGATGGAGCAGTGAACTAAGGAGCGCTTTATGGTAAATCCTGAAATGTATCCTTTACTAAAAGTAAAAAGTATTCGAATTGAAACTACCAACTCTCTTTGCTACACAACTGTAGATGGGCCAGGAGGTAAAGTACCTAGATGTAATTCTGGATACAAAGATTACCTAGAATTCATATTTGCAGAAAGTTATTTTCAAAAGTAAAATGTCCATCATTGCTGCAAAAAGTTAATTGGGTAAAACGTGGGAATTAAAACCACACATTATACACTGGCTGTAAGAATCATGAAAACCCATGACTTGCTTATATGGTGGATAAAATTCAGTCAAAGGCACCCAAATAACAACCAAGGAAATCCTACTGATCCTCCCCATCCCCTTGATATCCTAATCAAGGATCACGATGGTTAGAGGAAGATATTGTAGACTTACAAGATAAATAAGGTTGGTGGCAGGCGCCAATGTATCTGAAACTTTTCAGGATACTGGATAATAAAAAATAAAGAAACGCTCACTACAAAACCCCTCTGAAGAATAATGGATTTTGCTTCGTAAGCATATGTCATTTGGAAATTGGGATATATGATGGTTTTCACCCCTTCAAGACGCAGATAAAAAGTACACATTTTCTTTTTTTTTATCACTTAATACTTAGAAAGATTCCAACAAATTTGCACCGAACACCAATCTTAGTTCTTAAGTTATCTATAGTTCGACATACCACTATTAAGGTGCGTATAAATATGGCAAGCCGCGATCGTCACGAAGCTGCTGCAAGCCTCCTTTGCATTTTGCCGAGCTTGATTGATATCGAGTGCACCATGCGAATTTTTCATGAAATCCTTGTGCCTTTGGCGGCCCTGCGCTAAAGGAGATAATAAAAGCGTTTGGGACACAACAAGCCTATTTCATCATATTTCCACTGTCGCTGGCCTTGGTGTAAAGTAAATTTTTTCCAAAGAGCGTTTTAGTTTGTGTCACAAGAATGTCCTCTTTTTTGAGATACAGCACGAATTTTCAAAACGACTAAAGTTCAACTCATCCTCCCAGAGTGTAACTTCTTTGAGCTGAATCACTCATGGTATAATCCGGATATGCCTCCGTTTGATTTTTTTATATTCAGAAATTTAAAAAGCACCTGACAGGTTGTTATATCGAGTCTATATTTGAAACATTCCACTTCGATTTTAGTAAACCAGTCCTAATAAATTGAAAATGTCTAGATATTAGCAGTCAATAAAATTTTTTTTTTATTTCTCTAGCATTTTATTTTATTTGCCTTCTTAAATTGTTTGATTTGAGGGCACAGGTATTAATTTTATACGAAAGGAATTTCAGCATTTTGTTTTAGTAAACAAAATTTTAAAATACTCTTTCAGTTATCATTAATGACGTATTTATTAACAACCACTTTGATGTTGACATAGTAGTTATGTGGTCTTTGCAGTAATCGGTTTGTCAACCAAGATGGAAACACTGTACGTGCTTAACAATACGGCATAAATTAAGTACCTTCTTAGTTTACACGACTTGTCCTACTTAATTAGAATTGGAAACGGGTGAATAAATCACTTTGTTCTACGTGTTGAGGAAATACAACAGTATGAAAATATTGTCTAAAGTTTCCGGAATAAACATTATGTTGAATTTTTATTGTGATCCCTATTTAAAAGGTAGAAATAAGGTAGCTAAGTTAAATTGTGCGTTACCCTCTATACTTTATACTAACAATATTTATTTTTTCAAAATCCATCTGAAATTCTAAACTAGTGAAATACCTAGATTATTAGCAAAAAAAATATAAAAGAGGGTTGCAGGAAGTATTTTTCGTAGAAATACTGGAATTTCGAATTCAACAACGAATTACCATCAAATTAACTTATTTCATAGACCTCTTATTTGAAACCAAAATGTGTTCTAATTGAGAGTTTACGATAAGATAATACTTTAAGAAAAGTTTCAAGATGAGCATTTGTTTAAATTTTTAGAGATTAATTATCAAAGTTGACGAAATTGAGGTGCATAATGCGTTTCAGTTGAATAAAAATTTTGACATTAAAAATATCGACAATGAAAGAAGATAAACAAGTTTATCTTATTTAATTTTAAAGCTTCGGTCACGTACAGTACTAAAAAAATATCAGTGAGTTAAAAAAAATATTAAATTAACCCTTAAATAGGGCAAAACTGCCCCCATTCAAGAAAAATGAAAATAAATTATAAAATATCTGAAAAAAGTTGTGTTCATGAGTCATAATCTAAGCTCACAGATCACAGAACAACAATCATTATATATTTTTGGTTAATTTTTATTCACATTAATCATCTTACGGGGGTGAAAACAACCCCTTACATTCAAAAAATCCAAAAAATATTTATAAAAATAAAAAAAAAATTATTTCTGCACAATATAAATTACGAAAAATATGAAAGAGATACTCGCATCAGATCCAGTCCAAATGCACTTTATAAATAGAGTAAAACTATCCCCAAACTACTTCCAACCCGTGCTCAGGTTGGGTTCCTGTTAGTAAAACACGGCCAAACTCTTTTAGTGATCAAGTATTTTCGATATAAATAATTTAAGAAAAAAAACTCTCAATCAAACTTACAGGAACGGAAGTAAAAAATAAAATTCTAATTTCATTCAAGTGGATGTGTCTTGGAGCGTTGACATGTCTTCAATATATTAAAACAATAAGTCAAGCAACCCTAAAAATACAAGCATAAAAAAATCATTTTTCTTTATTACTGAACAGGCAAAAAAGGATAATTTTATTTATTTTCGGGATACAGCTATTTGTCTTACATATTTCAAGACTTTATCGCTAGATTCTTATCATTAATATCGCTATATACGCATTGATTTGTTGATGTGTGTAATATAAATTACACTAGATCGTGTTTAAATCTTAAATCCTCTTAGTGAATCTGGCTGTATATATTTTTTTATTATGTATGTACGTCGATTACTCCGGAATGAAATTTTTGCATGAGGTTCAGGAGATTGCTGCGGTTGTCCTAAATTATTTTGGCCGAAATTAGTTCAGTAAAATTCAAAGTGGCGCTGATAATATAGCATACAAAAAAATTGATAGAGTGAGAGGGAGAGGAAGAGGGAGATATTAATTTGTGACAAATCACCTCCTGGGGCTTTTTAGTGTCTAAATCTTGTCAGTTAGACCGGTTGTCTTGGATTCTAGAGGCATTTGAGTAAGAGTACTTTTGTAGCAAGAGTTAGTGGATGCAGCAGCATTGATTATTAGATTCTGTCCATGATTCGCAAGTGGAGCTTATACATTTTGTGCACCAGTTGTTAAACTTATCTCTAGGCACAACTTGACTATTGAATGGAATGGTATCGCCTTTCTTGAAGCCATTAGCGATTACAGTTGCTGGTGTCTCTTTTCAAGATTGGGCGATAAACTGGGAAAACATTAACATTTTACTAATTTTTCGTCTCATCTGGTTTTAACGGACTTGAAGAATGACAAATCTAGTGGCTGCAGAAAATGCGGGGTGTGGGCCGGCAGTTTTAAAATTGTGATGTTCTCTCTGAGTGCTAGATTCACGACAGGCGCATTAACATATGTCGCGTGCCCATCATATAGAAAAAGAGACGGTCTTTTGTTTCCTAAGGCGGGAACCGCGGTCTTTTGGAAATAGTTAAAAAAAAGTCTGAGTTCATCCAACCCTTCTTGCTTGCGGCATAACACATTCCAATTTGTTGCTTACTAGAATATTATGAGTTTGAGACTTAATATCTGTACTTAAGGTGTCTGACCTTTTTCTTAAGGTTAATTTATGATTTTATTGTACTGATTGTCGCAAATAGTCATGCCCTTGATGGAAAGGACATGACTAGCGATCTAATTTTCGACCACCGAAAATGTATGGATGTTTCGTCACGATACCTGTGGTGGACTCATCAGTGGGATCCACCGATATCTTTCCCAGACATCCTGTTTGTCATACTTTCTAAAAACTTGGATTCCTATTTAGCCAAGTTTTGTCGGCAAATAATGGTGAGATCTTAGGTTTCACAATATGAGTCAAAAACATTCAAAGTGGTAGCGCCATCACGGTTGAACTGCTTTTTTACTTTCTTGATATTGTTCACATTCCCAGTAGCATCAAATTTTTGAATTAATTTGCGCATGACTTTTCGAATTGCGTAAACTTTTGGGTACTTTTCTTATATTTTAATAAATATTAATGGTATATCGGATCATCCCAATTGTCAAATGATCTTTTAAGTAATTAGTACATACGATTTGGTAAATCGTTCTATCAAGCTTTTAGCTATTTCTTATGCACAAATTAATACCGTAGACCATTTTTCATAAAAAAACTTCCCATAATTATTTAGCTCGTACTATTTAATACAAAGTATATTCATATATGCATGGTCAACTAAAAATTCTATCTTCCATGATGGATATTCGTCCAGTCACTATCCGAATATGTACAATTATATATCTTACACTTCACTATACTGTACCGTTTAACAACATTTTACTCCCTTATCATAATCTATTCCGCTTGTCATACCTGCTCGTTGTAAATTGATATTTTTACCACTTTCAACCTGAAAACCTGAAAAGAAGATGTCAATAACTTTTCCCTGTAAGGGCGACTAATTTTGCTAATTTTTTATCTGATGAAAAAAAATTATTTTGGTACAAAAGGTAACATTACTTTACATCCAATTTGCGACTTTAATGTAAAAGCCAGTCTATAGTTAATTTTTGGCCTATAAATGCAAAAATAATGGTAAAAACTTCCTAACATCGCACGATTTGTGAGTTATGTTTTTTTCAGGTAAAAAATTAATGAGTATTTTAATCACACTATTTTAGAAAGTAATTTGTAATATCCCGGAGCGGAACGTTGTCAAATTTACGTTTTCCATAAGTTAGGAAAATTGTGCACATCTAGCAACACCACGTAGAGATGTCTAGGGAGGACAAATCAACCATGAAATCCCAACTGCCTAGGGCTCAAAATAACGCAAGAACCTATTTAACCCATATAATTCCAAATTTTACTATGCCCCGTTGCCGAATTTATTTATAGATGGCCCCTGTATCCGAGAAGTACGCCGTCGCTTTTCGAACTTCCGATACCCGATGTACGGAACAGCTACAAAAGCAGTTGACCGGCTGCCGTATTATCAGTACGGGTTTAGCATGAGTTGTGGTCAGTATTAGATATAGAAGCGAAGAACGCGAACAAGAGCCTTGTGTTACCTTTGTGTTGAATAAAATTAGTTGACGCCTGTAAACGTCTGAATTGACATATACGACAGTACAAAAATGGCTAAAATACGGAAACGTGGCTGTGTTAACCGCCGATAGTAGACTACATATGTGGTCAGTTTACCCATAAATCGCAGAAAATGACAATTAACAAAATGACCAAAATAGCATATCATAAGTATTTAGGATGTCTTGTTAGCAATCAAGATCGGGATTGGGTTCCTCGCATATGTTGCCAAATCTATGCAGCCAATCTAAGCAACTGGTTAAATGGCAAACGCTCTTCTATGCCTTTTACAATTCCATTGATTTGGCGAGAACCAGCAAATTATTCTAACGACTGCATGACAAAAGTGTCTGGTTTTTCAAGAAAGATCAAACGATATATTGAATATCCGGATATTCCCCCAGCAATAAAACCGGTTCTTCATGGAGAAGGTTTACCAGTTCCAGTGCCCCCAGCAAAATGGGAGGAAGATTTAGAAATGTATGATGATAAGACAGAACTCGATAATGTATCAGAAAAGGACGATTCTTATTTCCCCGAAAGTTGAGAAAAAGCGCCCCATTTAATCAAACATTCTGAATTAAATGTTTGGGACCTCCACTTATCCAAAGAGCATGCTGAAGTATTAGGGTCTAGATTACAACAGTGGAATTTTCTAACCACTGGAACCAAGGTTACAATATTTGGGAACTGTAACCAGGAGCTATCTTTGTTTCTTACTATCCATGATAAAATATGTTTTAATCCAAATAGTGTTATGGAAAAATTAGGATTTGCACATAACCCGAACGAAGGCCGCTTATTTATAGATTCTACTAAAATAAGTTTAAAAGCAGTTCTGCTCCAAATGGCAACAAAAGACCCTCTATTTCTCTTGCGAAGGAAATGTAAGAAATTATGTCACTTATTCTAAATGCAAAAAGGTATAATACTTATAAGTATTGCTGTTTTCTTTGTCTTTGGGACAGTAGAGCATCACAGAGCAATAACCAAGTAAAAGAATAACTTCCAAGGGATCAATATATTTCAGATCATGCTAACGTAAATAATACACCTCTTGTTGATCCCAAAAAAGTACTGTTACATCCATTATACATTAAACTGAGATTGAATAAAAATTTCGTTAAAGCATTAGATAAAGAAGTACTAAAGGATCAATAGTTTGATCAAAAATTAAGTGATGTTGAATTAGCTGCAAGAAATTTAATTAAAACAAATGTTTTAGAGTTTTTAGGAAACAAAAAAATTAGAAAACCACGAAAAACCTGTAGAATTACTTGAAAGCTACTGCAAAATGGACTGTCGCATGTTTCTTAAAATACACTTCTTGCACTCCCATTTAAATTTTTTCCCAGAAAATTTAGTTGCTGTTAATGACGCGCAAGGAAAAAGGTTCCACCAAGATATATTAACAATGGAGCGACGCTACCAAGGCAGATTATTGTTGGTTTCTTATGAGAGAAAGCGATCAGGAATATAAACGAAAGTCAACATTTCCAAAAAAGTTATGTACAAAAGACTTACTATAAATGTATTTTCATATGTATTTTTGTAAATAAATCCTGTTATCCCTGTCTTTTTTTTTATTGTTTTGAATTTATGTATAAATATTATTTAAAAATGTTTGCATTGAATAAAAATAACTGATAGATTCTATAACTCAAAATCTATACGTAATGGAAAATTTTCGTCGCTAAATTCGCAATCAGGATGCTTTAAACTGCCACAGACGGCCATTATAACATCGGTCGTAATTAAAAGAGTATTAACAAATATTGTCTGACTAACAAATGTTTGCATATAATGTAAAAACCTATTAATATGGAGATTATTTTTTTGCGAATTTGTTTTTGAAAAAAATAAATTAGGATTCATCTCTTCATCGGTTTTTAAAAATTTCTCAGACTAATGACTGTTTATTTCCATGTTCCGGCATCTAAATTCCATCAGTGATATCCTGTATATACATAATAATACTAAATCTTCTCTTTTCTCTTCAGAATGCAAATACTCGTCCTGTTATTCTGTATATAAAATCGTATATTAAACTAACTTTTCTCGCTTAAATTGTTCTAAATACCAGATTTGTTTCAACTTTTACTTTTATCACTCAAGTTTTTAATTTAATTTTCCCGACGTAAAATTTATTTAATTCTAACCCTTCATCCCTTACTATACTTGTTTCTTAATTTAATTTCTCTGACCCTTGAATATCATTGTTCGACCGCAATAATACCAGTCGAAATTTGACTTTCTGTGAAATTATTCAGCCACACTTCAGAATGGAATTAAGCAGATGCAAATGCTTTGTCTGAAAATTCTATTACCAATTTAAATTAGGAAATGTTTAACGTCCCGACTCGCGATAAATGTTTCTTACTCAGTAACGTTTCGCATTCCGATTGCAGTTTAAATTATTGCTCGACGCTGACTTCTTATAGACTGGGCAGCACAAAGAAGAAGATATCGAATTCACGAAAAACAACAAAAAACAAAAATGGATAACGCAAGAAATCCTGGACCTCGTGAATGCATGACGAAAACACAAAACAAACTCAACAGAATACAAGGAATTCAATAAAATCATTAAGGAAAAGTGCAAAGAGGCTAAAGAAAATTTGATGTCAGCAAAGTGTCAAGAAATTGAACAACTTCAGGAAAAATGTGACACCTTTAACGTCCGCAAGAAAATAAAAGAGATGACAGGCAGATACAGAAAGCGGCAGGAAACAATCTTAAGAGATATTAATAACAAAGTACTTCTGGGGACAGAAGACAAACTTGCGAGAGAGAATATATTCAAATACTTTTCGACGATGACAGACCCTGTGATCCACCAACCAATAAATGAAAAAGGTTCAGAAATAACTAAAGGAGAATATTCACGCAATAAAAAAAAATAGAAAAGCTACTAGTCCTGACAAAATCAACGTCTAAATACTGAAATTGATGGCAGGAAATTAAAACAAAAACCTAGACTTGATAACATCACTATTCAGTAAGATATATAACTCCGGCAAAATACCAACAGACTTGCTACAGTCAACATTCATAACAATACCAAAAAACCTAACTCCTCACAATGCGAAGACTACTAGATAATAAGTCTGATGTCTCATGTCCTTAAAACGTTTTTTAGAATCATCCATACACGAATCTACAAGAACTTCGAATATCAGATGGATGACGTTCAGTTCGGATTTCGTAACGGACTGGGAACGAGGCTCTTCTTTCCCTAAATGTACTCACACAACGATGCAGAGACATGAATGTGGATGTATACGCATGTCCTTCAGACCACCGAAAGGCGTTCGACTGCGTTAACCATCAAAAGATAATAGAAATTCTGAGAACAACTGGGGTCAACGAACAAGATCTGCGCATTATTTCAGAACTTTTGTTGGCACCAAACGGCAACGGTCGAGATGGAGCAAACAACATCGGAAGATATTCTGATCAGATGAGGAGTCCGACAGGATTGAGTCTTGTCTCCGCTCCTGTTTAATCTGTATTCAGAGTGAATTTAGAAAAACATTAGATAGTAACCAAGGCAGAATCAAGATCAACGGAACTATGATAAAAAACATTAGGTACGCTGATGATACCATTCTAATAGCAAACAACGTACAAGAGCTACAAAATATAATAGATTTCATGGTTTATCATAGTGAAATGTTTGGCTTACATCTAAATGTCTCCAAGGCCAAAACACTAGTCTTCTCAAAGACGCCAATAAACGTAAATCCACATGTCAAAGGACAGACAATAGAATAAGTAACATTAATAAAATCCCTGGGTGCTAATATCAATAGCCAGTGTAACCCGAAAAAAGAAATATTATCAAAGATTGAACAAGCAAGGAAAACACTAATAAGCATGAAAACATTTTTTACAAGATCAAACCTTAGTCTGTAGCTCAGAACCCGGATGATTAGATGTAATGTTTTCCCTGTCTTACTATATGGGTGCGAAAGTTGCACAATGGACCCACAAACAGAAAAAAGAGTAAAGGCCTTGGAGATGTACATATATAGATAGATGCTGCGAGTTTCATGGGTACAGAGGATCAGTAACTGTAGCGCACTGATAAAAAAAAAAGAACTGCTGAACACCCTCAAACAGAGAAAGATACAATATCTGGGTCATGTGTTGAGAGATGAGAGAAGCGAATTACTCTGACTCATAATATAGGGTAAAGTACAGGGTAAAATATCAGTAGGAAGACGCCAAAACTCATGGCTAAAGGATCTGAAGAGATGGTTCGTCCGCTCATCTACAGAAATAAGGAGGGAGCACAATGAGATGAAACACAAAGTAAAATATTTTTTTCTGTTGAATTCTAGATTTAGATCTCGGCAAAAAACGAATTTTTCTCACAACAGGAATATTATAAAAATAAAGTTATTATAATTTAATGAAAGGAATAAAAATATCATTCTGAAAATTTTTATGCATGCGTTATTTTCAAGAGACATGGTTTCAACGATAGCTTTGAAAAAGAGATTTCATTTACATGACTCTATTTTATATCATACTGTCAATATAGGCCCTTTAGTTCATGCATTAGTTTGTGCTGCTGTCACGCACGGAGCTAATAGAGCGATGGCATTTTTTCTATTTTGATTAAATTAGGCACTTTAGCACTCGAGAAAGATTCATTAATTATTTTGATAAAAACTTGACCCACAACTACTAATGTATTTCTATCATGGAGCCTTTACAGGATTTCTGTTGTCTAGTTCATGTCCAATCTCAGAAAAATATGTATTTAATATTTTACAGATTTCTGGTGGGTTTTCCACCTTACTCCTATTATCTGTTACCAGTATTTAATAGGATTAGTTCAACTATCTTCCAGGTTTTTCAAATGTCACACTATGGCTCCGTTACGTCGATAACACATTCGTTATCTGTCAACATGGAGAAGAAAATCTCAAAAATCAAATAAACAGTATTCACCCAAAAATCAAATTCACTATGGAAACAGAACAGGAAAGAAAACTACCTTTTCTAGGTATCCTACTGAAAAGAAAAGAGGATGGTTTGCTTTCTACAGAAAACCCACTCACACCAACAGATACCTCAACGCCGATATACATTACCATCCCGCCCAATTATTTGCCGTAGTGAAATCACTTGCTTTTCGATTTCAATCCCTTACAGATCAAATAAATTACCACAAAGAAAAGAATATACTGCAAGACGCCCTAATAAAAAATGGTTATGAAAAAGAACATATCAACAAGGCTCTAAAAAACAAACACTTGGATCCGAAAAATCGCGAAGACCAAGAGGAAAGCATGTCAGAGGCACCACAGATCAAATTGCAAAAATTCTTAAGGGACACAACATTGAAACCATTTTTACCACAGACCGTAAAGTAAAGGATCTTCCGCTAACACCTAAAGAAAAAAATCCCTCTAGAAAACCAGGGAGTGAACGAAATTCCACGCAGAGAATGCACCTAATCTTACATAGGATAAACCAACCGTAAAATAAGCGCCAGAAGAGATTAATATATAAATGATGTCAAGCAGAAAACACTTTCTTCTGCACTGGCCCAAAACTTGGTAAACACAGAACATAAGATTAACTCCTCAGGAACAAAAATTCTGTCAAGATATGAAAACCTGTCCACAAGAATTATAAGGGAAGTCATCGAAATTGCAAAGAGGCCCAACAACTTAAATAGCAAAGATGATAGTCAGCGATTGCCTAATACTTGGAAAAACCTGCTTGCGAATTATCAACTAGTAGTAGGTAGTAAAGAAACTGATCACCACACAGCAACACGACCCCAAACACGGGCAACAAGATTCCATGATACGTAACAAGACTCGCAACCTGATTGGCCATAACTATCCAGTCAAAGAGCATGCCCCACGTACACACAGGATCGACAGCACCCGCGACGTTAGCGTCAGTTCGCCCATAGACGCCATACAGTAAACTTTGAAAATTATTAATAACATTTCACCGAAAGGTCAGCTGCCTTATAGTCCTGAGGAGGACTCAGCACATACACGAGATACCCGGAAACCTTCGATTACTCTTTTTAAAGATTACTCTTTAATTGATTTTTGGTTCAGTGGAAGAAATGAATATCCTGTTTTGGCGGAAAAAGCAGTTAAAGTTTTATTGTCCTCTTGTACAATATATCTATACGAGAAAGGATTTTTAACATACACTTACCTGAAAAATAAGTACAGAAACAGGTTAAATGCAGAACCTGATCTAAGACTCAAATTTTCAGACATGGATCCGAATTTTGAATTTTTTTGTTCCCCCAAACAGGTACAAATATCCAGTTGAGGTAAATTTCAAGTTCTGTAGGATTTATTTATTTTGTATTGATTCTTTTGTAAGGATAAGCTTTAGTTTTAATAATGGTTGTCTGTAAATTTTCACTATTATGTTTTAGTTTTTCGTTATGAACTGTTATTTAATAGGGAAAATAAATTTTAATAACCTAATTTTACTGTTTTATGTACCGTTCCTAATGATTGCACGGGGTTTCGCCAATTTATCCCGGTTTTAGAAGGAGTTTGCAAGGAGAAAAATGTTGGGAGTCGTTGTTTTATTGAATTAATTAGTTTAAATATTAATGTATTCTACTATATATTGGAAACAAGATTTATTTACAAAAAATCTATAGCCAATAATAATAACCCTAAAAAATAAAAATTTTACTGTTCCTTTCATTCTATTTATTTAGTAGTATTTTTAAGATAACAAAAGTTTTTTATGGTTATACCATTTTTGGTATTTCTGGCTAAATTCTAGTTTTAAAAAATTTATATTTACTGTAGTTATATTCGAAACTGAATATTTGTTTCATGTCGGGACACTAGCCATGGTCTTGATATTACCAGATTGTTACTATTATGTCCGGAATTTGAAAAAAAAACTTTTAACATTTATTCAGTCTGCTGCATCTTAATACATGCCGACTTTTCGTGAAGAATATAATTTAAAACATTGCCTCTTCCAGTTATCAACTATATTTTTGTAATATAAAGTTAGATGCTGAAGATTTTCAGATCCTTTTCATATCTTCAGCTTTATTCAGTTGGAGGTAGATTATTACTTAAACACAATTGTTACTGTATTTGACAGTAAATTTCATTAAGAGGAAACAAAGCAGTGTCTCCAGTGGGAAAATAAACTAGCATGACATTAAAACGATAACATTTAACTTCTGATCATAAATTTTAAAATTCTAGATCCCAAATATGATTTCTTTTCATCTTATGTTTACTCATTAATTTTCCTAATTTTGAAGTTATTTTCTAGTGGAACAATGGAAAATATGTTAACAAGGAAGGTACCTGAAGTGTCCGACTCCAATTTTAATGAAACTTCAGTATGTTACAGAGGGTACAAAAATAATAAACAAGACTTTTTTATCTGCAGAGATTCATTATAACGGGGTGAAAACCATCCCAAAAGTTCACCCCTAGAAATAATATTTTTGAAATATCTCAAAATGAAAGTTACTTTTTATTCGAAATGATGTTAAACTAGGGTATGTTCACTCCCAAAGAGATCATCCCTTATTTTTTACTAGGCTAAATCATGTATTTATGCACGTAACTTAATTATAAAAATTTTTCACGAATACAATAAGTAACTTAAGCGACAGGTCTCAGGGTTTCTAAAAATAAACTAGCAAAAGAGAGTGGAATCACCCCCAAATATGTTTTTTTTTATAATTCCAAGTTCTAATTGAGATATCTTTAAAAAACAAAATAGAAATTACTTGTTATTTGAAATGATGTTATATTATGGTATTTCCACCCCAAAGATATTATCCCTTATTTCTTATAAGGGTGAAGCATCTATTAGGGCACATAATTCTAAATATTTAATGAAGTTGTTTCAAAGTATTTTTTTCACGAATACCATAGTTAACTCAAGTTGATATATTTGGAGGTTTCAAAAAATGAGGTAGTAAAAGAGGGTGAGTTACTCCCAAATGCATTTTTTTCAAACCTCAAATTCTAATTGAGATATCTTTACAAAACAAAGTGTAAATTATTTGTTAGTTGAAGTGAGATCATACCATATTGTTTTAACCCCATATAGGTCATAACTTACTTTTCATGAGGGTTAATCTTGTAAAGAATATACATAATTTAATTCTGGACATTACGAAATGAAACCAAATTTATTGACAATATTTTTTTACGAATACAATAAGTAACTTAAGTTCACGTGCTTCGGGATTTCCGAAAATAAACCAGTAAAAGAGCTCCCAAATACCTTTTTTTAATATTTCTGGTTTTAATTAAGATATCCTTACAAAATTAAATTAAAATTACTTGTTATTCGAAATGATGTTAAGCTATGGTATTTTCACTTCCGAAAATATTATTCCTTATTTTTTATAAAAGTAAACCGTCATTTCATACATGTATTATTATTCGTAAAATTGTCAAATTTTAATTTAAATGAACGTTACACAATTAGAAATAACTTTTTGTTATGAATTATAATAATCTACAGACATGAATACTTAACCGATGAAATAATTTTATATTTTCTTATAAATTAAAAGAAATAATTTGCAGTAAGGTCTGCAGCTGTTCATTTCAACTGAAATTTGTCAATTTTAAGAATAATTATACATGAATCAAATGAAATTCTTCGAGAGTGAAAATATTATAGTTTAATTTCATTTCAAATAACAAGTAATTTCCAATTTGTTTCGTAAAGTAATCCCAATTAGAACTTGAGATGTAAAAAAAACAGTATTTGGGGGTGGCTCATCCTATTCTACTAGTTTGTTTTTAGAAACTCCGAAACACTACAACTTAAGTGATTTGGGGTATTCGTGAAAAAAATATTTTCAAACAATTCCATTAAATTTTCTAATTTTTACCATTAAATTACGTGCGCAAATATATGGTTTATCTTAATAAAAAATAAGGAAAGATATCTTTGGGGGTGAAAATATAACAGTTTAATACCATTTTGAATAACAAATATTTTCTAACATTTTTATTAAATTTCGTAATTTTTAAAATTAAATTACGTGCGCGAATAGATGATTTACCCTTATGTAAAATAAGGGATGATATTCTTGGGGATGAAAATACCTTAGTTCAATATCATTTCAAATAACAAGTAATTTCCATTTTGTTTTGTAAATATATCTCAATTAGAACTTGAGATTTAAAAAAAAATTTGTGTGGCTTTCCCTCTTTTATTAGTTATTTTTAGAAATCCCGAAACACGTCAACTTAATAGATATGTGTTGGACTTGCATTGTCTTTATTTTTGTTGAATATCACGACGTTTCGGCTAGTAGGTATCTCTAGCCGTTTTCAAGTGAAACTAAATAAATCCCTTAGCTACATGACTATTTATACTAAAAGTAAATGCAGTAGAATGTGACTGAGATGGGTGCAGTCATGCCTGCTATGGCAAAATCCCATTTTTTTTCTTATGCTGTATTTAGTTTTAGTTTACAATTACTAAGAAGTGGTTTCCACACTTCTCTTATATCTAAAGATGGTTTACTAAAACAACTCGGGTTCTGATGTATGACCGCGGCTTCTTTGAATTTCCGTTTTCTCCAATGTTGTTCTCGGTGTAGTATTTTAGCTTCACACCATTTTATGTGGTGTCCATGAGTCCAGGCATGGTTGGCGGAAATTGAATCTTCCTTTTCTTGAAAAAAAAATTCTACATCCAGGATGATGGACTACCGGTGATCGCAAATATTTTCATGGAATGGTTCGAGACGTTTGCAATTGAATCCACAACTAAGAAACCAAAGCTATGGCTCAGATACGTAGACGATACTTTTATTATTTGAAGTGGAAATGGCGAAGAATTTCAAAACTTCCTTGTTCATCTCAACAATATCAGCCCAACTATTAAACTCACCATGGAGAAAGAAATAGAAAATAAATTACCATTCTTAGATGTCTTAGTTGAAAGAAATGACAGATAAATTCGAACTTTGGTTGACAGAAAAGCCACGCACACAGGACAATACATTAATTATTCATCTAATCACTCCAACAACACCAAACAAGAAATTATAAGAAATCTCGTAGATAGAGCCTTAACTCTCTGCAACTCCAACGAGAACTAGATGAAAGAGATAGATTACATTAAAAATGATCTGACAGCCAACGGATACCCAGTATATCTAGTGGATAAATTTCTTGAACAACGCCGAAATAGGACAATATCGACAACGAATGATGAACGAAAACCAATATTGAACATAGGAAAACGTTGTTTTCAATTCAAATAACTCTCTGAGAAGTCGGCTCACTAGGGTCAAACCAATAACTCAAAGAGACATAAAGAACTGTATATATCAGATACCATGTGAATGGGGCAATTCCTACATTGGCGAAACAAAGAGACCTCTTGACATAAGGAACAAAGAACACCAAAAATGCACATCTCGAGGAGAAACAAAAAAATCTGGTGCCGTCAACAATACCTGGACTCATGGACACCACATAAAATGGTCTGAACCTAAAATACTACACCGAGAGCAACATTGGAGGAAACGGAAATTCAAAGAAGCCGTGGTCATACATCAGAACCCTAGTTGTTCTAGTAAACCATCTTTAGATATAAGAGAAGTGTGGAAACGACTTCTTAATAATTGTAAACTAAAACTAAATGCAGCATAAAATGAGACTTTGCCTTAGCACGCATGACTGCACCCATTTCAGTCACACTCCACTGCATTCACCATTAGTATAAATAGTTATGTAGCTAAGAGATTTATTTAGTTCAGGTTAGTTTCACTTGAAAACGGTTAGAGATAACTGCCAGCTGAAACGTCGTGGTATTCAACAAAAAAATAAAGACAATGGAAGTTCAACAGATATCTACTACTTCGCAAGAAACATCATTGTCTATGACCTTCAAACAAACACGTCAACTTAAGTTATTTATGGTATCCGTGAAAAAAATATTTTAAAACAATTTTACTAAATTTCCTAATTTTCATTTCGTTTTGTAAAGATATCTCACTTAGAACCTGAGATATATCAAAAGTACTGTTTTTATGGGTGAAATGTAGGGGTGGTTTTCACCCCGTTAGAATGAATCTCTGCGGATAAAGAAAATACGTGTCTCTTATTTTTGTACCATCTACAGCATATTGAAGTTTCAGTAAAATCGAAGCCGGACACTTCAGGCATCTTCCTTGTAAGATAGAAGGGTGGTGCTAAGAAGTTTAATACCTTTTAATAGTTTACAGTAAGTCCATCCAAGGCTGCAGTTCCTCAGTTTCTGTTTTTCTATTTCCCGCAAATTAAAAATATTAGTATAAATTAATATTTTAATATATATTCCAACAAACATTTTCCGTTTACAATTTAATTTAACAATAACGTATATTTTATTATAATTTGAGGGAAAACTGTAACAATTTAATTAATTTTCCAAGCGATTATCGAAAAATGATTCATTTGTTACTACAGAAATAAACAAATCACTTTTATTTACAAAACAAAACATTTATGTTCCCGTTAAAATTTCTCACAGTGGAATTATGATATATAGCAGACTTTAATTGTTAAAAATTTAATTTCTGTTTATCTATTATTGAAAATATTTATAATAAACAAATCATTATTTGTTCTACTTTAAATAATAAATCGCTTGCAAAAATAAACTATTTCACGCAATTGAAAAAATGGTATAGTTTTATAAAGAGTAGCTATTACTCATGGCTTCCCATGCGTTGAATTTAATTTGTGATCATTTATTTAATTTGATTGATTGATTGATATAGCTGTTTTTTCTTGGGAAATAAAATTTTATATAAAAAATTGAATTCCTGTTTTATACCCTGGGGCAGAATTCCGAAAGACGCTGTAACACCTGCTTATTTATTGATTAACTAAACAATCCCAGTTAAACCAAGGTAAATAGAGACAAGTATATTTATATTAAAAAAATAACCATTAAAATCGACGAGTGACGCACTGTTATCTATAATCTTGATTCAATTCAATCTTGAATAACTTTTAAAGTTTTATATCGATTTTGATCCTTTTATTTGTTAACTCAATTATTATCTTATTTTGGGTCTGCAAATAGTTCTATTAGATTTAGTGTAATACAAAGTAGAACCAAAAGTTGCATTTTGCCCTAAAGTTCTGAACATCACATGAAAGCATTGAAGGACTTAATGCTGTGTCAATTTATCGACTTTTAAATCTATTCATTTTCTTCTAATCCATACCCCTATCTTTATTCTAACGGAAAAATAATTATAAAACAAAATATGGAAATTATGAATAACAATAATAAACGTAAAAAATAAATACAAGTATATGTATGCAGAAACCAACCGAAAAAGCCTTATAAGGACCGACGCGCTTGGTTCTACTAGGAATTAAAAGCATTACTTCAGATTCCAAGAAACTACCAGAAAAGGTGGAAACTTCTCCCATTGACAGTTCATCGCCACCTGCACACCGATTTTGAACTCATTGATTCTGCAGTGTTGTCAATATATCTCGTATAAAAAACGGTAGATCTATTCAGAAAAAAAAACGGTATATTTCGGAAAAAAACGGTAGTTCTGCTTGATAGACATTAAATAGAACTGTGTGTAGCTTATAAAGTTTAATTTTACGTTTAAATTAATAAAAATTACAACATGTACATATATAAGAAAATAAGCCAAATCTTAATATTTCTGTTATAGATATTAGATTACCTTAAACTTAAGAAAATCAATAGGAATGCAAATTGGTTCTATGCATTTTTTAATTAACTTGCCAACTTACATTATTATCGCTACTTAAGCGAAATTTCTACCAACCTTTGTATATACAAAATCTATTCTATATGTGAAAAGTCAGATTTGTATTTTTTTATTGTGATAGTGGTAAACAAGAATAGATCAACAACGAACTTACATATGCGGCGTAGCGCCATCTACTGAGTTAAAGAAAATATTTCGGCCTTTAAGCATGAAATTGTTTAAATTTGTATTAAAATTAGTATAATAATAATATAATTCAATAATAATACCATTCGCACGACGATCCAGTGAACAGTATCACTCAGCAATGCCTCAAGATGCTGAAACAGAAGCTCTCTGTTACTGCAAGATGGCTAAAAATATACAAGACCAACATTAAGCGAAAACGAGACAATGTGCTGTTTAAGCTATTAGAAAAGTCTTTCTACAGTAAGCTAAACTCTCCACCAAGCATGGCCGATAAAATATATCCCAACAGAGAGCAGGTAGAAGAGTTCCGGAGAAACCAACTTTCCACACTCACGAATTATAACATCTCAGCCGACTGGATCAATGAAGAACATCAAATCTTCCAAGACCACAGTCAGATGCAGTTTGAGCCATTTACCACCCAAGAAATCTTAAGAATAATCAAGAAACTCCATGACTGGAAAGCTCCAGGTCTCCACTGGGTCCAGAACTACTGGCTCAAGAAGTTCTGGTGTATGCACTGCCAACTGGTTAATTTTATTAATAATGTTTTTTTTTAACCCAGCAAAAATGTCACTGTTCGTGACAGAAAGTATTAGATATCTCTCGCCAAAAGACCAACATTGCACACATGACCCTGCTAAGTATAGGCTAATCACCTGCCTTCCTACACTACATAAGGTGATCACCTCCTACTTGACACAACGCATCTATGCACGTTGTGAACAAAATAACATCATCACAAGAAAAAGTATGCACCAGGGGAGCAATGGGATGCAAGGATCAATTAATTAGTGACTCTGTCATATGTAACCAAGCCTGTACCAACCGAAAAAAACCTTTTTGCTTACGTGGATTATAAGAAGGCCTTCGACTAAGTGCCACATGAGTGGATCACAACTACATTGAGAATGAATAGAGTTGATACTCATTTTGTTTCCTTTTTAGAACGCATCATATAAACCTGGAGAACTATGATCCAATTCTAAGTACCATCCAACGATACCATCGAAACTAATACAATCCCAATACGAAGAGGGGACATTTCAAGGCGATTCATTAAGCCCATTATGGTTCTGCCTTGCAATGAACCCACTTTCACGCAGTTTGAACTTCACTAGATACGGCTTTAGTATTAGAAATAACAACGAATAGGTAATAGGATTGAATCATCTTCTATACACGGATGATCTTAAATTGATGGCTGGTACCAGAAAGCAGTTGGAACAAATACTTAAAATTGTAGAGGAGTTCTTCGGGATATCGGAATGTAGTTTGAACTTGACAAGTGGCGTATTTTGAACATCTTTAAAGAAAGCTACAACCAGGAGCATTTAAGATGCAGACCTGTGCAACTATAACTGCAATGGAAGTAGAATAAACATACAAGTACCTTAGGTATGAAACAGGCTAAAAGATGTGATCATCGCACTATGAAGACCGAATTGACAAACCGAATTTAACAGAAGGGTAAGGTGGGTATTACGAACTAATTTAAATAGTGGAAATTTGTTTAAAGCGGTCAACACGTACGCATACTTTGCATTTAGCTACTCTTTTGGAATTATGAAATGGAGCAGGACTGACATCTAAAACTTGCAAAGGAAAATAAGAACACTCTTAAAAAAAGCATACAAACAGTACCCCCAACATGCTATTGAACGTACAATGCTTCCAAGACACCAAGGAAGAAGAGGATTAGTGGATATTGATAAACAGCTAGATCAACAAATAATAAATTTACTTTTATATTTCCACAGGTCAGCGGACTATTCCACACTATGTCGAGCAATATGCGAGCCAGACGGTTCAACGCTGAGAGAACAAGATATTGCTTCTCACCACCAAATAGACCACCAGAAGTTACAAGCTATAAAAGTCACTACATAGGCGGCATCCAAATGAGGTTATACAGGACAGTGTCGACAACTCAGCGTCGAACTACTGGTTGATTTCAAGACAGATGTTTCCGGAAATGGAGAGTTTTTTGCTAGCTATCTAAGCCCAGGTTATTCCAACGAAAAACTATCGGAAGTTCGTCATCAGAGATCCGTCGATCGAATCAATCCAACACATAACCGGAGGATGCTGAGCATTTGCCGTAACGGAGTATAAAGGAAGACATGACTCAGCCGCTAAGATACTCTACCAAGAGTTAGCAGAGAAATTAAATCTATTGTAGATAGGCAAAAGTGTCACTACGAATACAACCCGGAGCCTATTCTCGAAAACAATGAGTTCAAGCTGTATTGGGAGCGAACGTTTCTTACAGATTAAAGACTTGCTCATAATAAACCAGATACTAATAGATAAAACTTCAAGGCGAATCACACTAATTGACATTGCGATACCAGACAACCTAACGCCAAAATACAATGAGAAGATCGCGAAATACTTGAAGGTGCAAATTCGCAGACAATGGGCAATGGACAACGTCCAGATGATTCGCATAATAATGTCAACAACTGGAGTAATACCAAAGAACCAGCAGAATATAAAGGGTTTGGGTCTTAGTGTGCATTTGTATAAACCTATTCAAAAGCAGTGCTCGTTGCAACCGCGCGAACCGTCTGAAAGTTTGTGAGAATTACAGGCCCATTAACTTGGAAAGGGTCCCCACAGAGCTGAATACTTTTGGTATTTTTGTATACCTGGAATGAGTCAATATTCCCTGGAGGGAGTGCGAAGCGGTTTAGCTTGAAAATCGTATAATAATAATAATAAGGTTTTTTGTGACTACTTTAAATAAATATGAATTAAATTATAAAAAAATGGTTAGATATTGATATCAAAAAAAGACCGCAGAGTAACATCTACTGTTATTATTCGTCGACTTAAAAGTACACGTAGTACAGTTCTTCTACGTTATAAATTTTGAATAGTGAATCTTTGGCAACCACTACTTTGTAACATCAAATCATAGAGGTATATACAGTGAAGCGAAACTTTGCGCTTCAATGGACACATTCCCTATATAAGCTCGTAGTCTTAATACAAAGCATTCAATTTATACTTAATAACGATTAGTTTAGATTAATCGAAACGTCGTAGAAATAGATAAAGACGATGCAAGTCCGACAACATTTTAGTCATTCTTCAACATTGTCTACAACCTTCAAACAAACACAGGAGTGTAATATCTCTCAATTGTTAAAAGGGTAGGCTATTTTTACTTATGTATTTAGAATACAAATTTTAGAGGCTTGCTTTCGATAGCTGACATATAACAAAAATGTAATCCATTCCACACCCAAAATCACCCTTAAAAGTGGAGATTAAAAAATTCGAAGTTTACCTCTGTGACTCTGTCAAATTTGAACTAAGTTTTTACTTACTTCTTGTATAGCCACGAAGAGACATCGATGTTTTCAACTCGTTTGCGTCACCCGCTGTTTATAAAACCAAATATAATCACTGATCTCTACTATGGATCCCTACTCTTATCGGCTGCTAAAGCCAAAAAATGGCAAACCATGGGCGAAAAAATGCGTTTCTGCACATTGGGCGGCAGTCATATTTTTGGATGCTGGCCAGATGAGGGCATGCGCATAAGCGGCTTCCTGTTATCGATCGGTTGTTTCGTGGTGCCATCCGTAAACAGCACAGTATCGGCTTAACGCCATTTTTGTGTCTATTTTTGCTTTGCAAGTTACGTGCGATTTAAACGGATTTATAGCGTTTTAAGTGCTTTATTTTATTTGTTCTTGTGTTTTTATTTAATATAATGGAATGTATACATATTTTATTTGATTTATTTTCCTTTTTCTCTATAGGGTAAAAAATAGTGTTGCTTTACAACGTTTTTGGATTTACGTTGTTTTGGTATAACATTAAATTTCCAAAACATGTAGTATGATATATTTCTGGCACTTTCCAAATGATTACCAACAGATAAACTGAATTTTTAAACAGTCAATTCTTAAAAAAAAAATCAAAATTCGCACCAAACCATAGAATACTTTATTCTATCATATGAAAAAAGTACATTCATCAATATGTCAAGAAATGGTATAATTTCTCCATCTATTACATTACTTACATAAATAAAAACTAAGGATTCATTTCAAAATATATTTATTTGGCAATGCAAGTAAGTATAATTATGAATAAAAACATACTTCCTCATAATGAAGTTGGAATATTTTAAAACATACATATATAACTTACAATAATTATAATGTATTATTATTTGGTTATATACATAAAATACTTGAGTACAAGGTTTATATTGTAGCCATAATCGGCTATTGGCTCTATAATTTCTAAGCTCTGTTTGAAATATTTTTCCAAATTGCCAACGAATTTTTTCCAGCAACTAATTTGCACAATGGCCATATTCTTGCATAACTTCATCTACCTTATATTTAACCGATGTTTCCAACCAGCTCAAATGTTTTTTTTTTGTTCTGCAGCCAATCTGATTTATAATTTTGTATGTTTGAAGATTGTGGACATGACGTTAAAAAGCGTCGTTCATTATTAATACTGGTTTTGGAAGTAAATTCAGATTAGTTATGTCCGTACTCATTTTATGAAATTGTCATGAATCATGTTGTCATGGAAATCCTCACTTTCAAATCGTCAAATAAACAATTCATTAATATGTTAATAGAAGCAAAATATTATGAAATAAGTTAGACAAATGTGAATTTCTTTTGTTGGTATATTTTTTTTATTCACCCCCAGCAATGACCTTGTTCACTTATTTTATTTGAAATAACATTTTTATCATTTTGTCGAAAAAATTAATGCGATAAGAAAAGATATTACGGCAGAAAAATATTAGTATATAAAATTATTTTCAAATCCTGCCTATCCGTTAAAAAACCCATTTCGTATCAATATTTTCTTAAAAAATTTAAAAAAAAGACAGGAAAAAGATGGTAATTTTTTTTTCATAATTAGAGAATAAATTGCCGAACTCTAAAAATGTTAATTATTCACGCCCACCCCACAACAAGAAAGTTAACGCACACAGACGGAAACAATAGATTAGAGAACTAGTAAGATACATTTTTTTCACAATTTTACTTTCACAGTATAAGAAATTACTAAACTAACTCCCATCGGTACACTGATCGGATTATTCCCTTCTGCTTCAGATATTATTTGTGCCCATATGATATAACTCCCAGAACAAGAAAGTTACATGAGACCGACTTCTTTACTAAAGATTGCAACTTTGATAACTTGCTTCATTTAGACACCATTTATGACTAATTGAACTAACTAAATAGATTTTCGAAGTTTGGTCCTGTCGATGGTCACCTGATCAATTTGTAGTGCGCATGCCGACATCTGGTCTAGGATGTTTACATTTTATTGTCGTAAATTTGCCGTTTTTGGGATTAAGCTTTGCGGATCTATAAATATTTTATCTATGAATATAATGTATCTTCAGACGAATAATATTATCTTTTCAACATTGAAAAAATTTTCTAAATTAGCTTGGTGGTTTCAGAGATTACTTGAAGCAAACAAACGTACAAATTTGACCTCTGTATTAGTTTAGGTGAACAGAAAACGTTTGGATATTGCGACTTTTTTTTGTTTGCAGAGGGTGTTTTTCACTAACAAGTAAGATAAATAGTTCCTGTGGCAATATCGCTCCTTGCTTCATTCCTGAGACACCGAGAGTATTTTTTTTAAGTAGCTGAGAACGACTTTAGGGGTCTAAATGATATTTAGGCTGCAAAATTATTTGAATTAATTTACATTTTGGTATTAAAATTATATGAATTGTTTTATTTTAGGAAAATTTCAAAATTGTTTTTTTGTATAAAAAATGTCATGAATGATCCAAGAATTTACTAATATTGAATATAAAGGGTGTTTTTTATAGAGGTATAGAACTTTAAGTTGGCAACACTTTTTTAACTGGCGGCCATTTTGTCAGCTGGCAAGTGATTTATGTTTAGTTTGGTTTGGCATTTCAACATGAATAGACTGACTCCTGAACAACGCTTCCAAATTGTGCAAATTTATTTTGAAAATCATGGTTCTGTTCGAAATACGTATCGCGCACTACGTCCATTTAACGGTCAACATAATCGTCCATCAGAGCAATTAATTCGATTACCTATGGAACGTTTTCCCACCACGTTTACTCTAAATGATAATACGCATCCACAGAGACGTCGTACAGTGCGTACAGAAGAAGTCATTGCTGCTGTAGAGCGTAGCGTAGAGGAAGACCCCAATCAGTCTATCTTCCATCGTGTACAGGAATTGGATATGTGTCCATTCACTTTATGGAAGATTTTGCGGAAAGATCTTGGTTTGCTTGCTTACAAAATTCAACTCATGCAAGAATTGAAGCCACACGATCACCTAACAAGGCGTAGATTCGGTGAATGAGCCCAAAACAAGATTGCCGTTGATCCCGATTTTCATAAGCGAATTTTGTTTAGCGATGAAGCTCACTTTTGTTTGAATGGATACGTCAATAAACAAAACTGCCGTATTTGGAGTGATGATAATCCTCAAGTGTATGTTGAGACACCGTTACATCCAGAAAAACTGACTGGTGTGTTTTATGGGCTGATGGAATCATTGGTCCGTACTTCTTTAAAAACGATGCTGGTCAGAACGTTACAGTCAATGGTGACCGCTATAGAGCCATGATTACTGGCTTTTTCGTTCTACGCCGATAAGCCCGAATCGATTGATCACTTGGAGGACAACATTCGCCGCGTTATTGCCGATATACGGCAACAAATGTTGGAAAAAGTCATCGAAAATTGGGCCTCGTGATTAGACTACGTCCGAACCAGCCGTGGCGGTCATATGCCAGAAGTCATATTTAAATTATAATGCCAGAAGGTTATCTTTCGAATAAAGTAAATTTCATGTCAATTTAAAAAATTCGTCTTTGTTTTATTCTATTTAAAAGTTCTATACCTCTATAAAAAACACCCTTTATATGGACTTATTTTTGTTTCTGTCTATGATAACATAGTCAAATGATTGTTATATGCTTATTAAGTTTTTTTAATCATTTTAACCTGGATGGCCGGAATTTTAAATTATTTGGCAACCCTATAGTCTACGGCCTTTTAACATAGTATGCTGCACAAAAAACTACTAAACTGAGAGACAAGAAACTTTCCACTCGAGAAAAAAAACAAGTTCAGTACAAGCAAGATTAAAAGCCAGGACTTAAATATTCTACTTTAAATCGTAAGAACAGTTTCGTGGGAATTTAAAACTTCTCAGTTCTAAGAAATGTTGCGTATAAAGTTTAAAATGTATTTTGAAACTTAGCACGAAGGAAGTTTCAATTGTGCATGGCTAACGACATTTTCAATAGTTTTTTTAACTGTGGGACTTGTGCAAAAATAAACATAATGCGTTTAACAAATTAGTTTGCCTTTAGCTATACCGTTTTTATTTCTTTTTAATATTTACAACATTTCGTTTTTGCATTTATGTTACAGAAAGTATTTTAGTTCTTAGCCAACTGAAAAAAACTCCCAGGGCAGATGTACTCTATTCTAACATAGTTAATGATAAAGGAGTATCTGAAATTGGAAGAAAATACCAGGAAAGGGTGAAAACCTCTCCAGTGCATCGCCACCTGCAGACTAGTTCCGGCCTAACTTTTTTTGTTTTTAGAGGAGGGGAAATCTTGCATAGACACCTACACGAAGTACGTAGGTAGTACCGGATTCCTACCGGCTAAACCCCCCTCCCAGGACTTAAGGTCCCCACGATCTCCTTCTGTTTGCTATAGTGAGGCTATAGCCTACAGAAGTGCACTGTGATCGTCTCATTGGTTTCCGGGCCGAAGCCTTGTAAACCTCCGGTCATCACTCGTTGGTGTTTCCGCTCCAGGTGCCGTTGCACCTATTGCTCCTCACCGCCTTACATTTCGCATTCAATGTAAGGTAGATCTCACTCCCATTCGCTCGTCTTTCTCTCATTACCTGAAATATTCATCTAACCTGGACTTCATGCTATCCTTGGGATTCCTCCACGGGATCTGCTTACCGTTCGATCTTACTTCTTCCTTTTCTTCGGAGTTCTTTCTTCACTCTTCTACTTCTTTCTTCCTCTTCTTTCTTCTCTTCTCTCTTCTACCTGATATTCTGGATTCTTCCTGGATTCTTTACCTAGAGTTGCATTCTAGATCTTTTATGTTTTCTTGCGGCCACTTTTGGGTCGTAATCCACTGCTTATCTTATTAATGGATTGTCATGCTTTTCGGCTTTTTGAAAGACTTTTGCAGCCCTTAGTCTTAGAACTTCCCGAAAAGGGGCCATCTCATTTCTCTATTTATCTGTTCGTTCCTGACAAACCATAGGGCATTTAAGGTCATTCTTAATACTATATTCTCCTTGGCTTCAAGCCTTTTAATATGTGATTCTGCAGCATAGCCCCATGCTGCAGATCCGTAGGTCAGTACTGGCCTAAGTACTGTTTTTATTATCGTAAGTTTATTTCCCAAATCCATCCAGCGGGTAGAGTTGGCTTCTCGTCAGTTCTGACCTAATAAGAAAAGCGAATCATTTAAGCAACTTATATAAGACCTATTTTGAAATCCAATACAAGCAGTGTCATCTCTCAGCATTACACGCAATCTGAATATTTAATTTCGTACGTGAATTGCTAACTTAAAAACTTAACCACCCGTAGCAGAAGTGCCGAATATTTTGCTATTAGAGGAGTATCATCGTCTTTTAAAAGTTTCTCAAGCACCACGATGATTTGCACATAATGTTCCTTGAATGTAACGCTACTTTCATTTATATTAGACAAACGGGTTTCGTAGAGCTATAGTATATATTTTAGAAGTTAAATAAAATAGTTGAATTTCACGTTTGTCTTATTCTACTCATCGTGTTTAATAGATCTGTGTGGTAAGTGGTAAGCAAATGACGTAGTATTAATGTGAAAGTCAAGTGGCAGATGGAATAAAAAAAACATACCTAGGAGAGAGTCGTCCGGTATCGTAGACATTTTTTTTTTCAAAAACAAAATTGCATTTACCTGAGATGGATCAGGAATGTCATAAAACAATACTTAACTACATCATCTATATACACCGTAACGAGTGTATTGTAATATTTACTTTTTGATATTGATATCAAAAAAGGAGTGTTTGCAAATAAAAAAACATACCTAGGAGAGAGTCGTCCGGTATCGTAGACATTTTTTTTTTCAAAAACAAAATTGCATTTACCTGAGATGGATCAGGAATGTCATAAAACAATACTTAACTACATCATCTATATACACCGTAACGAGTGTATTGTAATATTTACTTTTTGATATTGATATCAAAAAAGGAGTGTTTGCAAATTATCATGTTATAAAAGTGTAGGGTGGTATCGGACACACGTACAAATTATGAAATAATGATTTTTTATTGTAAAAATATCACATCAATTATAAAAATATTTAGAGTAACTTTACAAACTTTTTGAATAAAAATTAGGAAAAAAAAGTTTATTAAATAAATTAATTCAGAATTGGACTGGGATAATGGCTCCGGAAGTATAAATAAATTAATTTAGAATTGGACCGGGATAATGGGCCCCGAAGCATAAATATAAATTTTTCAATTTCTTTATTCGATGTAAACAGAGAAGTATGAATTCTGATACAAATGAAAACAGACTTTATTTTTATTAGACAACACGTTTTAATAAATCCCTTCATAGAAATTTTAAATTTTAAATTATATTAGTTTTCCTCTAATGGTTAACGAACCACTGTCGTGATTCATCTTAAATGATCCTATCATTACATAAAATTTCTCATACAAAATTCAAAGGAAAAATTTTAATATAACAAATTTTTAAAATAATATATGACCTGAAGAAATTAAGGTTATATCACAATGTGTGTCAAATATACCTAATTACACTCCTTTAAAGCACTTATTCACAAATTGATTTTCACTCGAACATTAAAACACTGTCCAGTTTTACATGTTATATCCAGCACTGGTATGTACAATAGGGAAGATACAGAAATTCTCATAAATGGTGTAATTCTTCATAAATTTCTTTTTTTTTTTATTTTTTGCTTTCAGCATTTTTTAACCGGCTGGAGGGATGCTGTGTTATATTTCAATCACTCAAAAGCTTCTTTTATACTGTCGTCTTCTACAATCTATAAAAAATAACAAATATTTTCTACAAAATTTTACTCCTGATGCAAGAACCTGAAAAAAACTAATTTTAATACAGACGACTAAGGTAGTAATATGAATAGGTTGTCCCAAATTTGAGCCCCATCATTGGTCTCAGGGAAATCATAAAAGACAGCCAAGCTTGAATGAGGCTTAAGTGCCATCGAAAAATTTAAGAAATTCCAATTACTTCCGGAAACATTCATAAGAACCTAAAATTGGTTTTTATTTTTTGACTTTGTTTATGGAAACAAGGTAAAATATATTTTTATACTTCTATTATCACTCCAGCCCTTTACAAAATGGCTTTCTCAGATTTTAAGTGCGTTATTTCGATTTTCAGCTACCATTAAAAGGCCAATTTAAATACAAACGCCTGTTTTAAAATATTCTTAAAGTCATTTGAAATCCCAAGAGCCCTACTCTTACCATATTGTGTTAACAATTAAGAAATAAAAATTTAAATTTGTATAAACGTACCCTAATAAAAAAAACTAGTAGATTTCCAAAAAGACAGGGTCTTTCACGTTCAGCCATAAAAGTCATCAGGACGATATTGGTGCTTTCTGAAATTTTTAAATATAGCCATAGGGTTGCATATGCATATTTATTTATTTATATCACTTATATATACATAGGTATAACACCTAGTTTATGAATGTTATTTCGCATTTTGCCATTCTCTTTAATTAGTACATTTTGACATAATTTCTAGTTGTTAAAAATAAGTGTGATATTGTCAACAACAATATTCTATTAATTTTATTTATAAAATTATTAAATTTAGCTTTAAGTATCGATGTTATATAATAAAATTAAAATAAATATATTACTTATCTATTAAGAGTAACACGAAACCCAATTTTTATAAAATAAATAAACAATTGCAAACTTAGCGATGCAAAACCCATCGCTTTATAAAAATAAAAACCAGAAAGAAATGGTTTTGGTAGGCTTTCGTTTCAAAATTTATTCCGACTTGAAGCTCTACAGGCATACTGAGCTCAAAAGATTATTTGTTTTTCTATTCTCACTTTAAAGAAAAAAGATTAAACATAACTAGGCATTCGGGGCACGATTCAAGCTTGAACAAATAATTGACCTTGATTCGACCAACGAAGTGCCTTAATACTGCCAAAAGAGAAAATTAGTTGAGAATACTAAATAGGTTGTTTACATAACTATGAAATTATTTTAATTAAATTTTTTTTGAAATATTTAATTATAAATATGGTTATTTGTTTGTAACAAGTTTGTATGAAACTTTATAAAGTTTTTAAATACGCCATATTTGAGAAAAATTTAAAACGAACGAAATATTTTATTTTTCATAACTAAAACATAGATGACTTTTTTCTATAGCTTTCTAAACAATATTTTAATGTAAGGGCCGCTAAAGAAAATTGAGTTTTAGCTTTCCTAATAAAAAGTGCCTAATTTGGGGAGCCTAAATGCAACAATTAAAGACAAATTAGTCAACTATACCAAGTCATTTTTAGGAGAATAATTGCGCGCGGGCTCGATTCATCTGAATTGAATATGATGTGCCACACTAATTTAGATGAAAATACATTTATTTTAGATATTCTAATTTTCGAAATTTTTTAGGGGAATAAATTAATGGAGGAGGGCAAACGCTCTAGCCCGCTTCTCGTTGCTACGTCCATAAAATGAATACATTTTGTTCGGGCAAAGGTACGAATTAGAAGCGTAAAAAATGTGTAATATAACATAAATCTATCTTTTTGACAATTGCGAAATAATGGTGTCAAATTTTTACAAAATTATTCTTTTAAAGTAATTTATTTTCATCCTCTTAAGAAGAATTATTACTTTTTTATAAGTGTTCTCTTCTTTAAAATGATTTCTTGATTTAATTCAATGTTTTAAGAGTCTTATTGCTTTTCTTCTTCTCGCATCTATTCCATGTTTACAAAAATCTATTCGACCTATATAGATTACAATATTGTAAATGCATGTGAAACTGCAGGCAACATATAGTCTGCATATTTTTCAACCAGATAAAAGCTCTTATATTTAAAGAAATGCAGTTCATTTTTTCAATCTTTATGTAGCCACAGTTCATACAGGAAACTAGTTTTCGGTCACGTATGACGGAAACCGGTCCGTTGTTTAGCAAGAAAACATCGTTTTTCACTTTACCCTTTTTATTAGGTCACGTCAAAGCTCCGATAAATAAGAAGGGTAGTATTGACTGGATTGCTTCGTTATCAATAGAGTTCGTTGTTTTACACAAATATCATGATTTGACTCAATAGTCATTATACAGTCTAGATTTTAGTACTAGAAAGATTTATAAACATAAGTTGAGTAATATTTCATTTACGCCCATTAAAATGACAGGATGCTAAAACTATATCTCTTTGGATAAGCACGTGAGATGGGAGACGAAAAACAATATATAGCCGATAGTGGGCACGTCGATACGTTGACATTGCTTTTGACGATTTTGCTAAGTTAGTATGGGCTTTTCCGGAATTTATATTACTTTTTTTTCTCATAATATAAAATAAGTCTGTTCGGGGTGCTGTTTTTGTTTAAATTGGATGAGCAGAAACCTTAGTAATTTATGAGATTTGTGTCTTGAATAACGCGTTGGAATATATTAATACATTATAAATTTCAACAAAAAATTCTTGATAATTGAAGGTCTAGACTAGAAGTAGGGCATCACTTAAGATATTCTGTACTAATATGACAAACAAAACTGAGCGAAAGAAGATTTTAAATTGTCGAAAATGTAAACAGCCAATCTTCGGAACTTACAAAAAAATTCAAGGTATATGTATATGCCAAGGCTGGTACTTCAAAACGTGTAGTGATTTGACAGAAGAAGAATACCATAGCAATAAAAGAAAAATTAGGGCTAAATGGATTTGTGATGATTGCCTGAAAAGTCAGAGCTGTAGTCGAAAGTCAGTCGAGTCGGAAGTCGAGTCGAAAGTAGAAACTTCCTCTAAATTAGGCCAACGAAAAAGAGAGTTAGAAAATTCAATATTTAACAATATTTTTGCACCCCAACAGCTTTGAATTTCTCCTTGCTATCAACTCGCGCTCGCTTGTCATAGTGGCGTGTGGGTAATTACTATATATACATATATATATATATATATATATATATATATATATATATATATACATGTCAGTTAGCTTATTTGTGATAGTGAAGCAACATGAGGAAATACACATCTTTAAAAATGGACGGTTTAATATTTCTTCTTACTTATTGTATGCTAAGTGTCTGTATAAGTATTAAGCCAATCCAAAAAGATTTTTTCGTGACAAAAGTACTGTCAGGATATTGATTATTCCATCACACTAAAAATATTCCGTAATGATATTTTTTACGATGATCCATTAATTTGTTATAAATTTTTACAACAAGAAAATTGCGTTTTATTTTCCTTTTTTGCTTATAAAATCAAAACTAATGAAACAATCTCAATGGTGTGAGGGACGAATTAGAGACAATAAAAATAGTAACAAATTGAGTTCTGGATCGACACAATCGGAACATTAACGACGGAGAAAAATAGGAAAAACCGGAAAATTCAGCAGATTTTTTTTCAAATTAATATCTCCGTCATTTTTCAAGTTGTGCGTGCTAAAAATCAGGCGCTGTCAATTCATTAGTTTTGCACAATTTCCATTAAAATTTTTAGTGAAATCAGCGTGCCTAGGTAGATCCCGGATGGTTCAATTTTAATTTTACAAAAAGTTTTAAAAGTAGATTTATTCTTTTATAAAATTATATTTTCATTTTGCATCAAAATACTAGCAGAAATCAAAAATAGCGTGAAAGTACCGATCCGCCAATCCCTCAACAGTTGCAACGGTATAGCCAAAGTAGCGGGCAGAAAATCATGTGCATAATTAATATTTTTTTTGCATAAAAAATAATTTATTTATAATACTAATTACATATATATTAAGGTCAAATATCAAGGTAATACGAAATTTTTTTTTTCGTTTTTCTTTATACGAAATGGCCGACTACTGCTAGTTTTGCGTGGAACAGAATAAAAAATTCGCGTTAATTCACCTAAGAATACCTACAGAAGTACGTAAGGAATTTAAAAAATTTTGATTTTTTTTAGTTTTAATTGTTCAGAACAAATCAATGGATCATAGTAGAGTGTGGAAAATAATAAAATATTTCTACGGATTGTTCTTAGTGTGATGGCACTGACGGTAACCTGATAGTATTTTTGTCACAGAATCACTTATTTTTGTCTCTGTTAATTACCCTAATGTTATAATTTCTTGCTTTAATTCTGTGAAATGTTTACGCTTGTAAATTTTTTTTATTTATAACGTTATTTCATAGAAATCTAAAAAATAAAATATACTGCTACAATAGTGTTTACCCGGCTTAATATTATAGCTGTTTTCCGCAATTTAACCAAGGTTACAGTTTCCTGAGTAATGCAGTGTAAAACCACACAATCCCCACATAATCCTTGATGTCCCAACTAAATTACAGTCGCATATTGCAATAGTCGCGCCAGAACAATTTACGAACTGTTTAAATCTTTATCACTGTTGTCTAATATATGGAAACTCTCCGAGGCTAGTTTGTATTTATTTGATTGGATAAAGGTTCTATTTTGCCGCTTAAGGCGTCACTCTAACAAACAAATTGGAGCGTGAATATTGTTAGAAATGACAAGAGCAATAAAAGTGATGTGATGATCCTTTTTAACAAAATTTAACAAATTATTAACCTATGTAACAATTTGCTTATCAAGCCAGCAAATCCACAGTCAGAACCCTATATTATCTGGTGGATAACCTGGAAAAAACATTGATGCCAAAAAATTCTTTTTGAGTGCTTTCATTGATATAGAGGGAACCTCGTATAATGCCTCACTTGAATTCATTATCAAGCAAACGGAATCTCTTCTGACAAGTGGATTCAATCACTGCTAAAAGGCAGAATCATCACTGCATCAGGAACAAGGCGGCTACAATTTCTACAGTCACAGTATATCCGCAAGGGGGGGATTTATTACCTGTAGTTACTGTAGTCCCGTCACAACGCAAGATTATACTGATGACCTAGTTGCCACTATTAGAAGCAAGAATGAAGGAACTATTACAAGCCTTAAACCAAATTAGCAACTGGCACACAAAGAAAAGACTACCCATCCCAACAAAACAGTCATCGTGCCATTTACAAGGAAACGAAAGCTAGACATCAACGCTTCAACTTTAAATGGACAAAAACTTAATTTTTCCAAAGAAAATAAATATCTGGGAGTAAGAATAGAGCGGAATCTGACCTGGAATAGGCATAGTGAGAAGATTCTACAAAAGCTGAACGTGCCTTTAAATCACTGAAAAAGGCTGAATTTGATGCCGAAAATGATATTATGGCCATATGAAACGATCATCAAACCTATAGTTACATAGGCCTCCTTAGTATGGTGGCACAAGATATGACAAGTAGTAGCTCAAATAAAGCTGCAAAAAATACGGAAGTTGGTCTGTGTAGGAGTAACAGGAGCCAAACCATCAAACCCCACCGCAGCAATAGAAGTAATGCTCCACTGCATATAGCTATGATGAGGGCGGCAGCAATGAATGTTCATAAGCTGTTCTAAACTGAGAGCTTCAAACCTGGAAATACGTCTAACAGGTATGATTTTGACATGGCTTATGACTTCATAAGTTACTACTTAGTAACTTACTGCTATCAAGCAAATGGATGGTAGTGAATGATTCGACGGTATGGTTTACTGATGGATCCAAGATGAAAGAAGTGGAAGTATCAAGCCCAACTTTTGGGCTTGCGAAATCCTTAGGGGACGATCTTCCAAGCGGAAATGTACACAATCCAAATTTGCGATGACTGTGTCTAAATAGACATACTAAGAAGATCAAAATATACATATTGTCAAAAAGTTAAGTAGCGCTAAAAGCTCTCAGGTCAAACACCTACGAATCTAAGTCAATTTGGAATTGCAGACAAATCTTAAGGCAAGGAACTATAGGGTACCCCTGATGTGGGTGCCAGAGCATGAGCGAATTAGGGGAAATGAAGAAGAGGACAGCCTCTCAAAAGAAGGGACAAGATTTCCACATAAAAGAAGCGCTTCTGAGCTGGGAACAAAAAGAGATAAAATTAAGACCTATTCCCTGAAAGGCGAAAAAATATATAGATCAATCGCCAAAGAACGTAAAAGTGCTTCTTGATCTCTCAAAAAGAGATACTCGAGTAATAACAAATATCTTTACAGGACACTGCTCTCTGAGATACCATCTCAAAAAAAATGGACAAAGCTGAGAGTGATATTTTCCGTTTCTGCTATCCGACGGCCGAAACAGCAGAACTCCTGCTATGTGACTGCATGGCCCTGTTCTGCGAAAGACTTAAATTCCTAGAGGAGTCACCTTAAAGCTCAGAAAAGCAAATCACCTACCTCCCAGATGAATAATACACTTCATAAAAAATCTAAATATCCCGAGCTTATGTTAGGCTAGGGCAGTGGTGGATCCAGCCTCTTGGGGGGGGGGGGGGGAGGGGACGGTGATATCATAAAAATACAGTATGGCAAGTGAAAACAGGTTGTTGACTGGGGTGGAAAACGCCAGCATTTCTGAATTTGAAGCTATTGGGAGAGCGATCGGAAGCGAAAGCCAGACAGGGTCGGGTCTGTTTTCCAGAATTCAAAGCTCTTGTGGAAGGCAATTGCAGGCGAACGCGAGTTTTTGACGGAGGTAGGAGAGATATAAACAACATTCATATCTCCAAGTAAGAGGCGGAATTCAAAGCTCTTGGGGGGGGAGGGGGCGATCATAAACGAACGCGAATTGTCAACGTGAAGGGGGAGATATCAACAGCATTCATATTCTTAGTGTAAGAGGCAGAATAGTGGCTATTTTCCTAAACTCGAGACTGTAGGGGGAGGATCGCCCCCCTTTGGATCCGTCACAGGGTGCAAACGATCTTATATGTCAAAGTACTATAGGGAGGCAAAGAAAACCTTAACGACCCGTTCTCAATCTGCAATCTACAACCTATGTTTAACTGTAACTGAGTGTTGTCTGGTTTTAATGAATGAAAAAAAAAATATAAGATTTGGAGTGAAATAGTAAAATTTTGTTACATATATTTGTAAATAACACTTAATGTATTTATTTATTGTTTTTAAAAATACATTCTATGTACAGTCATTCAGAAAATTTAAACAACAAAAAATAACTAATTTGTTATACTAAAATAGAATCAGTATTTTTACTCTACTGCTACTACTACTACTGATTTGAAGAAATGAGGCAGTTTGTAAAAAAAGTAGGTTTTGATTTTTACTTTTTGTCAATGAAGAATTATATTTTATAGTATTTTTTTCTAATTTTATACTTTTTCCTAGTGTAATAGCGGGTCGCGAAACAAGCAAGCTCACAAAAATTGGATTTTTTAACTTCAAAGACACCGCCAAATTAGTCGCATTTGTTCCTAGTATTTCTATTTACAGTCCTTTGCTAGGACTGCGCGCTCACTATTTTTGTCACGTTAATTGTTTAATAAAAATAAAAGCATCACAAAATTAATTATCTTAAGAGAAATAGCTTCTAAAGAAGCTCTTAGAATACAGGATATTCATCTTTTCCAACTAGGATGTCGAATGAGAGAAATTTTGAACTTGCCAATTACATCTTTATTCAAAATCTTAGATCCCAAATTCCGATATATGCCACAACACTGTCCTTGTAAAGTATGTTAAAGTAGTCTTTTATTCTAACTGGTCGTGTGAACATAAAAACAAAAAATATATATATATATAAAGTGCTAGGCAATACCGAATTAACGTCGTATCTAAGGTTTATGTTGCAATAATCTTTACAATTTTTAATTCATAAGTATGGCATATCTTTTTAGATATTAAAAACAAAACTTCCTTTTCTTTACTTGCCATTTCTTAATTAACATTCTAACCCGATCGTCATAATTAGGTTCCTAACTGCCCTAAATGCAGTAGCGTATGTGCGCCCACCTGCAGATTTTTGAATGCGCCCTACTATTTTGCACCCGTCTTGATCCCTCGTATTTATTCATTTTCATCAAGGGCGTACTTGGATTGGATGCGCCCCCTCTCGCACCACAGTGTCTGCAGGTCATTATTTACGCCACTGCCTAAATGCTATTACACCACACTGAATTAGATGGTCTAATAAGCCCTTCAATTAAATACACACATGTCGTATTTCATGCCTACAAGTTTCTATTATTGGGCAACTGGGTCATTTCCGAAGTAATTTGCTGTGTAGAATCTTAGTACGAGGTTAGAATTAGCCTCTCACGTTAGGATTTTAAGATATTTGAGGTTATGTACTTAAAAATGTTTTTGGCTAGTTTCGAAATTATGTACACTATGCACAAAATTTATCTTTTTTCTAGTTGCATCATTTAGTACTACTCTTACCCTTCAAAATAAGCTATTGAGCCGTCACCTACAATTTTTCCTTGCAGAGTTACAGCCATTTTAATTTAGGAAATGTATCCCTACAACGTCACGCGGGTTAACGTAAATTAAGCCTTTAAGACATACATTTTTCTACTATATACATTTCTCTCGAAAATTTGAACTTGGGGGTTTTTGGGGTCGCTGATTATGAATATTACGTCAAAAAATAAAAATTTTTATTTTCAAGATGGTGGTTTCAAAATGGTGGATTGAAATTTACGAGAAACGATATTGGTCTCTCAAAACCTATTAATCTGTAATTAAAATGGCCATAACTTTGCAGGAACAAATCGTAAGTGACCCCTCAATAGCACATTTTGATGGGTAAGAATAATATCAAACAATACAACTAGAAAAAGAGTACATTCGAATATTGTTGATCCTCATAAAAAGAATTACTTCGGAAGTAATCCTCAGCAATAATCATGACCGCATTTTTTGTAGACTTTTGCAATCACTGCTACGTTGGTCATAGTCTTCGGGAAAATAGGTGAAGTCAACGGGACGTTTTTTTCTTAAGCAACGAACTTTGAGTAAGTGGGTTTCAAATAGCTGCTAAGAAAATCTTTTAAATTAGAAAAAAACATATTCGTAAGGTGTGTCATTTTTCAAATTTATCTTTAAACTAAATAATTTTTTCTTGAGAGATCATCATTTGCACATTTTATTCAAGTCATAAATCATATAAAGTTGATATTTTCGCAAATTTGTTCTAGAGCTGTCAGCAAGAACGCGTTATTTCTTTCATTTTTTTTTATAAATAAATGCGGTACATAATTTATGATGAATGATGCCTTCGTGTGGTAATTTTAAGTATTTTACGATTATCGAATTTGAATATTTTATGTGGCAATGAAGGAAATTAATTCTTTAATTAATTTTGATATACCTACATAGACAGCACAACTGACAGTGTCTCATTAAAAGCTTACATTTTTAAAGAAATGGATACTTTTTTTAAAACAAGACATCGAGTCGTAGATTGGGTATTTCCTAAAAAAGAGATATATTTAATTCATTAAAATCTCATTTCTTAAAAGCAGTAGGGAATCTGATAAAATTGGGAACTTAATTTTTCACATTTTATAAACAATCGGGAATCTTCAAAAAAATGTTTAGGGTATTTTAACTTTTTTGCATAAAATACTGTTTTTTTCAAAATCAAAAATATTTGGAATAATGCATTTTTATTATTTGTACATTTTACCAAATATCTCCAAATATAAGAAAATCTAACATACTTTAGAAAGCTGTAACATAACAAATTACTTTTGCAGCACGAGAGTCAGCTGTATTTTTTGTGCTGGCAAAGAATTTAATTTCAGTCAAATATGATAAAATCGACGATGAAGGTATGACAACCTCGAAAAATAAAAAAACCTACCTGCTGCTTCGCTTCTTATGGAAAATTATGACTTCAGTTCTCGGGATGAGTTTCTTGGTTTTACAGCCCATTCTTATGTGTCTAGTGTAAGCAATAATTTGTTTAATGTTTATATATATATATATATATATATATATATATATATATATATATATATATATATACATAAATGTTTATGCGGCTTTCACGGATTCCTCCGTGTGAGATGCAATAGGAGTGGATATATCCACATTATGCCGTTGTAGTGCTGAAATCACAGTCATCAAACGTACAACTATATGCAGCTCCATGCATGAATGAAGTGAAATGCGAACAGTAAATGCAAACTTCGTTCCAGCCATATTCTTTCCATGTTAGAGGTTACACAGTTTGAACAAATTGCTAAGGAAAACAATTTATCCTATTCCACCACCATCGAGATGATGGCCTACATGTACCACCATACAGAGAAAAAAGTCAAAATTTACCCTCCCCGCCACAGTGATACGGCAAAGGTACATGTTTCGTCTCTACTAGACTCATCAGGGTACCGACATGCATCTGGCTATGCAAAGGACAGATTAGAAGGAAGCATGCAAATACTGAACTCGGCTTTGCCAACCTCCCGCCGGATGGTGTATATATGTTTATGCGGCTTTCACGGATTCCTCCGTGTGAGATGCAATAGCAGTGGTATGGTGGTACAGGTAGGCCATCATCTCGATGGTGGTGGAATAGGATAAATTGTTTTCCTTGGCAATTTGTTCAAACTGTACAACCTCTAACGTGGAAGGAATATGGTTGGAACGAAATTTGCATTTACTGTTCGATTTTACTTCATTCATGAACGGAGCTACATATAGTTGTACGTTTGATGCATGTGATTTCAGCACTACAACGGCATAATGTGGATATATCTACTGCTACTGCATCTCACACGGAGGAATCCGTGAAAGCCGCATAAACATATATACACCATCCGGCGGGAGGTCGGCGAAGCCCCGTTCAGTATTTGCATGCTTTTTTCTGATCTATCCTTTGAACAGCCAGGTGCATGTCGATACCCTGATAAGTCTAGTAGAGACGAAACATGTACCTCTGCTGTATCACTGTGGCGGGGAGGGTAAGTTTTGACTTTCTTCACGGTATGGTGATACAGGTAGGCTATCATCTCGATGATGTTGGAATAGGATAAATTGTTTTCCTGAGCAATTTGTTCAAACTGTGCAACCTCTAACATGGAAAGAATATGGTTGGAACGAAGTTTGCATTTACTATTCGCATTTTACTTCATATATATATATATATATATATATATATATATATATATATATATATATATATATATATATATATATATATATAAAAATAGATAAGTTTTTATCCGTGAAATTTAAAATAAAATAGAATCAAATATTGGCGAGATTGACAACTTTTACGTCCGCTTCGCCAATATTTCTATTTTATTTTATATATATATATATATATATATATATATATATATATATATATTTAACTGGTACAACGAGATTAGAGATTAAATTACTTAACACTTGCCTGGATATATTTAGTGTTTGCTAACACGTGGATGATAAGGTTAAAAGTAAAGTGTTCATTTTTGCTACCATGTACCGTCGTGGTGCATGCAATTTTCATTGGCTATTTGGGATAAAAAAAAAATTTCATATTTCACACGAAATAATATATAGCGCGAATAGAGATTTAAATAATATTAATATCAGTTTGCTTAGAGATATAAAGATAGAGAAAACGTAAATTTCATCCATAAAAATACATCATTAAGTAAAGACAGGTTCATTAAAATTTCAGCTGGAGTGTCGTACAGAATTACGTTTTTGATGAAAAAAAGAAAAATATTATAAGACTAAACAACATTTAGAAATTCTTAGTACTGATATTAATGAATGGACAAAACTTTTGATTTAAAAAGAAAATCAATTAAAAACCAACTGCGCCTATACCCGCCGTCAGAAGCGATTTCAGATGAAAAATAAATTAAATTAGCTTACCAGGAAGTACTGAAATGCAAAAAATATAAAACAAATGAATTAGCATCAAGAAGTAAACTTTCAAAAAGGACAATATTGATCTTCCTATTTGATTATTTGGATATAAATAAGATTAATTCAAGATAGGTCCCGAAACTTTTGCAAACACTTAAAAAGAAGAAAGTGGAGTTTTAAGGCTGCTCTGGGGAACATGGCTTTAATGAACCTAATCAACCGTATAGTCTCGAAATGTTCTCAAAATTAAAATTAGTCTTGGGAGGAAAAAATGAACACAGGTGAAAACAGCGATTTCAGTTTATTTTGAGGATTTTTTTATGGGTATAAAAATATTAATAAAACTTAAATAAAAATGTTTTGAAATAAGAGATGACTATAATAAATTAATTTACCACCTATTTTATAACTAAGAAATACACTAGACTGATTAAAAAAATTGGGAACTAAAATTCGATGCAACGAAATATTTAGAAGCATCGAAATAGAAAACAGTTTCGTTAAAATTTGAGAAAAATTAATAATGTTTTAGAGGTTGTTCAAAGCGATTATCGCTAAATCGGGCACCTGAAATACATCTCCTTAAAAAAAACATTTATTTTCTACAAATATTATTTTAAACGTCTGAAATTTCACACGTAACATCACAAAGTAAAATGGCATTAAGTTAAATAGCCAAATCACGAAACGTATTTTTTCACGAATAACAAAAAAATAATGAATAAAGGTCACTATATCGCTAACTATACTGTTAAAAATAACCTTCAATTTTATGCATATTTAAAGTACTTTCTACATTAAATTTATTGATTTAGCACTTTAAATCGTGAATAATTTACATTTACTTTGAATTTAAAGCAAATTCATCGAAATATCAGTTCGTTGTACATTAAATTTGATTAAATGGCATCTTAAATTTCGATAAAGTAACTGATAAGATATTTTAACTTTCTGTACATTTAAATTTAAAATTTAAATAATTATGCAAAACTTATTTATCAATTAAATAATATATGTTAATTAATAATTTGTTATTTATTAACGTAAAGTATTTATTGTATTAAACTAGCACTATTTGACTTTGTGGTATTCAACAATTCTACGTGTAAAGTTTCAGTCCTTTAACTCAATGAATGAATGAATGAATGAAAAAGGGGTGGTGATACTAGATTATCGATGCCTAGGCCTCCATTGGGCTCTTTACATCCCACCATAGCTGCAGGTTTATAAGTCGATCGCCTTTGCGAATCCAAGCACCCTCGTCAGTTGAACTTGCCTAACTGCTTACGGTAACAAAATTGTATCTCCGAAATATCTCTGCCTCAGTCCGTGCTTGGTACTCTCTGAGGACATGGTCAACAGTTTCATCCTCCTCCAAACACCATCTGCGCGTCGGGTAGTCTTCGACACCGATTCTATGAAGATGGCACCCGAGGTGACAATGTCCTGTCAACAATCCCACCACAATTCGCAACTCTTTCCTTCCCAAAGAGAGAAGCTCCTTAGTACGCCGTGCGCTAGACCCAGTTATATGTTCCTTAGCGCACCTCATTCCAGGAGCTCCCCTCCATGATGCAATAAATTTGCTTTCCAGCAACGATTTTAATTCCCTTTTGCCAATAGCAATTGGGACAGGTAGTATTGGTTAGTATCCATACAGATCAGTTTCCGAACCAGATTTTGCCAGAGGGTCTGCTTCCTCATTCCCGTGTATACCCGAGTGACCCGAGACCCATACGAGTCTGACTGTGCAGCCATTCCTGGTAATACCATTTAGTACGTCCTTACTGAGACACCAGTCGCGAAGTTCCGACACTGGACTTCAGTGCCAATATCGCAGCCTTACTGTCTGAGCATATAATTATTATATTCTTGTCTATATCCCTCTCACAGAGATGGACACACTGCAGAATAGCATAAATTTCCGCTGTAAAGATTTCGCATATTGTCCGAGAGGGTAGAACTCTCTGACGCCTGTGCTCCTGCCGAATACTCCAGCTCCGGCTTTTTCATCTTGTGGAGATCCATCAGTGTACCACGAGGATCCATTTTTTGGAAGATTTTGTTCTCCCTCCCAATCCTCTCTACTTGGCAGAAATATCTCTAGGAAGAGGTTGGGTTTTAAAAGCAGCGTCATGTAATCTGTCCGCGTGGAGAGTGATGAACACCTTTCCACCGCGCTTTTCCAGATACCTGAGTAGCCGTCTGATCCAATTTCAAAATGTCCTAGGCAACTGAGACGATAAACAGTCTTCAGGGCCTTGTTCTCTATGTATAAGTGAAGAGGAGGCAGGTTCACCAGTACTTCAAGAGCCCTAGTGGGAGCAGTCCTCATCGCACTCAATATTCCCACACAAGCCATTCTTTTGAACTTTGTCAAGTTGAAGAATGTGTTTGCGCTTTAACTCGATATATGTAAGAAATAAACGTTTCTGTTTATGGAGATATATTTCAAGTGCGCGATTTAGTGGTAATAAACAATTGCTATGAGCAAGCTTGGAAACATTATAGAATTTTGATGTAGCATATAAATTGTATAAAAAAAATTTTTTGGATCATAAAATTTTACACTGATAAGTTGTCATTTAAACAAACAAGTGTCATTCATATTTTCACATGTTATGAAAACTAAGTAAAAAACTTAACAACTTTATCTCGAATCTTAACACTGTTAAATATATTTATATTCCTTTTTTTCAGAATACAGTTGATAAATTAGTACAACGAGCGAACGCATCGCTGCTCATAGGTACGTCCTCATGGAAAGAGCAGTTTGTAGAAGCCTTGACGGTGAGCTCCAGTGACGAAGACGACAGAAAAGAGCCATCGAAGCTTGACTATTTTATGCACTGCCTCACTGTCTTTTGGAAGGTGCTATTCGCTTTCGTTCCTCCCACAGGTACAGTAGAACCAGAGTCAATAGTTAATATAAAGGGTGTTTTTATAGAGGTATAGAAATTTTAAATGGAATAAAACAAAGATGAATTTTTTAAATTGACATGAAATTTACTTTATTCGAAAGATAACCTTTTGGTATTATAATTTAAATATGACTTCTGGCATATGACCGCCAAGGCTGGCTCTGACGTAGTCTAATCTGGAGGTCCAATTTTCGATGACTTTTTCCAACATTCGTGGCCGTATATCGGCAATAACGCGGCGAATGTTGTCCTCCAAGTGATCAATCGTTTCGGGCTTATCGGCGTAGACTAGCGACTTCACATATCCCCACAGAAAATATTCTAGCGGCGTTAAGTCGCACGATCTTGGAGACCAATTCACGGGTCCGAAACGTGAAACTATGCGGTTACCAAACGTTTCCTTCAATAAATCAATTATGGCACGAGCTGTGTGACATGTTGCGCCGTCTTGTTGAAACCACAGCTCCTGCACATCATGGTTGTTCAATTGATGAACGAAAAAGTCAGTAATCATGGCTCTATAGTGGTCACCATTGACTGTAACGTTCTGACCAGCATCGTTTTTAAAGAAGTACGGACCAATGATTCCACCAGCCCATAAAACACACCAAACAGTCCGTTTTTCTGGATGTAACGGTGTCTCAACATACACTTGAGGATTATCATCACTCCAAATATGGCAGTTTTGTTTATTGACGTATCCATTCAAACAAAAGTGAGCTTCATCGCTAAACAAAATTTGCTTATGAAAATCGGGATCAACGGCAATCTTATTTTGGGCCCATTCACCGAATCAACGCCTTGCTAGGTCATCGTATGGCTTCAATTATTGCAGAGTTGGATTTTGTAAGCACGCAAACCAAGATCTTTCCTCAAAATCTTCCATAAAGTGAATGGACACATATCCAATTCCTGTGCACGATGGCGGATAGACTGATTCGGATATTTCTCTACGCTACGCTCTACAGCAGCAATGACTTCTTCTGTACGCACTGTACGACGTCTCTGTGGATGCGTATTATCATTTAGAGTAAACGTGGTGCGAAAACGTTCCATAGTTAATCGAATTAATTGCTCTGATGGACGATTATGTTGACCGTAAAATGGACGTAGTGCGCGATACGTATTTCGAACAGAACCATGATTTTCAAAATAAATTTGCACAATTTGGAAGCGTTGTTCAGGCGTCAGTCTATTCATGTTGAAATGCCAAACCAAACTAAACATAAATCACTGGACAGCTGACAAAATGGCCGCCAGTTAAAAAAGTGTTGCCAACTTAAAGTTCTATACCTCTATAAAAACACCCTTTAGTAACCTAGACTAAAAATTCTTGTCCAAAAAGTGTAAAATTTTGTTTCTAACGTAATTAAAATATTTAATGAAGATTTTTGGTACTTTAAAAAAATTTTGAAAGGGTTTAAAGTTATTCTAAATATTTTAAAAAGCTTGTGACTTTATGTGAGTTTATTTTTTTTTCTAGATTTTCTTTAGAAAATATAATATAATATCAAGTAATAAGCAGTTACTTATAACAGTATTTGTTTTTGGTCCATTACATTTGTAACGGTATTAAATATAAAATCCGTCATAAACAACGATAGACGTATGGTTCGTCTACTGCTGTTTTTAATTAATAATGAGAACAAAAGTATTACTAATATGTAAGTTTGTGTAAAAATAATTCACATCTATAACTTCTCTACTAAGTTTTAGGGACTTTATGGGACACTCTAAGCCAAAACGGTCGCTAATAATCGTCATATCTTAGATTTTCTTCGCTCTAGGTCGATAAAAATACCAAAATAATCTAGAAATCCAAAATTCGAGTAGCTTTGCTCTATTCTTGTAAATTTTTCAATTTAACAATTCAAATTAACGAATTTCTTTATTTTCGAATATATGTTTTATAAAACTGTCTTTCGAATAATTTTTATTTTTTAAATTCATTCGTATCTATAAAATTATATTTATGTGAATGTGAAAAAATGCACCCAAATCTTTGCGCGCAAATTGTAATGATAACTTTTGGGTGTATATAAAAATTGCAAAAGTAATGAATTTTTTTTTGAAGCGATGCGCCTGGCATAGCACGATCTTATGTATTTTTGTGACTTACCCTCGGAATTTGGAAATAATAGGTCATAAAAAATTTTGACCGCATAATTATCAGATAAATGCCATATACTAATAAAAGAAATTTTATTAGAGGCTTAAAATATTTTATTTCTTCATGTTTTATTTATGTCTGACCATTTCAGAATTTATTATGTATACACGCTGAACTACATGTAATTCCCAAATATTATTTGCTCCAAGAACCTAAATAACCTTTAAATACCTTTATAAATATATCTGCTGATACAAAAAAAAGTGTTGATTTATGTAAATAAAGACGATATAAACCATTTTGTAAGCGCTCACTATCTCACGAAATACTTCTTATATTATAAGTTGAAAAATATTTCGGTTATTTTATCATTGTCAAACATAAACTAAATAGTTATTTTGAATAAATAATAACTATTCTCATTATTTCAGTTAGTAGTATTAGTGAATCAACTTGACTACTTCTTTAAGTGAATTGGTTTAAAAAAACATATTTTTCAACTCGTAACCTGAACAAGTATTTCGTATGACAGAGCACACATAGAAAATTATTTATAAATTGTTTATTTACCTAATCCAATACTTCTTTATAACAACAGATAGGTTAATGAGGGTCAACGAAGGTTATTTAGGCTCTTGGTGCAAATAACATTTGGGAATTATGAACTACTTAGCGAGGAGAGACGTTATAAGTTTTGAACTGTTCAATCATTAATAAAACATAAAGAATAAAATATTTAAAGCATATAATAAAATTCCTTTTAATTCCATATCGCATTTAGCCGATAGTCACGTGACCACTATTACTTATGACATATCATTTCCTTGTCTCTAAGTATAGGTTATAAAAAGCTAAAAATCTATCAGTGCGGTATCATGCGCATCGCTTAACAAAAAATTCATAACTTTTACAATTTTTGAGTAAACCCAAAAGTTGAATTATCTCAATACTGGTAATGTCTAGGACTAGGACTACATATACAGCGTTCATATGTTCGTCTCTTCTGGCGCTTATTTTACGGTTGGTTTGGTCTATGTAAGATGAGCTGCATTCTCCGCATGGAATTTCGTACACTCCCTGGTTTTCTAGAGGGATTCTTTCTTTAGGTGTTGGCAAGAGATCTTTTACTTTACGGTCTGTGGTGAAAATGGTTTCAATGTTGTGTCTTCTGAGAATTCTTGCGATCTTGTCTGTGGTGCCTCTTACATAAGGAACAAAAGCTTTGGAGCTATTCTCTTGGTTTTCGCGATTTTTTGGGGCCAAGTGTTTGTTTTTTAGAGCCTTGTCTATATGTTCTTTTTTATAACCGTTTTTTGTTAGGGTGTCTTGCAGTATGTTCATCTCTTTGTGATAATTTTCTGGATCTGTAAGGGACTGCGATCGAAACGCAAGTGATTTCACTACTGCAAATAATTGGGCGGTGTGGTGATGTGAATCGGCCTTCAGGTACCTGTTGGCGTGAGTGGGCTTTTGTTCCTTATGTAAGAGGTACCACAGACAAGATCGCAAGAATTCTCAAGAGGCACAACATTGAAACCATTTTCACCACAGACCGTAAAGTAAAAGATCTCTTGCCAACACCTAAAGAAAGAATCCCTCTAGAAAACCAGGGAGTGTACGAAATTCCATGCGGAGAATGCAGCTCATCTTACGTAGGCCAAACCAACCGTAAAATTAGCGCCACAAGAAACGAACATATGAACCTTGTCAAACAAAAAACAACTTCTTCTGCTCTGGCCTAACACTGGTTAAACACAGGACATAAGATAAATTTCTCGGGAACAAAAATGCTATTGAGATGTGAAAATCTGTCCACAAGAGTTATAAGGGAAGCCGTTGAAATTGCAAAGAGGCCCAACAACTTAAATAGCAGAGATGATAGCCAATGTGTGCCTAATACTTGAAAAATCTGCTTACAAAACATCAACCAGTACCGGAGTCGCAGGCGTCAGTTCGCTCGTAGACGCCATACAGTGAGGTTTGAAAATGGTGAATGAGATTTCACCGAAACGCCAGCTGCCTTACAGTCCTGCGAGGGACTCAGCACATACACGGGATGCCCGAAAACCTTCGATTACACATCACACCAGTGAGAATATCCGACATAACATATATATATATATATATATATATATATATATATATATATATATATATATATATATATATATATATATATGTTTAAATCAATTTGTTTATGTTTTTTCTTAATAAACTTCATTAGAACAGCCTTATGAATTATTTTATAGGAATTTTCCCCCCTTTTTTTTAATATATTTTTAAAAAAAGAAATTAGTCAATTTGTATTGTATATACTGTAAAATACACCAAAAGGGCACAAATCTTGCATTTTTTCATTTCTTTATTACCTTTACCGACCCTTTAAATATGAAGCCAATCTGAGACCTGACGGTTAATCGCGAAAGATTTGGCTTAGAACGCCCTTCATATTTTATAGCCAATGCTATCAAAATTGATACTTCTACATTTTATAAGTAACAAATTAAACATTTTTAAAAATTTTTATGTTCCTTCCAAATGTTTCATAACACACAAAACGTCAAAAATATAAAGTTCATATCGAATTATGTTTTTAAATATATTCAAGATAAGGAAAACCTTATCATATGAAATTTTCCTAATTATAAAATTTATCTGACTATAAAAAACTTTTAAAATGCATACTTTAATATGGAAAATCTCGCTTTGAAAACCTCATTTTTTTTAGGAACTTCTAATTTGGCTCAAGAGGCTAGAATTTCACGGGAAATCTAATACGCACAAAAATTCCTTAAATATCATCTCAGCTTTATTTTCAGCAATTAATTAACTTCAAACAGAAGGTTTATTTAGAATAATATATGAATACAAATTTAATTTATGAAAATTACTAGTTAATATCGTAAACGCGAGTGATAATCACGTGTATGAAGTAATGTTATAATAAATAACTAGCGGAAATAGACAATAAAGCTAGATAATCAATCTTGAGAAAAGAGAGTTTAATAAATTTCATCAAGGCACCATTTTTGACTAAAAAATGATCCACAATTAGAAGCTTTTCGTTGTTTCATAGTAAGAAAATAAATAAATTTTGTTAAGGAAATCTTCATTCATTGTTGAGGTTATTTTTATTCAGTGAATATACTTTTGAATTAAAACATTTTTTTCTCAGTAAGAAGCAAATTTTATAAAAAGTTGTCTTGATTAGATTATTAAATGGGCATTATTTCTACGGACTGAATTCATAGTTTTACTTGTAATCTAAATTCGATCACCAACTGGCCTTATCAGTATAGTCTATTAAATCTAAAAATAAAAAAAACAGTATTTATAATTTTAATAACCCTTTTTTTATTACTAAATAATTATTATAAATTGTCAAAGGAACTAATATAAACCAAAAACAACAAATCTATTTTTAAAAATTTAATTAAGTTCTGTTCAATTTTCCATATGATTTGTTTTAAAACCAGTTAAATTGGGGAAAATCCGGCAATGTGTGTGGTATTGGTAATAAATGTTTAATTTACTAGTAATTCCTGCTGGTATTTTCAGAATTGTGTTGATAGCGACCTTGATTAGTTAAAAAGGATAATTAGATTTAATCGCAATATGTATATATATATATATATATATATATATATATATATATATATATATATATATATATATATATATATATATAATTTATTTTTGTATCTTAAACCTTTTGTTAATATTTTTCTGTGATATTTCTTGGGTATAGGTTTTTTCATTTGAAAATCAAAAGACGACAATTTTCCTGACGTTTTGCTCTACATAGTGAGCTTCTTCAAAGTTATTGTATATTTAGCTTTCATCCTGAAAATAGCTTTGTGCGTGTGTTAACAAATGAAAAAACCTATACCCAAGAAAATACTACTAATTGGTAAAGCGCTTACGCACTTGCACCACGACGGCTAATGTCAGATAGCTTCTAAAAGAGTATTGCACTTGTCAGCGTATAACGTATTCGATTTAAAAAAAAAAATCACAAAAATCAAATGAGAAATGGCACGAATGCTTCTGAAGATTTCTTTAGATGACCTTAGTCGGTGTAATTCATAAGTCTCATTAAAATCAGTGACGACAAGGCCGCGACCTCCCCTTGTTAGATGCGTCAAAAAGTGGTCACATAAACATAACCTTATATAATTTTCTTTCACAAAATTCAACTGAGAGATGGCATGAACGCTTCTGGGGATTTCTTTAGATAACCTTAGTCGGTATAATTCTTAAGTCTCATTAAATCGGTGATGACAAGGTCGCGACCTCCCCTTGTTAGATGCGTCAAAAAGTGGTCACATAAACATAACCTTAATATAGTTTTCCTTAATTTGTTTCAGACATATTTAAGGGGTACCTTTGTTTCGTTGTATCGATATTTTGCATAGGATTAGTAACAGCTGTCATAGGAGACGTGGCATCACACTTTGGAGCTACACTAGGTATAAGAGATGGAGTGACTGCAATCGTTTTCGTCGCACTAGGAACAAGTATACCAGGTGAGTCGCTGATTAAAAAATTCTAACAAATTAAGTTTTTCTTTCGACTTTCTATTCGAATAAAAAGCAATTGACATATTATTAAAAATCAAACATATATCTATTTAAATCAATTATGTTGGAGATATTTGGAACTTAAAGTACAATATATACCGTTCCACTGGCATTGTTGAATTTTAAATGATTGAAGGCTTAAGGTACCTTCGATTGTTTAGGTCCATAATATTCTCTCCTCCTGGGCAAACTACTTTAAGTATGTGATATGTACTGCCTCCATAAGGAAAAATCTGGTATCTCCATGATACTGTACTTACTCAATTTATGTTTTTAATATAACTTTTTACACTGTAAATCTTGTCAATTTTACCATGCCGTAAAAAATGATAACTGTCTCCATATGTTCATAAAAATAATGATATTTATTGCGATATTATATTTTTATGTTTTGGTAACTTGAAAAGTTTATTATTATCTTATAAAGTAAAAGATTTACGACTGAGGCGGCTTTAAAAAAACAAGAAAAAACATCCTTAAAACAGATGCGCTCAGCCTTTTTCGATATTTATGGGTTCAGGTAAATGCATGAAAAAATTTATTACAGCAATTTTAGCTAAAGAGCTTATCCATTTTGCTTCGATATATTGATTTCCTGTTTTACCAATTTATAAAATTTTGCCAGAAGATAGCGTCAAGAATTTGAAATATATTATTCCATTAAACACGCGTGTGAGAACTTTTTTTTTCAGTTTCTTCAGCTACAAATATCTATAACGGGATGTCAAGTTTAATATACTTAGGCTTTTAAGTTAAACAATTGAGTAGTGGGAATAGGGGGCTCCTAGTTGACCCCCCCACCACTTTTTTGATTGGTCAGCCAAGAATGACCTTGTTTCTGATTGGCTGCCCAAGTTCGCCCCCTATTCCGATTGGTTACGTAAACTCCACCTGTTTTTTCTTTAGCTCCGCCCATCAAAATTTTTCTCTGCAACACCATCATGTATGCACTTCAGTTCGAACAGCGAACCGGTGTAGACGTCTTCTATGGAGCCGAATTGTCTTAGAATTTAAATTTAAATAATGGGTACGATTGAAACATTTTCAGATTTTGAGAAGGCCACAGACTGAATAGACGCGATGTAGAATCGAGAAACTCTATGAAAATTTGTGTTTTCGGGGTGGAATTGTTAAAAGACTCGCGAAAATGAATGCAATTTAAGATTTTCGTAAGAAAATCAGGGAACTTGCGCATTGAACCAGGGTGTACAAGGAAGATTACGTAATCTAAAGTTATGCTCTTGTCTTTGAACTTTGCAAATTTGGTAATATCCCTGCATAGGGTTGAAAACAGCAGGACATAAATAAGATATTCAAAGTGCAGGATGTATAGTCCATAGGTCAAATATTATAAAGACATTGTGAATTAAAACAGCATTTATAGCTGTCTTTTGTATGGGTCAGGATTAAAAAAGTTTTAAAAATTTTGTGTGGCCATTTTTTTTATTTTTTTTAGGGTGAAATTCGCCCGTTTCAAATTTTCGATTATCAGGAATACAGAAGTTAATGAAGATATATCAGAACCTGACATTGATGGTATGCTGTTACTATCCTTAGTGGTGGAAGCCCTACATCGATATGTTACGTTCTCCTTCTTACTCTTCTTCTTTCTTTAGCTCCGCCCCTCATCTTTTTTCAATCCATCGCTACTACATATGCACTTTAGTTTGAATAGCGAAGCCGTGCGGACGTCTCTTATGTGGCGGTGAACTGTCTTGGAATGGAAATTTAATTAATGGATTTCAGATCTTGAGAAGACCACAGACTGAATAAGTGCGGTACAAAATCGGAAAACTATGAGTTTTTGTATCTTTTTGGTGTGAAATTGTTAAAAAACTCACGAAAATGAATGTCATTTAAGGAAATTAGGGAACTTGCACCTTGGACCAGCATGTACAAGAAAGATTTCGTGACCTATTGTTATACTCTTGTCTCTGAACTTGGCATATTTGGGACTATCCCTGTGTAGGGTTCCAGACAAAAGAATATAAACAAGGTATTCAAAGTGCAGGATATATAGGCCATAGGTCAAATATTATAAATACATTATGAATTAAAACAACATTTATCTGGCTGTTTTCTACGGGTGACTGAAAAAGTGTTAAAAAATTTGTGTGGTCTTTTTTTTAGGGTAACATTACAGTGTTTAAAATTGTTTTAAATTTTCGATTATTAAGAGTACAGAAATTAGTGAAGGTATATCAGAAAAAGATATAGATTGTATTCTGCAACTCTTCTTAGTCGTGGAAGTCCTATATCGATTGGTTACGTAAACTACACCTTTTTTCTTTGGCTCTACCCCTCGTCTTTTTTCTCTTTAACACTATTATGTAAGCACTTCAGTTCGAACAGCGAAGCCGTGCAGACATATTTTTGAGAGCTGAATGGTCTTGGAATTTAAATTTAATTAATGGATTTTAGATCATAATAATACCACAGACTGAATAAGTACGGTGTAAAATCGGAAAACTACGAATTTTTGTGTCTTTTCTGGGTGAAATTGTTAGAAAACTCGCGAAAATTAAGATTTTCGTAAGTAAATTAGGATACTTGCACCAGGGTGTACAAGGAAGATTATATAAACTAAAGTAATATCCCTGCATAGGGTTAAAAACAAAAGTAATATCCCTGCATAGGGTTAAAAACAAAAGAACATAAACAAGATATTCAAAGTGCAATTTGAATATTCTATAGGCCAAATATTAAAAGACATTGTGAATAAAAACAATATTTATGGAATTTTTAGCGTAAAATAAAGGCTGTTTCAATTTTTCGATTATCAGGAGTACAGAAGTTAGTTAAGGTTTATTCCAACGAGATATTGATGGTTTCGTGCGACTATTCATAATAGTGAAAGTGCAGGTTTGCCTCCTATATTGATTGGTTACATAAACTACACCTGTTATTTATTTAGCTCCGCCCCTCATCTCGTTCCTCTCCAGCATCGTTATGCATGCACTTTACTTTGAGCAGCGAAGCCGTTCGGTCTTAGGCAGGCTATCGAGTAGGTATATAGAGACTTTTCGAAACAACGTTATAAATAATGTACGATAATTCGAAAAAATTTAATAATTTCCTAATCGGAACGAAATTTTGGGGTTAGATTTTTATGTATGTGGGCGATCATTGTTGAAATATTACAGGCTTAAATTGCAAACCCTTCGTGTAAGGGTAACTACCCTCAATTTAGTATGTGGTTTTCCGATTCTTTTTAGTAGTGTTCTATTTTAAGGGTGTGCGAAGACGTTAAATCAGTAAATAACGATTGGGGTAGTTTCAACCCCTAATTTTATTTTTTGAACTGTGCGATAGGGAGTTAACCTTTTCGATTGATTCTCTGGGGTTGAACAGAGAGGTTCTTCAGCCATCGTGGTTGGTGGTTTTAAAGATGATCATTATATTCCTAGAGGGTAGTTTTTGTGTATAACTGAAAAGAGTTGCGGGCTGCACTGAGAGAATTTAAGTGTGTGCATTAGGAGGCATTTTCACCCAACCACTTGATAGTAACAATAATTTTGGGTAGGGGTAGTTTTCACCCCTATTTTTGATGCCGTATTGTGAGCTTATTACTTGATGCCTTTTAACGAAGTTTTGGGGTTAGATTCCTATGTATGTGCGCGATCATTGTTGAGATATTACAGGCTTAAATTGCAAACCCTTCGTGTAAGGGTGACTACCCCCAATTTAGTATGTGGTTTTCCGATTCTTTTTAGTAGTGTTCTATTTTAAGGGTATACGGAGACGTTAAATCAGTAAATAACGATTGGGGTAGTTTCAACCCTTAATTTTATTTTTTGAACTGTGCGACAGGGAGTGAACCTTTTCGACTGATTCTCTGGAGTTGAACAGAGAGATTCTTCAGCCATCGTAGTTGGAGGTTTTGAAGATGATCATTATATTCCTAGAGGGTAGTTTTTGTGTATAACTGAAAAGAGTTGCGGGCTGCACTGAGAGAATTTAAGTGTGTGCGTTAGGGGGCATTTTCACCCAACCACTTAATAGTAACAAGAATTTTGAGTTGGGGTAGTTTTTACCCCTATTTTTGATGCCGTATTTTGAGCTTATTACTTGATGCCTTTTAACGAAGTTTTGGGTTTAGATTCCTATGTATGTGGGCGATCATTGTTGAAATATTACAGGCTTAAATTGCAAACCCTTCGTGTAAGGGTAACTACCCCCAATTTAGTATGTGGTTTTCCGATTCTTTTTAGTAGTGTTCTATTTTAAGCGTGTGCGGAGACGTTAAATCAGTGAATAACGATTGGGGTAGTTTCAACCCTTAATTTTATTTTTTGAACTGTGCGACAGGGAGTGAACCTTTTCTATTGATTCTCTGGGGTTGAACAGAGAGGTTCTTCAGCCATCGTGGTTGGAGGTTTTGAAGATGATCATTATATTCCTAGAGGGTAGTTTTTGTGTATAACTGAAAATAGTTGCGGGCTGCACTGAGAGAATTTAAGTGTGTGCATTAGGAGGCATTTTCACCTAACCACTTAATAGTAACAAGAATTTTGGGTTGGGGTAGTTTTCACCCCTATTTTTGATGCCGTATTTTGAGCTTATTACTTGATGCCTTTTAACGAAGTTTTGGGGTTAGATTCCTATGTATGTGGGCGATCATTGTTGAAATATTACAGGCTTAAATTGCAAACCCTTCGTGTAAGGGTAACTACCTCCAATTTAGTATGTGGTTTTCCAATTCTTTTTAGTAGTGTTCTGTTTTAAGGGTGTGCGGAGAAGTTAAATCAACAAATAACGATTGAAGTAGTTTCAACCTCTAATTTTAATTTTTGAACTGCGCGACAACGAGTGGACCTTTTGGTCGAAACTCTGAGATTAAACAGAGAGGTTCTATAGCCATCGCGGTTGGAACAGCAAGCAGAGCTACAGCAACAGAGCTACAGCAAGCAGAGCTACAGCAGGCGAAGCGACAGCAGGCAGAGCTACAGCAAGCAGAACGACAGCAGGCAGAGCTACAGCAAGCAGAACGACAGCAAGCAGAACGACCGCAGGCAGAGCTACAGCAAGCAGAGCGAGAGCAGGCGGAGCGACAGCAGGCAGAGCTACAGCAAGCAGAACGACAGCAGGCAGAACGACAGCAGTCAGAGCGACAGCTGGCGGCAAATAAGAGTGAATTAGATAAATTTATTCGCATGAAATCTAAGCCGAGCTTAAATAGGAATGAAACAAGGTGTGCCGCATCTAGATTTAAGTCAATGGTTTATTCCTATTTAAACTTAGATAATATATGTAATAATTTATCTAATTCGACTTTAAAAGACGTTAAAAATTGTATTCAACGACAAGGCGATCTTCTTTTAAATTTGGGAAATATATTTTTTTAAAAAAATCCATGTTTTTCTTCAAGTTAAAAAGTGAATCCAAAAGTTAATTCAAAAGTAAATCCAAAAGTTTTCTAAATTGCGCGAGCTGAAAAAATTGCTAATTATTCTATGTCATTGGGTCTTGATAGATCAAAATTGTATTTATTTAAAAGCGACACGGCCCTAACCGATTCCATTTTAAAATGACTCTCCTTTGCACACACTGCTTAAGAGAATTTAAAAGAAAATCACATATTGTACGCCACCTTCGAGAAAATTTTGTCAATAACGAAAACACCTTTAACTTGGAAGATTATATAATTAATCGTAAGTATTTTTTTATAACATATTTAGCTATAATTTTCCTTTTAATTTTTCTTTTTATTATTAATAAAGGTTTACAGAGGAATTAAAAAATAATAATTGTTTCAGTTGATGAACTACTTTCAAGGCCTCCAATGCGATTTTGCCAAGATTGTGAAGTAAATGTCAAATCTAATTCCTGGAGCACACACTTGAGGACAAATATTCATAAAAACAGGAGCTGCATAAAATATGGAAATGGAATTGACATTATCAGGAGTGCATTTAAATGTCGAATAGCTTCCTACAGAATATATTCGCAGAATTATCACATCGACATCAAAAAGTTTCAGCAAGATATTGGTAATAAAGTGCAAACATTAATACGCCAGCGTCAACAAGAATTTACATGTGCTAAAGTAAATTTGGAATTATTTGGAATATATTATTCTCCAACTTTAACCTCTACTTCAATTAAGTCATTTAATACACCGTTCTTCATTGTAACCCATACAACTGATCTACAACAGCTTTACGATGATTTATTCAAGATTATTGAAACCAAAGCAGATGAATTGCCGGAAAGAGACTCAGGTAATTATTATTTAATCTCAAGAGCTAAGTTTTCTTAATATCACTTGTACATCTCTAACAAATATTATTCAGAACTAATTTTTTAATTCCTATTACAGGGTGGGCTCTACAAAGAATTCTGCATTTGGAAGTCAACATCAATAAGTACAACCCATTGAATGCCTCCTCCTACATTAAGATGCATCACTTTTCTAAATCAATAGTGAATGTGATGAATGAGGACAATTGCTGTTTCGCCTGGGCAGTGGTTTCAGCAGCATACCAGCCAACCGGTAATCCTCGAAAGACCTCATCATATCCAGACTTCAGAGACGCTTTCGATTTTACAGGTATTGAATTTCCAGTAAAATTATTAGATATAAAAAAGTTTGAGGAAAAAAATAATTTGTCCATAAATGTATATGGAGTTGAAAAATTTTTAAGGGATAATAAAAAGGTATATGAGATTGTCGGTCCTTTACATTATAATAATGAAAAGAAAAAATTACATATTAATTTGCTTTTAATAAGTTCTGATGATGGAAATAACCACTACTGTTGGATAAAGGATTTAGGTTGCTTGGTATCCAAACAATTATCAAAAAAGAAAATAAAAAAATACTTATGTGATGGATGCCTTCAATATTTTGGAACATATGAAAAACTTAACACACATTTAGAACGTGATTGTAGTTTTGTTCGAATTGAGCTTCCTTCAGATAATTTGATTTTGGATAAATTTGGCAATTATATTCCTGCAAATATATTAAAGTTTCAAAATATTCAGAAACAGTATAAAGCTCCTTTTGTTATTTATGCCGATTTTGAATGTTATTTGAAAAACATTGAGTGCCAACAATCTACACCTGATTCGACAACCTCATATACTATTAAAACTGCTGAACATATACCCTATTCATTTGCTTATTATATTAAATCATCATTTGATGAGAATGTTGTGTGTCTTAAACTTTATAGAGGTACAGATTGTGCTATAAAATTTATTGAATACATTGAAAATGATGTAAAAGAAATTTATAAAAAATATTTAAAATATCAAGTACCATTGAAAGATTTATCATCTGTGGAACAGATTGAATATGAAAATTCTAGCATTTGTTATGTATGTGAAAAACCTTTTTCAAAAGGAAATTTCATAAAGTGTAGGGATCATTGTCATATTACAGGTAAATATCGAGGAGCCGCCCACTCAATATGTAATTTGCATTTTAAACCTCCAAAATATATACCAATAGTATTGCATAATTTAAAAAACTATGATTCTCACCTATTTATTAAATCGCTTTGCTATAATAAAGAAAATATTAGTGTTATAGCTCAAAATAAAGAAAAGTATATTTCTTTTAGTAAGGAAATTTTCGTTGATGTGTCAGAAAAGCGGAAACCAGTTGCTTTGCGACTACGCTTTATAGATTCTTTTCAATTTCTCCCAGAGTCTTTAGAGTCACTATCACAAACTCTACAAGATTCACAATGTTTTGAAATTAAAAAGTTTTTCTCAAATGCTGATGAATTTCGATACATTAGACAAAAAGGGGTATTTCCATACTCTTACATAGATTCCAACGAAAAATTAAATGAGAAATCTCTACCATTGATTGATAAATTTTATAATAACTTAACCGATGAAAATATCTCTCCTCAAGACTACAATCGTGCTGTAGAAGTGTGGAATCTATTTAAGTGTTCTACAATAGGGGCTTATTCCGATATTTACTTAAAATCAGATGTTTTACTTTTGGCTGATGTTTTTGAAAATTATAGATCCACATGTATTAAAACCTATAAGTTAGATCCTGTTAATTATGTCACTAGCCCTTCTATGTGCTGGGATGCAATGATGAAATTAACTAATGTAGAATTAGAATTATTAACGGAACCAGATATGCTTCATTTTTTCAAAAAAGGTGTTCGTGGTGGGGTTAGCACTTGTTCCAAACGCAAATCTGAAGCAAATAATCCATTCTTAGAAAATTTTAATCCTGAAAGACCTACAACATATATCGCTTACTTAGACGCCACAAATTTGTATGGTTATGCTATGAAACAATATTTGCCTGAAAAAAATTTTGCTTGGGTACCTAAGCTCGAAATAGAAACTTTAAATATATCCGAACTTTCAGATACATCATCTATAGGATACATATTTGAAGTTGATTTAGAATATCCAAATTATTTACATGATAGTCATAATGATTTCCCATTTTGTCCTGAACAATATACACCACCAATTTCAAACCACTCAAAATTAATTCCAAACTTACATAATAAATATAACTATATCATTCACTACCGATATCTGAAACAATGTCTACAATTTGGACTCAAAATCATAAAAATACACAGAGCAGTTAAGTTTACACAATCACCATGGTTAGCGGAATATATAGATTTAAATACAAATTTACGAAATTTATCTAAAAATAAATTTGATAAAAATTGTTATAAATTGGCAAATAATTCAATTTTCGGTAAAACCATGGAAAATGTTGATAGGCGAGCAGATATTAAATTAGTATCTCAATGGGAAAGACAGGGTAATAAATTTAGTGCCGAAAAACTTATTTCTAAACCTCAATTAAAGGATTTTAAAATTTTCTCTGAAAATCTAGTTGCTCTTCAACTTCAACAGGTTTGCATTGAATACAATAAACCAATTTATGTTGGGATGAGTATTCTGGATATTGCAAAAACTGTAATGTATAATTTTTATTATGGATATTTAAAAGTAAAATATGGTAATAATTTAAATTTATTATATACGGATACTGATTCCTTAATTCTTGAAGTTCAGACCCAAAACTTTTATGAAGATATGAAGCTAAATCTGGATAAATTTGATACTTCTAATTTTTCTGAACAAAATATTCATTGCATGCCTATTACAACATCAGTTGTTGGTAAATTTAAAGATGAGTACAAAGGGATTCCCATTGAAAGTTTTTATGGAACTGGTGCTAAAGCATATTGTATAAAATCCAAAAATAGTGTAGATAAAAAAGCAAAAGGCGTTAGTAGATCATGTATAAAAAATCAATTAACATTATCAGATTATAAAGATGTTGTTGAGAAAGGTGACAAAATATTCTGCACCATGTATGTATTCAAGTCAGATATGCATAATATATACACTAATTTGTTAAATAAATTGGCATTAACAACTCATGATGATAAAAGATATTGTATACCAAATTCCACAAAAACTCTTGCATGGGGACATAAGGATATTTTGGAAACAGATTTTTTTGATAAAGATATGAAAATGATGTATGATACTCTAACTTTTTTAAGTTCTGGAAACGAAAATGGATCTAAAAATAAAAAACCGCGATTAGAATTAACTACTCCTAGTAATTTTTCATCTTTATAAAGACATCATTTTATATGATGATAAATTATGTAAGTCGTTTTTGAAGCTTTAAAAGTTGGAGGGGGAACTGAATCCAAAAACATATATATTGTATAGAAATACCATTATTTGTTAGTAATATTACAACAATGACTGCTGCATCTTTAATAGTTTTAGTTTCCCTTGTTGGAAATGTGATATATGTAAATTACATTCCTTATACAGTTAGGGCTGATATATGTATAAATGCCCTCAAAAATGAAACCGACTGCTACAAACAGATGAAAATGACATATCTTGTTGGAAATTCACACTTTTTTACCTATAATGTAACTGATTCTGCTTTGTGTGAAAATACATACATAAAAATTAAATATTCCATGACAAACAAACCATTACAATATTCAGATTGGATTCCTTTCAATAATAAAAAAGAAGAATCTTGTCATTGTGTCTGTTGTTATATATTTGTTATTATATTTACAGCAGCAATATTTATTTGTACATGTTTAATTTTATTGTATTTCATGAAAAAATATCTATAAAAATATTTAATAAATGTTAAAAAAATAATATAAATTTTGTTTTTTATTGATTCTCGTTAGTATAAAGACATTTAAAGTTTATCCCCTCCTCTTAAATGGAGAGGGAAAATAAGTTTACCCCTCCACTTGAGAGGAGAGGGAAAATGTATAAAATTTAGGAGCAAACGGATTGATAGTTAGTTTTTTGAGAGCAAGCAGATAGCCAGTTAGTTTTTGAAATACATCATTTAAAATGTTCAGTAATCAGAGTAAAAATATATTTGAAAATTCACCATTAAAAAAGAAAATAAAAAAAACAATTATAAATTCTACAAAATATAATTTAAATAATTCTAACTCTAAATATGCTGCGATTGGTTTGTGGGTGGAAAGTGATTTTCTACCATGCATTGAACTTGGTGGTAAAAATGGTCAGTCTGTGATATTAAATGAAGATGATTGGAAGAACTTATTGCAATATCAAGGAGTTATAACAAATTATATGTTTTCACCAAATGTTTTCAATGAACCGATATATTTGCAAAATTTATCTATTCATTTTGAAAAGATTGGTGAATTACCAATAGTGAAGATTGTGAAAAGCTGTGATTTTATTTACTATGGAAATGAAACTGTGTGCAGACTATGGGAACAAATTCCACTTATAGAATATAGACTAAATGTTTTACAAAAACAAAACTTTCGACGTTATTTCAACGTTTTTAGAAATAACAATTTTTACGACGGAGATTCTTTTGACAAAATATATAATGTCCTTTCTCCAAAACAAAATCTAAATAGTGAAAATGTGTGCTCCATGCTGGAACTGCTGTTGAATCATCCCGAAGAACTAGAACAAAAATTAAAGTCTAAGCACTATTATGAAGAAGACAGTATCTATTGATGAATCAAGAAACCAAATTCATCTGATGGTTGCTTGGAACTTCGCCTACAGAAAAGCTCGTATGACTTCTGAAGAGTTTATAAATCAAAAACATTTTAGAAGAAGGATTAAATTGACTGAAGAAATTTTAAATCCCATATTAGACTCTGATTATAGGAATATTGTATTTAAAAAATGTTTATGTAATAAGCTTATTTTTAAATAAAACAAATATATATAAAAAATCATTTTTTTTTATTACAAACATCAATTATTATTACAGCATTAATTACTATTACATCACATCTCTCTTGAAGATCCAAGAGTTATAAGATTTATCTAATCCTAACCATTTTACAAATACTTTGTTTCCTTTCTTTCTTAACACTTTTTCCACCAGATATACATTTGGGTGTCTTACTTTTTGAAGTTCTTCTTCATAGAAACCTCCTTGAATATCTATCCCATTTCCATCTTGAATCAAATACGTTGTTGGATTAGTAAGCTGGATTTTTTTTATTTGAAAAATTTCGTTTGACCAGTTGGGCGTGTAACCTTTAGAAAATTGTTCGCGAATCTTGCTTATTCGTACTCTATCACTGACACGAAATTTTGGTGATCTGGGATCCACAGTTTTCCTATGAGTATAAGCTGATTTCAAGATTTCCATTTCATTCTTTTTGTTAACTTCGTTTGGTTTTTTTCCGATTGTTGAATGCTTAGTATTATTGTATTCTGTAATTATTTCTTTAAGAAAGCTGATCCATTTATAATTACCTAGTAAACTAAACTTTTTCCACATTTTGTTTTTTATCGTTCTATTTACTCTCTCTACAATACTAGCTTTCATATTAGAAAATGTGTTGTAATGATTAATTTTGAACTGCTCCATAAGTTTCTGAAAGTCTTGATTAAAGAATTCTGTACCCTGATCAGTATTCAGATTTGTTGGGGGAGTTTTTAAAGTTAATAGAATTTTTTTCATTGCAGCTGCTACATCTTTACCAGTTTTGGATTTTACAGGTTCTGCCCATACAAATTTAGAAAACACATTTATTACCATTAAAATATATCTTAAACCCCTATTAAATTTCGCATATGGCTGCATTTCTATCAGATCAGCTTGAAATAGATCATTAAGCCCTTTTACAATTGTTCGTCTCCTTCTATATCGCCTTCTCGCCGGTTTATGTAATTCATTTACAACGTCTTGCTTAATTTTACTCATTATTAATTTATACCTTACTCTCGAAAATAAATCCCACAAATAACTTTACCTCCTTCTAAACCGTTTATAAAAGCCCTTTATCGCTGATGTTGTAAAATATAAAAAAATCATCTCAGTTTTTTTTAGTAAGTTCTTTAATTTTATTTTCCATTGCTTCAAATGATTTTTTATTTTCATTTATAATTTCTTTTATTGACGAATTTATTTGGGTGATGTTGTTAGTAAGATCAGAAATTTTTACATTAAATTTATTTTCCATTGTTTCAAATGATTTGTTATTTTCATTTCTAATTTCTTTTATTGACGAATTTATTTGGGTGATGTTGTTATTAAGATCAGACATTTTTACATTAAATTTAGTTTCCAAAAGAACATTTGATAACGTATAATCTTTTTTGAAACCACCTAATGTTGAATTCATTTCTTCTCTTGCATAATTCATTGTATCATTAAATTCTTTTCTAGAAACTTCAGCAGCTCTTTGAACTAATTCGTTTAAAGATTTTATTTCTTTTGTTAATTTATCTTCTAGATTTTTTATATCTTTTCCTAATTGAAATTCTGCATTTGTAATATCTAATGTCATTTTCACAATTTTTTTTTCTATATTTTTTATGTCTGACGCTGTCTTTTCAGCTTTGTGTAGTATATCTGTATAAGATGTTTCAAGTTCTTTTATGAGTAAAGAAGTCTCCTCGATTTTTGAACTATTATTTTTAATTTTAATTAATACATCCTTTTTAGAAACTTCTATTATAGCTTGCACTACTTCTAGTAAGGATTCTAATTCTTTTTGTAATTTCTCATCGATTGCCTTTGTAAAATTTCCCTCGTCAAAAGACGTTTCAGATTTGGTTTTCAGATTGTTTAATTGCTTTAGTATATCCTCGATTTTTTCATTATCTTTTGTAATTTGATCTTTGAATTTTGTTTCAATTTTTTCATTTTCGTTTTGAAAATCCTCCTTCAATTTGTCTTCTAAATATTGTAAATTTGATTTATATGCATTGATTTTAATTTCAAATTCTTTAATTGGTTCTTTAAATTCATTAACTTTGTCGGTATCTTTTTTGTGAATTAGGAAATGAGTGTTCATTGATTTTTCAAGATTTTGTGTATTTTTATCCATAACGTCATGTATTTTCTTAAAATTCCTTACTTCTTCTGCTACTCTATCATTAAGCAAATTAGTAAAATTTTGAAACTTTGATGTAATTTCCTTGGAAATACTGTTCTTGACATTGTCAATTGCTGAAGTATCCTTAATTATTGATTTAATTGAAGTAATTTCATTTTTTATTTCATTTTCAAAATCATCAACTTTATCATATTTTAACTTCACTACGTCAAAGTCATTTGCATATTTAGAAACTTTCTGAGAAAATTTTTCTACTACCTCATCATTTCCATCAACAGTATTTTTCAAATTAATTATCTTGTCATTATATTCAGGAATAACTTTATCCTCAAATAACTTAATCTTTTTTGCAATATTTTGTATATTGTTATCATATTCATTTATTCTCTTATTTAAATTATTAACATCGCTTTTCAACCTGGGATCTAAATTTTGAATTAATTTGTTTTCAATATATTTGACATCGCTTTTAAAAATTTTTATTATTTTCTCTTCAACATTTGATAATATTTTATTTTCTAGTGATAATAATGTGTTTAGAGCAGATTTTTTTGAAATATGACGACCAAATTTATCGATGGTCATTTTAGAGATGTTTAAAAGTATCTATTATGTCCTTTTATATAATAATATTCGCTTCTATTAGTTCTTCAATAATGGAAATAATTTCATTGTTATGACCAGTGTGTCCCGCAAGCATGGATGCTACCAATAGTCGAAGTCTCTCAACAAGTTCGTTTACATTATCCCAATATATGTAATCTGTATTAGGTTTATTAACTTTTAAAGTTATACCAAATCCGGTTTTTTTTGAAGACACTCGACTTTCTCTATATGGAGCTTTGCGTCTTTCAAAAAATCCCTGGACTGCTTGTTGAGATTCGGGATTTAGAGTTTTAGTTTTTGTAATTCCTTTGCTTTGCAAATAAGGTCCTATTATAGAAATATATTTATGTGATCCATTCCCCTGCACCTGCTCATTTGGATCATTATTTCTACGGTATGCATTGGTTCTTTTTAAAATATCCATATAATTTTCCAAATCTTGTTTTTTATACCCTATTGGTTCTTTTTTAAATAATAACTCATATAAACCTGGTGTACCTGTATAGGTTATTCCTTCAATTTTGATGTTTTTACCAATAATTTCGACAGGTTTTTGAGTTAAACCCAAAAAGAATTTCTCGGTTTCCAAATCATGAACTATTCCATATTGGTGATCAAACTCATGTTCAACATCTTTTACACCGCTATCAATATATTGGCGAGGTAATTCATCAAATCCTAATAAATATTCTTTATATAAATCTGTATCAACAAATGTTCTAACTGTTTGCCGTGTTTGTTCCAGTATATCTGAAAGATTTCCTATTGTGGAGTGTGAACCTGAAGAAGGGTTTGTTTCTGCAATAATACTTGTTTGTTGTATAGATGGCATTTGACTTGCTGAAGCTAAACTCGCGTCCCAGTCAATAATCGATGGTATTTCTGTAGGAAGGAGTGGAGTTTTTCCCGTCTTTCTTTTTTCTGGTGTTGATGTTCCATATTGTAATTTTCTCTTTGGTGTTAGTGTTTGAATTGATCTTTTCTGTGGTGTTTCATAAATTTTTTTAATTGGTGTGTGTAGCTCTTCCTTTATTTCAACAGGTTCAATTTTACCAATCGTTGAAATTAATTCTTGTAAGGGTTGAGTTATCGGTTTATATGTTTCCTCCAATTTAGTTTGCGCCTCAAATTCCGCATTTTTTAAACTCTGATATTTTTGTTTAACAGCTTTTCTTGATTTAACTAGCTCTCTTGCTAAACGTTCATCCATGATTGGTATAATTTACCATCAAACGTTTATTTTTATAAGTAAATATATGAATCAAATCCTTTTCGATATCGGCCAGATTTCACATTAGAGTCTTTGTCTATTACTAAAAATCCAAATTTATCTTTCCAACATATTAAGCACAACTCATTAAATTGGTTTAATGACATATCAACATTAACATGATCATCATAAATATGTTTTAAGTTTGTTCGATCTTGTTGAAATATAACAATTAAATTTGCATTGTCACGAATTAATTGTTTCGGAATAGAAGAATATGTTTGACATAAATAAAAACAATCAGTATTTTTGTGTCTTCCGAAACAAAAATAGTCCTTTACAACATTCTGATTACAACACACTATATCATCAAATATTATTATAGAGTTTGGTTTAACTTGTTTTGGTGAAACAATTGTTTCTTCATTTTCAGATTCATAGTATCCAATTTTTTTCAAAGGTTTAAAAAGTGTTTTCAAATATTTATACTTTGGTTGATATAAGGATTTTGAATAAACATACAGATTTTCAAATCGCAAACCATTCGGATCTTCAATCAAACTAATAATAACATTGGTTTTGCCACAGCCTGACGGGCCAATAATTAACCCTCTTTTACTATTTCCCTCAAACAGTTTTCCATGTTTTCTAAAACCATTCACTGAACTTTCATGATCCTTAATTGTTATAGAGTATGGTTGTTTCTCAACTCTCATTTTATATATAAAACAAACTATTAATATTCAGTATTGTGATGTAACTGGTTAGTTATCACTAGGATTGCAACTATATATAATGTTTCCATCACATAATAAACGAATCATTTACAAGACAAACAGCAAAAGGAAAGGAAGTGGTTTAGTAAACTCATTAATAAATAAATTACCCTTTGAATTGCATATTCCTGGTTATAATTTTTGTGGACCTGGAACAAAATTGGAAAAACGATTGTCAAGAGGTGATAAAGGTATAAATTTATTGGATGAGGCTTGTAAAGAACACGATATTGCTTACTCACAATCAAATGATATAAAAAGAAGGCATTTAGCTGATAAAGTATTAGCTGACAAAGCTTTATCAAGGTTCAAAGCTAAAGATTCTAGTTTTGGGGAAAAAACTGCTGCACTAGGAATTACTGGTGCTATGAAAATTAAAAGAAAATTTGGTATGGGACTTCGAACGAGAAGAAAGTTCAAGCGAAAAACTCGAAAAGGACGAGGACTATCATTATCTCAGGTAATTTCAAAAGCTAGAAAAGGAATTAAGGGGAAACGTTTTAAAGACCTAAATGAAAGTATTCAAACTGCTTTAAAAGCTATTAAAAAAACTGGTAAAGTGTTACCTCCAAAGAAAAGGGTAATTCCAATCCCAAAGACTGGCGGATTTCTTCCACTTATACCTTTATTTGCTGGTTTGTCTGCTCTTGGTGCTCTTGGAGGAGGGGCTGCAGGTATTGCTAAAGCAGTAAATGATGCAAAAGCAGCCAAAGCGAAATTAGAAGAATCTAAACGACACAATCAAATGATGGAGTCCATTGCGGTAGGAAAAAAAGGAAGTGGACTTTATTTAAAACCCTATAAAACAGGATGTGGATTATACTTGAAACCTTATTCAAAAAACTGCTAAAACATATACCTCGAAAAGCACTTACAAATTACGATTTACTTAAATACGCTAAATATTTACAAATTCCCAACTTTCGTGGTATTTTTATGAGGGATAAATTACCAAAAAAGATAAAGTTAATTGAAAGTGCAATTGTCAATCTAGATAATCACAGTGGTGTTGGTACTCACTGGATAGCATATACAAAAAAAGGAAAAAACATAATATATTTTGATAGTTATGGTAATTTACGACCCCCTTCTGAATTAATTAAATATTTTTATAGCGACCAAAATAATAATATTGTTAATTATAATTATAACAGTTATCAAAACTTTAACAAAACAAATTGTGGTCAATTGTGTCTAAAATTTCTTTATAACCATATGTAACACCTAATTTTAGTTTATTATTAAACATATTTTTAAAGTAAAATGTCATATAGTTTTGTTCTTAGCGGCAATTCCGCTATTTTAACATCAGAGTTACATCCTCCAATATATTTAGATGAAGATGTTGAATATGTTATCGGTCTTGTAAATTTCGAAACATTTAATGCAATTCCCAATATTGATGTTGGGAATAATGTATTAATTCATGATGAAAATTTAGAAATAGCCATACCCCCAGGTAGCTACGAATTAGAAGACATAACAGATTTTTTAAAAAAACACTTGGATGAGGATAAAATTAGTTTTAGTCTTTATGCAAATAATAATACTTTACGTACACATCTTAAATGTTCAGCCCCCATAACTTTTCGTGAAGGAACTATTGGTAAATTATTAGGGTTTAAAAATGGGCGATTGGAAGCCAACATTGAACATATATCAGATTTTCCCGCGGAAATAATTAAAGTAAATTCAATAAATATAGACTGCAGTATTGCAGAGGGGTCATATTTAAACGGGAAACCTGTTCATATAATACACCAATTTTTCCCGAGCGTTGCTCCAGGGTTCAAAATAATTGAGTCACCTCAAAACGTCATATATTTCCCAGTCACCGTTAAAGTAATTGATAAAATAGCCATTAAAATAATAGATCAGGAAGGTGATTTGGTTAATTTTAGAGAAGAAACCATAACCATCAGACTACATCTTAAAAAAGTAGATTAAAGATGGTAATATTATATAACAATAAATCGGCAAACTTTACTAGAAAATTTAATAATAAAAACATTAATAAGACAAGAAAGAAACCAACTTCCTTTAGTAGGAAATCAAACTTCCAAAGGTTAACACCTTCTAATAGAAAATTTCTTCAAAGTTTGGGTTTTAAACTTAAATAAAAATGGATTATTTAAATGTAAGAGAAAATGTATTGGTTGATGAATCAATATTAAGCTGGGAAATTCTTTCTTTCGATCCTTTTAATCCTACAAAACTCGGACCAAATGATGAAATCAGAATTGCTTTGCAACAAACAGGAAAATATCCTTTACCTTGCAAAAGTGAAATTTATGTGGAATTGCAAGTAACTAAAGAAGATGATTCCCCTTTAGCTAATACTGTTTTAATTAATAATGCTCCGGCATTTTTATTTAAAGAATTACGCTATATTTTAAATGGTGTTACTATTGACTCCGTTCGGGATATTGGTATAACTTCAACTCTTAAGGGATATATTTCATTTAATCAAAATGAAAGTGCTAAATTGGAAAATGCCGGTTGGTATCCGAAAACAAAATCTAAAGAAAAAATTATGACTGATGACAAAGGTAATGTTTCATTATGTATACCATTAAAGATGTATTCAGGATTTTTTGAAGATTATAATAAGATTATTCTTAATTCACAACAAGAACTTATTCTAATAAGAAGTAATGATGATACAAATGCATTATTATCCAGTAATGAAGATGAAAAACCCAAAGTTAAAATTACCAAGTTGTGTTGGAGAGTTCCTCATCTTACTGTAGCGATTCCGCAAGAATTAGCACTTACCAAAATTATTGACAAAAATAGTGATATACTAATAACCTTCCGAAGCTGGGAATTAGTTGAATATCCAGAGTTATTGGAAACTACGAGGCACAACTGGCCCGTAAAAACATCTACAAAAGTCGAAACGCCACGTCATGTTCTAATTGCTTTTCAGAAAAATAGACGTGGTAATCTAAAAATGGATATGAGTAAATTTGATCATTGTAATTTAAGAAATATGAATGTCTTTTTAAATTCAGAAAGATATCCTTACAATGATCTTCAACTTGACTTTGAAAATAATAAATTTGCTACTCTGTATGAAATGTTTACAGACTTTCGTCAAGGGTATTATAACTCTACAGTGGAACCAATTTTTAATCCGAAAGAATTTAAAGAAAATGCTCCTATAGTTTACATTAATTGTTCACATCAAAGAGATTTACTACAAACAGGTCCAGTAACCATGAGAATTGAATTTGAAACCAAGGAAAAAATTCCCCCTAAAACAGCGGCATATTGTGTCATAATTCATGATAAAGTTTTCAGTTACAATCCATTAACAAAAATTGTGAAACAGTTGTAATACAATTTCCTTAAGATAAAATACTCTTTTTAAACAAACCGCTACTTACGCTTAAGAGCGCACGCGTCAATTTTGATATTTATTAACGTAGCCAAACCAGAATTCTTCATTTATATAATGTCTTACGAGATTTCAGTTCGAGTATTAGATTTTCAACTTCAGTTGCAGAAATTAAAAAAACAAATAAGTGAATATCAATTAAAAGTAGAAATGATCAAGAAATTCAAATATTTGAAAATATGAAACTTATTCTAGATCTTCAAGGATTCAAAATTGAAAATAATAAATTTATTGTAAAGGAATTAGCAGCGTACGATGGGCAAAAGACAAGTCATTTTATTTTCAAAGCTCCATTTCCGATGGGTCATTTACCATCCTATTTACACAAACAAGCTCTGTGGTTAATAAAAAATTACCATTGCATTGAATGGTGTGAAGGATTTACACCATTACACAAATGTGGAGATATCATAAGAGATTTAAGCGCTAAGGTGGACTATGTTTATGTAAAAGGGGAAGAAAAGGCAGATTTCGTAAAGAAGTATTCCATGAAACCAGTTATCGAGATTGATGAACAACCCACCCTAAAGAAAATGGATCCTTGCTGCTTTTATCATCAAAAAATACCATGTGTATGTGCATTATCAAATGTTTATTACCTTTACAACAATTTTTTTATGTAATAAAAGACTTGATTACAAATTATGTGTTTTATTTTCTAACATTGTTTTAATACATGAAATATTATTATTTAATCCTAGTTCTTGAAGTTTACATATTAAAATATCTATATTTTTATTTTTTAAATATTCGCTACAACATTTAGCTGCTAGTAAACATAATTCCGCATGTTCCATATAATTTAAAAACAATATAATATTCTGCGCTTCACTTTCTTGACCTTCATATGCATAAAACTCGGAACAGGCTGCGGACATCAAAAACTCTTCATACATTTCTCTTATTAATAATTCCATAATAAATCCTACACTAAAACCTCCCTGTTTCTCAATATCTCTTTATCTCTCTCTTCCTCTTCCACGATTTCTTTTAATATATCAGGATCTTTTATATAATCCTTCAATATCCTTAAAAAGTAACTGAATCCTATTTTCTTTATTTCATGAAAGAACTTCGGCAAATTTTGGGTTTTTCTATAATTTAAACAGGCTTCTGCAGCTAATTGGTATTGGAAGGCAGTCTCATAATATACCTGTGCCCACTCGGGGTGTGTTTTCCTTAGCATTGCATTCTTTAATTCGGAATTTTGAAGTTTAGTAAACTGTTTACCTAATTTGATTATTTCATTTTGCAAATCACTGTTCATAACTACCACTTATTTTTAATTTAACACTGTTCTTTATTAGTGGTGAATCTTCTATATAAGCTTAAGACTAGTTGTAAATGAATGTAGCTCGCTCAGATTCAGTCCTTTAAAATACCAGCTCCCCTCCAACTGCTACCAGCTCCCCTCCAACTACTGTGGTGGTTAGGAAGGAGGTAGGAGGTGGAGCAAAAAGAGGCGGAGTTTATGAAACCAATCGGAATAGGGGGCGAACTTGGGCAGCCAATCAGAAACAAGGTCATTCTTGGCTGACCAATCAAAAAAGTGGTGGGGGGGTCAACTAGAAGCCCCCTATTCCCACTACTCAATTGCACCAAAGGAAATTAAATATGTGTAATACATAAAAATTATTTCGGAAATTCTTTTCTAAATACCATTTTGCATATCACCTATTGCAACTAAACTTAACAGAGGCTGACTCTCGCGTCGAGTAGTGAAACTGATAAAGAGTTGAGAATATACAGATAAAAAGAACCACAATATTTACCTGTGGGGCTCTGCCTCGCTAATTTTGAAATACCAAAATAACAATAAAAATGCGAGTAAATCAGATAAATTTCGGGTCACGGCATCTGTTGAGAAAAGTACTATTCATCAAAAATCATATGCGGTAAAAGTTACATTGGGCAAGGGATCATTGTCATTGAATGGACTGGAGATTTGTTTTCTGCTGACGAGGAAGAGTTTGAGCAGATGCCTAGATTACCCCAAAATCGGCACTTCATCCAACTGATGATAGTTACATATGGGAGAGAATTATGAATAAAGATCAATTCAAATCAAATCAGCTGTGATTAACTATGATGTGTCAAATTTCCTTAAAATTTAAGGGGTCGATGAAAATCAAAATAATTAAATCCAAAATTTGAGTACATTTGGTATATTTTTATGATTTGAATATATATATATATATATATATATATATATATATATATATATATATATATATATATATATATATATATATATATATACATATATGTATACAGGGTGCGCCATCTTTCATGTCGGTATGTTGCTGCGTTTTCCATTACCTCTTCGAGCATCTTGGGTGATATAGCGGTGATTTCGGCACGAATGTTTGCCTTGAGCTTTCCAATGGTCTGCGGCTTGCTGGCTTTTTAAATAACCTCACAAAAAGAAGTCCAGAGCGGTCAAATCTGGAGATCTGGGTAGCCAGTCAATGTCACCTCCTTTTGACATCAGACGTCCAGGGAATTTCCGTTGCAGAAACTGGATTATTTGATTTGCAGTGTGGCATGACGCACCGTCTTGTTGAAACCAGTAACCATCAAGATCTTTGTCATGTATTTGTGGGCAGACATAATGAGCCAACATCCACCGATATCGATTTGTCCTAAGAATATTCCAGACGACCCACTACTACTACTTCTTCTTCTTCTTCAAACGCATATCTACTAATGGATTTTTGCGGTTACATTTTCCATTTCTTCCCTACTTCTCGCGGTGTGTATCAGTGTCTGAATATCGTGTAACCCTGTCCACTGTTCGATATTACGGAGCCAGGACATCTTCTTTCTTCCAATTCCTCTTTTGTCCTCGATCTTGCCTTCAATCATCAACTGTAAGAATTGGAATCTCTCATTTCGCATGATGTGCCCTAGATACCTACTACTTACATTTAAAATGTTTGCTATTTTTCGAGTAGAAGAACCTAGATTTTCTTGTCTCATGTCCAGCACATTCTCTTCTACTTCTACCGTTCTTACTGTCATTGACCTTCCTGGTCCTCCACTTTGCTTCAATGCTCCGGTTTCACAAAGACGTCGATGAATACTTTGAAAGATTTTTCTATCAGGAACATTACCGTTGATAAATCGTTCAATGTATATCAGCAAGTCCATAAATGAAATTCATGTCAGCCATCTCGGCGTTCGTATAGCGATTCATGATAGAGAACTTCACTAACAACAGTTTCAACGTCAATGAGTCTCAACAAATTCGACACATAGAAAATGATTAATCACGTATCCAAATTTAATGTCTGCAGCTGTTCGCAGTAATCGGAATGTTGTTAAAAGATAACAACGCATTTTTATAAATTTTTTATTACTTGGTAAGTCCAGTGTAGTACAGCATACTTTTATTTCGGTTTCATTCGTAATCTGAAAAATACCGAACTTAGATTTGTCGAAAATTCATTTCGACCTGTATCTTCGAAACAAAACGCTATTTAACAAATCATCAAAGTACAAAATATCCTTGCAATAGTCCAGGGAATAACCTCTTCAACTTTTGCCGTATGTTTATATATATATATATATATATATATATATATATATATATATATATATATATATATATATATTATATCGTAGGTTTTCACGGATGGTAGAATGAATGGTTTGGTTATTCCGGGTTTCAATCAATATTATCATGATGATATTTTTATATGGCCACATGGAAAAGAACACCTGGACGATTTCCTCATATACCTGAACAATATCCACTACAGAATCCAATTCACGCTTGAAATCGAACAAGAAAAGAAACTTCCTTTTTTGGACCTACTATTAACTAGGAATCTCAACAACACCCTGGGCTTTAGCGTATATCGGAAACCCACACATACAGACCGATTTCTCAATGTAGCGTCACATCATCATCCCTCTTCAAAGCAGGCAGTAGTCAACACACTAGTATCAAGATCTTTCCGCCTAACAGAACTTGACACAAAACAAGCCGAAATAAGACACATTTCAACAGCTCTAGAACGGAATGGTTTCTCACAATCAGATATAAAGAAAGCCATAAAAAGACAAGATAAGACTACAACAAAGATCAAAGACCAAGATCAAACAAGGAACAAAACCATAATACCATACATAAAAGGAATAAAGACAGAATCGGAAGAATCTTAAGAAAACACAACATAGAGCCCATATTTAAACCACAAAAAACAATAGCCAACATCCTGGGAAATCCCAAAAACAAGACCAACCTTGAATATCATGGCGTTTACAGCATTCCATGTGCAGATTACCATCAAATTTATTTAGGACAAACAGGCGCATATCAGCAAGAATCCAAGAACATAAAAACTAACCTCAAAAATAAACAGACAATCTTAGTCCTATTTCAACATCACCAAACAACCGGACATACCATCGATTTCGAAAAAGCAAAAGAAATAGCACCAGTACAGAACTACAAGGTACGCGTCATAAGAGAGGCCCTAGAAATCGAAAAAGCGGGACAGCTAAATAAACGAGACGATGCTATAAATTTTCCAACTACATGAAAAACATTAATAAAAAATCAAGAAAGAAAACAACAAAAAAAACTCATCCAATCAGGAAGCGAACCAGCTAAACAAAATTCGAAATTCATCAGAGGCTACCATCAGTTCTCAGCGAGTAATGAGATGAACCGCACTTGAAAATGCCAAATGAGATTTTGGCCAAACGTCTTGAAAACGATTTTTTGAACGAACGGATTGGAATAACCAAATCATTCATATATATATATATATATATATATATATATATATATATATATATATATATATATATATATATAAATATGTAGATAAGTTTTTGTCCGTATAATTTAAAATAAAATAGAATAAAATATTGGCGAAGCGGACGTGAAAATTTGTCAATCTACATGATTCTCGTATTAAAAAGTGCGGAGCACTCCAAAGTATGGAATAACTCCGGGTCCGACAGATGGCGACAGCGCCGTTTCGTCCTAATATGGGACTCGTCAGGCCACCGCAGTCGGTACAAACCATCATCTCGCCTTTGCATCGTATAAGCCATACTTATAATCAAAATACGGCAAATAAGACGACAAAGGCGACATCTCGATGGTCCACTTGATAATACAAGAACCATACAGATTAACAAAGTTTGTAAGAAAACCGTCATATGGTGGCGCGACGGTGAATTAAAACAGAAATATGTAAAATCGAGTACACGAAACGCGCTGCCCAAAAGATAGGGGTCGCATTTTTTTCGGTACTGGCAAGCAAGCATACCGCTATTTAAGCAGCCAAAGCCACGTGCCGCACCAAACGATCCCACCATGAGAGCATCGTTTAGCGTGTTTCAAAGCCAAACAAGTAAATAAATATGTAGATAAGTTTTTTGTCCGTATAATTTAAAATAAAATAGAATAAAACATTGGCGAAGCGGACGTGAAAATTTGTCAATCTACATGATTCTCGTATTAAAAAGTGCGGAGCACTCCAAAGTATGGAATAACTCCGGGTCCGACAGATGGCGACAGCGCCGTTTCGTCCTAATATGGGACTCGTCAGGCCACCGCAGTCGGTACAAACCATCATCTCGCCTTTGCATCGTATATTGGGCAGCGCGTTTCGTGTACTCGATTTTACATATTTCTGTTTTAATTCACCGTCGCGCCACCATATGACGGTTTTCTTACAAACTTTGTTAATCTGTATGGTTCTTGTATTATCAAGTGGACCATCGAGATGTCGCCTTTGTCGTCTTATTTGCCGTATTTTGATTATAAGTATGGCTTATACGATGCAAAGGCGAGATGATGGTTTGTACCGACTGCGGTGGCCTGACGAGTCCCATATTAGGACGAAACGGCGCTGTCGCCATCTGTCGGACCCGGAGTTATTCCATACTTTGGAGTGCTCCGCACTTTTTAATACGAGAATCATGTAGATTGACAAATTTTCACGTCCGCTTCGCCAATATTTTATTCTATTTTATTTTAAATTATACGGACAAAAACTTATCTACATATTTATTTACTTGTTTGGCTTTGAAACACGCTAAACGATGCTCTCATGGTGGGATCGTTTGGTGCGGCACGTGGCTTTGGCTGCTTAAATAGCGGTGTGCTTGCTTGCCAGTACCGAAAAATGCGACCCCTATCTTTTGGGCAGCGCGTTTCGTGTACTCGATTTTACATATTTCTGTTTTAATTCACCGTCGCGCCACCATATGACGGTTTTCTTACAAACTTTGTTAATCTGTATGGTTCTTGTATTATCAAGTGGACCATCGAGATGTCGCCTTTGTCGTCTTATTTGCCGTATTTTGATTATAAGTATGGCTTATACGATGCAAAGGCGAGATGATGGTTTGTACCGACTGCGGTGGCCTGACGAGTCCCATATTAGGACGAAACGGCGCTGTCGCCATCTGTCGGACCCGGAGTTATTCCATACTTTGGAGTGCTCCGCACTTTTTAATACGAGAATCATGTAGATTGACAAATTTTCACGTCCGCTTCGCCAATATTTTATTCTATTTTATTTTATATATATATATATATATATATATATATATATATATATATATATATATATATATATATATATATACATATGAATAAAGTTCTTGTTCTTTTTGTCTTAAAAATTAACAAAAAAAACAGCATATTAAAAGCCTTAAGCTTTGCACAAAGTTTGATAATTCAACTTTTGGGTGCACTCAAAAATTGGTAAAGTTATGACTTTTCTTTTAAGCGATGCGCACGATCTGATTGATGTTTTTTTGTGACTTATCCCAATTGAATCTTTAGTTATCATCATGTTGTATCACCAAATGTCATTTTATCCTCTTAAAAGTAAATTGTTACGCTTCTGCTTTTCTTTTACATTACAAAAAGCCAGAACAGATACATGGTCTAATCCTTCACCTTCCCTGTCTAAAATAAACAAAAAATTCACTGAAAGAAAATCGTCTAAAACGTTTGCAGGTTTTCCAGAGAGAAATAAATTCCTGCCTTAAAGCTTTAAAAAGTCGACTTGGACGCTTCATTAAAATTGGCCAAGAAAAAAGAATTAAATTGTCTGGAGGAAGATTTTTTGATGTCTGGATTTAATTACTACGCTTTAGAATTGGGAAAATATACAAAAACAGGATAAAAAAGTAAAAACGAAAATTTATTTTAACACTCCATTTAATTCGCTTTTTGATAGTTCTTAAATGTTTCGTGTTGCGTTTTCTTTACGTTTTCCCCAATTTATCTTTTGTCTGTCAATTAACGAACATGCAATGATGCTTGTTATCCGACAAAATAAGTTTGAAGCCAAAAAATAATCATCTGAGTGAGTTCCTAAATTATATTAATATTTTACTGTCATTTAAAATGTTTCGCGCTCTCGCAAAAATCCAAAATTAGACAAACTAGAAGAACAAGGAAGCTCGCGTTAAGAATTGAATTGTTTCCCTTATTGAATTTTTTTTATCAGACAAAATTGAAGGTAGATCTATTCAAACAAAAGTGATAGATTTGTCATTATAAATATTTTTCGAACTTCAATCCCAATTATTTTCCAGTCGGACCAATTTAATAACAGCAATAGTGGAAACGTCAGTGGGCCTCCAACTTTGAAGGATGGTTTCACCCACTATAAACGTTGTTCCCCGGATTAAAAAAGAAGATGTCTATTAGATTTTGGCAAAATTTATTTAATTTTATAATTTATTTAAATTAGATAAAGCCAAACAATAATAATAATTTATAGGGCCGTATGAAAACAACAACATCAAATAAATATAGTACTGTACAAAATACACTTACACAAAAAAACAAAAAAAAAAATCAAAAAATTATAAAAATTACATTTAATTAAAGTCGAATTAAAATGAAGTTGACTTAGGGGCAAAATCATAGCTGACTATAGCAACTTTTCATAAATTTCTTATAGGAGTCACTTAAATCACATGCTGTAGACGTTTTATTAAAACAAATTTCGTGTACAGGTGATACATAGGCGACATTGGTGTTAGGGCTGGACAAAGCCCATTTATGAATTTCTATTCTCTATCTCCTTTTTTACATTCCGGACACACCCTCCCCACCTTCCGCTGTTAAGGGTATGTCCGCGTTTCAAGTGACAAATTAAAAATCTTGCATAGGGACATCCAATTCGTTAACTGTATCCTTCATAAAAAAAAACTCGGCACAGAATCAGGACCAGACAACATTTTAGGTCTAAGTTTATTTTTGACATTTAATATATCGGCCTCTGAAAAGACAGGAATTCCTATTACCTCAGAATTGTACACATTGGAGACATTAGGAACATCATAACTTACTTCATCATAAACACTTTGAAAATATTGGGAGAAGCTCATCACAGTTTCCTGAGGGTCACTATAATTATTTCCCCCATAAGTCATTTGATCTAGTATAGCACATGTGTTCCTTTTTTGGTTAATATATCTCCAAAATGTTTTTGGATCACTTTGCATATTTTGTGTCCGACTTTACGAGTATATCGATCTTGGCTTCTTGCTCACTGTTAAATGTAACCTTAAAAGTGGTTTCGTAAATGTAACCTTAAATGTTTTAAATGCTAGACAAAGCTTGAAATTACTTTATTCAAACTTTACCTCAGCTTCTGCAAGCTATTATCCACGTTTTTGAAACTTTATGACAGAATTTGTTCCTTGTTTTATACAAAGATTATTCTATGTTCCTGAAGCTCTGTTGTCTTTGATAGAAATACTACATATTTTCTCGGAACCAACTACTTCTGTTGGTGAATTCGTTGAGTTTGGTTCCTTCTTGGCTACATATATTAACCCTCTCATAAGGGGATATTAAAACATCCAAGAACAATCAAGTATTCAATTAGCTGTGACCACCTTTTAGCGACTACAGCCCGTTAAAAAGTACTCACAACCAAAAAAATACAGTTGGATATTTAAATTGCATTTTTTTTGTATTGATAATATATAGAGATAAAGCTATAAAATAAAAGTATTTTTGTAATAATATTCAATAATATGGCTGTTATTTTGACCATGCGTAATTTTCAATATCCTAATTTTCCTACGTTCATGTAAAATAATCTTTTACATCCTGTAGTTTTAAATGAATAATTCTTTAATTGATTCGCAATAAAAAAATATAAATCCCATTAAAATAGATTTATTATGACTATTAAAAGATATATCAATTTTTGAAGCTCTGCAATTATTTTAACTACAACTGTATGACTTGTATTATATTTTCTATAAATCTGTTATAGGACCTACTCAATGACACTAACTCATAAATTTACATTTATGAGAATCCATAAAAATGTTATTATAAAAAAGTGATTTTTGCGCGTAACACTTTTTTTATTGACTTTTTATATATCGTATTTTATATGTTTATAGATACATTTACAGCCTCCTAAATTTACTCTGGATAGACCTTCGTACTTCTTTTTGGTTTTTGTGACTATATATGTGAATATAAAATTTTTATGCGGTGCATTTTATTGATGCTATTATTCTTATTGTTTTACTGTAACATTTTTCTGTTATTCATCATTGACAAACTAAAATCAAATGACCGGAGGGGATAAATTTAAAATTCTTGCAATAAGTTATAGTCTACAGAACATAACTCCTATTTCAGCATAAACTTTGTGAGTCCCTTTATTTTGTTAAGTCGGACAAGTTTTGTTATTTGCAAAAAGTCTCATACACGCTGCTTTTTTTACTACGCACGTTAATTTGCTGAGTTATTAAATTGGTATTATCAACATTTTTTGTGCAGTTAAATAGTAGGAGAAATTGATGAAAAACACGAAAGAAAATGTACCCGACAGAAGTGATGCCCTAATCTCTGGTCTGCCGTCTGTAATATGTCAAAATAAAGTGTATTTACTTTAAACCAGCTGATTTCCTCACAGTTGCCTATTTAATATTATATACCACCCAGTTTCACGACTTGCGATGATTTATTCAGAAATCTTAACGCCCTGCCGTATTTGAATAGCGTTTCGGGTATGTCGTTTTTGCGTTATTTCAAAATTCCTAAATATATGCTTGCAAATATCAGTCGTACAACGAACGGTCAAAAAATACATACTGTTAATTATTTTGTTAACTTTTATCTCTTGTCCAGAAATCTACAAATCTGGGACATGTTCCAAGATGAAATAAGATCAACTTTGTAAAAAACTTCTACAGAAAGCTGAGTCGCAGAAGTGAACGGGACAGAAAAACCACTGAAAAATTCAACAGGAATTCTATCAAATGGTTTACAGATGGCTCAAAAACAATAGAAGGAACTGGAATAGGAGTATATAGATCCAGTACCAGATACCATGAAAGCTTCCAAGCAGAAATACAAGCCATCAGGAAATGCATCCAATTCAGCAAAGAGAAAAACCATCGCGGACAAGAGATTATTATCATATCGGATAGTCAGGAAGCCATCATTGCGCTGAGTTTTTACTTAATCATCTCCAAGATGATCTGGGAATGCTTAGAAGAACTTAACGAACTAAGCAAGAATAATATGGTCTTTCCTGTGGGTACCGGAATACACCGGAGTAAAAGAAAATTAAATAGTAGACAAGATCGCAAGAAAAGAGGCAGAAACACCATTTCTGGGACCCGAGCCTTTCTGTGGAGTCAGTAGCAATGTTGGAACAACTAAAAAGAGAGAGCGAGAACAGGAGATCCAATTACTGGACGAATCTGCAAGGAATGAGACAAGCGAAGATACTTTTTGAGGACTACAATCAGAAGAGTTTCAAGGAATGCCTAAGCCTAAGAAAAAATGAACTTAGAGTTCTGACAGGAATTTTTACGGGTCATTGCCATCTGAAAGGACACCTCAAGAAACTCGGATTGACAGAGAGAGTGCAGATTTTGCGAGGAAGGGGACAAAACCTCTATCCACATTTTTTCAGAGTGCAGCGCTTTAGAAAACCTTAGAAGAGGGGGAGTTACTCACTCTAGGACTAGACGACCTGCTCTAGCCGGCAAGGTATCTCTAACGACTTCGCAGCAGAAGGAAAAAACAATAGATCTATTAGATTCCAATGTATTAATCGCCATCTGCACATACATACATAAAAAATAAAATTGACTTATATGGGGTCGTTCCCGAAAAAAGAGTAAAATTGGCGAGATAATGAAATTATGCAACACGTTATGAACACATTATATGAACATAAAATGTCGTGAATGCCAGTAAATTATTCAAAACAAAATAACTTTATTAGTTCTATAATTTTATTAAAAACCTATTCAAATTTGGATTCAATACTACAAAAAAAAAATAAAAAAAGCTTTAATAATAAATTAAAAAACAAACAAATATTAAATAAATGTATTATCAGTAAACAAATAAATTAATATTTTAATAACGGGAAAGCTGCGATTTTTAATATTAAATTTTATCTTGCAAGCTTGAAATTCTGCGTATAAAGAAAAATCCAAAAGGCAAACAGTTTGAGGAACATATTGGTCTCGGATTTACTCTAGTTTGCTTTGTGGGTTACGGCACGGAATTTTATTTATTTCGATGCATTTTTAAAGTATCTTTACTGAAAACGATTTACTCAGGCCGCCACTATTTTATAGGATAGCATAGTGTTTAGCATAAACATAAAAATTTACGCTTCGATAACCAGTAATTTATATTATTAATAGGTTTTTACATTGCCATTTTTGTTCACCTACCTCCCAACATTATACAATTATTATGTCACAGAACTTTGTTTATACAGCCTTTGAGCGCATCTAAAAAAAACAATTCTCTGTGAATTTAACTTTATTTCTTTTTTCATTTTTAATTTGACAATCTTATCGAATCAGTCAGTTGAGATATAAATATCGAATTAAGAACGAAAGTTCACAGTGGAGTAATGAGTATTCACTTACATGGTCTAACTTTAAAACCGTTCGGAATTGACAGAAGAGGATTTTAATTGAAAAGTGTTACAATAAGCCAAGCCAGTTTTGAACCTTAAATCCACAAGGATAATAGATCATCTTCTTTTATTACTAAACCGGCCAAAATGGATTTTTTTTTTGTTTTATGAAGATACATAACTACTCCTACCGATTTGAAGGGTTCATTTTTAGGGTTTTATTATTAATATTCTAATATAAGCGTTTATTTGTTGACATACCATAAATTACAACAATATCACAAAGAAAATAAAACTGGTCATCTAGAAGATCTAACTTCCATGACAACTAGTTAGGATCTAAGTCATAGACTCTTTTAGTGAATCTTGCTGTTAATGTCCAGTGCCGCCATTTTCATTAGGCCTGTCAACTTCAAATCAACTGTTGACCTATTATCATCAAATTTTTTTAAAAGTTTATGGAAAATAAGCTGTTTTATTTACTTTCATATTGTTTCTCACATACAGAAATAATTTTAAAATTGTAAGACATTTTAGGCAATACAACAAATTTAGTTTTTTATTCATTCACGATTATTGTTATTTACAAAATTACTCTGTCATTTTTAATTTCGAAAAAAATTCAATTTTTTTATCGAAAAAATGTGTTGAAAATATATATATATATATATATATATATATATATATATATATATATATATATATATATATTTATATATATATATATATATATATATATATATATATATATATGTGAATTTTAGTTAGAAGATTCAATAAAAAATTTTTTTTATATCATATGTTTTATTGGGTAGTTAAGCAACATTTTTAATAAATAAATTTTATACAAAATTCGTCAGTCATGTATTTGATTGTTTTTTGGCAACACAAAAACCTTTATAATGTTCTTAAAAATTCAATTACAATAGAGTCGAAACGTTAAACCTACCTACTCCGTTCATATTATTTATGAACCACCCTATATCGGTGTTACTGTTCGATCCTGATTTTTGTCGGAATATAAAATTTTTTCCTGAAAATCCCAAAATATTAGTTTTATCGTCATTTTGAGAAGGTCTTATTCTCATATTCTTCATGGAACAACTTCTGGATGTCTGTCTAAATATAAAAAGAATTTTAGGAGCTTTATTGAACCAAAATATGCGGAATATAGAAATAAAGAAAGGATCATTTTGGTCCAATAATATCTATTTTATTATACAATGTATTATTTGTTTCAGCCACAACAAAAAATGTTTCATCGATATAAAATACGTTTTCGTCACAAATTTTCCCGTATAATTAAATGATTTGACAAATTTTTCCTACTGTCAATTTTTCTTTACTTTATCTAAAGAGATCGGGTGTTTCAATAAATAATATATGTTAATTTAATTCTGGTAAATTATCAATTAATAAAATAATAATTTGGAACAATATACGAATTATTCTTTTAATGAGTAATTCGAAAAACGAAATTTATCAACTACTTCTTTAATCAATAATTTTCGGAATCAAATTATCGATTACTTCATAACGTGATAATATTATTCTCAAAATTATTAATTGATAAGGTAATTGATAATTCAATTTTGTGAATTAATGGTCTTTCATTAATTAATATTCCGAATTTTAAAATATTTGTTACAAAATCCATTGCTAATATTACCCGATAATATTGCCGATTGCTGACTATATATATATATATATATATATATATATATATATATATATACATGTTTATGCGGCTTTCACGGATTCCTCCGTGTGAGATGCAATAGCAGTGGATATATCCACATTATGCCGTTGTAGTGCTGAAATCACATTCAGCAAACGTACAACTATATGCAGCTCCGTCTATGAATGAAGTAAAAAGCGTTCGCTTTTTACTTCATATATATATATATATATATATATATATATATATATATATATATATATATATACACTTGACAAAATGAATGTATGGTTAATCGTACGTTGTGTTAGGGACATTATAATTTATTAATGGAAAGGGAATTATGTAATGCCTAGTTTAAAATAAGTTTCAATTCCGTATGCAATTCCATTTGGTCGTAAAAATCTAATTTAATGGCTCATAATTTAGCAAATAAAATTTTTATTATATGCATGTAAAAATATGATAAATATACAAAATTAAAATACAAATTTATATAAAGATTTCAAGATTTCAAGATAAAAATTACTTTTTGTAGACACTGTTGGAAAATCAACAGTTTCAACTATCGACCTTTGCTTTGTCATCAAAGACGAAAAGCAACTATAACATTAAATCAAATATTATCTTCTGCTCAACTTTTTTTAAATAATTTGAACGCGTGTGTGGACAGCCACTCTTAATTTAGATTTTGCGTGGTATTGGTATTGTCAGCATAATTAGAATTAAGTTTTAGCGGAAATTGTACATTTTATCTCCCTCAGAACTTGTAACTTAACTATAATTTATGTATCCTATATTTTACCAACAATGTTATATAATTTGACATTGTTATGACAAGAAAACTTTCGAACATGTTATAGAACAATGTGGCACCCATATGTTTCAGATAGTATTAGGGAAAGTTTCATTAATAAATATAAAATTATAACTACTTCAAAGTTTTGGGATAATGTCTTTTCAAAAAATTAAAATATAATTAACTAATTAAAAATGTTTATGAGACAAATCCGAAAATTACGCAATTACATATAGTTGTAAGGATAATAATGATATACACCAGTCAGTAAATAAGTTTTCAAAATTTTTGGGAAAGAGGTAGATAACTATGGGAGATTGTAAAGGGGGTACATACCAGAATAGGATAGTTGTAACATTTTGTAACTTTTTGCAATAACAATTATTGCAATTCTAATTTTAATGGAGGCAAAACAGCTCTGTCGTTCGTTTTCCAGATCCAGGAGTTTCTACATTGTTTTGAAGTTATCCGTAATTTTTAATACTTGAATAATATTCACCATCAATCCGTGTCCACACAACCGAAAATTTTCTATTTTTTATTTTCTATTATATACAGTGTCCGGAAAATACATGTACAACGCTTGGCAACTGAATCTTGACGTCAAAATAGGTCGACCACTTATATTGTGGTGGTTACGTGTATGTAAGACAAAACAATACTGTCCATAGGTGGTACATTTATGACGTTTTGTTCAGTAGTTGAGTTTTTATATTTATTAATAGAACCTCCAATATCTTCAGTGCAATATCCGTTGTCTCCCAGAGCATTAGTCAGTTTTTATGTGTCTGATTTCAGTGATTGTTCGTCACATGTTGAAAGAGCCCTATGTATCAATGAGGTAACAACTGTTTTTGAGAAGGATGACGGTGTGACATTGCATTGAGATATCGTTTTGTATGTGTTGGTTTTCTGTACACAGAATGTCCTAATTTGCCATTATGTTTCCTTTGTACTAGAACGTCGAGAAAGGGAAGGGCATTCCTTGGTTTAGTATCCATAGTGAATTTTATGCTAGGGTGTTGTTGGTTTAAATGATTCAGGAAATTATGAAGGTTATCTGTGCCATGCGGTCACACAACAAACGTATCATCTACGTATCTGCACCAAAATTTAGGTTTTAAAGGAGCAGAACACAAGCAGCTCCAAAATTCCATGCCTCTACGGACTGCCACGATACATAAAGAAAATGAACCTCTACATCCAATCGTTAGCGCAATGGACTCGCCAACCTACAAAATAGGTATATCTGGCCATACTTGTACATCCGTTTACAGAAAAAACTGAATTTTTTGTTAAAAATTCTGGACACTTTGTCCAAAGATTAAGAACCATCCGCTTAGAGCTCGGAGACATATTGGTCAGTTTTGATGTAAGATTCTTGTATACAAATACAATAAATGATTCAGTTTCCATCGGACATATTACGAAATAACAACATGAGCTCTAGCCAACTAAAATTAATTAAAGCGTGTCTGATTTCCATTTATTTTACTTTTCAAGGAAACTTTTACGAGCAGACTTCGGGAGCGGTCATGGGATCTCCGCTGTTACCCGTGGTAGCGAATATCTTTATGGAAGTTTTCGAAAAAAACACCATATCTTTTGCTTATCTAAAACCTAAATTTAGTTTTGATACGTAGATATAATATGCTGAAGATATTGGATCTTCTATTAAAAAATATAACCACCTATGAACAGTGTTGTCTTGCCTTACATACACGGAATTACCGACAAGATTGCCAAATTATTCCGAAAATGATCATTCAAACAATTATAAGCGCATGTAAGAAAATTGGTCAATGATTGCAATCACCAAAGGATGCAATACCATTACAAACAGAAGGCCTTTATAAGATACTGTGCTCATGTGGTAAAGTGTCTGTGGGAGAAACAGGACGATTTATATCCACTGGACTTACGGAACATGAAAGATGTACAGGGTGAGTCAACGATTGGATGAAGTAGGTTTGTGCCTTTTCGGTGAAATTAACAAAGAAACTATATCTATTGTTTGATACAGTTTATTTTTACGCAGATTTTAAAAATATTTAGGACTCTACAGGGTGAGCCAAAAAACTAGGACAGCATAAAGTTGTATTTTTTTAAATAGAACACCCTATATACGAATCGTATTTTCGATTTAGCTTATAATTTTAAATCTTTTTTATTAAGGGTTTACTATAACAAAACTTTATAGTTTCTGAGATAATTAAGTTTAAAGAAAAAAAGTCACATTTTCAAGCATCAATTCAATCGTAAATAACGTTCTCAATTTTGTGACAAATATATTCAAATTTGGAATTTAGCAAGGCCAAGGACAAGTTAACATAATTTTTACCTAATATTTGCAATAAAAGCTACAGGGTGTTGAACACATCGGCTCAAATTTGAACAAGTTTAAATGAATAAATATCTTTTTTTTTTAAATGGTACACCCTGTATATTTTCATATTATTTAATGGAGTAATAAAAACCTTAAAAGTTTTGTTCAATATATCCTATACCTATTTATAATAGTTTTTGAGATATTTCAGTTTTTCTTATTTTCCATACTTTTTTACAGAAATAGTCTTGATTATCATAGTAGCCATGTAAAATAATAAAAAGAAACTACAGAAATAAACAGAATGTGGTTAAATATGATGAAATACATTATTCGTTATGTTACAACGGCAATAGTTTAATTAAACATAATGTGAAAAAATTAACACAACAATAACGACAAGGCAAATACATATTTACTTTTATACTAAATTGAAACAAAAAAAATTACCTATTAAATACTGCGATTAATTATTTCTTTTTAATAAGTGTTCGAATAAACGACCCTCTTGTGCAATGCACAAATTTAGTCTTTTTTGCAGATTTTCTCGGACCCTGGACAAAATTAGTGGCGTTATTGTTCTACAGGTATCCCTAATCCTGTTTCGCATATCTTCCACTGTTGTTGGTGGATTAACATACACCTTATTTTTAATATAACCCCATAGGAAGAAATCTAATGGGATGATGTCGCAAGACCTTGGTGGCCACTCAATGAAACCCCCACGTCCAATCAATTTTTGCCGATATCGTTGGTCCAAAAACGCACGAACTTCACGATGGTAATGCAGAGGCGCACCATCGTGCTGGAACCACATACTGTCGAGCTCATCCCTATCGAGACCTTGAAGCAGTTGGGGTAGTTCTTCTTGTAGAAAGTTCAGGAAACTATGACCATTTAGTGGTTCATTAAAAAACTGGGGTCCAATAATTCGATTATGATGAATACCACACCAAACATTTAATGACCAGTGGTTTTGGTGTTGCACCTCTCTAATCCAAAATGGGTTTTCTGTGGCATAATAATGCATGTTACGTCTATTTACGGCACCGTTACTTCTAAAAGTAGCTTCATCACTAAACATTACCTTGCATAATAAATTTGGATTTAATTGAATCTCCGCATTTATTGTACGACAAAAGTTTACACGACTTTCAAAATCCTGTCCATGCAATTCTTGGTGTAATTCCATGTGATATGGATGATACCTATATTTCTTGGTAGTACGATTAGCGGTGGATTGTGATGTTTCACATAATGCTGCTAACTGACGGCTACCAATATAAGGATTTTCCTGAACATTTAACAATACTTGTAGTTCTTTTTCTTCATTAGTTACTGGTTTGTTGACCACTTTACGTTTTGGATAATCAACAGTACCAGAAGAATCAAATCTTTGCATTAAGTTTTGAAAAGTATGGGTATTAGGCTGGCGTCGATCAGGATACTTCATTTTGTAAATTCTTTGAGCAAGAAGGCAATTTTTTTGAGCCTCTCCTATTGTATAAATCATATCTATTAACTCATTCTTTGGAAAATTCATTTTACAATATAAGATGAATGCAAAAAAAAACAAACTACACTACATAAAAACCAAAAGAAGCGATTGCGGTTATAAATTTGACACACAGAAAAATGTTCTTTTACATTGTTTTTGCCATGGCTACTATGATAATGAAGACTATTTCTGTAAAAAAGTATGGAAAATAAGAAAAACTGAAATATCTCAAAAACTATTATAAATAGGTATAGGATATATTGAACAAAACTTTTAGGGTTTTTATTACTCTATTAAATAACATGAAAATATACAGGGTGTACCATTTAAAAAAAGATATTTATTCATTTGAACTTGTTCAAATTTGAGCCGATGTGTTCAACACCCTGTAGATTTTATTGCAAATATTAAGTAAAAATTATGTTAACTTGTCCTTGGCCTTGCTAAATTCCAAATTTGAATATATTTGTCACAAAATTGAAAACGTTATTTAGGATTGAATTAATGCTTGAAAATGTGACTTTTTTTCTTTAAACTTAATTATCTCAGAAACTATAAAGTTTTGTTATCGTAAACCCTTAATAAAAAATATTTAAAATTATAAGCTAAATCGAAAATATGATTCGTATATAGGGTATTCTATTTAAAAAAATACAACTTTATGCTGTCCTAGTTTTTTGGCTCACCCTGTAGAGTCCTAAATATTTTTAAAATCTGCGTAAAAATAAACTATATCAAACAATAAATATAGTTTCTTTGTTAATTTCACCGAAAAGGCACAAACCTACTTCATCCAATCGTTGACTCACCCTGTAGTTAAAATACATAAATCGTACAACCTGCAGAAGCTGAACGCCAAAACTGTACAGGTCACATGCAAAAGAAACTAATGGGCTAACATCAGTGTCTGGTTTCTTTAAACGTAAAATTAGAGAATATATCGAAATTTGCAAATATCCAAATAATATTAATAGAGATGCAAGTTGCAGTCTGCATCACACGTGGAAATCGATTATAACGCGGGATCACGGTCGCTAAGCAACCGTCGGGTATAAATACCGGGCTGTTGCACCTTGATGGTCATTCTGTGTTCTAATCTTGTGGAGTAAAGATCTCTGAAGATGCCTCATATAATCGTAGGCGAAACGTTGGATAGTAATTCCTATTTGACCCAGTCCAAACCCAAGAACAATAATTTTCAGTGTTAATAAGTGTATTCAGAAAAATGGCGGTCATATTGCACATTTGCATAATTAATCTTTTTTTTTTAGTTAGTTTTTCTGTCTCTTTAAAAGACATACATGTACTTCCAATATTAATTTTAAAAATTGTTTTATTAGCTTAGGCATCTAACCGAAAATATTTTTTTCCTGGTAAAACCTCTTATTCAAATACATGCGGTTATTCGATAGAAATCTTTAGGTTGTCATAACGTTGATTGAATCAGAATCGATATTTTCACGTTAATAACACTTACATTAGTTTATAGAGAACGTCATATTAGAATGTTAAAACATACACCAAAAATCATTAAATTTAATTACCGCATCTTCAAAAAATTTCTGAGAAATCAATATTTTCTTAAAACACGATATTCTTTTATTTTAGCAAATGTTTACATTTATCGGACTGGATTTACCGTAGTTTTCGTCGCCGCTTTAAAAAATATGTATTCTAATGTTTGCCATAAAAAAAAATAATAAACCACCTTTTCCAAAAATTTAATAATTTAATGTTTATTTATAATGGCAAAGTACAGTATTAGTGAGTCACTTAATTTTTCCGAGATTTTCATCTGAATGCTTTTTGGTTCATGTCCTTTTCTCATTGCTGACCGTGATTAGATGTTAAAAAACAAATCCAAATGTTGCACTACGTTGCTCCATCCTGGTTTGGCTTGATATGTGAAGACATGCTTATGGATATTTTTCTTTCCATCTTACCTATTTGGCACTACTGTAAATCCGTAATGCAAGCAATGCCATGCTTTTTTCTATCATACTCTGTTGATGACCCGTATTACGTACGTATCGTTTCTCCACTATAATTTACTGTCCTATGCAAATGGGCCTTTTACCGCGTTAATTCATAGGGTAACCCTCAAAACCGATAACCTTTGGATAAATTAACCGATAGATAACTTTATATATCGATATAAAGAATTCCGAAGAATACCGTCATAATAAAAAAAAACGTCACAGTAGAAAAATTTTACAGACAAATGCTGAAGGCTTAGGCATTACCATTTTGTAGACATATGAATGAAGTTTAAACTCTTAATTTGAAGTTGACCTTAGACAACCTCTTCTTCTTTTTTACACTCAAGTTTAACTCCCACAAGTTGTCTCGGGTTTAAGGATTATAAAATGAAAAACTGCAAAGAGGTAAATTTAACTGCCTGTAAAAGGTAACAAGGGTCCTAAACAAACTTTCAAAGGACTCAATTGCTAGTTTTCGTCCCCGTTGACCTACTAAGCCGTCGGAACATGCCAAAAAGTTTAGATTTATATTTTCGTTGGAAGTTAGAGACTTTTAAGTGGGTTTTTTAAACTGTTTTTATGTCACCGTGATTCATTAGCTTTGACGTTTTTATTTTGGAACGTTTCAGTCCTTTAACGAGTTAAAACCGATACATGAAGCTAAATATTTTTGAAGTCAGAAAAATCTAATTTTTTAAGCTTTTATTATTATATTTTTATACAAATTTTTATTAAACTTCTTCAAAAAATTGATATATAATAGTTAGTAATGTCCAAAAACCAAAACGTAAGAAGAAATACAAAAAAGTCTACCATATACAGGATGCGGGCAAAAATTTGATGTTTGATCAGGCGTAAAATACCATTATTTTAGAAAAAAATTACGGTATTACGAAAAAAATTCATTTAGAACTACCTTTTCGTTTAAATATCAAATTTTAATTCCCTATGAGATTCACCGATTTTGATGCTATGGTCGGACTATACCACAACGAGTGGCCTTTTGTTACAAAAATCCCTTCATAAATTTCCGAGAATTTCTGTAACCTTAACTGGTGCTATATAAACGATTCGTTCACCCCATCAAGTGGGACATCATTGACTTTGTCATATAATTTTTTTAATTTAGTTGTCATTAAATAACATTAAAAAAAAATAAACCGACTTCTTAAAAAGCGCTAAAAAGCGAAAATAATACAAGTTTGGACATGAAATTGAAATTTTTAAAGTCGACATCAAAATAATACATTGTAAAAAGGAAATACATTAAATTTAAGGTAAATGTGCTGGAAGCAGATTTCATAAACATTTATTAAATGCGTTTAATGTAATGCATTAAATTAAATAATTTACATTAATGTAAATTAATTTAGCCCATTAAATCTAATGTATTCGTACATTAAATTTAAAGTTTTGATCATTACTTTTTAGAATGATTATATATAATAAATATACAGCCAGTGTTAAATGAATTTAAGATATATTATCATATATTTAATGCACCAACATTAATATGACAATACGCTAGCCATAGGTAGCGTACCGTCATCTGTAGACCGGTTTTGAACTCATTGGCTTCTGTCAGTACCGGAAGACATGTACACCTCATCGTAAGAAAATTGAGTCCTTTAAGCAACTTATATCATACTAAACAAAAAGTTCAATACAAGTTGCGCCATCTTCCGGAATTTCATGTAGTGTACCATGAATATTAATGTAAATTCCTTTTATGTTAAGGTACATGTAAATTAATTTTAATGCACAGAAAATTAAAATACCGTTTCAGTTACTTTATTGAAATTTAAGATACCATTTAATCAAATTTAATGTGCAACGAACTAATATTTGAATCAATTGCTTTAGATTTAAAATAAATGTAAATTATTCACGATTTTAGTTACAAAATCATTAAATTTAATGTAGAGTGGACATTAAAATTGCATTAAATGTAAGGTTATTTTTAACAGTGTACCTAACAAAATGTGATTTATACAAAGAGATTGAGGATTACTTTATTTATAATTACCGAATCTCGTGTTAGTAATTATTTGTTTCGTTTAGTAATAATTTGGTATCTACTTCAAGAATTTCAATTTCATATAAAAATTTATACTGTTATTTTTTGCATTTTGGCGCTTTTTTAGAAGTCGGACAATTTTTAAAAAAAATATTTTTTGGTATATAATTTTAAATTCAGATGGGGCAAAAAATTATCCATTTTATCCAAAGTTTTAGACCACACTAAATTGAACCATACAAAATCTTTGATTCTGAGAATTCTTCAAATACTTACCAGTTTTGAACGAATTTCTGCTATGGTAAATCCACAATCTTACATTTTAAGAAATCAAGTTTACATTTGTCACATAAGCCCCCAAAAGCCCCCATACCGATAAGAGCCGTCCATAAATCTCGTGGTGAATTTTTTAGAATTTCTTAACCCCTCCCCCCTACACGTGATGAAACAAGATTTTGTCCCCCCTCCCCGCCCCCTCGAATATCAGGTTATTCTTCAGTTTTAAATAATAAGAATAAATTACGCTTTCTTATTATATTTATTTATTTTATAAAAATATTTATTAACATACTTTTGTTAATAATTTAAGTAATTTTTAAAAGTAAAACAAAGATTTCAAATTAAAATTATTAAAAACTATAAAAATAATTAATTTTATTAATAAAATTACTTTTGGTTGCATTTGATAGATCCGACTTTCAATTTATTATAGATAATAAATCAGAAATGTATAAAAGAGCTTCCAGTATGAAGTATCGCGTGATTGGTTTCAAAACCTCTTCAGGATGTTTTTGTGAGTCCCCTCCCGCCTCAATACGATCACGAGATTTATGGACGGCGCCATATTGAAGGAACCTGAGACATCTAAATTTTTTAGTCCAACATATTTTATCCTGCGTATTAAGTTTGACGAAATTAATATAAGGTCCGTAATATACTCCTCAAAAATTCCTCAATATAAATTTAGGCAAAATCGAAAAAATATAAAATTCTTAGTCCCCCATTTGTATCTGCCATATTAAGTTGAAAAAAATAATTTCGATTCCGAAAATTTCTTTATATTAATTTTGAAAAAATGTTAATAAAATAAGATTTTGAACTCACCATATCGAATTCGCCTTATTGAATTTCAAGAAATTTATTTTAAACTATTAATCTACTATTAACCTACACCTCGAAAACCCCCCAGTACCAATTTTGGACATAATTCGAAAATATACATTTTAGACTGCCATGTTGATTCTTTTAAAGAACTTTAAATTCAGAGTCCTTCCTATACCTTTTTGAACTAAATCTATACTTCATACTCATATTTCACCTTTAAGATCAATTTACATTGACATTTAGGTACATCACATATCCAAATATATTTACACTTAGGTACATCACATATCCAAAATATACAGTAAAAAGAATACTAGCAAGAGGGGGACAAATAATTAAAAACTAGTTGCAGGAATAAATAATAAATATGGGGATACAACGTCAGCAACACGCCTTCAATTTTGATAACTTTAAAAAATTTATCCTTAAAGCTATTGTCACTATTAGCAAACAAAGTCAAACATTTATTCACCTTTAACATTAATCAAGGTTGATGTGGAGGACGTCATATGTCAGATATATATCAAAATTATACAATATACATGGAACACTAGCTACACTTCTTAAAAATTAAAAGCTAGTTACCTATAATAAAACAAAGAATAAAAACCGAACGCATAATTTAAGTCAACCATCATATCACTTCAAGAATCCTCAAAATATTCCGCGAGTGAGTAGAAGCCCCTCCCAATTAAATATTTTCTTAATTTATTCTTAAAGCTATTGTAGTTATTGGCTGATTTAATAACTTGAGGAAGTTTGTTGTATATACGAATAGGGTGATAATTGAGAGATCTCTCAAAGTGAGTCGTATTGTGTGAGATATAAAGTGGAACATTTGCATTCCGGGTGTTATACTGCTGGTTAGTCGAACTTGTTTTAAATGTTTAATGTTGCTTTTAATGTAAAGACAACACTCAAAAACATATACACATACAAAAGTTAGTATTTTATAATTCTTAAAAATATCCCTACATGATTCTCTCCTTTTTAAATTAAATATAAGTCTAATAATTCTCTTCTGTAATAGAAATACTCTGTCTGTATTTGATGCAGCTCCCCAGAGAATCACATGGTAAGACATCACCGAGTATACTAAAGCATAGTATACCTGCAGCAATGTAGTACGTGATAAGTCACGTCGTAAAGTTAAAAGAGCAAAATATGCCCTATTGAGTTTATTGGCAACCTCCCCGATATGCAATTCCCACGTAGTACCGTTATCCACTGTCAAACCCAAAAACTTGCTATAGGAGGCACACGAAATTCCTGGAATCGCCAAGTTATTCTTGTTAAAATATACACATTTAGTTTTATCTCCATTTAATATGAGTCTATTTTTTTCACACCACCTAGACATGTCACTAACGACCTGTTTAATGGATGCTCCAAGTTCTTCAGGAGTTGCTTCTGATAGAGCTATTGAGGTATCATCCGCATAGTTTACTACCAGACCCCTAGTTATATAAGAAGGCAAATCATTTATAAACAGAGTAAAAATTAGTGGCTCCAGTACAGAATCCTGAGCGACACCCATATCAACATCATACTCACTGGACTTACAGTCATTTAAAAAAACAAACAGCTAACAATTCAATCAAGCACACCCATCTTTATACCTAAGTTGGAAAGTTTATATCTAATAAAATTGATATTGATGCTATCAAAAGCCTTTGAGAAATCAAAGAAAACAGCAGCGACCTGACGCCTACCATCCATTTCCCTTTCCAAATAGCCCACAAATTCTGTCGCTGCCGTCTCTGTTGACCTATCAAACTGAAACCCATGTTGACTTTTAGTAATCAGTTTATACTTGAAAAGATAACTCCTTAGCCTATCATTCATTACACACTCGAATACTTTAAAAAGTACGCTCAAGATTGGCCGATAATTATCGGCGAAGTGTCTATCACCGTTCTTAAAAACAGCCAATGTTTTGCTCAGCTTTAGACTATCCGAAAAAATGCCATCACAATCGACTGGTTTATTAAAGCACATAGCGGTTCATTTATGAATTTTGCAATCTTTTTGACAACTCTTACTGGCACATCATCCGATCCACAGGAGTATGTGTTGTTTAGATTATTAATAATTTTAACGATTTCTTCTGGCGTTGTCGGCTCGCAAAACATAGAATTAGTCATGGAAAACTTAACCACCATACATTCTATAGAGATATCATTTATAAAGTGATTATCCAGTTTTTCCGTTACTATTGTAGTGAAATATTTGCCAAAATAATCCGCCAAGTTTTGGCTGCTTGTGAGGGTACCCTTATCATTCTCAATAAAATTTATATATGAAGTATTATTTCCTTTTAGTTTTTTGTTCATCTGTTTCCATACTTCTCTTGTTGTGTTTTTCGAGTCGCCGATATTTTGTTCAATATAATCACGTTTGGCGTTTGAGACATGTTTTCTGTACTCCTTTAGTTTTTCCTTATAGCATTTTTTGGAACTAAGATTATTATCACCATGGTACCTTGTATAAGCTATATCAATCTCTTTACGTTTATAGATTTTTGGCCGGCCCCATTGGATCTATCATATTGAATTCTTTAAAAATAATTCAAATTTCTTAATTTATATCTTCAAAACCCCTTATAACAATGTTGAACAAAATCTGAAAGTCTGTGCCCAGAAAACTACTAAACATGCTTCTACACCTGATTAAGATATTCTCACTGAAAAGATATAACAGATGCTTCTCAGCCCTTTCCCGCTATAAAATTCAATCAATCAATTTTGGTGAAATTAATTTAACGGCACTTATTTTTGGCTGTTTCATACTTCTAAATATTTTTATTTACCTTTCTCTTATGTCCTATATTAACTTTACGATATCGAACAATAACGTCATGGTAAGCAAACACATTCAATATTTTTCCAATTCTAGAATCACGATCTTCCAAGAAATACCATCATTGTATTAATTCTAACTCGATAGTAGAAGTTTATTAAAGAAGTTTGTATTAACGTTTAAGCCATTTAACAAATAAGTCGCACAGAAAGCAATGAAAACTTTAGGCACGTAAACACGCTACGAGTCTTAAACAATAAAAACTGGCAAACTGTGACAATACCTATAGAACTTAAACCGAAAGGAAAACTACAAAGAAGTTACAAACCGGCAGGAACAAAGCCACAAAAGTAAAAGAGGTTTTTAAGGAACTGAAACACATAAACCGTGTAGTAACGTGGAAAATAAATATGCCTTTTGAAAAAAAATTAAATAAATGGTTTTACTAATTTGTCTTTTATTCAGTGGTTAGCAAGTGAATATCTCCATTGATGATGAATAATATATGTAGCGGAATTAGAAGAATAACTGTCTCACATAAAATGGGACATCCTGGGTTTGTTTGAAACCAGAAGACCAGAACAACAAACAAGCATAACACTCCAATCTGATCACATCATCTACCTAAACAAAAAATGCACACTATTGCGTAGTGATGGGCGACTTTAACGCTAAGTTGGGAAAAGAGAATGGAGATAAAATTTCAAATAGAGGAAGCTTTGAATTCGAAACTATCAATGGAAAAGAAGAAGCGCTAACAAACTATCTTCAAAGTGAAAGCCTTTATTGCATGAATATTTTTTACCAAAAACCGCAAAATCGTAGATGAACGTGAAGGAGTCCGGACCACCGTACAAAGAATGAAATAGATTATATAACTACCGACAAAAAATATATTGTAGCCTTCAACAAATTCGACCTGGGTAGTGACCACAGACTCGTTCGAGCAAAAATTAATATCAACATTAAAAAAGAAAGGAACAAACTTATTAAACCCCAACGTTTTCCGACTTCAGAGGAATCAAAACAAAATAAAGACACATATCAAGAGTATACCATTGGATAAACTTAATACAGTGACTATAAACGAACCGAAAAATAAAATCCAAAAAGATATCCAAACTGCAGTAAAGAAAATCTGCACTGATAAATACACGAAGAAACGCGGAAAAAGACACAGCAGACTACATACAACTAAACAAACAAATCAGAAAAAATATTAGATACGATATCAGGAAAGAATTAAAACGATCATAGAAAACAACAAAAATATAAAGGTATTAAAATCCATAAACTCAATTGATAAACGCAATATTAACAACTTAAAGATGAAGAAGGAGAAACGAAAAATGAACGAAGCGAAGTAGCTAACATCGTAGAAGAGTTCTATTCAAATTTGTACACTTCAGTTAACCCAAAACCAGACATCAAGCTCTCCAATATTACAAATGTTGATTCAGAAGAAATACCTGACATCACAATTGAGGAGTTAAAACATGTTTTGTCATAAATGAAATCTGATCGTGCCCCAGATGAAGATGGTATATCTAAAGAAATGCTGGAGCTTGTAGGATCTGTAACGCTACATTCAATGAGTATTCTTTTGAATAAATATCTTCAAAACGGCAAAATCTCTGATAACTGGCAGAACGCCCGAATCATTCTCCTATACAAAAAAAGGCGACAAATTAGACATCGAAAATTATTGCCCCATAAGTATCTTGCCACATCCGTACAAATTGGTCATAAAGATTATAGCTAATAGACTTACTAACAAATTTGACTCCTATCAACCTCGAGAACAAGCTGGGTTTCGGATGGCTTTAGTACGACAGAGCAGATACAGAACATCAAATTACTAATCGAAAAATGCACAGAATATAATATTAAAATCCACCCAGCAGTTGTTGCTTATAGTAAGGTTTTTGACTCTGTAGAGCTATGGGCCATATTTTAAGCAAAGGACAATGCAAGGATTGACCTTAGATACAGAAATCTTCTGAAATATATTTACAATAAGGCCACACTACAAGTAAAGATAACAGAGGGCCTAGAAACACAGAAGATAAATATTGATCGAGGAGTGCGACAAGGAGATACGATTTCCTCTAAACTTCAGGAGTGGACTGGATTGGGCTGCTAAAGGGAGAGAGAGAATATGTCTAGATAGATCATTAATAAGCTAAAATTTAGTTTAGGTTCTAATGCAGCAAAAAGGTCGCCTGTTCTTTCACAAATCAAAGTAGTTAAATACTCACAAGTAGCAAAAGTGGTTATTTAATTTTCCTGCTAAGGTAAACATATACAGTTCATTCAAAAAGTTCCAGGACTAATTTTGTATAAAATTTTCAACTAGCGCCATCTGTTACTCGACGGCGGAACTATGTAATATCATGCCCACGTGGACATGTGAGCGCTGTTACTTTATTTATTGGTCAGATGTGTTTGTTTGAAGTAGACTAGTTTTTGCCACAATTTTCGCTATGGCGCAACATTCCACAATGAAATCTTGTTTCAAATTGGGGAAAAGTGGTTCGGAAATATTCGAATTATTGAAAACCGTGTATGTTGTGTCCTAGTGATGCCCCTGATGTTAAGGGCATATAACTAACGAACTATTTGCGACCACCTAAAATGAACGGATGTTTCGTCTCTATACCGGTGGTGGACTTATCAGTGGGATCCACCGGTATCTTTCCCAGACATCCTTGTACTTTCCACAAACTTGGACCTCTATTTAAGTCCAGTTTTGCCGGAAAGCGGTGGTAAGATGTTGGTTTCACAACATGCCACCCCCTAAGGCATTTGCTTTCCGGCTTTAACTGTCGGACAGTCCAAGCTGTTAGAAAGCACAGGCCTGAAAAGGAAGTGAAACGGACTTCCTAGGTGGTCTTTCCTAAGTAGGGTACCAGCTTTAGCACAAAGCCACGGCTCGGCGGCTTTCCATCTTGTCGTTCCTGCTCGGGCGCCATGTCATAGTAATGCCCCTGATGTTAAGGGCGTATAACTAACGAAATATTTGCGACCACCTAAAATGTACGGATGTTTCGTCTCGATACCGGTGGTGGACTCATCAGTGGGATCCACCGGTATCTTTCCCAGACATCCTTGTAGTTTCCACAAACTTGGACCTCTATTTAGGTCCAGTTTTGCCGGAAGGCGGTGGTAAGATGTTGGTTCCACAACAGTTGAGGATTGTTGAAGTTGCAGTAAGGTTTTCGAGTGATATGCGCGGTTCAAGAACGGCCGACAGTCGCTGGAAGACGATCCACGGGAGGGGCGACTACCGATGGGAATCTAGAAGGTGTGTACGTCGCACTGTTTCGTAATATGTGTGTTGCGGTTGCAATGTTGTCAGAGAAACTCAATATCACTGTAGGGAGCGTGCACCACATTTTTCACGATATTCTCGGGGAAAAAAAAGTGTGTGCGAAGTTCGTTCCACACTTGTTAACGGAAGAGCTGAAAAAGCACCATGTGAAAGCTACGCGCGATTTGGTTAAATGGGCAGACATGCATGAAAATTTGTTGAAAACTAAATAAAATCTTTTTTCTAAACTCTTATTTTCATTTAAAAAAAAAAATAAGTCTCCGATCGTCTTGAATTAACTGTGTATAGGGACTGTAGCTTTTACACAATATTTACCTTATTTTTAGATTTCCTGTCACAATTTTAAATAACCTTATTCAATGACCAAAAATTAAAGAAAATTAGACTATTTTATTAAACCACAACCCAACTGAGATCTCAGTTCCGGCTAATAAGGCTGTAGTGTAAGGGCTTCTTGGCCCTGACCTGCTGATTCAGACAATCAATCATTTACTAGAGACATGTTTTACAAGTAAAATTTTTTACAATTTTACAAAGACGCTTTATTTAATATTCGAAATTTTTCGTTATAAAACTTCTTAATCATTATGTACGTTAAGGTTAAAAAAAAATCATAAAAGACCCTAACTTCAAAAATCAGTCAGAAAATCAAAAAGTTTTAGGAAAACTTCCAAGCGAATTTCACCGCTTTTGTGTCTTAATAATCCACTCCCCTAAAAGCCGTCAAAAGGTGAATTTATTTTTCCGGAAACTTGGGCACGTTTCAGTGTATTTACTTCCAGGGAGTTTTTATTTTCTTTAGGTTTTAAGAGGTTTAGGTAAAGTGAGAATATTGGTATCTTAACGTCCGAATAAAATCCCTTACAACTGGTTTAGTTTAAAAAAATCACAAAGAAAAGACGTGTTAAAATCACTTTTTCTTGAAGACTTAAAATATCTTTGACTAAAGTTGACGATTTATAAATCTATAAAGTTGTAGAAATATCAGAGACCAAATTTTTATTAATCTCGTTTATTATGTAATTATATATATATATATATATATATATATATATATATAAACTTTTAGAGAAGGTAAGAAGAATATAAAATATAAGAAATCCAAACTTTAAGTAATCTAATGAATTTTCAAATATTAGAAAAAAAGTAACTTTTTTTACGAATCGGTTTTACGTTTGAGCGTCCAACAGTAGTTCGCTAGCATATTTGGGGTTCATTTTCCATTATACCCCTTTTCCATTTGACCAATTCGCCGGTGAAATTTTTTACCATGTTCGTTTGAAACTGCACCTAAATTGTCAAGGAGGACTTCCAAATGGGAGTGAAGAAAATGCAGATTAAATGACATGTTACAACCCAACTTCTTGTCATATTTGGTTAAGTTCTTCAACTAGATCTTGATAGTTCTTCGGTTTCTTTTTACCTAGGAAGTTGCTAAATACATTTTTGAAGGCAGTTCACACCCTATTTTCTTTTCTTGAAAGCCTTTTGAGCAATAATAATCCAGCAAATATACCAATAAACACAGTCGTCAATTTGTCAAATCTACAATTTACCGAAGCAGAGAAAACGACCTTATCCAAAAGACAGAACTTCGCCATCACTTCAAAACGCATACCAGTAGAAGAAATAGTTTCTAGTGTCGAAGCCTCTATTAGAAAATTATCTTCAGAGCGAGCAGATATGATTCGATACGAAACAGCGAAGATCATAAAATATTCACAGCCACCTAAATCAACTATTACATCCGTGGAAAGAAAGATTATTAGAAAACTGAACGAGAACAACACCATCTTAGCTCTCCCAGCTGACAAAGGAAATGCAACTGCTGTTATGGATACGGACAAATATACTGAAAAATATACCAGCTCTTAGACGACAATTCTTACAAAGTCATTCGGACGGATTCAACAGCAAAATCAAAGGGAACCTCACATCTGTAATTAACACATCTAGTCTCAGTTCAGAAGAAAAGAAAGCCGTTAAACCAAGCAGCTCCAAGATTCCACGTCACTATGGACTGCCTAAAATACATAAAGGAAATGTTCCTCTACGTCCAATCGTCAGCACAATAGACTCACCAGTCTACAAAATAGGTAAATATCTGGTCAAACTTTTACATCCGTATACAGTTTTGATGTAGTTTTCATAATATCGGACATATTACGAAATAAGAACATGGACTCCACCCTACCAGAATTAATTAAAGCATGTCTGATTTCCACTTATTTTACTTTTCAAGGAACTTTCTATGGGCAGACTTCCAGAGCGGCCATAAGATCTCCGCTATCACCTGTGGTAACTAACATCATGGAAGCTTTCGAAAAAAACGACTTTTTCTGCTTTAAAATCTAAATTTTGGTGCAGATATGTAGATGATACGTTCGTAGTTTGGCCGCATGGCGCAGGTAACCTCCATAATTTCCTATATCATCTAAAACAGCAACACTAGCATAAAATTCACTATGGAAACTGAATCAAGGGGTTCCTTTCCCTTTCTTCATGTACTACTACAAAGGAAATATAATGGCAAATTAGAACATTCTATGTATAGAAAATCAGCACATACAAATCGATATCTCAATACAACGTCACACCATCATCTTTCTGAAAAACAATCCATCATAAACTCTTTAGTTTATAGAGCCCTTTCAATATATGACAAACAGTCACTGAAATCAGAAACAGAAAAACTGAGAGGCAACAGATATAGCGCTAAAGATATAAGACTTTCTATTAATATATATAAAAACCCAACTCATCAACAAAATGTCATAAATGTACCTTCTATGGACAGTGTTGTCTTACCTAACATACACGGAACCACCTACAAGATTGCCAGATTGCTCCGAAAATCAAACATTTGGACAATTTTCAACACATGTAAGAACTTTCGACAATGTTTGAAGTCACCAAAGGATGTAATACGATTTCAAAGAGAAGGCGTTTACAAGACACCTTGTTTTTATGGTAAAGTGTATGTAGGTGACGGTCTATATCCACTAGATTTAAAAAAACATGAAAGATGTATAAAAAAGAAACAAATTGTACAATCTGCAGTAGTTGAACACCAGCAATGCTCAGGTCACAATTTTAATGTAAAAGAAACTAAGATGTCATAATTGTCTGGTTTCTTTAAACATAAAATTAGAGAATCAATCGAAATTTGTAAATATTCAAATAATATTAGTAGATATATAGGTTATAGTCTACGTCACACGTGGAAATCGATTGTAACGATGGATCGCGGCTCGCTGAGCACTAGTCGAGTATAAATACCGGGCTTTTGCTCCTCGATAGTTATTCAGTGTTTTAGTGTCGTGAAGTAAAGATGCCTGAAGATTCCTCGTGCAATCGTAGGTGAAACGTCGAGTCGGTTAAGAATTCCAATTTGACACGGTCTAAACCCAAGAACCCTAATTTTCACCAATTATTTTTATTATTAACTCAAATCTTCAATTCACATTATTTAAATAATTAATAAAGTTTTTTTTTTATTAAAACCCAAACTTCATGTTTTCTAAAATTCCTTCATTTTTCAGAATAATTACCTTTTTATAAGAAGCCACTTAAGTATTGTTTTTTTCTTCATAGTCGTACATCTGAAGAAGTCGTAATTAAAATTTTAGCCCTCAATATCTCTAAAAGACCAAAAGTAAAAATCGTTATTTTTCCATTTGGCCTTTTGCACTTTTTTTTTAATATACTGAAATTTAGTTTTAGACTATATAATCGACATGATCTTTTAAAGTAAGCTCTTAATAAGTTCTAAAAAAATTTTCAAATAAGAAAACAGTTTTTTTATAACGAGACCCCAGTGTGATAAGTCCATGATTTCATAAAAGCGTTTCAAGTAAGTGCTAAAAAAAACCCAAAGTACCCAATTTAGTGCAAATCAAGCATTATTAAGACAAATATTTACAAAAAAAAATTTACAAAATTATAATTTTGACACCCTGTGTTTCTGAAACTTTTAGATCAGGGTAAGTTGGACTAAATCCTCATGTTTTAACCTTAGTAAATTGCACTAGCGTTTTGAACAGACCTTTTAGCGACACTCTATAGATAGGGGTAGAATTTAGATGGTTACTTTTTTTTAGAAATTGGTCAGCAAATTATTCGGCGACTAAACAAAAGTTGCATGTTTTGACCAAGTGCAGAAAGAGATATAAATATTATTAAAGCTATTATAACATATCATTTAAATAAAAGGCGCTGTTGACTATATAATTTAACTTTTTACAATTGTTATCAAATTTATTTTTTTCGACATGGCAATAAATACGTATTATTATTAGTGTTTTTACTTTTATTTAAATTACACAAATATAATGCTGTACTCTCTTCTTGCATTATTGAATAAATATAACAATAATTATATTATTTCCTATGCCCCTCCTCAACTCCCTATGAATGCCCAAAATTGTCTTATATTTTTTAGGCAATATATTATTGGGTAATAAAAATTTACATGATTATAGCAGTATTCCATTCGAAGATATTAAAAATCTAACCAATTTCTTGCCCAATAATTATATCTTGTTATTAATCAATCTTGGCCGGACACCACATGAATCATCAGACCATGTAAAAAGATAAATTTATTTTTCACGGAAAGTTGGAAACGCTTCAGTATATTTTCTTTCAGTGATCCTTTATGATATCTGAGACGGATTCAAGGTGTATCGGTTCTTTTGTGGCTTACAATTGCATTCCAGTGGCGACGTAGAATTTTTCTTTATTTGCTTTTTTTCTAAAAAGAGGTAACAAAATAATGATTAAACTTATGAGAGGTAACATTCTTCTGTTACAAGGGAAACTCGAGGGATTAGGCTTACCGATTCCCGTGAAACTTTACTTGGGACCCAAAGTTTATCGGACTGGTAGTCATTTCTGCCAACATGCTAAATGCGAATAAAAAGTCGGGAGTTGCTCGATAAATTCCACTGTTCTCTTCTTGAAAAACCGAGTAATGCGCTCCTTATTCGGTTGCTTTTTGGATATTTAAGCTCAAAATTGACATCGCCGTCGTCTTTGGACGGCGCATTAATTAATATAAATTGCTTGTCCCACCCCTCACCCTACTTTTTATTAAGGCATATTAGCGGAAATGACTACCCATTCGATAAATCTTGGGCTTCAAGTAACTAAGCCCCAAAGTTTCATGGGAATCAGTGTACCTAGTCCAGTGATCATCTCTTGTTAGCTTTATTTTTATTAGGCTTCCAGCTTTATCTAACAACACTATTAGTCGAAATATCTATCCTATAGCGGAGCATTTCAATGACCAATTAATAAGAAAATAAAAGGCTAGGAATTTGATTCGCAACTTGATGAGGCTCCTGATGGTAATTGTTTGTTACGTACGTTTTCTGGATGATAATATTATTGTAGAAGTCCCTTCTTTTCTGTAAAAGCATCACTGAAGGCGCAAAAGCTCAAAACAAATTCTTGACAAGTTTATAACAAAAAATAATTTAGTGAAATCTCTGTTCTAGACAGTCCATATAATAGTTTATTTTTAATAGTCAAAAACGGGAAAACCACCCACAGTTGGTAAACAATGATCTTGCCGGCAGTGAAAAACGAATTAAAAACTGTTGTTCATCATAAAAATGCATCATATATCGTCAGAAAAATTTCTTTGAACAATAATTCAGTCCAAAGAAGAATTAATGAAAGAGCTAAAGACGTTGAAGTATCATTATGCGATCACTTGAAGACTTGCAGATTTTCGATTCAACTGGATGAGTCCAAGTTACCAACTAACGAAGCACTACTCTTATCATACACACGATTCATAAAAGAAGAAAGAATTTGTCGAGAATTCTTATTTGCTAGAAATTTGGAAACCGATAGAAAGAGAGAATCGATATTTAATGCTATGAATATTTTTTTGAGAAAAATAAATTCCTATTTATATTATTTTGTCAGGGGCTAATTATAATGCTCTAGCAATAATGGGACGTCACAAAAATTTGATAGCGCACTTGAAACAATCAATACTACATGCACTTGCTATCCATTCAACATTCAGCATTTAGTTGCGAATTTGAATGAATACCTGCATACGTCGCTCCATTACGTTATTAAAGCTGTCAATAAGATTCTAAACAATTCATCCAATAATATGTAATATTGATGAATATTTTATTCGCGTCCTGCTTCACACAGAAGTTCGTTAGCTATCTTAATTTATATGGCTGAATCATTTTTATAATCTATGAGACTCAGTACTAGATTTCTTTGAAAACAGAGACGATGGACCATACTTCAGCTTAATTACTTTCAAAAATTACATCGTTTAATTTAAATAAAACAAAAAACGTCATAGCCGTATGTGTGGAGAAACTTCTTCTGTTCAAGCGGAATCTCGGTAGAAGTGAGGTGGTTTCCAGTGTTATTCGCGGTGCCCGCAAAAGTTTTTTGTACTGCCAACATCTGAGCGTTTTTTATGTCTTCATGATTTCACAGATACGTTCTAGGGTTTTTTAAACATGGACATTCCCAGTTGAGTTTTAGATTCCTTCTGAAACGCCGATATAGCAAAATCATTAAATTTAGAACAAGCACTAAAGCACTAAAATTTAGAAATAGATATCAAGAGTTCTGACTTCAAAAATTAAGACCAGGACTTTACCCACGATAATAATTTTCTAATGCCGTCTAAGACGTACACCTCTTTTATTGAGTCGGTGGATTATATCCAAAAGACTTACCCTACAGCTGAAATGCTTATTTCTGACAATTTTAATTTATCTGTGCTTCAGTGGCCATGGGAAGATAGCTTGTTGGTTCGTGATGAGATGCTTGACCCTGCAGCAGATATCCTGGTGAGACACACGTTCTCTTTAGAGTTGCAACAGATAAATATAGTTGACTACCATAAAAATAATAACATTTATTTGGTTTTACGTAAGGACAGCGGCATTTCGCGGATAATGAAATACGATAATAAGCAGCTGAATACTCCACATGATATAGTCGCAGCTTTTGTTCAACATTTTCAATCGTACTAGTCTGATCATATTAACGTTGATGTCGACTCAGTAGATCAAAATGTACATTTTGTAAGGACAACGGCATTTCACGGATAATGAAATATGATGTAGCTGAACACTCCACATGATACAGTCACAGCTTTTGTTCATCAATTTTAGTCGTGCTAGTCTGATCATACTAACGTTAATGTCAACTCAGTAGATAAAAATGTACATTTAGAACCCCAAAGATTTACTTTGGATGAAGTTCAGAACAAGAATGACTCGTTAGGCTGTAACAGAAATGCAGGGCCCCATGGAATATCGCCATATTTGATTAAAAAGTGCATGGTTACCCTTGCACTTCACCTATGTCATATTTAGCAAAAACATTTTAATAATGGAATGATCTCTTCGACATGGAAACAGTCTACCTTTTTTCCTATTTTCAAGTCTGGTGACCGTAATCATGTTGACAACTATCGAGGAATATCATTGATTGTTCTGTATTAGGAGAAAGATATTTGAGTCGAGTATAACAGCTTTTTTTTTACTTTTACGCCTGTTTTATTTAAACTTGGACTTTTGCAAAAGATCGTATGCATCTCGCCATCTATCGGCATCTTTCTTAACTGAAGAGATTTTGAGCGAGTTTTCTAAATAAGTATTCTTACCATTCTTAGGCATCTTTTAAAAAATTTATGAAATATTCTTTTTAACAATTCTAGTTGTAACATTTTGGCGAATTCAGCAATTTTCTTTGTAATTGGTCATTCTAGCAGTCATGTAAAATTGTTAAAGAACAAAATCAGTGATCATCTGTATGTTATTTTATTTGATTTGATTAATCTACACCAAAATCAGGTAACTACATTCTATATTTTTCGTTTTCTTCGCCGAGTTCAATAAATTAAATTATTCTCATTTTATATTCGTCATAACCTCACAAATTAGTTACAGACCCGCTATTTCTCTTTTATTCCAGAGGCCAGTTTATAAGTAATTTCAAGTTTTGTCCAGCATTTAAAGCATTGAAATCATTCATTCAAGCTGTAGTTTAGTTTTTGCAAGCTATTATCCGAGTTTTGAAGCTTTATGACAGTTTTTACTCCTTGTTTTTATAGAAGGCCTGACTCATATTCTTGAAGCTTTGCCGTTTTTAATAGAGATACTACCCATATATCTCATATTAAATACGTTTGTTGGTGAAAGCGTTTCATTTTGGCTACATATACCACATTACTCACAAGAAAATAATAAATCGTGAGCGGTGCTATTTTCAAATATTCCAAACAAGATACTTACAAACAGATAATTAGCTGTATTGTTTAAATTTGTAAATAAGAACTTATTACTAGTATTGTAAACGAGACGACAATTTTCGTTGGCAAACAATGGAGTTTTTGCCTTCTTTTCATTTCTTACAAGTTATATATTGTCACCTTGGTCTAATCTGGTATCGCATTGATAACAAATAATTAAGCATAATATTTTACAAACAAATTATGCTACACTAACTTTAGAGAAGTATCAATTCTCAATAAATTTATTTGAAGCGCCAAAGAAAAATATATATTTACCGTCCTATGTAGATAATGCAGATTTTTAAACCATCAATCTTCTGCGCCTCTGATTTTTCCCTTATAAAAAAACTCAACCCAACGGTCTCGGTTTGACGTTTTATTTTCCGATTGTTGTAATTTATTGTCACTTTTACAGTTCTTGAAGCCAAATTGTCTCTGTCTCACAGCATTTACGTGCCTTTTCAGTCAATTGTCTAATTCCCTAAAAGAAAAAACAATTCTATATTGTTTTAGGGTTTTTATTATATTGTGAATTTATGAAATATTAATGATTATTTTATTTGAGTTCACATTAATCATATTCTTTTCGTTGTGCTAAATATAGAGGGTAAAAATCGAACTCAAACGAAACGGTCACCTTTTCAAAACCCTTTATATAGATTAAGAATGGAGTCTTTTACGGCTCTATATTATTTGTGATGTTTTGTCATAATATAACTTGAATTTTTGTCCGCAAAATGTATTTTCCTTTTAGGGGAAGATATTTCACCTTGAAGTTGATACATTTTTCTTCCTTGTTTAAATACAATAATATTAACTACAACTTGATAGCAATTTATTTTTTATAAAAATTAAGATTTGCATTATTATACAACTTAAATATGTGTTGTGTAAAAAAATAATATTTAAGATTTGCATGAACACAAAGGTCTATAAATTACACTACTTTACAGCCAGTTTGCTCAATGCGAAAATGATGGTAAAAACTTCCTAGCACGCAAGATTTTTGACTTATGATTTTTTCAGCAAAAATAAATGAGTATTTTAAACACAATATTTTAAAAAGTAATTTTTAATATACCGAAGCGTGACGTTGCCGAATTTATGTTTCCCCTAATTTAGAGAAATTATGCACAATCTGGCAACACCACGTGGGGGTGTCTAAGGATGACAAATCAACCACAAAGTCTCAACTAGTGCTTAAAATATTGGAAGTACCGATTTAAACCTATATAATTTCAAATTTCACTTTGCCCGTAGTCGAATCTACCTGTATACGAGAAGTACGCCGTCGTATTTCAAATTTCCGATACCCAACGTTACTAGAATATGCCACAAGTACGGAATGGCAATAAAAGCAGCTGGCCAGCAGTCGTATCATTAGTATTGGTTTAACACCAGTAGTGGTCAGTATTAGAGAAGCGAAGCGCGTGAACAAGACAATAGTAAGAGCCTTGTATTAGTGTTATATTTGTGTTGAATAAAGTTAGTTGACGCCTGTAAACGTATTATCACATCTCTGAACCGACATACGCGACAGTACAAAAATGTCTAAAGTACAGAAACGTGGCTATGTTAACCCCGCGGATAATTTTTGCTATATATGTGGTCAGTATACCCCTAAATCGCAAAAAAGGACAATTAATAAATGACCAAAGTAGCTTATCATAAGTATTTTGGTGTATTGTTGGCGATCAAGATCGGGAGTGGGCTCCTCACATATGTTGCCAAACTTGCGCAGCTAATAAAAATAATTGATACATTCTTTAACTCAGAATTCGCAATCAGGATGCTTTAAACTCCCACGGCCAGCCATTATACAATCAGTCGCAATTTTTTTTTGTAGTTGTTGACTGGTGTTATCAATACACTTTTTCTATAGGGTATAATCTACACCCAGTAATATGAGGAGCAGAATTATTTTAACCGATACATTTTTCTTACTCAGAATATGAATCTGGTTCTTAAATGTATGTTTATTTTGCAGATACTTTCGCAAGCAAGGTCGCAGCTATCCATGACAAATATGCAGACGCCAGCGTTGGAAACGTCACTGGTAGTAACGCTGTCAATGTATTTCTAGGAATAGGCGTGGCATGGTCGATAGCGGCCGTCTATCATGGGGCCCATGGTGAAAAGTTTAAAGTAGATCCAGGAAGGTAAGGCTACTCTTAATTAGTATATACGAAAAACAACAAAATGGGGTCTTTTATTGCCAATGTCAAAAATGCCATAATAGATTATAACGAAAAAAAAGGTTTTTACTATAAAAAAAAACTAATATAAACAAAAACAAAAATAAATTATTATTATTATATTACAAGAGTAGCCATTTATATTTCGGGAATTGGCAACACTGGCTTCTTCTTAAACTAAGAGCCATCGCACTTCTTAGGATTCGCCAAGGAAGTTGGAAGGGGTAAAAGAAGGAGAATACCCTAAACTAAATTTGGTTCCTCATGTAACTCTGTACTCCCCCCAATGTGGCAATGCTGCACTTGCGCAGTAGGTCAAGGGACATGGCTGGATTTGAGAAACCTCTTATTTATGTTATATTGAAAAATTACAATTTAAAGTTCAGGTTATAAAACGACTAATGAAATAAACACTGCCTTAACAGAAATTTAAACATAATTCGAAATAAAATCTTATCTTATCTACAATGTTAAAAAAGATCTGGCCTTTAAAATAATTAATTTTTGATCAAAAAGAATGAAATGAAAAAAATGATAAAAAACTACATACAATCGCAAACAAAACTTTAAAATCGTCGATCTATTAAAAGATTTTCAGTATAATCTTACATATTGATATAATACACAAAACGTTAGTACTTACCGAAAATAATGAATTTCGGGGATCGAACCACGCGATTTACAAAACAATACCATACTCTGATATATTCTTATAAACTAAAGTCTAGACAAATGCCTTGACAACATACACAAATACAAAATCCGGAATTTAACTAATGATACTGCACCGCACGACAAAGAAAATAAGCGTTGAGGACGATAGCAAACAACCGCATTAAACATAAAGAATACGCCGTGACGCCGATCGTGTCGCAAACCCTGCTCTGGTTTCCCGTTCTCACATTGCTAACTTCATGCAACAAATTTACTACGAAATTTCTTTTTGCGCTTGCTCCACATAGCCAGTCGATGTCAATTTATGACATTTATTTTCTGCATGGTGGAACACTTTTTTGGGTATTTAGCCTATTTTTGTAGTTTTCCATCCCCTTCCAATTTCCTTGGGATCCGCGGTCTATTATCTTTATCTTAATGCCTTTTCTCATTTATAGGTGCCTACCCTGGGTCCCGGGTTTTATCAGTGACCATAGAAGAAGAAGTATACCTCGTCTATGCTGTAATATATCAGCTCATTTCAAGGTTTTTTTGCTAGGGTTTTAATTTCTAGTATTTTTTCGTTGTGTACTTTTGATATTGATATGAGCGAGATTAATTGCGAGATCAGGCCATACAAAACAAAAAAATTACTAGAAATTAAAAAGTGAAAAACCCCCGAAATCAGCTGATGGGTCACATCATATACGAGATATACTTCTTCTTCTGTGGTCACCGGTGAAACCCGGGGTGGGCACCCATAAATGAGAAAAGGCTTTTGGGCAAATGGTCAACATTTTCTGAACTGGTACCGTTTAAAATGTCGAACTTTACAATGGGTATATCAGATGGGACCTAGCAATGCCAGTGTTACCAGTTTTCTCACAGTAACATAAATGCTTTACGGATTGGTTTAAGCGCATGCAAAAGTGAATTGATCATTCTCGAAAATATTTTAAACAATAGAACCATTTTCATTGATAAATATTTGCTTTTGTTTAGTATTCTCGAAATATAAATGACTTCTCTCGTATCATATTTTAAAAGTAATTCATAGATATTTTTTGTAGAAATTATTTTAATTTGCGCAAGGAAGTACATGAATTTTAATTGGTTTTTAGATTTTATATGGTATATAATAAAATTATCAAATTTTTTATTCCAATTTTTTCGGTTTGTGTAAACACTGATATATCAGTTTTGATAAACACGACAGTTGTAGAATCCCTGGAGTATGTTAATTCCTGCCAACGCACATGGGTGATAATCAAATTTTTAAACTATCTAATAGTAATCAAGACACAAGGTATCAATAAAATTTAGTATTTGCTTTTTAAAGTCACTTTTAAAAAATTTAAATATTTGTTTAAAATCTGAATATCGGTAGTTTCTTGAGCCCAAGAATCCTACTTTATTCATAATTTTGCTGTTTTAAGCGGCTCCACCTAGAGTATTGTGGGTGTCGTTAATGAAACATTATATATTTTTTGCACCGGAGTACGTATTTTTTTTTAATGAAAAATCCGTTTTTCTATCTTTATAAAAAAAGGATTTACTTTTTAAATGTCATTAAGAATTAACCATTTTAAAATTGCCTATGTACAGCCGATCTCATTCATACTATTCATGTTCTTATTGAAAATTGTTCTGAGTATAATGCATACAGTAGCAAAGAGGAGTGCGATGAAAACTAAAATGGGGCGACAAAGGCATCAATATACATGGTTTTAGCTTAATCACTCTAAATTCGTAGATGATATAGTCCTGATGCCAACACTGGGTTAGATGAAATGCTATGACAGCTAAAGCAAGCTTCAGCAAAGATGGGTGTAAAAATAAATTTCAGAAAGACCAAAATAATGAACTATATGGATCGAAAATATCGAGGAGTATGTTTATCTAGGCCAGGCTGGAGAAGAAAAACCGACACTAGACTTAGTAGATTTTCATGGTCCGATTATGGTACATTAGAAACCATTTTTAAAAATAACAAAATCTTCATCAATTTGAAAACTAATGCAATATATGTATGCTAATGGTTAATGCTGATAAACTAGAAACAGTATCGCTCACCAAAACATATGCAAATAAGCATTGAACGTCGCAAGCAGGTATGGCTCGAAACAGGCTTGGTGTCTCACTTTGAGATAGGTTTAGGGACTAATACATTAGAAAAAGAACATGATAAAGAACATAATTGAGGAAACGGCAGAGGACTAGACATGTGGCAGACACCAAATGATGACCAAGGTTCTCAAAAAAAAAAGAAAGAGTGGCCTTCAAAAAGAATAATGGGCAATATTAGGAATATTTTAAGTAGATCGTGGCTGAATGCTACTCAGAATAGGGAAGAATGGAAGATGTAAGGAATGATTTATGTTCCGAAGTGAGCGGAAATGGATTGAAAAAGAAGAAGAAGACTTTCTACTTAAAATTATATCCAAAAGGTAAATTACAGTGAGATACACAATTCATTCAAAAAGTTTCAGGACTCATTTTTTTTCCAATAAAAACAATAGTTTAGAAAAAAAAATTATTTATTTTCCAACATAATCCTCTTCTCGTTCTATACAAATTTTGCTGCGCTCGTATAGCTGCTGGAACGACCTGGAAAACTCTTCTTTTGGAATAGTTTCAGGAGTCCTGGTTACATCCCTTTAAATCGCCTCAACGTTTTCAGAACGTTTTTTTTTTCGAATAAAAAAAATCTGCTGAAGCCAGAGACCGACTTTTGGGCGTAAAATTATGTGATGAGTATTGAGGAATGAGCTGGCACATTGTCGTACAACAGAAACCAGTCACCGGTGCGGTACAATTCGTATCTCTCTCGACGAATCCCCTTCAAAAGTCAATCCAAGACACTTTTGTAGAATTGTATTTCACTATTTGGCCCGGGGGCACGAATTTACTAGGATAATTCCGCGAGAATCGAGATGAGAGTTTTGATCTTCTACTTTGTCGATCAAACTCTGGTGGGCCCTCTTCGCCCTTGCTTCGCCACTTAGCGGTTTGGGGTTTGGTCTATGGATCGTATTAAAAACACCATAATTTGTTGCCAGTTACAATTTTATTTAAAAAATTTTCATGCATATTTGCCCATTTAACCAAATTGCGTAAAGCTGCCACACGACGCTCTCTCAGCTCTTCCGTGAACAAGTGCAGAACGAACTTCGTACACACTTTTTGTCCCCGAGAATATCGTGCAAAATGTGGTGCACGCTTTCTGCACTGATGGTGAGTTCCTTTGACAACATTTCAACCGTAATTCGCCGATTACGAGACAGTACGACCTTTTCATCGGTAGTCGAGGTTAAAGGGCGTCTCTCCTGTGTCTTCCAGTAACTGTCGACCGTTCTTGCTTAAACAATCTGAACTACTTTTCCCAATTTAACACAAAATTTGATTGCGGCACGTTGCTCCACAGCGCAAATTGTGACGCACTGGCAAAAACACGTCTACTTCAAACGAACATAGCTGGTCAGCTCACATCTCCATAGTGGATAACTAAGACATGATATTATAGAGTTCTGCCATTGGGTAACAGATAACGCTATTTGTAAATGTTATACAAAATTAGACCCGTAACCTTTTGAATGAACTGTGTAGATCTAAACTTCATTATTTGAGAATGTCTTTATACTTATAATTTTATCTTTAGATAAAGTATATTCTATTCCTCTAATAAGATTACATCTTAATTATTAAATTGAATGGACATACGAAAGAAGATGCAAATATTGTTGAAATAAAGTTCAAGTTAATTTTAAAGTAGAAATTTATGAAAAAAGTTTTCTTTATGTATTATTTTTTCTGAATAAAAGATATATCTTTATTGTAGCATGTTTCACGGATGAATATGTGTGACTCAGTGTTAAATATGTTTGTCCGTTTGGTTTCTTCTAGGCTCCTCTTTGAAAGTTGTTGGTGGTAAAAGTCTAGACTTAAGCGCCTTGCTAATACAATAATCTCGCTCATTCTTATTCAGAGTGCCGTTCGTTTCAATTTCGATGGACTCGCGAATTAATCTTGCCTTGCCTCATATAATACTAATATGATAGCGATTCCCTGGCAGTTGTCAAAATCAATTTTTATATCCTGTCCCGATCTGTTTATTTGTTTCCTTTGCTGAGTTTGCTTTCTTGTAACCTTACCGATATTCTTCTGCTGGTCTGGCCTGTGTTTATTTCACTGCAGTTGCCCAATGCGGTCCTATATACGGTTATTGTTTTGTGTTTTTTGTGGATTGTAGATATGTTATGTTTCCGGAGCATTCTGCCGATTCAGTCCTGTGCTTTTTATGTATGGTATGTTAATTTGTCTATTTTAGGTAGGTGGTTCTATTTCTTGCGTGAGTTTTTGTTGCAATTTTATTGCTTTATCTATGATTAGTGGTTTGTAGCCATTTTGTTTAAGGGCCCATTTTATGTATGAAAGTTCGTTTTTTTCCTTGATTGTCAATTAGAAGAAGGGATTTTAATATTAGGGTTAGCTACGCCCCTTATTGGGTGATGGTGAGAATCAGCATTAAGGTATGTGTCCGTGGGTTGTTTTTCGATATACTGTATGTTGCAAGTGTCCGGCATTTGATACCCCCCATTCACTTAATATGAAATTTCGGAAAATATTTTTTCTCAGTCAGTTGATCATTTACTAAACAAATGATGTTTTACGGAAGATTATTTAACTATTATTTTGATCAGTTCGCAGCGGTATTTGGATCAAATTTAAATTATTACTCAACAAATTTGAGCTATTTCAATAATTTCTTGCATTAATCTAATATATTTAAGCGATATTTTAAAAAAATTGAGAAAAATGTTTGTTTTCAATGACATTTCAAGCTATGTAGCCTAATGTCATCTATTAGTTTATCATTAAAATTACTAATTCTATTATTTTTTATTTATTGTGATGTGGAAATTCTTGCTTAACCAATCATAAGATAGAGTTTATAAATCACTTACCTTAGTAGACTATATTTTTTATATTACCTAAATGGCATTGTTGTTAGTCGAATCGTTCCTCATTAAAATAAAATTTGGTATTACAGGCAACAAAAATCAAAAAAAGTTTACTAGGAAGAGAAATGGGTATTAAAATTTAAAAATTTCTGTCTCGTCATGACCATAAAGAGCTTTTGGAGTTATGTAGAATGTTACTCGGAAGTATGAATTTTAATGAAGTTAAATTTTGCAAACCAGGAGCATTTCATTTCGAGATTTATTAGAATTAAAACAGAAAAAGTCTCTTGGGCATTTGTTTGTTTATTGTTTTTAAGTCCGTGTCGTTTGGATTTTCAGTACCTCTGGCAGCAACGGCTCCGAATCGAGATTTAAAATTTTTGAAATCTGTGTATCAATTTAGGACTATGAATAGAACAATATTTGAGGTGTTTTCCATAAATTCAAAAATCTCTTGTAGTATTAAAATCCTGAAATTACTACTATGTAATTTTTTAATAAAAAAATGAAATAGTCAAAGTGTTAAAGATAGATGAGCCAGAGTAATTTTGATTTTTCTAAACGCTATGCAATAAATACAGATAATAATATCAAGTACATGCAACAAACTAGTTATGGCAACATTGAAGATGAAGTAAGAGGGCAGGTGGCCAAAGCAAATAAAGTGGCGGGTTGTCTCAACGACGTGATCTGACGAAACAAACACTTACAACAAGAAACAAAGGTTCGGATCTACAAAACCACAATTAGACCTATTATGACATACACCTCAGAAACACGGCCAGAGACGACAAAAACGAAACAACTATTGGAGACTACAGAAATGAGAATACTTCGACGAATAACAGGAAAAACGCTACTAGGCAGAGAAAGAAGCGATAACATTAGGCAATCATGCAACACAGACTCCATTAATGAGTGGGTCCTACAACGTAAGACACAATGGAACAAACACATAAGCCGAATGACAGAGGATAGACTGGTAAGGATCGCACGAGATAAATCGCCTAGTGGTACACGCAGTAGAGGTCGACCACGGAAAAGGTTGAGCGATAATTTAAGTCCAGAATGAGGAAAATCGAAGAAGGAACAGGTCAGGGACCTATTATAGAAGGTAGAAGAAGAAGAAGAAGACATCCAACAAAACGAAGTTCACTTTTTCGTAAATTATATTTCTTTAATTTTTTAAAATCTCGATTTTGACACGTGGGCTAATAACTATGATTACTTGCAGTGTTTGAACATTGCTACACGTGAAAAACAAAAACAATATAAAAGTAAAATTTAAAACAAATAAACATATAAATCTATCAAACTCAATATACGAAGCATAAAGGATAGAAGTCGCATTCGGAATCGGCAAACAAACTAATCGCGGCTTCCGCAGTTTATTTTACCATCTCGTCACCACAGGGCGGTTTTATACAACATTATGAGTGGGTATTGCTCTTGTGTTGTTCAGTGATTCGTCGAGATATCGCAGTTGTGTTTTACTTTCTCTTTCCCGTCTTGAAAATAGTAGATAGGTCGTTACTGCGAAATGATGAATTGTCCTGAATGCAATGGCTTGATGAGTTCGAAGACGAAATAATGCTGTCGCGTTTTTCCGGACGCGGAACTTCATTATTATTATCGAGTTATCCGCACTTTTTAATGCGGGAGTAATATCTACTATTAATCCGTGTCTGCAGAGCCGAGAATTTTCTACTTTAATTTATATATATATTTAAATATACATATATATATATATATATATATATATATATATATATATATATATATATATATATATATACCGGGTGTCAACGAATCTATTAGACAAGTCATAATTTCTAGAGTATTATGTGTATCAAAATGAGAATTGGTACAGGTAAATGGTATGTGAAGGGGAGAGTTTTCGCATTTTTTCCACTTTCCGGCCACTTCCTGTTTCACCGGAAATGGCCCCGGTTTTGAATTTTTAAATGGAACACCCTATATATTTTAACATTTTTGGATTTCTGAGACAATTCTAGATCAGAATGTGACATTTTAAAAACTTTTTACGTCTACTTCATTTTTTTAGAGCCACTTTTAAAATTGCATCTAGGTGGCCATGATCGGACGCAAACTAATCTAAGGGCCTTAGGTGATGTCAAAAAAATACAATCGCAAAGTCTTAGTTACTAGTATGAAAGACAGGAATAAGACAAGTTGACAAAATTACGTTTTCATTTCTAACTATTAATTTTCAAATGGCGACCCCTTTTTGACAACTACTTTTCGAAACAAGCATTCTTTGACGAATCTAACGGTACTAATTTATTTGCGATTGGATTAGACATAAGAACAGAAATTAAATATTATTAAGCAAAATACTGGATAATTTATTTACTTATGACAAGTGCGCCATGGACAGCCATGGTGCATAATAATTTGTAACTGTTTTTATCAAGTCTTCTTTGGAAAACAAAGCACTCACTTAAGTAGATAATGACAGTGATATACGCTCTAAGAATAGACGTAAAAGTTTCTTAATTTTCGTTAAGTTTAGTTTAAATTTTCGTTAAAATAATGTAGACTCAAAGTGAAAAAGTGGATATGTTATTAATATTTGGAGAGTGTCATAGAAATTCAAGGAATGCTGCCGAGTTGTATGCTCATAGATATCCGAATCGGCAACATCCAGCTCATCAGTATTTTCCGTATGTCGAGACTCGTTTTAGGCAAATAGGAAATCAAGAGGCGGAACAGAGGTTTATCATAAATGAAGAAACTGAGATTAACGTACTTGCTATGGTTGAGGTTGATAAAACAGTTTCGTTAAGAAAAATTAGTCAAGAACTGCAGATAAGTTATGAATCAGCAAGAAAAATACTGAAAAAGCATAGATATCGAGCATTTAAATATCAGTTACATCAACATTTGTATACTGAGGATGGCGATAGGCGGGTAGTGTTTTGTGATTGGCTGCTTCAAAATCATAGAGTTAACCCAAATTTTATCGATTTTATTCTATTTTCCGACGAATCCCGATTTACAAATAATGGTATGTTCAATAAGCAAAATACTCGGTACTGGGCACAATAAAATCAATATGAAATGAGAGAGGGCAATTTTCAAGAAAGATTTGGCGTCAATGTCTGGGCTGGTATCGTTGGAAACAGAATAATTGGGCCAATATTGTTTCAAAGTCAGTTAACAGGGGTTGGATACTTAGGTTTTCTTCAAAATGAAATCGAAAATTATCTCAATGATATACCTTTAGCAACAATATGGAGCACCGCCTCACAATACTAGAGAAGTTCTTAATTATTTAATAGAGCATTTTAATAATCGAATTATTGCAACCAATGGTCCGATACGGTGGCCAGCCCGCTCACCGGATCTTACTGTGCTCGATTTCCTTGTCTGGGGATATGTTAAAGAAAGGGTTTACTATGGAGCAGCCCCAGCTACTCTTGAAATATTAGAAGAAAGAATTTTACGGGCATTTAGAAGTATAACGCCCCAAATGCTACAAAACGTGTTGAGAGAAACAATTGAACGAGCTGAAATGTGTCGTGAAAAAGAAGGAATGCACTTTGAACATTTACTACACTAAACTTTTTAACAAATTCAGCTACTGTACTTTCAAATATTTTAAGTGCGTCGTCTAAGTTATTAGTTTATTTTGTTAGTTTTTTGTTAATTTTGTTAAATTTTTAATCCAATTCCTGTCTTTCATACTAGTCACTAAAACTTTGCGATTGTATTTTTTTGACATCACCTAAGGCCGTTAGATTAGTTTGCGTCCGATCATGGCCACCTAGATGCAATTTTAAAAGTGGCTCTTAAAAAATGAAGTAGACGTAAAAAGTTTTTAAAATGTCACATTCTGATCTAGAATTGTCTCAGAAATCCAAAGATGTTAAAATATACAGGGTGTTCTATTTAAGAATTCAAAACCGGGGCCATTTCCGGTGAAACAGGAAGTGACCGGAAAGTGGAAAATATGCGAAAACTCTCCTCTTCACATAACATTTACCTGTACCAATTCTCATTTTGATACACATAATATTCTAGAAATTATGACTTGTCTAATAGATTCGTTGACACCCATGTATGTGCTGAGTCCCTCTCAGGACTGTAAGGCAGCTCACGTTTCGGTGGCGTATGGCGTATACGAACGAACATATATATATATATATAAATATATATATATATATATATATATATATATATATATATATATATATATATATATATATATATATGTATATATATATATATATATATATATATATATATATATATATATATATATATATATATTTGTTATGTCGGATGTTCTCACGGGTGTGATGTGTAATCGAAGATTTTCGGGTATCCCGTGCATATGCTGAGTCCTTCCCAGGACTGTAAGGCAGCTGACGTTTCGGTGAAATCTTATTCACCATTTTCAAAGCTCACTGTACGGGTGCTCTCGGTCCCGTGAGTACGTGGAGCGCGTACGGTGGCAGGATGGTTCTGGCTAATCAGGTTGCGAGCCCTGCTGCGCGTCATCAGCCCTGTTGTCAGTGTTTGGGGTCGTGTTGCCGAGTTGTAATCCGTTTCTTTACTACCTACTACTGGTTGATGTTTTGTAAACAGATTTTTCCAAGTATTAGCCAATCGCTAGCTATCATCTCTGATATTTAAGTTGTTGGGACTCTTCGCAGTTTCAATGGCTTTCCTTATAACTCTTGTGGACAGGTTTTCACATCTTGATAGCATTTTTGTTTCTGAGAAATTTATTTTATGTCCTGTGTTTAGCAAGTGTTGAGCCAATGCCGAAGCAATTGTTTTTTGCTTGACCGCGTTTATATGTTCGTCTCTTCTGGCGCTTATTTTATGGTTGGTTTGGCCTACCTAAGATGAGCTGCATTCTCGGCATGGAATTTTGTACACTTTCTGGTTTTCTAAAGGGATTTTTTCTTTAGGTGTTAGCAGGAAATCGTTTACATTACGGTCTGTGGTGAAAATGGTTTCCAAGTTGTGTCTCTTGAGAATTTTTGCGATTTTGTCTGCACTGCCAGTAAATGCTAGAGAAGAACTATTAGTGAGAATAACAGAGCATTCTAACGAAGTCCGTAATAATTCCGGAATATTATTTGCAATGCAGCTGGAAAATATTTGAAGAATAAGAAAATGTAGTGAAGGACGTCGAACCTATATTGAATATTTACCAAAATAACATTTAAATGTTTTTACAATTTTTGCATTTCAATAACATTGTAAATTAATTGAGATTCGATCAACCTTTTGAAAGGTTTCTGGACTTGACAATGTCTGAGCTGGAAATCTTTCAGCATAACATCTTCTTGCCTTCGAAAAGTGAGACAGCGCTTCCCCATAAATTTAAGCACATCAGCATACCCTGCGTTTTTTTAATTTTTATTGGTTTGTGTTTAGCATTATTAACTATTTATTAAGAGTACCTTTTTTGAAGAGGAATGATCAGAGTAGTTTTCAGCTCTGTGAAATGACACCTGTCAAAAATTAGGTCCAACTAGTGTGGCTGCAAGTCCGTTCGTGACTTCTCTGATGATCTAAAACATCTACTGCAGTATGGTTTAATGAGTCCTTATGGCCGCTATAAAATATTAAAATTTCATTAAATTATACAAGTCGGTTCAAAACTTAAAGCCTATAAGGTAAATCGCTGGTTACCCCTTTAGGGCTCTGTATCTCCGTTAAGGGGACTTTTCTTTTCTATGACCAAGTAGTGTTATTTTGACCTCCCTGTAGGCTCCCGAGAAATTAGGAGGTACTTACCGGACACCCTGGATACAAAAATAATATACCATCATTGCCAAATTTTTGCAAAAGCAGAAACGGTTATATATTTACATGAATTTCTATAGGTATTTGAAAACTAATATATGATTTTGTTGATTGAATACATTGATTGAAGAATATCAAAATGTTAGTTTTTAAATTTATCGTTGTATATTCTCATTTTTCTTAATATCTCCTAAACAACTCAACAACTCTAAGGATTTGTGTTAAGACTTATTTGAGAATTCCATACATACATGTTTCTAGAGAAAAATAAATCTAAAAAAATGAACTCCATATAGCAAAATGTTTCTCTTTTACATCCTAACTCTACCAGTGTCTAAGTAAAACTAACTGTTTGTGACAAGAAAGAAAAAATTCAAGACAGCAACAAAAAGTACATTTGTCCTCTACATTTCATATTTCATACGGCTCCTGCTAACAGTAATAAAATACCTTTTAAAGGTTCATCATGACCGTATCTGACCGGTTAACAAAATAAATCAGGATTTTTGTGACGGGCTTAAAAGAGCCCTATATTTCTTATAACAAAAAAGGAAAAGTCATAAAAGGATAGGTGGATTAGTACATTTTGGTTAGGTTGACAATGAGGGAATAAAGGTAAAAAATGAAAAGAGAGTGGATTTTCTCGTTGGTAGATAATAATAAATATTTTAAGGTAGTCCGGGAACCCAGTGGGTTTTCGTAGCCGACGAAATGTATTTTGACCCCCTGATTACGATTTTCAAGGGTGAATTCTAAGTTAAAAGTATCTTTGGTGATTTTTCCCTTCGACACATAATTTTTGAGTTAAAAACAGTTAAATTTTTGAAAATCGCATTTTTTGCCACATCTCAGCATGAATAACTTATAATTAACTAAATATTTTCAAGTTCTGAGTGCAGCAATTGATAGCTGAAGTCAAGAACTACAAGTTGGAATTAACGGCAATGCAAAAATATAAAGTTTTTATTACTTCTTAACGATATAAACAAATAGCCTTTCAGGCGTTATTTAATTCTAAAAACTACGAAATTTAATATAATTGTTCGAAAATATTTTTTTCACGAATACCATAAATAACTTAAGTTGACGGGTTCGGGGTTTCTAAAAATAACTAGTAAAAGGAGGTGAGCCAATCTCAAGCTCTAATTGAGATATCTTTACAAAACAAAATATAAATTACTTGTTATTTCAAATGATGATGAACTAAGGTATTTTCATCTCCAAGAATATCATCCCTTATTTTTTAGAAGGGTAAATCGTCTATTCACGGACATAATTTAATTCTAAAAATTACGAAATTGAATAAAATTGTTTGGAAATATTTTGTGCACGAATATCATAATTAAATCAGGTTGACATCTTTCAGGGTTTCCATAAATAAACTAGTAAAAGAGGGTGGGTCACCCCAAATACTTTTTTTTAATATGTCAAGTTCTAATTAAGATAACAAAACAAAATGAAAATTTTTTTTTATTCGAAATGATACTGAATTATGGTATTTTCACCCCAAGGATATCACCTCTTATTTTTTATTGCACACGTATTTAATTGTAACAATTACAAAATTTAATGGAATTGTTTGAAGATATTTTTTCACGAATACCATAAGTCACTTAAGTTGTCGTGTTTCGGGTTTTCTAAAAATAAACTAGTAGAAGAGGGTAAGCCACCCCCAAATAATCTTTTTTTACATCTCAATTTCTAATTGAGATAACTTTACAAAACATAATTGAAGTTACTTGTTATTTGAAATGAAGTTAAACTATATATATATATATATATATATATATATATATATATATATATATATATAACTTTCTTGAGGATATCATTCGAAGGATGCTTTCATACATATATAATTATTCTTAAAAAATTAATTAATAATAAAATATAAACTTATTTCAATGGTTAAGCATTCACGTCTGTAAATTATTATAATTCATGACAAATAGTGATTTCTAATTCTATAACGTTCATTTAAATTAAAATTTGACAATTTTAAGAATAATAATGTATATATGAAATGGCGGTTTACTTTTATAAAAAATAAGGAATAATATCCTTGGGTGTGAAACATCATTTTGAATAACAAGTAATTTTAATTTTGTTTTGTAGAGATGTCTTAGTTAGAACTGGAGATATTAAAAAAACATATCTGAGGGTGCCTAACCCTCATTTACTAGTTTATTCCGGAAACCCCAAAATACGTCAACTTTAGTTACTTATTGTATTCGTAAAAATATTTTATCAACAAGTTTGGTTTAATTTCGTTACGTCCAGAATTCAGCTATATAAATGAATTATAAGATTAATCCTCATAAAAAGTAAGGGATGATATCTATAGGGTTGAAACAACACGGTATAACCTTATTTCAACTAGCAAGTAATTTCCACTTTGTTTTGTAAAATTTAATTTTGTGAAACCTCAAAACATGTCAACTTGAGTTAATTATGGCATTCGTGAAAAAAAAAAATATGTTCAAACAGTCCCATTAAATTCCGTAATTTTTAGAATTAAATTACATGCGTAAATATATGGTTTATCCTAATAAAAAATAAGGGATGATATCCTTGGGGGTAAAAAGCCATAGTTAACCATCATTTTGAACGAGAAGTAATTTTCATTTTATTTTGTAAAGATATCTCACTTAGAACCTGAGATATTTCAAAAATACTGTTTTTAGAGGTGAACTTTAGGAGCGGTTTTTACCCCGTTAAAATGAATCTCCGCAGATAAAAAAAAATCGTGTCTTTTATTTTTGTACTCTCTACAACATATTGCAGTTGCATTAAAATCGGAGCTGAACATTTCAGGTACCTTCCTTGTAAGACGTACTAGGCCACCATACAATAACGGCTTACTCTAACTAAGAAACCATTGTTATGTTAGCCCTAGATGTTGTTTTCGTACACTCTGTATATAACTCTGTTCTCAGTTGATTGTTCTCCCGTTTGATTAATGATTAGTAAACAATAAAGATTACAGGGTACTATTAACGTTCAGTAACTTATTTACGATCATCCCTAATGTTGCCCTTTTTCATTCTTGTTTTGTTTCGAAATAAAATCCATCATTGACGAGACCTTAGAGAAAGAAAAACTTTAACTCCTGGCACCGCCACGTTTTTCTTATATTATATCTTATTTTTCAAAGTGTTAGTCTCATAAAACCGTATTTTACCGTTTTTGTAAGGACAAAGTTAAATATATTATTGCTGTTTTGGGCATTTTCTGGTTCTTCACGTTCGCGAAAAATATTGCAAGATGTTTCCTTTTAAACACCGGAAAAAAATTTTGATTTATTACTTTTCACGAACAGTTTTGGTCAAAGGAAATGTTCTAAAAGATATTGGATTATGCCAATAAAAAAGTTTATGGACAGGAAAATGATGAAAAACGTGTCGATATTAGCTAATTTTATACCAGGTAGAAATAGTCAGAGGGTCCGTGTGATTTTTATAATACTTATTGCTTGTTTTTATTTGAAAAAAAAATGGCTATTTCAAGAAGGTCTGTGTTACGGTTTGTTACACATTAACATGTGATAGGGAGCCGACACTTAATCCATATCCTCCTAATTCACTGACGGGTTCTAACAAAGTTTTGAATCTTAAATATTCAAAAAAAGATAATTACTTCTTTTAACAATAAACCTTTACCTTTAGGATTTTATCCTTAATATAAAATAATATATGAAAATTTGTTTGTTGGCATATATCAGGTGGTTCGAAAGGTCTCGAGACGCGGCACATAGGTGGTGACTCTAATAACATATCCATACGATCTTTGGTTAGTACTAACCCTCAAACCATATGTGTCAAAATTTAATGATATTTCAAGTGATGTTTTTGATGTTAGCAAAACTATAAAAAAACTAGTTTCATACGTTGAAAAAACACTGTTATTTAATGGGAAAAAATACCGTTAAAACTCAAGAATGGCTTGAAAAGTGTTATAAGCAATTAGCTCCGTCGAAAGCGACCATTTTTTTTGGTTTGCAGAATTCATGTGCGATCCTACAAATACACATGAACGTTCTGGACGCCCAAATGAGGCCGTTACACGGGAAATCATCAAAAAAATTCATGAGATAACTGATATAGTAAAGATATCAATAGATCGTTGAAAATCATGGTTCTTGGGTTTAGATAATATAAAATTTGAATTATTATCCGACGTTTCGCCTACCGTTGCACGAGATTAGAACTCTGAATGACTATAGAGGAGCAACAGCCTGGTATTTATACCCGACTGGTGCTCAGCGAACCGTGATCCAGCGTTACAATCAATTTCCACGTGTGATGTAGACTGTAACCTGCATTTATATTAATCGTATTTGAATATTTATAATTTTCGATTGATTCTCTAATTTTACGTTTAAAGAAACCAGGCACCTTAGTTTCTTTTACATTAAAAATGTGACTTGAGCAATGCTGGTGTTCAGCTACTGTAGATTGTACAATTTGTTTCTTTATTATACATCTTTCATGTAAGCCTAGTGGATATAGACCGTCCTGTTTCACCTACATACACTTTACCACAAGAGGCGGTATCTTGTAAATGCCTTCTGTTTGAAATGGAATTGCGTCCTTTGGAAACTTCAAACATGTGTTGAAAATTGTCCGAATATTTGATTTTCGGAGTAATCTCGCAATCTTATCGGTCGTTCCGTATATGTAAAGTAAGACAATACTGTCCATAGAAGGTACATTTCTGACATTTTGTTGAGAAGTTGGGTTTTTATATTTATTAATAGAACGTCATATATTTTTCAGCGCAATATCCATTATCTTTCAGAGCATTACTCAGTTTTCTGTTTCTGATTCCAGTGATTGTTCATCACTTATTGAAAGTGCTCTACGTACCAAAAGAGTTTATGACGGATTGTTTTTGAGAAGGATGATGGTGTGACGTTGCATTGAGATACCAATTTGTATGTGTTGGTTTTCTGTACACAGAATGTCCTAATTTGCCATTATCTTTTCTTTGTATAAGTTCATCAAGGAAGGGCACCATTTGATTCAGTTTCTATAGTGAATTTTATGCTAGATTGTTGTCGATTTAGATGATCCAGGAGATTATTCAGGTTATCTGCGCCATGAGACCCAACTACGGACGTATCATCTACATATCTGCACCAAATTTAAGTTTTAGAGAAGCAGAAGACAAGGCATTTTCTTTGAAAGCTTCCATGAAGATGTTAGCTACCACAGGTGATAGCGGAGATCGGCTCGTACAAAATTCCTTGAAAAGTAAAATAAGTGGAAATCAGACATGCTTTAATTAATTCTAATAAGGTGGCGTCCATATTATTATCTCGTAATATGTTCCATATTATGGAATCTGAATCATCTATAGGAACATTTGTGTACAGGGATTCTACATCAAGACTTACCAATATGTCTCTAAGAGGCAACGAATATTGCGCTAAAGATATAAGACGTTCTATTAAGAATTATAAAAACCCAACTCAATACAATTTCATAAATGTACCTCCTATGGACAGTGTTGTATTATCTTACATACACGGAACCACTGAAAAAGTTGCTCTTCGTTAGTCATTCAGTGTTATAATCTCGTGGAGTAAAGATCCCTGGAGATACCTCGTGCAATCGTAGGCGAAACGTCGGATACTAATACCAATTTGACACGGCCTAATCCAAAGAACCATGATTTTTAACTTGATCAAAGCCGTGAAAGCATTCGTTCTTTATATGAGTAGATCTTCTACATCATATTCTGAACAAGTTGGGTATGTGAAAATTGTGTTCGAAGTATGTACAGCATTTGCTCACAGTTAAACAAAAATAACAACGTGTTAATGATTCAAACCGGTGTTTGGAGCTGTTTAAACAAAACATAGAAGATTTTTCCTGAGAAATATGGCAATGGATGAAACATGGGTTCACTACTACACTCCGGAGTCAAATCGTCAGTCAGCTCAGTGGAGAGCAAAGGATGAAAACCAACCATAATGAACAAAAATGCAACAGTCGGCTGGCAAGGTTATTACGTCCATATTTTAGGATGCTCTCAATATAATATAATCAATGGCGAATATTATATGGCATTATTAGTGTGATTAAAGGAAGAAATCGCGAGAAAACGGCCTCAAATGAAGAAGAAAAATGTGCTGTTTCACCAAGACAATGCATAATGTCAATGATAGCAAAATTACATGAACTGCATTTCTTCGAATTGCTTCCGCATTCACCGCATGCTCCAGATTTAGTCCTCAGTGACGATTATCTGTTCGCACTCTTCAAAAAAATTCTTGCCGGAAAGAGATATTACAAATCGTTTTATAAGAAATGTTAGAGCGGCGCTGGATTTATTGTATCACTCTGAAAGGGGCCTATGATGATGAATAAAGTCTAATTTTATCTAAAAATTGTACTTTTATATGTCAGTTTTGAAAATCTTCGAACATCCTGTTGCGATACAAATGGTAGCGACATCAGAACCAAAGCAAAACGGTTTAGCTAAGTTTAATTTTCATATCAACTAATCGGGTTTAAAAATTAAACTTTTTAGTCAATCTGCCTGTATAAATTTTCCAATATATTGACCAAAAGGAAGTTTTTCTTTTCTAGGGGAAGGAGATTATCCAAGAAAATCAAAAAAAATATGTCTAGAAAAGTTATAACATCAGCCAAACACCAGCCAATAATATTTTAAAAGCTCTAAGTTTATCGATAATCATTAAACGGTTTTTTCAAGTTAATATTTATTATTAGTTTTTGATCATCCTGTATTTATTTATTATCAAATTAGCAACACAGTCCATCCCTTCTAGAAGGAAACCAACTCCAATTAAATAATAATGGCTTTTATATACACTATAAAAAAACTTTACATTAATTTTAAGGTTCAATGCTGGAAGCAAATTTCATAAACCATTTATTAAAAACTTTTAATGGTAATGCATTAAATTTAATAATTTTTTCATTAAATCTAATGTAATTATACATTAAATTTCAGTTACTTTATTGAAATTTAAGGTAACATTCAAATAAATTTAATGTACACAGCTTTAATTTCAAAGTACATGTAACTCACGATTTAAGGTACACTCCAGAAAAACTTCACATTAATTTTAAGTTAAAATGCTTGAAGCAAATTTCATAAATCGTTTCTTAAATTCATTTAATGTTAATGCATTAAATTAAATAATTTATTGCATTAAATCTAATGTAATTATATAAATAATTTCAGTAACTTTATTGAAATTTAAGGTAACATTCAATTAAATTTAATGTACAAAGCTTTAATTTCAAAGTACACGTAACTTATTCACGTTTTAAGGTAAAAATGCATTAAATTAAGTTAAAGAATGTACTTAAATTTTGAGGCGTTTTTAAACAGTGTACAAAAACATTAAATTAAATTAATGAATGTACACTAAAGTTAAGGTTAATTTTTTAAAGTGTAGGAGAAATTGATAGTTATGTTTAGGCCTAAAAACGCCATTTTTGACTAAAATTTAAAATATGTCAAAAACAGTTAGAATTAGGTATAAGACATGTATAAAAAACGGATTTGACTGTTGGATTTGTTATTCAGTAAGAAGCTAAGACTAATTTTCAACAAGTTTCTAGAACTAAGACCTCCTAGTTGACCAGTTTTGTTTTGCTTATGGTATTGTTATAATTTGCATGTATTACATTATATAACAATATTAGAAATAAAAACTTAGGGATAAAGCCTTGATATAGGCAATAGGCATAGTATCCATTTTAGCCCATTTAGTAATGAATGAAAGAATTTTTTATCGTATTTTTAAGATTAAAATTTGGTTTAACTTACTGTGGCACTTGTCTGCTTAAACTCTCCTCTGTCAACTTAGACTGGTTTTAAAGTTATACTATGTATGTGAATTCAGGGGTAAAATTTTAACGTTGACATCCATCCTGTGTCTTGATTAATATCACCTTTTAAACTAAAGCAAGCTTGACTTGCAATATCTTTACGTAAGAAATCTGCGATTGCAGAATGTTTTATAATTTTTGAGACTCCCTGTATTCCATGCAACAGTCTATTCTGATTAGTTTAAAAAATACTATTTGTTTCAGCCTTGCATTCTCAGTAACCATATTCTGCACAGAAGCAGCCATTGCTATCGCCATTTTACTTGTTCGCCGAAATAAAATGATAGGAGGAGAACTTGGAGGCCCAGAATGCTTCAAATACATCACTTCCATGACTCTTTTCGGCTTGTGGATTATTTACTTAATTGTGTCAACGTTAGAGGCCTATGGTATTATACCTGGATTCTAAGTTTTGTATAAACGTGTATTTTGTGTAATATAGATTTAATTTGTAATTATTTATAGGCATAATAAATACAAGTATTAGTGTTTTATATACAGGCCAATGTTGCAATTTGAAATTGTTAAATGTTATTTTACGGCAAGGGATCTTTATCACTGGCAATATCGTATGCTATTATTGCAAACATAGTTGCATTACGATATCTCAATCGTTGTCAGATATGAAAATTCTCTGCCATAAAACGACTCTAAAAGTTCTAGTTTTATGATAAATCGAGAAATTCCGGCTTATTTTTAAGTAGGCAGACTTACATTAAACGACACGGTTTCTACAGACATACATATATATTTTCTTGCAATACATTAAAAAGCGATTATCTTTAAAAGCTACGGGAATCTTAATATAACCGGAATTTTTTTCACATATTAATTTATAAAAAAAAACAGTGTGGACAGTACTTTTTACGCTCGTTTAACGTAAAGTTGTTGCCCTTTATGTTATATGATAAAACAGTTATGAAATTCATAAATTAAAACTTTCGTTTGGCAAAGTTTTAGTAAGAAGCTGTATTTAAAAGTATTTCTAGGCAAAGGAAGCAAGAAATTCATGAATATCGCAACATAACTAGCAATTTTTTTGGACAAATACGTATTCAAACATTTACATCATTGAAAGAGATTCGACATCATTCGTTGCTATCTTCATGATTAAAATACTTGTAGTTTTGACATGCTAGATATACAATCTGTAGTAGACCGAAGGTATTAATACGGATATAGTGTTAATATCTTCACTGAAAATTACACATTAGGGGGGACATCATTAAATAAAGTTCATTGATAACATGAATTTAACATTTACTTTTGTCTGTATTTATTTTTATTCAAGAAAGCTGTTATAGTCCTTTTAATCTGATACCAAAGTGGGCGAAAATTAATAATTATTATTATACAGGGTATCCCAAAAGTACCGGAACAGCAGAATGTTTTAGAAAAAAATGTTTTAGACGAAAGTTGTAGGAAGTCATACGGCGCATTTGAGAGTGACCTTGACTTTGACTTTGCCCTTCAGAGTCATTTGAAGGTTAAGTTGAGTTTTCAAATAGAAACCTCCATTTTTTATTTCAGAAATTAAAGACGGAGAAAATTACCTATCCAACGGTATAAATAACATAAGGAATCAATAACTTCTAGGGGTCATTTCAAGGTCAAGGAACAGCAGAATATTTTCTCAGAAAAGTATTTTACAGAAAAATGTTTCAGTCAAACGTTATAGCAAATCAAACGACGCGTCTGGCGGTGACCTTGATCTTAACCTTCAAAGTTATTTGAAGGTTAAATTAACTTTCTTAAATAGAAAACCCCATTTTTTATTGGAGAAATGAGAAACGGAGCAAATTTCCTATCTAACCGTGTAAAAAACATAGAGGATCTAATGACATATAGAGATAATTTGAAGGTCAAACACCCTTTTTTTCATTAATCGATGCTTCAAACGAAAGTTATAGGGAATCAAACGTTAAAAAATTTAACTTAACCTTCAAATAACTTTGAATGTCAAGATCAAGGTCACCTTCAGATGCGCCGTTTGATTTCTTACAACTTTCGTTTGAAATATTTTTCTTTAAAATGCTTTGTTTAGAAAATATTCTGCTGTTCCGGAACTTTTGAGACACCCTTTATAAATCTCGACAAACCTGTACTTACAGTCAAATTATTAAAATAATATTTGAACTGACTGGCATCCAAAATGAACTTGTTTCATTTATCTAATTCTGTTCAAACTTTTTTTGGAAGATTTTGAGCATTTTTTGTATATTATTGCATGAAATTTTGATCGTGATTTTATTCGATAAACTTAAAATGAAAAACAATGAAATGGTTACCCTAAAATGGACTATTGCTATGCGCGTGTAGATAAAACAAAGATATTTAAAAATGCTATATTATTACGTCATAGTATCGAAGCTAAAACAGCTGTTGTCAGTTTAGTGGAAAATAAACAACTAATGGTTTGGTCGACAGGCGCCAGGAAAGCACACATTATCACATTTTTAAAATTATTAGACAGAATTACTTATGGTAAGTAGCCTACTAAAATTACCTAGGAAACTTTAGTGAGGTCGATCTCACTAATTACCCAGTCGCACAAAAAATATATGTTTCGTCTCATAGATCAGATCACTCATTATATATGTATTTTGAGTCGCTGAATCCATTCCCGATATTAGTTTACCCTCACCTCATCAGGGTTTTTGTCAAATCATAAAAAAGGTTCAAAAATCACGAAAATTGCACCGATTTGGAGCATAACTACTAACTAGTATTTAAGGAATTTCTATCCACATTACTAATTCCACATGTTTCTCGTATCCATGACTGCATTTTCGATTTTGGTTTACCCACACCACGCCTGAGATGTCAAATCGCGAAAAATAACTAAAACCATGGCTCATTACATTTATTGTGCGGTGGTTTTTGCATTGTGTAGAATGACCTTTTTTTTGGAATCATAACCGATCTTCAGGTATAATTTCTGCCTCATAGATGGCATTGAAGAGTGTATAGAATACTTTTTGAACTATTCTCTGATATTTATTTTAAGACCTTTCTTGGAATTTCATCTGGACTTGTTACTTTCTTGTGTTTAGCAGTTTGTGAATTTCGTGAACATGTAAAGGCTTTGAACAGTTGTTCAATACAGTTCTTCCACATGGTTAATTTCACAGGCACATAAAAAAATATTTTTCCTCCCATATATCAAACTATTCTTATATATTTTATCGCTGAAACTATTCCTGAGGTTGGTTTGCCCCCACCACGTCAAAACTGTTGTCAAGAAACGGCTCAAAAATTGCAAAAATTGCAAAAATTGCATGAATACTACTAATGAATTTTTGTCAGCACCAATTATTTTATATGTTTCGTAAGTCGTAAAAGTAAATAAATGGAGCTAAAAAATGTGAATGGTATAGAGTTGTCTGTCCTATAAGTTATAGTAGGATAAAGTGTATTTTTTCGGCAACAACGAACTCTGTTTTCGAATGATCTATGCAGTAGGTTTCTTTTACGTTTAACTCCAGCAAAAGTCTGTCATAATATTGACATTCCATCTGCCTTCACTGTAATCGTCGAAATTTTCTGGGAATTCATCGAATTGGTTATGTAGGAAATACAATTTCAAGTTTATTAGACATCTCAAATTCTAGAGAAAAGTAATAAAAGTATTGTGTACCTTATTCAATGTTTTATAAAATGCAGGAAATATATTAGAAGATCGGTTAACATCAACGCTTGTTATGATCCGCAAAAGATCTAGCTTCATACAATGTAAAGCCACGTTCTAAAAATCTGGGATTTTTAATGTGTTTTTTGTAATTGGACAAAATCTTTGACGCAGTGTGGGTAAGCCAATACCTGAAATGGATTCGACAATCTAAAACCAGGTGTGGATCCAAGGCGGACATTCGAATTCAGAAAAATAAATTCGCCCCTGTCTGCTGTATTGGGAACGTGAATGTCGCTGACGCCCCCCTCCCTCCCCTAAAAGATCCTATTTTTGAGCTGTTTTTAGCGATTTTAAAAAACCCATACCGTATACATATAGAATGAGTGACCTGATCTGTCGGACAAAACATGTTTTTTTTATGTGCCCGTGTTACATTTAAAATTCTAGACCTACTTTTAAGGAGATTTAATACCTGGAAAGAGCGACCATAAAATTCGTAGACCTCGTATTTGAAACCAAAATGTGTGTTAATTGAAAGTTTGTGATAAGATAATGCTCTAAGAAAAGTTTCAAGATAAGTATCTATTTCAACTTTGAGAAATTAATTATCAAAGTGGACGAAAATGAGTTGCATAATGTGATTCAGTTGAATAAAAGTTTCGACATTAAAAATCTAATATCTCAACAATGAAAGAATACAAACAAGTTTATCTTATCTCATTTTAAAGCATCGCTCACGTAGGATATTAAAAAATATCAGAGAAAAAATGGTAAATTCACCCTTTAGACAGGGTAAAACTACCCTCATGCAAGAAAAATGAAAATAAATAGTAAAATATCTGGAAAAAATTGTGTTCATTAATCATAATTTAAGTTGACCATAGAACAGCAACTGCTATATATGGTCGTTTTTATTGACATTTATCCTCTCATGGGAGCAAAAACAACCTTTTACAGTCAAAAAAGCCAAAAAATATTTGTAAAAATTTAAAAAAAAAATACTTTCTGTATCATATAAATTACGAGAAATATGAAAGAGATATTTGCATCAGCTCCAATAAAAATACACCTTATAAAGAGGATAAAACTACCGTTCAAACTATCCCCAATTCGCGCTAAGTATGAGTTCCTGTTAATAAATCACATCCAAGTAAATAATTTAAGAAAAAAAAACATTCCGTCGAACCTACACGGTCGAAAATAAAAAATAAAATTTAAACCCCTATTTTTTTCCGCTAAGGGTGGATTCCTGTTCGTAAATCGCCGCCAAATTTTTTTCACAGTTAAATGTCGTCAATATAAATAATTTAAAAAAACTCTCAATCAAACTTACAGGGTCGGAAATAAGAAATAAAATTCTCATCTCACCTTTATTTTTTTCCGTTAAGGATGAGTTCCTGTTAGTAAATCAAGTTAAACTTTTTTGCTGTCAAGCGTCAATAAATAATTGAGAGAAAAAATGTTCAATCTGACCTACAGGGTGGTAAATAAAAAATAAAGTTGGTAAGTCACGGCCAAACTTTTTTGAGGTCAAGTTTCATCGAAATAAATGATTGAAGAAAAAAAAAAGCGTTCAATCTAAACTGCAGGTTGGAAATAAAAAAATAAAATTCTAATCCCAAATAATAAAAATAAATTATTCCATGCCGTCCTTACCCTTTTAATTCGCTTTAAGAGTTAGTTCACGTTACTTCATCTGAGGTGCCCTAAACTCTCAAAAAATATTTTTGGAACCATTTTTTACCAACTTCGTATACAAAATTGACCACTGGCGAATATACTTTTTCGATGATATTAATCGATTAAAAGTTCAGATTCATCGCAGAGATATACCCTCTTTATGGGGTGTATTGTATTGGATCTGATGCAAATATTTTTTTCATACTTCTGGTCATTTATATAATGCAGCAATGATCAGCTTAAATTATGACTCATGAATACCATTTTTTTTTGAGATATCTTTTAATTTATTTTCATTTTTCTTGCATGGGGGTAGTTTTACCTTGTCTAAAGGGATGAATTTAACCATTTTTTATGCGATTGATATTTTTTGGTACTTTGCGTGATCCGAGCTTTAAAATAAGATAATATAAACTTATTTATCTTCTTTTATTCTGTAAATATTAGATTTTTAATGTTAAAACTTTTATTCAACCCAACTTTGATAATTAATTTTTCAATATCGAAACAGATGTTCATCTTAAAACTTTTCTAAGAGCTTTTCTAGTATCTTATCATAAACTTTCAATTAGCACACATTTTGGTTTCAAATACGAGGTCAACGAAATAGGCTAATTTTCGCTTCTTTTTGCGGTCAGTCCGACAAAATGCCATTTTATACACAATGACTTTTTTTCTAAGAGATTTGTTGTTCTTTGTAGAATTTTATTCGTGGATTTACGTCGTATTACGTCAAGCCCTTGAAAAATATTAAAAATAGTAGGCTAAATATACCGCTTTTGGCACTATTTGATCCCCTTTATAACTCTCAAATAGTACTTGTTATTTAGCCTAAATTGAATTGTATAATACTTTCTAATTCAAATGCAAAAATTAATACAAAAATTCTATAAAAATCGTGTTCATCAAAACGCGGGGACTAATATTGAATACTATCATAAAAATATCTAATTTTCACTGGATCGACCATTTACTTACACTGGCTTACTCTTGGTAAGATTCGCAAACTTCGACTGCAAACGTTGTTTTTAAGAGTACGTTTCAAAATAAAAAGCTGAAGGGGAAATATACATAAACTAAGAATAACATATAAGGGATTTCCTACATTGTATAAAGTTGCAATAAACACCAATATAAAGAACAAAAAACCACATGAAAATACATGAAAAAAAGCACGGACAGGAGGGTGAAACTAAGCCTAAGAGAAAATAATAATAATAAAATTTGGTCTGTTTGGAAATTGTTATCGGTCTTCTGTTAGGGTGTGGAAATTTGATGAAAATTAACTCTAGAATTTTAAAATTTTTTTTATTCAAATGATGGTTTATGATGAGACGAGAATAGGAAAATTATGTAGGGGAAAAATAAGGAACAGGTTTTTTTGTCGAGTTGGTGCGAGCCCGCTACGGGAGACTCGATCCGACGTGAATACCTAAAACGCGTTTTTCTCAGAACTAATTTTTTAGAACTGGCGGGTAACATCTCAAAACATTTTCAATCAATCGACTTGAAATTTCATGCATAGCTTTAAAATAATATGACTCAGGGAAGCACTTGCAGATTTGTTGTTTGATATAGACTTTTCTTTGTTACTAGCAATTTAATGCAAAATTTTTCATCATTTTTTCAGTTTTTTTTTATATGCGCATCGAACAATTTAAATCTTAGCCTTGTATAATTAATTCTAAAAAACACCCCCAAAATCATCTTTTTTTATCTCTAGAGTGGCATTGCCCTTTGAAGGTTAGTTTGAAATAAGTTGAAAACTAAAAATCTTACAGGGTTTTCCTACAATCCCAAATCAAAAATTTGATGGGTACCAGAATTTATTTAAAAAGTCAATAAGAGAAAATTATTTCGAACAATATAATTTACCCTGTTCTATTATAGTTATTCTTGTCTTATCCTGGGAAGATCAAAACCAAAACTTTCTGGTTTTCTGCTAAAAAAGTAGGATAGGAAATGAAAGTCATTTCTCTTCCAGTTATACCATTTAAAGCCTACAGCATGGGCAAAAAAAATGTTATTTTTCATTTTAACAAATAAAAATATTTAAAAAAAAATAAATTAAGTATATGATACAAAATAAAATATGTTATTTAGAGTGATATTTCCGAAAGTGACAAAAACATTATGTTATCTTCATGAAAGAAAAATATTTCCTTGTTTTCAAGAACAAACCTAGTTATCTACATTACATCTAACAGTATATACATGCATACGCCTTTTAGCACGGATCATTCAAACTAGCAATTTTTAAATCTTTAGTAGCATTTTTTTAAATATTTATGTAACGAATCTGTAATAAATACGTTTTATTTTTGCATTAAAAAAATCTTTTAAATGTTAATCAACGAAATACATTTTTCAATCAAACCGTAAAAGATTTATAGTATCTATCAGGAAAATCAATTTAAAGAAAAGTCTTGGAATCTTGCATGGTCTTTTTACCTGTGCCAGACTTGGAATTGACCGCCACTCTCAAGAGATTTTAAATCTCCAGACTCCTCGCCTGGTTAGATAGTTTATATCGATTTCTTGTATATGCATGATCGGTCTGAATTTTAAAGCACATAACGAAGTAATGCCTTAGCTTTGGATAAAGTCCAGAATTCTCAAGTTTAAGCAATACAAAGTAGTTATTTATAAAACATGCGGATAAAATATTTTATCCGTGAACGGAATTTCTTCGCATAAAACACAGCTTATATATCTTTAGATATTCAGATATTTTAAATTATAAATTTGATTTAAATATAATTACTTAATCATGTATCTGTTTTTTATAAGCCTAAAAATTATATACATGGTGACCCATTTTAAAATACTCACGTAAATATCTGTAATAGGAAAACCTAAATCAAAAAAAAGTGTGGGAACAAACATTTTTTACTTTTGAAGGAGAAATCGAATAGTAACCTTCAATTTGACCTCGGGCTTGACTTTCAAGATCATTTCAAGTTTATTTTTCAAATGAGGTCCCCCATTTTTCATTACAGAAATGCAAAGTGGAGAAAACTTCCTCTCCAAACGTATAAATAACATAGGGGTCAAATTAGATACAGAGATCATTTGAAGATTGAAATGCCAAAATTACCAATAGGTAAACTGTAATGAAACTATAAGCTAGCTAACGAAAGTTTAACACAAATAATTTATTTTAGACCCTCACTCAGTCACAAAGAATCTAATAAAATTCTCATTAGTAAAAAGTGTATGAACTTGATGATAAAATAAGAATTTTACTAAAACACTTTCACTCGGTATAAAATTACCAACCAGTAAGCTTTATGAAATCTATTTTTGAGGGAAACAATATTTACATATGTAGGCTAAACATAGAAGTTTTCAGAAAATAATTTATTTTAGACCCTTACAGCCCCAAATACGAGGATGGTTCGATAAGTTCTCGGCTTGATAAAAAAAAACAAAAGATTTTTGAAAATGTTTTTATTTATTTTTCAACATAGTCCATAAATGTACTTCGATACATTTAGACCAACGATGTTCTAACATTTTAATACCCGTGGTATAATGCGATTTGTCCAATTCTGCAAAATAAGCGGTTGTCGCTGCTCTGACTTTGTTATTTGACGGGAATCGGGAATTTTCGTCTAGCGAGGTATTTTTTCAAGTTTGGGACGAGAAAGTGATCGCTGGGAGCTAGATCCGGCGAATATGGCACATGTGGAAGCACTTCGAAATGTAGATCACGGAGTTTTGCAGCAACAACCATAGATTTGTGTGCAGGCGCGTTATCCTGATGAAAGAGCACTTTTTTTGGTAAGATGTGGACGTTTAGCCTTAATCACATGCTGCAAACGATCCAGTCGTAATACTCCCCGGTAATGGTCTTGCCTAGTTCTAAATGTCTGTAAGCACTACGCCATGTAAATCCCAAAAAACTGTTGCCTTGACTTTTTCTGCAGACAGAATCGTTTTTGCTTTTTTTGGCGCACTTTCACCTGCCTCCACCCACTTTTTTTAGACTGCTGCTTTGTCTGTGGCATGTAATGGTGAATCCATGTTTCATCTATAGTTATAAAACGTCGAAGAAACTCAGCAGGATTGCGTCTGAACAAGTCTAAACACCCTTGCGAAATGTTCATTCGAAGGCGTTTTTAGTCGACTGTTAACGCGATACCCATTGCGCAGAAAGCTTTTTCATGCCAAGAACATCATGTAAAATGTAGTGGACATGATCTATCGAGATGTTTACTATACTAGGAACCTCTCGTACTTTCAGTCGGTGGTCATGAAGTATGACATTGTGAATTTTTGTGACAATTTCGTCAGTTGTAGAGGTTTTTGGGCGTCTCGAGCGTTCCTCATCTTGAACTGATGTACGACCACGATTAAATTCAGCAGCCCATTTTTTTACTATCGAAAGCGAAGGAGAATTCATTAAAGTGGAATCTAACTCATTTTTAATGTCCGTAGGAGTTAAGCCCTTTAAAACAAAGTACTTTATATCCGCTCGAACTTCAATTTTATTCATCTTTCACAAAATATCGAACCTTATGTGATTACTCGATTGCCACAAACAAGCAACTGCACGCAAATATCTGAAAGTTTACAGGGCGTCATCTTAAGGCTAATGCTTACAAAATATTATAGTTATTTGATCCTACTAGCGTCCTCTCTGTTTCGGGCCGAGAACTTATCAAACCACCCTCGTAATCTGAAAATATTCTTGATAGTGCAGAATGACAGCATACCACTGCATTTGCTTTTATCATCTATTAAGAATTTTGATCGAAAAATTGAACTATCTATTGATAATTATAGAGAAATTTTCGAACGCTTAATTCGGTGAAATGTAAAATTATTTTCTTTTTTTTTGCTGCCATTACTAAAACCTTTATTTATACGTTAATTGCCCAATATTTTTCAAGTCTTATCTTCAGAGATAGATAAAAAGTGGTGTGCCGGCTCATCATAAAAAAGTAAAATATGCTAATTACTATTCATCTGCTTTTCGTCTTGGCCAATATTTTTCGGGACTCATCTCCATGGGAAGGATCCAAATGGGACCTAAAAAACCATCCTGTTACGTACTTGTCGTGGGTTCTCTATGTCGAATTTCTTATCGATGATGGGACGTATGAAATGGTATGGAAGAAGCTGTATCCTAAATTATGTTTCGTTAGGGAATAGGGATAAATAAACCAGACAGCTCTCCTGTCAACAGTTGATCTCTAACTCCAGCTGATATATTTAAGAAACAGAAAGACTGAGCGGTGACAGATCGGTTATTATATACCCCCATAAACTGTACGGCTTAAAGTTGCGTTGTCCATTCTCGGCAATACCTACCTTCCTACACGTTCATAAGTTCATAGGTAAAAAATGATCAAAGGGTTGTTCATCCATTTTTTGGACCAGATATTTTTAATTTAGTATAAAAATAATCGGTGAATGTGCAAGATTTCTTAATTTTAATCTAAGCTGGTGTCAGATGGCGCCGTCTAGAGTTCAAAACCCAAGATAATGTGGGTCAATATGGGAAGCTCTGTAACTGTAACAGACACGGATTTGAGTTACAAGCTGGCAAAGATAATGCCACCGTAATTATGGAAATGGATGACAATAACTAAATGTAAAACCTACTGGACCCCAAGACCTGACTATTAGTATTGTTAGTATTCTCAAAATAACCTTGTTAAAATTTCTACAATAGAACAAATCATAAAAAACTTTTCTAAAATCTCTAGCCTTGCCACCTAGAATTTATGAGCCTAAAGATACATGAGAATAACATACAAATTGTCAACACTATCAGATCACCAACCTATGAACTGCCTAAATACTTAACCTCGTTGCTACAACCTTACTTTGGACAATCAAATACAGACATAAAGGACTCACCTCACTTTATCGAGAAAATAAGTAAATGTACATGCAGGTCTAACGATGTGTTGGTCAGCTTTGACGCTGTGTCACTTTTTACAATGATACCAGTTAATGAGACTATAAAACAACTAAGGGAAACATTTTTAGAAGACATTGCAGTTCTTTTCTAACATTCCCTAATAACTACGTATTTTCAGTGGAACAGCAATTATACAGTGATTGCTAACTATTTCTTCCAGTTTATGGACAAACGACCGTCTCATTGGTTTCAATATGTAGATGATACATTTATATTCTGGAGTCAAGGAAAATAGGAGCTAGAAAAATCGCTTCACTTTTTGATCCCCTTAAATTCAAGAATTCAATTCACAATGGAGATGGAACGGGACAATTCAATCCCCTTTCTAGATATGCTAGGAGAAAGACAAGAAAATGCCAAACTAGGGTATATGGTGCAAAGAAAACCTACACATATAGGTACGTCCCCCAACAATGAATATAACCATCATCCAAGACAAAAAGCTGGAGTAATTAGAAGCTAACGGTTCGAGCAAAAATAATATGCGAAGAAAAACACTCAAAGCGTAATTACAACATCTGGAAGGTGCTCTCATTATAATAATGGCTATTCAAAACTAGAATTAAAATAAGCCCAACAGCCAAAAAGAACTGAACAAAATATAATTAATCCTCCTCTACTCTACTAGAAAAAGCATTTCCACCCTACATCAGAAATGTACCAGACTAAATAGGCAGCCTATTTAAAAAACACTAGATAGAGATAATTTATAAGTCAACAATTTCAATACAACAAAGCCTAAAATCTGACAAAGAGACTAGACCACCTATCGACACCAGTATTCCATGCAGTTGCGGTTCGGCCTGACAAAACTCATCGTAAAAATCAGTCTCTCAAAATATAAATGCCGATATAGAAACAGACAAATCGGCTGTTAGTGAACATGATTTTAAAAACAGCAATCGTAGAATACTCTTTGATAGCAAAACAACCACATTTTATCGTAGAATATACCTTCTAGCAATAGTAATATTTTAAAAGGTTACTGACATGTTGCATAGTTTCCAATTTTTTTTTTTTTTTGATAAATTATTTATAAAATTTCATTAATTACAAAACTAAAACATATTGATGTACCAAATATTTTGCAATATTATCTTTTAGCTTCTTCAAATTCAGATACCTATGAAATATACTCGATAATGGCCATTGATTTATTTAAATATGTAGTCAGCCCTTTTTTGTTCCTTTAAATAATTAAATAAGTATAAAAAAGTAATGATACGAATACAAAAAATTTATAACAACCCCAATAAAATTTATTTTGGCCTTTACGAAAAAAATATAATCCTATTTTTAACACTTTTTAGGTCTAAAATACCGTAAAACATTCAATGCCAAAACTCACCATTAGCACTAACACAATTTACGACGTAAACTCGATAGTGGCCAGGAAACCTGTGTTATATCGCCCAAGGGGAAAATATCATTTGCATATACGGCAAATTCAAGCCAGCGCTGAAACGGGAAGACCTACTAAGCGTGTGTCTGTTTAGGGAAAATTGTTTTTTAATATCGGACAGCGCTTAACCTTTTTTACCTTTTTGCCATCCCTTGTCGTTTTTCTAACGCGGATAGGTCTGCTTTTATTAGTTTCGGGAGGCTGTAAATTCCCGTGTGTGTAAAAAGTTGGGTAATTAGAAACACGGTTTATTGTCTGACAGGAACTAAAAGGTATCATAAAAATAAATATTTTAATGAAGACGGATACTTACGTGGTGTTCTAACCCTAATTAATTAGGTATTATTCTGGAAAACTAATAAATTTAGATATGGGAAGTTATACAGGGTGTTAGGGGGAGCGATGTTAATCCTTAACGTGTAGGTAGAGGAGATCAAGACAAATCAGTTTGTCCTTTATATTAGGTCTTGAGGTTTTCGAGATATTCTCAGTAAAAAGCATTGAATATAATAGTTTCTAAGATTACTTGATTTTTTTGTAATCAGTTTTTTCCTAATATAATTAGAAGGTTTTCTACATAAAAATATAATAGAGTTTTGTTGATCCTCATCATTTAAACTGCAACTTTAAGCTAATGTTGTTGTTGTTTCTTGTTTTGCATTTTATTGGGATCCAAACGAATCAGATCCTTAAATTTTGAAAAATTACAAAAATTTAGAATAAATTTAATATCGTAAGATGTAAGTTTAAAAGGAGTTATTAATAATAATAATAATATCCTTTATTTGCCAACAAAATTATGATCACATAACAAAGCAACGTCAGAAAAAGGAATGTTTAACATGAAAAATTATAAATATATTGTTCTAATTACAGTTAAGATAAAACAAAGTGACATTTCGATAGAAACTTTAAACACAAAAAAAACAGATACAAAATTAAAAAAGATCATTAGTATTAATAAGAGTCAGTTTAAACTGAATAAAGTTTTACAGTTTGTAAAATAATGTATTAAAATTTATAAAGGAATAAAATTTTTACACAAAGAAAGAAAAGCATGAGAAAAACAAATTAGACAAAAAATATTAAGTTAAAAATATTGATATTATAAAGATTATTCATTAAAATTGAACGAGTAAAACACCTATCAGACAGCCATTCATTTACGCGTCTCTCGACTCGATAAGCCAGATTCCTCTTGATAACATTCTTACGACTCGTCACATAGTTTGGTCCTCTCTCGTAGAAGGTGGAGTTATATAAAACACCCTTAGGTCATTCGCCCCTATGGTAGTCATAACAATGGTTTCCTATAAAGTTGTCTATTTAGCGGAAATAATTCCGAATTTTTTCTGACAAACATGACTAAAGATCTAAAGTATAATAACGGAACAATAAGTAACTTAAACTGAGTAAAAAATGGTCGACATGAAGCTCTCGGATGTAGGTGGAAGATACATCTTATTATGCGTTTTTGAATTTTAAATATATTAATAGCCTTTCTTGATAATCCCCAAAAGGAAATACCATAAGAGCCAAGAGATTGTATTTCCTCAAGGTAGAAAAGCCTAACAGTTTCTGCAGTGATGACGTCACGAAGCCGTTGGACTACACCACACAAACTGCTAAGCCTAGCCCCAGCGCTTAAAGAGAGGTCTAAATGAACACCCAAGAATTTAACATGTTCCAGATTTTTGTATAGATCAACCTCCAAGCCATACATGTAGTGACTCAGACCACGTTGCATATTTTGAAAAAAAGAATGAGGGCGGTTCTATCTACATTCAGAGTGAGATTGTTATCAAAACACCACTACTGCATCTTCAATGCAGAATTTGTGCGCCTTTGAGACAATCCCGCAGTAGAAGCGTCCGCCAGAATCACAGATGTGTCATCAGCGAATTAGCAAAGGCTATCCGCGGCCAACCCATCTCCCAGATTATTTACATATATTAAGAACAATACGGGTTCTAGAAAGGAGCCCTGAGGTACCGCCTGCAACAATTTAATTCTTTCTGAAAAGTAATGATGATTATTTTTAGTAAAACAGACTGTCTGCTGTCTATCTGATAAGTAGAATTGCAGCAAACAGGCAGGATTTGTTTTCATCCACTGCCTGTTCCTCCAAAGAATTGATATCACTCGCTCTAATACCCACAATAAAGAGTGAAAATATATTTTATTATATAGATTATGAAATACTAAGCGGCCAGGCAGAGAATTAGTCAGGTGTTGCATTAACACAAAATTTCAGCAAGACGAAAAATTATTAGCAGTACTGAGTTGGTAAAATTCCGGACATAAAACATTAAATAAGGGAAAAAACCTTGACAATAGCATCAGCCTTCGCCTTGAAAATCATCAACTGCAGTTAGGTCATGTGCTTAGTCAATATCCTACATAATATCACCCAATTAAGGAATTTTAAGACACTAAAGAAAGATACTCAAAAGCGAATTTACCTTTTAACATTACGATAATGATCCATATTATTTTTAGTCGATCGAAATTAAACAAAAAAGTACCCGTGAAAATTTTCCGAACCCCAAATGCGACAATTTTGTTCATCAACATGTCCATTCAAATAAAAATGTGCTTCATCGGAGAAAATGATTTTTAAAGAAAAACCCGCTTCTCTCTCCAGCATCCAGTTGACAAAAGTACGGCGTTGGTGATGGTCTTGTGGCTTTTATTCTTAAATCAGTTTGATCTTGTATGGACATAAAAGAAGATCAACATGCAAAATGCAACATAAAGTGGTTCGGGGAATGTTTAGGCCAGATTCTTACTATAGTCCGGTAAAATATTCTTACAGGAGAAACAATTCACCTATTCACACTATGGGTTTCGCGGAGATTTCGATATCGTAAACTCTTTGTCATTTAAGAAAGATGTATCGAACCAAGAGCGAACCGAGATCGTATCGAGAGCGACACTATAGTGAGAATCAAGCCTAATTCTTTTGACCGATGCCTGCCTGATGTTGATGTTGACGGCAATTTACGAACCCTTTCACTTATAGTGGCTATTTTGACGAGTACGAACTGGCCGGGTATGTTGGTATACTCCACGACCTGCCACCGAGCCAGTTTCCTTGAAACGTTGAACAATTTTGCGAATTCCGGGTTCTGTAGAACGTCTATGTTGACCGAAATATCTACGAAGTTTACGAAATGTAACTTTTATAGATCGTCCGTTTTCGTAATAAGTTTCGATTATTAAAATAGGCTCTTGTGTTATATATATATATATATATATATATATATATATATATATATATATACAATTCTTCGATCGATACTAGTCAGATAAATTATTTTTCTAGTTACAAGTCAGAAGAAAGTTAAAAATGGCGAATCATACATCTAAAAATATTTAATTTAAAATTAGGTTATTAAATATCTGCAAATTATGCTTTGCATATATATATATATATATATATATATATATATATATATATATATATATATATATATATATATATATATATATACCTGAAACGTAACTAAAACAAAATCAGAAAACGCAATTGAAGTGGTCATTTAAAAATCCGTTAGCAATGTTTCCTTATTGATTTTTAATTAAAACAAAAGTATTTTTACCTGAATAAAATTTATTTTATGAATAATATGGAGTGCACAGAATTAAATTTTAAATAGTGATTAGCAAGGCCAATCACAGTTAAACGATAAAAGATAAAAATCAAATTGTTTTTCGTTTTAATATTGGTTATCAACGAAAAAATATATTTAAAGTAATTTTTTATACCGAATTACCACATGCTTTTCCGTAAACAACGAATGAAATGAAAATATATTAATAAACAACAATAAATAAAAAATATTTTATTATATTAATTTGACAGGAAATAAAATCAAACCGTAACACGTCCATTTTTTCACGATACACTAAACGTGCCAATAATATTACAAATTTATAAGAAATATCAGGGTAAGTTTCGCCCTTTGTAATTTTATATTTTATATATTGAACCATATTTTCCCGGAATTATATATTATATTGGTAAAGCACAGAATGGTTAAAAATCCTTAACAATTAAGTGAGCATTAAAGACAACATATAAAAAAAGTTCAAATGCATCAGATGATTTTTTAAATAAAATCTTGGATATATTTTTATATGTGTGGAAAGCCCTCCTTTACCAATTTCGATATTACGTAGTTTTCTTACAGTTCACTCATTTTCGACATTTTTAGACTTACACTATTATTATGTATTTAAAAAATTGGATGACCGAAATAAATATCATAAACTTATAAACTGATAAAATTGGAAAATCCTTCTTTTTCAGTATTTAATAATATACAAGATGTTCTACCGATCTAAATAATTCAAAGCTTTTTGCATTTTTTTATGTTTCATTGTTATTATTGATCTATTTAAAATTTTTACAGAAGTCCAACAACTTTGTCCTCTGCCATTTTTTATATAACTATTCAAATAAGATCAATATGAGATGCGTATATATATATATATATATATATATATATATATATATATATATATATATATATATAAACTTTGTACCATTTCAAACCTTTTAGAACACTTCATAAAAATTTTGTCGACAAAATTATATTATTGCAAAGGCATACTTTCTTGAAAAGCTAGGTGTAAATAGAGGCCTAAATATGGGAAACGATTTTTATGTAACCCTTAGAACGTTAGATAAAAAAAAAAGTAATTTCGATAGTTTAAAATTAGTTCGTAAGTTTTAAGAAGAATTTATAGGTTTTAAGGATCACTTTATTTTTATCCATAGAATAACTACAGGACTTCCGTAATTTTTTAAAATATTAGAGTTGTTATTTTTTTAGGATATAGAAATTTGGGTTTAAAATACAAATATGTAGTGTAAAATGATAAATGTTCAAATTATTAATTTGATATAAAGATAAATTAATAATAGGTTTCGTTATTTAACACTTTTTATCTCTATACCCTTCTAACCCTGTTATTTCTACGAAAGAGGTAGAAGTAGCATATGTCTCATTTTGTTATTTTTTAACAAAAAAAATTACCTTTATCCAAATCACTTTATTTTCAATTGCTTCTGATATTTAAAAATTTTCAACTAAAAGGAATTAAATTAATGTTTTCTTTCCCAATGAAATCAGCTGCAAATATATTAGGATGTAGTTTTTAATTTCCTGAATTTTTATGGTTCTGAAGCCACCCTATTGCCGTTTTTGAGATACAAACAGATTAACGATGGAATGTTAGTTATAGACGTAACTTAGCTGACGTTGAATAATTCGGAAACTTTGCGGTTTTGAAAAAAAAGTAATAATGATTAGGCGAGGCATGTCATGGTGAATTTACTTGACGTTGATTTTAAGAATGGCCCACACGGCAATTTCAAGGTCGAGTTAGATAAAATTTGTCCTTTTAAGCTACTCTCAACGTTAACTGCAAAATTCTTCTAACTTTATATTCCTGCAATAAAAAAATATAACTTCCGGTTTTAAAACATCAAATTTACTTCAAATGGTATTTTTCAAGGTCTACCATTTTGTGTTTTTTTTTCTGTAACGGTTAATTTCATATATATATATATATATATATATATATATATATATATATATATATATATATTCTTGTTTGCTATATTTGCAATTAAACATAGGAGTGCCTGTTCGAAAAGTCCAACATCATTAACGTTTATGGATTATCATTTAAAAATTGTCTTGACCTTGAAAGGGTCTCTCTTAAGGTCAATGCAATATCCGGCCCCGCTTAGTTATTTACAATATTTGTTTAACTTTTTTTTCATAGCGGTTTCCGAGTCTTCAGTTTCAATTGAGTGATCTAAATTATCACCTATAACCATTATTCCACCATTAGTCCTTCTGTATCTCAAAAACTAGATATAAGGTGACTTCAGATTCAAGAGAAGTTTTGATCAGAAACTTAACAGCTACATTATGCCTCATTTCCAACCGATTTTACTGAGAACCATTTTCAATAAGGTTTGTGAGGGATCCTTTTGATTTGCCTCATCAAATTCAGTCTTGTTAATTATTGAATAAAACGAGATTTATAAGCCAAATATAGATCTATCGAAAATATACACTTTTACTCAAAAAACGATTAAAATTCATCACTCTTTATAATTTTAGTATTTTGTACCCCATTAATTTTCATGATTAAGTACTTAAAAAATATTTTAATAAATCATGATATTACCAATAAAAAACGTGGTAAGCGATCCCATATCATATTAAATAGTTCAGATTAATAAATTCAAACAAGGTCTCATTGAGAAATAGGGTTTTAAAACCATATTGCTCTGTACGACGGTGATTTTAAATTTTTGATTAAAGAAATTCCTGATTGATTCTAGAACTGATACTATTCTGACTTAATAAGTTTATTAATTAATTAAACAAATTAATGTGCCCATAAATTTCATCCAGTTTAAAGAATATCTCTGTTAACAGTTAAGATGCAAGACCGTATAGGTAAAAATATTAGGTGAAATTGACGGAAAAAACAGTCAATAAATATATATTGTTTGTGTTTAACAAGGTGTAATAATTATTTGCCTTTTTAATTAGCATAGATTGACGATTTTTGTATTTTCCACAATCGCTAAATATTAAAATTGTTAAATAACGAAAATATTAAATTTTTATTATTTATAAATTAGGTATGATGTTGTAATTTAAAGGAAATAAGTACTATAAAATATATTGATAATAATTTTGGTTTCATTGTTTATTTTATCAGTTACAAAAATGTTTATAATGATTTTTAAAATTTTGTCAGTGTAGTATTAACTTACATTTTTGTCGTTCAGAATTAAAAATTGCAGAAAACATCTAGATTTAAGTTTAAGTAGTAAGATTGCATTAGAATGATGCTTCCATAACAATTTTAAGTTAGGAAAATTTTTAAATAGATAGATGATGTTATGTATTGTTGTTACCGTATGTATATTGTTACCAGTATTAAAAGCTTACATGTTAAATGCCATATTTAATTTATAAGATTATAAACAATTAAAATGTGAGAACAAACAATGTTATTAAAAGAATAGAAGAAATTCCAACATTTCAAAATGTAAAAAATCTGATGTCCATTTCAGAAATTCACGATGGCGGATCCCAAAATGAGGCTGTGTCCATAAAAACTATTAAATGTTAGTCACAAAGAGATATTAAAATGTCAGTAAAAATAAATCTGTCTCGACCTAGGAGTTAGATGATATTTCTGGTATTTAACTCCTAGAACCTAACTTAAAAAACAATAATCGTTCTCCAACAGGCTTAAAACGAAGTCAACGACACTGTATACTCAACAAAAGAGTTTGTGGGGTAGTTAAATTCAAATACGGTGTCTATTTTCAGAAATTCTAGATCGCAGCTCCACAATGAATGATATGCCGGTGAAAATTATCAAATAATTAACACAAAGAGTACATAAGCTTTTAAACTCTAAACTCTAACCCCTAAGCCAATGATTCTTACATCTTGGCCCAGAAATCCTTGAGCCCCAAAACTTTAAAACTTAATTCAATAATCCTGAAACGTATAACTCCAAGCTCTTTAACCATAAAACCCTAAGACCTTGAACCCTTTAACCATAAACACTTGAATCTAAAATTCTTTTAACTTTATAGTCTTAAATACTAAACACGTAACATTTTAAACCGTAAACCCTTGACCTCCAAATCCTTAAACTCTAATCCTCGGTTCTAATTTGGCAGCAGAGTATTTAAACTGACAAGAGCAACAATAAATAAGCAAGTTTTAAACTCTAAAAATACAAGTAGAAAAAATGATTTTCTTCTATCACTGAATCTGGCTGTTGTCTTGAACCCATAACCTACGAAATACTAAATCTTTAAACCATAAGGCTAATGTTCAAGAGCTTAAGAGTTCAGGATTCTAAGGTTAAAGGTTAAATTTAGGTGGGGTTACGTTTAACAGTTCTGGGTTTTAGAATCAGTTATTTAGAATTTAATAGCTAAGGATTTAAAAGTTTTACGGCTTCAAAGATCATGGGTTAAAATGGTAGTGAGATTCAAGGGCTTAGGTTTCGGATTTAATAGGTTAAATCCAAAGATTATACTGTAATACTTATTGTGGGACCCATCAAATTTCTGTCTATAGGTTGTTGAGAGGAGGACGTATAGGCGTTAAGCACATAGACCTTGGACTTATAGAACCTACGTCTGTAGACCTTCCCTAATATGTAGACCCGAGATTTATGGATTTTTCATTTATAAGCCCATTGACCTTGATCCCATACTCACTAGGACTGAATTCTTGGGCTCTTCCACTCTATGTTCTTAAATTCTGTACTGGTAGCCTTAGAATTCGTAGAGCCTTGACCCGCAAATAATAAGTCCTAATGGTATTTGACAATTTTCACCGTATTTTAATTCAGCTACCATAAAAAAACTCTTTTGTATAGTATCTAGTGTCGTTGACTTCGTTTTATGCCTGTGGAAGAACGATTTTTCTTCTTTTAGGTTAGGTTCTAGCAATTATTTTCCAAATTACATCACCAAATCCCTAGGTCAAGACAGATTGATTTTTATTGACATTTTAATATCTCTTTGTGACTAACATTTAAGAGTTTTTATGTACACAACCTCAACGTTCGTTCCGCCATCTTGAATTTCTGACAAGAGACATTAGAATTGAATTCAGCGAATCCGAAAACCTCTTAGTAGGATATATAGAATTTTTGTCATTGTTTCATGCTACTGAAATCATGATTTTTAGCGTTTTGAGGTTAGGTACAATCGGAAAACCCTTCCCTATGCTTATTTAAACAATGCAGTCGTAAGTTTCATGCCAGTTGCCAACTTTTGACAAAGGACGCGCACACCAAGCTCCAGGAAATTTTCGACCCACCTAATATATATATATATATATATATATATATATATATATATATATATATATATATATATATATATATATATATGTATGTATAATAAAAAATGTTCTTTAAATATAGAGAAAAATAACGAAATCAACGATTCCTGATATTTTTTACAAAATGAAAATGTTTTGAAACTGCATTTATTCCGTTCTATCCTCACTATATTATGTAATATTCAGAAAATGAAATAAATCCAAAAAAAAAACATTGTTTTTGTACTATATATGAACTTAAATGATTATAAAAATGTAATCAAAAATTGTCAATGGTAATTTTGAAAATTCTATAAATTAAAAATGGTGTAAGATACTCATAATCAAAGTTTGTTATTATAGTCGAACATTATATTTGAATGAATTGTTAATTCATGCATGTGACTTAAAATATTAAACGTATTTTGGGCATATAGTGTCACTTTTAATAAACAGTTCCTGGTCTTTTTTGAACTTCAATAAAAACTATTATTTTCAAAAAATTTCTTTTATATATTAATTATACAGGCAAATATAAAATGCTTATTACTTATGTACTCCTCTAATTTACATGTTTAAATAAAATCCTAATATTTAAGCATTTATTATGCTTTAAATGGCGAAGTTATCGGTAACTTTTAAGGTAAAATATATGACAGGATAGTTTCCATGACTAATATTTATTGAGTATTCACAGTTTAATTATAATATTTTAAAAAGTCTCTATTTCAAACACTTTTGGAGAAAATGCTTGACTTACTTAAATCGAACCAGATTCGATTTTTCAAGATATTGTTAAGCATTCTTGATTATCCATGGGTGGAGGGTGAGGGGGGTTAGGAATCACTTTTTCTCCTTGAGTAAAAATACATTTTTTATGCATATTTTTTTAATTAATTTATCATTTATTTCATTAGATTTACAATGAAATGTATTTTTTACTTGAAAAGAAGATGGCCGATATTTGTTTTTTTACGGATATTTTCGGATGTAGGAATATATCAAGCAGGGCAAATTTGTCCCACTTAAACCGACATTCTTTTATGTCTAACTTTTATATTAATAGTGATCAAAAGACTACCTTAAATAAAAAATTATATTTTTCGAAAATAAGACTTTGTTTTTTCGTTGGCCTTTTACTCCTCCCACTCAGATTAAAAAATATTTTCTAAGTTTATATGAAATATGAGTTGACATATGTTTAACCAATAAATGTTTTTATTCTTCATAAATTATCTTCTCTATGCCCAAAATGACGTACCCTAGATATATGTCACCCAAAAACTGTACTTATTAGATTTAAGACAAGACGCTATCCATTTCCTACTTCTGTAACTTTACTTACTTAAGAATGTAACCTAGATCAAATGAGTATTTGTAGAGTTTTTTTTATGTTAGTTAGTCCAAAATAAAAAAAAAATAAGTAATACCATTTTTGACCAAAATTTAAAAGGAAATTAAAAGGCTTGAATAAACAGGATAAATGGCTCCTAGAGCTTAAAATTAAAACTAGCTTTTTTAAATGATCGTGATTTTACAGTAGTATTTTCTAGTACTGTTTGATAATTAACTTGTAGAAATAGTTTTTCGGATATTCATATATTATAATAATTATATATCTGTTCAATAAATCGGCATGATTAATAAAACATTAACAAATTTTAACTTATGTATATAATTTATTAAAACGTTAAAACAAAGGTTAGTTAATGAGACTTGCCCGATAAATCGAGATCACACAGAAACTATCGCAAAGCTGATTTACAGCGGCTAAATATATTTCTCTATTTTGCCGTACATCACGTGTTTAAAATAAATTGAATATAATGTATTGGTAATTGAATCATCGCACCTGATGGCCAACGTGAAAAGTTTTTCGAGGTATGTGAATTCAAAAAATATCACGGAATATAAGTTAAAAATAATTTAAAATAATAATTGATGAATAAATAGAATGTCTTTATTAGTGTTGGTGACCTATTAATATATATGTATTTTAAAATTATTAAAAAGTTTTCTAGCAGTAGCATCTGTAGCGTTTTAATTTATTCATTTGTTTTGTTTTCATATATTATTATATTTAAAACATGCAATAGAGTATTTCGGAAACTTCCATAGAAGTGAATTTACAAAATATTCAAAATGTCCTATTATCGTTTTATAGACAGGCCATATTTTATTATGTGGATATAAATGCAAAAGTGATAAAAAATTGTAATTGTGGTGTATATCACGCAATCTTCCAAAATTAATGATAAGTCACATGAGACTGAAATTAAAATTTCAGTAAATAGTATAAATAGATTGTTTGTAAGTGTTCTTGTCCTGTCGAGAATGAAGGCAAATGTAATCATATTTTTGCTACTTTGCTGCATATCAATAGGTATGTATATTTGTTTGCATAAAATTATTGCATGAAAAATATCTTAAATATACAAATGACAAATTGTAGTAGTAGAATGAAGAATATGCAGTTGTACGTATGAATATTCTTTTTAATGAAATTATTGCTTCAAGAAGCCTTAAATTTTCTTCATACACTTAATTTTGACATCAGCTTTGTTAAAATGATAATAATCATCAATCGATTAAACTTACAATATGGATGCCGAAGGGTTTTCCCCCAATATTACCTAACATTCTTACGATTCATTTGTTCTCTATTCTATTTCTACAACTTATTTATGACATTGTTCATGTAATAGTTTCATACAACAAATATACATTGTACCTGTTTATAGGTAGCAAAAAATGCTTCTATCTACCCTTTCTATAAGAATACTTACACACTATGTATTTATATCAAACTATGCGTTATACCACTCATTTGAAAATTTAATTTTCTCTCGTGTGGCTTATATTTAATTTTGGAGATTTACATGATATATACCATAATAACAACTTCTTTATAACTTTGATATTTATATCCACATAGTAAAATGTGACCTACCGACAAAACAGCTTCTCCTTCGATAATTAGATGTTTTAATTCGCATAAAATAACAAAAATCCCTTGTATAATCGTTTCTATGGAAGGAAGCTTCGGAAGCACTCATTCTGCACGTTTTGAATAATATTGGAATGGGAAAAAATATTACAGATGCTCGCTGCAGTCTTTTGTGGTCGTTATTTCGTAATTAAAAAAAAAAAACAGAAAACTTTTTAATAGTTTTAAAATAGCATATTTTCCATAATATTTTTTTAATTCACACGGCTCGAAAAGCTTTTTACCTTAGCCACTAGGCGTTTTGGAAGAATCGTGCATAACATTTAAGCGCCCTCTTTTGGATCAAGGTTATTTTCAGCAAGTCGATGAGATGGGACCAAAGATATCTGCTGTATAAGACGATATATTTGTACTCATATGGAGGCATTTTTAATCGTGTTTTTAGACTTTTGTTGCTATATCGTGAATTTACTAACATCCTCGGAACAATGACTTTGTTTCTAAGGCAAAATGCCGATCGGATCGGAATTATTGGATACAGACTTTTTAAAATCAAATGCCTTTTTATCGAGAATTCAATCCGATCCCTATTTCAATAATTAACAAAATTGAAACGAAAGAAATACCTACTGAAAAAGATAAATAAAGTCAACCTATTTCTTCTTTACAAGAGTTAAAAAATATTTAATTTTATCCGATTTCCATATATTTCTCTTCTTACTTTTTTCTTTTATTTTTGCTTTTGTTTGTGATATTTTCATCAAAAAAATTTTTAAATATATTTCCAACCACTTGTTTTATAAAAATGATAGGTTAAGTGTAAGTACTTTTCATGTCAACTCGATTACGTTTTTAGTGTGCAAAAACGTCTTCCTTACGATATCCGATATATTGAAACATTCCATCCGATCGAAACTTTAATCAGAACGGTTTATTACATGAATTTTAAGTCATCGGATCCGAATGCTACGTTAGAAGCAACGTCAATACTTCACGTATCATTTAACTATTTGTTTCCGTTTTATTTCTAGTTCGTTTTAATTATACCCACATTTCTCAATTTATCCTTATCAAATGTTTCAAAAATTTTTGAGAGTACCGTAACACTAAGGTGTGCTGTTAGCTCAACCATTTGAAACGTTAGACTAGTAGGGGGACGACCAAGATAACCGCGAGTTCAATCCCCTTGCGCGACAACTTATTAAAAAAGTCATTAGACCATTAGAGTGGCTAGAGTCCAAGTTGTCGGTAAACATGAAAACTGACAAAGAGTAAAAGCTGGAGGTTAGTTAAGTGTCGAAGACTGTGGTTCGAAACCCACGTTAAACTGTAATTCCAGTTTTTAAATGGTCTCCGTTACTGATGAAACTTTAATCATAAATCTTTATTTTTACAATTACATTAGGATGGCACCAACGAAAAGGAAAACTAATAGTTAAAACTTGTTAATGTTTCTTCAAAAATATTATGATGCATTACCAATATAGCTAGTATTATTGACATAAATTTAGCTATTTGAGGAAAATATTTGACTGGATTATAACTCTATGTGTTTCTTTTAGAACCTCTTTCAGAACATGAGGTTGGTTACACTTGAATCTGAAAAACCAAACAATTTTTGTTTTAATCTAGATTTAAATCTAAATAAATAATTTTGATATTTTCAATTTGAAAAGAATCCTCAGAAATTTAATTATTTTTTATTACAGAGTCGTTCCAAAAGCTAACAGTGTTAATCTATCTTGCTTTAAGGACAAATGGAGTTGTTAATAAAGTAAAATAGTCGTATAGATATAGATACCGATTTTAAAAGGTTTAACAAAGTGGTAAGGAAAACGAAATAAGAATAAAATTAAATTAATAATTTTTTAATTATCCTGTCTATCAGTACATGTTATTGTCTTATTTTTTACCCTGGAGAAATTAAATAAAGTGGATCTTCGAGCTTTAATTGTATTTTTTAAGACGGTACAATAAGGTGGGCACTTTACTATTTAAAAAATGCAATTTATGTTCGCTTTCTTTATAATAAATGCCACTAATTACTAGAATAACTTTTAATTACTAAAAAAAATCTATGTAGAGAGAAGAACTTTAATGCCACATTCATTGAGCTACTCTGTTTTAACTAGTAAACCACCTATACCGATACCGATATATCCGTAATGGCCGAGATAGAATAGAACTGAAACTTATGAAAAAATAAATGTTAATAAATTGCTTATATTATAACTAATATTCAGATATAAAACTATGAGTTCAGACAAGAAACAAAAAGGATTTTAAGTTATACAAACCATAACAAAAAATAATTAAAGGAATTAAAATGAATATGCATATTTAAGGCAGATTATCATGCAAAAATATTACACTTCGCTATATCTCGGTTTAGTTTATTTCTTTTTGCTGAAATTACACTAGCTACACTGCCAGCTGATGCAGATAATTATATAACGGTTTGAAAATATAATTAGGACAGGATTTCCTGTTTTTTATTCCACCATAAAATAATAATTAGTTTTTTTTGAATTAACAGACCCATTTTAATTTATTTAATTTTGTATTTGTTGAGAATTAGATGGCGATTATATTTCAATAAAGAAGATTTTGATACTTCTACAGAGCCAGTCCATTTTCCAAGGATCTTTCGTAGATTCTCAAAAAGAGATTCAGAGTGGTGAACATTTTTAGATGTTAGAGAAATGTGAGCATACTTTTTAACAACTATCATCTAGTACTTTCAGAATTTGGATTTTATTGGGATCACCTGAGTGTTCTGGAATTTTAATATCTTTTATTCGATTTTTTAGATGATAATTAAATCTGGAATATAAATAATCATGTTTGAAAAACTACTTTTATAACGGGGCTTTCGGAATGTCACAAAATAACTCTGGATAAGAATTCTGGAGGTAGTAATTAAATGCATCACAAATTCACATTGATAGTTTGCGGGTTTAAAAATAGTGGAAAAGTTAATTCAAAATTCTGAAAAAATAGATATCTTTTGTATAAAAATAGACCTTTCTCGGCTTGGAAAGAAATAAAAACTATATTGAACTTTGAACCGATTTTTGGAGATTATACATGGCTATTTTTCTCAATGCCGCAGCAGCGTACAATACAATACTCAGAAGTAATTTTCTAATTTTATTGCCCACTATACGCCGAGAAGTCACTGATAAAATTAAATATTCTTTATGGAGTGTTGGTTTGGTAATACGTGGGTATATTAGTTCTAAATTTTTGAGCTAAATGCTATATTAATATTATTGGATAAACATAAACATATATCGGTATCGGCCAGAAAATTAACAACATCGGATAAAAAAACATCACTAGTATAAATTATTAAAAATGTTTTTATTTCCAATTTTTAATGTTCGTTCCGGACACTCGTCACGGACATTTCTGACTAAAACAAAATGCTTAAACTTACACTACATCATATAAAATCAGAGTGCTATGTAAAAAATATCAAAATTCGAATAAAAAAATTAAATTACTGGTGGCTTAAAATTTCTAAGATATGTTGTGTATTTATAGGATGGTCTTTTTGTTAAACTTTTATTAAAATCATGTATTAATGTTTATGTATTACGTATGTATTTAGAAAGTGAAAAAAATAATATATTGATCAAAAACATAATTGAATTGCTTCGGTTATTAAGCTCTTTGTATTTATTTAATTAAATAATTCATATATATATATATATATATATATATATATATATATATATATATATATATATATATATATATACATATATATATATATATATATATATATATATATATATATACATATATATATATATATATATATATATATATATATATATATATATATATATATATAGGCATCGCCAAGAAACTCAAGGAGGTGACTCTGAGTGATAAAATAAAGCTAGTAAGTTATTTAAAGATCAATGATGTTCTAGTTACAGATCAATAAATTTTAATTTATATTTAGTTGTTAATTCATATTTAATTTTTTATTGATATTTGGCATGATTGTTAAGTCTAATAATAGTCTCATCTACTGGTAACAATGTTTTCCTAACTTGACAACAAAAGGCACTTTAAATGGATATCGAAGTTTATTTCTCCCACAAGTTTTTTATTTTGCCAGATAAAAATAAGGATGTCATTTTGAAGGTAGTGAAAAATGCATCAAATTGTGTACTCTGACTTTATATCGATAAAACCATTTGGGTGAAAATCGACGTTAAAGTATTTTATGTACAAGAAAACGGATTTAAAAATGATTGTTTAATAAAATATAAAAATATCATACCTATTAAATTTTGAATCTGTACGCCAGTTATTTTTATATATTTTCTTATAACTTTTATAAGGGCCCTTACCCTCGAAAACGTGAAGAGCGATATGAACGCCGATCTGAACCTGAATCATACCTTGACATTGGAGGCAGTGTTACTGAATTAGCAATGTTGCCAGATATTAAACGTGCCTATAATTATATTTTTATATAGGGAGCTTCATGCAAGGCAAAAAATTATTTGGATGACGAAAATTTGAAGTTCTTTCTTTACGGAAGAACAAAAAATACTAACCGAATTTGTAAAAAAACTCTCTCGAAGATATTATACGTTAAAATGTACTATTTTCAATTATTCGAACACTGCTAAGCTATACTCATCTCTGTTTCTAGCAAATCCTTGATAATTTAGTTTTTCAAAAATACTTCCTTTCCGTTCCAAAAAAAAAAAACACTAATCGTCAAGTCCGAGAATTAATTTTTGCTTACTCCGGCAACTCCTTTCACAGTTCAGTTACTTTCCACCAGGCGGAAAGGGATGCGAATGATGACCGTGTCGAGAATACAAAATTCGTCATTTTTCATGGTATGTGACTGTTTGCTTCACATTCTCCAGTTCGAGAATGAGGCCCCAGGTGTGTTCCTAATTTATTTATTATCCTAAATCGTAAAGTGTCAAAGTCATTGACTCCAGTTTTATACACCCCAGAAAAAAAAACTTCATCAGGCACTATAATTCTACATCATATCGATCAGTCTTGCTGTTCAGAGGTTAATTTATTTTAAAATGTTATTCATTTAATTCGAAAGGTTTGGATGTCGTAGTCAAGGTGATTTTATTATAACCAGCAAAAAATTGAGTTCACACTTAATCGATCTTACAAAGCAATCAAATATCGTATAAAATCAATTTTAAAAAATGGCATTGACAATTTCGGAATATACACTTCTGCTATGGAAGAGCTGAGGAGGAAGGACATATAAGGATACCGATATGGAGAAAGAATTTTGCACAATTTAGAAGAACATTCAGGTACTAGTGCTAACAGGACTAGGAATATCTACTGCATCGGAAGTTCTTCAAGAAATTTTTTTTTACCATGTTTGTCCAGAAGTTTCAAGCTCTCGACGATGGTGATAAGGTATTGCGTTTATAAATTTAATAATATTTTATATGAATTTTATTAATATTGCGTCATTTATTCATAAAGCTATAAGTGATATGATTTTAAATTTGCATAATACATTTTAGACTGTTTCAAACTGGCCCTCTTACAAGGAAAGAAGTCATCAACGTTAAATATTGATGCCGGGATTGTCTTGTAGGACTACAGTATTTTGGTGGGTGAGTTATGTGGTGGTATATATTCAAATTTTTTACGAAGTGTTCTCTTGGACGTATTAGAAGATATTTTTCTTCAATTAAGAGTAAGGCTATGGTTTATGTAAGACAGTGCATATCACCTCATGTTAGTATTAAAGAACGTGCAAATCTAAACTATATATTTTCCGAAGACGAGATTGACAGAGGTGGGCCAGTAAACCTGGGCACTGCAATGCCCTGATTTTAATTCGCTGGATTTTTTTTTCTGGAGAGTTATAAAATGTTAATGTATCAAACTACAGTCAATCACCTTGATGATTTGCGAAAATAAATGGCTGTGAATAAATTAGAAAAATATCTGGTTTGAAATAAATAGTCTACAGTTTCAGAATTTAATATAAAGAATATTATTTCGTTTGTTACCTTAATATTTTACTAAATAATAATTTTTGTAACATGTTTTGTTGTATCTTAAATATTTTAATGTCGATTTTCTGCCAAATGGTAAGATTTATTGATGTAAGTAAGTAAAGTATCTTTTACTACCTTTAAAATGACATCGTTGTCTTGATCATATCTGTCAAAATGAAAAAGTTTCAAGAGAAATAAACTTTTATATCCAGGTAAAGTTCCCTCTGGTAGCAAGTTAGGAAAACAGTTTTACCTGTAGATTTAACCATTTATTAAACCAAATATCGGTTTGATCCATAAAGAAACATATTAAATAGGAATTAAAAACCAGATAAAAAATTTCACTTTATTTACCTGTAGCTAGAAAATCATTGAGATTGTAACATTTTTTTAAACAAGTTACAAATTTTATTTCCTCACCCCTCCATTCTTGGTGTTGTTGCGGACTATATATATATATAGAGATTCGTAGATAAATATAATTTTTTAAATGTGAAATTGAAATATTCTCTTGAATGAATGTTCCTTGTACAATATATCTATTAAAATTTGAATAGAAATATTAAATTTTAACAATGTTTTTTATGTTTACTCATTACATATATTAAATTTTAATAGATAAGTTGGATAAGATATCGTATTTCCTCTACTACTACTATACTACTCTTACCTACTTATATTCCTCTAGCCAGTCTTGTTTGTTGTCAATGCTGTTACAATGTCCTATTATAAGATAAGAAAACTGTTATTGAGAAATAAACAGATTTTAAAGTAATTATCTTTTGGTTTATTTTCCTAGTTAAGATCCTTCTATGCAATATTTCACCGTATATGTGAATGTGAATTACCACATTTGTACAGTACGGATTGGTGCGTCCCTAATCCAAGTATCCAAGATCCAAATTCAGAAAAAATAGACTTTGTCTGCCAGTTGTATTAAGAATGTAGGAATCACTGTCACCCCCCCCCCCTTACAACTCGCTTTTCTTACTGTACTGTCTTGTATGAAAATAAGGGCGTAATTTCGATCTTTGCTCCTGTGATATCGTCCCCCCCCCCCAGAGAGAGAGAGGTTGGATCCGCCTCTGCATCTCACCCCGTTAACTTTTGAATTGAAAAGAATAGCGGTAGAACATAAGTGAAATTATATAAAATACACTACTTTTTGACGTAAAATAGAAGTGTGGTGTGTCATAGAGGACATGCGAGGCACTACCTACTAAAAATATCACGCAGAATAGAAAGACATGTAGCAGGAATTTTAATTCTCTATTTAGTGCCGACTTTCTTTGGAAATTTAGATAATTAGATTCGAAATTAGGTTAAAGTTAGCTGTAAATTCAACCTTAATCACTCATCCCTCCAAATCTAGTTACATAATTTTAAAAGCAAGATAATGTTTGGTACCTTTGCAATCTTATTAAAAAGTTTTGAGTTAATAGTACTCACATTAACAAATTTTAAGATGATCAAACGATATTTCATCTATTTTAACTTAAACTCATAAAAAAGCTATGAGACAAATATCTACAGACCACGCATTATAAATAAAGTAACAGAAGTGAAACAAAAACCTCCTCAAATAAAAAGAAACCTTACTGACAATAGAGAGATCGTCATACTTCCATATATTAAATGTAAAACAAATAAAATGGCAATTAGTTCTGAAACATGACACATATTTGTACAATACATAAAACAATAGCTTTAGGAAACGTTAATGGACCTGGAAAATTGAGATCGTATGTAGCACCAGCAGTAAGTCAAACCAACCAAAAATATCGGAAAGGCTAGAGGAACAGAAGCTAACCACGGAAAGCAAACAAACATCAGCACTTTTCCAACGTCAACTCTAGACAGTACGCAAGACTACTCCCCAACTTGGAACATTATAACGCAAATACAATTCACGAATTTTTTAAAATTGAAGTGAATGATACATTGATTGAGTTTTTAAAAATAAATTTGGAAAGTAAATCATGCAAGTGGTTAGCTTAAAAAAAGTTCTTACAGTCAGCCACAAGTAATAAGTTTTTATTTAAAAGTACAATTTTATTTGGTACAATCAAGCGCGAATCCAATCCATCCCCGCAAAGAGTTTCAAAAAATAAAATAGACCCTGTCTACTTCAATAGGAAGGTGAATATCGCTGATACCCCATCTCCCTCGTCGACAACTCGCTTTCGCTTATCATACTGTACGCCTATCCACAGCGATGTCAGCTCTCATATATATATATATATATATATATATATATATATATATATATATATATATATATATATATATTACATGATTTACAAGCCAAACGGCTTCGCACTCCCTCCAGGGATTATTCACTCATACCAGGCATACAAAGACAGCAAAAGTATGAAGCTCTGTGGGAACCCTTTCCATGTTATCGGGTGCTAGATGACATTGTCTGCTGTATTTCCTACGAACTTTCGGAATGTTTGCGCGGTTGCTAGGAGAATTGCTTTCTGCATCGGCTTATACAGATGCTCACTAACGCCCAGTCCCTTGATGTTCTGCAGGAGGTTCTTTGGTATCACTCCAGTTGTTGACAGTATTATGGGAATCGTTTGGACGCTGTTCATGGCCCATTGTCTCCGGATTTGAACCTCCAGATCTCTGTATTTGGCGATCTTCTCGTTGCATTTTGGACTTAAGTTGTTGTTGTTAGGTACTGCAATGTCGATTAGTGTAGTTCGCCTAGAAATTTTATCTAATAGTATAATGTCTGGTCTATTATGAGCTACTGTTCAGTGTGTCAGAACCGCTCGGTCCCAATATAACTTGAACTGGTTGTTCTCAAGAATAGGCTCCGGATTGTATTTGTAATAAGGCACTTTTCCTACCTGTAATAGGTTTAACTTTTCTGCTAACTCTTGGTGGAGTATCTTAGCGGCTGAGTCGTGTCTTTCCTTATACTCGGTTGCGGCAAACGCTTGGCATCCTCCAGTTATGTGCTGAATTGTCTCCGATGTTCGACAGCCGTATCTGTATTGGTCATTTTCTATTGAGGGATCTCTAATGATGAACTTCCGATAGTTCTTCGTCGGAATAACCTGGTCTTAGATAGCTAATAAGAAGCCCTCCGTTTCCGGAAACATCTGTCCTGAAATCAACCAGTAGTTCGACGCTGAGTTGTCGACATTGTCCTGATTGACCCCATTTGGATGCCGTCCACGAAGTGGCTTCCGTAGCCAGGTTTGTAACTTATCTTGGTCTATTTGGTGGTGAGAAGTAATATCTTGTTCCCTCAACTGTAGCGACGTTGAAACGTCTGCCTCGCATATTGCTCGATGTAGTATGGAAGAGTCCGCTAACCTGTGGAAATATGAACGTAAGTTTATTATTTGTTGGTCGAGCTGCTTACCAATATCCACCAATCCTCTTCCTCCTTGGTGTCTTGGAAGCATTGTACGTTCAATAGCACTCCGAGGGTGATGTTTTTGTGCTTTTGTTAGGAGTGTCCTTATTTTTCTTTGCAGGTTTTGGATGTCCGTCCTGCTCCACTTTACAATTCCAAAAGAGTAGCTCAGCGCAGAGCAAGCATACGTGTTGAGCGCCTTAAACAAATTTCTACTATTTAAATTAGTTCTTAATACGCGCCTTACCCTCCTGACAAATTCGGCTGTCAATTCGGCCTTCATAGTGCCATGATCAATTCTTTTAGCCTGTTTCATTCCTAGATATTTGTATGTTTGGTCTGCCTCCATTGCAGCTATAGTTTCACCGTTCTGCATTTCAAAAGCTCCCGGTTGTATCTTCCCTTTAACGATGTTCAAAATACGGCACTTGTCAAGTCCAAATTGCATTCCGATATCCCCGGAGAACTCCTCTACAATTTTAAGCATTTGTTCCAGCTGGCTTCTGGTAGCAGCCATCAGTTTAAGATCATCCATGTATAGAAGATGATTCACTCTGACTATCTCTTCGTTGTTGTTTCTAACACTAAAGCCGTGTCTGGTAGAGTTCAAACGGCGTGATAGTGGGTTCATTGCAAGGCAGAACCACAATGGGCTAAGTGAATCGCCTTGAAATATTCCTCTTCGTATCGGAATGGTGTTAGTTTCGATGGTGTCACTGGATGGCACTTGCAGTTGGATCCTAGTTCTCCAGGTTGACATGATGCGTTCTAAAAAGAAAACAAAATTATTGTCGACCCTGTACATTCTTAATATAGTTTTGAGCCACTCATGTGGTACTGAGTCGAAGGCCTTCTTATAATTCACGTAGGCCGCAAAGAGGTTTCTTCGGTTGGTACAGGCTTGGTTACATATGACAGAGTCAACAATCAATTGTTCCTTGCATCCCATTGCTTCCCTCGTATATCCTTTCTGTTGAACTGCAATGATGTTATTTTGCTCACAATGTGCATAGATGCATTGGGTCAAGCAGGAGGTGATCACCTTATACAGTGTGGGTTGGCAAGTGATTGGCCTATACTTAGCTGGGTCATGTGTGTTGTGTTGGTCCTTTGGTAGGAGGTACGTAATACCTTCGATCAAGAACAATGGCATTTTTGCTGGGTTAAGAAAAACATCATTAATAAGATTAGCCAGCTGATGGTGCATACACCAGAACTTTTTGAGCCAGTAGTTCTGGATCCCGTCGAGACCTGGAGCTTTCCAGTTATGGGATTCCTTGATTATTCTTGAAATTTCCTCGGTAGTAAATGGCTCAAACTGCATCTGGCTGTAATCTTGGCAGATTTGGTGTTCTTCATTGATCCAGCCAGCTGCGATGTTACAATCGGCTGGTGTCGAAAGTTGGTTTCCCCAGAACTCTTCTACCTGCTCTCTATTGGAATATCTATTATCTGCTATATTAGGTGGAGAGTTTAGCTTACGGTAGAAAGTCTTTTCTGATCGTTGGAAGAGCGCATTGTCTCGTTTTCGGTTATTGCTGGTCTTGTAATAACAGAGAGCTTCTATTTCCGCGAGTCAAGGCATTGCTGAGCAGTAACATTCGCTGGATCTTGTTGCGAATGATATCGGTCACGATTCATGATTTCTTCAACTCGCCTTTGCAGTCGACTAGTTCTTATGCCCCTGATGTACTTCGTCAGCTGTCCTATATCTATTCGAAGATTTTCAATTTTCTTGTTTAGACGTCTTTCCCATGGTGGTATGTTGAGTTCTGTCCTTGCTGATCGACACTCTGTTGTAACTTTAATTTCTAGAGCTCTAGCTATAGCAGTCGCGGCACAGTAGATGGTCATATGTAAGGACTCCAGAGTGTAGGCATCTGAAACATAAGCTGGTAAAATCCGATTGTCCATGATGTCTAACATGCCACCCAGTTTTTTGGATGAATTAATTTTTGGCAGTGCCGGTCTTCTTAACGGATTGCTTCCATCATACTCCAACACCGCAGCACTCATTTCCGTTGACAATTTCTGATAAAAGAGTTCAGTGTTGTCCTGTTGGGCTTCGTCATTTAGCTGTTCCTGTTGTTCTTGGACCTCAGGTTCCGGTTGTGACTCAGGTTCAGCAATTGGATTGTTGTTATTGTCAGTGCCTCTGATCTCACGTTCAATTTCCTCTTTGATGCTATTAAGCCGAGCTTCAGGAATTAGACTGTTTCGGAGAATAACTCTATATTGGTCAGCTACTCTCTGCTGGGACACTTGCATGTGTGGGTACTCCATGCAAAATTCGGCTTGTAGTTGTTGTCTGTAGCCGATCATCTCTCGTCCCAGTTGAGTCACCCTATAAAAAATGCGCATTATTGTCTCGTTCATGGACACAGTCCATTTCATGCGCTGTCTTGGTCGTCCCGCTTGAATAAGAGCTTGTTGGGGTTCCCGCACCGCATCTTCGGCGGGTAGAGCTCTTGAAGTTATCTGACCCTCGTGTTGATGTAGTTGTTGTTGCCTATCCACAGCGATGTCAGCTCTCATATATATATATATATATATATATATATATATATATATATATATATATATATATATATATATATATATATTATGATTTACAAGCCAGACGGCTTCGCACTCTCTCCAGGGAATATTCACTCATACCAGGTACACAGAGGTACCAGAAGTATGAAGCTCTGTGGGAACCCTTTCCATGTTATCGGGTCCTAGGTGACGTGGTCCGCTGTATTTCCCATGAACTTTCGGACGGTTCGCGCGGTTGCTAGGAGAGTTGCTTTCTGCATCGGTTTATACAGATGCTCACTAAGACCCAGTCCCTTGATGTTCTGCAGGAGGTTCTTTGGTATCACTCCAGTTGTTGAGAGTATTATGGGAATCGTTTGGACGCTGTTCATTGCCCATTGTCTTCGGATTTGCACCTCCAGATCTCTGTATTTGGCGATCTTCTCGTTGTATTTTGGTCTTAGGTTGTTGTTGTTAGGTACGGCGATGTCGATTAGTGTAGTTCGCCTAGAAATTTTATCTATTAGTATAATATCTGGTCTATTATGAGCAACTGTTTGATCCGTCAGAACCGTTCGGTCCCAATATAACTTGAACTGGTTGTTTTCAAGAATAGGCTCTGGATTGTATTTGTAATAAGGCACTTTTCCTACCTGTAATAGGTTCAACTTTTCTGCTAACTCTTGGTGGAGTATCTTAGCGGCTGAATCGTGTCTTTCCTTATACTCGGTTGCGGCAAACGCTTGGCATCCTCCAGTTATGTGCTGGACTGTCTCCGATGTTCGACAGCCATATCTGCACTGGTCATTCGCTATTGAGGGATCTCTAATGATAAATTTCCGATAGTTCTTCGTCGGAATAACCTGGTCTTGGATAGCCAACAAGAAGCCCTCCGTTTCCGGAAACATCTGTCCTGATATCAACCAGTAGTTCGACGCTGAGTTGTCGACATTGTCCTGATTGACCTCATTTGGATGCCGTCCATGAAGTGGCTTCCGTAGCCAGGATTGTAACTTCTCTTGGTCTGTTTGGTGGTGAGAAGTAATATCTTGTTCCCTCAACTGTAGCGGCGTTGAGTCGTCTGCCTCGCATATTGCTCGATGTAGTGTGGAAGAGTCCGCTAACCTGTGGAAATATGAACGTAAGTTTATTATTTGTTGATCGAGCTGTTTACCAATATCCATCAATCCTCTTCCTCCTTGGTGTCTTGGAAGCATTGTACGTTCGATGGCACTCCGAGGGTGATGTTTTTGTGCTTTTGTTAGGAGTGTCCTTATTTTTCTTTGCAGGTTTTGGATGTCCGTCCTGCTCCATTTTACAATTCCAAAGGAGTAGCTCAGCGCTGAGCAAGCATACGTGTTGAGCGCCTTAAACAAATTTCTACTATTTAAATTAGTTCGTAGTACCCGCCTTACCCTCCTGACAAATTCGGTTGTCAATTCAGCTTTCATAGTGCCATGGTCAATTCTTTTAGCCTGTTTCATACCTAGATATTTGTATGTTTGGTCTGCCTCCATTGCAGCTATAGTTTCACCGTTCTGCATTTCAAAAGCTCCCGGTTGTATCTTCCCTTTAACGATGTTCAAAATACGGCACTTGTCAAGTCCAAATTGCATTCCGATATCCCCGGAGAACTCCTCTACAATTTTAAGCATTTGTTCCAGCTGGTTTCTGGTAGCAGCCATCAGTTTAAGATCATCCATGTATAGAAGATGATTCACTCTGACTACCTCTTCGTTGTTATTTCTAACACTAAAGCCGTATCTGGTGGAGTTCAAACGGCGTGATAGTGGGTTCATTGCAAGGCAGAACCACAATGGGCTAAGTGAATCGCCTTGAAATATTCCTCTTCGTATCGGAATGGTGTTAGTTTCGATGGTGTCGCTGGATGGCACTTGCAACTGGATCCTAGTTCTCCAGGTTGACATGATGCGTTCTAAAAAGGAAACAAAATTATTATCGACCCCGTACATTCTCAATATAGTTTTGAGCCACTCATGTGGCACCGAGTCGAAGGCCTTCTTATAATCCACGTAGGCAGCAAAGAGGTTTCTTCGGTTGGTACAGGCTTGGTTACATATGACAGAGTCAATAATCAATTGTTCCCTGCATCCCATTGCTCCCCTCGTGCATCCTTTCTGTTGAGTTGCAATGATGTTATTTTGCTCACAATGTGCATAGATGCGTTGGGTCAAGCAGGAGGTGATCACTTTATACAGTGTGGTTAGGCAGGATATATATTATTATTATTATTATTATTAAAGTAGTATATCTACATTAAAGAAACACAAGAAAAGAGAATGTGTTTCACAAAAGCGTATTTATCCTGTAATTATAAAAAAGGATTGAAATATTCGTTTTAACTAATATTTGGCAGACCCTGCATCTAAAACAGCCTACAATCCCACTGTCGTTGATAGAACCAAGTTTTAGTGACCTATTTTTCTGTTTTCTAACCTATAAAATGTATTACTCACTGCTTAGCGATCCTTGACTATTAATTTCTTGTTCGTTTTAATTCATCCCAAAGATAATTTATGGGATTAAAGTCGGGAACAGATTAGAGTTGCTAGAACTCATTATAAAAGATATGTTCTCGCAAAATTCATGCTATGTCTTCTGGATCGTTATATTGTTCGAAAATCCAGCTCTCGCCAAGCTCTATTATCTTTATTCAAATAAATTGCTGTACAATATTTGCAAGTACTGTCGATAATTCATTGTTTTCCTACTCCAGCCGCTGTCGCTAAACCCCAACAATGACACTGCCACCATATAATTTGTCGAGTTGGAACTTAATTTTTGATTTCCATTTCTTCACTTGTTTTACGCCAAATGTTTCCTTGTCCATCAAAACCTGTAATGTTATATTTATTCTCATGTGTTATAGAACAGATTTTCAAAATTCAAATTGATTGTCTAGATGAACAAATTTAACCCTTTTTGCCATTCTAGTCAGAAATTAGCGGTTTATTGTTTCCGGATTAATATTTTTCCCAGTAATATTTTTAATATTTGTCGCAAATTTTAAAGAATTTGTTCTGTTCTAATTTTCTAAGGCGACATATCTCTTCTTATTACACTTTTACTATGATTTGTAATTATTTTTCGCACTGTATTTTGAGTTAAATTTACAGTTTTTTCCACAAGATTTCTGTCGATTTTGCAGTCGCACAATTAAACAATGGCGACTGGAATTTCTATTCTGGGCATAATATTAAACATTTGATACACAACAAATTCCCCTTAGAAATAACAGCCCCAGTTGTGAAGTCACTTCCTTTTTAAATTGTTTTATTGAAACTAATCGGTACGTCAACTGGGAAATAAAGTTATCGGAAAAAAAGTAAATGTATGAATTTATGGTTGCCTAAATTAGTATGTTATTTTCAATATGTAAATAATCTCTATTTACGGACAAAAATAACTTTTTAATTCTTTTTTTTCTTGAAATTCCGGGGCGGATCCAGAGTGGCAATACCCCCCTCAAAATATGTACATGTGCTAAAAAAATACTGGAAATCTCATATATATATATATATATATATATATACATATATATATATATATATATATATATATATATATATATATTGGAAGGGGAGTCTTGTACGTAGAATAGTAATAATAATAAAAATATATATTGCGTAAGTTCGATACATATATATATAGTTTTTTTTATTCTGAACCTTTATAGGTATAAAAATAAAAATATATGTTTTAAACATTGCGTATTTTCTTCTACTTTAAGCCTGAGGGAAGAAGTCCGGCCTGTGTTCACTGAGATCACCTCCAACGTGAGATGGTACGTAATTTTATATTGGAGTCAGATGAACAATTCTTTTGTTTATGCTTTGCAACAAAGCAAACAAAAAAGGAAACAATCCATCAGTTAGAAAACAACCTTATAAAGGCGTTGATTTTTCCCATGTTTCTTGATTATATAGCCAAAAAAAATTTGCACTCTTGAAAAATGAAAGAAAAACTTTTCAAAAGCTCGGCATTAGTGGAAAAGAAATTTTATTCATCCCTAGACAGTTACACAAAGAGATTACATTTGTTTATATATACATATAAATATATATATATATATATATATATATATATATATATATATATATATATATATATATATATATATATATATGAAGTAAAATACGACCAGGAAATGCAAACTTCTCTCCATCATATCCTTTCTGTGTTAGAGGTTGCACAGTTAGAATAAATTGTTATTAAACGCAATTTATCCTATTTCACCACCATCGAGATGATGGGCTACCTGTACCACCATACCGAGAAGAAAGTCAAAACTTATCCTCCCCGCCACAGTGATACGGCAGAGGTACATGTTTCGTCTCTATTAGACTCATCAGGGTACCGACATGCACCTGGCTGTGCAAAGGATAGATCGGAAGGAAGCATGCAAATACTAAACGCGGCTTTTCCGACCTCCCGCCGGATGGCGTATATATGTTTATGCGGATTTCACGGATTCCTCCGTGGGAGATGCAATAGCATAATGTGGATATATCCACTGCTATTGCATCTCCCACGGAGGAATCCGTGAAATCCGCATAAACATATATATATATATATATATATATATATATATATATATATATATATATATATATATATATATATATACTGAGATTAAAAGCCCTTGAAAAACTTTTACGCTCCCCCTCCACAATTTTCTGGATTCGGCGTGGATATTAATTATAAACTTCGCATTGGTAGTCATTTTTACCCTTTAAAAATACTCAAAGGATCACGACAAGCAAAAGAACTGAAAATAAAATTAAATGACGTACTTATGACTGTTAAGCATCAAATAAGCCTTCCTCCCCTCCAATCATGAACAAAAGACCAAACAAATTTATTTTCTGCCATGACCGAAGCAACAGTCTAACAAGAATGACCTTTATGATTATACTAAGTATAATACAAGTAACATTTTGATTACAATTTTTTAGTGATAAACAAGTACACTTTTTATTAACACATTTTTCTCGACTATATGAAGACTTTTGCGAGGTATCCATTTTAATTTTATGTAGTTTTTTTAAGAATAAATAACAACAAACATTTTCTTCGTATTTATTTATAATTCTTTTTTTAGTCATTAGTTAATCATTTCCAACTTACCTATATATATTTGCATACACTCTATAAAATAACTTGTTTTGATGTGTTCAGTATTTGTACATATTACGAAACCGACCCTGTGCTATGAATAGACCGTAGTGTGTGCTAAAAAATCTGTCGCCGTTACATTTCGCATGCAAGATACACGTGTGCTCCAGACGGGTGGAAAAGGCGTATCCGTTCTAAATGAAGCTTTCAAATAAACCGAGCTTTTTTAGACGTAACAAAAATATGTTATAACAGATTTTATATTTTATATTATTACTTGGTATATGTGTTTTCGGTGTAATTTGGAATTATACACTATCAGTGTAACCATTATTATTATTAACCATCTTTTTATCTCGCCTATTTTTATCCTTATTATATTGTTGGTAAATTATTTCAATTCGGCAAAACGAGAATTGACATATCATATTATTCTCTTTGCTAATAAAAATAACTACTACTTTACAAAAAATCAGCTTTGAGAAAATTCATTTGCTTATATTTTTATATATTTTCAAGGATGACTGACTGCCGGACTGCAGTCTGTGAATGTCCACTATACGTCCTGACACTTACCAAAAATTCAGATTTCAGAATAGTTACACCTTTTGGATGTCAAATCTCCGACTATTATAGATATATTTGCCATCAAATTTTTAACTTTCAATTTTGGACAATACTGCATTTAAATTTGGAATTATAATAAAAAATTTTTACCTATTTTAGTGCATCATATGCTTAATTTTTTTTCCAGAATTAAAAAAAAAATATATTTTTTCATTTATTATTAGAGTGGCTGTACGTGTGTAACAGCACATCTGAAAACAAAACAACTTACATTTTAAGTTGCTTATCTATGCAATTTAATTATTAATATTATTACACAGAGAGAATGATTCTGTTATTAACTACCTTTAAAAGAGCGCCGTTTTCGTTGTTTAAATTAAAAAATATATATGTATATATATATATATATATATATATATATATATATAAATGACTTCCATATATATGTTCAAAAATTGAAAAAATAGTTGTTTTTATAAGGAATAAAAATGGTTTTGGGGTGAAGTTCAAGAAGACCCACGACAATACTAATATAATTAAAACAGAGTGTCTGTACATTCTATATTTTTTATAACATTGAAAAGAGAATATGCTATTCTAAGGTAAATTCTAGAATTTTTGATGTGTATGTCTATTTGGTGTGTATGTATACAAAAGGTTGTTGCAAAAACAACGGGTCCGCTTTTGACGACGGCACTCAGACATGCTAGTGTACCTGTTTTCGAAGTAAATTGTTTATATCTTAATATTGCAAAGAGTTCCGAAATTATTATACTTTAAAATAGCTGATTCCTCTCGCCTGATATCAACCTCAGTACAAATTACGCCTTTTGGCGCACTCTCACTAGTGGTATCCTTGAGTGTCACATTAGGATGGTTCACCCAACGAATTTCCCCATAGAATTAGCAAATGGTTAGAATTAGGTCAGTTTTGTGCTGGAGAATAACACGATATTTTTATTTATATTCGGAAGAGTATTGACAAATAATTGAAGTTCTTTGATTTCTTGGTACACTCACAGATGATATGCTATCTAATCGGTACAATTCAAGAATAAAGTAAATAAAATTATGATTTTCTGGTTGCCTAAATTATTGGGTTATTTTCAATATGCAAAAAATATCTAACTTTTAAAGTCCTTTTTTTGTTGAAATCAATCATGAACTCCGGATTAGTATTAACTTTGAACACTCAAAGGAGTCACGACAAACAAAAAAGCAGTAAGCAAAATTAAATAAAAATACTTGTGTTCAAGCAAACCTGATGTTGCTTCAATTTGCTGTTATAATAGAAGGGGTCACCCATGCTCAGATTATTTTCTCCCGACCATGTATTATGAAACTGCAATAATCAGCTGATATATAAGTTTCTTATATATTAGAAATAAATAAATTTTTGCGGTCACCATTTTGTCAAGAATGAGATATATTTCTTGAAATTTCTGTGCTATTAAATTCTTATATTTTTTAGTAAAAATTGTACAAAATAAACATATATCTATTATCAGCTTCAAACTATTTTACGTAAAGATAATTTTCACGGTATTTCCACTGTAACATCAAAAATAATTAACAAAATTGGGTTCAACTAACTTCAGGTATTTCTTGTGGTAGTTTCAGCAATTCATTATATCGAGAAAAAAAATGATTCATTCAACTTAAGAAATTAGGAATAATCGGATTTTTCAAAAAATCGACTTTTTAAATTTTCTTAAAATATAATATTTTGAACATATTCTGTGAAAATTTCAAGTTGATTCAATAGACAGTTTTAGAGATATTCTATAATAAGCGTAGAACCCTCTTATTATTGACGACAAGTAGCTAGTGAACTCGCTTCTTATAAATATAATTTCCCTCCATACCTCCTTATGTTGTAACTGTCATTAAGCCAATTTAGTAGCGTGCCGGAGCGTTTAATCACAACTAGTGTCGAAAATAAGTCCTAAACTTAAAAAGATAGAGCTACTGCTGCAGAAATTGCCGCAACAGGAATAAGTTATGAATCTTAAACGTAGTTTACACCAATACTTAGTGTTGCTCCTCATTGATGTGGGTATGCTAAAAACTGTTGCGACACAATATCCTGCAACAATTTTGAGTTGCCCCGATACAAAGTTCCGCTTCAACACTGCTGGAAATAATTTAATGCAGGATGTCAGAGGAAGTAGAGCTCGTGACTAGCAGTGTTGCTGTCTTCATGATTAATTGGCAAAATCAGAATAGCCGGAAACCCAAGCAGTGGTAGGCACTCCAGCTTCTGAAAAATACCAACCAACCAGGATAAGATCTCATGGATACTTTTAGGTTTTAGGACGGGAATAATTTAGTAAATTTAACCGGAATAAGACCCACTGATTGTGAAAAACTTTTACCAAAATCGGGTCCCCATATTTCGAAAGCTAATATCAGGTACAGAGAATCAATTTCGCCAACTCTACAACTTGTAGCTACGCTTTGGTTCCTAACCAGCGGTGATTGGTACTCCAGAATCATTGATTACTCCGGAACCAAGTATCGTAAAAAACTCTATAAGAGCTTAAAATCTTTGTTTTGAGACGTAGAATTATACTAGCTTTGTCATTTCGTAAAACTATTACTAGAACAAGCTTATAAACCAATACCTTTATAAATTTTAGGTAACAATTACAAATTTAAACAATTGTTACCTTGTTATTAATAATCAGAAAAAAAATTAGTAAAGTTAATTCAAGAGCTAAAACAAGTACCTTCAATTTAAGCGTTCTTAGGTCTGTATTGGACTTATAGAAGCCAAGTTATGATCGATTTAGTTAGGGCGGAATTCTATTTGCAATGTTTTACACTAATTTGTGCATAACTTTTTTTCTAAATAATATTTAGGGCGTTTCTAATAGAGAGATTTGGTTGAGTAGTGCCCTCATAAATAGCCAAGGTAATTGTTTATAGACATTTAAACATGAAAATATATAAAAATATTGAGGGGTCTAAATGTCGCTACGAAAACCCCCTTGTGCCCGAACTAATCAAAAAATCGAAGAAAGAATAAAAAGAATATTTTTTGCGTGGTGTCGATAAACAAATATTAACTTTTCATATACAATAATTACTTATCTTTCATAAAACATATTTTTAAAATCATCATGCTCATAGATCTATAAATATAAAATTCATAAATTTATAAGCCGGTCCTGGTCAATTTTGGCACACTAGTTTGCCATTTATAAAGGGCGTTTTATTATTCTTATAGAAGGTGTTTTTTATATCCGCATATCGTTTTAAGAATGAATGGGGTGATGAATGTCTTTGGCGAATCTTTTGCACGGCTTGCATATACATTAGGGGAGATTGCGAACTGACCAAAGGACGGTCAAAGAAAAAACTTGCGCAGAAAAGAACCTTTGTAATACATGTTTGGTGCAGAATGTGAAAGATAATAATTTAAGTAAGCTTATCCTTACAAAAAAAGTGTTTTAGCAGTATAATAACAAAGATGAACTAGTACAGTAGGTTGGTGTAATGGAGGGGATTCCAGTAGGTATAACAATAGTATATTTTTGGCAATTACTGTCAGAATAAAACGAGGTATTTTACGGTTTTTGACATGTTTTTACAGACAAAAAACACAAAAATATTCATAAAGCGATAAATCCTTTTTTAAGTTATCCCCCAAAGTATAAAATACTTCTTGATATAAAAATTTGAAGAAACGAGAACTTTCATTGATTTACCATGACAAGGGGGGCTAATTTGCAGTGACTATTGTGACTTTAATACTTAAGAATACTTACACTTTATAGATATGGGAAAAAGCCAGTGGTATCACATGTACAGGGTCTTATATGTTTTCCTATTACAGATATTAGAAAGAAGCGGTTTGTGACTTACTGCCATATTGCCGCAAATCAAGTTTTCATAATCTTCTTTGTTTCTGTTAAACAGGAAGAATTAAGACCTTAGCCTACTGCGAGGAGAATCATGTTTTAAAGAAAACTATTAAAATTTTAGTTTTCCTTAAAAGATATATTAATTACTGACCTTAATAAATTTTTGAATAGTATAATGTATTTTTGAACTGAATAATATAAAGGGTGTTCAAAAAAAATACCTAAGTTTGGTAAAGATCTAAATTGTAGCTCATGGGCTCAAAATGAGTAAGCTTACGAATTTTAAATAAGAAATTTATTAAAATCCTTATTTACCTTTTCAAGAATTTATCAAAGAATTGGAATACTAAATATTAGAAAGTAATAGGGCTATGAAAATTTACTTTCAGACAATGAAAGTTTCACTAAATATAGGACAGTAAGCTGCAAAATTGTATCTTTCAATGTTTTGCAATATGCTAGATTCATATGAAAATCACCATCATCCGAAAACTGGACATCTTTATTATTTTGGAAGTACGACGGTTCAAATATATATTGAAGAGAGCTTATTTTTGGAATAGAATTGAAATTATGGAATGGCCAAGGTTAAGATGTTTTTTCTATTTTTATCTTCATATTTTTTAAAATAAAACACATACTGCTCTAATATTAAAATATCTAGTTTATTTATTTTTAAAATTATACATTTGGAATATATGCATTTCAAATATATATTGAAGAGAGCTTATTTTTGGAATAGAATTAAAATTATGGAATCGCCAAGGTTAAGCTTTTTTTTCTATTTTTATCTTCATATGTTTTTAAAATAAAACACATACTGCTCTAATATTAAAATTTCTAGTTTATTTATTTTTAAAATTATACATTTGGAAATGTCCAGAGCAAATAGAAAAAATAAAAGCGCGATTATCATCATATGAAAACAATTTAAAATTAATTTTTTATATATATTCTGTGTATTTTCAAGTTTTGTACAAATAAGTATATGAATGAAAACCCATTTTGAACCGATTTATTAAAAATGAAATTTTCAGAAATGTTCCTTTTTCAAAAATGCACTTTTCAGAGCCCTCAATCAAAAATCGTCTTCTATTAAATCATATTTAACTAATATCCGTCAATAATCTAATACAGATTAACAAATTTGAGTAATGTATTTCCAAAAAAACATATTACTTTTTTAATAAATCTATATATATATATATATATATATATATATATATATATATATATATATATATATATATTTATATATAATGTCATTCAAGGTATGCACAAAGTAATATTAAAATTTTTAAAAATACATTTATTTCACATAAAGCCGACTTTCTAATTGAATAAATTACACCAAAAATTGTTTTACCGGTCTTTGGAAATTAGATATTTTAAAAGAATAATTAATAAAAAGAATTTCGTGAACTTGAATTTTATATTACTATTTAAAATTATATAAATACATTGTTGTACAAAACGTTCAAAGGATTTAAACGAAAGTTAAGAATATAGAGAATATTTAGTTTTAGAAAGATTGCCTCTATAATAAAATGAAAATGTAAAACAATGTGCTGAAGCTAAAAATTCTGAGTAAAATTAATTCGAACAAAAAGTATTCAACTCATATGTATTAGTTAATAAGTGACAGACTATTAGAACTTGTCTTATGGTCTGTCAAATTTCTAGGTCTAGAACACAGGAATCTTTTGTCGTATTGAACGCAAAAAAAAAGTAAACACGCTCAATAATTCTAAGAAAAAGGCTCGGAACTTTATGAGGTGGTGTTTTTTTATCTTGATATAAACAACTTGAAAATACTGTCGAAATTTCAAATCAATCGTTTATTTTTAATGTTAATCCGATTTTAAAAACTTTTTTGGTTGATCGGAAATTTTGTGACTTTGAAATTTCAGAAATCTGCGCTCCTAAATAACTCATTTGTGCTTTATTGTTGTAAAAAATGTGTACTTTTAAGAGCATATGAAAAATGTTTGGACCCTTGACTCAGGATGTTTTTACTATTTCCATTCTTGTTGCGTTTATTCATAGAATACAGGGTGATCCGGAAAACTCACTATTATTCTACAAGTAGCTTAAATATAACATAAAAAACTCTTTCCTAATGAGAGAAGCTCCTTACTAAGCCGCGTGCTAGGTCCAGTTATATATTCCTTAGCATACCTCATTCCAGAAGCTCTTACTCAGGATTTAATAAATTTGCTTTTCAGCAACAATTTTAGTTCCCTTTAACCAACGGCAGTTGGGACAGGCAGAATTGATTGGGATCATTTGCGGACCCCAACTTGCCAGATGGTTCGCTTCTTCATTCCCGCATATGCCCGAGTGACCCGAAACCCACACGAGTCTAATTGTGCAGCCGTTCCTTATCAGACTGTTCAGTACATCCTTGTAGCCATGCACCAATCGCGAAGTTACGAAAATGGACTTCAGTATTATTAATGCAGCTTTTTTATGAGCATATGTTTATTATCTTATTCCTGTTTATGTCCCACTCACAAAGATGACCACATGCATGCAAAATAGCATACATTTCTGCTGCAAAGGTCCTCGCACGTTGTCCGAGAAAGTAGAACTTTGACTCCCGTGCTCCTGCCGAACATTCCGGCTCCAACTCTTTCATCTTGTCGAGATCCATCTGTACACCACCAGGAATAATTTCTCGGAAGATTTTGCTCTCCCTCCCAAAACTCTCTACTCGGCAGAAATATCTCCAGAGAGTTGTTGAGTTTTAAAAGCGGCGTCATTTAATCGGTCTGGTTTCTCAGACACCAGTCTTCAAGGCCTCGTTCTCTATGCATAAATGGAGAGAATACAGGTTTATCAAGACTTCCAGAGTCCTGGTGGAGACAGTCCTCATCGCACTTAATATTCCCACATAAGCCATTCTTTGAACTTTGACAAGTTGGAGACAGTGTTTAGGCTTTGTTGTGCTAGGCTACCATACTATAGCGGCGTACTTCATCATGAGGCGGATCACCATAGTGTATATCCAAAATATCACTCTCGTTATCAGTCCCCATGTGCATCCAAAGGCTCGTTTGCAAACCCAGAAAGCACATATGGCCTTCTTGGTTCGAGCCTCGTTTCAGCTTAGCCGAAAGTCTATAATTATTCCCAGGTATTTAATTGTTCCCTTGTATTGAAGAGTGTTTCCTGTCAATGAATTGTGAGAAATTTTCCCATTGTCCTCTTTTTTTTTAAAGAGTACTACCTCGGCCTTGTTCGGGTTTATTCCGTGCTCTTCTCTGTGGCACCATGGCTTCGTGATAAGGAGGGCCCGCATCAATGATCATTCCAGGTACCGGATATCGCGACCAGGACACAAAAGGTCATCGGCATAGGTCTGTGTACACCGGAATAACATTATTATCTTCTAAAAATGATTTAATTTTGAACACAATCTATCAGAGATGGATCCAGTCGTTCTCCTTGAGGGAGGGGGCGATATCACAAAAGCCCCCTACCGCATTTGTATACAACACAGTACAGTATGACAAGCGAAAGAGAGTTGACAGACTTAATTTAATGTGCCCTAAACCCAAGTTATCAGAATCAACTGGGGGAGGGGGTGAAGGGGTTCAGCGAGATCCACCTTCTTACTGCAGCAGACAGGAGAGTCTATTTTTCTGAATTCGAAGCTCTAGCAACTACTTTTATCTAAGTTTGAATAAAAATTGCAAAAGCATCCCGACTCAAAGTTTCAAATATGTGCGAGGTGGGAATAATAATTATAAAATTGCTTTATTGTAACAATGTACAATAAAATTATTACAAAAGGCAAAGGTAAGACAGTAGACCTCCTCACTTAAAGAGATATTCATAATAAACGAACAATATAACAAAGCTAAAATGGTTAGAATTATATAAAATTATGGGGATTATTTCAATTGAGACAAATTTAGGAACACGCAGTTTTTCTATAAATTCTTTTACATAATCCCTATTTCAAGGTCATAGAAAACGATTTTGGTCATGGTTTTCTTTTTAATTTTACCCTATTTTTCCAAAAACACAAAAAAAAAACACTGTTCACTTCAAAGTCAAGCTGTGTAAAATGAAGGCCAGAATCGTATTCTAAGATCTCGAAATAGAGGGTATAGAACGAAATTTTCAAAAAATAACGTCATTTTCCCAAATTTCACATAGTAAAAATAATTACCAAAATTATTTATATTTATTCATTTCATTTTAAAAATTGTAACTATACTAGGAGCAACCTTGTAAAAAAGATATAGGAGGTATTTGGAAGAGTTAAGCTTTTAAAATCAAATTAAAGCCAAAAGAACTAAATTTATTTAAAATTTTGAAACCAAACGGGTTAACTCACTTGTTTTATTATTGGTTGTAAAAACAAGAAAATCTAGCAGTACGACTCTGAAAAAGAATAAACAATAGATAATGATTTTTGCATTCTCATGTTATTATTCCCTTTAGTTGTTTAAATAGACTGTATAAGTTAAATAAAAAAACACTTAGAGATATCGAATTACGGCGTTATTCCTTATTGCAAAACCTGATTATTAAAATAATTTTGCTCTGAATCTTCGAAGAAATCGCCACGATCTCCGTCGCATATAGCTCGCCGAAATTCGCAAAAGGAAAAGGAAAGAAAAAGGATATTTGGCAATCGGGGTTAGGATTCGCCCTTGGCAACTGATGAACTTGTAGTAGTGAGAAGTGTAGTGTTTTTCATTTTATCAGTTTTAAATTTATTTTACTGTTTTTAACCATGGCAACATCACTTCCACACGACAAGGTGAGTAAAATTATTATTTAAACTGTTGTAAACAAAGTTTGTTATTGAAATTTTCCTGTAATATTTATAAGTTATTAAGTTATCTCCAGTTTTAATGTGACCCTGACCTTTAAATTGTTAGATAAACTGTTGATATCTTGAAGTGATCTTTAGAATTTTTTGATTTTTTAAAATTTATTTATTGGGAATTTGGAAATTAACCTCGTTTTAGATACATAACATAGTAATATGTAATCACAATCAGTTTATTTTCTTTACACGGGGTACTACCTATAAATTCGAGGGGGATTTTAAAACAAATATACAGAGTTTTAAAAAAGTATTTTGGGCCGCGTTGAAAACTTAAGAAAGTCATACTTTTTCAATGATTTTTGGCAAAAGCTGAAATTTTGCTTTTTTATTCGACTTCTAAATGGAGATTCTAAATTCGACCGCATTGTGCGTTTTTTTATGTATTTACGTCGATTACTCCGGAACGTCGACACTGATTTGAATGAAATTTTTTATGTTATATTCCAAAGGTTGCTGCGATGGTCCCGTATTATTTTGGACGATTTTCTCCAAAATGTTACGGGGGAGTTTTTAGGGACGTACAGAACAAATCAGAAAATATTTATACAAAATTTGAATGGCTGATGCAATATGGCGCACAAAAATATTAATTTTGGTATAGGAGTTTTCGAGGTCGCACATAACAAAACTAAAATTATTTTTATAAATTTCAATATGGCGGATCTAATATGGCATTTTAAAAATTTACGTCTCTTGATTTTTTCCAAAATTGGTACAGCGGGATTCTTGAGAGTGTAAATTACGAATTTATAATTATTAATATTTATATTATTCAATATCGCGGATCCTATATGGCGGGCTAAAAATTTTACATTTTTCGATTTTATTCAAAATTGGCATTGGGACATTTCTGGGGATGTAAATAACAAATTTAAAATTATTTAAAAAAAATTTAATGTCAGATGAAATATAGCGGTTTAAAAATTTTATATTTCCGGATAATGTCCAAAATTGGTATTCGGGTATAGATTAGATTAGATTAAGATTGAATTAAGAGATTGAAGTTATTTTTTTGAAATTCAGTATGGCAAACCCAATATGGCAGGTAAAAATTTTTACGATACTAACATTTTTTCAAAATTGGGATTGGGGGTTTTCGGGGTCGTAGGTTACGAATCTGGAATTAATTTTCTAAAACTTAATATCACAAATACAATATGTGGGACTAAAAATTTTTCCAGTTTAGTCCAAAATTAATATTTGGGGGGGTTCTTGGAGCGTATACACACTCAATATGCAGTATAAAATATGGCGGACTAAAAATGTACGTCTTAAGTTCTTTAGATATTGGTATTGGGAGGTTTTGGAGGTCTAAATTACTAATCTAAAATGAAATTAAAATTCAAGCTAGCGGACTTATTATGGCAGACTAAATATTTGTTTGGTGCAATTTCATTCAAAAATGGTTAGGAGAATTCTCAGAATCAAAGAAATTTTGCGACATTAAAAACATTGTGAGGTACAATAATTTTGCTCAGTACTTAGTTTTAATAATTTATGGATAACCATAACAAATTCAAAACCAAAAATTAAAAATTAAAATCTTTATAAAAAAAAATTGAACTGATTTCTAAAAATGCGCTAAAAAGCGAAAAATAACAATATATTAAATTTTTATATGAAATTTGAATTATTTCTAAATGAAACAAAAAACTTCTAACACGAGATACATGCAAACTACGGTAAGAAAGCAATTACAAGTAAAGTATTTTTAAATGACATAAAAAATGTAAATCACATTTTGTTGCCGAATGTAAAAATTTCAATTTCATTTAAAAATGTATATTGTTTATTTTTCGCTATTTAAGACATTTTTAGAAGTTGGTTCAACTTTTTTTTTATAAAAATTTAATTGTCTGTATGTTACAGCAACTCTATTTTTTTTTTGTAATTTACAAATAGTAGTTATTCATGACATTTTTTCAATTCTATTAGACTGGAAATTTATTTTCTAGGGATCTGTAACCTGTATAAGTTTGTCATGTACGTCCGTCTGTATATCACAGCCTTGTATTTCGTCAGTTTGACTGCTTATGATTTCTAACATTTTTTGCAATGGAATTTTTCGTGTTCATGCTTTTAATTAAAGCAAAATAAATATAAGGTAAAAGTGCTAATACAAGTTTAGTATACCTACCCGCATGGAAAAAATTAGGGTGAACGTTTTAGAAATAGGTGCCTCCAAAGTTGCTTTCTACACTATTTAAAATTTAATTTCCGATTTGTTAAAATATGTTTCCATCAAAATTCCATATTTTGCAAGCATGCGTTTTCAATTAACTCAAATATTAAAACGAAATTGCAGAAAAACATCTGCTACGGATCCTTAACCTAATATATGTCCGACATGCACTTGGATGGTATTTTTCTTTTTGGTTATAAAGGACCCGGCACACAATCAATGAAAAAGCTTTCTGCCAAATCAGCTGAAATTTCGAGAATAGTTTGTATAACAGGGGCGTACATACGACCAGATAGTTCGGTGCATGGCATGGGGGCCCCATGTCTAAGGGAGGCTCTCGAGCGCGCAAGCAAATAATAATGTGAAGTTTTTCTTGAAAATTTTATTACATATTACTTATTTCGAGGTTGTCTAACACGATTCTATCTAGGGTTTTCCACAGTTTTCCCAAAAACTTAGAATGACACGTTGAACTTTTGAGTTCATTTTTGCATTGTTGCCATATCATAAATATGATTTCTATGAGATACAATATTCTTTTATTTCTATTAATGCTTTAAAGAAAACGACCCAAAAAATAAATATACATATTTATAATTTATTTTTATATGTCTTAGCCTTATAATTTTTTACTCTTAAACTTTTCCTTTATTTTTAAATTAAGCTTTTCACTTTATAGCAGCAGCAGGTACTAAACCACTCGCTTTCCCACTAACTTGGATCTTTCTCAATATCCTCCCCAGATAAAGATTGTCCTGTCTCCACGTGGTCTTTTCTGGACAATAACATTTTTTAATAAATATATCTATTAGCTCAGGTTTTTTTAGTTAGTTCAGGTTTAGTTTGATTTTAGTTAGCGAAACTTACCTAAACTAACTAAAACTAACTTGAACTACCGAAAGTAATCTGAATTAATCAAAAATTTTAGTTACTTAAGATTATATTACACTTATTACATTAAAAAATTTAAAATATGCTATTTGAGAATATTTGACATCTGGCAACATCGTGACAAATACTTATTTCTTTTGCCACCTTACTCCGTTCATAGGTAGGAGGAATTACGAAGAAGTTTATAAAATATTTTTGCTTTTCCGTTGAAAATACAAGTTTTCCTTAGTAAAATTTACGCAAAAAAAAGTGGAGATATATTACATACAGTGAATTCTAGCTAATATTATCGATAAAGAATACGAAAGTTCGGTGTTTTTTCAAGAAATAAAAATAAACTTGAAGTGAACAGTGGTTCTTTTCGTTTTCTGGAAAAATTAAGAAAAATTGTGGACAACCACGACCATAATTCTGGTCTACAACCTCAAAATGGGGGATTTATAGAGGAATTTTCAAAAAAAAGTTATTTTTCTAGATTTCACTTATTGTATATCGAAGTAATTAAAAAAAAATCAACCTCTGTTAACTTGGATTTGAAAGAATCCATACATATATTTTGCATCGAGGCCCAGTGCTATCTAAATTCGCTACTATTGTGTATATAGATTAAAACTCTTAAAGAGCACGAAGACTAAAATGGAGAGTTTTCAAGAAAAGAGGTTAAATTGATCAGCCATCGTAGATTTGAAAATTTTCAATTTCTAACTTCAAATATGTGCTCAGCGACGTCGAAAACCTTCAAAAAACAAGGTTGGCACGAAAAATATGGTAATAAAAAGATATAAGCAAAAAAGGATCCGCCATATTTGATCCGCCATCTTGGATTTAAAAATTTTGAACTTCTGACTTCAGATTCGTAATCAGCGATCCCGAAAATCTGTTGTCACGTTGTATTCAAAAATGTATGTCCGAACGAAGATTTTATGCAGTTGGTCATATTTTTAAGTCGCTCCAATTTTTGGACAGATGTCGGATAAAAGTGACGTGGATATATATATATATATATATATATATATATATATATATATATATATAACATAAGTATGTTCATACACGTACGTATATACAAAAGAACTCCACTGCCACGTCCGCTACCCTGGTTATGATCCTTTCTCACCATTTGAACCTTCAATGTTTATTATATCATCATAGATAAAATTTGTTAGCCAAGACTCTGAAATAGCTAAGATATTATATACTTATAGTCTTTTATACAATTGCTTTCAACAAATATTGATCGAACAGTAATATGACCCATAGTTAAATTATTACTATTATTGTTTATGTTATCAATCATTACCCTTTAGAAAATATAAATATTTAACCAGTAAAAACACAGACAATTTCAGAAAATGTAAACAAACATCTATTGATCAGTTTATATACGTCAACTTGGACCGAGACGATAATCCTGATAACTCAATCACATTACTATTACACCATACATATTTGAAACCATATGACTTTAATTTTTTAGCTTTTAGAAAGGACCCTAGGCAGGTCCGGATTAATGTAAATATTCATTTTTGATTGAGATGGAATACGACATAATTCAACAATAAGAGGGGTAGATTTACGCTGTGAAAGACACAAGCACAGGTTTCTCAGTTTTGTGCTAGGTATAATTTTCAACATTCAATGTATGAAAAGTTTTTTTTGCAGTTCTGATCTCTCTCTAAACCAACAATGATAGTATTCTTGTTTCTCTCATTGGTCATATCTCCAGTGAAACCTCCGATATAACTCAGCTTCCTCTCCAGTTCCCCTATTCTAATCTCTACTCTACTCAATAATGTTTGCGCACTCAGTTGCGTTTGTTTCATAATGAGGCCATTAAAAGTGATAGATTGTTTCAATCCTACATACATTCTTTGTATAACTCTTAAAATAACTAGACTAGTGGGACCAGGGAGTTCAAAGAAGTCCTGAAATGTATCCAAATCGTCTTTCAGTCTGTAAGGGTTACCACTTGGTCGCCCGGCCGCTGTAGAGACACTTACATCAATCCCACCCCTCCTATAACCCGTACTGGTTAAGCCACCATCAGTTCTTCAGCGATTTCGTCATGAATCACCCAATACTCCCAACAGATCCATTTCTGTGATGCACTTCCAAGTTGATATTCAGAAAACTCTCATGGTCAAGCCCAGAACAATCCTCGTGGCTTCACTTTTCAAGGCACTAACTTTGTAATGCTGTTTGGTAATGCTCCCCGTGTATTTCTTACAAACCAAAGATTTTCTATTTTTCTTCGACATTGTTAAAACTATGCAACTCCGATACTGTCCTTTGTCAAAGTAGATGCAACAAAAATAGATTGTTTTTATTGGAAGTAAAACGTGAATATTAAAATTCTTAGGTATCCAGTCATTATCTACCAGTTAAATGTAATCAAATAATCAGCCCATGGTGCCAAATATACAGCTCCGGATTTTTTTTGGGATGTTGTAACTCACGGTAGTAACTTTTATTACCCTAAGAAAAAAAATCTAACAAAACCACTGCAAACTACGGTAAAAACTGTACCATGTCAGGTTAAAAGGTAAACGCTCTTAGACTGTTTGGAGGTGGAATGGATGCAACAGCATTCCTATTACTGTATATTTAGAAACTCTAAGTTTAATACCTAATTGTCTGATACTAGGATTTTCTTCAACTCGTTCTAAAATGTCCTTTTCATACTCCGATGTCCTAATCGTAAGATTCCGTTCATAATCAATTGTGACAGAAGCAAAACTACCTATTTCTCGAAGATGTCTTTCAACAAGGGTAAATGTTTGATAGTTTGTTACGTGTCTATTTGGAAATATTTTTTTGTATACTCTCACCGACACCCGACCATTCCTTTGTGCACAAAACCAATGAACAACGATAATCGGTCAAATCGGTTCAAATTTAGGGAGGAGAGAGTTTATTTGAAATCAAGGTGTATGCAAAATTGAAAATCTACCTGAAATGGAAAAGCTTGCTGGCGGCAAAAGCTAACCCAGATGATGTACGATGAGTATTGCCCCAGCATAGTATATCAACTCCGCAACACCGAATTTCATCCCCCAAAATGCCCTTTGAATCAATCTCATCTTCCAAACCTAGAGGGTACACAACCAAACAGCATTCGTGCTCTGCCCAGGATCAAGGAACGCGAACGTGACGATACTGATCCCTTGTGTGTGTGTGCTTATGATTAAAAACCAACAAGGCGAGTATTACGAGTACAACATACCCACACCCGTTTTTTCCATTAGAGTTGTGTGAGATTCTTTCATAATATCACCAGATAAAACTAAGGCTTTCAACAAACGTATCACACTTTAATTACATCTCTATTATCATAATAGTCAAAGAAGCACGCTACCGATGTTGCTCTATTCATTTTCAATTATCACTGTATATATGTAGGTATAGTAAGGCGATAATAATAATGATCGAAAATGCTCTTGAACTCCACTGCAGAAAAAAATAAATTCATAATTTTTTGTCCGCATCTTTATAATAATTTGCTTTCAATTTTTGACCAGTATATGATCAAAATATTTAAAAAAATAAATGAATGATAGTGTAAAGCTTAAAAAATGCAAAATATATTCCTTATATGCAAATAAATTAAAATTCCGGGGTTCCATAATCCTGTTATCAGTAATTGCTTAAGATAAAGGTACCAAACATATCGATACAAAAACATGGACGGTTTTCATTCAAATAAATATAAGTCATAAAAAATTTGCCACTTGTTGGACTATTTGTTGAGATAAAACCCATATTTTGGCGTAAAATTTGCGAAAAAAAAACAGTGCTAAAAAGAACATTAACGGGTGATAAGAGCAGTAACCCTTTGTAAAATTATTATGAAATATATACAGAGTGCTAAATTTTAGTTTCTGTATAAAGATTTATAAACCATAAGAGGTACAAGAATGATCAAATTACATCAAAACTGCGTCAATTCCGTATCATTTTTCTTAGGTTACAAAGGGGTAGTGTATATAACAGAGTTATCTTTTATTGAATACTTAGGTATCAAAAAATAAAATGTAGTGCCATACGCATCCTTCGTAAAGCTAACATCACCCTTTTAACACTAAACTGTGCATTGTGTTACGTACTTCCTACAATCCGAAGTTAATTTAAAACAATGAGAAATATTGAAAAAATTACCTCCTAGATTACTATGGCTATAGAATCGTTTAAGAGCTAAAAGCACGGGGGCGTGATGAGGTCATCCTAGCGCTCTTAAAGTAAAGCAAAACTCATCATTTCGGTATCTTGCAGAATCTTAAGAGCAAGCCAAGCTACATAATACTTACCATCTACCTGAAAAAGATTTAAAATCACTTTGATACCAAAGCCTTGGCAAAATCCTTCATAGCAAATAATCAGTTATCTTTTTTACTAAAGCTGGCGAAGAAACAAGTTCAAGAATACATTTGGGACATCTCTCTAAAATAGAAGCCAATATACTCCAACCAACATGGCTCTTTACTCGCAAGTACGGAAAATAGGGTCTGCCATGAACAACAAGGAAACAGTCTTCAATGATATTGAAGAAGTATTTGGTGATACCGCTTTCATTTCAGTAATAAATTTCTTCAGAAGACATGGCATAGAAGACACTTTATGGAAGGGGCTACAAAACATCCTGTAAGGCAGACGAGGACAATTAAAACCGTGAAAGTTTTGATAGTGAGAGCGTGTCCATAGAAAGGGGTCCTATACTCTCTCCTGTGTGATCTAGAGGTTGATGAACTTCTAATCCACCTCAATAATTCAGACTATGACTCCCAAGGGTGATGATATAATATAATGATCACAGGAAAACATAGCAAAATATGATGGGAGCTCATGCAGCAAGCAATGACTATAGTGAAGGAGTCGTGAATTAAAAACACTTTAGATTCAATCCTGGAAAAATTACACCCATATTCTTCACTAAAAAAAGAAGGCTTGGCGAGTTAAAAGTACCAATTATCTTTGATACACAACTGCAAATAAGCCTAGAATTAATCCTGCGTTACAATGAATTCAAAGTTTACCCGGAAGTCAGAGAGCAGAAAATTACAATCATGGCAGCCAAAAAGGCGCCAACAAGAACATATGGCTCGGTGGTACAGCGGAGAAAAGTCGCTTAGGGAGATTGATTGATTGATTTATATTAATTAAAGACACGTCAACCCATGAGGGTTTTTTGGTGTCTATAGAGGGAAGGCGTTAAAATAAAACTTCATTCCTCAGTATGCTGTCCAGAAATAAATATATAAATAAATAGATAAAATATTAAAACACATATTAGTAAAAACAAGGAACATAAACAGAAGACAAACAGGGGTATATACTAAAGGACTAGCATGTTTATACATGCATGTACTAATTAAGGTTTATATATGAGGTAACAGGGAGGAGTCTCGAAGGAAGTAGAAAATTTTCATGGTGTTTTCATAAGAGAGTTTCTCCTTTAAGGGGCCCTTGATACCAAGTTCAATCAGATGACGAGAGTATTTAGGGCAGAAGTCCAGAATATGTTTAACTGAAAGAGCTACCTCACATTGGTTACATAGGGGGGGATCAGAGCGATCAATCAGAAGGCCGTGTGTTAGTCTAGTGTGGCCAATTCTGAGTCTGGCCATAACGGACAGGGGTTTTCTAGAAAGCTCTGAAGAGCAATATTAGTGTGTATTGTGTTTTTTATTTCATGTAGCTTATTTTCTTCCAATTGAAGATCCCATTCTAACTGCCAAAGGGCTCTTATTTTATGCTTGGAGAAGATACGAAGATCTCCGGGGCAGAAGGTTAGATTAACAGAAAGAGAGGTGGGATCACCCTTTGCCAAAGTGTCAGCCTCCTCATTTCCTCCGATGCCCACATGACTAGGTATCCATAGAAATGATACTTTCTTTTCTTGTATGCTTATTCTTGTCAGGTTGTATTTTATATTTATGATCAGAGGGTGAGTGGGATTATATGATTTTAGAGAGGTAATAGAATTTAAGGAATCAGTGGCGATAGTCCATAATTTTTTGTGGGATCCTTTTATTATCTCAGTGGCCTAAAAAATCGCAAACAGTTCTGCAGATAGGATACTGGAGGAGGGATGTAGGGAGTAAGAGTATTTATGAGGGGAAAAAAAGACAGCTGCGCCAACTCTAGAATCGATCTTGGATCCGTCAGTAAATACCATTGCATGATCTCTGTATTTAGTGTGAGTGAGTTCATTAAAGTGCTTTCTAAGGAGTTCTCTGTTGCAGGTCTCCTTAGAGTATTCCAGAAAGGACAAATCGGTTATGATGGGCGATGAGTTCCATGGAGGGAATGAGAATCTTTCATGAGTGATCGGGTCTGGGAGCGGGTGAGAGGTGGTTTGACACAGTGAAAGGAATCTCATATGTGAGCCAGACATACTATTATTGGGAGGCGGGGGAAAATGCAAGAAATATTTGGAATGAGGTATAAAGGGTCTAAATTTCAGAGACTTTGCATAGTTTAGCAGCCATAGATTTCTTCTGTGATGAAGGGAGAGAAGTTCTGACTCGCAGTATAAACTGGAGGTGGGACTGGTACGGAAAGCTCCCAGGGCCATTCGTAATCCGCTATTATGGATGGGATCTAGTCTTTTCATAAGGTAAGGAGGGGCAGATGCATATGCCACCGAGCCATAATCCAATTTTGAGAGGATGAGAGAGTTATGTAGTCTTAATAATGAGATACGATGGAAACCCCATTTAATGCCAGAGAGCATTCTTAAAATGTTGAGATCTTTGGAACACTTAGCCTTAAGGTAGCCAATGTGTTGTCCAAAGTTTAGAGAGGAGTCGAAGTATAGACCCAAGAATTTGTGGGCGGGGGGGGGGGGGGGTTGGGAATGGGATTGGAGTTTAGAAGTATAGAAGAAGTTTTAAGGCAAGATCTACGTTTACAAAAGTGAACAGTAGCTGATTTGGAAGGGGAGATAGATAATCCCAAGGAGGAGGCTCATTGGTTGAGGTTAATAATGCTCGTTTGAAGAAATCTCTCGCTTATCGATTTGTCCGAGGAGGTGTGATAGATTAGAATGTCATCAGCAAATAAGCGAAGAGAGACTTGAGGCGAAATGTGAGATTTAATGCTATTCATAGCAATGATAAATAGGGTACGGCGCTTAGGGAGGGGTCGCTCGCTTTGAAGCTCTCTAAACTTCAGAGATTAGCCCGCCTGTGTATTACAGAAATTATGAGAAGCATCCCGACAGCAACCTTGGAAACCATACTAATTCCTCCCCCCAAAAAAACAGACCAACTTACAATACAATAGGTTGCTACTAGAACCAGTATTTGATATCACTAAAACCGCTATTCTTTTGTCGATATCTTAACAGATAAACTATCAACACCAAAACCATTGGAACCATATTGCGGAACACAGGCTGGGCAAACCAACCAGCAAACCAAGCTGCGATGGCGTAGACCTCAGCAGATAACAAATTAGACTGCTAATAGGAATTATTACAGCTTAAAGAAACATTTACACATAAAAAGCATTTATGATGAAGAACCAAAACTTAAATATATATATATATATATATATATATATATATATATATATATATATATATATATATATATACTGAGGTATATTGTTTAGAAATATGTTCCTTATTATTGTTAATAGTTAAAATATTTAAAGAGTATTCATACTGGATTATTTTTAAATTATTTGTCTTAGATAATTAAGTCACTACGAGATATATTATTTATTTTTAATTGTATTTTAATAAAAACCCTAAAACAATGCTTTTGTTAAAAAATCTTGTTTGCTTTTAGATAACTCTCTATGCTTATTGGAGGAGCTCGTGCTCGTTTAGAGTGAGAATAGGTAAGTTTTCTAAGTGAATATAGATATTAAATTGTTACAAATATAGAAAAATTAGTATTCAAGGATTATATTTATATTTATGTAATATCAGTTATACTATCTAAAATGTTAATTTCATTTGAAAACTGGAATATTACGTAAATATATTCATTAAGCAGAATTTGTTTTCTACGATTTCTATGAAATTTGTATACTGTAATAATACATGTGATTAAATCAAAGAAGAAGAAAACAGGCAATTATTTAAGATCAAAAGAAACTTTTTTGAAAATTTAGACGTAAACTATATAAGTTATTTTTATATAAAAGTTATGCCACTACTTGGGAAACATTTTCTTTTATACTAACTAAATGAAAATAACACTAAACTAGGTAATAAATTAGACTTGTGTAAGGGTAAAACCCATATATAATGCGATATTTTCCAAGATTTTTAAATTAGAAAACCAATCTTCTAAACATATGCTTCATGTTTTCCATAAAATGATCCAAATGTTCAACAACGTCCAATTTATTTCGGTCAAGTATAATTATAAAATAACTCACACGTGTATGAGTAACTCAATATTGTTCCATAATTTTGATTTTGTATGTACTTTTATGCGTACCCAAATACTCTGCATGTATGTAATATTCTTTAATTTTGTCCTTCTAGCACTTAACCTTAAGGAAATTCCCTTTGAAATCAAAGTAATATCGCTAATCAAAGATGGAGGTGAACAACACGCCAATGAATACAGGGAAATCAACCCCATGGAGCAAGTTCCAGCTTTAAATATCGACGGGCAAACATTGATAGATTCATTTAGTATAATGCACTATTTGGAGGAAACAAGACCACACATGCCGTTATTACCAGTGGATGTCGTTAAAAAAGCTAAAGTAAGTAAACAATAATCCGAATTTTCTAGAATTACTTCTATTCTGTATTTTCTCTTGCTCAAGAAAAGTCCGAAGACGGAATAAAGATTTTCTAATTTACTGTCTGCAGTCGTTACTGCTATTGTACTGTTGGCTCCCAAAAACCAGCTGGGAAAAATGGCCGTATGATTAACTCAAAGCTACGCATCTACCACATTTTAAATGATGTTGTTTAGTTTCACTGCAGCCTATGGGCCGACGACAGACAATCAAATCTTGTAACCGAATTTTAACTCACTTCCGATCAGGCACAGATCGAGGGGGGACCATCGCCCCCCCCCCCCCCCAAGAGCTCCGAATTCAGAAAAATAGACCCGACCCTGCCTCTTAAACTAATAATGTGAATACTGCTTGCATTTCCCGCCTCCGTCGACAACTCACTTTGGCTTGCAATCCCCCCCCCCCCAAGAACTTCGAATTCAGAAAAATAGACCAGATCCTGCCTCTTATACTAGGAATGTGAAAACTGATGATGATGATAATGCAGTATTATGGTTTCATTGATATGGTATCATAATATTGTTTTGATTCATATTTTAGATTACTGGTTTGATAATTTATGTTGGTTATAAAATCGTGAGCGTTCAAATTTAATGAAGAATAACTAAAAACTGATTAATGTTCATAATTATCAATTTGAAAAACTCTCACTCTCATGTATCTTCCAAATTAAATAGCATCGTTTTTATTAAAAAAAAATATTTTATTAATTTTTAATCCGGAATCTCAAAATATGGATAATATGTCTGCTTTTTTACAGGGAAGATAGGAAGTGTTTCATTACCTACATAATCTATTTTTGTTAAGATAATATTTCTTGTTCTGAATTTGAACGAACTAAACTAGAATGTTTTAGCGTGGTAGATCAAGTAGGGCATTTTCATCTAAATATGATTTTATATATATTACGATCCAAATTCATAATATCAAATTCTAAATATAAGGGTGGTCCAAATAGGTTTCCTATATATTTTGCCAATATACAGAATCAAACATAATGAATTTTAGTTGCCCTCTTTCTTCTTCAATAATAAAAATGGTTAAAATAATATTACCGTATTATCCAACTATATTAAAATTTTTGAAATATACTAAAACCTGTTTTTTTTAGGTGAGGGAAATTTGTCAAGTTATTGGAGCCGGTATTCAGCCACTACAAAATTTGTCTGTTCTTATTCATGTGGGTGAGGAAAAGAACGAGGAATGGGCTAAACATTGGATAAATCGTGGATTTAGAGCCGTTGAAAAATTATTAGGTTAGTAAGAACATGAAATTTTCGATTCATATAATACTGTCCTTTTTTAAAGTATACAATATATGTATATATATATATATATATATATATATATATATATATATATATATATATATATATATATACAGGGTGATACCTATTCAAGCCTATGTATAGGGTCTGGGTAACTGTACGCCATACGAAACCGGCCAAATTGAAACAAATCTGCGTCGAAAAAATTTCTACCACTTCCAAAGATATCCGTATAAAAATCCACTATTTTTTTTTCATTTCATCCCAACTTTATTTGAAGAGATATTTTGAAATAAATTTTATATTCTCATTATAACGTTTCCTCCTCTATAGTTTTAAAATTTGACATTTAAAGTTTCATGGACCTTCACAAAATTAATTTTCTAACATAATAAAGTTCCTTGTACTATAACCCTTCCTTATCCTGCTGATTTTTTCTCGCTATACTCGAAATAACATTTCAGCATCATTTCAAATAAGACTGCAGTAAATTATTATTCTTTCAAGCAACTCCTAAAGTCCCCCCCCCCTAAAAAAAAATGTAACGGATTTAGGTCAGGAGATCTTGGTGGATGTAAAACAGGACTATCTATACATATCCAACGACTACCAAGACTATCTATTAAATTGCGAAGCAATAAATTGTTAAAATGTGATGAAGCACTGTAGTGCATAAACCACTTCTGAGCTCTACCTTGCAAGGGTATATCTTCTAAGGGATTATATAAATTCTAGTGCAAATATTGTTGGTGCCTAATCGGTATTATCGCATAGAGATTTTTTACATATCAACAGTTGCGGATCAAGAGGAGGCAATGAGGGCGAAGACCTTTTACGATTACGATGCAGTAAAAGATTTCCTAAAATGAATTTGTAAAAATTTATTTAAACACGTTTCTATTTTAATCTATTATTTACCTCCTTCTCTTAAGCTGCTATCAACCCTTTCTAATATCTGAATATAAAGTTTTTCTTGCCTGTAGAAAATTACATTATGCTTGTTACAAGTTAGTATTAATTTAAATTTTGTTTCTCATGATAACTGTCTGATTTTTTCAAAATTGATTGATTATTTTTTAAATAAATGGAGAGTATTTTTTAGATAACTGTCAAAAGTATTTAAAATAATTTTGAGCTTACGAGATTAGTAGCGAGTCCATTCGTGGCTTTCCGTTTTTATTGGTTGTATAACATGTCAAAATTTCATTGAAATATACAAGTCTACTAAGAAACTACAGCCCAAAAGGTGAATGAATGGGTACTCGTTTTGGACCCATATCTTCATTATGGAGCACCTTAGAACAACAAGTTATATAAAACACTAGGTGTATTTTGACGTCTTCTATACACTGCCGAGAGTTCGATATATACCTACCTGCCACCCGGCATATATACATCTTCTGTGCTTGCTGGTTGTAGATACACTGAAGAAATTCAATGTGCAGCGTATTATATATAGGCAGTCGTAGATTGTACCGGTTGATTTGTGTTGGCTCTGCTCCCCTTTCGAGCGCCGTTGGTGGTGTCAATCTAGGTTTAGATACCATGCTCGTACATTGGTCTCATCTGAAGAGAATTTTCCAGGTGTAGAAAAAATTAAGCGCGTCGTTTATCTTATTCAGAATGCCATTTTTTCAATTTGATGAATTCGCGAATCACTCTTACCTTGTAGTGTTCTATATTAGCGATTTGCTGGCAGTTGTCACAATCAATTTTGTGTCCTGTCTCGTGCATCAGCAAAATGTCCCTCTAAGAGTCATGGTTAACGCTTACAACTCTCCCATTCAAAAACTAGAAAAATACCGTGCTGACCTCCTGCAACCATTTGTGGAGAATGGCGTGTCTTACGTAAAAAATCCTGAGCAGTTCTTAACAATTCTACGCTCCGTACGAATTGACAAGGATGACAGCATAGCAAATTTCAACACAAAATCTCAACTCACATTATGGCTCTCATCAGACCCATATTTCTTGTTTGATGGCCAACTATGGCAAATCTGTTCATGACTTATTTGGAAACCAAAGCTCTTGAAGAATCCCACCTCAAACTCAAACTCTGGTGTAGCTACGGGGATGATGTATTTGTGATATGGCCCCATGGCCAACAATCACTCAACTGCTTCCATGAATTCCTAATTCTATCCACCATCCACATCTATGTTACCAAGACAATGGATGGTCTTCTGCGACATACAGTATATCGAACACCAACTTACACGAACAAATACCTCAATGCTGATTCTCGCCATCACCTCCCACAAATACAGGGCGTAACGAACACTCTAATATCAAGATCGCTTCGTCTAAGGGACAGTTAAGGAACTACCACAGATAAAAAGGACCCTTATATAAAATAACTACAAACACCAACCATAAATAAAGTAATAAAATTACAACAAAAACCCACGCAAGAAATAAATCACCAGCTGAAATGGACAAATCATCATACTTCTTTACATAAAAGGCACAAAATAGAGAACCAGCAGATTGCTCCGGAAACATAATATATCTACAGCCTATAAATCACACAAAACAATAAAGCAAATCGCTAACATATAACACTACAAGGCAAGATTGATTAGCGAATCCATTGAAACTGAAAACAACGGTACTCTGAATAAGAGAGACAATATATTTAATCTTCCTTCCACCTGGAAAACTCTCCTCAAGCGAGACCACTGAACCGGCATCTAAGCTTACACTGACACCACCAACGGCGCTCGAAAAGAGGGCGAAGCCAACGCTAATCAACCAGCATGATCTACGACCACATACTTTGAATTTCTTCAGCACAACTAGCAAGAAGATGACAAATGAGATTTTAGCGAAACGTTTGCATATATATATATATATATATATATATATATATATATATATATATATATATATATATATATATATATAAACGCAGACAATACTTACCGCATTTACTTCATGGTAATCCATATTCCAACTTAGAATATAATAAAGCACTAACCACAGATCAGCTCCATTTTAAACAAAATTTCCGATTAACAGTCATTGTTAATGCTACTCTGTATATATTTAAAATACATCTGATCCTGTATAAAATTGTTTTTCTTGTTAAGTATATATTATGTGAGAGCAATTTTGAAACGAATTTGAGATGTATATATAAATAATATCAATAATTTTAGGTCTTGTCAATATTGAAGTTGCCTCAAAAAAAGTTATCTCGTATCGCAGCATATCTAGATAAAACGAAGTATAACTTTTTCAAATTATTCAAATACATTCCTATATTTTAGGTGCCAGTGCAGGCAAATATTGCGTAGGAGATGAAATATCCCTTGCAGATTGTTTTTTAATTCCACAAGTATTCAATGCTAGAAGATTCCATGTCGACTTGAGACCGTTCCCCATCATTTTAAGAATAGACCGAGAATTGGAGAATCATCCAGCTTTCCTTGCTGCTCATCCAAACAATCAACCTGACTGCCCACCAGAAGCTCGAAAGTAATTATCTATAAAAGTCTGAAAATTTTATTAAATCAACTGATAATATTTGTTAATTTCAGGTAAGGGTGTTAAAATAAATCGGTATGTTTTAGGAACTATTTAAGGGTCATTTTTTAAGATGTTTAATGCATATTTGCACTACAAAAAATGTTTTCTGACGTAGACGTCAGGTAATGGAATACAAAACTACCTAAAAGTAATAATTTTCTGCCGAGAATCTATTTTTTTTTGAGAAAAATAATTAATATTTAGGAAATGAATATTGGTAGTAAAATAGAAAGTTAACCTGTCTTAATAGATAAGCGGGAAAGTCGCTAAGAAATAGTAATATGTAACCGCGGGTTTCTGGTGCTTAGAACCACTTTGTTTTAATGTTTTCGAGGTTGCTGATTATGAATGAAGTTACTTTTCCCCTAAAAATGGGGGAATATTGAAAAAAATAAATTTAGTGAAAAATTAGGAAAAGAAAATTCATACTTAATTTAGCCAGTTATTTTTGATAGCATTATCTAAAAAATAAACCCTTGACGGAGTTCCCAAAGTAACTATTGGCTAGGTGGCAAATATTCAATGTTTTACCACCAGGCTTCACGCGCCCATACATACTATCGCAACAGTTGACAGACAAGAATATTAAAATATGGATAATAAGGAAGTTTTATGAAAATTTCAGCTCTTCATGTCTAATAAAAAAAAGTTACATATTTTCATAGTTGAACCCCGTGTTCGGGCGTGTACATTCAGCACATACTCATCGGCACAGACGCTACCTGGTTTGACGATTTTACCGCTCTTAATTCTTTTATTTGTGTTTTCTTAAGAATATTATTTATAAAAACATGAAATATTTTAATAAAAAAGATAAATGCAATTGTTGATATTGATTATGAATTTAGTATTTGTAGGACCTTTTAATTCTTAAAAATACTGAAAGGGGTCACGACAAGCAAAACTGCTAAAAGCAAAATTAAATAAAAATATTTGTGTCTATCAAACATCAAAAAAGCTCCTGCCCCACCGACCACAAACAGCGTTCAAACAAATTTATTGTTCATCACTCAAACATACCATTCAAGAAATAACCACTTTTTTTGGACATAAAGAGCTTAAAATTTCTACCAAACTTCCTTATTAACAATATTTTAATACTCGATAGTTGGTTACTCGATATTTTAAACTTCGGCACTCAACTTTTGAGATAGTATGTATGAGCACGTGAAACCTGTCGGCATAATTCTGAAAAAAAAAGTTTATTTGGGAACTCCAGCTTGAATTCGTTTTTAGATAAGGCCATGAAGAATAAGTGCCTAAATTTTCAACAAGAAATATTTATATAATTGCCTGATATATAGCGAAATGAATACAAAAAAGTATGCCATTTTTTTCCTTATTTTCACTAATTTTTTTTCAATGTTCGCCCTTTTTTAGTGGGAAAATAACTTCATATTCGTATTTAGCGATATCAAAAACATAAAAAGTGATTTTGAGGGCTAAAACGTCGATTGTCGCACCCGAATCTGAATATCAATTTTCTGCTCTCTTTAAATTGTTACTAACCAAATTATAATTGAAATGCATGCATATAAAATTATCTTACCATTAATACGTATATAAATAAACAACGCTGTTTTAAGTAGTTACATAAACAAAAACGTTATTAAAAAAATATATATTTCCAATTTTTTTATCTGAAATAATTTGTAATCATAGACATCCAAAAATTAGTTCTTCAGTCAAAATTTTGGTTGTTAATGATCTCAGGCTGCTTTGACAGCATTAGCTGACGTTTGTATGAAAATCGAAAACAAAATTGCGTCAAAGTCTTCTTGAAAAATGTCAATTTCATAAAAATGAAAACGTCTTTGATTGACCTCTTTGTTCAAAAAATTTTTCATAAGAAGATAAAATAATTTTTTTAAAGAATTACTGTTAGTATTAGATATAAGATGTTAATTTTTTTATATGTATCTTAATATAAATTTAAATTTGGATAGATTATTATACCGTTAATGTTAATAGACAATATTTTATAAACGATTTATACACCGCGTTTTTAAGTTAGAAAAATATCTTTATAATTTATTTAGGTTTAGCTAATGTATACAAAAAGCTATACAAACTCTTTTTGACTGTATATCCATTTTTTAGAATTACTTTTGTTGTAGTTAATTTCACTGCATTTAGGATCTAATTATCAAAGATGTTTATTTCTTTCTTACAGTTTTAAAAGAATATAACTTTTTTAGTTTAAAATAATATTCGCAGTTTCTGTGAGCTAGTCTGTACGAATTTTTTATTTATATAGTTATACATAGTGTGGTCCATGTATTATTAGCCCAACGTAGAAAGGAACATTAAAATAAAAACAACATACCATTATTTTTCAGTAAAGTCCCCCTGTATTTCCATAAATTTTCGACAACCTCTATACCTCTTGAAAAATATGTTGTTTCGGAGATGAACTTTTTTCTCGTAAATCAGTCATTAATTTTGAAAACAAAAAATTATCGGCTATTTATTTTGCCTGGAGTCGGATCAAGCAAAACAATTTCTTTCACAAAATTTACATTCTCTGGAGTTATCATCGATACAGGACCTCCTTCAAGTGGATTATCTTCCAACGACTCACATCCCCATCGAAATAACTTTGACCACTTTTTAATCGTAGCAAATGATGGGGAAGAGTCGCGGTAAACAGCACACATAGATTCTTTGATTTACTTAGGTGTTAAACATTCTTTAGTAAGAAATTTCAAAACAGCAAGATATTTTTAAAAATCACACTGACGACTTCGATCACAGTCACAATTATGTTGAGTTCACACATGACAATAGCAAAGACAATATAATAATAATTGGCTTCCCATTGTCTTCTGAGACAGAACGCTATCTACTCAAGAAAAAGTCTTATAGTCGTTATTATAATGTCTTAATGTGAACAACTGGAGAAAAGAGAGTAAGACATCAATTGTTAAAAATAGCGCCAACATTTAATTTTTCTTCATTTTTTGTTATTTCATCTTTCACAATATTTAATACTTTATTATACAAAATTTGAAAAAAAAAAGGTTATTGTCCTAGTGTGAATACTCCTTTAAACTGACTGACGCAGCGCATTTATATCATGTATCAGACTTGTGCTACTAAAGTTTTAACATTAAACGCTTTTTACTATATAAAGCTAAGAACACATGGACTACACTACTTATTATAGATGTAGACTTTTGCTTTTTGTATAAATTTGACAAAGTGACTCATGCCTAATATGTAAAATTCTAAATTGAATATTGTATTTGATCCCGGCCTGGCCGTGGGAAAAAGGTGTATGTACCAGAATGATTTTAATAAATCTGTTTTACTAAAACTTCAACACTTTTTATTCATCACCAGCCTTATCACAGACAATAACAAATAGTACAAATTAAAAATACTGACTAGAGTAACGGACGGATACAAAACATACCTAAATTGATTATTTTGTTTGTTTTGTAGTGTAAAAATAAAATAAAATGAGTTTTCTATGAAGTTTAGCTGTGAATTTTGAGGAAAATAGCAGTGGATGGATACACTTTGTTATTGACGGAGGTATTAATTCAAGATGTTTCCACTAACTGCTCTTTCAAAGTAGAATATCACTATCACTTGTTTTTGACATTAGAATAAAAAGGATGAAACTACTTTGAAACTAGCCAAATTAAAGATGACAGTAACGTTAATCTTATTTTTTTCATATTCTATTGATAACTCCCATAAAATGATCTATTTTTAAGAAGTATTTACAGCTTGCATGCTCATGGAACATAAAAATCAAACTGTGCACCTTCTAGTCCTGATTAATTCAACAGAGGAATATTTTTTTGTCAAAAAGGATAGAAAAAATATGGGTACAAAGAAAAAATTTCAAAATTCCATTTTTTTAAATTTCGAAAAAAATTTTAAGTGTATCTCCAAAAACCGCGGAATAAATGCCATATAAATCAATGTACGTTAAATTACAAATTTTTATTTCATCTAAAAATATTTTTCTAGATATTAATTTATGTCCTGATTGATACACTTCCGCGAAAAATTTTACAACTTCTGTGAGCTTGGTTTTTTTTCAGCGTATCAGGTTGCCTTGTGGACGAATCCTACAATTAACTGATGAAAATAAAAAGGCCACTGTTGTCAAAGTGAAGAGTTACGTTTCCAATAATCATAAAGCAATATTGAGCGTCTTTTTCTTATTAGACATAAGTCAGGCCTTTTGTAAATCTTTATATAACAATTGATCGTACACAACAAAATCAACACTAATCTGACATGTTCAATTAGGTGGAAAAAAATGAGGTATGCTCCATTCCAATTGGGGTACATTAAACTTTCGAATTTTTAAAGAAAATTAATACTTTCTTAACAGTCAACGAAGAAAATATATCAAACACACTTTATTTTTTAATATTTTCTTTGCATGGAAAGACTAAACTCAAATGAAACTTAAAAAAATATACCTTTCAACGTTGTTCTCTAAATTCGTATGTTGTCCCATGCAACAAAACAAAGTCAAATAGTTACATTTCTAAAAAATCAACCTTGGTATTTAAAAAGTCATTTTACTTGACCCATCAGTTTAATTGCATTAATTTTGAATGTTATTCATTGTTTTTCAGTCTCGCTTCATATTAATAATATTAATTTTAGTATAAAATAAGAATTTAAATTAACTATATATTTAACGAACTAAAAATCTATTGTACCACGTGTTGGAACCTTTAAAATCCTTAGTCAATAACAAAATGCAAAATGGATATCGTAAGAAATGAAAGATCAAAAAATATGCGAGGAAATCATGAAAAATACGATGTATGGCACTATCCATAAACTCCAGTTTATTGAATAATAATGTGTTTGACAATGCAGTGTACTAATCTAGTTTAAAAACAGGAGCTACAAACTGTACAGCATAATAAAATATTTGCGCCTTATTCGAGAAAAAGAGAGTAGCTAAAAAATCATCATTTTCTCCAGTTCTACTTACCTCAGACAGGCAAGGATAGGTGCTACCTAAATTTTTATCGAATTCAGCATTAAAATTATAGTACAGTCTGTAACAGTGCACGCTCTTATACACAATTTAAATAAAATCTATGACCCGTTTCACCAAGTGTACTTGGTTACCCAACCAATGTTTCCAATAACTAATATCACTGTATCTATTGATAAAATATTACTTATGTATCTATTATTCACTATAGTATAAGGGAATATTTTTTTATTCATTAGTAGATCTTGCATTCCTAAGCTATCCCCTTCAAATAACATTATTTTAACAAGGATAGTAAGCTGATCGGTGGATCTACCCCTTAATAAAATAAAATACCCTGATTATCAATATTAGAAAAAGTTATGCTGCGAAATTTAATGTTAAAAAAGAAAAATGGGATGTTAAAATATTCTGTTAATTATGCTATATTACTTTACAACTTTTCAAATTCTAAACTATATATATATATATATATATATATATATATATATATATATATATATATATGTATGTATATATATATATATATATATATATATATATATATATATATATATATATATATATATATAATTATAAGGCGGAGCAATCCGATACAATTAACTCAAAATTTGGGTAACATTTAAAATTTAATATCCGCAATTTAATAGAGCGAATTACTGAAATATGTGTTAATAAAAAATTTTACTGACTGTTAAACTGTCTATTAGAATTTAGAAACACTAAGGATCCAAATCAAATAGCATAATAAATTAGCTTATTATTAACTTTGCCAAATGTGACCTAAAGAATACATCGAATTGTGAAACCAACTAAATTACGGTACTTGTTATATTATCAGTCAATTCACAACTGTCATTAAAATGTAATGAGGTTATGTTTCTGGCAAAGAAATTGTCAAAATGACAAGATGTATGTTGTGACGAAAAAGGTAAAAAAAAGGTTTGTATATTTGGAGATGAAGATGGGACATAAAGCTGTATGCGCGGTGTAAGGAGGGAACGCTCGGTATAGGAAGAGTCTTATTATATATAAGGGCAAACTTGTGTGTTTTATTAAGAAAGGGGTAAATTCAATCCCATAAATCGAACCTTTGGCGAATGGACCTACAGTGTAAAGAGGGTTCCGAATCATATTCAAGCGGTCACCCATTCAAGTACTAACAGCCCCCAGTGCCGGTTCAATTCAGTGATTAAACGTGAGAAGACCTAGCCACTGAACTGAACCTGTACTTACAATGAAAAGGAAGGATATTCTTGTGTCGGGCGGCATAATATGCATTGAAATTGTTAAACTTAAATCTTTGTTATACTAAAAAACGTATAACTATAATTATCAATAATTTAAATTGTTATGCAGTGGTAAATAGGAGGTACAAACACAACTATCAGAGCCACCAATGCTAGATTTACGAACCTGAGAAGGGTCATTCTGGCTCTAAATTGACAGTAGGTGCATGTGAATACATGTGTATGTGAGTTTAATAGTCAATAAAGTTAAGTTATTTACTAGATACTATAAGGTGTAAAAATTACCCAAATTATAAGGTCAATTGTTGCTCTACTCTTTAGTTATAAGAAATAATTAAATCAGCTATCAATCTGATAATAATTAAATATATTTAATAAAATAATTTGTTAACGCTACCTAAAAGTAAGATTAAAACTGTTAATGTTTGCTAAAATTGACTTAGTACAGTCTTAAAATGCTTACATTAAAGTGCCATCTCCTTTAAATTGACTGATTTCAGTTTTATTTGCATGTAACTGGTAAAAACGGAAGCAATTATTGATAATATGATTCATAGATATAAAAATTCTTAGATATAAAATGTTGCTTATGTAACTAGAAAACATCACAAATTTCGCAGGATAGCCTTTTCTATTAATAATAATAACTATTTGAAAGCCCGCTAAAAAGACCTAATAAAAATAAAAAACCATGACGTCATGCATCGGTGCAATAATAACAATGTGTTCACAGTCAAATCAACGTCAGCGAAGCTAGTTATCACACCAACTTCTTTTAACAATAATTGTCCGATTTGGGTAAGTAAAGTTAATGTACAACCACTGACATTTCTAGGTTTAAGCTATAAATGATTATATTTTGTATAACTGAAACTTAGTTATGGAACTGACTGTATACTCACCTACACAAAAAAGTAACCACTAAAAATTTTTATTATATTTGATGACCGACAACTTAGCATTGCAGAACGTTTACTTGTATTCGTTTAATTCAAATACAATTATTCGCTTCAAAAATAAATCATTTAATAGCAATCGAGAACCTAAAAAACGCAGTTTATTATTGCAACAGTTTTAAAAAATGAATTTAAAGGTTGTGGACAGAGTAAAAATATCGATCCAAGTACTAAACAATATGTCAGTCATGAAACTTAATCAAAATTTTGGGCGGATAGTTCTTCGTGCTAGTATTACTTGTACACAACTTATTTGATTTGACTTTAGTTGTAACTCGTAAGTTGTAAAATTGGTAACCCTTATATGGTCAACTAAGTTTGAGAAGCTCAAACACTTATAAGTAGTAGGTATAAGAGAAAACAGATATTGGTCTATGATAGATTTATCTAGGGATTTTTCCAGTCAGTCGCACAGAGTACAGATCAACAAAAATAATCAATACCATAGCAATTTTTGTTGTTTCATACTATTTTTTACTCCTAAAGTATTATTTACTGATAAAATACAACTCGGTAATATTCTATTTATTCCAGTAGAAATATAAAATTACTATCACTTAGAAAGTTATTGTATTGTTCAATTTATAAAAGGTGATTTCCAAAATAACTGGAATAACAAAAGATTTAAAATAAAATTATGGAAAGGAAACTGAGGAATTACAACTTCTAGTTAACTTAATCTTTGAATACTACCAGCTGTTGAGATATAAGAATGTCATTTGTTGTTATTGTAAATTAATCATGAGAACTTATGTTCTAAAATACCGTCGAAAAACATTTCTCCTTGATTTACGTTTCTAATTACGGCAGTAGATCAATTTCATAAAATCAAAGTACGAATATTGACAATTAAAATTGAACCATTGGTTTTATAACCAAATTTAAATTTTTATTTTTATACACAAGTACACTTTTTACTAACACATTTTTCTCGACTGTATGAAGACTTTTGCGAGGTATCCATTATAATTTTATGTAGTTTTTTTTAAGAATAAATAACAACAAACAATTTCTTCGTATTTATTTATAATTCTTTTTTTAGTCATTAGTTAATCATTTCCAACTTACCTGTATATATTTGCATACACTCTGTAAAATAACTTGTTTTGATGTGTTCAGTATTTGTACATATTACGAAACCGACGCTGTGCTATGAATAGACCGTAGTGTGTGCTAAAAAATCTGTCGCCATTACATTTCGCATGCAAGATACACGTGTGCTCCAGACGGGTGGAAAAGGCGTATCCGTTCTAAATGAAGCTTTCAAATAAACCGAGCTTTTTTAGACGTAACAAGAATATGTTATAACAGATTTTATATTTTATATTATTACTTGGTATATGTGTTTTTCGTGTAATTTGGAATTATACACTATCAGGGTAACCATTATTATTATTATTAACCATCTTTTTATCTCGCCTATTTTAATCCTTATTATATTGTTGGTGAATTGTTTCAATTCGGCAAATAGAGAATTGGCATATTATATTATACTCTTTGCTAATAAAAATAACTACTACTCTACAAAAAATCAGCTTTGAGAAAATTGATTCGGCTTATATTTTTACATATTTTCAAGGATAACTGACTACCTGACTGCAGTCTGTGAATATACGTCCTGACACTTACCAAAAATTCAGCTTTCAGAATAGTCAACTCTCCGACTATTATAGATATTTTTGCCATCAAATCTTTAACTTTCAATTTTGGACAACACTGCATTAAAATTTGGAATTATAATAAAAAAATTTTACCTATTTTAGTGCATTATATGCTTAATTTATTTTTTTTTTCCAGAATTAAAAAAATTATATTTTTTCATTTATTATTAGAGAGGCTGTAGCATTTAAACAACATATCTGAAAACAAACCAACTTACATTTTAAGTTACTTATCTATGGAATTTAATTATTAATATTATTACGCAGAGAGAATGATTCTGTTATTAACTACCTTTTAGAAGAGGGCCATTTTCGTTGTTTAAATTAAAACAATAATATATATATATATATATATATATATATATATATATATATATATATATATATATATATATATATATATATATAAATGACATCCATACACATGTACAAAAAGTCGTTGTTTTTTAAGGAATAAAAACGGTTTTGGGGTAAAGTTCAAGAGGACCCACGACCATACTAATATAATTAAAACGGAGTATCTGTACATTCTATATTTTTTATAACACTGAAAACAGAATATGCTATTCTAAGGTAAATTCTAGAATTTTTGGTGTATGTCTGTTTACAAAAGGTCACAACTTGTCGCGTTTGACGACGGCACTCAGACATGCTAGTGTACCTGTTTTGGAAGTAAATCGTTTCGTCTTAATATTTCAAAAAGTTCCGAAATTATTACACTTTAAAACAGCTGGTTCCTATCGCCTGATGTCAACCTCCGTACTAATTACGCCTTTTGGCGCTCTCTCACTAGAATGCGCAAATCGTTAGAACTAGGTCGGTTGTGTGCTTGGAGAATAACACGATATATTTTTATTTATATTCGGAAAGGTGTTGATAAATAATTAAAGTTCTTTTATTTCTTGATACACAATAAAAGTATGATTTTCTGGTTGCCTAAATTTGTTATTTTCAATAAGCAAAAAATATCTAACTTTTAGAGTCCTTTTTTTGTTGAAATTAATCATGAACTCCGGATTAGTATTAACTTTAAATACTCAAAGGAGTCGCGACAAGCAAAAAAGCAGTAAGCAAAATTAAATAAAAATATTTGTGTTCAAGCAAACCTGATGTTGCTTCAATTTGCTGTTATAATAGAAGGGGTCACCCATGCTCATATTATTTTCCCCCGACCATGTATTATGAAACTGCAATCATCAGCTGATATATAATAGTTTCTTATATATTTGAAATAAATAAATTTTTGCAGTCACCATTTTGTCAAGAATAAGATATATTTATTGAAATTTCTGTGCTATTAAATGCTTATATTTTTTAGTTTAAATTTTTACGAAATAAATCAACTTCAAACTATTTTACGTAAAAGATAATTTTCACGGTATTTCCACTGTAACATCAAAAATAATTAACAAAATTGGGTTCAACTAACTTTAGATATTTCTTGTGGTAGTTTCGGCAAGTCAGTATTTCGAAAATAAAATTTATTTACTCAACTTAAGAGATTAGGAATAATCGGATTTTTCAAAAAAACGATTTTTAAAATTTTCTTAAAATATAATATTTTGAACATATTCTGTGAAAATTTCAAGTTGATTCAATAGACAGTTTTAGAGATATTCTATAATAACCGTAGAACCCCCTTATTATTGAAGGCAAGTAGCTAGTGAACTCGCTTCTTATAAATATAATTTCCCTCCTTACCTCTTTATGTTGTGATTGGCATTAAGCCAATTTAGTAGCGTGTCGGAGCGTTTAATCACAACTAGTGTCGAAATAAAGTCCAAAACTTGAAAAAATAGAACTACTGCTGCAGAAAATGCCGCACTAGGAATAAATTATGAGTTTTAAACCTAGTATACACTAATAGTTAGTGTTGCTCCTCATTGATGTGGGTATGCTAAAAACTGTTGCGACACAATATCCTGCAACAATTTTGAGTTGCCCCGATATAAAGTTCCGCGTCAACGCTGCAGGAAATAATTTATTGCAAGATGCCAATGGAAGTAGGGTTCGTGAGTGGCAGTCTTAATCAATAATTTGCTAAATCGGAATAGCCGTAAACCCACGAAGTGGTACATATGCCAGCTTCTGAAAAATACCAACCAACCGGGATAAGATCTCCTGGATACTTTCAGGTTTGAGGATGGGAATAATTTCCTAAATTTTACCAGAATGAGACCCACTGATTTTGAAGAACTTTTACCAAAATCGGGTCTCCATATTTCGAAAGCTAACACCAATTACAGAGAATCAATTTCGCCAACTTTATTACTTGTAGCTACGCTTTGGTTCCTAACCAGCGGTGATTGGTACTTCAGAATCATTGATTATTCCGGAACTAAGTAGCATAAATAGAACTTAAAATCTTTGTTTTGAGACGTAGAATAATACTGGCTTTGCCATTTCGTAAAACTATTACTAGACAAAGCTTATAAACCAATATCATTATGAATTATAGGTGAAAATTACAAATTTAAACAATTGTAACTTTGTTATTAATAATCAGAAAAAAATTTAGGAAAGTTAATTCAAGAGCTAAAACAATTCCCTTTAATTTAAGCGTTTATAGGTCTGTATTAGACTTATAAAGGGTGTTTATTATAGAGGTATAGAACTTTAAGTTGGCAACACTTTTTTAACTGGCGGCCATTTTGTCAGCTGTCAAGTGATTTATGTTTAGTTTGGTTTGGCATTTCAACATGAATAGACTGACGCCTGAACAACGCTTCCAAATGGTGCAAATTTATTTTGAAAATCATGGTTCTGTCCGAAATACGTATCGCGCAATACGTCCATTTTACGGTCAACATAATCGTCCATCAGAGCAATTAATTCGATTAACTATGGAACGCTTTTGCACCACGTTTACTCGAAAAGATAATACGCATCCACAGAGACGTCGTACAGTGCGTACAGAAGAAGTCATTGCTGCTGTAGAGCGTAGCCTAGAGGAAGACCCGAATCAGTCTATCCGCCATCGTGCACAGGAATTGGATATGTGTCCATTCACTTTATGGAAGATTTTGCGGAAAGATCTTGTTTTGCGTGCTTACAAAATCCAACTCGTGCAAGAATTGAAGCCACACGATCACCTAGCAAGGCATAGCTTCGGTGAATGGGCCCAAAACAAGATTGCCGTTGATCCCGATTTTCATAAGCGAATTTTGTTTAACGATGAAGCTCACTTTGTTTGAATGGATACGTCAATAAACAAAACTGCCGTATTTGGAGTGATGATAATCCTCAAGTGTATGTTGAGACACCGTTACATCCAGAAAAACTGACTGTTTGGTGTGCTTTATGGGCTGGTGGAATCATTGGTCCGTACTTCTTTAAAAACGATGCTGTTCAGAACGTTACAGTCAATGGTGACCGCTGTAAAGCCATGATTACTGACTTTTTCGTTCATCAATTGAACAACCATGATGTGCAGGAGCTGTGGTTTCAACAAGACGGCGCAACATGTCACACAGCTCGTGACACAATTGATTTATTGAAGGAAACATTTGGTAACCGCATAGTTTCACGTTTCGGACCCATGAATTGGCCTCCAAGATCGTGCGACTTAACGCCGCTAGACTATTTTCTGTGGGGTATGTGAAGTCGCTAGTCTACGCCGATAAGCCCGAAACGATTGATCACTTGGAGGACAATATTCGCCGTGTTATTGCCGATATACGGCAACAAATGTTGGAAAAAGTCGAATAAAGTAAATTTCATGTCAATTTAAAAAATTCATCTTTGTTTGATTCCATTTAAAAGTTCTATACCTCTATATAAAACACCCCTTAGAAGCCGAGTTATAATCGATTTAGTTAGGGCGGAATTCTATTTTGCAATGTTTTTACACTAATTTGTGCATAACTTTTTTTTTTCTAAATAATATTTAGGGCGTTTCTTATAAAGAATATAATGGATTTGGTTGAGTAGTGCACTCATAAATAGCCAAGGTAATTGTTTATAGACATTTAAACAATTAAATTCTTAATAACAAAAAAACTCATAGGTTTTGAGACTCGTATCCTTAAAAAATCAATTCTCCAGATCAAAAAACATAAAAATATATGAAAAAATTGAGGGTTCTAAAAGTCGCTACGAAAACCCCCTTGTGCCCGGACTAATAAAAAAATCGAAGAAAAAATAAAAAGAATATTTTTTGCATGGTATCGATAAACAAATATTAACTTTTGATATACAATAATTACTTATCTTTCATAAAGCATATTTTTAAAACTATCATGCTTATAAATTTAGAAAAATAAAAGTCATAAAATTTAAAGCCGGTCCTGAGCAATTTTGGCAAACTAGTTTGCCATTTATAAAGGGCGTTTTATTATTCTTATAGAAGGTGTTTTTTATATCCGCGTATCGTTTTAAGAATGAATGGGGTGATGAATGTCTTTGGCGAATCTTTTGCACGGCTTGCATATACATTAGGGGAGATTGCGAACTGACCAAAGGACCGTCAAAGAAAAAACTTGCGCAGAAAAGAGCCTTTGTAATACATGTTTGGTGCAGAATGTGAAAGATAATAATTTGAATAAGCTTATCCTGACAAAAAAAGTGTTTTAGCAGTATAATAACAAAGATGAACTAGTACAGTAGGTTGGTGTAATGGAGGAGATTCCAGTAGGTATAACAATAGTATATTTTTGGCAATGGCTGTCAGAATAAAACGAGGTATTTTACGGTTTTTGACATGTTTTTACAGACAAAATACACAAAAATATTCATAAAGCGATAAATAATTTTTTAATTTATCCCCCAAAGTATAAAATACTTTATGATATAAAAATTTGAAGGAACGAGAACTTTCATTGACTTACCATGACAAGGGGGAGTTAATTTGCAGTGACTATTATGACTTTAATACTTAAGAATACTTACGCTTTATAGATATGGGAAAAAGGCAGTGGTATCCCATGTACAGGGTGTTGTATGTTTTCCTATTACAGACATTAGAAAGAAGCGGTTTGTAACTTACTGCCACATTGCCGCAAATCAAGTTTTCATAATCTTCTTTGTTTCTGTTAAACAGGAAGAATTAAGACCCTAGCCTACTGCGAGGAGAATCATGTTTTAAAGAAAACTATTAAAATTTTAGTTTTCCCTAAAAGATATATTAATTATTGGCCTTAATATATTTTTGCATAGTATAATGTATTTTTGAACTCAATAATAAAGGGTTTTCAAAAAAAATACCTAAGTTTGGTAAAGATCTAAATTATAGCTCATGGGCTCAAAATGAGTAAGCTTACGAATTTTAAATAAGAAATTTATTAAAATCCTTATTTACCTTTTCAAGAATTTATCAAAGAATTGGAATACTAAATACCAGAAAGTTAGAGGGCTATGAAAATTTAGTTTAAGGCAATGAAAGTTTCACTAAATATAGGACAGTAAGCCGCAAAATTGTATCTTTCTATGTTTTGCAATATGCTAGATTCATAGGAAAATATCCGAAAACTGGACACTTTTATAAATCTGGAAGTACGACGGTTCAAATATATACTGAAGAGAGCTTATTTTTGGAATAGAATTAAAATTATGGAATGGCCAAGTTTAAGATTTTTTTCTATTTTTATCTTCATATTTTTTAAAATAAAACACATACTGCTCTAATATTAAAATTTCTGGTTTATTTATTTTTAAAATTATACATTTGGGAATGTCCAGAGCAAATAGAAAAAGTAAAAGTGCAATTATTATCATATAAAAACAATTTAAAATTAATTTTTTCGTATATATTCCTTTTTCAAAAATACACTTTTTAGAGCCCTCTATCAAAAATCGTCTTCTGTAAAATCATATTTAACTAATATCCGTTAATAATCTAATACAGATTAACAAATTTGAGTAATGTATTTCCAAAAAACATATTACTTTTTTAATAAATCTATATATAATGTCATTCAAAGTATGTACAAAGTAATATTAAAATTTTTAAAAATATATTTATTTCACATAAAGCCGACTTTCTAATTGAATAAATTACACTAAAAATTGTTTTACCGGTCTTTGGAAATTAGATATTTTAAAAGAGTAATTAATAAAAATAATTTCGTATGTTAATAATAATTTTGTTAACTTGAATTTTGTATCACTATTTAAAATTATATAAATACATTATTGTACAAAACGTTCAAAGGATTTAATCGAAAGTTAAGAATACAGAGAATATCTAGTTTTAGAAAGATTGCCTCTATAATAAAATGAAAATGTAAAACAATGTGCTGGAGCTAAAAATTCTGAGTAAAATTAATTCGAACAAAAAGTATTCAACTCATATGTATTAGTTAATAGGTGACAGACTATTAAAACTTGTCTTATGGTCTGTCAAATTTCTAGGTCTAAAACACAGGAATCTTTTGTCGTACTGAACGCCAAAAAAAGTAAACACGCTCAATAATTCTAAGAAAAAGGCTCGGAACTTTATAAGGTGGTGTTTTTTTTTTATCTTGATTTAAACAACTTGAAAATACTGTCGAAATTTCAAATAAATCGTTTATTTTTAATGTTAATCCGATTTTAAAAACTTTTTTGGTTGATCGGAAATTTTGTGACTTTGAAATTTCAGCAATCTGCTCTCCCAAAATACCTCATTTGTGCTTTATTGTTGTAAGAAATGTGTACCTTTAAGAGCACATGAAAAACGTTTGGACCCTTAACTCAGGATGTTTTTACTATTTCCATTCTAGTTGCGTTTATTCATAGAATACAGGGTGATCCGGAAAACTCACTATTATTCTACAAGTAGCTTAAATATAACATAATAAACTCTTTCCTTCCTAAGGAGAGAAGCTCCTTACTAAGCCGCGTGCTAGGTCCAGTTATATATTCCTTAGCATACCTCATTCCAGAAGCCCTTACTCAAGATTTAATAAATTTGCTTTTCAGCAACAATTTTAGTTCCCTTTTACCAACGGCAGTTGTGACAGGTAGAATTGATTGGGATCATTTGCGGACCCCATCTTGCCAGACGGTTCGCTTCTTCATTCTCGCATATGCCCGAGTGACCCGAAACCCACACGAGTCCAATTGTGCAGACGTTCCTTATCAGACTGTTCAGTACATCCTTGTACCCATGCACCAATTGCGAAGTTACGAAAATGGATTTTAGTATTATTAATGCAGCTTTTTTATGAGCATATGTTTATTACCTTATTCCTGTTTATGTCCCACTCACAAAGATGACAACACTGCAAAATAGCATACATGTCTGCTGCAAAGATCGTCGCACGTTGTTCGAGAGAGTAGAACTTTGACTCCCGTGCTCCTGCCGAACATTCCGGCTCCAGCTCTTTCATCTTGTCGAGATCCATCTGTATACCACCAGGAACAATTTCTCGAAAAATTTTGCTCTCTCTCCCAATACTCTCTACTCGGCAGAAATATGTTGAGTTTTAAAAGCGTCGCCATTTAATCTGTCTGCGTGGGGAGTGATGGACACCTCTCCACCATGCTTTCTCAGACACCTGAGAAGAAGCCGCCCGTTTCAGTTCCGAAATGTCCAAGGCAACTGAGACGATAAACAGTCTACAAGGCATCGTTCTCTATGTATAAATGGAGGAGAAGACTGATTTATCAGGACTTCCAGAGTCCTGGTGGGGACAGTCCTCATCCCTCTTAATATTCCCACACAAGCCATTCTTTGAACTTTGTCAAGTTGGAGACAGTGTTTACGCTTTACTGTGCTAGGCTACCATACGATAGCGGCGTACTTCATCATGAGGCGGATCACCATAGTGTATATCCAAAATAGCGCTCTCGATATCAGTCCCCATGTGCATCCAAAGGCTCGTTTACAAACCCAGAAAGCCCATATGGCCTTCTTGGTTCGAGCCTCGTTTCAGCTTAGCCGAGAGTCTAGAATTATTCCCAGGTATTTAATTGTTCCCTTGTATTGAGGAGTGCTTCCTGTCAATGTAATTGTGAGAAATCTTCCCATTTTCCTCTTTTTTTTTTAAAGAGTACTACCTCGGCCTTGTTCGGGTTTATTCCGAGCCCTTCCCTGTGGCGGAGGGCCCGCATCAATGATCATTCCAGGTCCCGGATATCGCGACCAGGACACAAAAGGTCATAGGCGTAGGTTTGTGTACACCTGAATATCATTATTATCTTCTAAAAATGATTTAATTTTGAACACAATCTATCAGAGACGGATCCAGTCGTTCTCCTTGAGGGAGGGGGCGATATCACAAAAGCCCCCCACCGCATTTGTATACAACACAGTACAGTATGACAAGCGAAAGAGAGTTGACAGACTTAATTTAATGTGCCCTAAACCCAAGTTATCAGAATCAACTGGGGGAGGGGGTGAAGGGATTCAGCGAGATCCACCTTCCTACTGCAGCAGACAGGAGAGTCTATTTTTCTGAATTTGAAGCTCTTGTGGTCTCCCCCCTCCCCCAGATCCGCACCAGCAACTACTTTTATCTAAGTTTGAATAAAAATTGCAAAAACATCCCGACTCAAAGGTTCAAATATGTGCGAGGTGGTGAATAATAATTATAAAATGGCTTTATTGTAACAATGTACAATAAAATTATTTCAAAAGGCAAAGGTAAGACAGTAGACCTCCTCACTTAAAGAGATATTCATAATAAACGAACAATATAACAAAGCTAAAATGGTTAAAATTATATAAAATTATGGGGATTATTTCAATTGAGACAAATTTATTAACACGCAGTTTTTCTATAAATTCTTTTACATAATCCCTATCTCAAGGTCATAGAAAACGATTTTGGTCATGGTTTTCTTTTTAATTTTACCCTATTTTTCCAAAAACACAAAAAAAAACACTGTTCACTTCAAAGTCAAGCTGTGTAAAATGAAGGCCAGAATCGTATTCTAAGATCTCGAAGTAGAGGGTATAGAACGAAATTTTCAAAAAATAACGTCATTTTCCCAAATTTCACATAGTAAAAATAATTACCAAAATTATTTATGTTTATTCATTTAATTTTAAAAATTGTAACTATACTAGGAGCAACCTTGTATAAAGCATTTAGGAGGTATTTGGAAGAGTTAAGCTTTTAAAATCAAATTAAAGCCAAAAGAACTAAATTTATTTAAAATTTGGAAACCAAACGGGTTAACTCACTTGTTTTATTATTGGTTGTAAAAACAAGAAAATCTAGCAGTACGACTCTGAAAAAGAATAAACAATAGATAATGATAAGTAGTTCTTGCATTCCTCATGTTATTATTCCCTTTAGTTGTTTAAATAGACTGTATAAGTTAAATAACAAACATTTAGAGATATCGAATTACGGCGTTAAGAGAAAAGGGTAAACGAAAAAGTAGTAACTCTGCTCTCAGATCTCCCTTATTCCTTATTGCAAAACCTGATTATTAAAATAACGAACAAAAATCAGAAAAAACACCACACAATCCTTTAAAACAAGTTTGCGAAATCCAATAAAAACCTGTCGCCCGTTTCGCGTACACGTGCTTCAATCAAAAGCGGTCTCTCATTTTATTTTGCTCTGAATCTTCGAAGAAATCGCCACGATCTCCGTCGCATATAGCTCGCCGAAATTCGCAAAAGGAAAAGGAAAGAAAAAGGATATTTGGGAATCGGGGTTAGGATTCGCCCTTGGCAACTGATGAACTTGTAGTAGTGAGAAGTGTAGTGTTTTTCATTTTATCAGTTTTAAATTTATTTTACTGTTTTTAACCATGGCAACATCACTTCAACACGGCAAGGTGAGTAAAATTATTATTTAAACTGTTGTAAACAAAGTTTGTTATTGAAATTTTCCTGTAATATTTATAAGTTATTAAGTTATCTCCAGTTTTAATGTGACCCTGACCTTTAAATTGTTAGATAAACTGCTGATATCTTGAAGTGATCGTTAGAATTTTTTGATTTTTTAAAATTTATTTATTGGAAATTTGAAAATTAATCTTGTTTTAGATACATAACATAGTAATATGTAATCATAATCAGTTTATTTTCTTTACACGGGGTACTACCTATAAATTCGAGGGGGATTTTAAAACAAATATACAGAGTTTTAAAAAAGTATTTTGGACCGCGTTGAAAACTTAAGAAAGTCATACTTTTTCAATGATTTTTGGCAAAAGCTGAAATTTTGCTTTTTTTTCGACTTCTAATTGGAGATTCTAAATTCGACCGCATTGTGCGTTTTTTTTATGTATTTACGTCGATTATTCCAGAACGTCGACACTGATTTGAATGAAATTTTTTATGTTATATTCAAAAGGTTGCTGCGATGGTCCCATATTATTTTGGACGATTTTCTCCAAAATGTTAGGGGGGAGTTTTTAGGGACGTAAAGAACAAATCAGAAATTATTTTTACAACATTTGAACGTCTGATCAAATATGGCGCACAAAAAAATTAATAGGAGTTTTCAGGGTCGCACATAACAAAGATTATTTTTAAAAAATTCAATATGGCGGATCTAATATGGCATTTTAAAAATTTTCCATCTCTTGATTTTTTCCAAAATTGGTACAGCGGGATTCTTGAGAGTGTAAATTACGAATTTAAAATTATTAATATTTATATTATTCAATATCGCGGATCCTATATGGCGGGCTAAAAATTTTACATTTTTCGATTTTATTCAAAATTGGCACTGGAACATTTCTGGGGGTGTAAATAACAAATTTAAAATTATTTTTAAAAAATTTAATGTCAGATGAAATATAGCGGTTTAAAAATTTTATATTTCCGGATAATGTCAAAAATTTATATTAGAGTATAGATTAGATTAAATTTAGATTGAATTAAGAAATTGAAATTATTTTTTTGAAATTCAGTATGGCAAACCCAATATGGCAGGTAAAAAATTTTACGATACTAACATTTTTTCAAAATTGGGATTAGGGGTTTTCGGGGTCCTAGGTTACGAATCTGGAATTAATTTTCTAAAACTTAATATCACAAATACAATATGTGGGACTAAAAATTTTTCCAGTTTAGTCCAAAATTGATATTTGGGGGTTCTTGGAGCGTATACACGCTCAATATGCAGTATAAAATATGGCGGACTAAAAATGTACGTCTTAAGTTCTTTAGATATTGGTATTGGGAGGTTTTGGAGGTCTAAATTACTAATCTAAAATGAATTTAAAATTCAAGCTTGCGGACTTACTATGGCAGACTAAATATTTGTTTGGTGCAATTTCATTCAAAAATGGTTAGGAGAATTCTCAGAATCAAAGAAATTTTGCGACATTAAAAACATTGTGAGGTACAATAACTTTGCTTAGTACTTAGTTTTAATAATTTATGGATAACCATAACAAATTCAAAACCAAAAATTAAAAATTAAAATCTTTATAGAAAAAAAATTGAACTGATTTCTAAAAATGCGCTAAAAAGCGAAAAATAACAATATATTAAATTTTTATATGAAATTTGAATTATTTCTAAATGAAACAAAAAACTTCTAACACGAGATACATGCAAACTACGGTAAGAAAGCAATTACAAGTAAAGTATTTTTAAATGACATAAAAAATGTAAATCACATTTTGTTGCCGAATGTAAAAATTTTAATTTCATTTAAAAATGTATATTGTTCATTTTTCGCTATTTAGGACATTTTTAGAAGTTGGTTCAACTTTCTTTATAAAGATTTAATTGTCTGTATGTTACAGCAACTCTATTTTTTTTTTTGTAATTTACAACTAGTAGTTATTCATGACATTTTTTCAATTCTATTAGACTGGAAATTTATTTTCTAGGGATCTGTAACCCGTATAAGTTTGTCATGTACGTCCGTCTGTATATCACAGCCTTGTATTTCGTCAGTTTTACTGCTTATGATTTCTAACATTTTTTGCAATGGAATTTTTCGTGTTCATGCTTTTAATTAACGCAAAATAAATATAAGGTAAAAGTGCTAATACAAGTTTAGTATACCTACCCGCATGGGAAAAATTAGGGTGAAAGTCTTAGAAATAGGTGCCTCCAAAGTTGCTTTCTACACTATTTAAAATTTAATTTCCGATATGTTAAAATATGTTTCCATCAAAATTCCATATTTTGCAAGCACGTGTTTTCAATTAACTCAAATATTAAAACGAAATTGCAGAAAAACATCTGCTACGGATCCTTAACCTAATATATGTCCGACATGCACTTGGATGGTATTTTTCTTTTTGGTTATAAAGGACCCGGTACACAATCAATGAAAAAGCTTTCTGCCAAATCAGCTGAAATTTCGAGAATAGTTTGTATAACAGGGGCGTACATACGACCAGATAGTTCGGTGCATGGCATGGGGGCCCCATGTCTAAGGGAGGCTCCCGAGCGCGCAAGCAAATAATAATGTGAAGTTTTTCTTGAAAATTTTATTACATATTACTTATTTCGAGGTTGTCTAACACGATTCTACCTAGAGTTTTCCACAGTTTTCCCAAAAACTTAGAATGACACGTTGAACTTTTGAGTTCATTTTTGCATTGTTGCCATATCATAAATATGATTTCTATGAGATACAATATTCTTTTCTTTCTATTAAAGCTTTAAAGAAAACGACCCAAAAAATAAATATACATATTTATAATTTATTTTTATATGTCTTAGCCTTATAATTTTTACTCTTAAACTTTCCCTTTATTTTTAAATTAAGCTTTCACTTTATAGCAGCAGCAGGTACTAAACCACTCGCTTTCCCACTAACTTGGATCTTTCCCAATATCCTCCTCAGATAAAGGTTATCCTGTCTCCCCGTGGTCTTTTCTGGACAATAACATTTTTTAATAAATATATCTATTAGCTCAGGTTTTTTTAGTTAGTTGAGGTTTAATTTGATTTTAGTTAGCGAAACTTACCTAAACTAACTAAAACTAACTTGAACTACCGAAATTAATCTGAATCAATCAAAAATTTTAGTTACTTAAGATTATATTACACTTATTACATTAAAAAATTTAAAATATGATACCTGAGAATATTTGACATCTGGCAACATCGCAACAAATACTTATTTCTTCTGCCACCTTGCTCCGTTCATAAATCGGAAAAATTACGAAGAAGTTTATAAAATATTTTTGCTTTTCCTTTGAAAATATAAGTTTTCCTTAATAAAATTTATGCAAAAAAAGTGGAAATATATTACATACAGTGAATTCTAGCTAATATTATCGATAAAGGATACAAAAATTCGGTGTTTTTTCAAGAAATAAAAATAAACTTGAAGTGAACAGTGGTTTTTTTCGTTTTCTGGAAAAATGAAGAAAAACTGTTGACAACCACGACCACAATTCTGGTCTACAACCTCAAAATAGCGGATATATAGAGGAATTTTCAAAAAAAAAATTTTTCTAGACTTCACTTATTGTATATCGAAGTAATTAAAAAAAAATCAACCTGTGTTAACTTGGATTTGAAAGAACCCATACATATATTCGGCATCGAGGCCCAATGCTATCTAAATTCGCTACTATTGTGTATATAGATTAAAACTCTTAAATAGCACGAAGATTAAAATGGAGAGTTTTCGAGAAGAGAGGTTAAATTGATCAGCCATCGTAGATTTAAAAATTTTCAATTTCTAACTTCAAATTTGTGATCAGCGACCTCGAAAATCTTCAAAAAACAAGGTTGGCACGAAAAATATGGTAATAAAAAAGTATAAGCAAAAAAGGATCCGCCATATTTGATCCGCCATCTTGGATTTAAAAATTTTGAACTTCTGACTTCAGATTCGTAATCAACGACCCCAAAAATCTTCAAGAAACAAGGTTAACACGAGAAATATGGTGATAATAAAATTTATAATGATTTCTTCCTTTCTTTGCCAATATGGCGCCCTGTACAGCCGTCACTTTTCATTTGGTCCATATGTCACGTTGTATTCAAAAATGTATATCCGAACGAAGATTTTAAGCAGTTGGTCCAATTTTTGGACTGATGTGGGGTAAAAGTGACGTGGGTTGCCTCATATATATATATATATATATATATATATATATATATATATATATATATATATATATATACACAACTGAAGTATGTTCATACATGTACGTATATACAAAAGAACTCCACCGCCACGTCCGCTACCCTGGTTATGATCCTTTCTCCCCATTTGAACCTTCAATGTTTACTATATCATCATAGATAAAATTTGTTAGCCAAGATTCTGAAATAGCTAAGATATTATATACTTATAGTATTTTATACAATTGCTTTCAACAAATATTTATCGAACAGTAATGTGACCCATAGTTAAAATATTACTATTATTTTTTATGTTATCAATCATTGCCGTTTAGAGAATATAAATATTTAACCGGTAAAAACACAGACAATTTCAGAAAATGTAAACAAATATCCATTGATCAGTGTATATACGTCAACTTGGACCGAGACGATAATCCTGATAACTCAATCACCATTACTAGAATACTCTCTTATTACTCCATACATATTTGAAACCATATGACTTTAATTTTTTAGCTTTTAGAAAGAACCCTAGACAGGTCCGGATTAATGTAAATATTCATTTTTGATTGAGACGGAATACGACATAATTCAACAATAAGAGGGGTAGATTTACGCTGTGAAAGACACAAGCACAGGCTTCTCAGTTTTGTGCTAAGTATAATTTTTAACATTCAATGTATCAAAAGTTTTTTTTACAGTTCTGATCTCCCTCTAAACCAACAATGATAGGATTCCTGTTTCTCTCATTGGACATATCTCTAGTGAAACCTCCGATATAACTCAGCTTCCTCTCCAGTTCCCCTATTCTAATCTCTACTCTACTCAATAATGTTTGCGCACTCAGTTGCGTTTGTTTCATAATGAGGCCATTAAAAGTGATAGATTGTTTTAATCCTATATACACTCTTTGTATAACTCTTAAAACAACTAGACTAGTGGGACCAGGGAGTTCAAAGAAGTCCTGAAATGTATCCAAATCGTCTTTTAGTCTGTAAGGGTTACCACTTGGTCGCCCGGCCGCTGTAGAGACACTTACATCAATCCCACCCCTCCTGTAACCCGTACTGGTTAAGCCAGCATCAGTTCTTCAGCGATTTCGTCATGAATCACCCAATACTCCCAACAGATCCATTTCTGTGATGCACTTCCAAGTTGATATTCAGAAAACTCTCATGGTCAAGCCCAGAACAATCCTCGTGGAACCATTGGCTACACTTTTCAAGGCACTAGATTTTGTAATGCTGCTTGGTAATGCTCCCCGTGACCAAAGATTTTCTATTTTTCTTCGACATTGTTAAAGCTTTGCAACTCCGATACTGTCCTTTGTCAAAGTAGACGCAACAAAAAATATATTGTTTATATTGGAAGTAAAACTTGAATATTAAAATTCTTAGGTATCCAGTCATTAACTACCAGTTAAATGTAATCAAATAATCAGCCTATGGTGCCAAATATACAGCTCCGGATTTCCTTCGGATGTTGTAACTCAAGGTAGTAACTTTTAATACCCTAAGGAAAAAAATCTAGCAAAACCACGGCAAACTACGGTAAAAACTGCGCAACGTTAGGTTAAGAGGTAAACGCTCTTATACTGTTTGAAAGTGGAATGGTTGCAATTGCATTACTATTACTATATATTTAGAAACTCTAAGTTTAAAACCCAAGTGTTCGATACTCAGACTTGGATTTTCTTCAACTCATTATAAAATGTTTTTTTCATAATCCGGTGTCCTAAGCGTAAGTTTTCATTCATAATCAATCGTTGCGGAAGCAAAACTACCTATTTCTCTAAGACCGCCTTTCAACAAGGGTAAATGTTTGATGATTTGATATGTGTCTATTTGGAAATATTTTTTTGTGTACTCTCACCGACTCCCGACTATTTCCTTGGCAATAACCGTGAACTAATATCATAAGGATCATTTCTACGTTAGTGTAAGCGAAAAACTTAAGAATTAAATAATACATGTTAAAATTAAACGATAGAGGTTTGTCAGATTAAATTGTTTGACAATACTCTTTTGTAACTAATGACGATAGTATAAGCTGAATAGTATGTAACAGATTCCACACAAAACCAATGAACAAGGATAATCGGTCAAATCGGTTCAGATTCCGGGAGGAGGTAGTTCATTTGAAATTAAGAGGCGTGCAACATTGAAAATCCACCTGAAATGGAAAAGCTTGCTGGCGGCAAAAGCTAACCCAGATGATGTACGATGAGTATTGCCCCAGCATGGTATATCAACTCCGCAACACCGAATTTCATCTCCCAAAATGTCCTTGGAATCAACCTCATCTTCCAAACCTAAAGGGTAGACAACCAAACAGAGCATTCGTGCTCCGCCCAGGATCAACGAACGACGATACTGATTCCTTGTGTGTCTGCTTATGATTAAAAACCAATACGGCGAGTATTATGAGTACAACATACCCACACCCATTTTTTCCATTAGTGTTGTGTGAGATTCTTTCATAATTTCACCAGATAAAACTAAATTATATTTTATTGAGTTTGGAAAAGTATTTTAAGGCTTTCAACAAACGTATAACACTTTAATTACATCTCTGTTATCATAATAGTCAAAGAAGCACGCTACCGATGTTGCTCTATTCATTTTCGATTATCGCTGTATATATGTAGGTATAGTAAGGGATAGTAATAATGATCGAAAACGCTCTTGAACTCCACTGCAGAAAAAAATTTAATTCATAATTTTTTGTGCGCATCTTTATTACAATTTGCTTTCAATTTTTGACCAGTATATGATCAAAATATTTAAAAAAATAAATGAATGATAGTGTTATCTTGTAAGGCTTAAAAAATGCAAAATATATTCCCTATATGCAAATAAATTAAAATTCCGGGGTTCCATAATCCTGTTATCAGCAATTGCTTAAGATAAAGGTATCTAACATATCGATACAAAAACATGGACGATTTTCATTCAAATAAATATAAGTCGTAAAAAATTTGCCACTTGTTGGACTATTTGTTCAGATAAAATCCATATTTCGGCGTAAAATTTGCGAAAAAAACCCAGTGATAAAAAGAACATTAACGGGTGATAAGAGCAGTAACCCTTTATAAAATTATTATGAAATATATACAAAGTGCTAAATTTTAGTTTATGTATAAAGATTTATAAACCATAAGAGATACAAGAATGATCAAATTACGTCGAAATTTTTTATCATTCATTATTTATTGTTTTAGGATCCATAAATGAGAGTAGGTTACAAAGCGATAATGTATATTACAGAGCTAACTTTTATTAAAACTTAGCCATCAAAATATAAAATGTAGTGCCATACCATACGCATCCTTGGTAAAGCTGACATCACCCTTTTAACACTAAACTGTGTATTATGTTAAGTACTTCTTACAACCCGAAGTTAATTTAAAACAATGAGAAATATTTAAAAAAAAATACCTCCTAGATTACTGTGGCTATAAAATCGTTTAAGGGCTAAAAGGCACAGGGACCTGATGACCAGCGCTCTTAAAGTAGGGCAAAAAGTCATTTCGGTATCTTGCAAAATCTTAAGAGCAAGCCTAGCTACAGAATAATTACCATCTGTCTCAAAAAGATTTAAAATCATCTTAATACCGAAGCCTTAGCAAAATCCTTCAGAGCAATTAATCTGTTATCTTTTTTACTAAAGCTGGCGAAGAAACAAGTTCAAGAACACATTTGGGAAATCTCTCTAAAATAGAAACCAACATAGCTCTTTACTCGCAAGTACTGAAAATAGGGTCTGCCATGAACAACAAGGAAACCGTCTTTAATGATATTGAAGAAGTATTGGGTGATACCGCTGTCATTTCAGTAATAAAGTTCTTCAGAAGACATGGCATAGAAGACTCTTTATGGAAGAGGCTACAAAACATGTTGTTAGGCAGACGAGCACAATTAAAACCGTGAAAGTGTCGATAGTAAGAGCCTATCCATAGAAGGGGGTTCTATACTCTCCCCTGTGTGATCTAGCGGTTGATGAACTTCTAATACACCTCAATAATTCAAACTATGACTCCCATGAGTGATGATCTAGTATAATGATTACAGGAAAGCATAGCAAAATACTATGGGAGCTCATGCAGCAAGCAATGACTATAGTGAAGGAATCGTGAATTAAAAACACTTTAGATTCAATCCTGGAAAAACTACACCCATATTCTTCACTAAAAAAAGAAGGCTTGGCGAGTTAAAACTACCAATTCTCTTTGATACACAACTACAAATGAGCCTAGAATTAATCCTGCGATACAATGAATTCAAAGTTTACCCGGAAGTCAGAGAGCAGAAAATTACAATCACGGCAGCCAAAAAGGCGCTAATAAGAACATATGGCTCGGTGGTACAGCAGAGAAAAGTCGCTTAGGGAGAGGTCGCTCGCTTTGGAGCTCTCTAAACTTCAAAGATTAGCCCGCCTGTGTATTACGGAAATTATGAGAAGCATTCCGACAGCAACCTTGGAAACCGTACTAATTCCTCCCCCCAAAAAAACAGACCAACTTACAATACAATAAGTTGCTACTAGACCCAGTATTTGATATCACTAAAACCGCTATTCTTTTATCGATATCTTAATAGATAAACTATCAACACCAAAACCATTGGAACCATACTGCTGAACACAGGCTGGGCAAACCAACCAGCAACCCAAGCTGCGATGTCGTAGACCTCAGTAGATGCCAAATTAGGCTGCTAATAGGACTGATTACAGCTTAAGGAAACATTTACACATAAAAAGCATTTATGATGAAGAACCAAAACATATATATATATATATATATATATATATATATATATATATGTATATATATATATATATATATATATATATATATATATATATATATATATAATTTTTCTTTATTTTGTCTTTTTTTGGGTTTAGGTTCTATATTTAGCAAAAATGTAAAACAAATTAACGTTTCGCCCTTATTTTTTAGGGTATTTTCAAAATTTTTTATTCCTAAAAATATTTAATTTTACCGGTACACACCTTGACATTTTGTTACTGTATTACTAAATAAAATTCAAACTTTACATCGTCTACTGAGGATACATGGAATGCCAATGTGTTTTTTTTTATATTTTTTATATTTTACAATGCACAAAAAAAACAAATAAGATATACGTTTAGTTTTATGTTAAAGAGGATATTCAATTTTTGATTTTTATTTGACGGGATCGAATACTTAATAGTTTTGTTTAAATTAGGCTTGTGTAAATGTGGCTCAAATTTCCCATATCTGTTCTATCGTTAACAGTGTTTTTATCTTTTTTAATTTCAATCATTTCCTTTATCTGTAATTTTTGGTAATTCATATCTTTGTTTTTTATTGTGGTACTGTTATAATCAAAAGTGTGTTTTTCGTCTTGTGTGTGTTTGTTTAACGCTGTTGAGGCGTTTTTCGTATATTTATGGCCATTTAATCTGTTCTTCAGCAATTGGCTGGTCATGCCTATATATTTTTTGGGACAATTTGTGCAAGGGATTGAATATATTACATTTGATTTATTCATGAGAGGAGTTTTACTTTTTAAATTTGTGAATATTGAAAATAGATCTAAATGTTTACATCTTATAGAAAAAATCGTCTGTTTTTTTGAGCGGCAAGTTTAGTGTATAATTTTGATAATTCCTTAAGATGCATTATTACGTGCGGCCCATGTGATTCTTCTATTTCCTCATAAAATGTCATAATGAAGTGTTCTTAGTTGCTTCAACCCAAACTATTAATATTTATTTCCTTGATTCTTGAACCATAAATTATATCATTTTTCTTTATTTTGTCTTTTCTTGGGTTTAGGTTCTATATTTAACAACAATGTAAAACAAATTGACGTTTCGCCCTTTACTTAAATAAAGGGCGAAACGTCAATTTGTTTTACATTTTTGTTAAATATAGAACCTAATATATATATATATATATATATATATATATATATATATATATATATATATATATATTGAGGTATATTGTTTAGAAATATGTTCCTTATTATTGTTAATAGTTAAAATATTTAAAGAGTATTCATACTGGATTATTTTTAAATTATTTGTCTTAGATAATTAAGTCACTACGAGATATATTATTTATTTTTAATTGTATTTTAATAAAAACCTTAAAACAATGCCTTTGTTAAAAAATCTTGTTTGCTTTTAGATAATTCTCTATTCTTATTGGAGGAGCTCATGCTCGTGGAGAGTGAGAATAGGTAAGTTTTCTAAGTGAATATAGGTATTAAATTGTTACAAATATAGAAAAATTAGTATTCAAGGATTATTTTTTCATTTATATTTATGTAATATCAGTTATACTATTTAAAATGTTAATTTCATTTGAAAACTGGTATATTACGTAAATATATTCATTAAGCAGAATTCGTTTTCTACGATTTCTGTGAAATTTGTATACTATAACAATACATGTGATTAAATAAAAGAAGAAGAAAACAGGCAATTATTTAAGATCAAAAGAAACTTTTTTGAAAATTTAGATGTAAAGTATATAAGTTATTTTTATATAAAAGTTATGCTAGTACTTGGGAAACATTTTCTTTTATACAAACTAAATGAAAATAATACTAAACTAGGTAATAAATTAGACTTGTGTTAGGATCAAACCCATGTATAATGCGATATTTTCCAAGATTTTTAAATTAGAAAACCGATCTTCTAAACATAAGCTTCATGTATTCCATAAAATGATCCAAATCTTCAACAACCTCCAATTTATTTCGGTCAGGTATAATTAAAAAATAACTCACACGTGTATGAGTAACTCAATATTGTTCCATAATTTTGATTTTGTTTATACTTTTATGCGTACCCAAATACTCTGCATGTATGTAATATTCTTTAATTTTGTCCTTCTAGCACTTAACCTTAAGGAAATTCCCTTTGAAATCAAAGCAATATCGCTAATCAAAGCTGGAGGTGAACATCACGCCAATGAATACAGGGAAATCAACCCCATGGAGCAAGTTCCAGCTTTAAATATCGACGGGCAAACATTGATAGATTCATTTAGTATAATGCACTATTTGGAGGAAACAAGACCACACAGGCCGTTATTACCAGTGGATGTCGTTAAAAAAGCTAAAGTAAGTAAACAATAATCCGAATTTTCTAGAATTACTTCTATTCTGTATTTTCTCTTGCTCAAGAAAAGTCCGAAGACGAAATAAAGATTTTCTAATTTACTGTCTGCAGTCGTTACTGCTATTTTACTGTTGGCTTCCAAAAACCAGCTGAGAAAACTGGCAGTATGATTCACTCAAAGATACGCATCTACCACATTTTAAATGATGTTGTTTAGTTTCACTGCAGTTTATGGGCCGACGACAGACAATCAAATCTTGTAACCGAATTTTAACTCACTTTCGATCAGGCGCAGATCGAGGGGGGGGACCATCGCCCCCCCCCCCCAAGAGCTCCGAATTCAGAAAAATAGACCCGACCCTGCCTCTTAAACTAATAATGTGAATACTGCTTGCATCTCCCTCCCCCCTCCGTCGACAACTCGCTTTGGCTTACGATCCCCCCCCCCCCCAAGAACTTCGAATTCAGAAAAATTGACCAGATCCTGCCTCTTATACTAGGAATGTGAAAACTGATGATGATGATGATAATGCAATATTATGGTTCCATTGATATGGTACCATAATATTGTTTTGATTCATATTTTAGATTACTGGTTTGATAATTTATGTTGGTTATAAAATCGTAAGCGTTCAAAAATGAAGAATAACTAAAAACTGATTTATGTTCATAATTATCAATTTGAAAAACTCTCACTCTCATGTATCTTTCAAATTAAATAGCATCGTTTTTCTTTAAAAAAAAATATTTTATTAATTTTTAATCCGGAATCTCAAAACATGGATAATATGTCTGCTTTTTTACAGGGAAGATAGGAAGTGTTTCATTACCTGTATAATTTATTTTTGTTAAGATAATATTTCTTATTCTGAATTTGAACGAACTAAACTAGAATGTTTTAGCTTGGTAGATCAAGTAGTGCATTTTCATCTAAATATGATTTTATATATATATTTCGACCCAAATTCATATTCTCAAATTCTAAATATAAGGGTGGTCCAAATAGGTTTCCTATATATTTTGCCAATATACAGAATCAAACATAATGAATTTTAGTTGCCCTCTTTCTTCTTCAATAATAAAAATGGTTAAAATAATCTTACAATATTATCTAACTATATTAAAAGTTTTGAAATATACTAAAACCTGTTTTTTTTAGGTGAGGGAAATTTGTCAAGTTATTGGAGCCGGCATTCAACCACTACAAAATTTGTCAGTTCTTATTCATGTGGGTGAGGAAAAGAAAGACGAATGGGCTAAACATTGGATAAATCGTGGATTTAGAGCCGTAGAAAAATTGTTAGGTTAGTAAGAACATGAAATTTTCTGTTGTACAGCGTGATCGATTCATATAATACTGTCCTTTTTTAAAGTATATATATATATATATATATATATATATATATATATATATATATATATATATATATACATACATGATGATACCTATTCAAGTCTATGTATAGGGTCTCGGTAACTGTACGCCATACGAAATCGGCCAAATTGGAACAAATCTGCGTCGAAAAAATTTCTACTACTTCCAAAAATATCCGTATAAAAACGAAAATCCACTATTTCTTTTTCATTTCATCCCAGTTTTATTTGAAGAAATATTTTGAAATAAATTTTATATTCTCATTATAACGTTTCCTCCTCTAAAGTTTTAAAATTTGACATTTAAAGTTTCCTGAACCTTCACAAAATTAATTTTCCAACATAATAAAGAAAAAATGGGTGCCTCGTACTATACCCTTCCTTATCCTGCGGATTTTTTCTTGCTGTACTCGAAATAACATTTCAGCATCATTTCGAATAATATTGCAGTAAATTATTATTCTTTGAAGCAACTCTTAAAGTCCCCCAAAAAAAAAAGTGTAACCGATTTAGGTCAGGAGATCTTGGTGGATATAAAACAAGACTATCTATTAAGTTGTTAAAATGTGATGAAGCACCATAGTGCATAAACGAATTCTGAGCTCTAACTTGCAAGGGTATATTGTCTAAGGGATTATATAAATTCTAGTGCAAACATTGTTGGTGCCTAATCGGTATTATCATAGATTTTTTACATATCAACAGGGGCGGATTAAGGGGAGGCGGTGAGGGCCCCTGCTGCATTAGGGAAATGAATGTTTCTTTAAATTTAGTTTCTCATGATAACTGTCTGATTTTTCCTAAATTGATTGATTCTTTTTTAAATAAATGGAGAGTCTTTTTTAGATAACTGTTAAAAGTATTTAAAATAATTTTAAGCCTACGAAATTAGTAGCAAGTCTATTCGTGGCTTTCCGTCTTTATTGGTTGTATAGCATGTCAGAATTTCGTTGAAATATACAAATTTGCAAAAAAACTACAGCCCAAAAGGTGAATGAATGGGTTCTCGTTTTGGACCTCATATCTCCATTATGGAGCACCTTAGAACAACAAGTTATATACATCACTAGGTATATTTTGACGTCTTCTGTACACTGCCGAGAGTGACATATACCTACCAGCCACCCTGCATATATACATCTTCTGTGCTTGCTGGTTGTAGATAAACTGAAGAAATTCAATGTGCAGCATATTTTGTAGGCAGTCGTAGATTGTACCGGTTGATTTGTGTTGGCTCTGCCCCCCTTTCGAGCGCCGTTGGTGGTGTCAATCTAGGTTTAGATACCATGCTCGTACATTGGTCTCATCTGAAGAGAATTTTCCAGGTGGAGAAAAAATTAAGCGCGTCGTTTATCTTATTCAGAATGCCATTTTTTCAATTTGATGAATTCGCGAATCACTCTTGCCTTGTAGTGTTCTATATTAGCGATTTGCTGGCAGTTGTCACAATCAATTTTGTGTCCTGTCTCGTGCATCAGCAAAATGTCCCTCTAAGAGTCATCGTTAACGCTTACAACTCTCCCATTCAAAAACTAGAAAAATACCATGCTGACCTCCTGCAACCATTTGTGGAGAATGGCGTGTCTTACGTAAAAAATCCGGAGCAGTTCACAACAATTCTACACTCCGTACGAATTGACAAGGATGACAGCATAGCAAATTTTAACACAAAATCTCAACTTACATTATGGCTCTCATCAGACCCATATTTCTTGTTTGACGGCCAGCTATGGCAAATCTGTTCATGACCTATTTGGAAACCAAAGCTCTTGAAGAGTCCTACCTTAAACCCAAACTCTGCTATCGCTACGTGGATGATGTATTTGTGATATGGCCCCATGGCAAACAGTAACTCAACTGCTTCCATGAATTCTTTAATTCTATCCATCATCCACATCCATGTGACCAAGACAATGGATGGTCTCCTGCGATATACAGTATATCAAACATCAACTCATACGGACAAATACCCCAATGCTGATTCTCGCCATCACCTCCCACGAATACAGGGCGTAACGAATACTCGCTTCGTCTAACGGACAATTAAGGAACTATCACAGATAAAAAGGGCCCTTATATAAAATACCTGCAAACCACCAACCATAAGTAAAGTAATAAAATTGCAACAAAAACCCACTCAAGAAATAAATCACCGGCCGAAAATAGATAAATCATCATATTTTTTTACATAAAAGGCACAACAGAGATAACCAGCAGATTGTTCTGGAAACATAATATATCTATAGCCTATAAAAACAATAAATAGGTTCATCTCTAAGAAATTAAGGCATATATAAGATTGCATGTGGCACCTACAGTAAAACATACATAGGCCAGACCAACAGAAGAAAATCGGAAGGACAGAATAACAACATCTTCTGCCCTTTTCCAACATCAGCACGAGACATAACATAAAATAGATGTTGTCAACCGCCAGCAAATTGCTAACATAGAACACCACAAGGCAAGATTGATAGCGAATCTATCGAAACTGAAAAGAACGGCACTCTGAATAAGAGAGACAATATATTTATTCTTCCTTCCACCTGGAAAACTCTCCTCAAGCGAGACCATTGAACCGGCATCTAAGCTTACACTGACACCACCAACGGCGCTCGAAAAGAGGGCGGAGCCAACGCTAATCAACCAGCATGATCTACGACCGCGTACTTTGAATTTCTTCAGCACAACTAACAAGAAGATTAATATATATATATATATATATATATATATATATATATATATATATATATATATATATATATGTATAAACGCAGATAATACTTACCGCATTTACTTCATGGTAATCCATATTCAAACTTAGAATATAATAAAGCACTAACCACATCACCCCACTTTAAATAAAATTTCCGATTATACCGAAGGAACTGCCAATCTTAATGCTACTCTGTATATATTACGTGAAAGCATCTTATTTTGAAACTAATTTGGGATTGGTATATAAATAATATCCATAATTTTAGGTCTTCTCGATATGAGGCCATAACAACTTATTTCGTCTCGCAACATATCTAGATAAAAGAAGTATAACTTTTTGAAATTTTTTTAATAAATTGCTATATTTTAGGTGCCAGTGCAGGCAAATACTGCGTAGGAGACGAAATATCCCTTGCAGATTGTTTTCTAATTCCACAAGTATTCAATGCTAGAAGATTCCACGTCGACTTGAGACCTTTCCCCATCATTTTAAGAATAGACCGAGAATTGGAGAATCATCCAGCTTTCCTTGCTGCTCATCCAAACAATCAACCTGACTGCCCACCAGAAGCTCGAAAGTAATTATCTATAAAAGTCTGAAAATTTTATTAAATCAACTGATAATATTTGTTAATTATAGGTAAGTGTGTTAAAATAAATCACTATGTTTTTAGGAACTATTTAAGGGTCATTTTTTAAGATGCTTAATGCATATTTGCACTACAAAAAAAATGTTTTCTGACGTACACGTCAGGTAATGAAATACAAAGCTACCTAAAAGTAAAAATTTTGTGCCGAGAATCTATTTTTTTTTTCGAGAAAAATAATTAATATTTAGTAAAAGAATATTGGCAGTAAAATAGAAAGTAAACCTGTCTTAATAGATAAACGGGAAAGTCGCTAAGAAATAGTAGTATGTAACCGCGGCGTTCTGGTGCTTAGAACTACTCTGTTTTGACGTTTTCGAGGTTGCTGATTACTAATGAAGTTACTTTTCCCTTAAAAATGGGGGAATATTGAAAAAATAAAATTTAGTGAAAAATTAGGAAAAGAAAATTCATACTTAATATAGCCAGTTTTTTTTTTTGATACCATTATCTAAAAAACAAACCCTGGACGGAGTTCCCAAAGCAATTATTAGCTAGGTGGCAAATGTTCAAAGTTTTGCCACCAGGCTTCACGCGCCCATATATACATATAGTTTTATGGAAATTTCAGCTCTTCATGCCTAAAAAAAAAGTTACATATTTTCAAAGTTGAACCCCGTGTTAGGGCGTGCACATTCAGCACATACTCATCGGCACAGACGCTTGAATGTAACTACCTGGTTTGACGATTATACCGATCTTAATTCTTTTATTTGTGTTTTTTTAATAATATTATTTATAAAAGCTTGAAATATTTTAATAAAGAAGATAGGTGCAGTTTTTGATATTGATTATGAATTTAGCATTTGTAGGAAATTTAATTCTTAAAAATACTGAAAGGAGTCACGACAAGCAAATAAGCTAAAAGCAAAATTAAATAAAAATATTTGTGTCTATCAAACATTAAAAAAGCGCCTCCCCCATCGACCACAAAGAGCGTTCAAACAAATTTATTGTTCATCACTCAAACATACCATTCAAGAAATAACCACTTTTTTGAACATAAAGAGCTTAAAATTTCTACCAAACTTCCTTATTAACAACATTTTAATACTCGATAATTGGTTACTAGATATTTAATACTTCGGCACTCTACTTTTGAGATAGTATGTATGAGCATGTGAAACGTGTCGGCATAATTCTGAAAATTTGTCACTCAACCAAAAATTGATTTGGGTACTCCAGCTTGAATTCGTTTTTAGATAAGACCATGAAGAATAAGTGCCTAAAATTTCGACAAGAAATATTTATATTATTGCCTGATATATAGCGAAATGTATACAAAAAAGTATGCCATTTTTTTCCTTATTTTTCACTAATTTCTTTTTCAATTTTCGCCCTTTTTTTAGTGGGAAAATAACTTCGTATTCGTATTTAGCGATCTCAAAAACATAAAAAGTGATTTTGAGGGCTAAAACGTCGATTGTCGCACCCGAATCTGGATATCAATTCTCTGCTCTCTTTAAATTGTTACTAACCAAATTATAATTGAAATGCATGCATATAAAATTATTTTGCCATTAATACGTATATAAATAAACAACGCTGTATTAAGTAGTTACATAAACAAAAACCTAATTTTTCATTAAAAAAAAATATTTCGAATTTTTTTTTCCGAAATAATGTTGTGACCATTGGCATCCAAAAATTAGTTCTTCAGTCAAAATTTTGATTGTTAATGACCTCAGGCCGCTTTGACAGCATTAGCTGACGTTTGTATGAAAATCGAAAACAGAATTGCGTCAAAGTCTTCTTGAAAAATGTCAATTTCATAAAAATGAAAACGTCTTTGATTGACCTCTTTGTTCAAAAAATTTTTCATAAGAAGATAAAATAATTTTTTTAAAGAATTATTGTTAGTATTAGATATAAGATGTTAATTTTTTTATATGTATCTTAATATAAATTTAAATTTGGATAGATTATTATACCGTTAATGTTGATGGACATTATTTTATAAACGATTTATACACAGCGTTTTTAAGTTAGAAAAATATCTTTATAATTTATTTAGGTTTAGCTCATGTATACAAAAAGCTATACAAACTCTATTTGACTGTATATCCATTTTTTTAGAATTACTTTTGTTGTAGTAAATTTCACTGCATTTAGGATCTAATTATCAAAGATGCGGGAAAAAAGACAACCCGCAGTTTATCTATTTCTCACAGTTTTAAAAGAATATAACTTTTTTAGTTTAAAATAATATTCGCAGTCTCTGTGAGCTAGTCTGTACGGATTTTTTATTTATATAGTTATACATAGTGTGGTCCATGTATTATTAGCCCAACGTAGAAAGGAACATTAAAATAAAAACAACATATCATTATTTTTCAGTAAAGTCCCCCTGTATTTCCATAAATTTTCGACAACCTCTATACCTATTGAAAAATATGTTGCATCGAAGATGAACTTTTTTCTCGTAAATCTGTCATTAATTTTGAAAACAAAAAATTATCGGCTATTTATTTTGCCTGAAGTCGGATCAAGCAAAACAATTTCTTTCACAAAATTTACATTCTCTGGAGTTATCATTGATACAGGACCTCCTTCAAGTGGATTATCTTCCAACGACTTATATCCCCATCGAAATAACTTTGACCACTTTTTAATCGTAGCAAATGATGGGGAAGACTCGCGGTAAACAGCACAAATAGATTCTTAGATTTACTTATGTGTTAAACATTCTTTAGTAAGAAATTTTAAAACAGCAAGATATTTTTAAAAATCACACTGACGACTTCGATCACAGTCACAATTATGTTGAGTTCACACATGACAATAGCAAAGACAATATAATAATAATTGGCTTTCCATTGTCTTCTGAGACAGAACGCTATGTACTCAAGAAAAAGTCTTCCATCGTTATTATAATGTCTTGTGAACAACTGGAGAAAAGAGAGTAAGACATCAATTGTTAAAAATAGCGCCAACATTTAATTTTTCTTCATTTTTTGTTATTTCATCTTTCACAATATTTAATACTTTTTTATACAAAATTTGAAAAAAAAGGGTTATTGTCCTAGTGTGAATACTCCTTTAAACTGACTGACGCAGCGCATTGAGATCATGTATCAGACTTGTTGATACTTATGTTTTAACATTAAATGCTTTTTACTATATAAAGCTAAGAACACATGGACTACACTACGTATTATAGATGTAGACTTTTGCTTTTTGTATAAATTTGACAAAGTGACTCATGCCTAATATGCAAAATTCCAAATTGAATATTGTATTTGATCCCGGCCTGGCCGTGGGAAAAAGGTATATGTACCAGAATGATTTTAATAAATCTGTTTTACTAAAACTTCAACACTTTTTATTCATCACCAGCCTTATCACAGACAATAACAAATAGTACAAATTAAAAAATACTGACTAGAGTAACGGACGGATACAAAACATACCTAAATTGATTATTTTGTTTGTTTTGTACTGTAAAAATAAAATAAAATGAGTTTTCTATGAAGTTTAGCTGTGAATTTTGAGGAAAATAGCAGTGGATGGATACACTTTGTTATTGACGGAGGTATTAATTCACGTTGTTTCCACTAACTGCTCTTTCAAAGTAGAATATCACTATCACTTGTTTTTGACATTAGAATAAAAAGGATAGAACTACTTTGAAGCAAGCCAAATTAAAGATGACAGTAACGTTAATCTTATTTTTTCATATTCTATTGATAACTCCTATAAAATGATCCATTTTTAAGAAGTATTTACAGCTTGCATGCTCACGGAACATAAAAATCAAAGTGTACACCTTCTAGTCCTGATTAAGTCAACAGAGGAATATTTTTTTGTCAAAAAGGGTAGAAAAAATATGGGTACCAAGAAAAAATTCAAAATTCCATTTTTTAAAATTTCGAAAAAAATATCCAAAAATAGCGAAATAAATGCCATATAAATCAATGTACGTTAAATTACAAATCTTTATTTCACCTAAAAATATTCTTCTAGATATTAATTTATGTCCTGATTGATACACTTCCGCGAAAAATTTTACAACTTCTGTGAGCTTGGTTTTTCAGCGTATCAGAGTACCTTGTGGACGAATCCTACAATTAACTGATGAAAATAAAAGAGCCACTGTTGTCAAAGTGAAGAGTTACGTTTCCAATAATCATAAAGCAATATTGAGCGTCTTTTTCTTATTAGACATAGGTCAGGCCTTTTGTAAATCTTTATATAAATATTGATCGTACACAACAAAATCAACACTAACCTGACATGTTCAATTAGGTGGAAAAAAATGGGGTATGCTCCGTTCCAATTGGGGTACATTAAACTTTCGAATTTTTTAAGAAAACTAATACTTTCTTAACAGTCAACGAAGAAAATATATCAAACACACTTTATTTTTTAATATTTTCTTTGCATGGAAAGACTAAACTGAAATGAAACTTATAAAAATATATACTTTTCAACGTTGTTTTCTAAATTTGTATGTTGTCCCATGCATCAAGACAAAGTCAAATAATTGCATTTCTAAAAAGTCAACCTTTATAATTAAAAAGTCATTTTACTTGACCCATCAGTTTAATTGCATTAATTTTGAACGTTATTCATTGTTTTTCAGTCTCGCTTCGTATTAATAATATTAATTTTAGTATAAAATAAGAATTTAAATTAACTATACATTTAATGAACTAAAAATCTATTGTACCACGTGTTGGAACCTTTAAAATCCTTAGTCAATAACAAAATGCAAAATGGATATGGTAAGAAATGAAAGATCAAAAAATATGCGAGGAAATCATGAAAAATACGATGTATGGCACTATGGAGTTTATTGAATAATAATGTGTTTGACAATGCAGTGTACTAATCTAGTTTAAAAACAGGAGCTACAAACTGTACAGCATAATAAAATATTTGCGCCTTATTCGAGAAAAAGAGAGTAGCTAAAAAAATCATCATTTTCTCCAGTTCTACTTACCTCAGACAGGCAAGGATAGGTTAGACACTGGTGCTATCTAAATTTTTATCGAATTCAGCCTTAAAATTATAGTACAGTCTGTAGCAGTGCACGCTCTTATACACAATTCAAATAAAATCTATGACCCGTTTCACCAAGTGTACTTGGTTACCCAACCAATGTTTCCAATAACTAATATCACTGTATCTATTGATAAAATATTACTTATGTATCTATTATTCACTATAGTATAAGGGAATATTTTTTTATTTATTAGTAGATCTTGCATTCCTAAGCTATCCCCTTCAAATGACATTCTTTTAACAAGGATAGTAAGCTGATAGTGGATCTACCCCTTAATAAAATAAAATACCCTGATTATCAATATTAGAAAAAGTTATGCTGCGAAATTTAATGTTAATAAAGAAAAACGGGATGTTAAAATATTCTGTTAATTATGCTACATTACTCTACAACTTTTCAAATTCTAAACTATATATATATATATATATATATATATATATATATATATATATATATATATAATTATATGGCGGAGCAATCCGATACAATTAACTCAAAATTTGGGTAACATTTAAAATTTAATATATGCAATTTAATAGAGCGAATTACTGAAATATGTGTTAATAAAAAATTTTACTGACTGTTAAACTATCTATTAGAATTTAGCAACACTAAGGATCCAAATCAAATAGCATAATAAATTAGCTTATTATTAACTTTGCCAAATGTGACCTAAAGAATACATCGAATTGTGAAACCAACTAAATTACGGTACTTGTTATGTTATCAATCAATTCACAACTGTCATTAAAATGTAATGAGGTTATGTTTCTGGCAAAGAATTTGTCAAAATGACAAGATGTATGTTGTGGCGAAAAAGGTAAAAAAAGGTTTGTATATTTGGAGATGAAAGTGGAACGTAAAGCTGTCTGCGCGGTGTAAGGAGGGAACGCTCGTTATAGGAAGAGTCTTATTATATATTAGGGGAAATTTGTGTGTTCTGTTAAGAAAGGGGTAAATTCAATCCCATAAATCGAACCTTTGTGTAGTGAAAGAAACAACCTGCGCTTACAATGAAAGGGAAATATATTCTTATGTCGGGCAGCAGAATATGCATTGAAATTGTTAAACTTAAATCTTTGTTATACTAAAAAACGTATAACTATAATTATCAATCATTTAAATTGTTATGCAGTGAAAAATAGGAGGTACAAACACGACTATCAGAGCCACCACGGTTAGATTTACGAATCTGAGAAGGGTCATTCTGGCTCTAAATTGACAGTAGGTGCATGTGAATACATGTGTATGTGAGTTTAATAGTCAATAAAGTAAGTTATTTACTAGATACTATAATCCAAAAATTTTTTTACTCATCAGGTGTAAAAATTACCCAAATTATAAGCTCAATTGTTGCTCTACTTTTTAGTTATAAGAAATAATTAAATCAGCTATCAATCTGATAATAATTAAATATATTTAATAAAATAATTTGTTAACGCTACCTAAAAGTAAGATTAAAACTGTTAATGCTTGCCAAAATTGACTTAGTACAGTCTTAAAATGCTTACATTAGAGTGCCATCTACTTTAAATTGACTGATTTCAGTTTCATTTGCATGTAACTGGTAAAAACGGAACCAATTATTGATAATTAGATTCATAGATATAAAAATTCTTAGATATAAAATGTTGCTTATGTAACTAGAAAACATCACAAATTTCGCAGGATAGCCTTTTCTATTAATAATAATAACTATTTGAAAGCCCGCTAAAAAGACCTAATAAAAATAAAAAACCATGACGTCATGCATCGGTGCAATAATAACAATGTGTTCACAGTCAAATCAACGTCAGCGAAGCTAGTTATCACACCAACTTCTTTTAACAATAATTGTCCGATTTGGGTAAGTAAAGTTAATGTACAACCACTGACATTTCTAGGTTTAAGCTATAAATGATTATATTTTGTATAACTGAAACTTAGTTATGGCACTGACTGTATACTCACCTACACAAAAAAGTAACCACTAAAAATTTTTATTATATTTGATGACCGACAACTTAGCATTGCAGAACGTTTACTTGCATTCGTTTAATTCAAATACAAGTATTCGCTTGAAAAATAAATCATTTAATAGCAATCGAGAACCTAAAAAACGCGGTTTATTATTGCAACAGTTTTAAAAAATGAATTTAGTGGTTGTGGACAGAGTAAAAATATCGATCCAAGTACTAAACAATATGTCAGTCATGAAACTTAATCAAAATTTTGAGCGGATAGTTCTTCGTGCTAGTATTACTTGTACACAACTTATTTGATTTGACTTTAGTTGTAACTCGTAAGTTGTAAAATTGGTAACCCTTATATGGTCAACTAAGTTTGAGAAGCTCAAACACTTATAAGTAGTAGGTATAAGAGAAAACAGATATTGGTCTATGATAGATTTATCCAGGGATTTTTCCAGTCAGTCGCACAGAGTACAGATCAACAAAAATAATCAATACCATAGCAATTTTTGTTCTTTCATACTATTTTTTACTCCTAAAGTATTATTTACTGATAAAATGCAACTCGGTAATATTCTATTTATTCCAGTAGAAATATAAAATTACTAATATCACTTAGAAAGTTATTGTATTGTTCAATTTATAAAAGGTGATTTCCAAAATAACTGGAACGACAAACGATTTAAAAAAATTGGATGGAAAGGAAACTGAGGAATTACAACTTCTAATTAACTTAATCTTGGATGGTTTAAATACTATCGATTGTTGAGATGTAAGAATGTCACTTGTTGTTATTGTAAATTAATCATGAGAATTCATGTTCTAAAATACCGTCGAAAAACATTTCTCCTTCATTTACGTTTCTAATTATGGCAGTAGATCAATTTCATAAAATCAATGTACCAATATTGAACCATTGGTTTTATAACCAAATTTAAATTTTTATTTGTGAAACACATGATCTTGAAAATTCATGGTTGACTTGAAAGTGTTGGTTACTCAACCAGATGATGTTACCATCGATTCTGAAACTGGGATATATTACTGTCATTTTAATTTGACGCCGTTTTACGACAAATTAGGGAAAATGTAACAATGATATACTGAACGAAAATTTGAATTTGGAAAAAATGTGATAAAAGCGCAATATATTCGCGATTACTAGGAACGAGGAACGTCCGAGGATGGTAAAACTCAGCGTGAGTGTAGTTAACTGAGTGATCCACACTCTTCTCGTCCATTTTCTCCATTGTGTAAACACCGACAACATTAATGTCTTTGTTGGACACATGGGACTGTTATTATTAACCCTCTTTTCACATGTAAATATAATCTTCATACCTATTTGAATTTTTTTAGCGTCCATAAGTTTTGCCAAGAATGCAATGTCCGATTGCAAAATAAAAATAATCTAAGCAAAGGTCTGATGTTTCTAGGGAGTTCATATTATCATAAAATAACAATTTAGTTTTTGTGTTAATGAACACTCATTTCAAATTTTTTTTTAATTGAATATACCTTGTTTTTGAGATAAAATACAAAGTTGACTTTTTTATCTTAACCTTTCTGGTTTTTGGGAAAAATTATACTACTGTGCACAATCTACAAGAAACAACCAGTGCAAACAAATTTAAAAATCTTACTGAAAATCTATCTTAGACCCATTGAAAATCTAAATGTAACAATATCTATCCATTAATATTATAGTTTCTTTTATATAAAATTTACAATATCCAGCTTTCTTTAGTGTTTCTGGTTAAAACATCTACTGTATAGGCCTTTTAGTTAACACCAACATATTTAAAAATGTGGACGAAAATTTCTTTAGAAAAACAAATAGTAAAATAGGTAATGGAAAGGATGACAAAAGTATGGACCTAACGATAATATATATAAAAATAAAATATATACACCAACAAACTTATATACTAAAATTTAGCACTATACCATAATATAAACTAGACCTTGTAATGATAATATAAAAATACAAACTAAAAAGTTTCAAGGTCACTTCTGTGTTTTGTAGTAAATTACGGTATACGAAATCAAGTCGTTTTCTAGTTATTTCCAAACCAATTTGGCAACATCGCGTACTTAAAAATATTTTTAGAGGTTATATTCGTATAATATAAAAGCGACGTTGCCAAGGAAGTCAAAATCGACTTAATATCGCTAAAATATTTGTAACTAAATATTATCAAAACAATTTCCTGAAAAGGCAAGCTAATGTCTGCCAACATTTTTAATATGATTTCCCAGATGAATCGTAACGTATAATAATGCAACACTTTGTACCGTTTTGACTAAATAACAAATAAGGCGTTTTCAAATAATTTTTGTTAAGGTGACAATACTGACAGAAAACCAGTGCTTTAAATGTTAATTGACAACCGATTGGTAATAACTGATTGGGAGCTGGCGTTTAATGCATTGTTTAATTGTCTGTAATTTCAGCTATAACGAAAATTGTTTGAACTCGACTTCAGATTAATGAATGAAGTTGATAAATATTGCACTGTTTATGTCGTGATAACAGGTGTGAAATATTGCATTATTAACTATGAATATCACAGTAACAACAAAGTTGTTTTCTTGTTTTAGAAAATGATAATTTCAATATTTTGACCATAAATTTTAACAATAAACTATAGAGTGAAAGTGAACTTGTGATTTTTAAATGACACTTAGAACCCATTAATAGTAAACTTAGTTTTTTTAAGTGTTAATCCATAATCTTTTTTGTTTATTTTGTTTAGATTTTTGTTTCTAAGCTTTTGTCTTGAAATGTTGAAGTGACAAAATTTTAATCGGTCTTTTATTACTCAATGTTATTTAATAGTGAAAACATATTTAATAAAAATATAGACATAAAAATATATAAACTGCTAATCCTATAGAAGCACATTAGCTCACGCTTAAAAAGAGACAAAGCGTCTTCAATGAGCAGTACCTCTATTTTTATGGGCGGAGCTAAACATGATATCCGAAACGTCATTGGATAGCTATTTCATCTGATCGCCATTAGAAAGAGAGGTACTAGTCATCGAAAACGTTCTATCTCTTTCTAAACGTGAGCTATAGCACTTCTACAGAATCCACAGTCTATATACTTAAATTTTATGTCTATGAATAAGGGTGAGTAAAACATTTAATATTGGCTTTCTACGGTATTGCTAAGCATAAAAACATATCTTGCTATTGGCTGCATTGACTTGGATTACTGCTATTGAGATTTTTGGGAATAACTGTAATTTTTGAAAACTTATATTTAAATAAAATAAAATTTTAGGAGTATCTCCCCATTTGCATATTTATAAAAATAAATGTACGAAATATCAATCTGACAAATAAAAATTATGGTCAAAAAATGTTTTATGAGCAGGCAGTTCTGAAAAGCAACAAAAATAAGAACAAAGAGAAGTTCATTTAAAATAGTGATTAATATTACATTAAAATTTGAATATAGGTATTTGACATCTACTTAACGCTAAATATATTATTTGACCATTACCAATTCAGTAATTGCACCATATAACCTGGATTATTTTTTTTGTAATGTTGGTTTATGCAGATGATTCAAAATAAAATATATATCAAAAATAGAAAGTCAAAATTATCCATAAAATAAAATTTTAAAACTAATTATTAAACTAAACATAGAAAATTTTAAATCTGTTGTTTTGCGTTATTAAAAATAAAACTAAAATATTTTTAACGCTAACTATTCATAAAAGAAACTTTAATTGTTTATGGGTGACGTTCTGTAATTTTAACTCACTTTAACTATTTTTATACTCAACATTGATGAAATTATTGATAAATTTAATTCTTTAATTTCATTGCAGAAATAATGGAGAAAAATATACTTATTATTACGTCCAAGTTGAGTGTAAAAGTGGTAAACCAACATAACCAATAATATTTTAAAAATATTATTATTTTATATGTTGTTAATAAATGGCTTTTTGTGTTATCCATATTCTTGTTCAAAATAAGCACAAAAAATTATTTAGCTTAAATTAAAAAAAAAACGTAATCGTTAGACAAATGACCGCTAATGATAATTTAGAATAATTTATTAAGACTATTGACAATTCTTACCTCAACATTAGGCAACTGAAAAATATAAAATTTTTTATAGTAATTACGTTGAGATTCGAACGTAAAATTTTGTGTTTAGTTTAATAATTTATAAAAACGAAAAAAATTAAAACAAGAGAAATATTTATATATAAAAACTTTGCCATAAAATATACCATCTCTCAAAGAAAACATAATAGGTAATTTACAGGAATGCGATAGTTTATTATTTCACGATTCGTCTATGACCTGCACAAAAAATAGATAATCATGAAACTTAACCTAAATGTTACACACTATTTCCTAATGGTACGGCTTTACCACTAAAGATGTTCGACAATATGTCTCTGGTAACACCTATATGCACGTTCAGTTAGGTTATCATTGATAATAGGATTTTCTTCTACTCAATTTTAAACATGTTCTTCACTTTTCACCTAAATTTTAAAGAGACTCAATAAAATATTTGTTATAATCCTGACAAAAAATTAAATAAACATCCCCTCAAATGTTAAAATTTGACAAGTGACATTTTTTTAACTGTCGATATTGAGAAATAAATGGGTTATAAATATTAAATAATCTGAAATACGTTTGAATCAATTTGATAGTAAAAATATATTCGATAAAAAAAATCGTACAAATGTTACGAAAAGCATAATCGAACAACTCTAATAACCATTCTATCCTAACCAACAAACTTAAAAGTACGATATCACCGAGTGATATTCATTCGAACATACTTTGACTAGACTTCCTGTTTAAATTAATAAGAAAGGCCTGTTTGTTAAATAATTAAAACTTGGTTATAACAATAGTGATGTATTGGAAAAGACTGGTATTGGTTATAGCCAGCCAGTAGGCACTTTTCATCCGAAAAATGATAAGAAAGACATATAGATATTAAATTTCCACCTCAGTTTGCAAAATACGTAGTCGATGACGTGTAAAATGTTTTTATTTCTCAAATTTTTAAAAAACATTACACATTTACTGACGCTTGTTTAGAACTGGAAACATTGGTGAACTTGAATCTGTAGAATACAATAACAAAACGGTTTTGTAACAATTCACCTTAATGTTGTAATAATGAAAAAAAAATGTTGAAATATTTTTAATAAAAATATTCTGATGACTTAACAAACAGACCCACAGTAAAGCCGTACATTTAAAATTAAAGTTAACGCATGTCACTAAACAAACCAACTTAAAATAGCTTTGTAAAACTTTCTGTATAGTATATAGCATCAAGAGGACTTTCCAAACATTAACAACATCAACAACATGCGATAACAGTATATAATAATTGAGTTACACTTATCTTTTCTTTTATGTAGTGTGTAATATGCTTTTTAAATATATTATTATATCCTATAAGAAATAACAGCAATAATCTTGAATATTAGCCTATTCTTAATATTTACAAGTTATGCAATGTCATGCCCTTAAGTTTATCCCAAAAATTGTAAAACTTTTTCTGTACCTAACTAAAAAAATGGTTAAGAGGATTATTTTTAATTATCACGAATATTTTTTTTTCTATTTTAATAATTCTTATATATGTAACAGAGACAAAATCTTTAATAAATCCTTAACATTAGTCCATTACCGTAACTATTTAAACCTATACTCTATTGAACTATTTTATCAATTTTTGGAAATAACGTCAAATAAATGGTTTGTTGGATGGTTAGAATTAACAGTAAGTAAAACAAAGAACAAATAAGAACATTTTAAAATATAACATGATAAAATAACAGAATTATCTATTTTAAAATATTCTTAATATGTTTGTCACCGTCAAACGGCAAAACTAAAAAGAAAAGTGGTAACTGACACTAACAGAACTTTTAACTGTTTCATTTTGTTTTTGTTTTGGGTTCCTTCTTCTTCATAAATAGTTTCTCTTTCTTCTGAAGTAAATAGATTTTGCTATGTAATTATGAGGTTGAAATACACAGGTACACAATTTGGAACGTACTTCGACCATTTTAATCACAGAGAATAAAAGTGGTTATTCATCGACAGCCTAAGATTGTGTGTATCTCAAAAAAGAAGGTTTTAATCAGGCTGTACAAGCTGTATCGGCTCTTACAAACACTCCTGCACGCTAACATGCGTGTGCGTTTTGTCAGTTTACTATTGCACCATTATCTTAGAGCAATGTAAAACGCGATAAAGAGTACCCATAAAAAAGTGTTTACAATAATTATTGAACTGATTAGTTTTATAAAAACTATCTTGTTTAGTTAAGACACTTCCAGCTTCCAGAGTTTACTATCAATTTAAGTATCTACTGTATTTTAATATTTATTTTTTATATTAAATTTATATCGATATATGTCTTTTATATATATAGTCGTGGTTTTATAAACAGCACACTGCATATTTTTCCTTTTCTCTTTCAATTTTACTACATTTATTGAAAATTATATGAGAAAATGCCTATATTTTTAATCCCTAAGAATGATAATAAGCAGATAATTTTCATCTTACTGCATCAGTTTCAAGCAGATTATTTGCTGCTGGATACACAAACAGCATAATTTCCAATAGCCCGTTTTATTTGGTATTAGTCCTTAAAATCTTGTTCAAAAATAAATAAATATTAATTATTTAAATGTGTTATTCTTGTATTACATCAAATTAACATTAACGTTTATTTTCATTTGTATGTATTTTAGTAGGTAGCAACAAATACTGTGATCCTAAAAACAAACACTTGATGTTCAATTAAAAAACCTCAAATGTTTGAGAAAACTGGTTTATAGTGCTCTAAGTTCATATAATCATACTAAGTCGACAGAAAATTAAATTAGAACTTCGAAGAATTAGCAAAGTCAGTTCTTTTTAAAATTATTCCTGATTTATAAAGCAAATATTAGAACATACTGGCATGTGGCACCATAAGATAGATATTAAATGAAGCGAACTTATGACAAATGGCACGAACACGTTGTTCTTTGAAAAAAAAAGTGCTTTGATCTGATGAAATTTGGAAATGGAGAAAAATATTGTTTGCACCGTTCGCCTAGTGGTAGCTTTGATCTATGCTGTAGTTTGGGAAGCAATATCACGGAAAGGAAAAGTAAGTCTAATCGAATTGAGATTATAATAGACCAATTTCTCTGCAAAAACATCCTTCAGGATGTGATAGAACTATATACCGAAGAACTCTTTCCAGTTACGTACAAGTTTATGCAGATCCAGAAAAACAAGCATTAAAACGTGTTAAGAAATATCTAGAGAACAATATCGCCCAAAAGCCCAGATCTGAACACTTTGGGAGACTTTGAAATCGTATAAAACGGAATCTACAAAATAAAAATCTACCGACTTTAGAGGATTTGTTGCTGCATATTCAAGAAGCTGAGTCATCCGTTCAAAATTGTTGTTGTCTAAAGTTTGTGCAATTAATACCTCCAAACTAAAAGCTATAATATAAATATGAATTACCCAACAAAATATTTGTTTAACAAGTTACTGTTTTTCTCCTTCAGGCAGTAAAAGGAACAATATACATAGTTTATTTCCTGCAAATACAGCTCCTCTCTCTGTCCGAAGGAAAAAAACGATAACATGCTAACTAATTCTGCGGCAGTAAAGATTTCTTTATTTCTTTTATTAGTTTTGTGAAAGTGTACTACTTATAAGTCTAATAGATTTTTTAATTTATTACATTTTGTCACTGTCGTATGAAAAAGACTGATAGTTGTCGAAAACCATGTTCGTAGCTTCTGAAGCCACAAAATCATTCTCCTTTCTGGTACGTCTTTCCCCATATCTCTCCTTGTTATATGCGTTGTAGGAGACCATATCTCTTTTCATTTGTCATTATACGATCGAGGTATTCTAATTTTCGATTTTTCACTGGGTTCAGATGTTTGATATCTTTTCTAATCCTTTCCAGCACTATTTGTCATATATTCCGTCCAGAAATCCGGCGATACAGCCACATCTTAAAAGGTTTTCTTCTCACTAGTTGATTTAGTTTAAGTACATGAATCTATCTCACATAACAAAAAAAAGAACTCGCAATAACGAAGAAGTCTGATTTTTATTTGTAGACTCTGTTTCCTATTTTTAAAGAGTAATTCCATTTGGTTCATTAATGTTAGTTCCTAGCTAGGAATATTTGTTAACTTTCTTAAGTTATCGTTAATTGACTCATTTGTAATTAGTTGTAAGTTTTTGAAGACGTCATATACTTAGTCTTGTTTTTATTGAGGTCCAACCCGTATCGTATGCTAGTTGTTGCTATGCTATTCATTAGTTATCATCCTTCTAAGTTGTCAGAAAAAAGAACGGTGTCGTCTGCATATCAGATATTATTTATCGTTCTCCATTAACCCATCGTCTATGTTTTCTAATGCTTCTCAAAATTTATGTTTAGAATATATGAACATAAAAAAAAGTTAATTTACTTCTTAATATATACTGTTCACAAAAAAAAAACAATGTGCCACTTATAAGACCACGATTATATATATTTTAGGTAGCAAACACAAAATAATTTTTTAAAAATTATTACTGATTATTTAATAGTTTTCTTTTAAGTTATTTTAATTATTTTAAAAACTTATCACGAAATATGGAAGCTAGAAGCAATTTTATGTATTAGATATTGATGTTAAAGAAGGTCTATCTACAAAATAACATGTAGAATAGTATGGATAATAATTTAAAAAATATATTTATTGTCATATTATACTTAGATACACACAATCCATTTGTCGTATCGAAGAAAAGATGACCAAGTTTCCCGGTTCTATATTAATTCACGATATAGATATTGTAAACTAAAATTTGATTAAACATATTAAAAGATGCATGAAAAACATTTTTAGATGACTATACACTGACTTGGTACTGTGTAACTAAGAAATACATAGATTAAAACTTTTTAATTCCATCTAAACTTTGTCATCTTTTGATTGCTTCACACATAACGAGGTATGATCTAACGTATTGTTTCTATTTTTATACAAAAAATATAACCCAAAAAAACAAGCAAATTTAATCAAGAATTTGTAATTTAATAACCTTTCTTTAGTTTTTAATGAATTGAAGATTTTCTTAGTTCTTTCGAGCCCAGTATTTCTGTTTTAAAATTCCTGAATAAAAATGAATATTTTTTTGAAGAAGTGTTTCCTCTATAAATATAGTTTCAACACGCTTTAACATGATCGCTGTATTCTTATAACAGTAATAAAATTTCAGAATGCAACAGTATTATATTTCTTTATATATATTTTCAAGACAATTTTCCTTTAAACAATTTATTTGGTCTTGTTAACGCGAGCTCGCACAAATTAGAGAAAAACTGAAATATTTCTTCCACTCCCGTATATATCAACTTTTTCTTCTCTTCTTAATAAAAATTTAACCATTTAAACCTCTATCTATAAGTTAAATAATAGTGAAACTGAAGTAAAAAGAGTTAACAAAAATAATGATTTTTCTTTCTATAATAATAATCTACATAACGATGTGTAACGATGAAAAATCTACAAAATGGTTCAAATAACATATGCTATTATATTTAGAGAAATAGAGCTATACTCGCCCTTTCTATAGGCACCCCTTTATTCCTCCCTGAATATAATTTGAGACAAAATGTCAATATTTTGTTTTTTAAAGTTACTTGAAACAATTTGCAGGATAACTATTGTAGTCAAATGAGGTGATTAAATGATGATCATCACAATTTTTTAATTAGAATTTCTCTATTTCTAGGTATATCGCTTTTCTTAAAATCAGATCAACTTTAACAGTAACATAAAGTCATTCAGGTAACAATATTTCCTATTTTTCTCTAAGTAAATCCTGTAAAAATATATACACCAATCGGATTTGCAGTAAATTTTAATCAAACCCTTTTGATACGTTTTTAACTTGGTCCGTTTCATTACGTCACACTCGGTCAAAATTTACTCCAAATCGACAACAGCAAAAATAAAAACAAATCAAAACAAAACTGACCAAACTTACGAAATTTATAGCTACTTATATTTTTGCTCAATGTATGCTTGTAGGTTTAGCGTGATTATTTCTTCTGTACCCTTATGAAAAAATCTGTACAACATAATAAAAGAAACAATATTAAATATTTTAGGGAGAGATATTGTCAAAACAAAAGTACAAATTTCTAAACTCTAAAATAATTAATTTTATTGCTATTCTATCGAAAAAAGAGAAATTGCCAAAAATGCAGCAATAACATAACCTTCAAAAAACGAAACATTTAAAAAACAAGCTTTATTATTTATTCATATTTTCGTTTCCATTTACATCCGAAGTTACTGATATTTTTTAAAAAATTGTTAATCTCAACGTGTCATAGTAAAACGAAAAATTATTTCTAGATTCATTAATTTCAGAATTTTTTATTCCTCTTTTTCATCATATCCGTGCGATTCAACTTTTTGATGAAAATTTTCAAGAATTAAATGTTGAAAACAACATTTCCATGCTTATGTCGTTATTTTTTGTTTTGTCGGCAATTTTTTTTCACCTTCTTTTCTGGGTACGAGCTCTTTTGATTATTAAGTTTGACAAATATGTAAGGATTCAATTATCTTTATAATGATCCATTCTAAATGCTGATAGAATGAAAAGCTGACTGACATTTAAAAATATAGTAAGTGTCAATACTGTCAACTTTTTAATTCCATTGTCATTAAGAATATGATTCAAGCGTAAAAATTGAATGTACTGCCAATCTTATAGCGATTTAACTGTCACTACAAATTTACGTCGTTAAGGAATACTTTTAAATACGTTACACTAATTTACAGTGAACGTTTTGTCTACATCGTTTCTGACAATTTAATGAAACTTATTTATCAATGTTATCACACCCGAAGTAGCTATAATTTTAGCAAGCCATCAATTCATCAAAATTACACTTCAAAACATACTTTTAACAATAAAATTTAATAAAATAAAACCCAAAATTTAATATTTTTTAAAATTTAACAAATTTTTTTGAAAGTTCAACAGCCTCGATTTACAGGGTAATGTAACAATTTTAAAAAACATTTTAGAATTTTAATAGACAAATAATTACGCCACAAAAACAAAAACAAAACAGAAAAATAAAACAATAACCCACGGTTGCTCAGTGTAGATAACGAAGTGTATGCTTCTATCACTGCATGGTGAGTGTTCCAAGGCCATTGTTACGTGCCCTCTTTAATTCCTCCTCACTGATTCGCTGCTCGATCAGATACTGAGCAGTGGTTATGGAATGCTGATTGCCCGTGATTGTAACGATGCGGTTCCTGGTTCCCGGAGCAAAGATACCTTTTTTTGAAATCTGGATATTTGCCCCGCTAATTTGTTGGATTTCTACTAGGGATCGTCCACCTGGGCCTAAAAACAACCTTTTGTTATTCAGGTTTATTCAAAATTAGAATATTTCGTCTTACAAAAAGTAATGTAGTATTTTGGTACTTCACTATTGTAACAAAAAAATATAAACACTAACTGAAAGAGCGTTATTTGATACGACATTATTACGTTTTGTAAAGGATGTTTTCAAATATAAGCAACATAAAAGTGTATTTCTTATACACTACAGGGACAGATCCAAGGGGGGATCCCCCCCCCCCCCCGTCAAGAGCTTGGAATTCAGAAAGAATAGTAATGCCTTCCTGCTGGTACATTGAATTAATTCTAGTAGCTCGCTTTCTCTTATCAAACTATACTGGCTTGTATTCGAGTAGGATGGGGGTAATTTTGAACAAGAGAAAGTCTGGATTTGCCCCTAATACACTAACCGTTTTGTTTGTGAGGAGGTAGCAATGACGGAATCTCTGAATATTGATTATTGTTGAATTTGGTAAAACACCTAAGTATTCCAGCCACTGAAGAAGGCGAGTTTAATTCTTTAAAATATTTTCTAGAGAAATAAACTGATACTGTATCATTTTGATTCCTCCTTGAAAATGTATTATGTTCTTATTGCATGACTATGTCACTATATCGAAAGTATGAAAAGTGTCCTTACCTAAAATGGCGCCGACGATAACCTCAGGAATTTCAACGTTTTTGCTCTCTGCAAGACCTTTGAGTTCTGCCGGAGTGGGACTCTTACTAAGCACCGCCACCTGTTGGTTGGTACCCAAACCGAAGCTGTTATTATTTAATGAGATAGGTGCCGTAGCAGCAGAGGCTTGATGCCGAAAAGGGTCGAAGGCGGATTCGTACCTCTCGAGACTCGTTCGTGGGGTGGGAGAATTGGCGCCTGTAACAAATATTGCAGAAAAATAAATAATAACTTTGTTAACATATTTTAAGCTTGGTTATATTAGAGAATCATTAATGGTATAGTGAAAGTTTTAACTATATAGGAGCCGCTACTAAAAACGAATTACTTAAAAATGTCTAAAATGTATATTGAAATAAAGAGAAGTTGTTAAACTTTAACGGAATCAATTTTAGCCACTTTTTCTTAACAAAGTCAAAGTTAAAGTGATCGAAAAAATGGTTTATATCGTCAGTCTTATTTCCAAATAAGCTTCAATTCGTAAGAAAAAATCTCATTTTATTCCATTATCTTCTTAACTGATTTACGTGTTTCCAAGGTGCAGCCTGAGAACTCAGCAATAAGTTCCCAACCTGCGTAAATGTGGCGGTTTTTAAAATCTTCGGCATGACTCCGGTGTCCGGTAAGTACCTCCCAATTTCTCGAGAGCATACAGGGGAAGTCAAAATAACTCTACTTTGTCATAGAAAAAATATTCTTAAAGTGACCCTTAACGAAGATACAGAGCCATAAAGGAGTACCCAGCGATTTACCTAATTGGCTCCAAATTTTTAATATTTTATAGATGCTACAAAGATTTATTAAACCATATTACAATAGATGTCTTCGATCAACAGAGAAGTCAGGAACGGACTTGCAGCCACACTCGTTGGGCCTATTGTTTTACAGGTATCATTTTATAGTGCTGAAAACTGATTTTTTAAATACTTTGGTCATTCCTCTTCAAAAAAGGTACTCTTAATTTATATGAAGAGACGGTATTCGAGATAAATCGGTTGATTTGAAAATGTCCTTGAAGATAGATTACCATGAATTTAACCGCTTTTATTTTTTTTTTACGTCAAAATTCATAAAAATAAAAATTTTCAGTGTCAGGGTCCCATTAACTTCATCAGAACAAAAAATGGTCTAAGTATGAATATAGTATTAGAAAAAAATTAACCAATTGCCAATGCCCATCTAATTGTAAAAAGAAATAAATTTTATCCTAAAATGAAATAATACAAATATTTAATAAATTCAATAAACGTACAATATGGAACAAATATTTTAAATTTGATTTGTTATTGATTGGCAAAGTTTTTTGGCTCTCCCATACAATTATTATTTTGCGATTTTTATCTTAGAACGACGATATAGGCGTTACAAAAGAGTTATTAACTAAAAGGTTATATTTCGTATCTTTGTCACTTATAATTATGAACAAGCGATAATTTTTTGTTAATATTAACTGCGCAAAATATAGTTATTTATCGTTTGTTACATTTGAAAGCATTTTATTACTGTGTATGAATAAACACTGACTCAGAACTTTAACTGACATCATCTGTTATTGAAGTACTGGTCTAAGGTTTAAACTATTTTATTTAATGAGGTTATACGGTTGTTGAATATGAGTAACAGCTTTTTTCCAATTCTTAATCTTTCAAATTTCTATGTTTTTAATTTTTTCTAGGTAGTTGTTTTATTTATTATGGTAAAATCACTTTCATGAATCGCCTTAATGGAAATAATAAATACAATGTATGTAAAGGGTGTTTTTTATAGAGGTATAGAACTTTTAAATGGAATAAAACAAAGATGAATTTTTTAAATTGACATGAAATTTACTTTATTCGAAAGATAACCTTCTGGCATTACAATTTAAATATGACTTCTGGCATATGACCGCCACGGCTGGCCCGGACGTAGTCTAATCTGGAGGTCCAATTTTCGATGTCTTTTTCCAACATTTGTGGCCGTATATCGGCAATAACGCGGCGAATGTTGTCCTCGCAAGTGATCAATCGTTTCGGGCTTATCGGCGTAGACTAGCGACTTCACATATCCCCACAGAAAATAGTCTAGCGGTGTTAAGTCGCACGATCTTGGAGGCCAATTCACGGGTCCGAAACGTGAAACCATGCGGTTACCAAACGTTTCCTTCAATCAATCAATTGTGGCACGAGCTGTGTCACATGTTGCGATGTCTTGTTGAAACCACAGCTCCTGCACATCATGGTTGTTCAATTGATGAACGAAAAAGTCAGTAATCATGGCTCTATAGCGGTCACCATTGACTGTAACGTTCTGACCAGCATCGTTTTTAAAGAAGTACGGACCAATGATTCCACCAGCCCATAAAGCACACCAGTCAGTTTTTCTGAATGTAACGGTGTCTCAACATACACTTGAGGATTATCATCACTCCAAATACGGCAGTTTTGTTTATTGACGTATCCATTCAAACAAAAGTGAACTTCATCGCTAAACAAAATTCGTTTATGAAAATCGGGATCAACGGCAATCTTGTTTTGGGTCCATTCACCGAATCTACGCCTTGCTAGGTGATCGTGTGGCTTTAATTCTTGCACGAGTTGGATTTTGTAAGCACGCAAACCAAGATCTTTCCGCAAAATCTTCCATAAAGTGAATGGACACATATCCAATTATTGTGCACGATGGCGGATAGACTGATTCGGGTCTTCCTCTACGCTACGCTCTACAGCAGCAATGACTTCTTCTGTACGCACTGTACGACGTCTCTGTGGATGCGTATTATCATTTAGAGTAAACGTGGTGCGAAAACGTTCCATAGTTAATCGAATTAATTGCTCTGATGGACGATTATGTTGACCGTAAAATGGACGTAGTGCGCGATACGTATTTCGAACAGAACCATGATTTTCAAAATAAATTTGCACAATTTGGAAGCGTTGTTCAGGCGTCAGTCTATTCATGTTGAAATGCCAAACCAAACTAAACATAAATCACTTGACAGCTGACAAAATGGCCGCCAGTTAAAAAAGTGTTGCCAACTTAAAGTTCTATACCTCTATAAAAAACACCCTTTGTAAAGGGTTGTAAGAAGTTTTTGGGTATAAAAATTTCCCGAGACACCAAGCTTGAGCACGAATTATTTCCTCAAAAAATTATATGGTGTAAAAAAATAGATCAAATTTCACAAATAATTCGTACACATTTTATTTATTTATAAAAATATTTTTAATTTAACTACAGTGATTTTGACTAATTTCTCTTTCACAAGTAATCAAAAACCGCTATTTCTGAATGTGGTCAATCAATTACCTGAGATATCTTGAAAATTTATAATTGGAATTGTAAAAAAAACTTTAAGCAGATTTATTATCCTGCCGATATGTCCCGGAATTTAGATTTTATATAAACTGTTGTTTTTTGTGAATTTTACTCGTGATTCGTTATAGCTTTACTGGTAAAATCATTAGGTGATCCAAACGCATATAGAGAGAGAACCAGAGTGAAATCTCCAGGACAAAAACTGTCTATCTTTACCTTTAAAAAAAAAAGAGGAAGGACTCAACAATTTTCATGATTTAAAAAGTTGAGAGAGAATTGGCCACACAACAAAGGAACGTATGGGTCAAATGCATCTGTTGAAATATGGCGAGAATGTTACTCTGTTCCTAGGATGTATTTAATAATATATTATTATTAAAACAGAAACATCCACAAAAAATATGCATGTTTAATCGGTCTGGCATCTGGTTAAAAAAACTTTATTAACATGCAACTTTACTGCATGAAGTAGATAAAACTGCATTATGACGCAAGAGTTATTTGAAAATACATGTGGAACTTTTGGCAATTTTTCAAAAATTATAATGGAGCAAGAAAACTGCAATATAACAAATTGAACATTTTTAAACAGTATTAAATAATTTAAATTTTACATACTATTTTTGTTAAGCGGTTTTATACAGGGTGACATAGATGTATTAAACTTTACTAACATATAATATTCATAAAACTAAAAGCAGAAATATGGAGAGGTTAGAAAAATTAACTTCACAGGACGGTTGGTGAGCCAGCATTTTTATGTGCCTAACTTCAGTTTATACCAATTAACAAAAGTCAAAACAAATTCTTACTTACCTAAACATTCTCCTAAACTAACTTGTCCAATAGCCCCAAAAACCCCTGTGCTTGCAGCATTAGCACTGGCTTGCTCCATGACACTCAAGTAGCTTGAGACAGGCAGGGCTCCTGCATGAGCCCCTCCTATTCCCAGACCTACACCCAAAATACCGTACTTAGCTAGGACCGTGAGTGCAGCGCTTATTTCTGCTATGTGGGGTTCTTGTAATCCGGAACTTCTAAGTTGAATCTGTAAAATGAATAAGTATATCAGTAATATATTCATTTAAAGGGTCCCGACTCTCTCCATTTACACTTTCTTTTAAAAAATACTATTTCCCAAAAAAAAAATTACTTGACCAAGAAAATCCTTCTAGAAACTTACATTTGGTCTCACGTGTCAATCCGATCAATCTGTTTTTTTTTGTTATATCTTTTTTCCAAATAAATTACCTAAACTAAATTGTATACCCTATTTAACCAAAACAACTTAATCCTTCTTATTAACTAAACCAAAAATGCTTACCTTGACTTTCCAATTAGGTACTAAATTAGGCAAATGAGGACTTTCACAAAAAAAGGTACATTTAAAATTATAAATTAACCTTTATTCGCTTTTATTAACTATAAAAATTATAATTACGAGTAATTTAAGGTATAATAATTTTTTGGTGTTAAAAAAGTAGTTCCTATGACCTTGTACGACTAAGTAAAATATTAAGTAATGATGATGGAGTTAATAATATAATTATTTACTCTTTAGCGATACGAAAAATTAAAGGAGAACTTTACCGTAATAAAAGTACACCGGATAAACGAAATTACTACTTAGGTAATTATTAATTTTTTATAAAAAGGTATCGATCTTTAGATGTAAGAACTGCATGTTTGATTGCGACACACGTTTTCTTTAAATTAACGGAACACCTTCTATATTTTTTAAATCCTACAAAAAATTCTAATAAGTATAAAATATGTGACTAAAATGTGGTTGTCGGACACCACCGGTCTGGTTGAGATATGTCAATGATACCTTCATCGTATGGAAGGGCAATGATCAAGAACTTAATGGTTTCTTGAAACATCTAAATACTATTCGACCTACAATTAAGTTTACCATGGAAAAAGAGGTAAATGATCAATTGCCCTTCCTAGATGTCATGGTGAACCGTTCAAACCAAACTATTAAAACTTCATTATACAGAAAGCCAACACATACTGGAAAATATCTTAGTAATACTTCTAATCATTCTGTTTTAACAAAACGGGGAATTATACGATACCTCTATAATTGCGCTATATCTATATGCAATAATGCTGATTCACTGAAAAAAGAAGTGGCAAATATTAAATCGGATTTACAACAGAATGGTTATCCTTTAAAACTAATTGATGATGTCATAAATAAATTTAGAACAACGACCACTGGACAATATATACAAGAAATACAATTCCGTACATCAAGGGAACCTCGGAGAAAATAACATGAATTGCCAGTAGTTATAATATGAAAACAGCCTTTAAATCACGAAATACACTTAGACCTAACAAAAATAAAACCAAAAACTACCGACAAGAAAGAATGTGTTTACAAAATTCCATGTGTGTGGTAAAATGTGTATTGGAGAAACTAAACGACCATTAGAAGTTAGAACATACACAAAAAAGGGAAACGTAGAGATCAGGTATTGCAGAACACGCCTGGGATAATCAACATCATATAAAATGGTTTGAAGCTGCGGCAATATATATGGAACCTAACATGAAAAAAAGAAAATTTATAGAAGCAGCTTACATTAAAAACAATAATGGAATCTTCAATGAACCCAGCGTTGAGATACCTAATATTTGGCAACCACTACTTTGCAACACCAAAGCATTGCGGTATGTACAGTGAAACGAAAATTTGCGCATCAATAGACACATTCCCTATATAAGCTCGTAGCCTTAAGACAAAACATTTAGTTTATACTTGATAAAGACTAGAGACAACCTAATCGAATCGCCGCAAAAATAAATAAAAAAAAGCCAATGCAAGTCCGACAACCACATTTTAGTCGATCTTCAACACTGTCTACAACCTTCAAACAAACGTTATAAAATATGTGTTACATCGTATATCTTTCAACAAACGATGATTAAAAATGCCTTGTGAACTGCTGAATTTAAATTGAAACTACACAATTTCATCCATCTTCATTATTTCAAGTTCACATTCTTGACCGACTTTTAACAGTTTCTCAGCAAAGGGTTATTTCCCCTGTGACGGTTTTCTGATACCAATTCATGGTTTGAGTAGTCGTGAGTCGGAAATTTGTTGTATATGACGGTGCCAGATTAATTGTTTCCTTTCTATATCTTTCATAATCGTAACTTCTATTCTCATTGTTCGTAATATCTTCTCATTTTCCTGCTGATCTCTCCAAAGCATTTATTTCTATAGCCTCTACTCGTTTTTTATTTCTCTCTGTAAATATCCAAATCTCAGCACCATAAATTAAACAATAGCTTTTTATCATTGTGTGAATATGTTACATCTTCGGCTTATTTTTTCTCCACAGTATCCCATTTAGACATCCTATTACTCTTTTAGCTTGGATAATTTCTGCACGAATTTCTTTATCATCTGTTTTAAACCTTTAGTGATTTTAAAGGATTTCGATAGCTTGCTTGCTACCCATTTTGATTTCTGAATTAAATCTGTATATAGATTTTGTACAGTGTACGGTTTATATTTGTGTTCGTCATCGTTTAGTTATAGGGATGTTATTTATAAATAATATATGAGAATCTTGATTTGTAGTGGCTCTTTGCTTAATTATCTGTTTCATGCAAAAAATGTTATCAAATCCGTCCTGTTCTTCTTCCTTATTGTATTCTTTTTCAATGAGGTCTCTGAATATTTTTCCATACAGTCGAATCATTGAGCTAGTTATCCTTATTTCCTACTTCATTTTTTGTGGATTGAAATAATAATTATTTTCATTGTAAAGGGGAAGTCCATGACCATTGATACATTTATTAAATATGCATGTTAAAAAGCTTTGTTGTTTCACTGTTTAGTAATTCTGTATATATACCCTCAGATCCACATCATTTTCTATGTTTTAGTTTTTTTTTATAGCTTTAAGGATATCATTACTTTCTATTTTGACGTGTTCTCCTTGTACGTGAATTATAGCTATTTCTTCCATAAACTCAACCTTCTTTTCAATTAGTAATCCCTGATAATACATAATCCATTGATATTCAGATATTATTTCGATTGATTCTGTTTATTTATGGTTTTATGAATTTCCAAGCTTTAGAGCATTTTCTTCTACCAATTTCGTTTTTTTTTAACTTAACAGTTCTTCCTGCTTCTTTTCATATGCCTCTTTTTTGCTTGAATTTTTTTGTTCTTAACCATTTCATATATCTCTGTTTCTTTAATTTTACCAGATCTTCGATCTCTTTCATCCACCAAGGCTCGTTGCTTGTTTTTCTTGCTTTGTGTCCTAATGCTTCCGTTACTGGATTGTATATAATTATATTTTGGCGTACTTCCGAGAATGATTGTTTAGATTCATCTAAGTATTCATCAAATCTCCGTTGGTATAAGTATCTAGTGCTTTCTCTATCTAAGCTGTCCAGTTTTATTTGAGTTTTTCGCTGCGTGTCTATCCAAATCGATGTTAATTTCCTCTGATGAGTAGCCGTTATAAATTGATATTAACAGGACGTAATCAAATCCATCTCTATGTACTCTTACATCTTGAATTAAAAATTTTGTATTCTGTCTTATAATTATATATTCGATAATGGATTTCTGTTGTCTTGTGCGTGGTTCCCAAGTAACTTTTATGAATTCTTGTGTGTTGAACAATCTGTTGGTTATTTTAAGGCCGTTAGTTTTACAGTGGTCAATTACTCGTTTACCGTTATCATTTGTGATTGTTTCTCTAAATGATCCTACCACTTGATCATAAGTTTTAAGACCTGTTCTACTATTTAGGTTTCTTGTTACGTCAGTTTATATAATAAAAATTTTGAACTGGCTGAGCAGAAAGAGTAAAAATAATTTTAAAATATTGAGCGGAACTTGGGAATCGATAACAGGGTATTTATCATTTAACCTTCAAATTATAAAGTGAGCAAACTAAAACTCCCATTATTCCAAGGCTGAACATAAAAAAGACTCCGTTCAATAGAACGTATTAAAGATTTAATTTTCGACATTAAATGCTTACCTTAATGTGATCTAGCAGTTGGGCAGTAACTCCTCCAATACTCTGCCCGGGCGCGGTCAGATTCAAACTTAAACTAAGCCCAGTAGCCCCCGCACCGTTCAGAACTAAACCCTGTTGAACTGCCGCTGCGCTTAATGTACTGTTGAGGCTGGCGGTGGATGCGCTGAAAGCATTTCCTGGAGCTGGTTGCTGGGCAAAAGGGGAACCTGTAGGATTGTAATTCGCAACCGGCCCGCTGACGTCAGCGTAGGAAACATTGAGGCAGGTACCGCTTTGAGGATCTTCCACTACTTTACTGAGGATCATGAGGCAAGCCTGTTTGTTTTGCTCTTTCTCACCTACAAAAAAATAATTATAATCAATCACCATATACTATGAATGAATTTTAAATAGTAAAAGACAACCTCAAAGTCATTTTTGGATTGAGAAATATAACTTTCTATTTGTTGTTTATTATATTAACATAAATGAGGATAATTTTTTTTGGAATAAATAAATTTTGCATTTTCAAAGATAATATCATCTAAATCAATCTAAACAAAGTTCATAACTGACTTAAAATCTAGTGAGGTTATGTTGCTGGCTTGTCAAAAAGCGATAATATCACCAGCATCTTTAATTATGACTCTGATCTGCAATACAAAGTCGGTATTTAACAGTTTTTCTGGAGATTTTCCAAACAAAATTGAGAACTTTAGTAATAATAGTTCTTAAAATAAATAATTTACATTAAATATCGTCTGGCTGTTGGTTTGGTTTTGCTTATGATATTGGCATAATTTGTATTACATAAGTAAGGGTTATTAAGGATAAGAACGAAGCGAAAAAGCGTTGAAATATGTAAGACAAATAGGCGTATCTCGAACATAAATAAAATTCTCCATTTTTGCCGATTCAGTAATAAAATTATTTTTTATCGCTTGTGTATTTTTAGGGTTTAAAACTTGTTTGACTTATTGTCGCTCTTGTCAGTTTAAGTCCTGTGGAATGAATTTAGGATGGTTTTAAGGTTAGACCGTGTTAGTGAATTCGAGGGATTACGTTTACACAATTTTTGACACGTAAAAACATCCTTTTATATTAAATGTATTTCTTTACAGAAAAAGTAAAATGAATATACTTAATTTGTAACAACGCCCTTGAAAACTATTTTTTTGTTCTTTCCTGTAACAAAAACATCGATTTGTGAAAATAAGCATCAAAACTGTGTTTTCAGATCTAAGAAATTAACACGGTTTTAAGTTTCTGTTAAAGCGTTTTTATTTTAATGAACTTTTAATGAAGATACTTACATTATATTATTTTTTTATAGTTAATGAAAGAAGTACACGGTGGCGTTTTTCCGATGTATGTAGGAAGTTTTAGCGAAATAACCACTGATACCTAAAATATGATCATGCATTCCCGAGCTCGATTTTAGAGATAATTTAAATACCATAAACAAATCATTAGGGGAAACTATACATGAATGTCTCTAAAGAGCAGCAATATCGAACACCTGAAATAATGCTCAAGTGGAAATAAAATTATGGAGAGCTAAATACGAAACTCGATAAATATCAACCGCTAGAACAAAGTGACAAAAAATGTAATTTTTCAAATATTTAACAATATTTAGCTCAATACATTGAGCTGAAAAAATCACAATAGACATTTTTGCTTAGAAAAAATCTACCCTCGATATTTGTAATTAAGGGGCAAAATACATATAAAAACCCACTGAGCTCCTCGACTACAGTCGAAAGAGGACATTAATGTTCATTTAGAAGGCCAAGAAAAAGTTTGTTTTGATTAAATAAATTCGTTGCGGAACTTGGAAACTTTGCTAAAAAAAATTATTAAAAACATCAAGATTGTTGTCCTGTTTCATTTTTAGGAAGGAACTTACCTAGTGTCCCTTTGAGTTATATAAAAATAAATTGGAAATGCAAAAACATATTAAAAAGACAAAAAATTATGTAACGACAACAAAACGTTACGTAAATTTTCTGCAACCAACTAACAATGATGCCCTAACGCCCTCTACGAGGTTTTTTGCGTAGTTTTGAATACGCAATGTGGAAAACTGTAGTGTGTAAGACTAATTGCCCAGCCCTGATTATACATCATATTATAAAGGCTAAAAATAACATTTTAATCTATCATTGTCATGAGGTTTACAAAAATAAAATAAAAGACTCACTTACCAGTTATTAAATGATAATATTCAAACATGTTAGGGAATTTTATTAATAAGGTGATAAGTCAACGTTTATCATAGATAACATGCATTAGGGGTTTTAATATTATAAAAAAAAATACATTATAATATTAAATGTTGTTGGATTTGGCTTTCTGGTTTTTCCTTTTAAGTTAATTTCCATTCTATTAGATATTTATTATAATTTACTACTTATAAATAGTGTTTTTTTTCCGCTCTACGCCAGAAGAGTAATTGATAATGGTATTTAGATAAATATTTGTTGGTTTGTGTAAAAGTATATACCTCGATAACTTAGCAATGGTGCATGTATATACGAGGTTTTTTTCTAGATGCAGTTTTTTAGCAAAAGTTCCAGAAACCATGGTCAAAATTAACGACATGCAAAATGTATGCACATATTTATATAAACATACGGGCTGTTATTTAGGATAAAAACATAAAATTGCTTAATAAAAAAAATTAACTACTTTTTACAGTAATATCGGAAAAATTGTATGTCGTCAAAAATGTAAAATTTAGAATGAACATTATTTCGTAACAATGTAGTTGTTTTTTAACCCAGAAACATTGACCGCGTCGTGAACGCAGGTCCTAAGTTCATTAGGTCACAGAATATGTGTAAACTGGTACTTTAATATTGTTAAAACAAATTAAATCCTTCCACTCCGCTTATAACGAATGTCTAAAATATGGACAAAACCTAGTTTATTATTCAGGGTATTTCAAAAACATGTATTATTACTCGTGAACTAAAAACAGTTTTAATTTATACAGGCAAGTATATACTATAATTAAAAATTATAATTACTACTATAATTACGATGAAAAAACTTATCGATTGACATATATAAAGGAAAATAATTCGACTGCGATAACATTTTGCTAATTGAAAAGAAAAAGACAAATGCTTAACGTCTTAATCACTATTAATGTCTATTTAGCAAACTAACTTTTGTCTTTTACGAGAGATACTAGAAAAAATATCCACCTAGCCATGATGGAAACAACCGACTGTGCGTTGCCTAGTGATGTTTAATAGTGACAACCTCTTTCTACTTGTATGCGAGATTTCATTTCAATTCGTTCATTATTTTGTGCTTTATAAAGTGTTTTGTAATAAAAAATGAGTTTGTGAAGTTGGAACATCGCAGTGTCATCAAATTTTTAACAAAGGAATATAAGAAATTTTGAACAAAAAAATTGACAATAATTTATCCGTCTTAAATTTGCAGAGGGAAGAGTACCTATACCGATGATCCTGGAGAAGCAAGAACAATGTTGCTGGAACTTCAAACTGACTACTCTAGTATCACTAATGAGCACATCGATAATAACGTTGTTGAATTAGTGAAATAGTATACATACTAAGTCCATGAAGTGATAATAGCAAGAAACAACCAGACTTGTATGTTAAATAGAAGAATTTCTACCTCTTGGGTTGCTTACAGTAAATTGGTTGATGTATTTAAGAGCGCTCGTCTAATGTGGCTCAAGAAGTTTATAATCAATGCGTTTTATCTGTTGTGATGTACTGTGCAAAAATCTTAACCTTAACAACTATGACAGCCCGTAAGTTAAGAATTGAGCCATGTAGAATGGAAAGATCAAAAATCAAGATTTGTTCTTCAGATATTATGTTAGAAATGAAAAACTTATACTAAAAATAGGAGTGACTAATATTGTAAGCAGGATATTTTTATCTCAAATGAAAATGGCTGATCACATAGCCGGAATATCAAACAATAGGTGGACAGTGAGATTGCTTGAATATCGTCCCAAAGTGACGGTCCGATTATATCGAGAAAATTGCTAGTAACTGAAATCAAGCCGCACAAGATCGAATAATCTGGAAATGAATGAGATAGACCTATATTCTGCAATAGACAGAAAAGGTTGATGAGAATAATGATTAATGATAAACCAGGCAGGAGTAAAATTTCAGCAAGCTTAGACAACTAATTTTTCAAAATCATTTGAAATATTCCGATACAGATCCTGTACTTTTTTTATGGGTATCACAGGGTATCACTGGAATCTACAAACAAAATTATAGGGTCTTGCAATGAGTCCCCGAAAAGAAGCACGCAGAAAATTGAAGTTGAGAAAAATACTACAAAAGCAGCAATTACCAGCTGTAATACATTAACAAAATTACGTACAACTATTGATCAAAAACGCAGACGATAACTAGTTGAAGCAGGATAATGTTGCGTATTTTGAAGGCCACCAGCATTAAATTCTTCACTAATGGAATAAAGTCATTATAGAAATAAAATTATCATATATTCGTAAATCTATTTTTTCATTAGTAGAGAGAAAACTTTCTAATGCCCGTCGTATATTCATTAAAAAATTAACTATCCTTAAAATCTTCTATTATCATTATTTCAAGGCTATTGGTTGGGTCGGGACCCACTATATTCATGTTTTCAAGCTATAAAATGAATCCCGATTGCTTTAGCTCCAATATAAAAAATGTAATTGAAGTAACAGAAGAGTAAGTGACGACTGCAGTAAAACTAATTCAAATGGGAATTAACGTTGAAATAATAATTCAACGACCAATATACTATAGAGATACACAACTTATTGGCGCTTTTTAAGATTAAGAGTAACTCTAAATGAGTAATACAACTTGTGATATATTGATTTAATTTATTGTAGAATTAGTGTAAGTTTCGGAATATTTTATCATTAAAATTAAATAACCCAATTCTAATTACTTTATAAACAACTTAAAATTGCCATAAATATATGTTAAAATAAGTTTTTGCAAACAGAATTGGGTTTAAGGTTATTAGGTGTATATATTTGAATCCCCCTTCTTGAAATCTTCAATTTGATACTACCCTCGAATAATTTTGGAAATTTTAATTTTTTCAGACCCTATATAATGGCATATATATTAGTCTATGTTTCAAAATTTCAGTTATTAAGTGGAATTATTTGTCTTTTTACTATGTATGTACATTGTCTCAAGAACATAGTTAATGTAAAGGCAAATTAAAGTTAACAAATCTACTTAATATCCTAACATTCATTTGCAAATAGCTATTAAACTTTGTAAGGTGTTTTATGTTGCATGACTGCCGTTATCGTGATTATTTCTGGGAAGTTTTGGGTCAAAATTTGCAATATATGTTAGTTTGAGTCTTTATCAGTGGCTAGCCTAAATACACTTGACCTTTAATGATCATTAATTTTTGAAATTTTATAAAATTAACTATAATACTGGACATGCAACGTTAAATTTGATTAAAAATGAAACCTAATACGTGTAAATTGCTCCCTGAAGTGAAAATTATTATGAATGTCAGAAAAAAAGGATTTTTTAACACTTCACCTTATATAAGCAGCTCTTTTTGATAATGATGAATGATTATATATTTGTAGATGAAAACCTATGGAATTTCGAAATATAATTATTTAGTATGTGAAAAAGAATCTTGAATTTTTCAATATTTGTTATTATAGATTTTTATGAAAAAAAAAACAATTCTAAAAGTGGCCCAAATAATACTGCTCTTATGAAAAGTTCAATTATCGGTAATTTAAGTCTAATTTTTTAATACACCCTATTATTGATTTGGCGTATTTTTTGTATCACATTCTGCAAAGAAATTGCTGAAACTTTTAGTTTAAATAAAGGGTTTTCCAATAAGAGGTGTTATTTTGATATTCAAAGAAAAATGCCATTTTTTAAGATAAATGATCGGATATTTATTACATTATAAAGAGGAAGGTATGCCGTTAATGATGGAAAATAACATCAGCCAAATGACCACCACGACCATGCCTACAGGACCATATCCTTTTCATGAAATTTTCCATAACCAAATCGCAAAGTGGCTGCCCTATGTCCTCGATAGCCTCACGAATTCCATCTTTGAGGTCTTGAATCGACGCTGGGCTGTTGGCGTAGACCTTGTCTTTCACGTGGCCCCAAAGGAAGAAATCGCAAGGTGTCACATCACAAGATCTCGGTGGCCAATTGTGATCACCTCTTCGAGAGATAACACGGCCCGGAAACTTTTCCCGTAAAAGATCAATGGTTTCGTTGCTTGTGTGGCACGTAGCGCCGTCTTGTTGAAAGTAAACGTGGTCCAGATAAATACCATCCAATTCCGGCCATAAAAAATCATTAATCATCTCTCGATAGCGCAATCCATTCACCGTAACTGTTGCTCCAGCCTCATTTTCGAAAAAGTAAGGTCCAATGACCCCGCCGGACCATAAACCGCACCAAACAGTCACACGTTCAGGATAGAGAGGCTTTTCAACAATAACTCTTGGGTTTTCCGAGCCCCAGATGCGACAATTTTGTTTGTTGACGAAGCCACCGAGGTGGAAATGGGCCTCATCACTGAAGATGATTTTTCGATGGAATTCCGGATCATTTTCATGCATTTCAAGAACCCAATCAGCAAAGGCACGACGTTGTTGATGATCGGCCGGCTTGAGTTCTTGCGTTAACTGAACTTTATAAGCCTTAAGACCCAAATCTTTATGCAAAATACGGTGTAATGACGTTTGTGGAATCCCTAATTCCAAAGAACGACGAGGAATGGACAAACCTGGGTTTTCTTCAACACTTTCGGCTACAGCAGCAATATTCTCGGCTGTTCTTGAGCGACGTGCACGGGTTTTCTTCTTCACATAACTAACTTGTCCCAACAGCTCGAATTTTTTCACCAATTTCTTTATTGCGCTCCGACAAGGTGCTTCATGACGACTCAAAAATGTTCGAGTTTTACGAACCGTCTCTGCCAAATTTTCACCATTTTTATAGTGAATTTTAATAATTTCAATGCGTTGTTGAAGCGTGTATCGTTCCATCTTTATTTATGGCGTAGTTTCTACTTGTCAAACGTCAAAAACTTACAGCTTCAAAAGTGACATCTACCGAAATAGCGGGCTTTTCAAAATGACACCTCTTATTGGAAAACCCTTTACTATTTTTGGACTTTGCTGCAATGGAATGATTAGTTGGACAACACCACCTTATATCGTAATGCAGACATCGGCAATAATATTTTTTCAGTAATATTATCAGGAAATTATCAACTAAATTTGTAATGGATAATTTCCAAAAAAGGGATATCAATCAATGAATTATTTCACAAAATATAATTATCAAATACTTCATCAATTCATAATTTTTGAAAACCAAATTATCAATTAATGAAGTAATTGGTAATTTGATTCATAAAATTATCAATTAAGAAAGCAACTGTTAATTTCATTTCTCAAATTATTAATTAACGAAGTAACTAAAAACCTTAGAAATAAAACTATCCATTACCAGAGTAATTGAAAATTTCATTTTTCAATTTACCAATTTTATTTTCCAAATTATTGAATTATTAATTGGCAATTTACCAGATTTAAATTTAAAAAAATATTTTTTATTGAAAAACTGTATCTTTTTGGATAAACTAATTGAAAAATAACAGTAGGAAAAATCTGTCAAATGCATCATTCAATTCTACGGGAGACATTTTTTTGTTCAGGCCAAAACAAATAATAAAATGACACTGCCTCTGGCTACGATGATACGCTTTAGTCTCGTTAATAAGATTCAAAATGGTCAAAAGAATATAAATTTATCAATTTAAAACTAAAAAGTTTCAGAAAAGAAGCGAAAAAAGAGTGACGCAAAATTTTGAATACAGACAAAGCAAACTTTTTCCCTTTGAAGGCATATTACTGAAGCAATCAACAATGCGTTGATTGAGACACGTCACATAGTAATGTTACAACTTTGACAGAAGTTCGAAAGCACTACAAAACGTATGCGCTATTATCACATCTCATTCAATATTAATGAATTAAATATTATTGATAATCGCATAATATAACTTTTCAAAATGTTTTATATGCTCATAACACAACTCAAAATATCATCTGGTTTCTACATTTCACTCAAGTCAATGCAGTTATAGGGTCAAAAATGAAGTGTCCACTCTCTCAGTTGGACTTTTAAAAATATGTTTATAATAGAATGTGTGATTATAATTGTTGTGTTGTAATTAATTTATGCTTAAAACAAATATTTCCATTCTTAATCGTAAGTTTTTAACCTGTTATTCCATATAGTAACTTTAAAAATGTACATTTTTGTAGAAGCTTCCGTTACACTCAGTTGAAAAAGATTCGAAGAATCCTAACGTCCTGAAATAATAAAATATATATGGGTCTTAGTGAGCATCTGTATAGACCAACTCAGAAAGCAGTACTCCTTGCAAAGGCGTGGACCGTCCGAAAGTTTGTAGGAAGTACACAAGACCACGCCACCTAGGACCCGATAATATAAAAATGGTCCCCACAGAGCTTCATACTTTTAGTGTCTTTGTATATCTGACATGAGTAAATAATCCCTGGAGGGAGTGCGAAGCCATTTGGCTTGTAAATCTCGTAATAAGTATGACTACGTTATATATATATATATATATATAAATAAATAAGTTATTGTCCGTGTAATATAAAAACAAAAATAAAATAAAATCTTGGCTTAGCGGACGTGAAATATGTCATTCTGCATTATTCTCGTGTTAAAAAGTGCGGAGCATTTCAAAGTATGGAAAGACTCCGGGTCCGACAAATGGCGACAGCGCTGTTTCGTCCTAATATAGGACTCGTCAGGCCACCGCAGTCGGTACAAACCATCATATCGCTTCTGTATCCTATAAAGCTGAATTTAAAATTAAAAACAGCAAATAGGACGACAAAGGCAACATCTCGATGGTTCACTCGATAACACAAGAACACCACAGATTGACAAAATTGGTGAGACACGTGCCAGTATAGCAGCCTGGTTGCCTTGTACCTAATAATGCGACCCCTATCCTTTGGGCAGCGCGTTTCGTGTACTCGATTATATAGATTTCTGTTTTAATTCACCGTCGCGCCACCACATGGCAGTTTTTACAAATTTTGTCAATCTGTGGTGTTCTCGTGTTATCCAGTGAACCATCGAGATGTCGCCTTTGTCGTCCTATTTGCTGTTTTTAATTTTAAATTCAGCTTTATAGCATACAGAGGCGAGATGATGGTTTGTACCGACTGCGGTGGCCTGACGAGTCCCATATTAGGACGAAACAGCGCTGTCGCCATCTGTCGGACCCGGAATCTTTCCATACTTTGGAATGCTTCGCACTTTTTAACACGAGAACAATGCAGGTTGACTCATTTCACGTCCGCCAAGCTAAGATTTTATTTTATATATATATATATATATATATATATATATATATATATATATATATATATATATATATATATATAGTTTGAATATAAAAATGAACCATATACCCAAAAAAATAACCAACCAGAAATATTATTTCCTTGAGTGATTTTATGTTGTTTTATTCATTTGAAAAATGTTACAAACAACATTTCTTTTTTTGTAAGGTTAGCAGCACTGTGATCCTCCTATACTGTCCCCGCACTCCCTCTACGACATCTCTGACCAACTTTAAATGGAAATATGTCCAAGAATTTTGTAAAAACAATAATACCAAAAATAACATTAAGCAGGAGAAATAAAACTGCAAAACAAATTACCACAAACAATTTATTGGCGGAAATTCCCGAAGCGAAAAAAACTCTGCTATATCAGAGTTATAAAGAAAATATATTAACCCAACAACAATGTTGCCAGTTGTAATCTGCTAATAACAAACAATGAATATCGGCTATTTTACTTACTTTTCCAGCTCACTATGTTTACTTTGTGACCTATTCAACTTCTATCTGAGCCGTATTGGTGCTTTATTTGTAAAAGAAAAAGGTAATAAGCTGTCTCGCAGAGTATAACATGTTTTTTTTTGGATATTTATTTTTTCCAAATAGTATTTTATATTTATGATCAACGGATGAGTAGTATTGAAGGCTTTTGGGGATGTGATGGAATTTGGGAAGTCTGTGACAATAATCCATAGTTTTTTGTTGGATGCCTTGATAATCTCGGCGAACCGTTCTACGGAAAAGATGCCGGATGAGGGATTCAAGGAGTAAGAATATTTATAAGGGAAGGAAAAGATCGCAGCTCTGGCAGATCTATCAGTAAATACTAATACATAATTCATGTATTTGGAATGGGAGAGTTTGGTGAAGTATTTTCCGAAGAATTTTCTGTTGCAGATCTCCTTGGAATATTCCAGAAAGGACAGATCGGCATTAATAGGGGGAGAATTACATGGGGGAAATGTAAATATCTCCTGAGAGATAGGATCTGGAAGCGGATGTGAGGTACTTAAGCATAAGGAAAATAATCTAATATAAGAAGAGGATGAAACTGTTGACGATGTCATCGGAGAGTGCCAGTCACTCAACGGACTGAAGCAGAGACATTACGAAGATAGAATAGTCACCTAAAGCCATTAGGCAAGTTGAATTCGCGAGAATGCTTGGATTCGCAAAGACAATCGACCTCGAACGCAACCATGGTGGGATGTAAAGGGCTCAACGAGAACTAGGCATCGAAGAACAAGTGTCACCACCTTTTATTCATTCGTTCCAACAAAAGAAAGCATTTTTACTTTTTAATGATCTTGATAACCAACTAAAACCTACTGACTGATTAAAATGAACCTAAAAAATTACAAAGCACTTACCACGATAATAATAATGTATATGGTAATTATTTCAGAAATCAATGAAACTACAAATTAATTCAAACGACTTTATAAACATAGATTGTATATATATATATATATATAATAATTTAATTTAAAGAAGTGTTACATAACCGCCATAACTATTTACAGTAGCTTTGATAGTTTATTAAGTTTACACTTGCTATTAAATGTCACAGTTTACGTAAACATTAAAGACCTTGTACTATTATTTGTAATTAACTCCGTTTAAATTTAATTATGTTAGTAAGTTTTTGTCAAGTTTCCAATATTTCGCATTATTAAGGAAACAAATTGTTCTCAGTTTAATTAGTCAAATTCAGTGGAGTATGTGAAATCTATTTTTAAAGGTGCAGAAACACCAGATATACCACATGATGACATAAGCTTTATTAGTATTTGGAAACATTATTGGCTCTTATTTCCACAATATCATATTTTTCGAAAATATTATATTATAAAGTTTTGTTCAACTCTTGCCGACCAAACTTTTTGGGTGCTTTATTAATTTTGCATGGGGTTTTTAATTAAGTAAATATTTCCCAATTAATGTTATGCAAACATTCTAAAAATAAACTGTTTGGAAGTTAAAGATTACACCCTCGAAATTTTTAATGCAGTTGGAAGAAAAAGTCACCCTCCTTTTTCAATTTAAGAAAAGCTTACTTTTGAAATAGAAAATTATATTAACTAAAGATAGTTCATTTGTTAACCTTTCGATGTTTTCTTCACACAGATTTTCAATAGGGTTTCACCATGTTACATTTGGATGTATCATATTTGTTATAAAACCTAGAATTAATTGACCACCTGACACGTTTGATTCTATTAGAATTTAAAATCTTTTAATACATTTCACCGCTACATGGAACCTTTTTCCACTTGTCTACTGTCCAGTTTAAATACTAGCGTACAAATATGTCATAACTCTATTTCTTCTATCTTTCTATCAACCGTCTCTGAACTGTTCGTTTCATGAGAAATTCCCGAAATTTCAGCAAGAATTCTAGGTGTGGTGTACTGTATCTGAATAAAATAAACTGTCTTGAAATTGCAGGTTGTTTTACCTTCCAAAAATGCACTCACAATTATCTGCCTAAATATTTTTGGAAATTGGAATACCACTTGACTTGATTAATTGCTTACTTTCCGATCTTGGTATTCGGATTTTACGACTTAACAATCCGTTACAGAAACAGAATGTGGAACGTTTTGCCACAAACTTTGCAATAAATACCAAATGCAGAAATTTTCATTAAAAGCACCGATAGTGACATTTTTATTTTATTTAAGCTTGTAGCGGACATGTAGGTTTCTAAAAATTATAGTCTGACGGATTACATAAAGAGAAACAAGCTTTAGGTCGTTTATCGGCTGAATCTTTTAAACATTTTACCACGGAGAAGGGCCAGAGTCAGCTTCATTCCGAAACCGGGGAAAAAGGACACTACACACCCTAAATCCCTGCGACCCATCAGTCTCACATCGTTTATTTTAAAAACGATGGAAAAAGCAGTAGATAATTATATCAGAACAGAAATTCTTGAACAGACGCCACTGTATCCTCATCAACATGCGTATCAAGCGGGTAGGTCTACGGAAACTGCACTGATACAATTAACAGATGAGATTTAAGAAATACTGAACAGGACGGAAACTGTAATATGTGCCTTCCTTGACATAGAAGGGGCTTTTGACAATGCTCCACATAAGGCAGTCAAAAGAGCACTCGACGACAGGGGAGTGGACGGAACGACATTCAAATGGATAGCACGACTTATCTTCACTAGAATAGCAGTGACAGAGACAGGACAGGACACTATCGCCCTCTGTACCACCAGAGGCTGCCCTAAGGGGGGAGTAGCCTCTCCACTTATGTGGAGCTTAATTATAGACCAGCTCCTTTGTGACCTTACTGACCTCGGCATATTTTGTCAGGGTTATGCCGATGACGTGGTCGTAATCGCAAGAGGCAAATTCAAGAATACCCTCTGTGACATAGTTCAAAGAGGGCTTGCATACATTACATTAGAGAATGGTGCCAGATGATGGGACTAAACATCAACCCCACCAAAATCACCCTAGTAGCCTTCACAAGGAAAAGAAACCTCAATCTGAAGACCATCAAAATGGATGGGAATGTTATTGAATGGAAGTCAGAGGTCAAATATCTGGGACTGACCCTAAATAACAAACTCCTCTGGAATAAGCATGAAAAAGAAGTAATCAACAAGGCTACAAAAGCCTTGATGGTCTGTAGAAACTTTGCGGGAAAAATATGGGGTACAAACCCAAAAATCCTGCAGTGGATGTACACTGTAATAGTGAGACCAATCGTCACATATGGGGCAGTGATCTTGAGCAAAAGAACCAGTCTGACTAATACGAGAGCTAACCTCTCGAGAGTTCAAAGACTGGCCTCTGCATGTATAACTGGGGCAATGAAAACCTGCCCAATAACCGCCATGGAAGTAATCCTAAACCTTATGCCTTTACATGTATTTCTAGAGAATATGGCGAAGAAGGATGATGAGAGATAAGGTCATAAAACGAAGGTCCAATCTCTCATCCTGAAATCAACAAATCTGGGACATGCCCAAGATGAAATGAAAAAGAAATTCAACTTTGTGAAAAATTCAGCACAAAGTTGAATCACAAGAGTGAATGGGACAGAAACACTATTTAAAAACTCATCAATGGTATACAGATGGCTCCAAACAACGGAGGGAACTGGAGTAGGAGTGTATGGACCCGGCACCAGACACTACGAAAGCTTGGGTGAGTCACCAAGCATTTTCCAGGCAGAAATACATACCATTAGGATGTGTATTCAATTTAACAAGGAGAAAAACTATTACGGCCAAGAGATTATCATCATGACGGATAGTAGCGCTGAGCTCTCAAGTTATCAGTTCCGAAATGGTCTGGGAATGCCTAGAGGAACTGAATGATTTGAGTAAGAATAATAAAGTCGCCCTCATGTGGGTACCAGGATATAGAGAGGAATGAAATAGTAGACGACCTCGCGAGGAAAGGGACTAAGATACCTTTTCTAGGGCCAGAGCCTTTCTGTGGAATCAGTAGCAGCGTAATGCTGGAAGAACTAAACATAGAAGAAGAAAGCAGGAGATCCAATTATTGGACGAAGCTGCAAGGATTGAGACAAGCAAAGATACTTTTTGGGAACTACGACCAGAAGAGATTCAAAGAATGCACAAGCTTGAGTAAAAACCAGCTCAGAGTTCTTACAGGGGTCCTGACAGGGCATTGCCACCTGAAGGGACCCTCAAGAAACTTGGGACTGGTAGAAAAAGAAGAGTGTACATTCTGTGAGGAGGAGGATGAAACCTCTATTCATATTCTTGCAGAGTGCAGCGCTCTAGAAAACCCTAGGATGCAATTTTTGAGAGCACATCAAATCGAAGAAGGGGAGCTACCCACCTTGAAGCCGTCCAACATCCTGAGTTTCCTGAAGGAAATAGGACTGGAAAACCTGCTCTAGCCGATCAGGTAACTCTCACAACTGGGCAACAGTAGGGGGCACAAAAGAACCAGGTCGTAGTGTACAGACCCCAAACTCTACGCACCTACACAACATCTTACCACTACATTCGTCAAGCGGTTGCGACAAAACAAGTCAATTTGGAAATAAATGACTAGAGCACTAGATTTTGTCAAGGACGCACTTGATCTTTCGAAAATGGATTAATTGCTCCAGATCAGGATCAACACATAGAAAAAGATCGCATTTATTAGTTTTTGAAATAAATAACGGCAGATGAACTCCGATATAAAATGATTTCTCATATTGGTTTTAGGATAAATCTATTTAGTATTACATTTACTTCTGACACATTGTATTTACATTGTCTGAGAGCTGCAGTACAAGCATATTTGTGGAAAAGCTGTTTGGAATCAGTATTTTAACCTAACGATTTCGTTCAATTCGACTATAAACCAGGATAATGCAGCTTATATCAAAAAGACTTCAGTAAATTAGTGGTCATAAAGAACTACATACAAAGTATTAAAAAACAAGTAGGCATATTTTTTCAAAAAGATGTCAAGATATTATAATTTTTGCTTGTTTAATAATACTAAAAATGATTTTTTAAACACACAATTTAAACATGAAATACGATATTATTTATCTTTCTTATATTTAATGTGTGAATAGTTTTTATGTCCCAAGATGTATTTAATTTTGTTTTATATAACATTTAGTGTCCTGAAAGAGTTTTTTTTTAACCTTTTGGACACCGATGTCTTATGAGTGTTGCTTACCGAAATATATAATATATCATGTTTTTAAATTTTATAATTAACTATATATGTTAAATGTTAAAAAGTACGGAGAACTACAAGATCATGGAAAAACTCCGGGTCCGAAAAATGACGACAGCGCAGTTTCGTCCTAGTATGGGACTCATCATGCCATTGCATGTTCTATAAACAGATTTCACGGTTGAAAATGGTAAATAAGACACAGTGACGACATCTCGATGGCTCACTCAATAACACAAGAACAACACGAATCAATAATGTTGTATAAAACCGCCATGTGATGGCGCTACGGTAAATTAAAAAAGGAATATTTCAAAACTCAACACACGAAACGTGCTACTTTAAGGATAGAGGTCGCATTATCCGGCATCGGCAACCAAACCAACCATGAATTCCGCAGTTTAAGTAAAGTGTCGCACCAACGATCTCTCTAAGAGAGCTGTTGCATGTTTTTTAAAGCCAACATAAAAAAATCATGAGTCCCATACTAGGACGAAACAGCGCTGTCGTCATTTTTCGGACCCCGGGTTTTTCCATGATCTTGAAGTTCTTTGCACTTTTTAACATGAGAGAAATGCTAATATACCGAACAAAAAATCACTTTTGTAAAATTTTTTCTAAAATTGGCATGAGGGCTGCACATAAAGATTCTAAAATTATTTAAAAAAAAATAAATATTGCAAACCAAATGTTTAACATCTCTGGATGTTTTTCAAAATTTGTACTTAGGGGTTTCTGAAGGTGTAAATTATGAAATTAAAGTTATTTTTGTAAGAAAAAAACAATATGGCAGATGCAATATACTGGTCTAAAGGCTTTACATTTCCTGATTATGTCAAAAATTAGTATCGGAGGATTTTTGAGGGTGCAGATTAAGATTAAATTGAGTTAAAAATTGTTTTCCTAATTCTGTAAAGCTGATCCAATATGGTGGAACATTTTCTCAATCTAGGTATTAGGAGGTTTGCGGGGCATAGATTAATTATGAACAGATACAATATGAAGGAATAAAAATTTTACATTTTTCCAATTTTGTCCAAAATTGGGGTTCATATATTACGGATCATAAATTAATCTCACTATGCTGAAAAAAAATATATAGCACTGAAAAATGTACATGTCTTATGTTCTTTCATTATTGGTATTGTGGGCTGTTTGGGAGTCTAGATTACAAATCTAAAATAATTTCATTCAAGATGGTAGACTAAATATTTGTTCGGTACAATTTCATTCAAAAGTGGTATCTGAAAAATTCCCAGTATCGAATTTCGTTGTTCATGTTAATATTGTTTACAACTTTTGATAAAATAGGTACTTTTTGCGAGCTTGGAAATATTGCGAAATACACTACATATCTCACTTAGTGTTTAGTTCAAATAATCTATGGATATTATAACGAGTCCAAAAACCAAAAAAATTAATTTATCATAAAAAATTAAACAGACATCTAAAAGAGTGCTACAAAGGGAATAATAACAGATTTGTATATGAAACTGAAATTTTTAGAGTCGGCATCAACTTATTACTAAATAAAACAAATAACTAGTAACACGACATACAAACAAGTTATAGTAAGAAAGCAATACAAATAAACTATTTCTCAATCTGTATTACATTTTGCCAACTATTTAACGTTGTCATCCAGAATTTCAATTTTAGCGCTGATTTAGAAATTGATTAATTTTTTTATAAAAATTTTACAAAAATGTGTTTTGACTACAGGTACACTATAAAAATAAAATTTTCCTACCGATTTACTTAATAAATATCCCTCACAATGGTATTATTGAATTAACAAAACCGAATTAACGAAATTATAAAACTAAACATCGACTTTTTAACCTTAATAATTAACTATTTTTTGTCCCACACATAATAGTATGACGATAATATCAGAAATTCGTGTTTGTTTTCTAGGATATAAAGATTAAATTCATTATTAGTCATTAGCAACCATTATTTTAAACGTCAAATGCAAAAAAATCGTTTAAAAGTTCTCATACCTCGGAACATAGTTCCGTTTAAAATTTACTAAAAATTGCAGCACGATGGTTATTTTATTATTGTAATTATTTTCACAATGAATAGACAACGTGTAAACCTTGAAATTCACCAGGATATTTTCGTTTTAATGTAAATAATTATAGTGTGTTTATTTCAGTAAAAATATCTACAAAAGTTAAAAATATAGAATGAATTAAATAGATATGGGCATTTAAATTAATTGCATTCTAACATTCCTCGTTAACGTAAATAAGTGTAAACAACAAACATTTTTAAAAATATTCGAAAATACTTACATTAAAAAGGTTTAAGACAGACTCGATATAGTAGCTAGTAGAAGTAACGTCTTCTAGTTGACTAGTTTTGTTTTGTATATAAGATTATTATAATTCATATTACATATGTCAATAAACTTTCGATATTTGTTGATTTGGAAATAAAAAATAAAATTATTTTTTTTTCTTAATTTTAAGATTCTAGTAAACCTACCTCCTCTCTCTCTCCACTTATACATAGAAAACGAGGCCCTGAAGGTCGTTTCAGTTATCTGGGGCATTTCGGAACTGGAACGGGCGGTTACCCAAGTGTCTGGAAAAGCGTGGTGGAAAGAGGTCCATCACTCCCCACGCAAATAGATTACATGGCGCCGGTTTTAAGCCCAACCAGTCTCTTGAGATACGTTTGCCAAATAGAGAGAAGTGGGAGGAGCAATATCTTCCGAGAAATAGATTCTGATGGTTTACAGATGGATCTCGACAAGATGAAAGAGTTGGAGCCGGAGTATTGGTAAGGAGCACGGGAATCAGAGATTTTACTCTCTCAGACAACATGCGACGATCTATATATTCAAAATTTATGCTATTTTCTGCATTGTGATCACCTCTGTGAGCGACATAAACAGAAATAAGATAATAATGGACCCCAATCAATTCTACATGTTCCAATTACCGTTTTAAAAGAGAATTAAAATTGTTCCTGAAAAGTGAATTTAGTGAATCGTGTAGAGAGGTTTTTCTAGTGAGATGTGCCAAGGCACATATAACTGAATCTAGCGCACGACCTATTAGCAAGCTTTTCTCCTTAGGAAGCAAAGAATTGCGAATCGTAGTGTGAGTGTTGACATGACATTGTCACCTGACGGACCATCTTCGTAAGTTTAATGTCGTAGCTGCGCAGATGGTTTCTGGAAGAGTAAATACAATTTTGTCACCGAAAACCGTTAGACAAGTTCAATCAACAAAGCTGCTTGAATTCGCAAAGGCAATCACCCTAGAATAACTTAGAGCCATAGTGGAATATAAAGGGCCCAACGAGGCCTAGGCACCGATGATTATGTATCACCACACTTGTCAATTTAAACCATCTATTGTCAACTTAGACTAGTTTTAAAGTTTAAGCACTTATTCTTGGGTTAGTATATTTAATTTCCTTAAATTCAATTTGTATTATAGACGCAACCAAACAAAACTTCATGCAAAAAAACTAGCACCAGCACTTTTGCTGAATTAGTAATAGAACACAACTTTTTTAATATTTTACTTTTAACGTTCAAGACTTAATACTGCACTTATCAATTTTAACCTCAGACCCTCAAAGTTGACTAGCAAACAAAAATATAAACATGTAAATTTGTCGTTGTTTGGCATACACTTTGTGAAGCTCATCATATTAAATAAAATACGCGAAACACAAATAAATAAGTCACTTAAAACAATATAAATCCATCTAAATCGCACATAACTTACACTGCATTAAGCAGAAAACATAAAAATGGCGTTGAACCGCTACTGTTAATTTACAAGTGTCGCTATCAAATGAAGCGATCGATAACAAGAAATCGTTTGTACGCATGCCCATTAGTACAGCTTTTTCAAAATTACGACTGATTGTCCAATGTGCACGCCTTTTCTTGTGTTTCGACATGTTTTGCTTCAACAGCGTACAAAAATAGGAGTTGATTATAAAGGTGAGTGATTAAAACCCTTTACTCTCAACTTTCCATCGAAGCCATCGAAAGTTTTAACTATTGAAAAACGTTTAAAATTTTTCTAATTATAAATATTCATTTATATAGTTGATAATTATAAATCCAGCCTTTATCCATTTTACAAGCTTATAAATACTACAAATCATAACGTAATTTGCGAAAATATAATAACAATAATAAGCCTGTAAAATTAGTTTAAATTACAATATAATGTAAACAGTTGTCAGTTTAGAAGGAAATGGCATAACCTAACTATAAAGCTTTATTTACGGAAGAAATGTCAAATGGTCACGGTTACCCAAACTTTCTTGATTGCCAAGTAGTAAATATCATAATAACCGACACATATCGTTACACTGTTTGACAACACCACCAGTTTTGTTGTCTACTTTTGATAAAATACAATGAACATAATAATAAGTTTTTCAAAATATTCGCACAGATACTTCACATAATTCTTTAATGATCTGATCACACTGTAAAAAAACTTCACGTTCATTTTAAGGTAAAGTGCTGGAAGCAAATTTCATAAATCGTTTCTTAAATTCATTTAATGTCAGTGCATTGAATTTAATAATTTTTACATTAAATATAATGTAATTATATCAAAAATTTTAGCAACTTTATTGAAATTTAAGGTAACATTCAATTAAATTTAATGTACAAAGCTTTAATTTCAAAGTACATGTAACTTAATGACGATTTAAGGTATAAATCCATTAAATTAAATTAATGAACGTACCTTTAAGGTTTTTTTTAACCAGTGCAGGGTAACACGCAATTTATTTAATAGTGAAAATTATTACTTTAGAAGAAAAATATGACTACCAAACAATAAGAATTTCAAGATAGAAAAAACGGCATCGTTCAAGTTTCAAAACAAATTATAGGAAGTAAATTACGATGAATTCAAGTATTCGGTAACTAAGTAACCTAATCTTAAAAGAAAATGTTAGAAAAATATGAATAATTATAATCTTCAAATCGCTTAGAATGTGTTTAAAAGAAATCGCATCGAAACTAAACAATGTTTCAAGTTACTTGTCCATTCGTTCACCATTATCCTAAATTTAGATTTTGTAAAACCATACGTTTCTAGATCGAATAAAACCGTAACCACCACAAAATTGGTAAATTCGATATCCAACGCCCCTCGAGTGAAATTCGATTCCGAAAGAAATCGAAAGCGTTGTCGATAGGACGAAACGACAGCTGAGCTGAAACGGCCTGGTTTTACGATCACCCAGTTATTTTCAATGTTGCCAGAGGTCGCTCAGTAATTCAGTACAATCTACATTTCAAACACTGTCGATTAAATTACTATTTGAAAATGAAGGTTAGTTCAGGTTAGTATTGCGCGATAAGGGTCGTGTACCTTCTTAACAATTACATTAATGTTCTACAGGACATTAGGGCGTTTTTCAACACTTGAATGCTAATAAGTAAGAAAAAATATTTAGAAAGGAGAAGGAATAAATTAATCAAATGCCACCCTTAAGATAAAATTTTCTTTGTGAACATTTTGAATGAATTATGTTTTTTTCCCAATATGGCCCTAAATTATTTTGAAATATTTTTCGAACAGACTTTATTATCGATCCTGCAAAATGGTAATATTCTTTTATACCGGAAAATTGAAAACAACGAAAAGTTTGTGCGATGTGAGTTGAGGTTTACTGTTAATAAGTGTTTCCTCATGTATCGGTTTGTAGAGGTGGAGGAGGCACGAAAGATTGAAAGGGCAAACATTAACTCTGGAATTATTTTTTTCATTTTCTTTGAAAAAAAGATTTTATAACGTCAAACTATAGAGAAGGTTTTGTAAGACAAAAGCTTTTCTTAAATCAGTAGTATTTTTCTACGTTTTTGCTTGAATAGTTTAAAGTAATATGGACTAAAGGCCTTCTTGTTCTTATTACCTGATTGACAAAAGCTTCCCTTAACTATTGCCTTTAGTTGGTCCCTATCGTGTGATGCCCTTATCCAGTCATGCCTATTTGATCCTTTTATATAATTTAATCACTTAGATCATGGTCTTCTTCTGCTTTTTTATTTGATCGTCGTCTATACTCGTGTTCCTACCGATTGTCCTTCATCCTTCTAGTATATCCCGCTCAGATTCACCGTAATATACATACCTTTTCTACTACATCTGTTACGAATAACCTTATTTCTGTATTTGGTATGAGATCAGTTTGATATTTAGAAATCTTCTCCCAACGACTAGTGTGTGGTCTAAGGGTTATACTTTTATTTAGTGTCCATGTTTCTGTTCTACAATTAAGGACTGGGGGAACATACTGGTCGAAATTTTGTACTATAAACACGTTAGTCACATCTGATTTAAATATTCCTTGCAGTCTTCTAAATGTTCACCAGGATATGGCACTGTTCATGGCGGATCTCTTGTCAAGTTGTTTCTCGACAATGTAAATTTTTGGTCCAGGTATATATATAACAATCAACTTTCTCAATTTGCGTATTTTCTGATATTATACTTTGGTTTCGCTCTGTGTCGTTATATATTTTCAAATCTATCGATTAGTCATTCAAACTTTCTAGCATTCTTTGTATTCCTTTTTTGTCCCAGGCTATTAGGGTCATATCATCGTCAAATCCATTATATCTTTGAGTTGTGCAATAACAGATTCACCTCCATACTTTATCATTTCTAAATTGCATTGTGTTCTCTTGGTGCTTTCTTATTAGAAATGCCTTAGGGATTTGTTTATTTCTGCAGCTGTGATTTCAGGAATATTCTCATAGCTCACATTCCTATTACCCCATCCTTTTCTTCTTTACCTGGGGGAGGTGTTTTTCTTCTTTCATAGAGGGTTTTATATATTTCTACTGTTTCTTTTTTTTCGTTTATTTAGGCAAATTCCTGCCCGCTATTATTTACCAACTTGCTTATATGTTGTTTTCCTTCTCTCATTCTTATTTTTAGTTGTTTTTAATTTTTTCTGTCTTCAACAGTCTCTTATTTTTGAATTTTTATATTTTATATTATCTTCTCTTGCCATTTTCCTAAGAATCTTACTTATTCCAGTATTTCTGCTTTGTTGTTTTTCATCTGAAATCCAACGCGAACGGACAAATGTCCATGCAACATATTAAATACGTTGGCGTTACTAATGCCCAGAGATGTCTTAATGTAACGGTATGTTACATGACAATCTTACACCAATTTATTTGTCCAGTTCAATATTTTCAAGCACTACACCGATTTGGGAAGACATTCACGCGACTCGTCCATAAGCGAACGCCGTCCACAATTAAATCCCTTAAACCAGCAGTGGTTTTTGTAGATGTTTCATCGCCATATAAAGAATTAAGTTCTTTGATGCAATTTTAATTTTTTTGGCCAAGATGTAATTTTGAAGTGACTGTAAACAACACAAATAGCGTTCGAATATTAAAACGTTCTGAGTACGAAACAGTCTAATACGAAATATGAAGGTAGTGCCGGATTCCTACCGGCTAAAACCCCTCCTTGACTGAAGGTCCCCAAGATTTTACTTCGGTTGACTGTAGTGAAGCTACAGTCTACAGAAGCGCTCTGTGAGTATCCATTGTTTCTGGACCGTGGTCCTTTTAAACATCCGGTCATCACACATTAGAGTTTCCGCTCAGGGTGCTCATGCACCCGTTGCATAGAGTCTAAAATGTCAAATTTACAATTTATTTGTTTGTTGAATCCTATCAACGTCAGTGTTGCCAGTTCTCGAAATATAAATGGATACCCTCGTATTTTTCCTCTCCTATTTTTATGTTCGGGGACAGCATCACCTTTCGCCTTTCTTTCTCTGTATTAACGATATTACTAGTCAAATTGCGCCATAAAATTGTTAGAATTTAGTATTTTTTGAAGCCAAAAGTTCATCCAATTATTTCCCTTTATTGTTGCTTCTATCTTCATATTAGCTGAAAATTTCTAAAGCCAAAATTCTAACAGCATTAGAACAAATATATTTTACTTTGCACATATTTAATTAAGATCGTTAAACAAAATTAGAGCAGAGGAGAACAGTTTTACATTAAACAGTTATTTCTACAGTAGGTAGAAACCGGAAATAAAAGTTTAAAAAACATTCGGGAAGTATTAAACTATACAATTGCTTTAGGAGGATATACAAGTGCTTTCTTTACCTTCTTATGATATTATGTGTTAAAATGTTTAAGGTCAAAACAATTCAAAATCTATTTATCGAAAACTCTTTCAACACTACATGTGTTGTATAATTTAGATCCAGTGAAATTCGTTCAGCTAAATTACATAATTGTACAGGGCATCTCTGCAACCATAGATAAAATATTTAAAAGTATTTCTAAGATTACATGGCCAAAATTGAAAAATAATAAATTCTCAGCTATCAATAGAATCGCCATAATTAAATCAGGTCATGGTAACATGTTTACAATTACTTATTTTTTCCAACTTTTATGTGCTTTGATAATAAAACCAGTCAAATGTAAATCACATCTGATGCAATATTATTAACTTTGTACGAAACAGGACTAAAACTATTTTAATTATTACTCAATGAATTAAGTATTAACATTTCTTAAGGCATTAAGGGATTAACATGAGCATCATTGATTTTTTGGCATTTTATTTTTCATTCTATATTCCCATATAATTATTTTTAACATTGAGATATCATCGTAGATTTCAAGGTTCGCACGTGATTAACTCATCGTTTGTTTTAATAGATAAAATAACAATTGTAATATTGCAGTTTTTGTTAGCATGGGAACGAATAAAAAAATGTATAATTACATATTTAAAAATTTTATCTTCGGTAATAACGGCTTCATAATTATTTTTACTAATGATCTGATTTTAAAGTTAAGCTACTAATCAACTTACCTATCACAGTTATACATCTCTCCTGTAGACTTACATCTTTGGCTTTTTGTGAGATTTGAACATAGGACCCGCTACTTTCCTTGATTTGTTTTATGTAGTTTCCCGCCTTGCCGATAATCATACCAGCTGTGCTATTTGGAACTAATATTTTTACCTAAAAAGAGTATTGTATTAAAAGTAACAAAAAAAATTCAAATGCAAGGTTATATGCTTTAAGTTTTTTTTTTAAACTCGCATGACTTTTCAAGCTATTGTGTTTCGCTGTTATTTAGTATTTTTTAGAAAAACATGGGTAGCTCAAACTACCAACGAACTACAGAGGAATAAATTTGCTTAATACAACCCTAAAACTAACAACGAAGATAATAACAAATAAAATTCATAACTTAATCGCTCTATCAGATGAATGACAGATTCAGTTCGGGTAGATCATGACAAATAATGGAGAAATCAATCGAATACAACAAGCCAGCATACATAGATTTATAGACTTGGAAAAAGCTTTCGACCGAGTCCAGCCACAAATATATTACATCTTCTCTATGATACGCAAATCCCACACAACCTAATTAAAACTATCGAAAATATATATTCTGACAACCAAGTTCAAGCCAGGATCAACGGAGAACTTACAGATCCGATTCCAGTTGGTAGAGGAATTAGACAAGGTGACTCCTTGAGTCTGGTTTTTTGAATATTATCATGGATAATGAGAGGATACAGAATGAGTGACCGCGAGATTAAGATCCTATATTACGGCGATGACGCTGTACTGGTTGCAGAAAATTAAAACAACTTACAAAGTCTACTACAAGCATTTAACAGAACAGAAAAATCTCTTAATATGATCATATCTGCTTCTAAGACAAAATGTATGACCACCTCAAAGTCACTGATAAGATGTAACCTTGTGGTCGACGGGAACATCATTCAACAGGAGATGAAATTTAAGTATCTGAGAATAGAAATATCCAGGTATGGAGATGTCGAAGCAGAGGTTCGGGAACAAAGTAACAAAGCAGCTACAATAGCAGCATGCCTAAATAACACCATTTGGAAAATAAATATGTCAGAGTGGAAACGAAAGCTAGAATCCATAAGACCATGATTAGGCGAATAATGACATACACTGCAGAAACACGACGTGACACAACAAAAACTCAGCAGATGATGGAAAAAACGGATGTGAAAGTACTACGGAAGATAACTGGAAAAAAGCTAATCAGCAGACAGCGAAGCGAGAATATCAGAGAATTGTGTAAAGTGGATAATATAAACTACTGAATATTGAAGAGAAACATGGAATGGAACAACCACATCAGTCACATGGACGATCGAGAATAGGTTAGCACGTCACAAATCACCCTCGGGTCGCAGGAGTGTAGGGCAATCTCGAAAAAGATGAAGCTACAATTTAAGGCCCGAATAGGCGGACGGGACCAAGAAAAAACAGCCATTTAATGCCTAAACTAAAAAAAGAAAAAGAAGAGGATGGGTAGCTCAAGAAATACGGTCAAATTGCATAACTGTGATTTTTTCTTCAGTACTGGGGACAGTAGATGTATACTATAATATTCTCCATAAGAAATATTTGTGGATGATTATCTGTCAATAGCGATAATTTTCTGGCAGATGTGATATTCTACCTACATATATATAAAAACATGAAAAAAAATTTCTATGAATATAGGTCCACAAATAAGGGTGCTATGGCAGTTTAAAGGTGGCCTTCAAACACGGGTTTTTATTTAATATCTTGTGATTATTATTTTGACATTAACCATTCGCTTCCTAAGTCCACTCTGATGTTTATTTTCAACACAAATAACTCAAGAGTTATGCAATGATTTAATTAAAGCGATTTTTTTCTAAACTATTTGTATAGTGATTTTTTACAAAAAAAAACTTTTTTATGTACCTAGTTTTACAGAAACATAATTTTAAAAAAGTATCATATAAAAAAAAATAGGGATAAATAAACCAGATTACTCCTCTGTCGGAACGCCCCTGACTAAATTTGCCACTCACTCTTAGCATTAAAAAATAGCATTTATTGATGTTAGTTCGAATACTAGAAAACACATCGGTGTTTCAAGCAGTTCTAAAGATATTAAATAAAAACCAGTGTTCGAAGACCATCTTTAAACGGCCATAGCTCCTTTATGACGCATTTGGGGCCCTATATTTATATGAATTTTTTTTTCATGTCATCATATGTAAAATCTCCCTCCAAAGTATACAAACTGAATTTCCTGGCACTCTGTATATCGGCCTATCGGCATTTTTTATCTAGTAAATTTAATATGTCCTTCTGCTCAAAGCTAAAGGGTTAATACACGGGTGATAAAAACATGAATCTTCGGCAAAACCACATGAAATATATTTTATTTTATTGGTGATTCCCCAGCGGTCTTTGGGCAACTTTTGTTTCTAGTTTACTTGGCGAAGAAAATAAATTTGTCCCTAGTTCAAAATGCTGATTTTTCACATATCTCTCGGGGCAGTAAAACACGACTCTGTAGTTTATTTATATTTTATATTCTCTTTCGTTTACTTAAAAAAAATGAAAATTTATGTATTATTGACCATCCAACGCTAACAGATTGCTATTTTGCATTTGCGAACCAAAGAGCTAAATTTTCTTTATAACATTCTAATCTTTTTATAGGAATAAACAGTCTTACACGACGCACAGTGGTGCCTGTATACGGTAAATTATGCCAAGGTAAGCAAAATAAAGTCTCCATTCAGGGCTTTTATGTGGTGCAGTTGTTTTGAGTAATTGATGACGCAACAAAATTCGAAATCAATTGAACTGCAGCGTGCATCTGCGCTTATCTAGGCAGGGAGCAATGCTTTTGCAGGTGCTTGCCTATCGGAGGCTAACTCAATCAACTTTCGAGAGGTTTGCACAAGAGCCTATTGCACCGGTTTGAATTATGAAAAATTGATTCATCGGTTGAGAGTAAGTACTTTTTTACGTAGATATATTAAAAAGTATAATTTAATTTCTCAGATTCGCTAATAAAGAAATGAAATCTTGAAAATTAAATACATTTCCGCAATAAATTCAAATTTTAATTAATAAATAGTTTAGGCGGAGGATGGCGTAGGGCTACAAAATTAATTTCAATTTGTAAGTAATATTAGGCATCTTATGAAAGTAAAAAAAAAACTATCGACTTTTGTCCATTTTAAATGTTATTAGTTATTGACTGAACGATTTTGGGTTATGAGCAATCACACGCAATCTCTAGTCTGCTCTATTTTATATATATATATATATATATATATATATATATATATATATATATATATATATATATATATATATATATATATATATGAAGTGAAATGCGAACAGTAAATGCAAACTTCGTTCCATCATATTCTTTCCGTGTTAGAGGTTGCACAGTTTGGATAAATTGCTACAGACACAATTTATCCTATTCCACCACCATCGAGACGATGGCCTACCTGTACCACCATACCGAAAGTCAAAAACTTACCTTCCCCGCTACAGTGATACGGCAGAAGTACATGTTTCGTCTCTACTAGACTCATCAGGGTACCAACATGCACCTGTCTATGCAAAGGACAGATCGGAAGGAAGTATGCAACACTGAACGTGGCTTCGTCGACCTCCCGCCGGGTGGCATATATATGTTTATGTGGCAATCACGGATTCTTCCATGTGAGATGCAATAGCAGTGGATATATCCACATTATGTCGTAGTAGTGCTGAAATCACATTCAGCAAACGTACAACTATATGCAACTCCGTGTATGAATGAAGTGAAATGCGAACATTAAATGCAAACTTCGTTCCATCATATCCTTTCTGTGTTAGAGGTTGCACAGTTTGAATAAATTGCTACAGACACAATGTATCCTATTCCACCACCATCAGACGATGGCCTACCTGTACCAGCAAATGCATGAAGGTACCCTGATGAGTCTAGTAGAAACGAAACATGTACCTCTGCCGTATCACTGTGGCGAGGAGGGTAAGTTTTTGACTATCTTCTCGGTATGGTGGTACAGGTAGACCATCGTCTCGATGATGGTGGAATAGCATAAATTGTGTCTGTAGCAATTTATTCAAACTGTGCAACCTCTAACACGGAAAGGATATGATGGAACGAAGTTTGCATTTAAAGTTCGTATTTCACTTCATTCATACACGGAGTTGCACATAGTTGTACATTTGCTGAATGTGATTTCAGCACTACAATGGCATAATGTGGATATATCTACTGCTATTGCATCTTACCCAGAAGAATCCGTGAAAGCCGCATAAACATAAATATATATATATATATATATATATATATATATATATATATATATATATATATAAAATCTCTTTAACAACCCTTTTCATCTATAGATATGTTTTTTGACAATTATACTTCATACTGATGCACAAAAAGTCCATTAAAATCGTTACAAATCACTAACAATGATTTTTTTAAATTGGAAAGCGGTGCATATGTGGAAGCCGCGTAATGAGTGGGAGAGAGATAGAGTCTAGAAGCGCGTCCGTGTATATTTCAGTAGGCAGGACTTTTTTTTCTGCTAAGTGATTTTCAAACACTTCGAGTATGTAGCATGCGGAGCCGCAGCCTGTACTGGCTAAGAATTAACACTTTTGTTCGAAAGGTATATTAGTCTAAGAAATGGAGTATTTGAAATCGAAAAAATAATAACTGCTATTTCGACATCTTGGGAAAGTTAATAGAAAAGGCTCTTTATCTTGTGACTAACAAAAAAAAATGGTGCGTAATTGTTTTTTCAAACAATTAGGCGCAAAAATCGGATTTTCGGTTTTTTCCCGTATTCTGGGAAAACTGCGGGGAAAAATGCTCTATAAACAAAGAAATTATTGCAGGGAAACCTCCGAAATTAGCCTTTTTAGCAACTGTTAATAACTCTTCAAATATTCATAACAAATTGTTCACAACTTTATAAAGGTAAGAGTTTTTATGTACTAAAAAAGTGTATGAAAGATGGGCACTATTGGTTTAGTAGTTTTTGATTAATTGTATTTGGTTTTCCAGAATTGTACAATCGAATGGGCAGTAGATACAGTGCTCTGCTTAGGCCCGTTCTTTTTATAAAGGCTTAAAGTATCATGTATTAAAAGAAAATAGGAATTTTTCAAAATGTGTTAATGAAAAATCGCTGACAAAAAGGCGTGTTTTTTGCCTTAGAAACAAATAGAATATCTGCTTCGATTTCAATTCGATTGATTGTAGTATCTAATTAATTTTCTAACAAAAGTTTTATGTTTCGCAGATATTACGGAAAAAAATTGTATTCGTAAAATTTTTGCACACAAAATGAAATTATATCATTACTTCGACTCCAGATTCGCGCTCAGCAGAGCATTATTTCATTCCATGTCCCAAATTTTTACAGGCCGATCTCCACTGTGCGACGTAGAAAAACAAGTTTCAGAATGCCTAGAAGCTGGATGAAATTTATTTGATTACAGCACCTATTCCTTCTGAGAAGTAAATAATATTTTTTTGAGAAAAAATATTTCTTCAATAGCTTTAATTATATTTAACCACTAAATGAAAAGAGGTAAATCATTCGGTAACATCTATTTTTATGTTTTATTTTTAACAAAGTGGATGACGAAAACAACAAGGAAAATAGCACAAGCAAACAAAAACTTTAGTAAAAAAATTCTTGAAAATATTTCATTAAGTTCTTCACACTTTCTTCCTCTGATATTTAAATTTGAAACAGCACGCCTAATTAAATCTGGTTTACTTTTTATTTCTTGAAATTAATTGATAACACCTTGAAAACGCTGGCCTCGTGTATCAATTAAGTAGAATACACCACCAGGCTATGTACAATTAGATCTAAATCACCCTGTATATTTAATTTTATGACTTCTTAATGTGAACAAATTAGTTTGAAATTGTTTATTTTGTCCATTCTTATTTGCTTTAAAAAATATTATTTTTAAATTTAGAAAATTCGTAGATACTAGTTTTTGAATATATCTGAACATCTGGTTTGTAATTTTTAAAATCATACATGATATTATTGTAGTTTTTTACAGAAAATGGGCCTCAGACTATTCACGTTCAGAACGTATACCATCAAAATATTTTTTGGCGAAAGTCGACATCGAAAACATCGAATTTACGGTACTTAAAAAAATTATCTTGGATATTTCTTACAAGACTTTGGTAAAAATTATTACCAATTATAATAATTAATTTAAAATATTGAAAACACTTACTTGTTTATCTCTTTCCTGCGTTAATTTACTATCTCCAGCTTCTATAACTGGTTTAGTTAAGTCTGGTTTTTCCCTAATTTTATCCATTATAAAATCTAACACAGTCAAAATTGCATCTACATTACCGGTAATCAGGCACACTCGTTCCGTCGTTCCTGGAATAAGAAAAAAGTATATTAAAAAGGATGACAGGAGAGGATAAAATTTAGAAAAAAATATACTAATTCAAATCACTTCTAGAGTTTAAAAAAATGTCAAGAATTTAACATCAATTCAAAGTTTACTTTTAAATTTGTTGGTTTTAAAATATTTTTAATGAGACATTAAATTTTTAGTGTGGTTCAAAAGCACCATTCAGAACTTAGAAATTTTAAATACAGACAAAACCAATGATGTACCACACTGGTCCTTCATAAACTTTTTCTTACTATACCATAGTCAACTAAGAATCTTTAGAGTAGTGATAGACCACTATAGTTTTTTTAGTCGATACCGACATATATCGGTCCACGGGCAATTTTTTATCCCATGAAATTAATAAAACGCTTGGCTCAAAGCTATAGCAGTAATATGCTTGGAAAAAATATGTCTCTTTGGTAACATCGCATTGGTGATCATTGACGTAGCTAGGGAGTTTTTTTAGGGGAGGCAGCCGGTCAGTAAAAAACCTTTATCTCAGGATAAAACAATGAAAACAGTATGTTTCTCCAATATTGTCGATTTTTCTAGGGTAGACAATCAGTTTTGTAGGGTGGGCGGTGCCCACCCTTGCCCCCCCCATAACTACGCCCATGTCTATGATAAACTTCGACTCTCGATTTTGAAAATTAATAATAAAAAGCATTTTTCTGTTAATTCGTGTTTTATTTTAATTTATAAGTCTTTATTTTAATATTTCCATCCAACGCTAACAGATTGCTATTTTGCATTTGCGAACCAAAAAGCTAAATTTTCTTTATAACATTCTAATCTTTTTATAGGAAAAAAAACAGCTTTACACGACGCACAGTGGTGCCTGTATACGGCAAATTGTGCCAAGGTAAGCAAAATAAAGTCTCCATTCAGGGCTTTTATATGGCGCAGTTATTTTGAGTAATTGATGACGCAACAAAATTCGAAATCAATTGAACTGCAGCGTGCATCTGCGCTTATCTAGGCAGGGAGCAATGCTTTTGCAGGTGTTTGCCTATCGGAGGCTCACTCAATCAACTTTCGAGAGGTTTGCACAAGAGCCTATTGCACCGGTTTGAATTTTAAAAAATGGATTCATCGGTACTTTTTTACATAGATATATTAAAAAGTATAATTTAATTTCTTTGATTCGCTAACAAAGATATGAAATCTTGAAAATTAAATACATTTTCGCAATAAATTCAAATTCGACTCACGATTTTGAAAATTAATAATAAAAAGCATTTTCCGTTAATTCGTGTTTTATTTTAGTTCATAGGTCTTGATTTTAATTTTTCTAGTATGTCTGTTATGGAAGTAGTGTTCTGGGTGGTTCGTTCATGACTTCTACCTTCTTTATATTTCTGATGGTGACCATACCTTAATATAACTGTTTTCGATTTATCGACAGTTAAAATTCGAAATTAAGTGGTAACGGTTAATTTATTATTTTAATAAATGTTGACTGACAGTAACCTAAGTGATTTATAATTCATTCTGAACAATTACAACCACTTCTGTAATAATTAACCGTATTTCTTGAATAGTTCCTGTTCTTTAAGTCTTCTAAGACAACTGCCTTAGTTTGAAAACTTTACCTCTGAAGTAACCTCACAAAAACAAGTCAAGAGGGTTTAGGTCTGGTGACCTCGGCAGCTACTCAATAGATCCCCTTCTTCTAATCCACCTGTTTGAAAAAATATCATTAAGAAAGGCACGAACTACTGCTGCATAATGTAGCGGAGCACCGTTTTGTTAAAACCTGATATTTTGATGATGTATTATTATAAAAATTTCTATTCTCGGTGCTTTAGGAAGATTTATTTTTAGTTAAAATTAATTTTAAGTAATAATGTGACAAAAGAACAGGTTATTGAATTTGTTATGCTAGTAAATAATTATTGTATTTAATTTTGAATTTTAACTGTCGATAAATCGAAAACAATTACGTTTTGGTATAGGACATGTAATAGAAAAATGTTTAAAACTTTGCAGGGAGTCTAAAAGTGTATAAAAAGTTAGGAGTCGCTATTTAAAATTCAAAGTGGATATCTTGAATACACTGGAAAAAATTCTTACCAAACAAAAACAGTCAACGTACCCGAATGATTTTCCAAAAACCCAACCTTTTTTAAATAATTAATTTATTCCAAAATTTACGTTCTCATTGTATAACATTTTTAAATGGCTGACTTTAAAAACAATGTTAACATAAAATAAAAGGCAAACGGTAAAAAAACATATTCTACAAAAATTATGACTTGACAAACTTCCAAATCTTAAATCACTCGATTATTAGGATTCTCCCTTTAATAAATTAAAAATTTTCTCATAATTAAAAAACTCTGCTAAAGAGAAATTATCTTTTTTGCATGTTTTAACTTTTTGTTAAATGAATAATAAAATAAATATTTAAAGAATCTGGTACAATAAGAGAAACTTAATCTCGAATAATAATCTAAATTTCCTAATAAACCAAGAAAACTATAAAAAATAAAAAGTGAAACCGCTAATTTAAGTTTATAATTTAAACGCAATAGCCTTCGAGTATAGTTGCTGGTGTATTTAATTTCAGTCAATATAAAATTTCACTGATACAAAATATTACAACAAACCCAAGAATTTAGTTTTTTCTTTTAGAATAGTGATTTGATAGCAAAATTTTGTGTTGCCCATATAGTCTTTATCCCCAAAGTTTTAACGAACAGCTTGAAATTGTTGACCCAATTTTATATTAAAATGAGCCTTAAAATCAGTACTTCCTGTAATCTAAGTATAGTTTATAATACAAGTTGCATTGCATAATGAAAATAACTTAAAGCCATAAACACCTTAATTTTAATGGATTTCCCAAAATAGTCCTTCTACGAAAACATAAATAAAATTCCTTAGATTTACCTTAATTGCGTAAACAGAATAAAAATATAGAGATAATCTTTTTACATTTACATATTTAATGTCAATTCCAAATAAAAAAATGTATATTTCAAAAATAAACCAAAACTAATATAGTTAAATGTAAAAATAAAAACATAATACCAAAGAGCTATTAGATAGAGTACATCCAAATTATGATCCTAAATCTGGGGAAGAATGATTGTCGAGCACGCCAAATCTCCGTTATTTATCATGACACCACGCATTCTAAGCACGTAAAATTAGACCTCTTCCTAGCCCTAGTGACATGAAAATAAAAAAAAAGAAGTGGAACATGCTGGAAAACTGTTTCGTATTAACATCGTATCTAAATAATCTTTATAATTTTTATTTCATACGTATGACATATCCTTATAGATACCCAGAATATTTCCTTTCCTTTACGTGTCATTTTTTGGAGGCACTAGCCCTCTGGGCCAGCCGCGTCGTTCGCCGCTCATTGATCAAGCACCTAAAATGCTATTAGACCACACTAAATCGTCTCTGAAGTGAGTAAGGAAGAATCGACACCACCCGATAGTCCCAATTAAGCTCATCGCTGCCCTAAACGCTATTACACCACATCTAATTTAACTTCTCACAGTTAGAATACCTAAACATCGAATGATCTAATACGCCCTTAAAGGATTTGGATGACAAAATTCTAATCGGAGAAATATAAGCACAAATATGTACAACGTTTCGCGAGAAGTTACTTATGTATAATTTAATAACAAAATATTTTTTTTAGATATTTAGGAACCATAAGTTCTAAAACACTTATTCGATCTATGTATATATCATGATAAAACTGATCCTATATAAGCATGTTTTGGTATTTTTTATTCTTTACTTTAATGTGTATTTTTTATATTGCAATTTATTAATTTGTTCTTTAATTTGACGTTTCTTTGTAGCTCCGTTATCAACCTTAGTGTGAGCATACAACTTCCCTTTTTTACAATTATTTACCCACATCTTTTATTTATAAAATTTTCCGCAATTATTTTTTCTTCTTTCATTTTGCATAATGGTATAATTTTTTCTTGCTGGATTTTATTACTTCTTCGATTGGATTATTGGCATACCTAATTCAAACGATTGCCTTATTATATCGAATTGAGGAATTTTTACATATTTTTAATTCGTATATAAGTCGAAGTATCTGTATGTAAAGAGTCTTTGAAACTATTTAATTACCTAAATATTAATTTGATTTTTAAGTTATGGTTAATACTCTTTCAGGATTTAAATTTCCACTACTAAAATTTTCAGTGTTTTTATAAGGAGATTCAATATTTTTAAAGCGAACCGTTTCCCAGCAATCACCAATTCTCTTAAGACAATTTTCTTCTCTTAATGTTCCTGACTAAAATTTAAGACACTGATTTTATTTGGATAATCTTATTGTAGATTGTACATTGTTTTTATCGCATCTTCGAGAAAGATAAATATATTGAAAATCTTTTAAAATTTTTCACTCAAATAACATTCCCTATTCTAAACCGGCTTGATCACAGATACTTAAAATATCTTAAAAGTTTTTTCTAGAATCGTTATAATCTAAATGTTTAAAAATGTGTGCAATATTTCACCGACAAGTTCTTCATATATGTTATACAGTATAGCAATACTAAATATGATGAGAGAATTCGTCGATTTGATAGACAAATCACATAAAAATGACATTGATGATGTGATAAAGAGAGTTTGAAATTTCCCTAATTCAGTAAATTATTGTTGCGTTCCCAAAGTAGTTGTAATTATTACTATATTGAAGTGCTTTAAAGTTACTAATAATATTCTGTGCAAATAAATGTAAAAAAAGTTGGATCTTTCTATATTTTAATCTTTTACGCTATGTTTTTAATGCCTTTAATTGGAATAATTTTATATAAAATTGCGAAGGAAATTAAAGTCCTGTCCTGAACTTTATACAAACGTTTTATCAATTAAATAAAGTTATATAAACCTGAAGCATTCATGCTTGCCGCTAGTGTCATATGTCGTTTCGAAGTTATTTCAGTACTTTGACTATATAAGAGATTCTGCTAATTGAAACATTAATACAAAAAAATCTAATAACAGACCATCAATATTAACAGTTACTCGGACCTTATTCAACCAGCAATACACAGTTACAGAAGTATCTGAAAACGCAAACGAAATATTTTTAGTACTAGGATAATTGAAAAATATTTTATACCCAGTAAAATACTAGACATTTGGGAAATTAATATACCAATAATTACAAATGAGGAAGTTTTTAAAATTTTAGGAAAAAATGGGACAGAAAACCAAAATTAGGGACATTCTGGAGATTTAGGGACAAGTGAACCCCTTAATTTATCAAGAATCCGATGAAATTCCATTAGATTAGATATTTTTATTTCTGACAAATAAGTAAAATTGAAATCAAAACGGGGATTTTGAAAATGATTGCAAGTAAAATAAATCCAAACGTCAAGATACGATAATTATTTTTTGATGGGATTTATAATGAGTAAACCTTACCTTCCTCTATAAACCCTTCAACAAAATGTTCAGAATTTCAAGCGTATACAAAACCAAATTAGATGTTAAATTTTCGTATTTTTAACAACTTCATTATTAACACGTATAACAATAGCATGTTTCATTTTTAATACAATATTAATTTAACTTTTCCAATTTACCTCACAGTTGGGGGCACCCCTTGCTTTCCGGGAAAAGCTTCAAACGTTAAAATGGTTTAATAATGTCGTAGACTTACAAAAAACTTAATAATTCCATGTAATATTGGTAAATTCTAAAAATGTTCCAATTCCAATTATTTTTTGTCGTCCCATATATACTTTGGGATAAAAATATATTGCTTATTTTATTTTAGGTTTATATTTTTCTTCGCTTTAATACTTTTGTGAATTCTATTGCTTGTAGTTTTTACACGTTATTACATATTAAAGAATTTTCTATATATTCTTTATAGCTGAATGAGGGATAATGATAAAGAACTAGGTGACTAACAATGACTGCTCTTTATTAGACAGCGTCAGAATGGCATTTTAAATATTTCTTGAATCCAGATTTACTAGGAAGGTTTAAGACTTAAGCCCGATCTATTTGTTCTGGAAGGCCAGTTTTGTTTTACTTGTGATATTGTTATAATTTATATTACATATATCAGCAAGTAAAAACTTATACAGGAATATTAAGTATAATAATAAGCGAGCGATAAATCCTTGAAAAATATAAGGGTTTAAAACTTGTTTTACTTATTGTTGATCTTGTCAGTTTACACCCTTTGCTGTCAATGTAGGATGGTTTTAAAGTTAGATCATGTTAGGGCACTAAGTGATAAATTTTTAAATATTTTTTGGCCAAAATCAGTATTTCACCTAAATTTTATTATCGACAATCATAAAAATTTGTGAGAAGTCTTAGCTAGAATTATTTTATCTCACAATATTCCAATAGTTAGTTTTTTTACAAAGAGTGTGCAGAATTGTCATTTAAATATTGATATTTTCATTTCAGTTTTACGTTATTATTTAAATGGAACACGCTGTATCAGTAGCATGTGTCAACAGAATATTATGTCCTTTTTTCCACGAATTTTCTCAAAAATCGCCGTTAAATAAAAAAATTTTATCTATGCATTACGGCTTTTACGATAAAAACCAATTACAGTTTTTTTGTAAGAAATATAAACCCAATGGGCGCTTTTTTCGCTCTAATCAGTCCTTTTCTGTGGCTTTTCCTACAATAAAAAGATATATTGTTACCTAATACTCACTTCAGAAATCAAAATCACAATCATCTTAAAAAGTGGCTTAAAAGTAACTGAAAATATAAATATTTAACTAAGGATCTGGACGTCCAGTATAAAAAAATAAATATTATAATATTGTGAGATAAAATGATCTCAGCTAGTGCTTTCAACAATTTCTTGCAAAAAAGTAAAGAACCGTTGTGTGATTATTACAATTTTAGTAAAATAAGGATTTTGAACTAAATATATATAAAAATTTCATATTTAGCAACATCGCAATTTAAGACAAAACAAATTAAGGTTAAAGACAGGGAAAACTCCAACTATGATGAAACAATGTAGGTCGTAGTACAAATTATGTGCAACAGATTTTTACAACACCCTGTTTAAGCTAAACTATTTTTAAAATTTACTCCCTTTAATCCCAATAACACCCTGTTTATTAAATTTTTCATCGTTTTAACTATATAGTAGCAATTGAATATTGAAGTACTAAATGGACACACTGTATTATTATTTTGATTTTTTTTATTACTGAAAAATCTACAAAAATAATTGTATAGAGCACGAAAACGTCTATTGGGTTGATACCTCATATAAAAAACCACAATTGGTTTCTATCGTAAAAGTCGTAATGCATGCATAAAAATCAGCAGTTATTTGTTTAACAGCAATTTCTGAGAAAATTGTTGGAGATAAAGGCAAATTCGTCGGGATCAAATTGAAGATGTTGACAAATGCCACTAAATACAAGGTAGATTATTTTAAAGAATTAAACAAAAACGGAATGGAAAATATCTATATTTAAATAACAATTTTTTGGACATCCTGTATTAAAAAAAAAATGAAATTCTGGGCTATTTTGAGATAAAATTACCCCAGTCTAGACTTCTCATAAATTAAAAAAAAAAAGGCAAATGAACCGTGGTATGGTTATGAAAATTTAGTTGATATATTAATTTCGAAAAAAAATATTAAATAACTTGGCAACGTCACATTTTAAGGCAAAATAAATTTAAGACTAAAGAGAGGACTTAATGAGATCCGAACTCCGATAAAAAGAAAAGTAGGTCATTTCGCTTAAAAAAAATGATACGCCACGCTTTTTTGGGACGTGCTGTATAAGCTATTTAATACCACCAACATTACGCCTATCAAATTTTTCATCGGAAAAATAATATAGCCGCAATCGAATACCAGAATACCAAATTGACACGCTGTATACAGCACGGAGATTAAATATCCATAAATCGACCGTTTCTCGTTTAGTACAAAGTTACAATGAGACTAAAGAATACAAAAGGTGGATTGAGCAAAGACGTAGAAGATGTACAACGCCAAACAATGACTAATATTTGAGAATTCAATTTTTGCAAAACTGGACACTTATAACTCCAAATTTAAAAAATAAGTTTCTACATATAAGATAATAATATATATTTATTTCACAACAGTAGTAAGCAAACTTAAGGAGATCTGTTTAACCACAAAACGCTCTGTTGAATTTCCTCGGCTTCTTCCACGATACAAAATCAGACGAGTACAATTTGCGGGAGCACAGGATAACTGGAATGGCATCAATGGGAAAGGTTATATTCACGGATGAAACAAGAAACATTGATGGAAATCCGATGGGTGTAGTCGAGTATATAAATACAGCGGAACGTTTGGTAGAATGCATCTTGCAAAAAACCTTGGCTTTGGTAGCAGTTTCATTACGCTATGGGGTGATATAACTCGGGAGTAGCACACAGCTCATTGACGTCAATTTAAAGAAGAATGTTGGCTGGTATATCCGCTAAATTATTTCATTTTGAGGGCTTTTTTAGGTTCATGCCGCAAGAACAATGCTACAGCATTACGAGACTGTGGGAATAATTGCTCCAGAATGGCCACCCAGCAGATCTGACGCAAATCATAGAGAGAACATTCTTAAAGGACAGACGAGCACAAAATTTAATTCTTAAGGAGAGCTATTTGCTATTACATGAGTCAAATGAAGAGTGGTACCCAATATTTGACAAATTAAAATGATAATAAAAAATAAAATAATTTAAAAATAAACAGTTTGCAAGGCATTGATTATTGAAATAGAAAAAATTATGAGAAAATAATTCAATACGGAACGTCATTTGACTTATTTAAAACAGCTGATCGTAACTATTGTGTAATTTGGCAACGTCGCGTTTTTTCTGCTTATATTTTCCTCTGGGACAGTAGTCTAATCTTACTTTTTCATAAAAAATAAGTTTACAAAGTAGTTCAATGTTTACTCATAATATTCGAATGTCTCATGGCAAAGATGCCGATAAATTTTGAAGTATCAACCGCAAACAATGGCGTCTGAATATAGTGAATGCAAAAAAATGCAAATTAGAAGAAAACTTCACTCCACAAGATGTGTATCTTGATAGCAACAACCGAGTAATAGAAATGAAATGTATTGCTGATGGTTTGTGATGTATCAATATATTAAGGGCATGTCTTTAAACAGCAAATTTTTGGGTTAGTAAGTATTTTCCTTGTAAAATGTATAAAATGTAATACTATAAAATTAATTCCCACAAGTAGTTATAAAGAAGATAATACACATTATAAACGTTACGATATTACCTTGAGATTAGTTTTTGGTAAGTATTAATTTTATAAATAAATAAATATTATATATATATATATATATATATATATATATATATATATATATATATATATATTTACCATATTAATTAATTAATTTTTATTATTTCAAAATATCAATGGGTCAAAGTTGTCATATTGAGTGTGTTCAAATAGCTGAAGTGCGCACTCATGCAACGTTGCCAAACGTTTAGACTCCATTTTAATGCAGGTTAATCTTAAATTTTAAGTCATTTCTTTTAATTGATATCTCAGTAAATCCCACGGTAAGCCAAACATATTATTACAAAAAAATTAACTTCTATGTTTGAGAGAGCTTGATTTTTTTCAACCTCATCTAATCGACAAATGGTAGTCTAGTTCAAAGGAAAGTTCCAGGATCATAATTTTTCATAAGACTCTGTAAAAATTTTTACATTTATGAAAATTGAATTTTCAAAAATTTACAGGGTAAAATTAATCGAAATTCCGAGATAACTATTTAAAAAATATATTCATTATGACCTAATATTTTTTATATGACATGGGCCACAATTGGACCACCTTAATTTTTGCAAAATTAAGAACTGATGCACAGAAAGAATGGAAGATATTTTGTGAAGCAGCAGTCTAGGAGGCTAGCGCTATAGCTAGGGGAGGAAATACTAAGTAGAAAACTATCAGACTATTTGTACTAATTGTAAAGATTTAAAATTTAATTTATTTGTTTAATAATATAGTAAAATATTTGAATGTAAGAAACTTGATATTAATCACAAAAGTGTTAAACAAAAAAATAATGAATACCTAAAATAAGATATGAAAAATTATTGTGGGTGAGTATAATTTTGTTCAATTTATAGAGACTCGTTAAACTTGTTTGATGAACTTGATATCTTCAATATCACTACATTATTTTTTCATAATTATCATTAAATATTTATCTTTGGATTGTTTTTGCATATATTCAACTTAGTTAATATCGTTTAACGTAATACTGATAATAATATTTAGAAACATTATAGTTTACTTATTCATTAGTTTCGATATTACAATGAAGTACGTTATTGCTGAATTGGCAATTTTTTTTATCAGCCTACATATTAATAAACATCATAAATATGTGGCAATATGTGACTTATCTATGTTAATTATTTGGACGCGTGGCTTAATATTATTTGGTTTAAAAAACAATTTTATATAAATAAAAAAAGCAGCCACAAAAATTTGAAACCACACTGATAACTTCAACTTTAACCAAACTAGTTTCACAATTTTTTTAAATATAACTATTTATAATTCTAAGAGTCCTATTATTACAATATAAGAACCATCAGTTCTATATTATTGGGCCAGCAAAAAAGTATTTTTGGTCGTTACACATAGAGAGCGTTGTAACTGTTTTGAAGGACTTCTGTTGGTGTTATGATTTTTTCCTTGTGACATTTGATAACAGTGACATTTGTTACTTTAAAAGCTATTTATGTTTAATTTTATTTGTATCTCATAAAGTGCAGAAACGAACATTTTCGGCATATTTTACTTTTTTATTTCTATAAAGGAATAATAAAGAGATAAGTGAAGTTTGTGATGTTGATTGAATTCCGTTTTGACGATTTTTTACTCAACAATAATCAACGTTCTGGTAGATAAATCAAAATCATAATTGAAGATAATCATCATATAACTATTCAAGAGACTGCAGTGAGGTTAAATGTATTGCACACAACAATTGAAAATAACTTTAAATGTTTGGACTCGCTAAGAAGAACGATATTTGGATACCGAATGAACTGAAAGTCATTAAGAGTGAAATGTCGACCTTCAGAAAGGAATAAGACCCCATCAATTTTTTCAACAAATACTAGTCTTCCTTGAGTGAAATTTACACACGAGAAAATTCGGCGCAAGGGATCATCCTGTAGCTCAAAATTTCTCCCACAATGTGGACAGTTTGCTTTCTCGATCTTCCCCAGTCTCAAATAGTGGATCAGGAACAGACCATGTAGAGTCAGCATTTTTTCTATCCAATTTCAAGTTAATTTCTTGTCGATGTCTGACATCAGGTATGAAACTAAAAGTACATCTACCCGTATCATTTTCTTCCCACAAGGATTACCCGTTATTTAATGGTCTTGACCTCAAGGTCTTCCTTAACGTTATTTTGCCAAGTCTAGGATCAGGAGGTACCTCCTGTATATATATATATATATATATATATATATATATATATATATATATATATATATATAAACATTAAACAGAGAGATGAAACTACCCAGAAGGGGAAACAAACAGAAAACATCTAGCGACGTCCAGGGGAAAATTGCGATTGATAACAGAGATTCTCACAGATAAGCGAGTAGTACTTTGGCCGATATAGAGAAAACCCTCCTAGGGAACGTCTTTAAATCTGTCAGCCAGGTGACGGGTTAACAGGAGGATATACGAGTCTAATGAACCCAAAGTGCTGAAGGGCCCAGCCCACTCTCCTTACTTTCCAGATACAGATTAGTTCATCGGAACGGTCTATCGAATCAGAATGCTGTGTTAGAAATGTCAGTGACATGTTGAAGTGTTTATGTACCAGTTTATCAAATGTAAAATAAACGGAAGTATGTATGAATAAGAATAAAGCCACTTGCACATGAAGCGAGTAGCCGAGTCAGGCGAGTAATTCAGACCAGTATTGTCTCCGCGGGCATGATAATATGAGGATAGCACAACTATCTCAAGTCAGTAATCGAGACAAGGCAGTAGATAGAATGCCAGTCTAACTTCTCAATACAGTAATGTTCCGCTGATCGCTCACAATTGTCTTTCAGCTGTCCCCGTATGAACGTGCATAGCAAAACAATATTGACTATTTCAAGACCCGTGTAAACGTGCATGGCAAGACAATATTGGCTATTTCTAGACCCGTGTGAAAGTGTATGGCTAGACAATATGGGCTATTTCAAGACTTGTTGCTTTGTTTACAGTTGGTTTTAAAGTTTTTATATTTAAAATGACACCGCAAAAATTAAATTCGGGTGAAATCAATAGGCTTTATAGGAAACAAGAGTGTCTATGGCTTGTAGATTTGGAGGAATACCGAAATAAACAAGCCATTCATCTCACTCTCTGTCACTTCTACAACCACATTTAATAAAAATAAGACATTTTCAACAATAGTCTAAAATACATGCTATATTTTCAATTCATCTCGATAATATAATAATTAAATTGGCTTTCTAAACACTCACTGGCTTAGGTGTGCAACTGGCATATGAGAGTATAGATAATCCAATTCCGTCAGCACTGATTGCCTTCGATCTGATATGAGAATCAGCTAAATGGCCGGCATTTCTCAACCGACTCTAAACTATTATATGTCAACTGGTTTTGACATGAACAAGACCAGCCGCTAACGGAGATTATTTTAAGAAAAATAAATAAGCCCTACGTAAGATTAAAAAATTCTTAAAATACAGTACTGAGTCACTTAAGTAGAAATTGAGAACTATTACAAAAAGAATAATAGTGTAAATTGAAGGAATAAGAATAAGAAAATTTTTAAATGCTGTTTGGAGTTATTTTCGTATAATTATTGGGAATTAGATAACTTTTTTAAATTTTTTGCGAAAGTAAAAGAATAAATTAATGGTACGCCACTGCACATAGGGCTTACTCGTTCTCGGTCAATAATCAGTTTCTTTTGTTCGAGTTTTCCAGGGAAAACGAATGGATAATAATAAAGTATCTCTATAAAAAATTTGTAGAAAGTCGTTTTTGTAGAAAATCATTTTATTTATGTTTTCAAAATTGGTAAACTACCCTTATTTTTGAGGAGAAAGAGAAAAATAAATAATACGGGTAATAGGACGATAAAAATATAGACTAGGGGATATGAGAATAAGAAGTTTCAATGAAATCGGTACCACAGTTTAAGCGCTAAGTGAAGTGAACGACAACGCTCACAGCTACTACCATTTTCGTAACACACTTTTTTTATGGTCTAAGAGAAACCAATCATCCAGATGTGTTTAAATTTCTGGTAGAATCTTTTTTTTAATATAATATTTTCTCATTTTTAAGATTCCTGCGAAAATAAAAGTATTATTTGAAAAACTGAAATACAACATTTATAGCCAGATTCAGTAAGAAGGTTTAAGCAGATCCGATGTAGTTACCATGGAAGCTAGATCTTCTACAGGGCCAGTTTTGTTTTGATTATATTGTCATAATTTATACTACATATGTTAACAAATAAACGCCTTTTTAGGGACATTAAATGTAAAAACCTAGCGATAACTACTTGAAATAGGTAAGAAAAAAATATTGTCCTGGAAATAAATAAAATTCTCCGTCTTTACCGGACAAGTAAAAAAAGAAAATGACACTTGCATTTTGCAGGTTCAAACTTGCTTGACTTATTCTTGCTCTTGTCAGTTTAAACCCTCTACTGTCAACTGATATTGAAGTTAGACCATGTTAGTAACTTAAGGAGTTAAAGACTTAAACTTGATCTCGTTACCATGGAAGTTAGATCTTCCAATTGACCAGATTTGTTTTAGTTGATATTGTTACAATTTGTAATATACAGCCTGTTTGACAACAGCGTATACGGCGTAAGTCAAAAAGGACTTTGGAGTGGTAAATTCAAAAAGTAAATAGGTTATACTTGTATCCTTTATTGTGCTGCTTTATTATTAATTAATAAGTAAATCCAGTCGCCTCCATTATCAATAAATAACTCACCGGAGCATACTTTCTACTGATTTAATAACATAATCTGAAGACAAAGTGCTCCATATATGTCGAATTTGACGAAATAATTGCTTGAACGTCCAGATCTTCTTTCCTTGGAGACTAAGCTTCATAAATGCCCAAACATTTCCTATGGAATTTCCAATCGGCGACTATGATGGCCAATCTAGTACATCAAAGTCATTTGCTTGTTTCCACGCGGTACAAAGATGTCTTCTTCCAACAGCTAATATTTATTTTTTCTTATAAACCACCTTCAGGCAGATAGTAGTAAAGCCTTCTGATATATTTTGACTATTTAAGCTACGATTGTTTTTTTTTTTGCGTGAAGCCACAACCCGGTAGATCATCGACATTTTTTACATCAAAATAGCATTTCACCGACTTACTAACAAAGTCATTGACTTCCTCATGAATTTAGCAGTCACTCCGTATGACATTTTAGGTTCTTTTGGATGAGAACACAAAAACACGGCTTCATAATGTGCTGCGTACGCGGCACTCATGACGAAATATGTATTTTTGTGAAAAAGATCGAAGTGCAACCAATGCGACCTACACAAAGCATTCCAGGGGAGGGGTCACACTAATTAATCGTATTGGTTTTCAAGAAAATGTTTGTGTGCACATGCTCTCGTCAAACGGACTCTATATGTCAATAAATAATGAAAACTATGGATAAAAAACTAAAGTTGAAGCCTTGGAATCGGTACGATGTATGTTGTCTCCAAAAAGTAAGCAAACTTTTCAAGTTTAATAATGTAGAAAATGACTTTTTCATCCTTGTATTTTCAAGGTTCAAAACTTGAATATTACACTTATTAATTTAAACCCCTTAATATCAGCTTAGATCAGTTTGATGGACCATGTTGGTAAATGACGGGATTGATATTTTATAGGAAAGTTTAAATCTAATTAAGCTTGCCACAACCCACAATAACTCATTTATAATGTTATTATTTTTATTTCCTTGGTATTATTTATTCACTGACTGCCTACACACTAGTAATGAGCAAGTAGTAAAAAAAAAGTTTTAAACTTTTTTTGGTAACATTCAAAACGTTTCCTAATTTTTTAAAAATAAATTTCTCTTTGAAATTAAATTTGCTTTACAAGTTTAATAACTTGTTGAATTTGAGATAAAGATTATTATCGTTGACTCTGATTATCGATCAAGTTGATAGCTAAACGAGACCTTAAATTATGTTTGTAGTAATTGATCTATGACTAAAACTAATACATTTATATATTTGAATTCTCTAACATTAATTATCAAAAATGAAGTATTATTTTATCGGAATATTAGATTATAAGGTATTAGAAAAAAAAAACATTTAAACTCCCCACAAGTACTTGAAAAACTTCGTACATTTTGCCAAATTATTTTTTATGATGTAAACTTTTCAAAACTATATATTTTCGTCCCAATTTGAGCGTCGTTTGCGAAATTACTAGCTGAAACGCCACGAATTAAATATATTATATGAAAACGTGCATCAATGGCTTTATGAGCTTATGAAAATTTTGACAAAATCGTGTTTTCAGTTGACAAGAAATCAGAGAAAAATCTTAAATATAGCATACCGAGAATATATTTCGGTCACATGGCGAAAAATAGTATTATATTATTTCAAACTCACTCGAGCAAAGTTGAAAATCATCCTTAAGGAGAGCGCGGTACGATCGCGTTTCAAAAATCGATAGGTTTGGCTGTAGAGATGGGGACATATAAAAATAAGCTATCGTTTTCAGTGTTATGTACAAAAACTTGAAGCTAGTATTTTACGCGTAATTTTGAAAAGCAGTTTATAAATTATTTAAAAAATATTTGACAGTTGAACGAACCTATGGAAATCTGCATTAAATTCTTTATGACAAGAGAATCCACTAATCAGAAAACTATGTTATTCTGAATTAGGAAGGTTAAAAAGAAGATTAAGTTAACCTTTTTTTTATCCTTTTCAATAGTTCGAGTTTATTGCTTTCTAGCAGTATGCCGATATCATTTTCATTTCCAGCCTGAACAATGATGTGAGTCTACTGCTGAAACATCGATAAACTTTGTTTGTTTTACGTATTTTGACAAATTGGCAACACGAACAAAAATGAATCTTTCAATTCTACCACCAACCATCAACAAATTCGTCAGCTTGACACGCTTTCAGGACCTCTTTTCAAGTTCAAATATAGTTTAGACAATGTGAAAACACCGAGGAATGGTACTGGAAGAGTACTACAATGCCTTGAACCTGAGTGGGCAATAAATGAAAAAAAAAACACTCCACGAGTTCGATCTCTTGGATGGTGAGAAAATATCACTTTTCTTGTTTAAAAAAAATTACAATGTGAAGAATTTGAACACAATGACACGTAAAATATTGAATCAACAAAAAAATATTTTAAATGAAAAATAGATAGTTTCCATTATTTTGTCGTGGCATCTGACCCTTTCCAGCCGCGTCAATTTAGATTGATACTCAGGAAGACTCCACTCCAATTCCCATAAAAAAAAAAATCACTGTACGAATTTTATGCATTTTAGTTCTCCGTTTATCGTTCTGCCGACTGTCAACGAAATCAGGGACGTATGATTGAACAATTTTGCAATTTCTAATTTACATCTTCAAGATTACACCCACCAAACTGTCCAAAAATTACTGTTTAACAATGAATAACAAATTTTTGCGATGATGTAAACTAACGATAGTTATCTAGTGTTATTAGGAATGTAATTATTATAAATAAATTGTTTACCCAGTGATTTGTATGGCAGTGACCTTGAGTTTTGGACCTCGGAGTCTGCATGACTAGTATGTGTCAACACGTCAGGAGATAATGTATTTGCCTTTGAGAGAACAATTTTACAGTAAGGCTAAATAATTAATTATTTCTCAAATAATAATTACAACCCAGGCAAGATTTACTAGTATAGGAAATAAAAGTGGAATCCTTGGAACTTCATTGTGCATTGTTTATTATTTATGAACTGTTGAAAGATGAATAACTAATTAGAAAAAAATAACAAGAATATAGAATTTTTGCATTTTATACCCCATTCATTCATTGAAATGTATGGAATATCTAAAAAAAAAGCTAGTACGACTTAATTGTTTACATACTCATTATTAATAAATAAATATGGCGCCCTTTTTACAGAAAATAACGTAATATCAAACTTCTGACTACACAAAAACTAAATACTAAAAAGAAGGAAATGAATTTTGACCGTTGTTGCTGTAAGGCCAATTTAATAAAAGAGTTGTCTTCAGATGAATTTTTTCAATAAAAATGGTATAATTTGGATTTCACAAAATGCTGTTCGAATTGTCTTGGGGTTCATCTACTAACACTTCAACAACTGGCAAACTGATATTAAATAAAGAACTGGCGGAGCTTGAACATCTTTTTGTTAAGTTTTTAGTATAGTAAGATCTCGTGCAGTAATATTGTTTTAAATTCGAAAAATAAAAGAAAAGCATAAAAAATTATCGGCCCTTGATGCAGATATGGATTTGATTTGATTAGTATTTTTTTCGATGTTTGTCTTTATGTTTCACTACTTTCCTTTTCTCAAATTTCTGATACTCTGGACTGCATAGATCGTGTCTTATAGATTTTTTCCCATTCCTTGTGTTTTACAAACTTTATCAAGTTGGCACGAGTCTCGAAATTTCACTCGACAAAGTCTATGTAGTTTACATGTCAAGACTCTGTATGATGGCGAAACAAAATTAAATTTGTCTAGTTTTATACATAGTAGGAAAATTGCAATTATCAGATTTTCCCTTGACTTGTGCCCTAAAGTGCAAATAAATACCAAATCATAATTTTCTAGGTCAACGGGACGTTCCCAATAGGTGTTGATGAGTGCATACTACCGTGCGCCAAGATGAAAAAGGCAAATAGAGATAAAATTTTCTTATGTTGAGGTGGACCAGCATCATAGCTTATTTATCACTTTTGTGATTGTTTTGGATTGAACATATATCATCAAATTTGGTTGAATAAGTCGGCTTCTTCCAGAAAACCCGAAACATTAAATGAGTTAACTTTAACTTCAGAGCTTCTTTGATATTGTCTAGATAATGTATTTGGGAGATATTCGTTCTTAACTAAGGAATCATGGGTGATTCTAGAATGGCATCAAGGATTCAAGTAAATTCGGGTTTTGTTTCGCGAAATTTATTTTATCCTTCTTGTAATACCCAATAAGTTGGTTTAACGTTTGTTTGAAAGCTGTAGACAGAGCTGAAGATAGATTAAAATATAATTTTCGGGCTTGAATTATCTTTATTTCTGCTTGTTTTCACGACGTTTCGATTAGGTTGTATTAATAATCATTATCAAGTTCAGACTGTTTTGTCTTGAGACTTATAAATTATATATGAACTGTGTCTATTTTGCTTCACTGTACACACCTTAAAGATTTGATGTTAAGTAGTTGTTTTCAAAAATTTAAATATTTCAATACTGGGTTTACTGAAGATTTCACTGTTATCTTTAATATGAGCCGTTTCTATAAATTTTCTGTTTTTCATGTTAGGCTCCACATATGTATATTGCTGCAGCTTCAAACCATTTGGTAAACTGAGAACGTAAAAATGATTTCCAAAATCAATATTTACCATCATGAGCGTTCTGAATTTCCAATCTGATTTCAGAAAGCCATGCGTGGCGAATTTTGATAGTTTTCAGTGTGGTCGATAGTGCTAAAACTCCAGTTGCAGTCAAACCATATTACCATCACATTCATATTAGCCATTTTTTTAATAAACAATAAACTACTGTACAGGATGTTCCAAAAAACGCTGAAGCTTTATCGGCAAGATACAGGGTGTTAAATATTTTAAATTATTTTATTTTTTTTTTTGAATAACTTAAAAAGGGTTTAGGCCAGGTCAAAAGTATTTGGTGTGCACAAAATATTTAATAAGCAGAATATTTCGGATATAAACATTAAATTATAACTGCCCCAGAGACGTGCCGCCGCTAATTTTTCCCATTTTGACTTCACTTTTGTAAAACATGTTAAATCCTTAATGTCTGCTCAATTTTGACTCCGTTTAGAAGATAAATCTAATAATGTTAAAGTATGCAGAAGTGAAATATGTGAATTGTTTCAGTACATCGCTAAAAGAAAAATATCTTGTTTTTTAAAGACATTTAGCATGTTTTATAAAAATAGCGTCTAAAATGAGAAAAGTCAGTGGCGTACACATTTTTACTCTATTAATAATAATTAATATAATCTTTAGGTACATCGCCAGAGCAGTTTTAATTTACTATTTATATCCGAAATATTTTTCTTCATAAATGTACTACGTACTCCAAATATTTTTTACATCGCCTAAATCTTTTTAAAGTTATAATATTTCAAAAAACGAAAATAATTTTAAATTTTTACCGCTCTGTATCTTGGTATAAAAGTCTCAGCATACAAATTTTTGGTTTTATTTTTAGATGAAGCATCTTCATGTAAGCGTTAGCCCATGTTTTTTGAAACACTCTTTATAAACAAGTAAATTTATTGACTCAATGCAGTTAAAAACAAAAAAAAATATGTTTCTACTTCCGCCTACATAATAGCTAAATCAAATATCCAATTCAAATTATAAAAATCTTCGTGTGTAGTGAAGGATAACGCGGTGTAAACAATCATCAGCGTTTATTTTGATAGGAATAAGTTTAAACTGGAAAACGCAACAATCCTGCAACTGTCAGATTTAATTCAGTTTTTCCGAAAATAATTTATAAAACAGTTGCTATAAATATAAAATTGGCAAACTGTCAACGAATGTAACCTTGTAAAATTACTATCTTCAAAACTGCGTCTTTTGTTATATCTATTTATTTGTGTAGTAACTGAAAGGGTAAATAATATCTGTATCGGAGGGAAATGACGAAATCGGGGATTTCAGGATATCACACAAATGATATTGAATATTTCACTCGATTTTATTGAAAAATTCAGTGATTCGATAAAACGTTAGTAAGGTAGTAAAAAAGGGTGGACCTTCTGTTGTTTTCTTTTTCAACTATTAATTTCAATGTCAAGTAACAAACTACATGATGTTATGTTTTGACATATGTCAAGTGAAAAGTATGGAAAATTTAGTCATGGATTCCTTAACAACACAAGAGCGCTTTTTAATAATAGAAACTTATTACGAAAACGGAAAAGTTACATTTTGTAAACTTCGTACACATTTTGATCAACATGGACTCCCTACAGAACCCGGAATTCGCAAAATTGTTCAATGTTTCAAAGAAACTGGCTCCGCAGAAGGTCGTAGAAGCATACGAACATGCTCGGCCAGTTCGTACGCATCAAAACTTAGCCACTATATGTAAAAGTGTTCATGAAAGGACATCAACATCAACCAGGCATCGTTTACAAGAATTAAACATTCCCCGAACCACTTTACGGCGCATTTTGCTTGTTGATCTTCATTTGCTTCCAGACAAAATCCAATTGAGTCAAGAATTGAAGCCACAAGACCATCAGCAACGCCTTACTTTAGTCAATTGGATGCTTGAGAGAGAAAAGGGTTTTTTCCTCAAAAATCATTTTCTCCAATGAAGCATATTTTTATTTGAATGGTCATGTTCATAAACAAAACTGGTGCATTTGGAGCTCAGAAAATCCACACATGATTCATGAAGAACCACTCCATGCCGAAAAGGTTACTGTTTGGTGCGGATTATGGGCTGGCGGAGTCACTCGACCCTTTTCCTTTGATGATAAACGTGAAAAGGACGTTGGAGTGAATTCCAAGCGTTATCGGAGCATACTGCAGGACAATTTTTAGCCAAAATTTAATGAACTGAAAGTAAATGATCTTTGATTTCAACGAGATGACGCAACACCACACGTAACACGCGAACCAATGGGTTTATAGAGATCGTAATTCGGCGAGCATTGGTCTGCAAGACCATATGATTTGACACCTTTGGACTATCTTCTTTGGGGTTTTTTGAAAAGTTAAGTTTATACCAATGCCTCATGAACAATTTAAGACCTCAAATGCAACATAGGGAGGCTGTCAAAGTTTAGTTTAGATTTTTTTCTTAAAACATCATCATTCTCAAATTTATACCTAATAAAATACTATTTAAAGCTTAAACCACTGATTACATTAAAGAATTTGTTTTTCGGTTCAAAAATATCACGTAAAGTGTGTTACTAACAATTAACTTCAACTCTTGACATTAAATCGTCCCTTTTATTTCTACACATGTTAATTGCAACAGAGCGTGAAGAAACATTCAAATAATGAGACACGTGTACACATAAATCTGGAATGCAAAATTCTACGCCAAGAAAACTGTATGTAAACCATTATATTTTTTCGCTCGTACAAGCCAAGAAAACCCCGCCTACATCATTGTAAAGAATTATGTAAACACATTTTCAACAACCTGCATCCAGAATCAATGAGAATAAGCTTTCTGGCACTGAAAGTGTAAGGGCACATTGGACAATACCGATATATTACAAGGTTACGGTAATTGACATCTTGCCAATTGTTATTTATAATATTTGTGTTATAAATTATTTTTGGAAAGGTAAATTTTATAAATTTGACAGCTGCACGAGAGATGCGTTTTCATATATAAAACGAATGTTTGCAAAATAAAAACAAGGAATAAGATACTAAATACTTCAGCTAAGTTACATTACTAAATTCAGTCTAAAGTTGTTGCAGTAAAAAAATACCCATACGTGATCAATCTACAAACACATCAAAGACAGCTTTAATATATGTTCATCTTAATTTGTCTAGAAATAAAAAAGGACCGAAAACAAAATATATTTCTTCTAGTCTGGACCATTCGTCGCAAAAAAGCTGACCTGGGTAGAGCAAGATAGAAAGAGACAACCTAGCCATTCGAGTCATTTCATTGTATGATTACAAACGTTCTTATTACAATTCAGTCAAAACATTATTTTACTGAAGTTTTATTTATATTGTTTTTGAGAAATTTTGGGGCATTTAAGCAAATTTAAAATGCAAGGTTATTTCATAGAAAACCTCTGAATTATTGTTTTATAATTTATTACCAATATGCATGTATTGTTTGAAATAAAAACCTATATCTAAAGGCATAACCATTTTTAACCGTCAGATATGTCGCCAGTGTCGAAATGTTCAATACACGTACATAATTTTGAAATGATTTTTGCACTATTTCGATCAGTTATAATAATTGGGTATTAAAAATTCGAATAAAGTAATGATAATCGATTTTTCATTTTAGAAAATGTGTGGTGAAACTTTTAAGAGGCAAGCACAATATCTTGTACTTAATTTATGTATTTCGAGTTAGAGAAAAGAAAAGGTGGAATGGAATATGTTTCATCCGTTCAAGAGGCAGAAAAAACACTTTTATTACTGGAAATAAATATTTTCAATTAAGTATCATTATTTCTGCTTTCAAAATTGCAAGGAAATGGCTACATGTCATTACAACAAGGAAAAAAAATCCAACTATTTCCTGTGCTGGAAACCTCGTTGGAAAGAAGAAAAAAAACACAGATCTTCCCGAAGAAACTAAAATGGAAGTTCGAAATACACTCCACAATATGTATCAAAAAGGTAAGAGTGTAATCTCTGGTAGAGTTTAAGGTAACCTTGAAGGCGGGATTATTAATGTATTATTGTTATTGCTATATTTTTTGATCCTTTCCCAAATTTGATTAGTGTAAGGTTTTAAAATTTTTATTACATATGTCATTTGATTCTCTTTTGGATTTGAAGACATATTTCTTGTTCACACTATACCATTTAGGCATTTATGTGTATTGTATTTAGATAGTAAATAAATAATAATAATAATACAAGAATTAAGAAATATATTTAGTCCTAATATGCATTATACAACACGTAATAGATTTTGAGATATATTTCGATGTTTAGTGTTTTTTTAATAGCGTTTAATCTCTAACTTTGTATAAGTATTTTGCTGATATACGTGACCAATACTATGGTCTGTCAAATGAAGCAAGAAAAAATCTGTAAAGCATTTTAATTATGTGAAAAATTTGAAGAAAAACTTACGTTTTTGAAGAAAAATTAAAAATCGAAATATCTCAAAAACTATTGCGTTTTGTATAGTACATATTAGGGTCAAATTTACTCCTTACCACTTGTATTATCAGATCTCCAAACGAATGTGTTGAATTATCAGTAACCCTATATATAATATAAGTCCTTTCGTCGATGCAATAAGCAAGTCTTTATAAATATAAACATTATAGGGATTAATTAATTTTGATTTAGTTCAGACGAATATTATTGATGCGGCTTGGGTATTTTTCCCTGCAACAAATGCATGGACTTAAAAATTAACGCATCGGTCCTACCAAAAACAAAAGAAAACTCTTAGAATCTTAACTTCAATAATCAAAAAGCAGTGTTTCTCAATGTTTCAGTATTTGCGACCCGAGTTTCCATACCCTTTAAACGGATTTCTGGAATTCTAAGTAAATTAATTTTATTCATTTTTTGTTGATCTCTATACACCATCATAAGTTCAATATCTCTCAACGTAATAAAATTACGCCTCTCTGTTGTTACATGGCTCCCGGTTGAGAATCGCTGCTCTGATATCCAATTTCACGACGTCTAGGTTACGTCAAAAACCTAGGTTATGTATAAAAAGTGTCATAATTAATGATTTTTTCTAGGTGTTAATGAGATCCTAGATGGTCAAGAGTAGTGAGAATTAGAACGAATATATTTAGGAATTTGACAGAAAACAATTTAATTTTTTGATTGACTTTAACAACACCACCTAAATTAAATATATATATATATATATATATATATATATATATATATATATATATATATATATATATATACAGACTTTCATAGTATTAGTTTGGGTTTCTAGTTTGCAGGGTTTTAAGTTTATTTTCTATGAGTTCATAATTTATTTAATTAATTTTACCATTTGTTAATTTCCTCATGACACGTCTATGAAAGAAGGTCTGGAACTTTTTAGAAAATTTAATTTCCTTATTTTCCACATGAAACGTCTATATCAGAAAACCTAGAAATTGCTAGATTATTCCTTTTTCTTGTTTTAAATATACCATGGATTATGGAAATCCTTCTAGAAGATTCAGGGATCTTCTAGTAACGGTAAAAAGGATATAAAAATCGTAATATCGAATGGCTCATCGCCCCCTCAAATGTGCAGGTGTCTTTTAAAAAGTTATGGTTTCCGTATTTGGAGTATTCCAGGGCTTAATTATATAGATTACCTGTCACACAATACAATTACCTCATAATATCTAACATGTATTAAAATTGCGGGACGGAATTAAAGGAAAACGTCAAAAAAGTGAAAAAATGGCGTTCCTCGATTATGACATTCGTCCCAGTTCCACATCTTGTATTGTCATGGGTGCTGTCGGGGACGGATTTGAATTAGTTCAACATCCTTATGCATCCGACCTCGCCCACAGTGACTAACGATTATATTCAAAACTAAAAGTTTTCCTGCTGTATACCGCCGTATATCAGTAGTTTGAAACAGTTGAACCAACTTTTTCTAGAAAGCCATTAGAAAATACGGTAGAGATTTTATCCAAATCGTATTTTCAATAGAAATAGGAGAGGGGGGAGCATGGTTATCAAGCTTAGCGAGGTTAAAACATATAAAAAAAAATGGTGTATTTTTAAACTTTTGTTCTTTCTCCAATCTCTTTTAATTAACCAGCTAAAATGTAGATTTTACAAGCTTAATTCCTGTTTCAAATATATATGTTTTTAGATTATTTTTATGTCAATACCATATATTTAGTAAAATTACTGTGGCTGGATACATAAATCATTGACACTTCCGTGATTTTTTTATTATTATTCAGAATCACAATTTTGTTGCTACCACATAGGGATGAAACAACTAAACAATGCAGCTTTTACAATTTAAGCATTTCGCCAACCATCAGAGCGTATAAACATCGAGAATTTACACGTTTAAATAGCAAATTTTTCAGGGTCAGACGAGAAAAAATTCCTGTTATTGCAGGAGTATAATTAGTTTATTTCTACAAGGAGTGGTAAATTTTAATCAAATGTACCGTTTTTTTCGTTTTTATTCTAATTTTTGTGGAAATGAAAACATATTTTTGATATACCCTTTGCGTCATCATGCGCTCCATCACCTTGTCTGTGTGGCCGACACGGCCTATTATTATTTAAGGAAGTTTATACGCAATGAAAATTTTCGATATTTTAAAATGAAAATTGGTTCTCCAATCCATAAATGGAACACATTCTCTGAAAAATAGAGGTAATTCTAATTTATGATGCATCGGCAGCTGGTTTATTAAACGTAATTTTTCTGATTTAAGCAGCGCGCCCACTGGTTCGGCTCGGTTCAGACCGCTCGGCTCCGCGCAATCGACCCGTTTTGGTTTACATGTAAATAAATGAGAGCCCGCTCACTGGTTCCGACCGGCCAGAACGCTTCCGCACTTTCAGCATCGGCGTATTCAACTATTCTCAAGAGGGCAAAAATTGCCGAAAGGTCTGAAAGCGTTCGACTATTTTAAAAATAGAAAGAGGTAGTTTAATCTGTGGTATAGACGTAGTGTTTGTATTGTTACTATGTCGGACGAAGAAGTGATAGAAAAAGTGAGAGCATACAGAATATACAATAATAATAATATCCTCTATACATAGTTGTTGCCTAATAAACTTGAAGTAAATTGTTTAGGCGTTCACGTCACAGTCAAAAAACATTAGTTATGTCACAAAAATCGGTGATGTAAACGTCAAATTTAATTAGTTTGACTATGTAATACACTTGCTTTAAAGTAACTGCTAAACGTTCCTCTGGTGGGATCGATTTTCGAAGGTTAGTGTTTTGTTTCCTGAGCGGCAACATATTTAAAATTTCATAAAATTTTATACTAGACATTCTAAAATATTTGAAAAACTTTTCATTGTCGGTCATCAACTCTGGAAATAAATGATAAAATTCCCCGTGAACTTTCTTTTAAGGTAAATATCGTGAACCCAATATCTTCTTCTCCGCTTTTCCTCCACTTCAGCTCCAACACAGGTTACAGCAGCCACAACAGTATTCTCCTCAGAGTCGGAAGAACTATTCATTTTATTCACTTTTCATCAAAAATAACAGCTCTAGAAACTCTAATGGTTAAAGCAGTTAATGAATAGTATTAGTTTGTGTTTCTAGTTTGTAGGGTTTTAAGTTTATTTTCTATGAGTTCATAAATTCAAGTCTGAATTGTGGAGAGCCAGTGAGCGGGGGCCAACGGCGTTCTGACTGAAGCGGACGGAACGGACGGAGTCGAGCCGATTCAGTGGGCGCGCTGCTTTACATGAACTAACTAAATAATCTAGGGACTAGTATCTTGAAATAATGATACTGGTGATACCTGTATGTTTTATTTTTTTCCAAACAATTGAGTGATTTTCAAAAGCTCTATAACTTTGACTATCAATATTAGTTATATTTATGGATTGGGATGAGAAAGTTTGAACTATGTAGTACTCTAGAATAATTTAAGCATTCATTGAAGATATGCTTGCATCACTGGGATTGTTGAACATTTATTTAAGATTATGTATGGATCATTCTTATAACCTAAAATAGGCTACCTCATCAGGCTAGATTTGTATCAAACTACCTCAACGTAATCTGAATATGAATTTTAATGAAAATATTTTTCATAATATATCACAAATTCACATTTCTAGATTTTAAGATTCGGGGTTCGAAAATTTTGGAAGCACTAGTTTAGAATCCCGCAAATATCTTAGGCATAGATCGCCAATGTAGGTTGTTCCCACAGTACGAGAGAAAAAGACGAGGGAAAGCAGAATTATTCACTCTTTTTAAAGGGCGGAGCGTAAAACCACGTGACTTCCAAACGCGGATAATACTGGTTCTATGCTCCACCCATTAAAAAGAGAAGATAACATGGCTTTCACTTTATTTTCTCTCTCACACAGTAGGAACTGTCGGCACTGGTCCTAAGAATGACGACAGCGCTGTTTCGTCCTCGTATGGGACTCATCAGATCACTGCATCCCATCATCTCGCAATTGTGCCCTATATACTGTTTTTTACCTAAGAAAGTAGCAAACAAGACGCAAATAACGACATCTCATGAACATCGACACACATCAACAATATTGTATAAAACCGCTACGTGATGACGCGACGGTAAAATATAAAAGAAATATATCAAAACTCGATACACGAAACATTCTACCGCAGATATCGCATCTTTCGGCACCGGTGACCAAACTAACCACGAGTTTCCGCGGCTCAAGTAAGGTGTCTCATCAACGATGTCTCTATGAGAGCCACTGCGTGTTTCTAAGTCAACAAATATATAAAAAAAGTAGATAAGTTGTCGTCCGTGTAATTTTAAATAAAATAGTAAATGCTGGGCTATGCGGACATAAGATTGTTCATAAACATTACTCTCGTGTTAAAAGTGCGGAAAACTCCAAGACAATGAAAAAGCTCCAGATCCGACAAATGATGACCGCATTGTTTCGTCCTCGTATGGGGCTCAATAGGTCATTTCATCCAATACATTCCCATCATCTCGCAATTGCGCTCAATAAACTATTTTTTTTTAAATGAAAGAACAAAAAAAACACAAAAATAGCGACATCTCGATAACACAAGAGAAACACAAACCAACAATGTTGTATAAAACGGCTACGCGATGACGCGACGGTAAATTATAAAAGAAATTTATCAAAACTTGGTACACGAAACATGCTACCCAAAGGACAGACGTCGCATCATTCGGCACCTGTGACCAAACTAACCACGAGTTTCCGCAGTTCAAGTATGGTGTCACGCTAACGAATTTCCTATGAGAGCCACTGCGTGTTTCTTAAGCAAAGAAATATATAAAAAAATAGATAAGTTTTCGTCCGTGTAATTTTAAATAAAATAGAAAATTCTCGGCTGTGCGAGCATAAGATTGTTGATAAACATTACACTAATCTTAAAAGTGCGGAGAACTTCAAGACCATGGAAAAGCTCCGGGTCCGAAAAATTACGACAGCACAGTTTCGTCCTCGTATGGGGCTCATCAAGCCATTCCATCCGACACAATCTCATCATCTTGCATTTGCGCCCTATAAACTGTTTTTAAAATAAAAAAAGAACAAACAAGACACAAATAGCGACATCTCGATGGATCACTCGATAACACAAGAGAAACACAAATCAACAATGTTGAATAAAAGCGCTACGTGATGAAAGGACGGTAAATTATAAAAGAAATATATCAAAACTCGATACACGAAACATGCTGCCCAAAGGATAGAAGTCGCATCATTTTGCACGGGTGACCAAACTAACCATGAGTTTCCGAGGTTTAAGTAAGATGTCGAATCAATGATCTCCCCATGAGAGCCGATACCTGTTTTTTAAGCCAAAAATATATAAAAAATAGATGTTTTCATCCAAGTAATTTTAAATAAAATAGAAAATTCTCGGATGTGCGGACATAAGATTGTTGATAAACATTACTCACAACTCATAGAAAGCCTAGTGACGTTATAAATTAATTTGTGGAGATTAATCGTTAGTTTGGTTATACTTTGACACAACTCCAATTTGAGAAGCTTCGCTACTGATAACTAATTTTCAAATAGACGGAGTCGGTTGAAAATGTTTTAGAGAAAATATATAGTAACACTTATTTTATCTTCGATTTTAAGACTTTGTATGTAAAAAATAAATTGACCTGGATAAAGTTTGAGTATTAAAATATTTCTTTAATCACTTAAAAATTTTTTCGAGGATCTCTAGAAGAATAACAAAAAATAAAGCATTATTCCTCCAGAAAATCGACCAAAATGTTCCGTATAATAGGCCTTAATCAGCTTTTTTTTACCCGATCTGCGAATGTATCTGTGTCGTAAGGGAAATAATATCTTCGCTTTATTGTCAAGAAAACCAATAAATCTTCCCATCCCCATCCTTAGAAGTGAAATGAAAATTCTAGGCACGTTAAATTCGCCTTATGTCTCTAAATAGAATAATTCTTGAAATTTCAGACTTTTGATAAAAAAAAAAACGTATAGAATTACATACAATTTATTTAGTTATAATAATCACCTTAGATATAGTAGGTTTGTGTAAGTTTTGTGTTAATAAAAACTACCGATGAATGGCAAGGAACCATTAAAGAGATTTATAGGAGTGTAAAAAAACTTTAAACTTGTTCAGGATATGCGATTTTATATTATAAATTACTTCTCTCTTATAGGGCTATTATATTACTAGTTATTCAGGGTTCCTAACTAGAATGAATGAAAGGGAGAAATTTAGAGCGCACCAATTACAGCGTCTTGAATCGGAAAGCTAAATCAATCGAAGAGTGGACGTTAAGGACACGGGAACTCCTATATTTACCATAACATCAGCAGTTTCTAAACCCGTAAAAATGGACTTTATTTTGATCGTAGTGTATGAAACTAATAGAAAATAAAAAAGAAGTGTTGCGTGCACAGTAATGTTCCGTATCTATTATTTCTGTTAAAATAATCTTTTTATTTTCATTCCATAAGTATGGTATAACTTTATAAATATCGAGAACGCTTAATAACATCTTCTTTTCATTACTTGCCATTTTCGAGCGTCAACAGCCACCGAGAGAAAGATACTAAATGTATCCTAAATGCTATTAGAAATTCGTTTCCTAACTAAAGTCCTAAGTGAGAAAGCGAGATTGGTATGGCCCTGCTGATTGAGTTACTTACCGCCCTAAATGCTATTACACCACACTCAATTCAATGCCTAACTCTGTTAGAATGCCTAAATATCGAATAGTCTAAAGGCGGTTTTAGGTTTGATTATATTTTTTCTGCTGCTAACACGCATAACAGATGATTCGAGAACTCCCGAAAGTAACATAAAAATACAATTTTTTGGCAAAATTCAAATTTATTCAACATAGTCTCCTTCTAGAGAGATACAATCATTTCGGCACTGCTCTAACATTTCTATGCCTTTCTTCTAGAACGGTTTGTCCACCCGTTCAAAATACGCTTCAGTTTTGGCGATTATATTTTCATCTCTTTCCGGCCAGCATTTTTTCGCTGTTTTGCCATCGTTGCACCCAACTTGTGAGAGGGTGCATTGTCTTGACCTTTCTTCTTCATTTCGGGTCATCTTTTCGCGATTTCTTCTTTCAAACGCACCAATAACGCCATATGACATACGGTATTAATCTTATTTTCCTTTTCAAGATACTATGCGCATCCCTAAATATGAATGCCATAACCTTGCCAGCCGAGTGTTACGTTTTGATCGCTTTGGTTGGCTTTCATCCTTCGCTAACCACTCAGCTGACTGCTGATTTGACTTCGAAGGCTAATGGTGGATCCATGTTAAACACTTAAAACAATTTTGCGGATCTTTTGATGTAACAGCCTCATTTGGGCCCCTAGAGTGTTCAGCATGATTTGCGTCTGTACGGCTATGTTGAATCCAGCAAACCAGCGACAAATAGTTGCTTTCGACGGAGCAGATTCCTTATAACACTTTCCAAATAAACATATGACACTCGTTTTTTCCACTGTTTTGAAAATATCAAAAGATGTGGCACTACAACTTCAATATCTCGATGACTAATGATCAAAATGTCATCAAATTTTGACACTTATCGTTTGAAGATTAATATTAACTAAAAATAGTATGGATATGTTATTAGAGTCACCATCTATGAGCCAATTTCGGGACTTTCAAACCACCTGTCAATAAGGATTACATTTTTTAAAATAAAAATGAATATCCTTTACCAACAACAAGAAAACAAATTAATTTTATATAAATTACAAATATAGCACGCAAAGCAAAAAAAAAAAAGAAAATGTCATTTTACGTATTTGTTCAAGGAAATTGATAGAGCCAATAAGATCCGCTCCCTAAAATGTGACGGGTTTCCTGACTTTGCTCCCCTTAATGTACTAAAAATAAAATTGTTAATTTTACTAAAAAGTTCGCTAATAGCATTTACCATTAATTACTTAGTATCTTTGTAGCAAGTATTTTAAGTAAATACAAACAACACATATTTTATCAAAATGTCAAAAGTCCAGTCTTTTATTAGTGACGCAAAGACAGTTGTTTGGAGTGAGGCATCTTAAGATGATCTTGACCAATACGCATGGATCAAGGCTAAAGGTCAGTTCAAGGTCAAAACAAAATAATAAACTGAAAACTATATTTTTTATATCACTAATACATTTCTGGGTTTCAAGGGAGGCATTTGAAGGTGACCTTCATTATAACCCACGAGTCAAAGTCAAGGTGGAATAAAATAACAATTATGAAACTTTTTGATTACGAAAATACTGATAGAAAGTATTCATCGGAATGAAAATTAAAAACATATTTTGTAAACATAAATAAATTAGAAAAATGTTTTGTTTAAATGAAAAATAAACATTTAATTTTAAAACATTGTTTCTGTATGTTCTACAAGTTGCATATTATGGGTACCCAAAGGTGCAGAAGTGATTTATAGCGATATCGAATAACGTCGAGTGAATCATGCTAGCTAGTATAGATATTAAATTGAAACGTGTTTTCCGATCAAGTATTATTTGACCTTAACTCATGGGTCACAGACAAGGTCACGTTAAAATGCCTCACTCCAAACTCATCAATATATTTTTAGCATAAAAAATACTTTTCCGTTCGTTATTTTAATTTGACCTTGAACCGATCCTTGATCTTGAGCCACAGGTCATAGTCAAGGTCATCTTAAGATGTTTCACTCTAAATCCAGCGATTTTTGTGCTCCAAAGCATCTATTTCTGATCAAATAACTGACTAGACGTCACTAATAAATGACTGGTCACGCGACTTTTAGCCTTCAATATTTCGAAATCTATGACTTTTGAAGCTTTATGGCCATAAGAATTTTTGATAAGGATGTCGTGAACTAAAACATACCACATTTTCAGCCAATTTGACGGCGCTATGAAATCCCATCTGTATTGTTTACGTGGTCTTTTCTAAAGTTGAAAATGTTGATAGTTACACAATCTTTAATCGCCGTAATTTAAATTTGATGTTTTAAAAAATAATTTTTATTTCAATTTTTGAATTTAAAATAAATGATATAAAATGACCATGGCTTTTAAATTGTTATATTAATTTGAAATATATCAATTTTGAAATATATAACCCCTAGTTAATGCTTGTTTCAGTCAATTTAATACTGATTAAATGTAACCAGTAGTTATTTAACCAAAATCAATTTTTCTAATTTGAAACATTATATCACATTTGATGACGAGTTAACTAATCGGTCTTGATCAAGTTACTAAAACGTTAACCATACATTTACGAAATCTGACATAACAATATAATTATCACGACAAATTGTAATCAATGTCAATTAGGTTTATTGCGTGATTAAATAAAAGTATTTTTATTTATCAAATTATAACATTAACATTATTTAAGAATAAATCTATCCAAAATGGATGTGCTCATGATACTGTTCTCTGTTAAGGTGGCCATATACTTCGAATATTTTTGCCGATTATTGCTGCCGCGATGAGGTTCGTCGTGCCGAATCATAGTTTGTGACAGAAATCGGTGGTACAAAATCGTCGAATAAAATATTTGTGGAAGCCTAATTTCGTACCCAAGAACTGTGATAATTCGGTTTGAAACAACGAAAACCAACTAAGTCAAAAGAAATAATCTATTGCCAAATTTATCGAAACATATTGAAAATTTCCATGTTTATAGAAAATTAAATCAGAAAAATGTAAAGATAGGAATATTATGAACAAGATCTAGAAAGGATTTTTCAAATATATAAGGAAATTGATATGAACACAAGTGTGCGAATCGTAAAGAATAAAATAGATTCCACGACAGCCAATTTATTTCTTTTAAACTGTATATATTAAGGCATAGATTTCTGGAATTATTTATCCTAAAGATTGGGCGGAAATACTAGCCTAAAATGTCAGATCCTAGTAGCTCCTTCCAACTACTACAAATCGCAAGAGTTAATCTTTCATGAGGTGGTTTCCTTTAGGTGGGTATTTTTTTTTATTATTAATGGCGTTAGAAATTTTAATAGTTCCAAAAATGTGGTTTGTCGATTTTTAAGTAGTTGAATCCACCTTGGCTTCGAGAAAATTAGAAAATTTTGGAAAAAGAGGTCAACTTTAAACTCGCTGTTCTCTGCGTATATAACTTTAGAAGTTTGGGTTTTGCATCTCTCTGGCGTCCGTGGCTGAATCAATTTCCTGGCTCAAGTTACTATGACAACACGTTTTTCTTTTTATTAGACTTTTTTTGGCTTTATTTAATTTCTTTTTTCCCATAAAACGACAACAGTCGCTACCACTGACAAAAACTGTAACCAATTCATCGCGAACACCGATGTATCGTCGTGTAGCAGTGCTACCAGATGGATAAACTAGAGCCCTCTAGCTAAATTTTCAAAAACCTCTAGATTACCACCTTAGAAACAATTTTACCTCTAAATTCAATAATCCGTAAATAATCCTTTCAAAAATATAGGCAATTTTTATTTATGTTTTTCCTCTATAGAGCTTCAAAACCTTCTAGATCTAGAGGTAAACCCTCTTATCTAGCAACAATGCACGCACGTTCTACGGCGAAAAAGAGAGAGGGCGAATAGCACTCTCTCACTCTGAACATTTAATTTTGCTCTCCCTTCTTTATCCTCGCACTTTCCAATATGGTATGCTCGAAATCCGTGAGTAATCTTTTCAAAAATATATAAGCACATTTGAATCGATATTTTAATAATGAATGAAGTATTATTAAAGTGTCATTAAACAAAAACGATTTAATATACAGACAATGAATTTTATTCTATGTAAAACATTGTACATACTACAATAACATAGAAAAGAAAAACAAAAGTTGACGAAAAAACCACAAAAATAAATTAGTTCCTTGTCATTGACTAAATATAGAGTAATTAATTAAATATTTTCGTTTTTACCTGTGTTTTCCCTCTAGAGAGCTTCAAAACCCACTAGATCTAAAGATAAACCCTCTAATCTGACAACATTGCCGTATGAACATGCTCGTCGTACAGAATTGCAGCATTTTATGTAAAAAGAAATTTTAGGTGGAAAAACAAGAAAACAACTACCAAAAAATTTAAATCAAAATTTTTCAATGGGAAAAATTATTGATATTCCATGAAACAACAAAAGCCTGAACAAACTAACAAAAAAATCTAAATTAGCAGTCTCAAAAACGAAGAGTAATATTAAGACTCTAATTCTAAAACAAGATTATATATAGTATCATTTCTCCCGTGGCTCATTTTTCTCGTAAGTCTTAACTCAATTTTTTTACCAAAATTATCCAATCTCGATGCCATCAATTATCACATTACATTAACCACGCATAAAAAGCTTCCTCACGTTTATCGACCATCCTTATATTACTGAACATCCCTTAAAAGTTCCAAGGTTAGATATTTTAGCTTTCTTATAAACTGAAAATTGACCGTTAAACCTATTAACGTGAACCTTTCTTTGTGCAACACGGAGGGGTGCTTACCCCGCTCTTCTTTTATTGTTCTTTGTTCGCCTTTTTTGGTAATTCACTGAAACAATGTTAAGACGCGTAATATTACGTCTTTTTCAATATATATATATATATATATATATATATATATATATATATATATATATATATATATATACATCTACATATATTATGTCGGATCTATTCACGGGTGTGATGTGCAATCGAAGGTCTGTAAGGCAGCTGAAGTTTCGGTGAAATCTCATTCACCATTTTCAAAGCTCACTGTACAGCGTCCTCGAGCGGACTGACGCTTGCGCCTTAGGTTCTGTCGGTCCCGTGTGTACGTGGGGCGCGTTCGTTGGCCGGATGGTTCGGGCCAATCAGGTTGTGAGACTTGCTGCGCGTCATCGGCCCTGTTGCCAGTGTTTGAGGTCGCATTGCCGAGTTATAATCTGTTTCGTTACTACCTACTACCAGCTGATGTTTTGTAAGCAGATTTTTCCAAGTATTAGGCAATCACTGGCTATCATCTCTGCTGTTTAAGTTGTTAGGCTTCTTTGCAATTTCGATGGCTTCCCTGATAACTCTTGTGGACAGGTTTTTACATCTCGATAGCATTTTTGTGCTGTGTTTAATCAGTGTTGGGCCAGTGCAGACGAAGTTGTTTTTTGCTTGACAGCGTTTATATGTTCGTCTCTTCTAGCGCTTATTTTACGGTTGGTTTGACTGAGATGAACTGCAATCTCCGCATTAAATTTTGTACACTCCCTGGTTTTCTTGCTTTAGATATTGGAAAGAGATCTTTTACTTTACGGTCTGTGATGAAAATGATTTCAATGTTGTGTCTATTGAGAATTTTTGCGATTTTGTCTGAGGTGCTTCTGACTTTTGAGCTATTCACTTAGTTTTCGCAATTTTTCGGAGCCGAGCGTTTGTTTTTTAGAGCCTTGTCTATATGTTCTTTTTTATAACCGTTCTTTGTTAGGGCATCTTGCAGTATGTTCATCTCTTCGTGATAATTTTCTTGATCTGTAAGGGACTGCGATCGAAACGCAAGTGATTTCACTACTGCAAATAATTGGGCGAGGTGGTGACGTGCATCGGCCTTGAGGTATCTGTTGGTGTGAGTGGGCTTTCTGTAGACAGTGTGCGAAAGCAAGTCATCCATTTTTGTTTTCAGTAGGATATCTAGAAAAGTTAGTTCTCTTTCCTGCTCTGTCTCCACGGTGAATTTGATTTTTGGATGTATACTGTTTATATGATTTAGGAAATTTTTTTAAGATTTTCTTGTCTATATTGCCAGATAATGAATGTGTATAATCTACGTAACACAGCCACAGTCGTGGTTTGTATGAAGAGGTCTCTAAAGCTTTTGATTCGAAGTTTTCCATAAATAAGTTAGCTAGTGCATTCCTTCATAAGTAAAATAGGTGTTATCGAGTCTAGCTAATTCGTAGGCTATGACGTTTTACTCATAACCGGCTATGACGCCATTGAAAAACAACCAAATGTTAAAGAAATGTATAAAGTCACCATTTGAAAGTTAGTAATAATTATGCCGGGGTGCTTAAATTATGCAAACGAACATTATTAAAACTTAGTTGTTATTTATGGAGAATAAGACAAAGTTCTATCAGGAACATATGACACATTTCCCATTCCATATGTGCAAAAACAGAAGCCATCACAATGTGCTGTTAAACAAATTAACGAAAATTTTAAGAACTTTGGATCCGTCTAGGCATTAGTGCAAAGAAATAAACCTCTTGTGATGATAATATTGAAATTGCTATTTTGAGATATCTTGCTGCGTATCTAACAATGTCTGTAAAACAAGCTGCTTTAGAGTGAGGATTCTCCAAATCAACAGTTCATAGAATATTACGCAAACATAAATTTCATCCATACAGATTTTTCATGGTTCAACATCTAAAAGAAACTGATTTTCCAAGACAAATGACATACTGTGAATTTATCATAATTTGGACGCAAGGAAACAATTATTTTCTAGACAATAACATTTGGAGAAACGAAACTAAATTTACAAAAAATGCCGTCTTTAACTGACAAAATTTCCATTAGTGGTTAATAGTATTTTCTCAACCCTTTTTCTTGTATATTGTCAGGGTTTTTTTTCTTGGGAATAAGGTTCTTTTTCAGAAAAGAAAAACCATATATTCAACGTTTCGACACTAGTTCGTGACTTTTTCAAGAAAACATACAAATTACATTTCAGTTAAACGGACATACAACACGTTTTCATTCAATTTTTGACGTCACAATTACATTTTAGTTGATAAAATAATTTACAATTAAAATAATTACAATAATACATACATTATGTTTCTGGCCAGTTATATATATATATATATATATATATATATATATATATATATATATATATATATATATATATATATAAAATAAAAGAAAAAAAAAGTATATATATATATATATATATATATATATATATATATATATATATATATATATACATATGTATGTATGTATCTAAGCTTCATATCTCTTGATCGACTACGAAAATCCACTGGGCTCCCGGACTAAATTATTATGCGAAGAATTTTAATACCTATTTTTGCTCTCCCTAAATTCGTTTTTTTCTTTATATCTGAAGAAAAGATTATTTTGTAATATTAAAAAATTCTTTTACGAAAATATTTACTTCTAATTAATTTGTCGATTTAATTTCAATTTAAATAAGAAAGGGCCGTCACAAAGAATGTTGTCAAATTCAGGAGGTCATTCAAGCAAAATAATTAAAAAGGATAACTTTTTAGTATTATAAAAAGAACTATTAACAGAATCTTTCCGGAAAATCTTTAGACATGCCGTAGGTATAAGATTTCTGAAAAAAACATGTCGATAAAAAAGTTCACATTTAACTTGGTTACTATTCTGTCATAGTGGCTAAAATGTATTAAACCACTCAATGTCAATTTCAGTAATACAATTTTAATTAATTGGATGCTTGTAAATGAGCCGCCTTAAATAAATGCGCAAAAAAAATATGCAATAAATTTTGAGTAAAAATAGTTATTTTCGAATATGTAAGTATTTATTACGCACAATTTCTAACTAAAACCTATATTTCATAAATAGCGAACTACAGTGTGGTAAAATAGACAATATTATTTAGATTTTACAAAACATTCTGTGTTTTGCAAATATTGTTTATTAATAACTATTAATATTAATAAATTCATTAATTACTAATTATTATTTACGGGAAACATTCATTTACTAAAAAAAAACATTTAAAAATATGAAATCGTACGTCTTTTGGAAAATAATTTAACAAATTTGTTTAAAGTCATCTAAAAGAATAATAGTCCTAGCCATAGGTAAATATGGTGACGTAAATTCCGAGATGGACGAGACCTACTCAGTGGTGTTGGGGGAAATGTAAGAACAAACCCTACATAAAATGTAAAAGCAAAATATAGGTTAAAGCCAAGAGGGAGGAGTTAAAAGTTGGCTAATCTAGGTTTTTTGAATCTAAAAGCCCAGGAACACATTTTGGAAAAAAATTTCGAATGAAAGTTGTAGATTATTTATGTTTGTTATTGAAAAAAGGCCAAAAAACCCTGAAAATCGGCCATATTTTTTCTATCAATTATTTATTTCAAAATTAACTTTTTTGCAATTTTTTGCTTTTAAAAATGATATTTTATAATAGTAAATAGGAAAATCTGTTGCTGAGATATTGCTATTTGTTTATCCCAAGACGCAAAATGTTGATTGCTATAACTTTTTTTTGGGTGAACATTTTGACCTTCACAAAGGCTCACTCACTTCGTGAAGGCCTAAAATTTCCATATCTTGTTAGGAGCAAATGAAAAAATTAATTTTCAACCCCTTAAATATCGCTTTAAAAAAGGAGGTATTTTTTTATAAAGAAATAGACCTCTGGGCTCGCGAGAAAACTGAACTCGCAGCTTCAAATCCGCTGCGCTCGAAAAAATTTGTCGTAGTTCAGCAACGAATGGTCCAATTTCGGTGTTTTTTTAATCTGGGGTTGAAAATGAATTTTTTCATTTACCCCTAACAAGATATGAAAATCTGGACCTTCACGGAGAGATTGAGTCTTTGTGGAGGTCAAAATGTTCACCCAAAAAAAAAGTTATAGCAATTAACATTTTACGTCTTGAGATGAACAAATAGCAATATCTCAGCAATAAATTATTTGATTTACTATTATAAAATATTATTTTGTTCAAAAAAAAATAAAAAAGTGAAAAAAAAGTTAATTTTGCAATAAAAAAGTGAAAAAAAAGTTAATTTTTCAATAAATAACTGATATGTTTTAAAATCTCTACAACTTTTATTTGAAACTAACATTTTAAAACAGAGATAGGTTAATATTGACCTCGTTTCTAAAGTAACATTTTGAGCCGATCGGACTAATCCGATGCAGTTGTATCTACTTGAAATTCACATAATACACAGTTCCAATTGAAGTTTCCATAAGATGCAACATATCAACCAGTAGTAAGGCGTTGCAACCCTTAGAAACTTCAGTTAAAAACATTTATTACATGGACTTCAAATGGATATAATGATTCGATCGGATCAGAATGCTGCGGTAGAAACAATGCTAATATATTATTTTTAACACCAGAAGGTACATTTAAAACGACACAATTTTTTGATTGGTATTCGCGAAATACTTTCCCATTGTATTGAAAAATTAAATAAACTATTTATAAGAAAAATAGTTTTAATGAAAGATTATGATGACTTTTAATCAGTAAAAACTCATCAGTTGACGCTTTAGGGGGCTCTGTCTGTAGTACTTTGTTAAAAGGCGTTATACGGTACTGGTTAAAATATTGTTTATTTTCTAAAGTCACGTTTTGTCCCGACTAAAAATGTCCTGTATTTTTTTTTCCACCTACTGCCACGGTCATTATACCACTCTAACAAATACCAGTTTAAAAACAATTTATACACGAAATGTTTTTTCATTATTGTTTTAAATTAACGCGATTTAGTTGAAAAAAAAATATCAGTAAATATATCGCAGAAAAGTATAATTGTGGTAGTGAATATCTAATTATCAATTATAATGCTTATTATCAAGGTATTTAAATTTTTTAATTTAAAATAAAAGGAATTTTATAAGATAAAACCATGTTTGTAGAAAATTTTATTAGGTGTGTAGAAAAATATCTTGGTTTTCAACCGACGTAATTCTTTTATCTAATTTTTTATTATACTACTCAGAAATTTCCACCACATTATTATAAAGTGTAATCGACATTCTTTCATTAGTATTCACTTTTTTCTTGTTATTTTAGTTTTCATAGAAAAGTTAAGTGTTAAATAAAATTCTTACCTGGGTAAAAGTCATGTGATTTGGACATTTTGACGCGGGCCCCCGTTTCCTTTTGCATCTGGGCAATGGTTTCACCCCCCTTCCCAATAATGGCACCCGCTGCCACACTTGGCACAAGTACTTTAAAGTGGTACGTTCCATCTCCACCTGAAACAAAATGGAACAATGTAAAATTTATTTTTCTTAATTAGTATTTAAGTAAATTTTCCTTTAATAAAATTTTTCGGACAATAAATGTAACAGAAAACTGCATAAGAACCAATTATTTAGTAGCAACATTTTTGAAGAAATATTTGGTTGAGTTAAGCCCGATTTTTAAAAATTCTATTAGCGATAAAAGTCACATAATTCCAAAAAAGTTCTTTGAAATTTGTGAATATTCTACGAATTTGCTTTAGTATCGACCAACGGTGCGGTTTTGGTAAGTTTTTAGCTGAAGATTCGATTTGAGCCAAAAAAACAGCAGAAACCTCGGTTTTGCGTGAAACTTTTATCAAAACATCTCGGCTATCGCGCGCGGGTTTTGTTGACTTCTTTATACACTGACTAACTTCAGTTTATAATTTGACTGGACACTAATTTGTATATATGTATATATATATATATATATATATATATATATATATATATATATATATATATATATATATATATATATATATATATATATATATATATATATATATATATATTTTATTTTGTCTTTTCTTGGGTTTAGGTTCTATATTTAATAAATACATAAATTTTTTTTTTTATTTATTTTTTTTTTATTGACGTTTCGCCCTTTATTCAAGGCATTTTCAAAATTTTTGCCTCCTAAAAATATATAATTAAAATACATCACATAAAAAACATATTTAACATTTTCGAAAAACAAACAAGACACTTAAACAATAGTCAAAACTTTAAAATTTTTTAAAAATACTTAATTTTACCGGTACGCACCTTGACATTTTGCTGTTTTGTTTCTGAATAAAATTTAAATTTTACATCGTTTACTGAGGATACGTGGAATGCTAATGTGTTTTATTTTTTTAATATTTTTTATATTTTACAATGCATAAAAAAACAAATAAGGAATATGTTTGGTTTTATGTTTAAGAGGATATTCCATTTTTGATTCTTATTTGACTGGATCGAATACTTAATGTTTAAATTAGGTTTGCGTAAATGTGGCTCAAATTTCCCATATCTGTTCTGTCGTTAACAGTGTTTTTATCTTTTTTAATTTCAATCATTTCTTTTATCTGTACTTTTTGGTAATTCATATCTTTGTTTTTTATAATGGTACTGTTATAATCAAAAGTGTGTTTTTCGTCTTGTGTGTGTTTGTTTAACGCTGTTGAGGCGTTTTTTGTATATTTGTGGTCATTTAATCTGTTCTTCAGTAATTGGCTCGTCATGCCTATATATTTTTTGGGACAATTTGTGCAAGGGATCGAATATATTATATTTGATTTATTCATTAGAGGAGTTTTACTTTTTAAATTTGTGAACAATGTATTTAATTTATTATGGGACCTGTGGCAAACGATGATATCATGCTTTTTTAAAATGTATTTTATTTTTTCTGACAGCTCACTAGTGTACGGTAATGCCACATATTTTTGTTGTTTATGTTCTATGTTTTTTGTTTTTACGTTATTATAAAACTTATATGTTCGTTTATCAATTATTTCGGTGATAGTCTTTTCGTTGAAATTATTATTTATTAGTGTCTCTTTTACTTTTTGCAGTATTTTTGGTAGGAATTCTGGAGACGTTAGGGAGATAGCACGATCAGATAGACCGATTATAACGCTATTTTTTTGAGTTTTTGAATGATTAGAGAAATAGTTTAGATATCTACCTGACCAAGTTGGTTTGGTGTACCATTCAGTTAAAATTTTGTTTTTTCTGCGTATACGTGTCATATCTAGAAAATTTATTTTATTATTATTCTCTATTTCGGACGTGAACTGTAATTTCTCGTTGAAACTGTTGAACGCAAACCTAATTTAAATATTAAGTATTCGATCCAGTCAAATAAGAATCAAAAATGGAATATCCTCTTAAACATAAAACCAAACATATACCTTATTTGTTTTTTATGCATTGTAAAATATAAAAAATATTAAAAAAATAAAACACATTAGCATTCCACGTATCCTCAGTAAACGATGTAAAATTTAAATTTTATTCAGAAACAAAACAGCAAAATGTCAAGGTGCGTACCGGTAAAATTAAGTATTTTTAAAAAATTTTAAAGTTTTGACTATTGTTTAAGTGTCTTGTTTGTTTTTCGAAAGTGTTAAATATGTTTTTTATGTGATGTATTTTAATTATATATTTTTAGGAGGCAAACATTTTGAAAATGCCTTGAATAAAGGGCGAAACGTCAATAAAAAAAAAATAATAATTTTATGTATTTATTAAATATAGAACCTAAACCCAAGAAAAGACAAAATAAAAGAAAAATGATATAATCTATGGTTCAAGAATCAAGAAAATAAATAAATATATATATATATATATATATATATATATATATATATATATATATATAACATAATATGAAAAAAAATATTAAAAGGCAAAAATTCTCTAATTTAGTTAAGAAACTAATTGCTAGCACGTGAACGTCGTTGAAACGCCATGTTAAATTCATGAATGAAATTGACAACTGACAGATGGCGCCAAAAGCCCGTTTTAATAGGTAAAGTTTACACTGCCCAAGAACAGGGAGCGGAGGTAACAGTTCTTGAAAAGTATTATGTTATTAAATGAAAAGCAGATGAAAAATGGAGATTATGAATTAAATTAGTCATAACTGTCAAAGCGGAATGTAATTTGGAAATCAAAAAAAGGCGAACTCCGCACCCAGTTGGACAAGTGTGATAATAACATTCAGAACAGTAACTAAAAGGTCCTGACAGAGGAATGAACAGTAGGAGACCGATTTTCATTGTTTTCTAGTTGTAGCAAGTAGTTATATGTTATGCTGAGGTTTTCTATATCTTCTTTTGTTCATGGAAAATGGTTCGTGTTTGTGTGAACCATTCTTAAGAAGACTCTTTTATGAAAATATTTTCTTTTACCATTTTCTGTCTGTCATAGTTCATCATATGACCCTTATTTAAAACATGCTCCACAAGAGCACAAGAAGTTTTTGTTCTCGAGTAGAGTAGTGCGATTGCTTTAATTTGTTTGGTCGCAGTTTTGATGCAGATTCCATTTTCAAAAACTCTAGGAGTTAAATTTTCAGTAAAGGGAAGCGATATGTAGGTAAATTGTTGAACTGCGTTGTTGTCTTCAACTGGTAGTGATCATTAAGTTGTTTGTGTATGTATTATTGAAAGTTGGCTTGCCCTTTCAAAAATGTTCTCTGGTATTGTGTGCTGTGTAAGAATTTATTGATCATAGAAAGCAGGTACGAGTTTTGTAAGAAAATTGTTTTGAGCTATCATTTCTAGTCTTGTACCGACCAAATTACGAATGAGATGCTAAAGTACGGAGGCCCCAGCCTTGTCACAGAGCTCACTGTTCTATTTCAAAAAATACTCCGCACAACGTCAGTACCCAACGAATGGCGGAAAAACATCACAATTCCGATCCACAAAAGAGGATCAAAGAAACAACCCAAAAACTACAGGGGAATCAGCCTACTGAATAGTTCAGCCAAATTGTTAACCAAAATACTGTCACAACGGATCGTAGACAAGTTAGGGGCGTGCGAAGAACAGCAGGGCTTCCGGAATAACCGCTCTACTATCGACGGTATATTTATTATATACTACAGCTGGTTGAAAAATCTATCGAATACGATAAACCGCTGTTCATTTGTTTTATGGACTTTACACAAACGTTCGACCGAGTCAAACTGGAACACATAACAGAATTACTGCGAAGAAAACAAGTAGACGAAGCAATCATACGCACAATATACGAACTGAATTTCAAAAACACCATGGTAATTAAAACAAATAACACTCTAACAGAGGAAATCCCTCTATTCATAGAAATAAGACAGGGTGATAGCCTAAGTCCAACACTTTTCAATGTAATCATGGAGGAAATCATTGATGAGGTAAAAAGCACAAATATTGGGTACCCAATGGGGCACAACACCGTTCAGATTATATACTTTGCAGACGATGTTGCCTTGACAGCAGATAGCGAGGACAACTTACAAAGAATGCTTTTCCATCTCAATCGAACAACCAAACAGTATAATATGAAGATATCTGTGGAGAAAACCAAAGCAATGGTAATAGCAAAAGAACCGGTAAGATGCAAACTAATGGTTGATGACAAACATATCGAACAGGTTGGGAAGTTTAAATACCTAGGAGCACATATAACAAGTAACAGGGCAGTAACGGAAGAAGTACGCACACAGGCCAACAAAGCGGCCATGATATCAGGCCAACTAAGAGACATAATCTGGAACAATAAACATATGACGGTTGAGAGCAAAGCAAGAATTTACAAGGTCTGTGTAAGACCGATACTGACCTACGGCGCAGAAACAAGAAATGAAACCACAAAGACAAAACAAATTATGAGAACCACAGAAATGAAAACGCTGAGAATGATCACGGGAACAAGTTTAAGAGATAGAATAAGAAACGCAAAAATACGCGAGGACAGCGGAGTGGAGGATGTTGTGAAGTGGGTTCGAAACCGTTGTAGGCAATGGAGAGATCACGTGGAATGAATGGACGATGACAGACTAGCAAAAACCGTGATGAGAAAGAAACCAAACACCAAACGGCCGCCTGGACGGCCCCCCAAAAGATGGAGAGACAGCTGGATTTCGACCTCAAACGAGGGTCGATGAGGCATTGTGTAGATAACAGAACTTGATTCTACCTAGAAGAAGAAGAAGAAGAAGAAGAAGAAGATTTCTAGTCTGGATGAGTAAGTTTAATTGTTAAAGGATGATAAGATTGGAAATTTATAAATCTGAATGAGCACATCGGCTTTCTATACCACCTGGTTTTCAAAAGTCTGTTGACTTTATTTACACCGAAAATTTCTAAACAGTTATTGAAGATTTAAAAAAATAATATAAAAAATCTGCGAACACTGAAGCAATATTAAAACCAAGTCATTTTAACTGTTCCTATGTAAACATTTTTATTTTAACTCGGCCGGTGTGTTTATGGAATTATGATTGAAATATTTATAGGAATGACGCTGCGAAGTATTTACAAACATTAGCGTAAGTAATTTTATACCTTTTTATGATATTAATATGCTTACACCTCCTAAATATTTATGCATATTTATTATGTCTGTCGATACCTACTTAATACTTACTCAACTAGTATCTTATCTCAATCAGATTTATTGGTAATGGTCTTAAATTTCAACTCGATGGTTGTTATTTGTTTAAATTAATTCGTTTGCATGTAGTCTTTAAAACAAAATTTATTATTACAGAAAATTCGAAAAATTGGCATATACATATATATATATATATATATATATATATATATATATATATATATATATATATATATATATATATATATATATATATATATATATATATATATATTAAAAATAAACAAATTCACGGTCTATATATTTGAAAAAGTTATTTTATTCTCCTTACGACCGTTAAGAAAGGGGACAGACAGTGTATTCTCTGCGAATTCCACTCTGGTTCTCTGTCCATACTAGTTTCGACCACCTAATGGTCTCATCAGTGGAGCTGTAACGAACCGAGAGTAAAATGCACAGAGAACAAATGTCTACTTAAAATCCCCATATCGTAATATATCGGCAGGATATTACCTGCAGAACTTGATGCCGGACTGCTATCTTAAACAGTACAAACGAACATCTGAATATACCCCGGAGCGGTAGGAAATTTATTAAGTAGACATTTGTTCTCTGTGCATTTTACTCTCGGTTCGTTACAGCTCCACTGATGAGACCATTAGGTGGTCGAAACTAGTATGGAGAGAGAACCAGAGTGGAATTCGCAGAGAATACACTGTCTGTCCCCTTTCTTAACGGTCGTAAGGAGAATAAAATAACTTTTTCAAATATATAGACCGTGAATTTGTTTATTTTTAATAAATTTCCTACCGCTCCGGGGTATATTCAGATGTTCATTTGTACTGTTTAAGATAGCAGTCCGGCATCAAGTTCTGCAGGTAATATCCTGCCGATATATTACGATCTGGGGATTTTAAGTAGACATTTGTTCTCTGTGCATTTTACTCTCGGTTCGTTACAGCTCCACTGATGAGACCATTAGGTGGTCGAAACTAGTATGGAGAGAGAACCAGAGTGGAATTCGCAGAGAATACACTGTCTGTCCCCTTTCTTAACGGTCGTAAGGAGAATAAAATAACTTTTTCAAATATATAGACCGTGAATTTGTTTATTTTTAATAAATTTCCTACCGCTCCGGGGTATATTCAGATGTTCGTTTGTACTGTTTAAGATAGCAGTCCGGCATCAAGTTCTGCAGGTAATATCCTGCCGATATATTACGATATGGGGATTTTAAGTAGACATTTGTTCTCTGTGCATTTTACTCTCGGTTCGTTACAGCTCCACTGATGAGACCATTAGGTGGTCGAAACTAGTATGGAGAGAGAACCAGAGTGGAATTCGCAGAGAATACACTGTCTGTCCCCTTTCTTAACGGTCGTAAGGAGAATAAAATAACTTTTTCAAATATATAGACCGTGAATTTGTTTATTTTTAATAAATTTCCTACCGCTTCGGGGTATATTCAGATGTTCGTTTGTACTGTTTAAGATAGCAGTCCGGCATCAAGTTCTGCAGGTAATATCCTGCCGATATATTACGATATGGGGATTTTAAGTAGACATTTGTTCTCTGTGCATTTTACTGTCGGTTCGTTACAGCTCCACTGATGAGACCATTAGGTGGTCGAAACTAGTATGGAGAGAGAATCAGAGTGGAATTCGCAGAGAATACACTGTCTGTCCCCTTTCTTAACGGTCGTAAGGAGAATAAAATAACTTTTTCAAATATATAGACCGTGAATTTGTTTATTTTTAATAAATTTCCTACCGCTCCGGGGTATATTCAGATGTTCGTTTGTACTGTTTAAGATAGCAGTCCGGCATCAAGTTCTGCAGGTAATATCCTGCCGATATATTACGATATGGGGATTTTAAGTAGACATTTGTTCTCTGTGCATTTTACTCTTGGTTCGTTACAGCTCCACTGATGAGACCATTAGGTGGTCGAAACTAGTATGGAGAGAGAACCAGAGTGGAATTCGCAGAGAATACACTGTCTGTCCCCTTTCTTAACGGTCGTAAGGAGAATAAAATAACTTTTTCAAATATATAGACCGTGAATTTGTTTATTTTTAATAAATTTCCTACCGCTTCGGGGTATATTCAGATGTTCGTTTGTACTGTTTAAGATAGCAGTCCGGCATCAAGTTCTGCAGGTAATATCCTGCCGATATATTACGATATGGGGATTTTAAGTAGACATTTGTTCTCTGTGCATTTTACTGTCGGTTCGTTACAGCTCCACTGATGAGACCATTAGGTGGTCGAAACTAGTATGGAGAGAGAACCAGAGTGGAATTCGCAGAGAATACACTGTCTGTCCCCTTTCTTAACGGTCGTAAGGAGAATAAAATAACTTTTTCAAATATATAGACCGTGAATTTGTTTATTTTTAATAAATTTCCTACCGCTCCGGGGTATATTCAGATGTTCGTTTGTACTGTTTAAGATAGCAGTCCGGCATCAAGTTCTGCAGGTAATATCCTGCCGATATATTACGATATGGGGATTTTAAGTAGACATTTGTTCTCTGTGCATTTTACTCTCGGTTCGTTACAGCTCCACTGATGAGACCATTAGGTGGTCGAAACTAGTATGGAGAGAGAACCAGAGTGGAATTCGCAGAGAATACACTGTCTGTCCCCTTTCTTAACGGTCGTAAGGAGAATAAAATAACTTTTTCAAATATATAGACCGTGAATTTGTTTATTTTTAATAAATTTCCTACCGCTCCGGGGTATATTCAGATGTTCGTTTGTACTGTTTAAGATAGCAGTCCGGCATCAAGTTCTGCAGGTAATATCCTGCCGATATATTACGATATGGGGATTTTAAGTAGACATTTGTTCTCTGTGCATTTTACTCTCGGTTCGTTACAGCTCCACTGATGAGACCATTAGGTGGTCGAAACTAGTATGGAGAGAGAACCAGAATGGAATTCGCAGAGAATACACTGTCTGTCCCCTTTCTTAACGGTCGTAAGGAGAATAAAATAACTTTTTCAAATATATAGACCGTGAATTTGTTTATTTTTAATAAATTTCCTACCGCTCCGGGGTATATTCAGATGTTCGTTTGTACTGTTTAAGATAGCAGTCCGGCATCAAGTTCTGCAGGTAATATCCTGCCGATATATTACGATATGGGGATTTTAAGTAGACATTTGTTCTCTGTGCATTTTACTCTCGGTTCGTTACAGCTCCACTGATGAGACCATTAGGTTGTCGAAACTAGTATGGAGAGAGAACCAGAGTGGAATTCGCAGAGAATACACTGTCTGTCCCCTTTCTTAACGGTCGTAAGGAGAATAAAATAACTTTTTCAAATATATAGACCGTGAATTTGTTTATTTTTAATAAATTTCCTACCGCTCCGGGGTATATTCAGATGTTCGTTTGTACTGTTTAAGATAGCAGTCCGGCATCAAGTTCTGCAGGTAATATCCTGCCGATATATTACGATATGGGGATTTTAAGTAGACATTTGTTCTCTGTGCATTTTACTCTCGGTTCGTTACAGCTCCACTGATGAGACCATTAGGTGGTCGAAACTAGTATGGAGAGAGAACCAGAGTGGAATTCGCAGAGAATACACTGTCTGTCCCCTTTCTTAACGGTCGTAAGGAGAATAAAATAACTTTTTCATATATATATATATATATATATATATATATATATATATATATATATATATATATATATATATATATATATACTACAACTTCATACAATTAAAATGACATAAAAAATAAATCAAAATTGGTTAACAATTTCAAAAATCATAAAAATATGTATATTGAGTCTATAGAAGTATAGAAGTAACTAAATACTCTTATGAAGTAATTGTCATTTTCTTTGCGGTTTGGTATATTTTTTTAATAATAAACATGTCCTGATTTAATACTTAAATAAAAATAATAATATTTACATTTAAATTGTTTTCTATATAAAGATTTCGGTTGTTTCGCGCCGACGAAAATCCCTGTTAAAACAAAACGAAACACTGGCATACTAAATAATGTAGAACTAGAATCCCTAAAAGCAGACTCCATTCAGCTAAATCTAGGCTGTCATATAAATAGTCATATCGACCTTCACACATACCTGATTTATTTCCAATAGAAATTTAGTGGCGTGCGATAGCATTGATGTGGGCAGAGATTACATCATTTGTATGCAGTCTTTACAGCGTATATGGTGTCATTTCGTTTTCTGATTTTATATCGAATGACCTAGTTCGATTTATTTTATATATCAGATCTATCGAGGTTTTCGGATCGTCACTGATGTCTTCTCTTGTTTTTCGTTTTGCATTAAAGTATATACGTATAAATATTTCTCTATCTTCGATTTTCGTTAAATAATTGATCTTTTAATTCAAATGAATAAGCCAGATTCACTAAAAAATTTGAAGTGTGAAATCTGGTCTGGCTGTCATGGATATTGGTAGATTTTCTAGTTGGTCAGTTTTATTAAAATCAGAAATGAGTTAGATGCTCATTAGATCATAGTATGGTTATAATTTCTATTATACATGGTGGAGCACCACATTTCCGTCGGATTATATAGAGAGGACGATAAAATATTTTAAAAATATTTTTAATAAGAGATGGGGAGGTCTAAGATTATAAAATTATTTTGAAATATTCACAATGTCTCAAAAAAAGCCTTGTATATTATTGCATATTTTCATAACAGAGGCCCAATAAGGGCGTTGTATTTAAATTTTTACAACTTTGGTGTATCGTAGGTTTTCACGGATGCACTGGTATTTTTCCTGTTTTCAATCCGGTCGTCACTAGAAAAATATTCATGACGTTTCGCCATCTTAACTGCCATTTTCAAGTGATGCTTCCTTGACGGCTGCATTCCAAGCAGGCAAACCTAGACATTCCCAAAGTCAAGAGAATGTCGAACGAGCGAATCAGGACATCGAAAACATGTTGACAACTTGGATGCAAGACAATGATAGTGAACACTGAGGTGATGGTCTGCGATTTGAACAGCTCATGAAGAATAGAGCGTTCCATTCAGGTATTGAAGCTCTTTTTGGATCTAAAATAAAAGTTGATATATCTTTGCTTCTCGATGATACAATCTAGAAAGTGAACAGGATCTAGAAAATGGGATTAAGTCATCACCAAATATTCCCATTGCATTAGATTCCCTAATAGTAGATCAAGTTCAGACACAAAATCAACCTCTAGAGGCTCAACATCAACAAAGCCCCGCTATCGACAGTTCTGAGATCCATAATGAAGCTTCAATTGTTCAAAGTACGCATGATGAGTACACACCTACACTAAGTTCCTGGATGCTTGATGAGCCTGCGACTCTTCTTTCTGAGATAAATGGTCAACCGTTAAATGCTCTGAATTTCGAATCAGAACGTGAGCAATCATTGAGTTCCCCACTCGTGTGCTGTGTTTGTTCCGAGGAGACAATGGGTGTTCATCGTGTAGAAAATGCTATTTGTGCTGCTCCGGAAAAAAAATATGGCAGAAAGTTATGGTTCTAAAGTTGTTTGCCCTTTATGTGCTAAAAACGTCTTAGCTGTAGAGAACCGCATCAGTTCCAAACATAATTTTCAAGAGCAAGCTCAGAAAATGCTCAAAACTTCTGAAAAAAAAAATTCCGCTGTGGCATTGAGTATCACTGTACGAATCGCTGTTCGGGAAGTCGACAGAGGTCGCGGTGATGCTCGCAATATAATAGCTGTAGTCGTACAAAAAACAAATGACGAACTTTATCAACTCGGAACAAAGCAAGCTGTTGTAAAGATATTGTATTCAAGACATCAGTTCACAGTTTGTCTTCAAGAATTACTTAAAAAAGAAACTGTCCCTAATCAAGACACGACGTACAGTCGTGAATCTGCAATCTACGGAGACAGGTCAGGGATTTGTCAAATGTACTTGCAAAAAACCAACATCTTACCACCGCTTTCCGGCAAAACTAGACTTAAATACAGGTTCAAGTTTGTGCAAAGTACAAGGATGTCTGGGAAAGATATCGGTGGATCCCACTGATGAGTCCACCACCGGTATCGGGACGAAACATCCGTACATTTTAGGTGGTCGGAAACAGTTCGTTAGTTATATGCCCTTAACAGCTTTGGAATATATAAAAGAAATCCTAAAAACAACCAATATTATCAATTTTCACATGTTGGGTAAAAAAAATTTAAACTTCCCTTTTTTTGAGGCTTCAAAATTTAGTTGACATATCTAGTAAATTTATATCCCAGATGCAATCTTGGCGTTAAATTAATACCCCTGACAAGTCATCAGTAACTATCATAGTCTCAAAGGATATGTAAATTGGGAAAATTAAAACGAAATATTTGTCCTTAAATTCTATTAAAGTTATGAATATTTGATAAAAGCTCTGATTGACAGAATTTAACAAAAAGTTTTGTCAAATTCGGCTGTATTATTGGTTATCTTTGTTTATCTTATTTTCACTAATATAAAAATTCTTTCAATGATCTAAAAGATGTAAAAGTTGTTTTAATTGTCTGTATGAACCGGAAAGATACACATTAATCATTTGTTCTGATTCATTTTGAACCAAATTAATTAACATATGTACAAAGCTTAAGTTAAAGACAATAAGGAGCGTCTGTGGCCCCCTTTACAAAATACGACGATCGATATTCCTCATTTGCTGAATATTCATTTACATGAGGAGCCTAGAAGCGGCGTGTTTAAGATAATCATATAGGTAGGGTGCGTTTTAAAGGGAAAGCAAATAATTTTATGCTGATATTTGAATTCCTACTTACTTGTAAACGCTTTATTTTAATCTCCCTGAGATTACAAGTTCAAAACATATGCTTGCTTTAAACTAACTTTCTCTAACCAATAATTTTACAAATTACATACATTTGACTGACTAGTTACTGTCGTCATCAGATCACTGAAAATCTTAAATGAAGGTGAGGAGCTGATCTGTAAGAATCCATTATGTTTTGCTCTAAACGTTTCAGAATAATGTCCATAATAATTGAGATATGCTCCCTCTCAAAAAATACTGCTACTTATGAAATAAAAACGAATAAAGTAATTTCAGAACAATTTTTTCATCATTTATTCGTTTAAACAATTTTAGAGATTACAATCAAATTTAATTGTATTCAGTAAGTTGAAATATAAATCAAAAACTTTTTCTTTGACAAAACACATATCATAGGTAATATGCAGTGCATATAATGCATAAATGACGTAATTTTTTGATAATAAAAATAAAGCAAAATAGGCCCTCAATATAGTGATAGTTAAGCTCATCTATTCACGTGAGATCAACTTAAACACAAAATTATCAAAATTGCTCCATTAGCCGAGATAATGACATTCTTTTGCACTTAAGTATTTCGAATCTGCAGATTCAATTTTAGAGCGAGAGCTCCCTCCCATCCTTTTTGTAATTTTTTATGCGTGTAGACGATTTTCTTTTCCATTTTCATTCGTTGCCGATCAAGTTACCATGTGAACATTTTTGGCAGAGAAGTACTCGGAAGACGAAGTTAATGGTTTAAAAGTTAACTCTAAATTGTTTATAGATTCACCGTAAATGCTTGCCAACTTTGACAGCTTGTATCTCGGTAACCAACTGACAAAATTTAAACATTTTTTTTTTCAGAAGAAGCTTCTCTCCGAGTACTTTCAAACCATGTTTTCAGAAAAATTATTCGATGGAAATTCGCGTAGATATTTAACCTGATTTTAAGCAAAAAAAATTAACAATAACTTTAAGCGATTCCTGATCAGGCCCTATTTATCCGATTTTAATTTTTAGAAAAGCGTTTGAAAGCTTGAGATCTCTAGTATATGTGAAAAAAATCCAAGTATGTGACTTTTTTTTGCCTTTTTTTATTTTTACTATTTTATTATAATTATGAAAATTTTTTCTCCAACTTTTATCGAAAGTGAATACTTTCAAAGTTATAAGGAATAAAAGGAGAGCAAAACGCGTTTTTTAATTTTTTTTCACCTTTCGTTAAATAAATAAATGTAGCGGTACTTTCTACGAGGGAGCATATCTCAATTATTGTTATTGGCATTATTCTGGAGGTTTTAGAGCAAAAATTAGCGCGCCCCCTCTCAACAGCTAACTAAAAACAAATCAGCCCTGGTTTAGTATTTAATATTAATTTTATCAAAATTTTCTGAAACTTCTGACCAAACTTCTTTTAAAATCATTTGAATTTTTAAATATACTTCAGTGTCATTAACAAAATAACAAATAAGCTTATTTTTGGAATAATGAGATATATTATATTCCATTAGAATGTAACAGGATACACTGTTAAAAGTAACCTTAAATTTAATGCAAATTTAATATTTATTCTACATTAAATTTAATGATTTTGTACTAAAAATCGCGAATAATTTACATTTCATTTGAATTTAAAACAATTCATTTAAATATCAGTTCGTTGTACATTAAATTTAATTAAATGGTATCTTAAATTTACATAAAATAACTGAAAAGATATTTCAACTTTCGGTACAATGAAATTAATTCACATATACCCTAATACTAAAGGAATTTTCATTATTACATTGCATGAGATTCCAAGAGATAGCGCAACTTGTATTGAACTATTTGTTTAGTATGATGTAAGTTGCTTAAAGGACTCAATTTTCTTATAGTGAGGTGTACATGTCTGTCCCGTACTGACGGGAACCAATGAATTCGAAACCGGTCTAGATGGCGAACGCTACCTATGAGAAAAATGTCCACCTTTTCCTGGTGGTTTCAGAACTTTTTGAACTCATATTTAATGTTGATGCATTAAATATGTGATAACATATCTCAAATTCAATGAACACTGGCTGTATATTTAGTATGCATAGTCACTTTGAAAAGTAATGATCAAACTTTAAAATTAATGTTTGATTACATTAAATTTAATGGAATAAATTAATTTAGATTAATCTAAATTATTAAAGTTAATGCATTACATTAAATGCATTTAATGAACGTTTGTGAAATTTGCTTCCAGCACACTTACATTAAATTTAATGCATTTCCTTTTTAGAGTGTAGTTTAACATTCCGCTTAAATTCCCAAACTAAAAACAAATAAAAAAGAAAATGTGTCGGGATTGTTTACAAATTGCAGCTATTAAATCTCGGAAAATCACTTAATCGTACTTCTTTTCTGTAAAAGTACATGATGATGACTTTAATAATAAAGCACTTAAGTTTTTTTTCTAGGCAAAAAATGTTTGCTCCTCTTTTTAATACACAGATTAAATGGGCAGTGCCATGTGTAATATAAACTAACATGTATATGGATCCATATAATTGCTTAATTTTCCAAGGATTGATGTTGAATCCTCGACTTTTTAAAACAAATTTCAAACGACAACAATTTAAAAAAAAACGTAATCCTTGAAGCGTAGTTTCTTAAAACTATGACATGTCACTGATTCGTCTGTTTAATCAATTAAAAATGATAAATGACTTAAAAACTTGCACTGCCATCGCTTAATATTTTAGCGTATTTTCAAACAAAAAACTTCATGAGGACAACAACACACGCCGCTCATTAAAATTTAAATAAGCCAATATTGATTCGCCGGACATAAAAGCATGGTTAATTAAAAAATTAAACAATAAAAACAACTACTGGCTGTGCAGTCATCAAATAAGTGGAAATTATTTTTGAAATTCGCTGTGCTGTTGTTCCGTTGTGTGAAATTTTGCATGATAATTTCGATTGTGTTTTCGTTGTTTAATCAATTGCAGTTAAACGAACGATTGGATATCGTGTATTTGTCATATTTTCATTTTATATTAAACGGCTAATTGTGTGTTAAAATATAACATATACAAGCTCATTGCTTAATTTAGAAGTAAGCTTTTACAGAGTATCGTTACATGAAAAGTCACTGGTCTAGGACCAAGGCCACGATGTCATCTTAGTATTTATTAATTTTCAAAGTTTGATCTACGATTATATAAAGTATATTCATATAGAGAGCAGAGTCTGCAGTTCAGATCACAAAGGTTTATTTTATGCAGGTCATTTTTGACAACGTAAGTTCTGTGACATTAGTTAATTAGTTCTCGTGAGTTTAGGACCAAGATTTTCTATAAAAAGCTTGCTATAATCAGATCTTTGATGCTTCCTAATAACGAATGTGTTTTTTTTAATCGTTTATTAACTGCACCAGAACAGGCCTAGAACCAGTAAATTGAATCGGCGAACCTATTCTAACAAGTTTATCAGCTTTTTCATCATCTCTCTTGTGTATCATGATTTTGGGTTTTTTTGCCAGATGGTATTGTGTAACCATGTCATATATGTAAAGATGCTGTGAATACATTAAATTTATATATGTCAAGGAGAAAAGTTATCAAACCAAGAAAATAAAAAAATAATAATAAATTTTGCTATGGAAGTAGAAGTAAAATATATCGGCTATCGTGGACACTTTGGTTTGAGAGTTCGTTAAAGTAACTTGAATTGTTTGACAAGTTCTGACAATAAAGGTTATACAAAGAAAACGGTTTGTGTATAAAGATAGGCCGTCCGAAACAATATATATATATATATATATATATATATATATATATATATATATATATATATATAATATATATATATATATATATATATATAATATATATATATATAATATATATATATATATATATAATATATATATATATATATATAATATATATATATATATATATATATATATATATATATATATATATATATATATATATATATATATATACAATTAAAAATCTGGGTCTTCACGTAGACCATGATCTAAAATTGTCTTACTACATCACACAGTCGTTAAAAAAACCTTATATAAACCCAAAACTTATTTTCAAAAATCGTCATTCTCTAAATAGAGAGTTTGCTATGTGACAGCTTAGTGCTATCGCATCGAATTTACTGTGATACTGTTTATAGTCCATGGTTGTCTGTCTTGGACAGTAAACGGATACAAAAACTACAAAATTATTGTTTAAGTTCGATTGGGCATGCAATACAGGCAACAATTGCACTCTACTTGTCAGTTTTTCTCCATAATTAATCAAGAAACATCCCCATATTTGTATAATAAAATCAGGTTTCGATGCGATGATGTATACAGTATCAAAGTTCAGTTTAAGGAAAGGCTTACCATTCCCTTCCATCCACTGGAGTTCTTCAAGAGGTCGTTTTCGTATAATATTGCCAAATATTTGAACGAATATGTCATTGATTCTTTGGGTAGATCGGTGTCGAAACGGAGATTTAGGACCAAGGTTTTGGGAAGCATCCTGGATGTATTTTTTTTTTGCGTTTTCTTTGGATATGTCTTTCAACTTTTGCTTCATTTTTCCATTTAAAATTCATTAACATTGTATTGCATATTTAACTGTATTGAAATTAATATTTATGTTTTAACTAATTTTTCTATAAGTTAAATATTGTTTTTTTATCTTTTATTTCGTAAAATTTTTAATTTTTTATTTATTTTTCATTATATTTAGTTTTGTGGATCAGACGTCAGAGATATTTCATATCTAGGACGTACTGAAACTCAACCATTATTTCCAAAAATAAAGCTGTAAAATATCTTATTAAATAAAGACCTTTATTATTCTTATATAGAGATGAAAAATTACTTCTCATTCTGGCCGCTAGGTGGCCAGAGGCTAAGCTCTCATGGTAATTCTTTAAGATAAGTCACTACCGTAGTAAAGATCAAATATCGGTCAATCATGCAGACATAAAAATAAAGTGGGAGAAGCTGTGATGGAGGATGCCTAGCATTATGTTCCAGAAACTACAATCTTGTAGCAAAATTGCAGATTTATATTATTACAGCTAGTCAACTCCTTAACAGTGTGATACTAATTAATTAATACAAATATTCGCCGAAAAATAGATTTTTCTTCTTGTAAAATACTAAACATTTCCTTATTAATGTTAATGTCATGTCTTACATTTAAGAGCTTGATGTCTTGATTTGAAGGGAAACTATTTTGAATTAAAGACTTTTGTTATCTTTAAACAAATGCCTACTCTTAATATAAAAATACTTACCTACTTGTTTTAAGAGCATATATTTAAACCTTCGTGCTCTTAAATTTACATTCGAAACATTATCATGTTAAATTTATATTTAGAAAAGTTTATTATACTAATAACGATACTGGAAAAATTTAATTATATATAGTCAGTTTCAATTTAAAAACTAAAATTCACTCAAATGTAGAAACATTCTAGTTATAAAAGTAAAATGTTAGCTTCAAACAACTGCATTACAAAATTCGTTATCGTGAAGCTCACATGCTAAAACTTTTCATAAATATATGTTCAATATGTTATGCAGTACTGTGCATTGCTGGAAACTTTTAGTCGGCGTTTCCGACTTTCATCCATATTTTAACATTTGTCGTCATTTATGGATTCGACATTCTTGTTCGGCAAAACTGCCATGATTTGATGGTGGTTTGTTTGCAAAGTATTGCCCATTACTTTGTGGAAAACAGAAAAATTCATTGATTTGCAGGTCTTAAAAAATATTAATTTTATTTATGGCCAAATTCATGACTGTAACTGTCACAAAATCTATCGATAGCATTATATAAACATTTCAAAAATTTACAAAGATACTTATACAGAATTGTGATAGAGAAATGGATCACTATTTTATTTGGAACATTGCTTATTTGAACAAAAATCACCGGGATCTGGCAATTTTATTTTTTAAAGGAATTTTTTTTAGAAAAGAAAATATTACCTACATTGTTAAAAATAACCTTAAATTTAATGGAAATTTATTGTCCATTCTACATTAAATTTAATGATTTTGTACCAAAAATTGTGAATAATTTACATGTACTTTGAATTTAAAGCAATTCATTGAAATATCAATTCCTTGTACATTAAATTTAATTAAACGGTATCTTAAATTTTAATAAAGTAACTGAAAAGATATTTCAACTTCTGTACATTAAAATTAATTCACATATACTAAAATACTAAATGAATTTATATTATTATTTAATATACATTGCGTGATTCTGAGAGATGGCGCACCTTGTGTTGAACTTTTTGTTTAGTATGATATAAGTTGCTTCAAGGACTCAATTTTCATATGATGAGGTGTACGTGTCTGTCTCGTACTGACGGGAACCAATGAGTTCGAAACAGGTCTAGATGGAGGACACTACCTGTGGGAAAAATGTCTACCATTTCCTGGTAGTTTCGGAATTTTTAAACTTATATTAAATAAACATATCTCAAATTCGATGAACACTGGCGGTATATTTAATGTAGATAGTCACCTTAAAAAGTAATTGCTTCCAGCACATTTACATTCAATTTAATGCATTTCCATTTTACAGTCTAGCTCATCGGGAAGTTAAAATCGATTACAAAATTTATATCGACCAGACAAACAAATAAACAATCAGATAAGAAAGTGGGTGAATAAAAATGTGGTAAAAAATGTATGAAAGTCAAAACTAAACATTGAAAGATGACATTCACGGTGTATATTAAGGGTGCACAGTAAAGAAGATAGTATCTAAATTCTAGAAATAGAAATGGTGTAGAGCAAATATGTTTTAATAAACTGCGGATCGTAAATTAGGTACAAAGTGTTAATTATTTAATAATTTTCAAATTGTATTATTTCCACCTAAATCTATAACACTAGACATTACCGAATACTTTATCTACGTAGTTATGCCTAATATTTAATTGCCCATCCGAATACAAAGCCAATAATTTACCCAAACTAAAAGTAAAATATTGACGATTATTAAGCTACACAATATACTTTGTACTTTCCGATTTATCTTCCTAGTTAATTAAAAAGCGAATCCCACGCTTTACTCATTGTTACAAAATATTTTAAAAAGTTGGCGTAGTTTAAAAAACCTTTCTCTGACAAAGATATTGAAATATTTTTAATGATAAGATACGATTACATTACAAAATATCTATTAGACCTACAAAGTTTAATTCAAAATTGGCAAATTTACGATGCGTAGTATATAATGTTCAGCCAACAATAGAAGAATCGAACTTTAAAAATGTATTTGCTCTTGTTTTGGCAAAAGGTAAACATACACTTGGTGGAGCTAATTATACAAAATAAAACTTATAAATACTATAAATTGTTTAAATCGCACATAATTTAAGGCAAAAACTACAAGTATAAAAATAACGGTGAACTTGTATTGTTCGTTTACGAGTGACAATATCGAATTAATCGCACCTAAAGGTTACGTAGTTCTATGCTTTGTCCATTAAAAAAAGAGGAAAATACTGCTTTCACTCTTCTTCCTCCTTCGTATCGTGGGAACGGCCAGCATTGCGGACGCACAATCTAGTATATTCAAAATCGATGGTTTTGACACACTTCTGGATACTCATAGAAAAATTGAGCCACGTGCTCTTGCGGAATAATCCGATCAATATCTACAATTTTTAAAGTTTCGTCGTATCCACCCAACAATCAGCTGTCAAAATTTACTTATGCCAAAGATAAATAACGTTATCACTAAATGTAAAGATGTGAGTTTCAAGGCTAAGTAGGTAATGACCTTGTGTGCGACAATGAAGGAATCGTAAATGAGGCAGTCATGTACCCTAAACTGCATAAACAAAGTTGTTATCAGCATACATAGCACTTCTGTTTTCTTCTTTTAACTTGCCTGGTTTGTTATTGTCGTTTGATCGTAAAATGGCATTTTTTATAGAACAGAGTTGCTTTTTTCTAAGTAATTTCTTGGTAAACTAATTTCTTACTACAAAAAATGAGGGTACGTTATGACCATTAGGGTTTTTTACTAAGTCAAAAATTTGTTGTACCTCTAAAGGAAAACACATATCTCTGTGATGACGACGCAATAATCAACATTCGCCCTGTAGTTAGACGACCTTCGTTGGGCTCTGATTACCATTTTGAATGAAATTCCACTAATTCCGATTATTTTTATTATTTCGTTTTGACCGCTTTTCCCGCTTGAAATAGAATCAACTACAAAAATAATTCATTCTACTACCAACACACCAACATAAAAATAAATAATTTTACCGGATTTCGCAAACTGAAAATAACTTTTTATTGCGACAACGAGACACAGTCGCACACGTTTTCTGCTTGGTATGTGATTTGTTAATAGTAAGAATGTTCTCATGGGAAGAAATATCGATGTAGTAAAGGAATATCGATCCTGGTAGAAAAATAAATGGAGAGTGAAAAAATAAAATAAAAATCATTGGTGACTTTATCTGTTACAGCTCCAACCCTTTCCAATTGATTCTGTTACTATGGACCAACAGTAACTGTATACAAGTAAAAACGGCAAAAAGCTTACAATTAGAAATTCGAGAGCTTTTTATCTGTGCATATAATTTTCATCTATTTTCGCTTTTTTGCTTACCATTTAAAATATATTAAATTTATATTTGATTTCATTTTTGTAAAAGAAGCAACTTTTTGGAACAAAGCTGCAACGCAACCACCACGAAAACTAAAGTAATTTAGTTTATCGAGCTTATAATTAAATGAGAAAACTTTTTTCTACGAGATTAAGTTCACGCAATTTAGCTCAATCGAGCCAGAATTACAAAAAATTTTTAAAGAAATATTTCGCCTACCCTAAAAGAAAAATAATAAAATTGTTGGCGCCAACAATTCTAGTTGATGGACTATTAATGTTTATCGATTGTCCACTTGCACGCATTAAAAAAAGCAAAATATTTTTTGTGTGTTTGTCATAGTACACTTAAACATAACCTTAAATTTAATGCAAATGTAATGTCCATTCTATTTTAAATTTAATGATTTTGTACCTAAAATCGTGAAAAATTTACATTTACTTTAAATCTAAAGCAATTCATTTAAATATCAGTTCATTGTGCATTAAATTTGATTAAATGGTATCTTAAATTTCAATAAAGTAACTGAAAAGTAATTTTAATTTTCTGTACATTAAAATGAATGCACATGTACCTTAACATTGGAGGAATTTGCATTAATATTCAGATTCCGGGAGATGCGCAACTTGTATTGAACTTTTTGTTTAGTATGATATAAGTTGCTTAAAATGTACATGTCTGCCGGTACTAAATAAAACCAATGAGTTTAAAACCGGTCTACAGATAACACTACCTATGGCTAAAATTTCCATCTTTTCTTGGTAGCAGAATTTTTTGACCTAATAATAATGTTGGTGCCTTAAATATGTGAAAACATACCTTAAATTCAATGAACACTCGCTGTATATTTAATGTACGTAGTCACCTTAAAAAGTAATGATCAAAACTTTAAATTTAATGTATGATTACATTAGATTTAATGGAATAAATTAATTAAGGATAATGTAAATTATTAAATTAATGCATTACATTAAACACATTTAATAAACGTTTATGAAATTTATTTCCAGTACATTTACCTTAAATATAATGCATTTCCTTTTTAAAGTGCATTAAATTATACAGGGTGGGCAATTTTAGCACCCAAATTTCTCCCTGTAAGTAAGCCAAAAGCCGAAAAATGGTTCAGACAAAAGTTCTTTAGAACAATGGGGATTATCTATCTGTGATAGTGACTTTGACCTTGAGGTCCATTTGCAAGGTCATTCGAAGGTCATGTTCAGTCAACTTAAAAAAAATTCTCATTTTCCATTGCAAAAATTGAAAACGAATAAAATTTCCTATCCAACAGTATAAATAAAATAGGGGGAAAGTCGCATCTGGAAATCATTTGAAGATCAAATATTCTTATACCATGGATTGGTGTAAATTATCCAATAGCTCGACAACTAAGAGTGATGGAAAAGAACTTGTTCTGCAAAAATTTAAGGAAATAAAACGGTGACCTCAAATTTGACCTTAACCTTGTCCTTCAAGGTCATTTAAAGGTCAAATACGTTTTTTTCAATGGAACTCCATGCTTTCAACGTCGGGAATGGAAAGAGCGCAAAAGTTTACTTTCAGATATAATTAAGAGTGACCTTCTCTATGATCTTGTGGTAGACTTTTTGAAACGATTAATAAATAAACGTGCAGTACCAAGCAGCGATAAGTGGTGAAATACAATCCACTAGAGGGAAAGCGTAGTTCAGCGGTTAAATCGCTCCGACGAGTCGATTCCCTCTTGATTCATTCATTTGATCACATTGTAGATTACAGTGTTGACTTCGGCTGAATAAATACTTTCGAAAGCAATTACGCCGATACATATGAGGGAACTCAAAAAATCCAGCATCCTACATGATGACGTGTGTCGAGTCAGATCTCCACGATCTCTTGCAGCGTCAGTAGAGGTAGCAGCGGGAGTCGGTGTGTGTGTTTCTTCGCTTTCCACTTCTGTAATGAAAAATGGGGTTTCTATTTTAAAAAAACTCAACGGGACTTCGAATGACCTTGTAAATTTACCTCAAGGTCTAGGTCACTAGCACAAATAGGTGACCCCCATTGTTCTAAACAACTTTTGTCTGAACCATTTTTCTGTGTCTGGTTTAATTACGGAGAAATTTGGAAGCATAGATTATAGTGCCCCCCCCCCCAATACATGAAATAAATTTATAAAATTTTTAAAAGTTACGTAAATGGTGTAAAGATTTTCAACGATTTTTCGATTCAATAGTTTGAATAATCTGTGATATATGAGCAGCTTTTTTTTTCATTGTGGTGACCCTCTGAATTTGGCTAAATGCGAGTCAAAGTTATAGAGAAATGGTAAAAATGCCTTAAACCGATCCACATTAATGGACACCGGTATGTACAAGCTTACGACGAAAACTTGACCAGCCCATTACCTCGCCCTAGGTAATTAAAGTAGTATCGATTAAATCATACATCTTTAATTCATAGTTTTAAGCGTAGATGCAATAAGCTTATAAATAAAAACAGTTGTTATTTTGTTGTGACACTACAAAGGATATATAGTATTAGAAATTGAATTTTTTACGAAACGACTCATAAAATATACCAATAAATTTCTTTTTAAGTGCGGTTGAAAATTATGATGAAATCTGACTTGAATGACATAATTTTAAATATAATTTGAAAAAATATGCTAATTTCGCGAAAATACACTAAAAAATATTACTGAAATTTCTATTAAAATTCCAAAACATGAAAACATGCACCAAAACTAAAATTTTGGTCACGATATATAAATATTACTTTATAATTTTTAAGAAAGTTATACTTACACATACCTTCGCATATATCCATACCACAATAGAGTTCGATTTCGGATACTTTCAATCACCAAGTAATCCACTCCAGTACCCAGGCTAGCCCTTTGTTTATGGATATTTAAAAACTGCATTTCCCGAGTTTTAACTGAATTTCTGAAACTGAATTGCCACAAGTGATAATCACGGTGGTTCAGAAGATAAGGAGTTTACCCGTAAGTACCATGAGACAACTACATCTGACAAAATCCGAATACTTTCTAGGAACTATGTTGTTTTATCTCTCCAGCTTTGCTGCGTATGCCTTGATGCCTATACTCTTCTAGAGAGATAGATTTAAAAAATGTATTTTAATGGTATAAATCGATAGCTTGAAAAATATATTACAGAACTATTTGGTGACTAAAGACCTGAATGACATGATTAATGCAACATCAGAGCTACGAATTACTAAAGATGAGATGACCCGTGCAATAAAGCTAGCAAAAAATGGGAAAGCAATGGGAACCGATGAAGTGGGCACCGAAATGTTTTAATTCCATCTATCAGACCGGAATTAACTATTGTCATGCTTCGAAAAACAGAGCAACCAAAAGTAATGATCATCAAATTAGTCTGATAAGTCATGCCTTAAAAATATTTCTACGAGTGATACACGGTAGGATATGTAATAAGATTGAGGAAAGAATTGGAAAAAATCAGTTCGACTTTCGAAATGAATTAGGAAGTAGAGAGGCGTTGGGTAGTATGTTTCTTTTTTTATTTACCTTTGAAAAAACTTTTAACAAAGTATGCCACGAAAATTTTTTAAAGATTTATTAACGACAAGCAGCTGCAGTACAACTGAAACATCAACTATAAGATGAAATTAAAATTAAACGCGGGATGCCTCAGGGATGTTATTCTGTCACTTTTCCTATTCGATCTCTATTCAGAAGAAATATTCAACGAAACACTCACCAAAGTCACTAAAGGACTCGGCATCAATGGCGTTAATAAAAATAATAACAGATACGCCGATAACACTCTAATTGTTACTAATAACAAAGAAGACCTACAAATATGAATAAAATAAGCGATTTTTATACACAATTTGGAATAAAAATCAATGCCAACAAAATGTACGACTATAAGCAAAGAAAGCTAATATTAAAGACAATGGTGTTACAGAAAACGTTACCAAGTTGGAAAGAGTTAATAAATTGATGTATGTTGGTAGCAATCAGAAAGTTGAGTCGCAATAGGTATTGGGACAGGAACATGATTGAAAAACTCAACAAGAAATCCATTATACGGTAAGGATGACTCCAAAACAACGGAGAGAACTGGAATAGGAGTGTATGGGCACCAGACACTACGAAAGCTTGGGTAAGTCACCAAGCCTTTTTCAGGCAGAAATACATGTCAATTCAAAAAAAAGAATCCATCATGGCCTAGAGATTATTATCATGTCGGATAGTCAAGCAGCCATCAATGCGCTGAGCTTTCAAGTTATCAGCTCCAAGATGGTCTGGGAATGCCTAGAGGAATTAAATGATTTGAGTAAGAATAATAAAGTCACCCTCATGTGGGTACCGGGGCACGCCGGGATAGAGAGGAATGAAATAATAGACAGAAAAAGGGCTGAGACACCATTTCTGGGGCCAGAACCTTTCTGTGGAATCAGCAGCAGCGTAACGCTAGAAGAACTAAAAATTGAAAAGAGCAGGAGATCCAATTATTGGACGAAATGCAAGGATTGAGACAAACGAAGATACTTCTTGGGAATTGCAATCAGAAGAATTTCAAAGAATGCATAAGCTTAAGTAAAAAACAACTCAGAGTTCTGACAGGAGTCCTGAGGGGGCAGTGCCACCTGAAGGGACACATCAAGAAAGTCGAACTGATAGAAGGAGAAGAGTTCAGATTCTGCAAGGGGGAAGACGAAACCTCTATTCATATCCTTTCAAAGTGCAGCGCTCTAGAAAATCCTAGGATGCGATTCTTGGGATCACAGCAAATCGAAGAAGGGAAGCTACCCACCTTGAAGCCGTCCAACATCCTGAAATTCCTTAGGGAAATAGAACTGGAAGACTGACCTGAAGGGACATATCAAGAAAGTCGAACTGATAGAAGGAGAAGAGTGCGGATTCTGCGAGGAGGAAGACGAAACCTCTACTAATATCCTTTCAGAGTGCAGCGCTCTAGAAAACCCTAGGATGCGATTCTTGGGAACACACCGAATCGAAGAAGCCATTCAGCATCTTGAGGTTTCTGAGGAAAATAGGACTGGAGGACCTGCTCTAGCCGATACGGCAACTCTTACGACTTGGCAGCAGCAGAGGGACACAATAGATCTACGAGGACGCAGTGTACAGATCCCAATTCTACGCTCATACATACAATGTCAATGATTAATGAGATCCAGCTGTTGAAACCAAAATCAGAATAGAGAAGGTTTAACCGGTTACGACGTGTCATTATAGCTAAGAATGAAAATGGCACGATGCTGTTTTTCAGTCCCCTTATACAGCATGAAAGCCTGGACACCCACTGAAGCAATGCTTAGAGGTCTGGAAGCATTCTGTATTTAACTGTATTGACAGTTACTAAAGATCAGTTGGATGGATAAAATTAGCATCCACAGCGTCCTTACTCGCATGGAGAAAAACAAAGAAATAGTCACGACCATCAAGCGTCGCAAATTAAAATATTTTGCTAATATTGTGAGATATTCACAAAAATATGAGATCCTACATCTGATCATAGAAGGAAAAATTCTAGGAAAGCGCAGTCCAAGAAGAAAAAATTTGAGGCATTGTTAAGAAAAATCAACAGTTCAACTTTTCCGAGGAGTGGTCAATAAAATAATCATCATAAACATGATAGTCAGCATAATAATCAACGAGCGTTGAACGGTCATGGTACTAGAAGAGGAAGATTGCAAATATATTTAGCGACGTAATTGTATAATCGTAAACTTATGAATAATAAAATTTCAGTTTAAGTTTTAAAAATAAATTAAGCTAGTGTCAAATGTGTGCGGGTTCAAACTTCTGCGTAATAACTTTTTCCTTATATGTAATTATTTTTCAGCTAATTTTGTCATTTGCTAAGAAATATTTTTAATGTGATCGACGCGAGCTAACAAATCCTTGTCGGTGCACGCGCGAAAATGGCAAATAAACAACATGTTTTCGATATTTATTAAGATATGCCATACATTATAGATTATTTGAATAAAAATTAGAAAGATTGCATATAGGTTACTGTTCATCCAGCACTTCCATTTATTTTTTTAAATTTCCAAACAACCTGCCACTATGGCTTGAACAAGATCTAGTTTTAAGTGCCTAGAAAGCGCGGGTGCCATGATAAATGTCGGGATTCTAGCATGTTCAAGATTCTCCGAAGATTTAGGATCCTGGTTAAGATCGATGTTGTTGACGCGCTCTAAATTTATCCCACTCGTACATCCTAGTTAGGAATACTAGATATCGTGTAGTCTAATAACCTTTTAAAAACTAAATCCCCTATGTGTGTAACGTGTAAACACTACAACATACATTTTTTCTAACAACCTTAATTGCATCCTTATTAGAAAAAAAGTTATCGTGCGTTATTTATCTAATGATAGTCGAAATGTGGTAAAGTCGATAACATTGCCCAAAATATAAAACATATGCATCAAAAATCAAAATTGTTCGGTAAAAAAATATTTTTAAAAAGCTGACCTTGCCGAGCTTTACTTACAACGTCGCGCCAAAAGCTTGTTCTGTAAGTATTCATACTACAATATTTCCTGTCATATGGGCGTGGGTATTTCAAGGTTTCTGATTCTTTCGCGATAATTTAATGCGACTAAACAAAAGCGGAACACCCATACAAGTGTAACAAGAAGCAGGTTGAAAATTACATGTAATTCTATTAATAAAACATTCTTAACTATCAGGAATATAACCTGTTGAAGAAACGCCAGAATAAAGGTTAAATATAAATCTACGACTTTTTAATGTTTTAGAGCAGTTTTCTTAATCTTATTGTAATATAAATAGGTGGCAATCGTGAAACAAATTCTACGGGGAAAAATTGATAAATTTTTATTTTAAGTATATTGAAAATATTATATATTTTCGGAGAAGCGGAAGTAGGTAATCTGATTAATGACGGTTTTAAACCATATTTTTATTCGAATAACATTAAGTTGTATACTCTCTTTATTCTTCAAATTATCAGAACGTTTTGAACAGTCCATGTACATATCCAGTCGTCATCAAGTAAAACATTTTTTTTTGTGAAATTTTCCTTTTTTTATTTTGTATTCACATTATAATGACAAAACATATTTTAGGGTTAGTGGAAGTACGCTTAGAATAAAAAGAAAAAGGACTATCTAGGGTAGAATAGATGAAATGGCTAGAGCTATAACGTTTGGCCTCGTTAGCGTAGCACAATAATAAATATTTTAAAGCTAGAAGGGGTGTTGTTGGATTAATGTTTGTCTTTAATGTCGCATTAAAATTAAATTGCTAATGAACTCAATAAAAGCTTATAACACGGAAAATACTTAAATTTCAGTTGAAAATTGCCGGGAATATAAATATCATGGCATTTTAACTATCAGATTTTTTCGTTATTAGACTACTTTTAAGTTATATTGAAAACTAGAATTATTTTTTTGTCATTTGGCTTTTTTTTAATTGAAAAGTTTCAGCAGCATATTATCTGGTATTATTCTTAAATATAAATTAAAACTATGTAGGAAAACGAGTCTAAAATAAATGCAAAGAAACAAATTTAAATGAATAAAAGCATATAAAATTTTAAAAAAATTTTTAGAAAAATAATCCCTCTAAAATAAAACTTTTTGCAATAGTTCGTAAATAACAAAAAAGATTTGTTTCAGAGCTGTTAAGCACACTTCTTTTTAAAGTTCTCAGATTCTGACCAAATTATGCCTCTGACTTTTAGTTTAGTGGTGTGCTACAGTGGAAGGAGATTCCTTAACTCCATCAAATTTGTATACCAGTGGATGAATGACAAAATATGTGCCGTTTTTAATTCCTTATTTACTGTTATTCAAAAAATGGATAATCTTTATGAAAAACTGAACAGTTTTCTAGGCACATAAAGACCGTGGGTCCTACAAGATCGCGTTGGCGTTCGCTTAGAAGAGACAGAGTCATAGAGATGTGACAATACGTGTTGAAATAAACGTACAATCCGAATAGTGAATTAATACGGATTCATGTGCATATTTCTTTAGCATACAAAATGTGAAATTCGGAATGTGAGGAGCTCGGATTCTATAAAAATAAAAGGAAAGTCAATGTCGGATAAAGATATTTTTATCTTCGTTACGTTTATAGTAGCGCAGAAGCATGTCACTGTCCTCAAAGCGATAAGGAAACGAATGATGGGTACGGTGCCTGTTTCATTCGTATTAGTTCGTAATATGTCGCCAACCTTCCACAATCTGTATTCTGCATTTTTAGCTAAACATCCCTGATGCAGAATATGGATTGTTAATTAATCCAAATATTAAATTCTTCCGTATCTGAATCATCCAAATATCAAAATATTCCGAATATTTACAACACTAATAGCTTAGTAGCACCTTTCTTGATATGGGTGTAGCTACAAGCACCGTACGCGCGATATCCCTCGTACCTAACAACCGAAACCAACCAGAAAAGATATTTTTTAATGAATTAAGGAGGGGAGTAACGCAAGTAAGGGGCTCATGGAAAGAGAGGTACTACTGACTTATTCAGCTCTGTCTCTTTCTAAGTGGAAGCCAACGCACTGCAATAGGAACCGCGATCTACATCTTTGTATGTCTACGTTTGTTTCAACATAACCTATCATATATATATATATATATATATATATATATATATATATATATATATATATATATATATATATATGGATACAATTTTCCGCATTTAGGTTACAATGAATATTTACAAACACAGTATGTGTACCAAGCCATTGGAATGCCGTTTTGCTAAACTTCTAATCAGTTTAACGTCTATTCAGACACATAGTGCGAAAAATCGAAAAAAATCCACGATTAAGTGATCCAAAATTAGTAGCTGATGTTTCTCGAGAAACTGGAAAAAACAAACATCCTCAAACAATTCGACGGACATTAAAATAAGTCTCATTTATTAATGAGACCAATACACAAAAACGTATACAATTCATAAAAGAATATAAGAACCAATAAAAATGAATCCTGGTGGAACGACTTAGAGCAAATTCAACGTTTTTGGGTCTGATAAACGAGCTATGGTGTGGCGTAAAACTAATACGGAGTTGAATCCGAAAAATTTAGGTGCTACATTCAAGCATGGCAACAGGAGTGTGCTTGTATGGGGGTGTATTTCGACTGCTAATGTTGGCAAATTGGGTTTTATTGAAGACATTATAGACAAAAATAAATACTTGAAGTTATTGAAAGATAATTTACTACAAAGTGTTGCACAAATGGGGATTGAGATAATATTCAAATTCTATCAAGGTTATGATCCGACGCACAAAACTCGCATCGTACAAGAATACTTATTACATACTTGTCCAAAAGTGCTGCACTTTCCACCTCAATCTTCATATTTAAACCCCGCTAAATCTATGACAAGAATTAGACCAGAGAATTCGATTAACACCCATACGGACGAAAGATGAATTGAAGATGAAATTACAGGAAGAATGGCAACAAATAAGTTCAGAGTATTGGAAAAAAATATTTCAAATATGCCGAGACGTCTGAAACAAGTTGACAATCAGAAAGGCTATGCTACTAAATACTAAATGTTCGTTAATCATTTCAAACTCTATCGTTTCTCATAAATGTCCGAATATCCTTAAAAAAAAGATATGTGGATTGCATAAATATGGCATATTATCGTTGACTACATGCAGTTATTTATCAATTGAGAGAATAATTTTTTTTTCAATAAATTATTGCAACGTAAACCGATTTATTGAAATATATCGTGGTATCCGAATATTTTCTTTATTCACTATATATATATATATATATATATATATATATATATATATATATATATATATATATATATATATATATATATATTGATCCACCCTGGCTAATATACTATTTTCGTTAATACGATGTAAAGTTAAAATATAACCCTAATAAAAAAACTTATCGTAATATTAAACCGTATAAAAATGTCTATTTAATTCCTTTTATTATTACAATAACAAATAGCTTTTTTAGATTATTTAAATAGCACGACCTTGCATTGTCACAGAACATCGATTTACTTAGCAATCAATGAATTGTAGAAGTTTTGGCAAAATACAGCGTTAAAAAATTACTAGTTTGGTTATTTGGAAAGTTATATAGAATCGGAAGGTTATTTAATTTTGCACAAAAATCCAAAAAAAAAGTTACAAGATTCAATGTACTAACGTCATTACAGATTCACTGACAATTTTCAATTGCAAAATAGCAATAGATAAATAGCCAATAGGTAACTAGTATTAGTAATATGTTAAACTGCTCATATTTTGAAGGTATATCTATTTATTTTTTACTAAAACATCTGCACGTTTGTATATAAGTATTTCTAACTAGGCATCAAGCTTAATGCAAAGCTTTCCAATTACCCCAATTAATTATGACGACCATTCAACAAATCAACGTATCAATAAATCAGGTTCGTAATAGTGTTGTTAAATGTATATATAGGCTGCAGGTGTTCATAATTTCTTTTATTGAAGTTCTTATATAGGGTATGAAAATATTTAGTTTTTATATTTTGGACTTACCCTTAAGGATATTGGCAATTACTCTGATCTACTTTATCCTGCCCACGGTGAACCTAAATTGGTTTTCAGCAGCCCGATTCTGTAAACATATTTTTTGGCACTCCATTTCCTTATTGCTGTTAAAACAGTGATATACCTATGCATTATTATAAACTCAACAAAGACATATTTTCTTTCCCCTTCTTTTTATAGAATCACAGCCCAGATGTTATTTCTGATCAATGCCTTATATTTATATATATCATTATGTCTGGCGTCGTCTTGTCTTAGTTCTCCATCTTTTTCTTTCATTCTTTTCTTCTATAAATAATTCATACTTTTTGCCTATTAATATGCATAGTTTCATTTTCCTTCTTTTTACTGTCTTGATAATCTCTTTGTCCTTTTTCAATTTTCATGATATTTGTTCTCTTCCTTCTCTAATACCAGATTCATTTCACCTTAGTACGCTAATTCTAAATATACATTATCTTTCTTATCTTGATAAAGACTACATTTTTATTTATATATTAATTTCTTGCGTGCGTTCCCTTTGTTCATTTCAGTAATAGCCTAGGTATGTGATATTCTGTACTTTTTCGAAAATATTCTTATTCGCATCAACTACCCTATCCATGTTTTTGTTTTTAGTGGCCATCATGAATTTTCTTTTTCTGAAGTTCATTTTTATCTCATATGTTTCACAAATTTCCACGAGCCGGTGAGCCAGCAACTGTACGTCTTTCAGACTATCCACAAAGTGTATAAGTATCGTCTTAAATTGAAAATGGTTTCTCTATTTATCGCTATGCTTGCATTGATTTAATTGTAAAGCTTCTTTGAACAGTTCTTCTGAAAACGTGTTAAAAAAAATAAATTATAAGTTGAAACCGTACTAACTTGAGCTTACAATTTCTTTTACCTTCTTGGCCTCAGAAACTAACGTGTTAGACATGAAATTTGTTAATTAAGTTTTAAAATTCCCAATACAAACACTACACTTTTTTATTCCGACACACACAAACACCCAAGGTAACTTATAGGAATCGAACTCGCTCCGTGCCTGTAAGAGATCGATCGCTCGACCACTACACGAGCGCTACGTCTGAAAATATGTTGAAAGATAATGGAGACAACACACAACAATGTCTCAACACCTCATCCAACCCTATGTGTGGAATTCATGTCATCGACTTGTTTATTTTCCCGCTGGAATCAACATTAGTTTGTAATTATTTTGGAATCTATCATCTATTCTGCATAAACGTAGAGTCTCAATAAGCCTGTTATAAGAGACCCTAACAAATGCCTTCTGGAAATTCACAAATCACATATACACATCACAGTTAACATCGCGATATCTTTCTACAAGTGTGCGCAAGCTGAAAAGTACTTTCCTTGTTCCAAAATCCTTTCAAAAACCATGTAGAGTATTAGATATGTGGTCATCTAGTTTACTATATGAACGTTTATATATAATCTATACAAAAATCTTCAATGAATACAATAAAAATCTGGCCCCTCGAGGCTGTTCAAAGCTTAAATTTTTCAAATCCGCATTCTAACTTATATTATTTTGAGAAATGAAGGTACTGATTTTATATAAAGATAAAAGAGATAACGCTGCAAAGACTTCTTGTCTATTTCTAGTGCCCCATGCGCAAAATACTGAGTGATTGGTTTTGTTTTGAATGAGTTGCAGGTTCAAATTATTCCCAAACGTTAACCTCAAAATATAACGAAACTTCTATTAATAATGGAACTCAGGTGATTAAATTTTGATGAAATCAACGGGAAAGCCTTTGGAACTGCTTTGACTCCGAAACTCACTCAAAAGTAGCAATTCATAATGGAAAATATTGCACTGTAAACTTATTTGAGCAAGACTCTCTATAAACATGGTTCTAATTTTGATTTTTTAATAATGAAGAATAATTTCAGGCTTCAAGAAATACTGAACATTATAAACAAAAAGCATGAAACAGTAAATATTTCTATAAGCAAGCATTAGTTCGAAAAATACTTATACCTCGATTATGCATTTTTTTATTTTTATTTTTTTGCATTTCTGAAAACTTCCAAGGAAATTTTAATATTTTGTGTATCATAACCTATACTTGAATAAAATAGTTTATGAAATATTCATACTGGATGTTTGATATCGAATTTTTTCAATGAATTTGGCTAGATAAATAAAAAAAAATTGACGCTAGCTTGTTCTATTTTTCTGAAAGACTTAATTTTAATAAATAGAATTATTTACAAGACAATATTGATTAAGAAAAAACATAAAAAATTGATATCATAAAATATTACAATTTAAAAATACTGGAGAATATTTAAAGCTACTGAAAATATCAAAATATTAATTTTTAGAGAATTGCAGATTTACTAAGAAAATGGTCGAATGACTGATCCTACTTCATTTAATAGAATATTTCCAAAGCGTGACAGATGTAAAAGGTGTTTTTTATAGAGGTATAAAACTTTAAGTTGGCAACACTTTTTTAACTGGCGGTCATTTTGTCAGCTGTCAAGTGATTTATGTTTAGTTTGGTTTGGCATTTCAACATGAATAGACTGACGCCTAAACAACGCTTCCAAATTGTGCAAATTTATTTTGAAAATCATGGTTCTGTTCGAAATACGTATCGCGCACTACGTCCATTTTACGGTCAACATAATCGTCCATCAGAGCAATTAATTCAATTAACTAGGGAACGTTTTCGCACCACGTTTACTCAAAAAGATAATACGCATCCACAGAGACGTCGTATAGTGCGTACAGAGGAAGTCATTGCTGCTGTAGAGCGTAGCGTAGAGGAAGACCCGAATCAGTCTATCCGCCATCGTGCACAGGAATTGGATATGTGTCCATTCACTTTATGGAAGATTTTGCGGAAAGATCTTGGTTTGCGTGCTTACAAAATCCAACTCGTGCAAGAATTGAAGCCACACGATCACCTAGCAAGGCGTAGATTCGGTGAATGGGCCCAAAACAAGATTGCCGTTGATCCCGATTTTCATAAGCGAATTTTGTTTAGCGATGAAGCTCACTTTTGTTTGAATGGATACGTCAATAAACAAAACTGCCGTATTTGGAGTGATGATAATCCTCAAGTGTATGTTGAGAAACCGTTACATCCAGAAAAACTGACTGTTTGGTGTGCTTTATGGGCTGGTGGAATCATTGGTCCGTACTTCTTTAAAAACAATGCTGGTCAGAACGATACAGTCAATGGTGACCGCTATAGAGCCATGATTACTGACTTTTTCCTTCATCAATTGAACAACCATGATGTGCAGGAGCTGTGGTTTCAACAAGACGGCGCAACATGTCACACAGCTCGTGCCACAATTGATTTATTGAAGGAAACGTTTGGTAACCGCATAGTTTCACGTTTCGGACCCGTGAATTGGCCTCCAAGATCGTGCGACTTAACGCCGCTAGACTATTTTTTGTGGGAATATGTGAAGTCGCTAGTCTACGCCGATAAGTCCGAAACGATTGATCACTTGGAGGACAACATTCGCTGCGTTATTGCCGATATACGGCCACAAATGTTGGAAAAAGACATCGAAAATTCGACCTCCAGATTAGACTACGTCCGAGCCAGCTGTGGCGGTCATATGCCAGAAGTCATATTTAAATTATAATGCCAGAAGGTTATCTTTCGAATAAAGTAAATTTCATGTCAATTTAAAAAATTCATCTTTGTTATATTCCATTTAAAAGTTCTATACCTCTATAAAAAAACACCCTTTATATACACAAAGACTTTTTACAGATGGCAAAGTTTGTTAGCCATGTTGCCAAATTGTGTTTGACAGGCATGGCGAGTAATGACGAGTTTTTAGCAACCTATGAATTCGAGAATATTTTTTTTTCTGTAAACGAATTGTTCAGTTATAGGGGATATTTGTAAATATAGTATGAGGAAAGTATCTTAAAATGGTTCGTTTCTTAAACTCAAAAATTTCAACATTCCTTAACAAGATAATGTGTTAAGTTCGGCAATATCGCAAAAAGCTTCTACTAGAATTTTTCTATCGTATTTGAACAGTCAGTGTTTTCGTGGCATTTTTTGTGTTTGTTGCGGTTAAATGAATTAGCTATCAACAGTATTCCCAGATATTGTGTATTATAATTTAATCATTTATACCCAAACCTAAGGTTTTATAGGTAAATACTGTTATTTATAGGTTAAGTATGTCATGTAAATGGTGAGTAATTAACCAGTGAATAACGATATGTTGTGAACTACTACTCTTACGTCTCCGTTGCCCACAAACTGGTTGACGTGAGGCAGAATTCCATTCATGAATCACCGGAATAGTACGAAATTTTTAAAACATTAAATTTCAGTAAGAAATAAAGAAATCTATCCACACCATTTAAATACGGCAGATAAATTTCTTTATTTCTTACTGAAATTTAATTTTTTTTAAATTTCGCACTACTCTAGTGATTCATAGATGTCGTACGACTAACGATATTTTTCAGTCTGACGCCGAAGTCGGCAGGTGGCAGGTTTCTAACATCCTACCGACATACCTTGAAATTTATATTTCATATAGCATTTATTTCATGCGAATGTTGCTCTCAGTTCGATACAGCTCCACTGACAAGAGTACAAGCTGGTCGAAACGCGTATGGAGAGAGAACCGGTATTTGCAGAAAATAAATTGTTTCTATATATTCTTTCCTTTTCTCTGCCTTAAAGGATAATACATATAAACAACCATTTAAATACGGCAGGTACATTTCTTTATTTCTTACTGAAATTTTGAATTTTTAACGATCTATCAGCCAAAAATGCAATTATAAAAATAAAAATATATAATTGTGAACATTTTTAAAATGATTAAATAGGGTAGCCTTCATAATAAAAGATCAGAACTTTGAAAAAGACCCAAAGTGATTGAGTTGTCCCTCAAACAATTTTTTAACGTATCTTGTGTAATATCGAAAAGCACAAAAAAGTAAAAAAAAAAAACTAAAATGTCCGATAGTTTTTCTAATAAAAGTCATCTGTTAGAAATATTTAGGGTGTTCAATACGTTTTGTTCATATTACATATTTTATTTACTTTACTTATGAATTTATGAAAACAAATTACTATTTTACATAACATGATTACCTTAAAATAATCAAAGGTGCAAAAACGTTAATTTTAAGGAGCTATAAATGCTCTATGCGTCATCGTGCTTATCAGGTCGATATGGAAATTTTAAAATCTACTATAAAATACATAAATAATAAATTGGTTTTTGTTTAGTAGCCTTCAAACAATTATTGGTCCGTGAAATTGTTGTTTAATAATAAATTTCACGAATATTGAATTTGTCGTTTAAAAATGGCCTATTTTTAGACGAGAATTTTGATAATAATCCTTGACGTAGATCTCGAAAGCAACGTCAGAAATACTCCAAAAATAGTGTTACAATTCCAATTTTTAAAATATTTATTGAAAGATTAATCGCATAACATATTGTAGTTCGTTAAGCCTCGATCATCAAAATAATTAAAAATAATTGTAAATTTAACTATGGAATCTATGAATTTATGGAATCATTTGATGCTAATAAAAAGTCAACGATTTTGCTCTAGCAATATTCCTTAAATCTGTTATTAATCTCGATGCTGGACTTTGGCCTATTTTCTCTCCCATTCTCCTTAATGATCGATCTTCGCCAACAAACAATCTGACAAGACAATTTCCTTACTTTAGCCAAATATATTAAATTCGCGCATGGGATGATCTCAAAGGGCATAGATCCCGAATAGAATTAGGTCGGTTATCAATCATTTAAGTTATCAGTCGTTGCCAATCGGCGTGCTAAAATGCTCTATACCATAATGAGTCTGCATAACTCAGTTTCCTTTACCCTAAATTTTACTTTCAACCGTAATGATGGTCTTGAAAGCGAGTTTGACTGTTTTGTTCCAGTCGAGTTTAGTATAAATGTCCAAGTCTTGTTTTCTATTAATACGATTTACTGTCGGCTATTGCAAGCTTCGTTAAAAAGGCAACGAATCGTTATACCCCTAACTGTTCGTTAATTATGGAAAATTAGTTTTGTTTCTTTATTTCGTCCGTACGCGTTTCAGAGGTAAATTGTCGAAAAATGTTTTCTACTATATTTTGCTGATTGCGCAGTAGTAAAGGCAGTTTCGCAACAAGAGTCTAAAAATACTATTAAAAATGAAAACAACTATAAAATATTTTTCAAAACGTGAAAATTGCAGAATTAATCAACTCAAAAAAGAAGAAAGTGTGAGCCAAAAAGCCTTTCATCATTCAACGAATACGAAACAGCGACTAAAAAATAAAAGCTTTGGTGAGATAGGTGGATGTTGGGGAATAGCTGAAAAGCCTTTAACGCCGAAATTTAGCAGATTAACGTTTTTAAAGAAGTTGCCAGTGTTGGCATAATACGAAGAGAAAAAGAAAAGGAGAAAGTGATAAAAAAAGAAAAGCTTAGTTCAGCTGAGTATTTCACAGGATCAAAGTATATCAATAAAAGCTCCATATCATTGTACTGAGACATTCTGAAATGCTTTTTCAAATTTCTGAATACAAAAGTCAAACGAAACAAATCTGGATTATAAAACAAACGGTCCAGCTCGAGGAAGTCACACTCGCAGTGGATTGAACTTTGTTATGAAGAAACAAAACATTCTTGTTCTACAAACCAGAGCTTGTTCCGATCAATAGCAGTACGTAATTTTGTTAATCTGTTATTGTGGCTTTGGGTGCCAATTATTGACTATGTAAGCTATCATTTGCAAACCATAAACAACCTGAAGCACATTTTATGAAACTACTAGTTTGGGAACCCGCCCACATATAAGAAAAATCATTAATATACTTTTGTAACTTCTTGTGTGGTTTATTATGAGTAGACCGACAATTTTTTCTCTGAGAAAATTCTCGTAATCGGTTAATTCGATTTTCAATTTTTTCCGTAACACGTCGGTTTCCCGTCGTAAGAAAATTTACAAATATTATTTTTTTACAATTGTAAGCGTTAAATTATGGAACAAAATGCGTGAAAAAAAATTGTGCTTTATAAAGGGTGTCCGCCAGTCTCAACATGACAATATGATGAATTTTGGAGATTTACTGATAAAAAGCTAATTTTTTTCAGAATTGATAAAAATATATAAAAGTCGCCGATGACATTGTCCGAAAAAACGCTTTTTCTAATTTTCAAGTCCAATGCATTGAAGTCGTCGCTCCCGTGACAGCACGGTATTTCTTAATATTTGTCGGGCAAAAAAAAACATAAATTTGTGAGCTTATTATCTATCTGTGATCGAAGTAACCGACAAAAATCAGCGATGTCTTCTGCCTCTTCTTAAAGCTCATATTTTTGTCATATAAAATATTTGAATATATTATGTTCACAATAAAATGGCACGTAATTAATAACAAATTTTTTTGGTTTTTTAGGACTGCAGGGGACGACGCGATTAGCTTTCGATCAGCTATGTACAATTGAATCAGAAATCTGGCATATCCACCGCCAAAAGTAACACGTTCTCAGACCATAAAGCGCGAAACAAGCTGTATAATTTAACAACGGTAGTGGACGAAAACGAAGATTGCAACCATGCAGTTGCCTTTGCCTAGAATAAGATGTTCTATTTAGTACATTAGTATGCAGCAAATATATGGTAAAAAAGTTCTACACCATTCCTGTTCATAACCGCTTTCAACAGAATTTCTTGCAGAAGCAAGAATAAAAAAAAGACAAATGTCATACAGTATTCAAAACACCATTTTTGATGGCTACAATTTGTAGAATCGACGAGGAAAAAGCTCTTTGTCAATTTGTAATTTTTAAAACATACAAAACACACAATTTAAGCTTTTATTACAACTCATACGTACCAAATAACCATGGCCATTACGCCAATTATGTTTCGTCGCGCTTTTTTACCATTCAAACTTTTTAATTGATTCTTACTGAAAATTCAACAGATCTTCAGGAAATATGAATATAGTATGTAATTAATGTACAAAAAAATAATATAAAATAATCTTCTAAAAGTAGTCAAATACCCTATTATCAAAAACGCCGATGTCAATTTCCATTCTTATTTGCCCAAACACTTTATTACGTAAATAAATACATACCTAATTTAAAGTACTTTAGATTATCTACTCTCCCTCAAATTGCTCCAGTTAATAATTTGAATTCCTTTACTTAGATAAAAAAAAATTACCAGAACAAACAATGCTAAATATATCTACACTAAAATTGTCAAATATTACATAAAAACAATATTTTACTAAAACGATATTTTTTCTAATCTTAAAATAATCTGCATTTGACAGTTAAGTGCCTTTGAAATTGTTTAAAACGTCGACATCTAACGTCACGAATAATAAATAGGCTAGACACATTATAATGTTACTTAGTTTTCGAAATAGTGCATATATTGAGAATTACCTCATATCAGGCACTTTTACCGTACTAAAATTATGTTAATTTTAATGTGTCGTTCTGAATTTAAATGCCAAAAATTGCGAGTTGTGTGTCGATTGTCTCTTGAATATATTGAAATATAGTTTATCATGAAAGTAGCAGCATGTAAATAAAAAAAATTAAATCCCTATTTACTCGGTGCGAAGTTATGGAGGGGAAAACAAAAGCGATACTAACGTAAGCTACGGATAATTCTTGCGGCGATATTTTATACTTTTGATGTATCAAATACACGTGTCAACTTTAACTTTTTTTTAAATATTTAAAACAATATAATGAACAACCGGAGTTGGTGTGTTGTTAATTGTAAAAATACTAGCTAAAAAAACAGTGTAAATTCTATAAATTTCCATTTGCAAAAAGGAAATTAAATAAAACAAATAAATGGATCAGGTTAAGAAAGCTAGTATTTAACTTGTTAGAAGTTCCGATGTAAAGTCGTATTTTAAGCAATAAAATACATATTTCTATAGTTCTCTTGGTTTTAGTGGCCATCCAGGATGAGTACAAAGCAACATAATTATTTTTATTCCAAGTTATTATTTAAAGGTATTTTTTTACATTACGTAACCTAATTTTAATAATTTCTTTTTTGTTTATACCTACTTCTTTCTAGCTGAAGTAATAAAAATATATAATAATTATAAATTAATATTTTTACTTGTTTTATAAACCCATATACGTTTATCAAAACCAAAAAATATAATTTTTAATTACGAATTTCCATTATGTCATAATGTCAATATGGGCAAATACAGTCCTTTAGTTCATGTATTAGTTAGAGCAATTGTCCCAAATGAAGCCAATATAATCGAAAGAAAATCCCAACAGTAATTTTTATGCTCACTAGATCCTAATGAAATAACTCCGTGCAATTTGTCTCATGTCCTCATACCTGTAACAAGTTATTTATCAGTTTATATAACCGGGGAATACAAACTTGTTCATTATACTCATGTCCATTGTGTCCCCTATTTTCGTACAGTTAACGTAAAAACATACTAGTGTTAATATATTAAAATACCAAATTTATTTAATTTAAAAATGTATTAGACAAATACTCAACTGTATAATAACTTTGTTCAAAAGCTCAGGGCTTTTTAATGAATCTTTAAGTTAAAGTATAAACTTAACAAATAAGCATAAGAAAAATTTAAAAAAAAGACAAAATTACAATTGCCTCCCTAAACTTTGTATTTCGAATCATAAAGTGAATATTAATCACATTTCTTAATGAACTTTTTTTATTCTGATAAAAAAAACGGCATCTCAGTTTATCCTTAATTTTAAACGAGTGGCAGAAAATTTTATGAATCGTTTTAATCATTCCTTAATTATTAGTCATACAGAAATAGTGGAAATTATCTTTAAAATAAATAAAGAAAACAGAATGCCTTGTAATCTATACTTTTTTGACAAAATTAGCTTGAGTGTGCCGTCATTTTTAAAATGTACCTAACTAACAAAAGAAATTTTTCATCATATTTCGCTTACCGTAGACAGAAATAAATAAAGAAAATTCGTACAAAAATGTTATACGACATTTTGCCGTCCTGCAGAGTGCCATACTGGGTCTATATTCATTAACCCTGAATATTACTTTCAAGAACAATTATGGTTTTAAAAGCGATTTGCTGTTTTGTAATGGTAGAACTCATTTTAAGCGGTTATCCGGTATTTATCGGTTATAACCAGTATCTACCATTCGCATTTAAGCCAGTTTAGATATCTTTGGTCATTCTTTGCAAATATTTACGTTTATTTGTTAGCATTTAACCTTTCAGTTTCTGATACGTAACACGTTTTAAGGTAGATTTTCTCGTCATCTAATTCAACCAGTATTTTAATATCCTGCAATTAAGCTGTTTACTGGTAATAATTTATAAATACACAAAAACGTGTTGACAAAGTATAACTACCTAAAAAGCTGAAGTAGAAATGCCTAACGGGTTTGGAAACACTAGTGTTCGGTCCAAGACGCGATCACCTCAGTACAGGATCCAGCCGCCACTATTAACTTTAGCTGACTCACTTCTCCATATAACCTCGATATAAAATTTTACATATTCTATGGAATCGAGAGCAAAATGCGACAACCATCCGCTCCACTGATGAGATTATTAGGAGGTTGAAACTAGTATGGAGAGAGAACCAGAGTGGAGTTCGCAGAGAACAAACTATCTGCTCCCTTCCTTAATGATCTTAAGGAGAAAGAAACAACTTTTCCAAAAACATAGACCGTAAAATTTTTTATTTTTAATAATTTGCTATCGCTCCAGAGTATATTTATACTGTTAATTTAAACAGTCCGGTATCAAGTTCTATGGGTAATATCCTGCCGACATTTTACGGAATGGAGATTTTAAGTGGACCGATGTTTTCTATGCTTTCTGCTCTCAGTTCGTAACAGCTCCATTGATGAGACATTAGATGGTCGTAATTGTCTAAAATAACAGCTTTTCCTTGTATGTAGTACGTATTTGTGTATACACACACACACACATACAAAAACATATATATATATATATATATATATATATATATATATATATATATATATATATATATATATATTAAAACTGAAAATTATGTTAAGTAATGTCGAAAAAAAACTTGAAATAACAACTTGGAATAAAACTAATATGTTGCTAAATAATATATGCTTACCATGGATGGCCGTTAAAATCAAGAGAACTATTGAACTATGTATTTTATCACTTAAAATATGACTTTACATCGGAACTTCTAACAAGTGATACACTAGATTTTTTAACCTTATACAGAGGAAGAGAAAATATTTTTGCAAATTATTTTGAAATATACAACGGCTCACAAAATAGTTTCACACCAAATTTGACAAAACTTAAATGGAATGTTCTCTATATTATTGCATATTTTGATGGCGCGATCCACATAAGCCATTTTTGAGATATTCAACTATTCTTCAATTTTAAGAGGCGGGCCTGCTTTGTCTACTCAAGCTAGATGTTTTAAATTGTATGAGTTTTTTAGTAAAATCATGAAAATTTATTGTAAAATAAAAAAGATATCAATAGATTATACGGGGTTAATAAAAAGCTTCATTTAAATTTTATTATCCTTAAAGCCAAATAAGCTTCTTATTGTTTTTTTAGTAATTTAGCATTTTCAATTTCGGATATAAATTTTTGGCAATTTATTTTTGAAGGTGGGCACTGACGGAGCTAAAGTCATAATTCATCATATACAAAAATTATTGACAAATAATTTAATGACACTTCTTGTTATTTAAACCATCTCGTTGTTCGAGGTTTTTGGAAAGCTTTTTAAAATGAGAACATACCACTACTGTACATTTTTAGTTCTTTTAGGAGTAATTTGATCACAGCTAAATTCTAAAATGTCTAACAATAAGTGTTCTGTGGGGAGGAACTTTTCTAAACACACAAGGTGAAAAGACATCTACAAAAGTTAGACAGTTCCCAGAGAGAAGGTAGCTAAATTTTCTTAAAATTAGCAAAATTTTCACAAATTTTAGGAAAAAATTTTAAACACAACAACGTATTTAAAATTTATAAATTTTATGGTAAATGGAAAATATAATTTGTCCTTATGATCCCTCTAGAAAGGAATAAGTAAACCCTTTTTTAAAATTTCATTTTTAAGATCAGAATTGGTGACTTCCCGATTAACTAGTGCTCGCAGAGGAGGAAAGAGTTTTAAATATCGGAACATGGACGAGCTCTTTTCATAGTTGTATATAGAAAGATTGAATTATAAGAAAAAAATAGTACAACCAATCAGAGCCGTCATTATTGTATCTCTATTTTATTGAATATGAAAAATCCGAGCTGAGCAGGTGTCAAGGAAAATAATTTCCTAAAACAGGCGTGACATTCACTGCGATGCCCCTGTACAGAAATAATTTGCTTTATCAATTAAGATATAATTAAATCAGATCGGAGCAATTTTCGTGTTAAATTACTTCAATCGATTACATCAGAGCCATCATTTTGCGCCATTCGAGTGCATCGTATGTAATCATCGGCAACCAACATAAATTTTATAAAGTTACGGCGACGTATTGCGTTTCTGGGTCACTTTGCCGTTTAGCATTTCAAACTCATTTAGTGTCTCGGGTAGCCTTGAAGGAAAACTAATTAGATTAAACGAGCAGGGGCAAAGTCAATTTCAAACGACAAAGTTCTCTAGTTTGTCGGTTTTGTTTGAATCAGTTTTCAACATATTAAGACGCTTTATAAAATGTTTAATAAAAACTAATTCAGTGTTAATTCACTTATACTTGCATCGTGCTGCATGAATTTTTTTAAAGTAAATATGTCCCTGTATTAGTATTAAAATATTCGTTTTTTTTAATATTTTTGCTGGTATTTTAAGGTAGTTTTCATTCTGAAATTTTGTTTTCTTTCTTTTATTGCAACTGAAACGAATGTCATAATTTGCAGGGCGAAAAGTTGTAAAAATGTCATGTTCTAGATTTTTCATTTCGATTTGTGTCTTAATTTTCTTATTCTGGGTTTAAAGTCTGCGCCAAATTATTAATAAATGAAAGAAATCACTACTAATCTGAGATACCTACACGCAACGGTAAGAAAACAAGTACGTTTCTCAATCTTTTCAACGTATTGTTTCGGTTCAATTTTTTTACAAAAATGGTATTTTGTGTCCACCTATCAAAAATTTCTAGTGCATCCCTGTAATTAATAAATTCTATTTATAAACCTCAGTTAAGGCACTTCACCCTCGAATTTTAGGGAATATTTAAATTTGCAATTTTAAGATATTTTGTTTAGATGAAAAGAAATGACAAGAATGAAAAACGCACATATACACTGATTTTTCTTTCTCAAAATTTTTATTTAGAAGCCTCGCTTAGACCACACAATATTCAGAAACCTTAACTGACTTAGACCCTACATTCAGCATAGTGGTAAAGCAGTAAGAACCCTAATTACGGCGATCGGACAACCCCAATCTTGATTGTTCAGTTTAGGGTCGTCTAATAGCATTTGACGTATTTAGTCAGTCTGCAGCGAGCGTGCTTGCGAATGTATTAGCTTGGTTATGGACCTGGTGATTGAAGACTATTCGAACAAAAATATCAGATACGATGATCATAGAGTGCTGAAAGAAATTGATATAAACTTTGATAATCAAGTTAATGTTAAAACTAATTTTTATTTTGCACTAACACTTTTTCCCATGTGGAATTGCTAGTCCCCATCGGGCGCCTCCCCAGATGGCGGATGAGGGAATGCCTCCTAGATATAGGTGGTACCGGGGAAATGAAATACCCAGGATGGACCAAAACTAGCAGTCGAGCAGCTCCTGAAGCAGAATGGGCGGCTGCACTGGCGAAAGGCAGCAGTTTCACCAAAATCGGACTATAGCGCAAGAAGAATGACTTTGAAACGGTATAGTATCTATCACGGAAAGGCGTAGCTGGAACAGCAAAAAACGGTTTTCCCACTGCGGTACAGAAAAGGGACAGAATCCTTGCTGTAGTATAATTTTCTAAAAACTGTAAATGGCAGACGAAAACACGAAAATGACCCTCAGTCCAGGGGGAGGGTGCGAAGAATCCCCCCGTTACATACTATTGACAATCAAGCAAGCAGAGAGAGGATACAGATGTACAGAGTATGGCAAGACAGTGCATATTGCCACCTAGAACGTACGCAGCCTATTTATACCCGGGAGATTAGCAAACACCGAAGCCAAAATGAGCCGAATGAAAATCGATATATTGGGGCTAAGTGAAGTGAGATGGCCTGGCTCCGGAAAACAAAAAACAAAAGAGAGATACATTTACTACTCAGGTGGAACCGATCCTGAAATGAGAATACAAGCTTAGACTTGATAACATCACTATTCAATAAGATATATATCTCCGACAAAATACCACTAGACTAGCTGAAGTCAACATTCATAACAATACCAAAAAAACCTGACTCCTCATAATGCGATGACTACCGAATAATAAGTCTGATGTCTCATGTCCTTAAAACTTTTCTCAGAATCATCCATACACAAGTTTACAAGAAGTGCGAATATCAGATCGATGACGCTCAGTTCGGATTTCGTAACGAACTGGGAACGAGGGAGGCTCTTTATTCCCTAAATGTACTGACACAGCGATGCATGAATGTGGATGTATACGCATGTTTTATAGACTACCGAAAGGCGTTCGACTGCGTTAACCATCAAAAGATGATGGAAATTCTAAGAACAACCGGGGTCGACGAACAAGACCTACGCATTATTTCAAAACTTTATTGGCACCAAATGGCAACAGTTGAGATGGAGCAAACAACATCGGAAGATATTCTGATTAGATGCGTCTTATCTTTGCTCCTGTTTAATCTGTATTCGGAGTCTGTATTTAGAGAAGCATTAGACAATGCCCAAGGTGGAATCAAGATCAACGGAACTATGATAAACAAAATCAGGTACGCTGATGATACCTTTCTTATAGCAAACAACGTATAAGAGCTACAAAATATAATAAATTCCGTGGTTTGTCATAGCGAAATGTTCGGCTTACATCTAAATGTCTCCAAGACCAAAACACTAGTCTTCTCAAAGACGTCAATAAACGTACATCTACGTGTCAAAGGACAAACAATAGAACAGGTAACATCAATAAAATACCTGGGAGCTAATATCAATAGCAAGTGTAACTCGAAAAAAGAAATATTGTCAAAGATTGAACAAGCGAGGAAAACAGTCATGAGTATGAAAACATTTTTTACAAGATCAGATCTTAGTCTATAACTCAGAACCCGGATGATGAGATGTTATGTTTTCTATATGGGTTCGAAAGTTGGACAATGAACCCATAAACAAAATGTGTGGAGATGTACATATATAGACGGATGCTGCGAGTTTCATGGGCGCAGAAGAGCACTAACGACGAAGTTCTCTAGCGAATGGGTAGACAAAAAGAACTGCTGAACACAATCAAAGAGAGAAAGATACAATGTTTGGTACATGTGCTGAGAGGTGAGAGATACGAGTTACTTTGACTCATAATAGAGGGTAAAATGCAGGGTAAGAGATCAGTAGGAAGACGCAAAAACTCATGGCTAAAAAATCTGAGGAGATAGTTCGACCGCCCATCTACAGAAATATTTCGTGCTGCAGTTTCCAAAACTACAATTGCCACGTGGATTCGGAAAAAAGAGAGGACGCAATAAGAAGACAAGAACGATATTTCCAAGTGTAACTTATTTTTGAAAATACTAATATACCAAGTTGTGTAGATTTCAATCTTTAAATATTTCTAAAATATGATGTTTCTGGATTAAACTAAATTTGCATGTTGACAATTTTTTCGTCTATAATAAATATTTTTTCGCCCAGCACTTCTCTGCTTTATTTTCATACAACCAGCCATCACCGCTAGGACAAGGCTTATTTTACGTACTAAAAAGATGCAGGTGCTACGGTAAATATCGAAGTTCTAGCGTACTCGACGACCATTTTCCAACTAATCGGACGGATCTTGATTCAGGAAGGTGTAATTGGCCCCAATGGACCACACACATAATCAATAGAAAAGGCTAATTGGTCAGGTCGGTCCAAATTCCGGTAGCTTATTTGGTGCTCAACAAAAACTCTCATAAGCACAACTCTGAAAAATAGACAGTTTTCGAATTAAAGGGGGTGCACAACTAAAAATCCCCTAGAAGTGGAAAAGCTTGCTAGCGGAAAGTGAATGTTGTAAAAATCTTAATAGAGACAAGAAACTATCCACATATCTTCAAAAAGCTAACCAAGATTATACACGATGAGTATTATCCCAGCATGGTATATCAAACCCGCAAAACTAGACTTCATCCCTCACAATGTAGTTAGAATAAAGCTTACCTTCCAAACTTGGAAGGTGGCAGCCGAACAGAGCACTCCCTGCATTATACAGGATCAGCGAACGTGGACTTGACGAGTAACTGATCCCTTATGTGTGTGTGCTAACCATTAAATAATAACACGGGATATTATACGAGTACAGTATACCCACAACTGAAACCACCCTTGGAACTGTTTCCTCTTATTAACTTTTATTGGGTTGATTATTTTATGTGTGTTTGTTATATACACAATACTATCTATCTATCTATCTATCTATCTATATATATATATATATATATATATATATATATATATATATATATATATATATATATATATATATATATATATGGACGAAACTTTATAATCTGTAAGTCCAGAATGCTACTATGCCACTACTATATCAAGAAAAGAGTATTTGATAAATGCATATTGCCGGTCATAACAAAGGGGGGGGGGGGAACTTGGATATTAAAAAAAGATATAACCAAAAAAATCCAAGTCACTCAAAAAACCATAGAAAGATGCATGTTAGGGATAATTAAAAGGCTTCGTAATAAAATAGATTGGATACGACAGAAAACTCAGATAACTGATGTAATCCAAAGAATAATAAACAAAAAAATGGCAGTGGGGAGGACATACAGCAAAAAAAAAACAGATAATAAATTAACCTCTAGGACAACTATGAGGTATCCTAGAAACACCAAGAGACTCAAGAGACGCCCGAATTTCACATGGGATTATGGCATCAAAAATCTGGCAGGAACAACTTACTCTTTTTACTTGTACCCTAAATCGAGGTTATTTTACGCAGACCAACTTAAGATACTATAATTTAATTTTACCGTTATTGTGTTTCGTATTTGTAAAAGCTCAGCGAAATTCTACTACATTGGTTAACAAAATTATGACTCGAAAATGGTCGGAAAGTTTGAGGATTCCCAAGGAACAGAAACTTTTAAATTACAGAAGAAATTATGACAGGGGAAACTGGAGAAATAATTGACACATAAAAGAAATGCAGGTTATTTATTTGTAAAACGATAAACTTTGATTATGATGACAGAAGCAGAACGTAGAGTAAAACAATAAATCCCTAATTAATCATGAGAAAATCTTTTTTAAAGCAGCTTGGTTCATTTTGTCCCATATTTTCCCATGCCTAATGAATAAACAAAAAATAAAAACAACTTTAATTATACATGTATTCAACCCCGATTAAATACAAATAATAAAAGCCTTGTTTAAACGCAGCAAAAATTTATTTAGGTGTTTATAACCGGGGAATTCAAACGTGTTTATTATCTACTCGTGTCCATTGTCTCTCCCCTACGAGCACTGTGTGTGCAGTAGAATAAGTTAACATTAAAATAGCTAGCTTCAATTTATTGGGTGATTTTTAGTGTGAACTCTATAGAATGGACAATTTGGAAGAGGTAGATGGAAAAGGAAGATTTATTGTGTGATATTGGGACAGTTTAAACTACGAATTTTGATAGATAGCAATATTATACATTTTTTAAGGAATTTGACTAAAAGCTTCAAGTTTTTTAGGAAATTTAAGAAATTATGTAAAATACAGAAAGGTTTGAAGTACCTGTTACAACGATAAGCTTAAAAACAAACATTTTGAACTAAAAATATTTTTCGATCCATTTGTTCAATCAACAAAAACACTCTTAATTCTCAAATACCTATAGAAATTCATGAAAATACAGAGTGTCCGGTAAGTAAGTAACTCCTAATTTCTCGGAAGCATACAGGGGAGGTCAAAATAAACCTACTTTGTTATAGAAAAAAAATTCCTAAAGTGTCCCTTAACGGAGATACAGAGCCCAAAGGGGTATCAAGCGACTTACTTTATCGGTTCTAAGTTTTAAACCGACTTGTATAATTTATTGAAATTTTAATATTTTATAGAGGCCATAAAGACTTATTAAACCATACTACAGTAGATGTTTTACATCATCAGAGAAATCAGGAACAGACTTGCAGCTACACTCATTGGCCTGATTTTTGACAGGTGTCATTTTACAGACCTGAAAACTGATTTTTAAATAGTTTGGTCATTCCTCTCCAAAAAAAGGTACTCTTTAATTTATTTCGATAAAACTGGCGGTTTTCGAGATAAATCGGTTTTTATGCGAAAAACTCAAAAGTTATTAATGCTAAATACAAGCAGGTAAAAATCAAGTTGTTATTATTAATACCTACATAATGAGGTCAAACGCTGTCAAATTCTTCGACAGCAGAGGACTTTATGCTGAAAGGTTTCCAGTTCGAACATTCCCAGTTTTATCGAAATAAATTAAGAGTGCCTTTTTTGAAGAGGAATGACCAAACTATTTAAAAAATCAGTTTTCAGTTTTGTAAAATGACACCTGTCAAAAATTAAGCCCAAGGAGTCCTGACTTCGCTGATGATCTTAAACATCTACTGTAGTCAGTTCAAAACTTAGAGTCGATAAGGCATATTACTTGGTATCCCTTTAGGGTTTTGTGTTGTCGTTAAGTAGCACTTTAGGAATGTTTTTTCCATGACAAAGTAGAGTTATTTTGACTTCCCCTGTGTGCTCCCGAGAAATTGGCAGTAACTTACTGAACACCCTGTATATAATCGTTTGGCTTTTGCAAAAACTTGGCAGACAGACTACAGTGATGATATATTTTTTTGTATATGTGCAATAACTCCACATTATCTGAACAATCACTTGTGGTGTACGCATTCACTTACTCAAAATATATAACATATTCCCATTATTCATAAGTAATCTATCAAGGATGTGGTACCACTTATTTCAGTACGTTCGTGGGTTCTACTCATAAAAGTTTAATGAGATGCCGTGTTCTTTAAACAATTTAATTAACGAGACCAATTAACAAATATTTATTTTTAGGTAATTATTGCCGTAACAGCCGGTTCGTTTTTCGTGGATTTGCGGCAAATCTGGGGCAACAAAACCGTTTCGGTATGAGTGTTGGCAAGTTGGCATAGTAATATCATCGATTCGAAATTGTTCCGTTTTCCTGTTTTCGACTACGGCATATGAAAATGTTTTAAATCACGAAAAACATATTTCTGCTGGTAATAAAAGATAAGTAATTATACGGTATATATGCGGATTCAGTTAACAACTTAAGAGGGAGAATGCTACAATAAAAAAAACCTCTAACCTTAAAGAGATAATTATTCCACCGAAATATTGTTTCTTATAAGATCAAAAAATTTTCGGCCGGAGTTTTTAAACGAATCAATCAAATTTTTTTTCTCATTTTTCAATATAATTACAGTAAATCCCGCTGAATATGATCACGTTTAATATGATTTCCCACATAGTACGCCATTTTACGTCGGTCGCTGCAATTTGAAGCATGTTTTAATACATTTTGTCATGCTTAATACGATTCGGCTTCTCGCTTAATACGCCATCTGTTACCCGCTACACTGACCACCGCCTAAGTATTATCTCATGCGGCAACAACCAGCGACTGATTAAAAGTTTTAGATCATCACTTCCAGATGAAATGTAGATTGATAATACTGTTCAATAACACCTGCTCTGCTCACCCAAAAAATGTTGAGCTAAGGATCATCAAGTTGTTTTCTTTCCTTCAAATACGACGAGCAAGTTGCAAACAATGGAACAGGGCATTATAAAAGTCCTCAAACAAGGTTATAGAATACGACTGATACATCAATATCTGAAGGAAATGAACGACCTTGTTTACGAACGATCTCTGAATGTTCATGATGCGATATGAACATTGCAGCGGCATAGGAAGCAATTAAGCCCGAAACTATACAAAATTGTTTTAAGTGAGTAGGTTTTCGAAATAATAAAGATGTATGTATATGCGTAGAATTGGGTCTGTACACTGCGACCTGGTAGATCTATTGTGCCCCCGACTGATGCCAAATCATAAGAGTTACCTTATCGGCTAGAGCAGGTTCCCAGTTTTATTTCCTTTAGGAAGCTTAGGATTTTGGACGGCTTCAAGGTGGCTAGCTCCTTTTCTTCGATTTGGAGTATTTCCGAGAATCGCATCCTAGGGTTTTCTAGAGCGCTGTACTCTAAAAGGATATGAATAGAGATTTCGTCCTCCTCCACGCAGAATCTGCACTATTCTCCTTCTACCAGTCCAAGTTTCTTGAGGTATCCCTTCAGGTGGCAATGCTTCTTCGAGACCCCTGTCAGAACTCTGAGTTGGTATTTATTTAAGCTTATCCATTCTTTGAATCTCTTCTAGTCGTAGTTCCCAAGAAGTATCTTCGATGATCACAATCCTTACAGCTCCGTCCAATAATTGGATCTCCTGCTTTCTTCTTCTATCTTTAGTTCTTCCAGCATTACGCTGCTACTTATTCCACAGAAGTGGTGTCTCAGCCCCCTCGCGAGCTTACCTACTATTTCATTTCCCTTTATCCCGGTGTGTCCCGATACCCACATAAGGGTGACTTTATTATTTTTACTTGAGAGCTCAGCGCATTGATTGCTGTTTGACTATCCGACATGATGATAATCTCTTGACCGTGATAGTTTTCTTCTTTAAATAACACAGATAAACATAGTGTTGGAAGAAGCAGAACCCGCGACCCTGCAGAATTATCCTGGATATTCTTCTATCGATAACAACGTTTCAACTTACAGAGTCTAATCTATCGAAGATCTTATTAAATATGCTAATAACACCCAAAAAGCGACTCTAAGTGATGATGACGATGTTGATGAAATGGTGTCAGCTGTAATTTTGTTAAACACTCAGGTTTTGTCAGTAATTGACGATTTAAGGTGTTACATATCTTCTTGCAGTGATAATGAACACGCACTTAAAATTATACCGAAAGTCGTGTAACTACTAATGCATCAAAATCTCCTCGTCAAAACAAAATAAGTGACTACGTTAAATAACATAAATAATCCGATTCGTTAAGTCTTCTATGTCAACTGGCTTAGTTTCGAACACTTTATCTTCAAGGTAAACCCACAAAAATAGACCAAGACGGTTTAAGTCTAGAGACCTCGGCGGTCACTTCTTCTAATTCACTTGTAAGCGAAAACATCATTAAGAACGGCGCTAACTTCTGTTACGTAATATGACGGGACACCGTCTTGTTGAAACAAGATATTTTAATGAGATAAATCTGAATTCTCTTCTTCAGGAAACAGGGTCGAAAGAGAAGGAAAAAGATCTTCTTGTAGAAACTGTAAATATCTTCACTAGTTAAATTTTCATAAAAATAGATGGGCTCCATAACTATTACCCACGATTCCAGCCTCTACATTTACATTTGTCAACACTGAGTGTGACCCTCTCTCATCCAATTTGGATTTATATCCGACTAATACCGATAATTTTGTGTGTTTAAATCACCATTTAAGCAAAATATGAATTCGTCAGAAAAAAAGATGTTTTTAATAAAAATGTGATCAAAAAAATACATTTCTTGTAACAGTTAACAAAACTGAAGACGCTTGTCATAACCATCTTCATAAAGATCTTGAACGACTTATATGTTGAAAGGATTGTAATTCTCATTATGCAATATATTTAATAAGTTGTTTTTTCAATACCCAAGGTTGTAGCTATCTCCCTACATTTAATTAATCATAATAATTTCTATCCTTTGAGCCTCAGTTGGTTTCATTTTCAGTTAGAATTAACTGAAAGTGACAATTTCACAAAATGTGACAAAGAAACAGGTCACTGAATCAGTTATGCTGCTAAATAATTATTGGATTTCATTTCAAATTTTAACTGTCGATAAATCGAAAACAGTTGCATTTAGTTATAGGATATGTTAGAGAAAAAAATTTTGTAGAAAATCTTAAAGTGTACAAAAAATTGAGGGTCGCTATTTAAAAAATTCAAAGTTCATCACAGCACATCTTCCTTCGATTCACTCTGTAAAATTTAATACATTAAATATATTTTCATACGGATTTTGCAAGTATAAAGCCTGAGTATGATATTTCTACTCCTACCCCCTGTTTCATCTTCGATTCATTAGTAAGTCGTATCTTATAGACTTAAACTCTGTCGGTTTCAATAGGAATTCTGTTGGAATTGTATCCAGAATCTTTATATGCTCAACAAAGTTTCCAGGTTGGAAATTTGAGCTTAAGGGTATTTATTTCTGCCGCACTCCTCACAGCTATGTTCAGTGAAGGGAGGTTGCCTCTACTGCGGCTGTGGAACGTGATGGCATAGCCACCGTGTAACTCCTACACCGGTTCATCTCTGTATTTATTGCACCTTTCTTTGAGTTGCTGCTTGCACGGATTTTGCTAAACTATACTAAGAAAGTATGACCACAAGAACATTTTCGTTAAAATTCAGGTCTTTCCAGAGATTCTACGGCATATCCAGTTTGCCGATATTGCCTTTTAATGTGTCTATTTTAGATCATTTTTTGGATGATTACTTCCAGATATTTAACCTCTTTGGAAAAGCTCCGTATTATTGGAACGTTGATATTCTTACAACTGATATTACTGTAACTAAAGTGTCCAATTTACAAATTCTCCAGTTGAGCTTTTGTATTTTACCAAACCGAACTTTGAATTTTTATTTAAAAATTACTTATATCAGAAAAATAAATTTCAAAAATTTACAATTTTTGTGGGACCCTATACATAATTTATTATCTAGCAATGCCAGTACTTTTGTATTAATAATCCATTTTCTGTCTGTCGATCATGATCAATAAAAGCCGTGTAATAATAAATAAGTCTTAATAAAATAAATGTTTACTTTTGAAGGCCTCCCCCCCAGCTATGATATCATCGCTAAATATAAAACTGCATTATTTTTAAACCATTTTGAATACTATTAACCAGAAAAAATGCCTTAGATAACAGTTATTCATCACTTTCGCTCCATCTCTCTCAAACACCCAACAAACAAATTATTATTAAAAACCAAATATTATTCTATTGCAACGTATACACATCATAATTTAATTCCGTAAGTATACTTGACCTACTATTCACTAATGTTGCTGCAGTCTCCCAAATTCAACGTAAGCCCAGTAGGATCATTATTATTCACAGGCCTTTCAAAAAAATTTTCGAGGCCGCCTATGGCCATAACGGTAATCCGGCACCGGCAATGCAAGCTGAAATCAAGTTAATCAGGCACATTACGGTTTATTTTGAATGGTAACGCAGAATAACAGACGTTTTCGGCATTTTGGTGCATTATTTTTACTTTTTTGTCACGCCATGCTGCGACTGGTTTATTCTGATACAGTTTAAAATGATTATGTAACGATAGAAATTTCTGAAAATAAATAAACAAAAAGTTTACTATTTAGCAAAGTGTCCAAATTAAAAAAATACGAAGAAAGATATTATTACAATTGTTACGACTTTTTGTCCAAAGAAAACGTACGTAAAAGAATTTTACAACTGCAATTTTCGTTGCGTGGTTGTTGCTTCACCACTAGCGTCAGAGAGCAAGGAGATGCTTAACAACTTAGCAAAAAATAGCTGCACGATAATGAAGAAACAAATCATTTAGTAAAGATGGGAGCTGCAGACGAATCAAATGGACCACGAGCAACTATGTATATCTGCTCCAATATCTGCAGGAAAGAGAGCAGGACTTAATAGTAGATTCTTTAAATATAGCGACAACAAAAAAATATTGATAACAACTGAAGAGAAATAATATACAAAACAAGAAGCAGAATGTAAATTAAGTAACGAACAGAAACAACTAATTAAAGAACAAATTAGTGACACTCCTGCAAGAGAGAACAAACAAGAAAGAGAAAATATTAAAGATAAGAAAAAACTATAGGAAAAAAAGTAAAAGACGATAACAGAAAATAAAAAAATTCAAACATAAAGTGAAGCACTAAAGGAAAGAAACAGTCTCAAGTACCTAATTGTAAAAATAATTGAGGGAAAACAAATAACAAAGTTAATAAATGGCAATGGAGAAGAAATCGCACAAATAGGGACCATGAATAACGTTATTAAAAAATAGTACAAAACCTTCTATGAATCTAAGAAAACGCCACCATTGGGAAAGGAACAAAAGAAGAAGATTATTACAATAAATAAGAGATCTGATTACTGAAATTACAGGTTTGTTTCGGATTAAAGTCTCGTCGGTAATGGAGACTATTTGGCGGTCATCCATCTAAGTACTAACCGCGCCCGGCGACGGTTAACTTCAATGATTAGAAGTGAAAAGATCTGCCAATGAATTAAACCCACCTCTGGAGGAAAATCGATCATAACCTATTGTCCAAGGTTGTTTAACTGCTCTCACAGAAATAAAAATTTCAACCGACTGATGAAATGCTAAAGTTCTCCTTATCTTTCAAACTGGAGAATTACAAAGCTATTAGCTTATTATCTGTTCTATAAATTGTTCAGAACAATTATTAAATGAAAGTTAACGAAAAATTAGACAGATACCAATCTCTAGAACAACCATATAAGATATAATACTATGGATCATCTACAGAAACAGCTAATAAAAATAAGAGAACATTTAGCAATTATAAATTATGCAAAAACCTTCGACTTTGTAGAAATAATGACAGTTTTGAATGCTTTGTTTAACTATAGAATCGATAGTATATACACCAAATTTATCGAGTATATATACGAAAACGTGCCTTCACAAGTATAAACTACTCAAGGAAAAATGAACAAAATTGGAGAGTGAGCAGGTGATCTCATCCCTGGACTGGGAGAAAACCGGTATATTTATAGATGGAGATTGAATACCACCACCGATTTGCTTATAATATCACAGAAATTGATCGAAATGTTGAACAACAAATCATAACACATGGGTTTAAAGATTAACGTTGAAAAAACTAAATATCTAACTAACGAAACACATTGGAACCAAGGAATATTATCAGCAAACGTCAAAAACGCGTCCTTTCAGTGGAACCAAAATATGGGCATTAAACAAAAACATTGTATACCGACTACAAGTGATAAAAAGATCTATCGAATCGCATACACAAAATTGAAATAAGAAAAAGACCTACAGTTTAGGAAGTTATTAAAAGGGATTCCGTGTTAAAGTGGAATTGTACGGCGTATATTAGATAAATGACAGGTTATATCGACGGACGCAAAGGATCATGAAGATGCCACGAAAAAACCAAAGAAGCAAAGGAAACCATAGACGCCATGGTTAGATGATTTGAAGCATATGACAGAATATGACTGGATGAGAAGGATATACAACAAAGGAGAATGATAAGAGTTGGGGAAGGCTTACACTTGACAATGGGTAGAATAAGCTATCGTAGTAGTAGTTCCAACTACTGTCAGGAGTAGGAAAAAAACAATTAAGTGACATTATTGAATTCTAGATCTTAGCACCGTGAATCAGATTGTCAAGAAATATATGTATAATCGAATTACGTCTCACAAAGAAACGTTGCTTCCTAAAGAGTACGACAACTGACACAAGATTATCATATGTGGGCACATCTTCATAAGATCGGCAACGTAGATGATCCAGTATGCAGCTGTTGCTAAAGCAGGATAAAATTGTTGAATTATTTTCTTAGGGAATGCAAATCAATGGCGAGCGGTATCGAATGAATTACCTGGATTGGCATGGTGAGATATAAAGAGCTCAACAACATAATTATCCTGCATTTAATATTTCAAACGTAACAAGTATCAAAAAGTATCTTTTCTCATAAAATATTGTTAAAATGTGCCGTGTCATTTTCGAATACATTCATAATCTAATTACAAAAGAGAACTTGGGATATTTTTTAGAACACTATGATCATGTTTTTTGGTTCAAAGAGTACATGTTGATTTATAGAAATATTGAAAGAACGCAAAAACTATTTCCAGAATCTTTTATAAATACTTTCACAAAATATGTAATACATATTTTGATCAAAAATAAGTTCAATAAATAACTGAAAAATTTATGTATAAGTGTATTTATGGATAAAAACATTTGATTAAATTAAAAACAACAAACTAACGAAATGATATAAAGTTTTATAGCTGATTTCGAACTTTTGAATCATGATAATACGGAAATCTATAGTAAAAATGAAGTTTTAGAAATATTTTCTGAAATAAATAAGTATTATCATATATGCTTGCTTTTTGCAACTCTTGGAGCATTGATCTTATCTAGTTGTGAATGAACATCGTATTTTCATAAGGCAATTTTTCATAGATTCCCTCTTTTTCGAGACGACATTAGTGTGCCGATGATAAATAGAAAAAAAAAACTAAAACTATTAAAACTTATTTTTGTACATTTGACGGTAAACATTTCAGATTTTGTTAAAATCCTGCGATAGTTTTTGTCTTGGATTTTTTATTTAGTTGATAAAAATTCCGTCCTTGTTTAATATAATAAAATTATATTTCAAACTATACAAGAATATAAAGATTGGTAAACCACGGCATGCCGAAAATTTAAAAGGTGTATGACATATTACGTCAAAGAGGTTGCTAAACTATGAAAAGTGTTACATTTTATTCACATGTTGGGTAAAAGTTTTAAAATATTTCTCTGCTGATTATAACCGTTTTATCTTGAAGTCCAACCGACGCTTTGGGTAGAATTTGTTGATGCAATCAACTAAAATATACTAAGTCAGCAATAGCATACTTATTCAAGTAATCTTGATATATTCTCACCGCACTGATAATATTTATTTTTTTATTTATTTACATAAGATAAAAATACTTTGACTCAGTATTAAAAAGCGGACTACTAAAATAAAAATACTGTCGCTTTGAAAATGTTTTTTATACCGATTAAAACAGACGAGGAAAGGAGAGGGTTAAAATTTCCGCTATAGATGTATAAATATACTTAACAGATACCGACAGCCTGTCGGAGCAACGTCAATCGCCCTTCTTGCCGAACTTAATAAAATACCCTTTTAGATATTTTACAATGTAGCGAATATCCAAACCGCCTGGATTACAATATTTATTAAAAAAAAGTGATGTTTGATTTACATTTTAAATTCTCTATTTAACAATGCAACTTCGCAATCACTTCGCATTTAGTGAAGGAGCCAGAGGAGTCTCCCATTTGCCCCTTTAACTTAGATATGAACCAATCAAAGCTTTTTTTTATATATTAAGCCGCATGACACGATTTTTAAGGTGAAAGTTTGTTCGAATAGAAATTTAGTTGAGATAAACAAATAAAAATTCGATTTTTGCAAATAAAACAATAACAAACAAATCAGTTGGTTACGATTTTTTTCGTACATTTCGTACAATGCTTAGTTTTAACCATTTATTAACATCAATAACTTTTGACTGAATAAACATTTTTAAATTCTGATGGCAGCCATCAAAAGTTCGAATCAAGACCTATCAGCTAAAAACTATTGGAAAAAGTAATGTTTTAAATCCATTTTTGAGTATAAACAAATAGTTTATTTCGTCTCTAAACCTTATAGGCGGTGCGTACATATAAGCGACCAACAGCCATTTGTCAATGTCATATTCGGTTTCTTGGAATAAAAATACATCCGTATATATATTGATCTGATCTGATAAACAGCGCAGTTTTTTTCCTCCGAACATAAATCCAACGTATATTTATGTATTTTGACACCAGCATAACTTTTTTAATGAAAAATTTTAGCAGTTAGATTTTTGGGACAGTTTAACGTAGTTTTTAGACTGGGGGTTGTAGATTCGGCTCTTGGGAATACATAAATGAACCACTTTTTTGTGTACTTGGTGATTATTAGAAAAAATTATTTTCATCATGGTTAAAATGAAGGAAACATGCTCGAGGCCTCCTTGCTTCCATGGTTATTATGCTCAATCGCACCTCTTTTATTAAGATGTTAAACAGATTGCGGTTAAATGCTCCATGTCAATAATTTTACCTTTGTAAACTACTTCTTTTAGATCACCCCATAAAGAAAAATCGACCGAGCTCACATCTGGTAACCTTAGAGGCAAAAGTACTAGTGCGTAACATCCAGTACATCGTTTGAGAAAGTTTTAATCTAGATATCCCTGTATTAGTGTCCAGACCATCCATCATTTAAAACAAACATTTTCCTTCATATATTTCAAAGCTTCCTGTATATTATGACCCGCAAGGAGTCTAAAACATCGAATTTTTAACCCACGTTTTTACGCGCCACACAATAAACATGTGGGCGAGTGTTTTATAGAGTTTTTTTTGTAAAATACAGCAGATAGCGAGATGTTAGGTAAATCAATGGAATGCTTAAACAACAGATAATCAACATTTTTAAGGGCATCGTTGTAGTATTTGCCTATAATTATAAAAAAAAATCTATGACGCCAAGATTCACAAAATTATGAAATCTATATATATATATATATATATATATATATATATATATATATATATATATATATAATAAATAAAATAAATAAATAAAGTTCTTGTCCGTGTAATATAAAAACAGAAAAAATAAAATCTTTGCTGCTCCGCACTTTTTAACATGAGAATAGTACAGATTGACACATTTCAGGTCCGCTATGCCAAAGATTTTATTTTTTCTGTTTATATATATATATATATATATATATATATATATATATATATATATATATATATATGTATATATATATAAAAGTTGTAAATACACGCTTATTTTACAACAAAATATTAAATTCTAAGTTTAATATTGCCCCAAACTCCTTAAATAAATTAAATCATTCGACATACAGTGCTAAAACTATAATTCTTCGATTGCCGGGAAAACCCAGAAATTAAAAGGCGCGGTGTCGGCACTCTGACTCGGTGCTTCCCTAAATTCAGAGCGCGACGTCACCACTAAAACGGAAAAGCAACGGCGTAATTAAGGGGATTTGCTAAGCTGTAGATTCTTATCTGCGAGAACGTGAGTTCACGGTTAAAGTAGAACAGGAAATATCACAACCGAGAAGACCAGAGGCTGGAGTAGCATAGGGTCTCTCCGCACCTCTACAATATCTTTACTTGCGATATTCTCAAGACAAGAAATACGAAAATGGCCCTTTTCGCTGATGACACAGCCATTAAGGCAAGATCAACGCATCCTAAAATGATCAGCTGCTCTCTACAAGAGGAAATTACAATAAATTAATCCCGACGGAAACGAACTTCTACGTTTCCTGAAGGATAAAGTTAATATACCCGGTACATGCGTAAATGGGTACATATTCTCGGAGATGAGTATAAAAATATCGAATAATGACGAGGTGTGTTGACATCTCGCTAAAATCGAAAAATAGTTAAAATTGCGAAAGGTAGTTGAAAGAGACCCTTGGAAAAAAAATTATCTAAAATTTGGTAAATAAACACTCTTAATACAACATGGAATCCAAAAGGGGATATTATTGACATTGTGAAAAAAATTACTCGTGACTGAAAATTTTTTTAATGAACCTTATCTATTACACCTAGTCTATATTGTACATTTTGCTCTTTCAGTATAGGAGGATCCCAATTCTGAGAATTTCTGTAACATAACTAATTATTATCTTTATACTAAGTAACTTCACATAATGGTTTTCGAGTCATTAGGTCACTCTTTAACAACTAAACGCGGTTAAGTAATTAAATGTTCATTGTCGCATCCTCGAAACATATTAATGGTTTTTACCAACTCTTAAGATTTATGGAATGGTTTAAGTACATCTTTACAGTTATGTATTTTTATTACAGACATTTCTTTATTGACATGATTTTTCAATGGAATTGCAAATGCATTTGTTTGTAGATTTTCTTCATTAGCTGTAGAAAGTTTTATTTACGAAAGAAATTAGTAACGCCAAATCGTTTATTTTCCATGAGGAAAAACTGACTAGAAGAATGCCATATAATCCAATTTCGAGAAATAAGAGGATACTAAACCATTACTACTCTTGACATATTTTGTTTCTCATAGACTACTCTTTTTATTTTTTGATCCCAAAATCCTACATTAGCAGAAAACAGAAGGTCTAGCGAATTTTGAACTTAAAATTTTCAGACCCTTCCAAGTCATCTTGGAATCATTGAGAATTATTCAGTTGGAACGAATACATCTGAGTCTAATAGGTACAAATTCTAAAGAGATATTTTTAGAAATTCTTTTTCCCAAATACTTCCAAAAAAAACTTATACAGATATCTATTTTTATAAACAGAATTTCTAAATCTCAAAAACAGTTGGAGAAATGGAAGTCGTCAGGTGGACTCTTCATTGGATTCAAATAAATATGTGTTTTAGTGTCTTTTGAAATTCTACCTCAAAGGTGTAAAAACGAAATTATTTTTTAACCACATATCTAAATCTTAGATAAACGGCTAAAATTAGAGGTATGGAAATTGTTTATACTGTGTTAAGTTTTTAAAATCCACGGAAACTAAACATTACAAATGAGTTTTATTTATTACTATGAGAAATAAGTAAGAGTAAAAGTAAAAGATAAAAACGCTGCTGGCGAGAATTTCGGAAAACTGAGAAACTATCATAAAAACTATTGTTTTGATAATTAAAAATTCCAAATTGTATTCTCGGTTCAGTAAGTCTCCAATTATTATTATAATTGTAGTGTTTAGTCAAACGAGGACGTTGTTATTTAATAATAGTATTTTACCAAAAAGGTTTATTTTACTTACTTTTCATAAGCTACATTATTCTCCTTTTATAATTGCCCGAATTATAAATCAAATTCCTATTTTTAATTAATTGACAGTAAAAATTAGGGGGCATTATTACTGAATAAAAACCCAGTGTTTTGGTTCCTCCGAAACCAACTAAAAAACAATATAGGAAATTGAGAACTCAATATAAAATCGTAAATTTAATATAATTATGAAGACCATCCTTGGTACTTTAAGACAATTATGTTAACTTATTAACGCAATTGACCCCTGAGTTAGAATGGAGCACTTTAACAAAACCTAAAGTTTTAGAACTAACCTAAAAAGAATTGGAATTATTTAATGTTAATTTAAATATTCACCTACTTGTTTTAAGTCGATAAATTTACAGAAAAGTATCACGTTTCTACATTCAAAGCAATATTTTAATGTTAATGAAAATGCAGCCAAACTCACCAGTCAAACTACGTATTAGAGATATAAGATTCTATGACAAAATTTTATAGTTGTTAAATTGTCTGCCGGGCTATACGAAAGAATAACCGTATCATAAAATTCTAAATACTAAAGACAATTGCTCGTGATATTAAAAATTTCTCATAAATGGAAAAAAAATCATTTCTTTTTTTCTACAAATTTATATTAAATTTTAATGGTACGAGATCTTTAGAGCATGAAGCACATTTACATCTAGTTAACAAACCGCTATAACTAAAAAGATTAGCGAATAATCGCACGTGTATAATTAAACCTTACCTGCTGGTTAATTTATAGGTACTTAATCGCTTGTGGTACTAATCGCATACTGAAACTAATACTTAATTTATCACTTTACCAGCTTTACAACATTAAATAGAAGCTTGAAGTCTTATATGTGTATTAATACTGCTTTCAAGCTCCGTATTATGACTTTATGGCTTAAATATTAAATCTCCTATCTACATGATACAGGTCCATTTTCATCAAACTGAAATTATCCATTACTTAGTTGTTAGTTCTATTAGTAAAATCGAAAAAATATCCATTATAAAATCATAGACTCTAGAGAATAGGCACTTTTCGCATGCTATAAAATTGTACTAAATAATGGTATTTAACAGTTTGAAGATAATTATTTAAATAAAAAAAAACTTAATATACCACGTTTTTGAAATGGACTAAAAAGTACAAAATAATATGTCACATTGTCCCGAAAATTTGTAATTGTGAATGAAAATACTTGTAAGATCTAAAACGAAAAACATGGAGTGCGTGCAATAGAAATTAATACGAAATGTAGGGGGCAGCTGTCGTTGAGAAACCTCACACAACTCTTACTATATATTGTATCGATTGCAAAATTTGTACAAAACAGACAAACATCGAATGCAAAATTTGTACCCATTAGACAAATAAACACACACAACAAAGCGAGTTAATATTGTCATCCAGTTCTGAGCTATGTTTAAGTTTCAAGTCTCTAGCTTATTGGTAAGTTAGTTTAAAATTGATTGCAAAATTTGTATCGAACAGACATATACAAGAAAGTTAATATTGCATTATCATTTAGTTCTGAACTACGTTTAAACTTTCAAGTCTCTTCAAGTTTTCGGGAAATTAGTTTAAAATATATTTGTACCGAACACAAAAACGTGGACAAAATATTCACCTTGAAATGTATGTTCAAAGCAAGTTTCAATCACATAATATTTCATTGTCGTCAGGTTTATATATGGGTACCAAATTTCAGCTTGAATGGATAATCGGAAGTGAAGTTGACTCTAAAATGTCCTTGAAATATATGTTCAAAGTCAGTTCCAAGATCATATTATTGCATTGTCATACAGGTCTAAGCTAAGTTTAAAATTTCAAGTTTCTAGCTCATCGGGAAGTTAGTTTAAAATCGATTGCAAAATTTTTATCTAACAGATAGGCAGACAAGATAGCGACTGAACTAGAAAATGGACATTTTTATTATTTTTTATGTAGAAAAACAATTTTTTTTAAAAATTTAATTACAGGGTTTAAAACTTTAATAAATACCTACAAGATTGGGCAAATTTATCTGACTTCCGCACCTGTTCCTACTGAAAAGTAAATAAAAATTTTTTTATTACCTCTGTTATTTTTTTTACAATAACTTTAATTCTAGTCAGCTATTAAATAAAAAGATTTAAAGCGTTCGGTAACATTTAATTTTAGGTATTATTTTCAACAAAAAGGATAAAAAAAACAATATTGCAAAATAGCAACAGCAACAACAAATATTTTCAAAATACCCTTCATCTACTTCTTCACGTTTTCTTGCTCTGATTTTTAAATTTGAAACAACACGCCCAATTACACCAGGCCTATTTTTTATTTTCTGAAATGAAATGGTAATAAGTTGAAAAGATAATCTCGTATATCGATTTTTCTTCATAAACTAAAGTTTTCATATACCCCCAAACGAAGAAGTCAACAGGACTGAGGTCCAGGAATCCTGCGGGCTAAGAATAGTGTCTCCCACAACCTATCCATCCATTTAAAAGTTCGAAAACAACCCTTGTGAAATGTGAAGAGGCTTCATGATGTTCAAAATACTTAAACGTATATTTCCATTCTGGAGAAGACTGGGCAAAATAATTTCTAAAAACAGTAAATATTGGTTTCCATCCAATCTTTTTTCAAATAATGTGGGATAATCAATATATTATTAATTATACCCGGCCAAACGTTTACCAAAAGTTTACGTTGCGGCTGCAAATGCATAACAGCATTTTGATCATACAAAACAATTTCTAGAATTATTGACACCATCTCAGGCAAATTCACAAAAAAACTTAGCATAATCACCTTTTGGATGTCAAATATATTCTTTTTTTGCCTAACATGTAGAGGTCTGGCAACTTCCTTGTGGATATTTTTGGGATATTCCTGTACTAAATTAAAAAATGTCTTCCACTAAGAAACCTCCTTCCATAATCTCGAGCTGCAGCTCATCCGTTACCTTCGCAAAAATTATAAACAAAATTATTTCAGTGTATTCTTGTAAATTTCTACAAATAATATCTTAATAATGCCTTAAATACTGACTCTACTATCTAACAACATTTCTTTGATTTTGTTGCCACCCAACAGTTCATAGATTGAGGATAAGTTACTATGGAGTTTTTCTGGTATTTTTTTTTTCAAATTTGTTTTATAACGAATAAATATTGATATATTTTTTTTTATTTTATAGCCATATAAATGCCAAATTATTGTAAATAAAATTTTTATCAAAAGAAATATTTTTTCAAAAAAAAAAATCACTTATTTCTCAAAAGGAATAAAAATTTCGTCACTCTTTTAGATTCGTTAGAAAATTATATAGCGTTTTTTCTTAAATAATAAATATGTCTATTTCCTAGTCCGGCTCTGCAAATCAGTTATTATTATAACATGACATATGACAGCAAGAAACACATTCGTTCTTCATAATTCTCTATGTTAAAGGAACCTCAAAGCAAATAAGATGAATTACGAGCAGTTATAATATAAAAATAGCCTTTAAAACAGGAAATACACTTAGAGCTTATTTAACAAAAACAAAATCAAAAACTACCAATAAGAAAGAATGTGTTTACAAAGTTTCATGTGAGTGTGGTGAAATGTATATTGGAGAAACGAAGCGACCACCAGAAGTTGGGATTAAGGAACATAAAACTTATACACAAAAAGGGGAAACGTCGAGATCAGGTATTGCAGAACACGCTATATAAATGGTTTGACGCTGCGGCAATATATATGGAACCCAACATGAAAAAAAATTATATAAGACGCTTATATTAAAAATAATAATTGAATCTTTCGCAAACCCAGTGCTGAGATCCCTAATCTTTGGCAACCACTACTTTGTAACATCAAATCACTGAGGTGTGTGTACAGGAAGCGAAACTTTGCACTTCAATGGACACAGTCCCTATATAAGCTCATAGCCTTAAGATAAATCATTCAGTTTATACTTGATAACGATTAGAGATACAACCTAATCGAAACGTCGTAAAAATAAACAAATATAAAGACAATACAAGTCCGACAACCACATTTTAGTCAATGACACGTTCATACATGAGCATTAAAATATTATTACCAACTAGCAATTTAATATCACAGTTCAGGAAATGTGAACGGGCGCGATTAGTACCTGGATGGATGACCGCTTGGAAACACCGTGTGACCGTAGTTCGAAACTGTAGGTCCAATCGCCAAATGGTCTCAGTTACCGACATGACTTTAATTCAAAACAAACAAACTTTAGGAAATATCTCTCAAGGAATATTTAGCTAAATTTTGTAAAACATACAATATCTTCATTATGGATGGCTAATAGAACTTTTTCATGGAAGATAAATATATAGCTAATTAAGTAGAAGACACGACTAGGCTAAGTACAATTAGATCTGAATCACCTTGCATAGTCATGAATAACAAACATTAAGATAAATGTCGTATAGAAAACATTATTTTTTTTAAATAAATTATTACCTAGTCTCAAAACCTTGAGAAATGCTTATGTTTTAAACTTCCTATAAAATTTATTTAATAGTTCCGTAAATTAACGGAAATAAGCAGTCAGTTTCCAAATTATATAGAATACTCATCTGTATCCTTCGTTTTCAATTACACGTAATATTTGCTAAATATTTCAACCAACTTATAAAAATAAACTGCTGTATAAATCAGTAATCGAATTATCGCTATTATTTATTTTCGATTTTTTAAGTATACCTGCATTTTTGTATTTATTTCATGTTCATTACCGCCATCATTTAATTATTTAAGTCAACAATTTGAGCTTTCTAAGATTTAAGATTAGATTCGATTTGTTTGTAAAAAATAATATTTTCTATAAAATTGCCCCAATATTTCCATGTTTGCTTTATTTAGAACACATTTTCAATTTCAAAAATAACAATATTAACAAAAGACATAATTACCTGTCATACCGATTCCTTCATCAGAACCTCCATCTGCAAAAAAAAAAATAAAAAGAATGAGCTAAATAAATTCAATATTAATCAATGGTAACAAAATCTGGTAAAATAAAGAGCACTTAATTTACAGAATAATCATTTACAAAAACGAAGGTTGCGAGACAGAAAGCATAAAATATATACAATTTTCAAACTTTCGGAAATATTCTAAAAGTTACAGAGCATAAAGCATAAACCTAAATATTATAAATTTAGAATTTCTTAATCAATAAGCACCCTAAGGTGCGTAATTGAGGTAAATCTGAAAGGTCTTTGATTATCCAAAAGGTAATGATATACAGGCAGTCTTAAGATAAACGTTGCAAAGGATAAAATATAAAAGAATATGTTAAGACACCGTCTTTTACTGGTATCAAAAGTATTGTCGAATTAAGAAAGTGCTTATGATGGAATTCATACTAATCCAGTCGAAATAAACATTTAATTTCGCAAGAAGTCGCATTGAGTCGAAAATTGATATGTCTTAAATACACCATTACAAATAAAATGTTAAAAGTCCCCTGTTTTTTTTTCATAATTTTTTTAATAAAAGATAAGCTTTAAGTTTTATAAGTGATGTGCGGTGCTTCAGTGTATAAGTACTACAATTAAAACACCTGAAAAGTTATTTATTCACGTTCCACGTTCGGAAAATAATAGGTTTCAGCTAGCCCTTAGGGATCCAGCACTTGTAGCTACACAATCTAAAATGAATTTTTGTGAAGATCATTTTTATGTAAGTTTTATAACATGTGCTTATTTTTCTTATATTGAAAGCTTTTAAAGATGAAAATTGGAATCTGGAGGTTAGAAATAAAGTAATCAAAGTTGGGTAACAATGTTATTTTAGTTGCCGAATGATGTGGAGAACTATACAAAATATGATCCGATTGTCTCGGTCGGAATGAGGGCAAGTTGTTTGTAAACGAAGTTTAGATGTCAACCCGACAGAACAAGACGAAAAGAAAACGTAACTACTCAACCATTAGCAGTCAAAAGATAAAGATTGAAAACAATAGTGAAAGAGAAATAGAACAAGCTTACTCTACACAAAGTATTTCTATGGCTGAGCTTGGACCAAGTTTAAGCTCAGGAAAACAATATACTTACAGCCAGTTGATTATAAATACAGTATTTTATTTATTTGCTGCAAAAGAAAAAAATAGTGTACAAATAGTAGAAATATTGTATAAAACTGATAATTTAAGTTAGAAATTGCATTTACAAGTAACTGTGGAATACTGATAAAGCAAACTTTTCTTTTCAGATATACTTCAACCAGTAGTGTGCAAACCAATAACAACAGATAAATTAAAACAAGTGTCCATATGTCATAAATTTAGAAATAAAAGCACACAGACTAAAATAATTAGTTTAATAAACATAACCTTAAAATCGTATTAGTTTTTTTAATTATTCAATTTAACTCTTTTGAGCTTATAAAATATCTATGATCTATTCCTTATCAGCTGCAGAAATAACAAATCTTGGTATATTACTTATATAGAGGTCTTCACATTTCAGCAGAGCAGAAGTTACTGCTTTTTGTGAAGAGATTGGCCACCATAAAACAATTAATTTCCAGCAAATTTGAAGTATTTGCTTTAATAAATCGACTTTCCATTATGGGGAAACTTCCTAGAATCGTTTTCTCTGGGAGTAGTAAACAAATCTTGAAGAAATTGCACGGAAATCACTATAAAATAATGTTAACCAAACAACATAGCCTTTAATAGCGATGATATAAAAGAACAATTTTTGTAGAGAACTGCAGAGTCTACCAATCTTATCTGGTCAATTTTTACGATAATAAAGGGTGTTTTTTTATAGAGGTATAGAACTTTTAAATGGAATAAAACAAAGATTAATTTTTTAAATTGACATGAAATTTACTTTATTCGAAAGATAACCTTCTGGCATTATAATTTAAATATGACTTCTGGCATATGACCGCCACGGCTGGCTCGGACGTAGTCTAATCTGGAGGTCCAATTTTCGATGACTTTTTCCAACATTTGTGGCCGTATATCGGCAATAACGCGGCGAATGTTATCCTTCAAGTGATCAATCGTTTCGGGCTTATCGGCGTAGACTAGCGACTTCACATATCCCCACAGAAAATAGTCTAGCGGCGTTAAGTCGCACGATCTTGGAGGTCAATTCACGGGTCCGAAACGTGAAACTATGCGGTTACCAAACGTTTCCTTCAATAAATCAATTGTGGCACGAGCTGTGTGACATGTTGCGCCGTCTTGTTGAAACCACAGCTCCTGCACATCATGGTTGTTCAATTGATGAACGAAAAAGTCAGTAATCATGGCTCTATAGCGGTCACCATTGACTGTAACGTTCTGACCAGGATCGTTTTTAAAGAAGAACCAATGATTCCACCAGCCCATAAAGCACACCAAACAGTCAGTTTTTCTGGAGGTAACGGTGTCTCAACATACACTTGAGGATTATCATCACTCCAAATACGGCAGTTTTGTTTATTGACGTATCCGTTCAAACAAAAGTGAGCTTCATCGCTAAACAAAATTCGCTTATGAAAATCGGGATCAACGGCAATCTTATTTTGGGCCCATTCACCGAATCTACGCCTTGCTAGGTGATCGTGTGGCTTCAATTCTTGCACAAGTTGGATTTTGTAAGCACGCAAACCAAGATCTTTCCGCAAAATCTTCCATAAAGTGAATAGATACATATCCAATTCCTGTGCACGATGGCGGATAGACTGATTCGGGTCTTCCTCTACGCTACGCTCTACAGCAGCAATGACTTCTCTTACTCACTGTACGACGTCTATGTGGATGCGTATTATCATTTAGAGTAAACGTGGTGCGAAAACGATCCATAGTTAATTGAATTAATTGCTCTGATGGACGATTATGTTCACCATAAAATGGACGTAGTGCGCGATACGTATTTCGAACAGAACCATGATTTTCAAAATAAATTTGCACAATTTGGAAGCGTTGTTCAGGCGACAGTCTATTCATGTTGAAATGCCAAACCAAACTAAACATAAATCACTTGACAGTTGACAAAATGGCCGCCAGTTAAAAAAGTGTTGCCAACTTAAAGTTCTATACCTCTATAAAAAACACCCTTTACTTACCGTTTACAAGAAAAATGGGAAAAAACGATATTATTGACTTTTGACCTGGAATAAAATGTTTAACAGGCGTAGGATCGGTGGCAATTTTGGATATTTTATTTGTAATAGTGTATTAGAGACGTATACCAATTTTCGGCTCTATGCGAATTTTTACGAAGTTACCAGTTTTTTTTACCAATTTTGACTGGACTATACTTTCAACTTTTGGAATTAAACGCTGTGCGGATGTTTGTTATGCCCGAAATTTCAAGCGTTTTAGCCTAATTGACTAAAATAAAATTCAAAAAGTAGTAAAAAAACGGAAAAAACCTCTATTATAAAGTTAACAGTAAAATATCTTTAGTATCCAAGTATTTTTCTTCGGGGAAATTTTCAAACCCTTTTTAAATTATTTAATAGTAAATGCAAATTTGGCTGCCAGTAGTAAAAGTTTGGCTCCCACGTGATAAACATATGAATACTCATAGCAAAATCTTTACATCTGCGAGCTAGGAAGCTCGATTATATATTTTAATATTTGAAACGTTCCGTAGCTACAAAAGTATGGTGCTAAAAAGTGTGACACGCTGTATTTTACTCAATATTACGGAATATTCGTCATTAAATGTGATATTTTCCGTTGGTTTTGTTTACACATACTATAGAATGCTATAAATCTTATGTAAAGGGGAAATAAAGAGTCGGTGAAGCAACGTTCGAAGATCAGTTAAAATGTTTGAAAGATCACGTTAAACTTTTACTTATACATTATACAGTCCTGCGGTTAAATAGTGCATTATATTTCATCTACCGATTTAATGCTGTTCTGCGAATAAATTGTGTATTCAAGGCAAATAAATAATAAATGAAGTGATGCAAACTTTGGCAAATGTAGGTAAAAATTATATTCCTAAAAATACACAGAAAATGTGAAAACGTACAAACAATTATTGTACAAAATGTTACCATAGTCAATCTTTTATGATACAATTTTGCGAGCACATGTTTTCAATTAACATTAAAATGTACACGTGCAACAAAACTGCGACAGAAACTAATAACATCGATGGCATGCATATTTTCTATTTTTTATCAATAAAAAGATCAAAATTCAGTTAAATCGATACATAAAAATATGTCCAAGTACATAAACTATAAAAAATGAATGTTCAGCTTAGATTAGTCTAGATGTGGATTGTTATTTAAGCAATTACGATGTTTTTCCCTTTGTCGAAGTATCTTTTTATTTCAAAACATTTCCAAGGTTCTACAATAATAAAACGATACAAACATAGAAAGATATATGATAAATAAAACATAATAATCACAAAATAAAATATTAAAGTCTGTAACACTATCAAATATGAAACAAAATTGTTCACTTTGCACAGAAAGTGCCAGGCAATAAACTTGAAAAAACAATGTTATCCCAGTTTTATTAGTACACAGAATATAGACATTCTCGTAAAACCTCGATATTTGACTGGTCACAGAATTCTCATAGTCTTATAGAAAATTTATTAAAACAATAAAATTTCAAATCTTGCAGGGCAAATATGTCAAAATATATAAATTAGGTTCTGTCACCAACAGAAATTCCTTTTATACTTAAACAGTAGAGAAAAAGCAAATAGATTCGGGTGAAGTAGTAAAATTTAATTCAGTGACAGTAATAGCAGGATTGTATGTCAGTGAGTTTATGCTGGAAGCCAGCTGGCTAAGTTGCATACAGCGCCACAACACTGACTCGTGCAATATGACGTCAGTTCACGAAGTGATAAAAAATATTAAAGTGCCGCTGACGGGACCCGAGGGAATCGAGTTAGTTATGCTAGAAATCAGTAATAACGCAACGAAGAAAAATGATATGAAAAACTTTCCACATACATCTGGCCGCAGGAATTATAATGAGTCTAGGCTGTACTGCACGCATTTTTAAGGAAATTATCGAGATTTTAAAGCTGAGCTTAGAACTTTTCCAGTGAAGAACAATTAAAGTAATTTTTTATTCAAAATAGTTTATTTTTATGACAAATTGATGTAATTTATATTTTTCTTTTGATTGCGATCACACGAGTCATAAACTTCAACAATAAAAATTTGAAAGCAAAAAAATTTTCAAAATTAACAAAATGGCGACCGTTTCTCTACTTCATTATATAATTATCATTTTTGTAATTTCTTTAAATATTTTATTTACCAAATAGATTTTATACGATCATCAAAAAATATTTGTAAGTAGCAATTTGTTTACATGTCGATTTATGGTACAATTTCAACATGCATTCTAGAGATGAGAGGCTACGCTCGGAATGATTCCAGTATTACACGGACTTGATTCAATACCCATAATAAGTTTATTCTACAAGTGGACTTGCCGAATACGCAACTATTTTACAGTGATTAGATTGTAAAGCAAATCTTTCGTGTTAAATACTGTATTTTATATACGACTATTTACAAATTTGTGTTGATTACAACACAGCTATAAGTGACTCACGAAAAAGTGCATTCTGTACGCGGCGAAAACACAATCTTAGGGGACAATCTAAACACTGTAACATAGCAATATATTCTATAAATCACCCGGATATGAAAAAAAAACACATGAAAGGAATAGTACAAGTTCATATAAACTTTTTTCGTATAGGCCTCCTCTTCGGAGATATGGGGTCCCAAAAAGCTGCAATGGAATCAAGTTTTTTACGCATTGAACCATCAGGTTTATTTCAATTTTTTTTAATACGATGTATACCAGGTAAAAGCCTTCAAATTGTTATCCAAGAAAGTGTTGTGATTTACTCACAGGTACAGGAACAGACTAGCTGTAACACTCATGACCCTATTTTTTACGTCCTGTATGATAAGAACCTTGGACAACGTTTTTTAAATACCTTTAACTATTGACTAAAAATTAAGTACTCTTCATTTATGTCGCTAAAACTGTTTTCGTTATTTTATTTACACTGTTGGTCCCCTAACTTCGGTCGGATTGAATGTGATCACGATAGTTTCAATAAAAAGTTAAACTAACTGCTAAATTGAAAACTTCGTAAGAGGGTTCAACGTGGGCTCCGTGAAGTCTGATCCACTCGCGGACACGACGAATTTAGGACTACTGTACCCGCCACATTAACTCATCATTCTTCCTTATTTCGTCACAATGAAACGTGATGCTTCGTAGAAGTTCCTCCCTACTATCGACCGAAGTGGAACACACCAAGGTTTTGAGGTGTCTCCACAGGTAAAAATCCAACAGCGTTAGGTCGGGAGATCGAGGAGGCCAGGCAATAGGTCCCCTCTACCTATTCAACGGTTTGGATAGACGTTATTCAGGTGCTCCCGCACGCTGAAATGAGATGGTGCCCCAACGTGCATGTAGCACATGTTTCGGAGGGTTTCAAGTGGTACGTGCTCTACTAAATCGTGAAAAGCGTTCTGGAGGAACTCAAAATAAAGTTTTCCGTTCAGTCGTTCCGGCAGTACAAATGGTCCAATCAAAAAATTGCCAATAATTCTTGCCCAGACATTAATTGATTGGAACTGGTGTTGATGATGAGAAACAATACTTGCATGAGGATTTTCATCAGCCTATATATGTGAGTTGTGTAAATTTATGATACCATTTTTGGTAAACCCTGCTTCATCCGTGAAGAGAATAGTGTTAATGAAGTTTACATTATTTCGCTGCTGATCCATTAGCCAGTTTTCAAATATGAAGAAAATCTTCAGGAATCAGTTCATGCACTTTTTTCAAATGATCTAGATATAACAGCTGTTCTTGAAAAACTTCATGTACTATTGTTTTCGACGTAGCAAACTGCGCTGATAATTTTCGAGTGCTCGTTAAAAAAGTGTCATCTACACCATCAAAAACATGTTCCTTTAATTACAGCGTACGTACTGTTCTTCCTCGACCAGCATCAGCATTTCTTTACCCAAAATTTCCTAAAATTATGAAGAAATTTAATAATATTACCTTATTAAATGGAATCGCCTACCATTCTCTCTTAGACATTGGTCAAGTCGTTGAAATGTTTTCTGATCTGGAAGAGTATGATTAGGATATCTGTCGTGATATAATCTCCTGGCTTCCAAAGCATTCCAAGATGCAATACCATACATCAGATGCATATTTGCATACTCAGTAAATGTGTATTCCATATTTCGAATTAATTCACATTTAATTTCACCACGAAATCCAAAAATCAGTAAATTATTATCCAAGTAAAGACTCAATGCGTCAGCCATGTGGAAGTTGACAAATTCCAAAATGCAGGATATTTATTTCTTTCGTACCTAGCAAAGTTTGCAACAAAAATACTTAGGTTTTGGTGCCGATAAAATAAAACACATATTTTTTGCGAACCTAGGTCGAACTGCAATTCACAGAATTAAACATTTTTAACTAAAGAAATCAACTCTAATTTTGGATCGAATTTTTTTTGTATCATAAGATTGAAGGTTGAACATTTGACAGGAACAAAGATGTGTCTTTTATCGAAATACGCCAAATACATGATGTAAATAAAATGACGTCTTTCCGAAAATGGTTAGGATTAGCGACATGAATGAAGAGTACTTTATTTTTAGTCAATAGTTAAAAAAAATGTCGTCCAAAGTTCTTATCATACAGGGAGTAAAAAAATGTTACGAGTGTCACAGCTAGTCCGTCCCTGCAGTTTTGAGTAATTCATAATACTTTTTTGGATAGTAATTTGAAGGGTAATATTAAAAAAAAATTGAAATATTCCTGATGATTTAATAATTATGTGTAAAAAACTTGATTCCATTGCAGCTCTTTGGGAACCCATCTCTCCGAAGAGGAGACATGTACGGAGAAAGTTTATATGAACTTGTAGTATTCCTTTCACGTGCTTTTGTTTATATCCGGGAGATTTTCTCAGACACACTGTATTTGCTCATATTATTCTACTTTTTGATAATCGTATGAAACCAAAAGGGAAAATTAAATTACGCCGTTTAATAAATAAATTTGAACAAAACAATGGCTGTATTTTTTTTTCACTGCAAAAACAGTAATCTCAACTTTAAAATTTTGATAACGTTGTTGAAAATAATTTTTCACAAAAAGGCCAAATACGTGTATATTTTTTTGGTTTTTATAGCTATATATTTCATGCAGAAAGCTTTTCTATGAAAAATTCTCATTGCATGATTTGAAATGGAATCGGTCATCTTCCCCAGTGCATTTTGGGATCCATGAAAACAATTGTAATTGAAAAAACATATAACCTCTAAAAAAAACATTAAAAAAAAAACGTAGTTTTTGAGAAAATCGTATTTGTGTTCTTCTCGAAAAACGTCCGCCATTTTGTTAATTTTGGAAAAAAATTATTGTATCCTCCCGTGCATTTTGGTACCCATGAAAACAATTGTAATTGAAGAAATATATAACAAGGAATCCCTAAAAAAAATCATCAAAAAAAACGTAGTTTTTGAAAAAATGTCCTCGAAAAACGTCCGCCATTTTGTTAATTTAGAAAACTTTCAATTCCTGATTTTTTTTCTTAAAGTTTATAACTCATGTGACCTTGATCAAAAGAGAAAATTGAATTACGTCGATAAAAATATACAATTTTGAATAAAAAATGATTTTTCTTTTTCTTCGCTGCTAAAGCTCTAAACTCAACTCTAAAATCTCGATAACTTCCTTGAAAATGATTTTTTGCAAAATGGGAAAATTCGTGTACATGTTTTGGAGTTCTAGAATAGTATATTTCACGTAGAAAGCATTTTTTTTTTGACTATTTTCACTGCATGTGTTACGTTATTTTAACATTTTGAAACGGTATATATTTCAGGACGATTAAGTTATACAGCAACTAGTAATTAAATAATTCCAATCAGGTCAGCTTCAAGTACACCTCCGCATAATGCCCGTGACGAGTAAAAGTGCTTACAGACATGTTATAACAGAACACCGTAACGTAACTACGCCGCGAACTTTTCGTATTATGTGACAAAGAAATCATGCAATTAAAGTCCAGGTAAAAAAAACATCGTTGTGTCATCAGCGCGAAACATTACTCCGTTCCATCAGTTCATGAATCTATCCAAGTTAGATAAATGTTGTGAGCCACCGCGTCATCCAGACATGTAAAACAACATGAGGGCGTAACATTTCTTTGATGGGACGGCCAAAGCCCGACAGTACAGGGAACGCTGCGAAGTTAACATCATTTTATTGAGGAGGGGCTTCCAGGCTTGATACGCGACAGAGTTACGTTACGGTGTTCTCTTCATGTCTGTTCGCTCCTTAACATAACTTAACGAACTATTTGTTACGTATAAATTTCGGAGATAAATCATCCTGCGTCTGCCTAATCACCGTAGTGTTTCGTTTCGCTGGAATAAATTGGCGTTATTTTGGAATGTTGTATTTAGAAACGGAATCGAACTTAACGTTATTACACAGACTACATTGTTTCTAGAGATTTTTTTCAAAAATAAAACTCCCTTTAAACTGATACCATATACTGTATTATTAGGGCAATGGCAAGTAGCAGCAGAAACAGCAATAAAACCAATCTAGCGGCAGGAATAGCTGGATTGTGTGTCAGTGGGTCTAGGCTGCAGGCCGGTCGGCTGGCTGACTATAGATTGCATGCGGCGCCACGCCTGTGACACTACACGTGCATTATGACGTCGGTTTGCGAAGTAGAAAAATGCTCGAATGCAGCCGAGACAACCCGAGGGAATAGAGCGTAGTTGTGCCAGGAATCGACAATACGTTTAATACGACAAAGATTAAAGTTTTCTGAAAAATATTTATAGTTTGTTTTTCCACAATTTGAATTTTCGTATCAGCTAGACAAGAAATTATACATTGTTATTTTTGTAAAATTTTGGAAAATAGGTCAAACTGTTCAATAAAATGTCTAATGAAAATATTTTTAAGCAATAAAAATTTTATTTTAAAATCGTAATTTTAAAAATAGCATTGACGTTTTGAATGGCCCATATATTTCAGAATAATTTTAGTTAATTCGTGTGATAAGGTTGAATTGTCGGTAGAAAAGGTACTTTATTATACGGTAAAACATAATTTTTTTAGAACTAAATTTTCAATATTGTCTGATTCTATATAAAATGTTTTGCTTATAATTTTCATAAAATTCCAAGTACTATTGAAATATTAACAAAATAGTTTGTTTATTTTATCCTTTGGTATGATTAAAGGAAAACAAATAAGTAGTAAAAAGTAAAAAAAAAATTTAAAGAGGTGTTGCTAATGATCGAATAAGTAGCACCAAAAAAGATTTAGAAAATTTAAACAATTCCCTTAAAGCCTGTTTATAGAACTTCTGTAAATTTACAAAGATTATAAGAAAACGCTTTAATTTGCATCGTGATTGTTTCTTTCTATTAACTTTTCTATGAAATTGCTATTTTATGGTATAAATACAAAAACTACTTTAAATTTATGAAAACACGGTATATTTACATAGAGCGGTCCATTGTTGCTGTAAATATACTTTCTTAAATATTCATCTAAAATTACAAGGACATTGCGACTGTACACCTCTAAGTAATCATACCAGTGGTAAATGATTGAATCAAATTACCCAAGTTAGTTGATGTAATTTTACATTATTTGTTTTTAGAGTGTTAGAATGTACAAAAATGTTGTCCTACATCTCAGGAAGACTTGTGGAGAAAACTGCAAGACGAATGGCAGGAGATAACCAAAACAACAATGGAAAAATTAGTGGCTAAGTTACCGAAGCTTTGTGAGGCCGTCTTTAAAAACAAAGGTGGACACATAGATGTTCTGATGGTTCTGCCGTCGGGGATCTTGTGCATATCGAAGGAATTTTAAAAAAAGGTTACAGAAACATATTAGAGAAGAGTGCAGTGTCTTCTGGGACTCGTTTAATTGGTCCGGGATTTATATTTTAACAAGATAATGATCCTAAACACACATCAAAGCTGTGCAAGAGTTTTTTAAAAGAAAAAGAACGACAGGTGTTGACAATCATGACATAGCCTCCGTAGTCACCGGACTTGAACCCTATGGAATTATTGTGGGATCAGCTTGATAGGCAGGTACAAAGATGTTATCCTACATCTCAGGAAGACTTGTGGAGAAAACTGTGAAACGAATGGCAGAAAATAGCCAAAACAACATTGAAAAAATTAGTGACTAGGTTGCCGAAGCTTTGTGAGGCCGTCATTAAAAGCAAAGGTGGACAGATAGCTGAGTCTAAAATTTAAAAACAGTATTGTTATTATGTCTAAAGAATTACTAATAAATAATCAACATTACTATCAACTCATTTCATTTATTCAAATTTTTACAAAACGTGTTTTTCTGGATGGCCAAATATTTTTGAACAGTAGTATATTTTTAGATAAATAAATAAAGAAGAATGAAATATTGGTTCGAATTTCTTACCTGTATTTGTTTTTCGTGATACATGGGTATTTTAACGCTTAACGTAGTTGTCTCCATACCAGTAGTTTAGAGCATGATTTAACAGTTTGGTATCTCAATTAATCAACTCAATGTTTAGTTGTCAATCATCTAATTTGACAAATACAAAAGGCTGGTTAAAATTACAAGCTGTTAAAATCATTAATCATGCTTTGAATTACTGAATTATGTAGGTTTTGCCAGGTTTTACTGTGCATTAACGAATAAAAATAAGTACATAGGCATTTCATCGTTCTTGCAAACGTCAGCCGACACTGACGCACTTTGGAACTCTGAAAATCCTATGAAATGAACTAAGAGCTTGTAATATTTGTACTATTTTATCTTTTTTCTGTTCTAGAATGTAGTCGAAACAAATTCAATAACTTTATTTTTTCTAAACAAAATAGCTCACAAAAGACTGGACTTAGCATAATATTAATTTTTTAACTGTCTATCTCACTATATTTATATACTCGGTATATAAGTTATAGAAATAAGTATTCCATAAAAACAAAATCACCATAAAGAACCTTGTCTAGTACTCTGAGATTTGAAAAACCCTTAAAATTCGAACATTCAGGAACAAATGTTCAGGATAAAATAGAATCACAAAAACTAAAACATGGACTGATGAGCAATTTGTCCATATCGCTAACCTAGTGAAACCACACTGGTCACTGTGACACACATACATTTTTAAAAAAAGTTAAATTGACCTATACCGCTTGAGGAGCATAGGAAGATCGCAGTGCAACAAACTTTAGATAGAGAAGTATGTCGTTTCCAATGACTCTAAAATACATCATAAAATATAAAATATCCCAAGAAAATTATATTTCAAATAGTATATATAAGCATATAAGACTTTCTGAAAGGTATGCGATTATCAATAATATTTAATTCATAAGTACTGAATGAAGTTTGGCGTAAATTTTATATTGCCAACTTTTTTTTTGTTTGTGAACTTCTGTCAAAGTTTTAACTTTTCTAAGTGAGGTGTGTATCAAAGATGTTGACTTTTTCCGTAACGAATCTGATTAAACTTCCGTATGATATCCACACTTCCATGGATACGTTTTGTAAAAAAATGTTCCAGAAATGATGTCCAAGATTTCCGAAATGGAAAATTATACATTATGATATAATGCGGTGTTGCCCAATTTCTCATTCCGTTGTTACAGGATCTAAATAAGGCATCTAAACGTTTATTTCCAAAATGAGTGATAAGGTAATTCTTACTATCAACTTTTTATTTCTGAACATAAGGTCATGGTGTATATTAAAAAATCAAGTCCTAAGTGACCGATGCTTGAACTTACGAGCAATGTTATTTAGGGCTACTTTATTTTTTTTCGCAAAAATACCTGAAAAAAATAATGAAAAATTTAAAGACTGCTTTTCACATATATCGATATTTCATAAGTTACGTGACAAAAATGTATATCTACTGAACATCCTAAAATTACATTCCTACGTAAGGCTAACCGATATTCTATAAATTTTCTTGAAACTTCGGATATTCATTATTTTTTATAATTTTCCGTAATACTTCGAAATTTTGGAAACCTTGTCCATTTCATAATCAATAATCAATTTTAAATTACAACCTTTAACATGGGCTATATGGGATGAGACAGTGTAGTATCATTATATCTAACTAAAAAACTTCTCTATATATTTTTCTAAAAAACGAATACATGATGTATACAATTATAAGGCATGATATATTGAGTAGGCTAGAAAGTGTTTTGGTGGCCACACGTAGAGAGCGTTGTAATTGTTTTGAAGAACTTCTGCCAGTATTATGATTTTTTCCTTTTGACATTTGGTATCAGTCACATTTAGATTACTTTAAAAGCAAGTTGTGCGTAATTTTGGTTGTAGCTGTTAGTTTAGGATCAATTTTAACATGAAGTGCAGAAACGAACATTTTCTGCATATTTTAGTTTATTACTTCCGCAAAGGAGGAAAAGCTGCTGAGGTTCACAAAGAGATATGCGAAATTTATGGTGTCAATTGTGTAACAGAACGCATATGTCAAAATTGATTTAAAAAATTCCGTTGTGAAGATCTTTCACTCAAAAATGACCAACGTTCTTATGGATCTACTGAAATATAACTGTTCGAGAGACTGCAGAGAGGTTAAATGTAGCATACACAACTATTGAAAATCACTTAAAATGTTTAGAACTCGCTAAGAAGCTCAATATTTAGATTCCCCATGAATTGAAAGAGATTCATTTAACACAACGAATCAATATTTGTTATTTGCATCTCATGCCCAATGGAACCGACCGAATCTACAGTAACGTTATTCGAAAACGATCATGGTTCAAGCCTGAAACAGCACAAACCGTATCTAAATTTGGTGGGATTATAAAGGCGTTGTGTATTTTGAGCTGCTTCCAATGGACCGGACGATAAAATTCAGATGTTTACTGTCAACAACTAATGAAACTTAATGAAACAATCAAAGAAAAACGGCCAGAATTGACAAATCGTAAAGGAATCGTGTTTCATCATGATAATAAAAAGCCTAACTCATCTTTAGCAACTCATGGGAAATTATTGGAACATGGTTGGTAATGTGGCATCCTCCATACAGCCCTGACTTGGCCCTATCTGAGTACCATTTTTTTCTATTAGTTTACAAAACTTTTTTAATGATGAATCTTTCAGAAATTATAATGATCTTAAATCACACTTAGTTCAGGAACAAAATTTCTATGAGCACGGGATCATGAAGGTGTAAGAAAGATAACAACATATCATTTAACAAAATGGAAAACATATAAATAAAAATGAGTTTTATTTCACACTAGTAACCGAAATTACTTTCTTGCTGACTTGATGCTGCAAGACGTGAAGCCCAATCATGCCGTTAATACACAGGTTGTAATTCAAACAATGTTATATAACAATATTTCGAGCAGTGGTCGCCTGGAACTCATATGAAGAACCGGTAACAGTATAACGTAAAATAAGAAGAAGGAAGTTGCATTTTTTACTGGTGGTGGGCACATTATCAGTCGAGGTTAAAGTATCACAAACCAATCAGCGCCAACCAGAATTTACAAAAATCAGGTAACAATTTCTCAACTGTTTTTGGACGATCTGATTAACGCTGATTTTCTAATTGTTCGGCGAATGAAGTTAATAAGTTACATGTTACATACAGCATATAGGTATGTTTGCGGGACTACGACATACAATATTAGATATAAATAAAAATTAGACAAAAATAAAATAAACTTAGTAGGTGATATATTATTATCTATCAGGCTCATATGGTTAAAGCAATGGTGCCGAACCATCTCGTCGTTATTCACGCACGTCAAAAGTTCAGGAGGTAAATAGGGGGCGTTTCGTATGAAAGAGCATAGAATCGTGCGTGATACTTTCACATCCAATGAACTACCTAAAGTTAAAAAAAATTATATGGCTTCCTGGTTAATTTATACTCGTTGTCAGGCAATTACAAAATTACATTTTAAGTGAAATGTTAAAATGTTTTTTATACCGCCTATAACTTAAATAGTATTTTTAAAACAATATAAACATTTTATATATATGCAATCAAGGCGATTTAGATTGTGTAAGGTTGTGTTTCACATTAAGTGTGATCTGTGAGCAATCAGAGTTGCGCCGCCAGGTAGTGAGAAGATATTTTGAAAATATAAAAAATGACTGTAAAAAATTCCAACCGGTATAACACATTCTGAACAAATCGTTCATCAACTCTATCACTCTTCTAGTTTCAAGTTATCGAAAAAATATTTTTTTTAAAGGGAAAAGAAATGATCAAATTTAACCAAAGTTTATCAATGCCAAGATATGTCATTAGTATCTCCTAAAATTAAATATAATTGACGCTCGCTTATTTTTAGTCCTTGCACGATATGTTTTCTTTTCAAATTAAGTTGTTTTAATATTTGAAATTTTTCATGGCGGTTAAAAGTTCTTAAAAGTGAAAGAATGATCATTACTACCTTCGATATACTTCCACGCATCTCTCTTTAAATGCCCCTGTTTAACCAATGAAATATCGTGCTTTAATTACAGATGAAAACGAAGCATTTCTATACGTAAATCGATAATGCCAATTCAATATTTGCTAATAATTCTATACCCTTCGTTCATCTATACCTATCGCAGAAGTTCTCATAACCGAAAGGAAATAAAGTCCCATTTAAAGATAAAAATATTTCCGAATCTTAAACAAACATTTGCGACTGTGGAAAGCAGATACGGGGCTTTTCAACATATTCGCAACGTTGGCAAACAATAAAGTTATTGTTAGGCGAAAATTGATCCCACAACAATGAACTAGAACTTGTGTAAAATGGTCGAGCATTATCTTAACAGTTTGCCGTGCAGCAATGTAAACAAAAGATGTTTATGCTGAAAAGCTGTCTTTATTGTGGGAATTTACGTCAGACTAGTTTTAAAATATTTGTGGGAATAATGTTCGGAAGTTTGCGAGACACTGGCAATTATTCTATTGAAAGATTCACGAATCATTAGACAGTCGAAGACATTTCCAGATATAAACTTGAATTTTTGTATAGTTCTCTACGAAGACTGAATGAGTATGAGAATGCACTATATATATATATATATATATATATATATATATATATATATATATAAAGGGTGTTTTTTTATAGAGGTATAGAACTTTAAGTTGGCAACACTTTTTTAACTGGCGGCCATTTTGTCAGCTGTTAAGTGATTTATGTTTGGTTTGGCATTTCAACATGAATAGACTGACGCCTGAACAACACTTCCAAATTGTGCAAATTTATTTTGAAAATCATGGTCAATATAATCGTCCATCAGAGCAATTAATTCGATTAACTATGGAACGTTTTCGCACCACGTTTACTCTAAATGATAATACGCATCCACAGAAACGTCGTACAGTGCGTACAGAAGAAGTCATTGCTGCTGTAGAGCGTAGCGTAGAGGAAGCCCGAATCAGTCTATCCGCCATCGTGCACAGGAATTGGATATGTGTCCATTCACTTTATGGAAGATTTTGCGGAAAGATCTTGAGTGTGCGTGCTTACAAAATTGATCCCGATTTTCATAAGCGAATTTTGTTTAGCGATGAAGCTCACTTTTGTTTGAATGGATACGTCAATAAACAAAACTGCCGTATTTGGAGTGATAATAATCCTCAAGTGTATGTTGAGACACCGTTACATCCAGAAAAACTGACTGGTGTGCTTTATGGGCTGGTGGAATCATTGGTCCGTACTTCTTTAAAAACGATGCTGGTCAGAACGTTACAGTCAATGGTGACCACTATAGAGCCATGATTACTGACTTTTTCGTTCATCAATTGAACAACCATGATGTGCAGGAGCTGTGGTTTCAACAAGACGGCGCAACATGTCACACAGCTCGTGCCACAATTGATTTATTGAAGGAAACGTTTGGTAACCGCATAGTTTCACGTTTCGGACCCGTGAATTGGTTTCCAAGATCGTACGACTTAACGCCGCTAGACTATTTTCTGTGGGGATATGTGAAGTCGCTAGTCTACGCCGATAAGCCCGAAACGATTGATCACTTGGAGGACAACATTCGCCGCGTTATTGCCGATATACGGCCACAAATGTTGGAAAAAGTCATCGAAAATTGAACCTCCAGATTAGACTACCTCCAAGCCAGCCGTGGCGGTCATATGCCAGAAGTCATATTTAAATTATAATGCCAGAATGTTATCTTTCGAATAAAGTAAATTTCATGTCAATTAAAAAAATTCATCTTTGTTTTATTCTATTTAAAAGTTCTATACCTCTATAAAAAACACCCTTTATATATATATATATATATATATATATATATATATATATATATATATATATATATATATATATATATATATATATATATATAAATTTCATGTCAATTTAAAAAATTCATCTTTGTTTTATTCCATTTAAAAGTTCTATACCTCTATAAAAAAACACCCTATATATATATATATATATATATATATATATATATATATATATATATATATATATATATCCTTAAAAAATCAAATTTAATTTATTAACATTCTTAAAAGAGATATTGAGGACAAGTTCTTTAAATTTGCTTGGATACACATGTTGATATTAGAATAAAGGTTTCCAAAAACGTCATATCAACAGGTGGTTCGAAAAGTCCCGAGAATAACATAAAAACACAAGTTTTTCGCAAAATTCGACTTTATTCATCTCTTTCTAGAGTGATACAATCATTTCAATGCCACTCTATGTTTTTCTTTTAGAACAATTTATTCAATCACCTCCATATCTTCTGGACGAGCATTTTTTTGAAATTTGTGAACAAATAATCGTCGCTGGGGACCAAATCTGGAGAATACAGTAGATGCCGATTCAATTCGAAGTTCAATTTACGGCATTTTGCCATCGTTGCGATCGACTTGTGACATAGTGTATTTGTCTTGGTGAAAAAGCATTTTTTTCTATTTCATTTGAGGTCCCGAAAAAAATATCATCCTTTAAATGCAACAATAAAGTCTTATAATATTCGTTTTTAATGGTTTTTCCCTTTCCAAGATGGTCAATGAATATTAATACAATACGTATCATAAAATACTAACGCTATAATATTGCCAGTCGACTGTTGCTTTTTCGGTCGTTTTGGTTAGCTTGCATTCTCCGCTGTCTATTCAGCTGACTGCCGATTTGACTCCGAAGTATAGTGGTAGACCTATATTTCATGGATTCTCGTTATAAAAAGTTTCTCTTTATTTCGCTTAAACTGCTCAAAACACCACTCTGACTTATCAACATCTTGCTCCTGTTTTTTTTTGTGTGCTGTGAGTAAACTAGATATCCATTTCGAACAGAGCTTTCACATACGGAAATACTCGTGCAAAATATGTTGTATATAGTCTATAGAAGTCCTTATGATGTCAGCTAACTCACGCACATTCATTTTACAGTTGTTCAAAATGATATTACAGCCCAGAGCGTTCGGCATCATTTGTGTCTGTACGATTCAGCAAACCGGCGACAAATTGTTGTTGCGACGGGGCAGATTTCTTATAATACCTATCAAGCCACTCTTAAGTTTTAACGGTATTTTTCCTATCAAATAACAGTATTTTATCAACGTATCAACTCGTTTTTTCCATTATTTTGAAAATATTAAAAGGTGCGTCACTAAAACTTCAATACCTCGATGACTTATGGCAGAAATATCATCAAATTTTGACACCAGTAGCCTTTGAAGGTTGGTAACTAAAAATCGTATGAATATATTATTGGAGTCGCCATTTCTGTAACAAGTAAAATTCCTTTCCGAATATCTTTGTTATTTATCATGGATCCAATTAATTTCGGTCTAGCGGCTAGCGTTTAGAACTGCATGGTGTTAAATTGTGCAGGTTAAACTGTAACCTCAAATTTCTAATGATTCAGAAGGTGACAGACAAGACATTAGAAATCGTGGACACAATAGATTTGCTCTGGCTACAGTGGATCTAGATTTGGACCGACTCTTAAGACAAAAAAATCCAGGTCATTTATTTTATAGTTTTCCAGAGACTCAGTACATCCTCCTAGGATCAAATTAGAAATGACACTAATATGTAAGTTATAAATAATCGACTCTCGAATAATCAGAAAAAAACACAATGATATTTTTGTAAGTTTTGTCTTGTGACATATCAGTTTCTGTACCGGATGGCCAAATAAGAAAAAAAAATATTTATGGCAAATGTTGTCCTTAATAAATGAGTAGAAATTATTCCTACGATAACCGCTAGAGGGCGTAATAAGGATGATCAATTAGGAACAAGGATTTATTGCCGTAATTTGCCCCACAAAGTTGTACTGAAAGTATTGGCGCCTTACCTTGAGGAAATTTCAAACTTTATCTTTTTTATACATGTTACTCTATCCAGGAAATGTCTAACTTTTGTTCATTAAAGTGCTGATAACTGTTTGGCGTAAAGGAATTGAACAAATTTACCCTCATTATAAAGAGTTTTCCTTGCTTTTCCTCCCCATTATAAATTATGATTATGCCTGTTTAACAGTAACCGGAGGGAGTTATTTGGTAATTTAACATACGACATATCTCTTTTTATCTGGTTAAATTGACGACGAAAATCCTCAAGATTCAGTGAAAACCTCGACTTAATATTTCTTTTATAATAGGGGATATGAACAAAACAATTATTATTAAAAAATAATACCCACCAAAGTAGCTATAGCTATGGCTAAACATGAATTTACTAGGTGTCGTCTAAAATGGGCAATGAACATTTTCCAACCATTTAAAACTCTAGAAGTCGATAGAATACTCGCTGCCCTGTTCCAGTGAGGACAAGAAGAGATTCAACCGCATATAGTGCGTATTAGTCAAAGCAACTTGGAATTGGGCTACATACCAGAAATATGGAGAAGGGCCAGGGTTACCTTCATTCCGAAAGCGGGAAAAAATGACAATATATAACCAGAACCCCTTCGATCTATCAGCCTCACATCGTTTATTATAAAAACGATAGAAAAAACGGTTGGTAATTATATCAGAACAGAAACTCGTGAACGGGTATCACTGTACTTTCATCAACATGCGTATCAAGCGCGCACAACACTTCACATAGGGCTGTCAAAAGAGCACTTGATGACAGGGAAGTAGACGGAACAACATCCGAACGGATGACGCGACTTCTCTCCACTAGAATAGCAGATACAGAGATAGACCAGGGCACTATCGTCCCCTGTACCACCAGGAGATGTCCCCAGAGGAGAGTAATTGTAGGTTGACTCCTCGGTGATTTGACCAACCTCGGCATATCCTATCAGACCTATACCGATGACGTGGTCGTAATCGCGAGATGCAAATTCGAAAATACTCAGAAAGAACTTAAACACACTAACGAATATAAGAAATTCCTTTAAATGGTATTCAGATGACTCCAAAACAACGGAGGGAACGGAAATAGGAGTGTACGGACCCAATACCAGCCATCACGAAAGCTTGAATAAGCCAATCCAATCTACGATGACTGGTAAACGCGTCACAGAGCATCCGGCTCTTAGCAGAGACCATACTACTGAAACATTAAGTCATTTAACATTATTTTTAATGGAAGTTAATGTTCTTTAGAGATAAAAAACAGGTTTAAACCTTTCGAGCTTCAAATAAGATGAATTAAGTTTGGTTCCGATTGGTAGAGTAGATTTTTCAGTTATCTATAACAAACAAGAATTCTCTTATAAAAAACGGAAACCTTCACGGCTTTGGTCAAGTTGAAAATCATAGTTCTTGGGTTTAGACAGTGTCAAATTGGAATTATTATCCGACGTTTCGCCTGCGCTTGCACGAGGCTTCTTCAGAAATCTTTAGATGACAGAACACAATGTTCTAATCTCATGGAATAAAGATTCCTGAAGATGCCTCGTGCAATCGCAGGCGAAACGTCGGATAATAATTCCAATTTGACACGGTCTAAACCCAAGAACTATGATTTTCAAGAATTCTTTTTTTTATGTAGTTACTCGCAAGATCTACTCTACTCATACTCTGTATGATATTTGACATTGCAGTCAAGAAATGATGACGCTTTCAAATCAAGTCGGGGACTTACGCAGATTAAACCGTCTTTTAAGATATAAACAACCAATAAACGACTATCAGGATCAGATCGGGGAATGTTAGAAAATGATATAGAAGGCAGAACGCATAATAACAAAGTGGAAAGAGGCGAAACAACCGTAAATTCACTTTCATGGGATTATTGCTGATCGCTAGTCTTGCAAAAATTATTAAACTTAAAAAAAATACCAGTTTTTTTCTTAATGCAAGTTAATGCTGCATGCATTTTCAATTTTTCATTTCATGTTTTCTTGGTTCTTTCCAATTGATCAATTTTAAACTAAATATATATATATATATATATATATATATATATATATATATATATATATTCCTGATTGAAGCCGTTACGACCTTGTACTGAATTGCCGAAATGTAAAAATATGCAAACGATAACAAAAAGATCTAACATAATTACTTAAAATAACTCTTACTTCACATCAAAAAATAATTGATTTTATTAGAACAGTTTTATGCTAAAACACAATATCCAAATAGAGGATGTCGCAATTCTCAATTTATTTTTGCATGCTCCATGATCAATTCAATTTTTAAAAGGATATTAACATTTAAGATTAAATAATGTTCTTAACCTACATAACGTGCAATATTACAAACGATTCTGTCATTTCCTGTTTTAATATCGAGCTAAAAAGATTTTATCTAAGTCACCCATTCATTCCAGCCGGAAACTTAGTTGCGAGCGTTTTATTAAGCGTAGATTTTATCCACCATTAAAGAAAAAACTTGTAGAAGAAAAATGCATGTTTTTCTACTATTTCGATTATCATCGCGACTTTTAAATAAATAGTGTCTAGCAATCAGCTGGTTCTATTTAAATTTAGATCGGTCACTTTGTTTGTCAAAGGTATAAAGCGCTTATTTCTAATTGTGAAACATGAAATACTGTCGATGCAGCTAATCATAAAGAAGGTTGTTTATTCGTTCCCCACATCATTGATTATATCTCGGAATAATGGATTATTTTGCAAACGATTTGCAACCATTAACAAAATTTCCTTTCAGGCAGAGAAAAGAAAATAATATATACGGACAGTTTATTTCCTGCAAATACCACTCTGCTCCTCTCTCCAAACGTGTTTCGACCACATGTTCTCGTCAGTGGAGTTGTATCGGATCGACAGCAACATTCGCAGGAAACAACTGATATATGAAATATAAATTCCCAGGTATGTCGGTAGGATATTGCAAACCTGCCACCTAGCGATATCGATGTCAGACTGAAACATATCGCCAGCCAAACGACATCTGTGAATCACCGGATGTATTGAGAAATTAAAAAAAAAATAAAATTTCAGTAAGAAATAAAGAAATCTATCTTCTTCTTCTAGGTAGAACCAAGTTCTGTTATCTATACAATGCCTCATCGATCCTCGTTTGAGGTCGAAATCCAGCTGTCTCTCCATCTTTTAGGTGGCTGTCCAGGCGGCCGTTTGGTGTTTGGTTTCTCTCTCATCACGGTTTTTGCTAGTCTGTCATCGTCCATTCGTTCCACGTGATCTCTCCACTGCCTACGACGGTTTCGAACCCACTTCACAACATCCCCCATTCCGCTGTCCTCGCGTATTTTTGCATTTCTGATTCCATCTCTTAAACTTGTTCCCGTGATCACTCTCAGCGTTTTCATTTCTGTGGTTCTCATAATTTGTTTTGTCTTTGTGGTTTCATTTCTTGTTTCTGCGCCGTAGGTCAGTATCGGTCTTACACAGACCTTGTAAATTCTTGCTTTGCTCTCAACCGTCATATGTTTATTGTTCCAGATTATGTCTCTTAGTTGGCCTGATATCATGGCCGCTTTGTTGGCCTGTGTGCGTACTTCTTCCGTTACTGCCCTGTTACTTGTTATATGTGCTCCTAGGTATTTAAACTTCCCAACCTGTTCGATATATTTGTCATCAACCATTAGTTTGCATCTTACCGGTTCTTTTGCTATTACCATTGCTTTGGTTTTCTCCACAAATGTCTTCATATTATACTGTTTGGCTGTTCGATTGAGATGGAAAAGCATTCTTTGTAAGTTGTTCTCGCTATCTGCTGTCAAGGCAACATCGTCTGTAAAGCATATAATCTGAACGGTGTTGTGTCCCATTGGGTACCCAATGTTTGTGCTTTATACCTCATCAATGATTTCGTCCATGATTACATTGAAAAGTGTTGGACTTAGGCTATCACCCTGTCTTATTCCTATGGATAATGGGATTTCCTCTGTTAGAGTGTTATTTGTTTTAATTACCATGGTGTTTTTGGAATTCAGTTCGTATATTGTGCGTATGATTGCTTCGTCTACTTGTTTTCTTCGGAGTAATTCTGTTATGTGTTCCAGTTTGACTCGGTCGAACGTTTGTGTAAAGTCCACAAAACAAATGAACAGCGGTTTATCGTATTCGATAGATTTTTCAACCAGCCGTCTGATAATAAATATACCGTCGATAGTAGAGCGGTTATTCCGGAAGCCCTGCTGTTCTTCGCACGCCCCTAACTTGTCTACGATCCGTTGTGACAGTATTTTGGTTAACAATTTGGCCGAACTGTTCAGTAGGCTGATTCCCCTGTAGTTTTCGGGTTGTTTCTTTGATCCTCTTTTGTGGATCGAAATTGTGATGCTTTTCCGCCGTCCGTTGGGTACTGACGTTGTGCGAAGTATTTTTTGAAATAGAACAGTGAGCTCTGTGACAAGGCTGGGACCTCCGTACTTTAGCATTTCATTCGTAATTTGGTCGGTACCAGGTGATTTTCTGTTTTTTAATTTCTTAATTGTCAGGTGCATCTCTGCTTCACTGATGTTAACATCTGTTAGTTCTATGAGTTCTTGTTGGTTTTCGTCTACGTTGTTTTCTGTAGCTGGTGCCTGGAGTAAGTCCTTAAAATGGCTGACCCATTGTTGGCTGTCGATTGGACTTAGTTGAACGTATTCATTGATTGGTTTTTTTCTGTTCCTCAGCATGTTCCATATTTTCTTTTGTCCTCCATATAGGTCGTGTTCCATGTCTTTTGAATACTTTTCCCAGTATTTTTTCTTTAGTTGAGCTATTTGACTGTTGATTCTGTTTCTCACCGTTTTGTACTCTTCGAAATGGTTTATTGTTTTGTGCTGTCGGTATTTTGTAAATGCTTGTCGTTTTTCTTTTGCTAGTATTTTCACCTCTTCTGTGAACCATGGTTTTGTATTGCTTCGCTTGTTCGTGCTAACTGTTCGTGTTTCGATAGCCTCCCTGGCGATCTCTTGTATATTTCTTTTCAGTTTTTCCCAGGCTTTCTCCACTCCGTCATTTTCTAGGATTGTATTAGCTTTTATTTTCTCCGAGAGTCTCTGCTGATACAGGATAATGTATACGAGGTGAGGAATCTGTAGAGTTATAAAAAATCCGTATAAACAATTATGTAAGTTTCAAACAAACCATCTGGTTGTAATCAGGAATTCAACAACGCCATTTTTTTTTAAGAAAATTTATCATATTTTTGGGTTTTTCCTTGCTGATTTTGCAAAACAGAAGTAACGATCTAAAAAAAGAATTTTAAAAATGGAAATAAACTATTAAAGCAAAAAAATTTTTGGCCGAAACAACCAGACAAGAATGTATTACGTTAGAAGTAGATTTTGTCGTGGAGCCTGATGATTACACCACATTGATGGTGTCCAATCCCCACTCGGTTTACAACTAATTTTCGAGTTGAAATAAATTTCTTTATTAAATATCTCAATTGATAGTCGTAATAGAAGCACTCCAATATTCATTCAATTATGCATATATCGTTAGATCGATTGAAAAATTTGATAGTCGAAATGTTTAATAAAGTATAAATAGTTTAGCTTTAGCTTATATAGGGTGTCTCAAAAAAGCAACCCTAAAATGTTTTAGAGGGATACCCAGGATCTAGTGACATGTATCGATACAGTATATATTTGTCTTCAAATTGATATCAACATGTTTGTCTTTATCTCTAACAGTTTTCTTAAAAATTTCTATAAAACAATGATCCATTATAAAGGATACTTTCTATGGTACCCTACAAACAGTTATTAATCAGGTACCGAAACAAGATATGCTTATAGTATTGGGCGACTTCAACGCAAAAATTGGAAAGGAGCTGGCAGCAAACTCAGTGGCAGGATTTCACAGCCTGCATGACATATCGGACGATAACGGAACAAGACTCATAGATCTAGCATCGTCAAACGCGTTAAGGGTAAAGTCAACGATGTTTCCGCACAAACAAATACACAAACAAACGTGGATTTCGAATGGCGGCGTTACTAGAAATCAAATAGACCATGTACTAGTCAACTCTAGACATGCCAACAATATAATAGACGTGAGAAGCTACAGAGGGGCCGAAGCAGACTCCGATCACCTGTTGGTGGCAGTCAAAGTTAGAACTCGCATATCTTCACACAAAAACAATAAATCCAGAACAGAGGCACAACACGACACGAATAAACTACGAGACCCACAAATATGCCTAGCTTACAAGAACAGAATCTCTGAGAACCTTAGCAGAATAGCAGAAACGGACAATATAGAAACTAGCTGGAAGCACATAAAGGAAAGCATCAGGGAAGCAAACGAAAGTGTATTGGGCCCCAAACCCAAACCCAACCGACATCCCTGGTTCGATGATGAGTGCAAAAATCTTGGTGCCATCAAAACAGAGGCACGAATTAAAATGCTTCATAACCCATCAGAGCAGACAACAATTAGGTTTAACGAACTAAGAACACAGCTACGTAAATTGATCAGGAAAAAGAAAAAAGAACATGAGACAGAAAAAAGTAGTTGACTTACAGGCTGATTTTCAGAACGGCAATACTAGGAGGTTCTACAAGGAAGTGGGGAGGCATAAAAAGGGATTCTGCCCAAGAATTGCCACAATGCTAAAGCTTAACGATGGCACAATCACCGCCTCAAAAGTGGAGGTACTGGACAGTTGGAAGTGCTACTTTGATGAACTACTAAACGTGCCGACGCAGGAAGAACCTGAAGCTACAGTATTCGCTACGGCAGAGGTTAATATCCCACCTCCATCCATGGAAGAGACCATTAGAGCCATTAAGAAACTCAAAAATAACAGAACGGCAGGTCGAGATAATATCTTGGCAGAAAGTCTGAAACATGGAGGGAACGATCTAATCACACAAATACATAACCGCGTGAAACAAATTTGGAATCAAGAAATCATTCCTGATGAATGGAAAGATGGGGTAATAATTCCACTCCACAAAAAAGGGGACCAAATGCAATGTAAAAATTACCGAGGTATTGCTCTGCTAAGCCACGCCTATAAATTATTCTCCAGCATTATCCTTCAACGTCTCTCTCCGTATACCGAGGAGATTATCGGAGACTACCAATGTGGCTTTCGAAGCGGAAGATCAACAGTTGACCAGCTTTTCACTATTCGACAGATGCTGCAGAAATGTTGGCAGTTTAACAAAAACTTACAGACCCTGTTCATAGATTTCGAGCAAGCATATGACAGTGTTATTAGGATAAGGTTGTGGGAAGCTATGGAAGAATTTGGAATCCCGCACAAGCTGATTAGACTGTGTAGAGCGTGCCTGGAGGGGGCAAAAAGCTGTGTCAAAATTGAAGGAGGGTGTAGCCAAACATTTTCTATCAACAGAGGATTAAAACAGGGAGATGCTTTGTCGCCAGTACTGTTTAACCTTGCACTGGAGAAAGCCGTAAGAACAGTATCAGTTGACGCGGAGGTTTTTGGGCCAAGTGGCACTAAACTTATTTTGGCCTAAGCGGATGATATGGGCGCGATAGGAGAAAGCACAGTCAGTGTGAAGGAAAACTTCATAATGATAGAAAAAGAAGCTCAGAGAATAGGGCTCCGAATAAATGAAGGAAAGACCAAATACATGCATGTCTCCCGCAACCCCGCCCGAGACAGAATCAGGCAGAACGTCACCATGGATGACTATAATTTTGAGCATGTGCGAGTTTTCAAGTACCTGGGCGCAGTGATAACGGCAAACAATAATATGCAGGAGGACATTAAACAGCGCATCATACAAGCAAATAAATGTACATTTGCGATACAAACCTTGCTGAAGTCAAAATTTATCACTAGAAAGGCAAAAACCGAAATTTATTGAACAATAATACGACCAGTAGCAATCTACGCCAGTGAAACATGGACCCTGACAGTCCACGATACGGAGCTGCTAAAGGTTTGAGAGAAAAATCCTGCGCATAAAATATGGCCCATACCGAGATCTTGAAACAGGCCGTCACAGAATGAGAAGCAACATAGAGCTTGCGCAAATATATCAAAGCCCTGACATCATTCAAGAAATAAAGTCCAGAAGATTACGATGGGCAAGTCATATACAAAGGAGTCAAAACGATCGACTAATAAAACGGGTATGAGAGGAAGCACCACAAGGAAAAAGACCACGGGGAAGGCCTAGGCTTAGATGGGGAGATAACATCCACAAGGATCTAGCTATCCTTGAAGTTGACCAGCAAGAATGGAGGGAGCTGGCACAAGACCGTTCCAGGTGGAGGCAGATAGTCGAGGCAGCCAAGACCCACCCTGGGTTGTAGTGCTACGGAGTCAGTCAGTCAGTCATTATGTGATTTTCCGCTCTATACAATTTTGTTTTGTAGATTTTTCAGCAATAAAAAATGAAAGATTTTTCCAGCAATAAAAAATAAAGTCATAAGAATGAAACCTAATATTAATATCTAATACTTACTTCCTTCAAAAATCAGAAAATGTCTTCTGAATAGATTACGATGATTTTTTTTGTATTAAGTTATGATAAATATGTGTCAGTTTTAATATTTAAAATTATTTAATACAGGGTGTTTCATACCATGAGTAAAAAACACAATAATATTGTGTTTTTGTATCATAAAATTTTGCCAGCCGATTTTTCAAACATTTTTATAAAATTCAAAGAAATACTGATTTCGTCCAAAAAATAATAAATTTTCCAACGTCACATTGTAAGGCAGAAGAAATTTAGGATTGAAGAGACTGTTCAATTAGACTCAAATTTCGAAAAAAAAAAGTGAATCGTTATATTTAGAAAAACAAAAGTAAAAATTATGCGACATGCTTTTTTGAGTTTATATATAAGTTAAAATATATTTTTAGATCTAGTTCCTTTAAACCCATTCACATTTCGCCTATTAAATTTTTCATCGATTTAACAATATAGCGAATACCAGAATACTAAATGTATAGTATTTGACTTGCTTAACTTCGTCTTCATGAGAAATAACCTGCATTACATGCTAGTATGAATCTATAACAGAATTATCTTGTTTGTTTTAATTTATTTTTCTGATCGGTTGTTAAGGCAGTTAGTCAAAATTTTACTAATTCCACTACTTCACCCTCAACTGAAAAAGGCAACATAGTATGTGAACTATTTTTTTTTTGCACTCGAACACCAATGTATGAATTATTTTTCAATATTATGTTTTAAGCAACCAGCAGGTACAACATAAGCGTGAACTCAGCCTTTCCACCATAATTAAGGGCCTATTAGACCATCCAACATTCGGGCTTCCTAACTAAGTTAGAAACTGAATTAAGTACATTGTATTTAGTGTAGTGTATTAAACTATTAAGGATACTTAGTCGAAGAGACGAGACACCATAGAGCTATTTATTATAGAATAGAGCCACATGTAAGTGAAAGCGTTACGCCGACAGAAAAAGGAAATAAAAGACCTCTATCTCTCTTTAATACAGTATGGGCATTACATCCGCACACGATGCAGACAAAATACTGATTGTCTTAACGATATTTAACATGATTAAACCCAAATCACTGAGCCCCCGATCAAAGTAACAAAAGTTTATTAAATAACAATCATGGTTGTCGAGTGGATAAGATGTTTGCTCCGTAGTCAATCGTGCGCTGGTTCGAGCCTTCGCATAATTGTTTTTTTTTTCTTTATATTTAATTTTTCATGTAGAGTAATGAATATTCCACCTAACTTTATTTTACTTGTTAAAGCGACACGAGCTGAGGTATCGTTGTCGGTAAACGGAAAATAGAAAAGGAGTTTTATCATATGTTCTCGCTATTTATAAAGATATGCCATACATATGGGATCAAAAATATAAAAATTTAAATAAAAATGGTTACACGGTACTACTCGCTCAGCACTTCCTTTTTCTTTTTTTTTTATTTTGACACAACTAGCCACTAAGGCTGGAAGATCTTTTTCACGGGCTTAGAAAGTGCGGGCACCACCGGAAATATCGGAGCTCTTGTACGCTCTACAATCACTCTCTGACTGAATTAGGATACTGATTCAGAACAGCGTAATTGGCGCACTCTAAATTACTTCCTTTCCTAATTTCTAGCTAGTGTGCCCACGGTTGGGGTACCGTACTATAGTTATCTTTAATATTTTTGATTTTTCGAAGAAAAGTCATTCCTGATAAAAAGTCATGAAGACATGATAATATATACAAGGTGTTTATTATATTTAAATATGTAGAATTAATCTTAAATAAAATACTTTTTGTAATATTTTTTGCAAATTTAATATAAGTTGATCCCAGATGGAAACGTGATTTAATAAACAAAAATAAAAATACAATAACTAATTTAACATTTAATTTATTTTTTAAGCAATGTTGTGAAAGCTTAACAATAAGTTTGCAATAAAAAGATTGTTATTGTATTCCTCATGTTAACCTCCTACTAGTACACATTTTTCTAATCTTTTTCGAAATTCTTCGTACACAGATGCAGTCATATCTGTATTTATAGTTCCAATAGCTTCGAGTTTTTTTTCTTTTAGTAGTTGTAAACCTTTTGCTGTAAGTAAATCTACAGAAAATGATCTAAGGGGTTTAGATCAGGCGACCAAGCAGACCAGGCTATTGGTCGAAATCGGCTTGCTTATGATATTACTATAATTTATATGACCTATATCAATAAATAAATGCTTATAAAAAATACTAAGGTCAAAAACTTGTCTCCCGAAAATAAACAAAATTTTCTATTTTTGCCAGTTCAATAATAGAAGAAAATTATTGTTAATTCTGGAACTTTTAAGCTTCCAAACATGCTTGATTTATTGTTATACTTGTCAGTTTAGACCGGTTTTAAAGTTAGAACATGTTAGTGAATTAGGAAGTTTATGTTCATCCTCCAGTTCGGTTATAACAAAATTGATTAAAATTTCCATGAGTTAAATTGTCTACTAAAAAATACGGTTTGAATTATTCGCCTCATCAAAGATTAACTTTTCAAAATTTTTGACTATAAGTAGCAATTCTAATATTAGGATTTTTCTGTGCCCAGTATCTACAATTTTGTAAAGAGACTACCCCATTATTCATAAATTTTACCTCGTCGGAATATAAAACTAAATAACTAAAATTTTTTTACCCATTATCGAACAAAAATTCAAACAGCGAGCGTCATCTCCATCTTGCAGTTTGTTAATACATTTTGGTTTGAACGCCCAGAATTTGTTGTTTACTAAAATATGATTATGAGATTTGCTAACTGTACCTGTCTGCTCTTTTCCTTAAGGATAATTTATGATTTTCTTGAAATGAATCAAGAACTACCAAGGTGGCAGCGTCATGCTGGTTATACTGCATGAAATTTTTATGGCTTTTCAAGCTAAGTACATATCTGGGAACTTTTCTTTCAATGTTGCAATCGCAAATCGATAAGATACATTTCCAATTTCATAAAATTTGTTGAAGTTTACTAGAATACGTTGTCCCATCTGTGGACACACTGTATATTACATAGTCTAATAGCCCCGGATTGCCTTTATCACGATCGTTTTATTAATGTCATCATTAATAATTAAAACATATTTTCAAATTTTTTTCTTTTTAATATTTTTTAAAGCCGGAATAGTGATTTATACTGGATACTAAAAACACAAAACAGAATACAGAAAATTAATCTGAAGGGCTCATAAGTAATTTGGAATGTACGAACCTTAAATTCTTCATATTCTTTACACCTGAACTTGAAGCGAACAAATTGAAAAATTTAACAATTCCGTTATTAAGAAAATGTAATTTTGATAATAAAACTTGGAAGCATGATATTTATAATGCCGAAAGATTTTATGACTTTGTTTATTTTCGCGAATTGAGAACGGTTTAGTGTAAAAATATTAAATCTCTTTCGATTATAGAAAAAGTTATTAATCGGTGTCTTTTGAAATATTTGGAAAGCGTTAGTATCAGTAATGGAACACAATATATTGGATGATGAGAGATGACGTCACAAAACTTCAACACAAAGTTGCAAAAGAGAATAGAACAGAAAGATCATTGAAAAACTTAACAAAGTTCCATAAAATGGTGTACAGATGGCTCCAAAACAACGGAAGAAACTGGAATAGGAGTGTATGAATCCAGTAGTAGACCCGACGATAGCTTGGGTAAGTGACAAAGCATCTTCCAAGCAGAAATCCTTGCCATCAGGAAATTCATCCAATTCAGCAAAGAGAAAAACTAAGTGGACAAGAAGATTATTATTATATCGAATCATCAAGAAGCTATGTTCTGAGTTCTCACATAATCAGCTTCAAGATAGTCTGAGAATGCCTAGAGGAACTAAACGAAATAAGCAAAAATAATAATGTGGGTACTGAGACACTCAGGGGTAGAAGGAAATAAAATAATATAGACAAACTCGCGAGAGAAGGGACTGAGACACCATTTTTAGGGCCCGAACCTTTCTATGGAATCAATAGCACTGCAATATTGGAAAAACTAAAAAGAGAGGAATAGTTAGTTAGTTAATTTAATGGTTAAAGGCGCGTCAGTATCTCAGACCATTTAACGCCTTCTATAGAATTTGTTGGTTGCATTTAAATTTTGTCGTAAATATCAACATGCCTCAAAAAACAAAGTAAGCGTTTGGCCTTAGTCAGATCACTGTCGCAAAATTATTAGAGGTAAGATACCTCTCTCTATCATTTCGGTATGAGGGACAGTCAGACATTATATGTTTTATAGATAGGGGGGAACGACAGGACAGACATTGAGGGGGATCCTCGTTTTTAAGAAGGAAGGAATAAGTCATTCTGCAGTGTCCAATAGTGATTCTCTTCCATACGACATTTTCCCTTCGGGACCGTTGGGGAAAGTGATATGTCTCCGAGAAGTTTTTTTTAATGTGAAAGAGTTTATTGGGGTTTTCTAGAGATTCCCAACGAATCTGCACAATGTTGCGAATGATGTTATCGATGTGTCTATTGAATTCTTTAGGGTTGAGTAAAGAGAGGAAAGGGGTGCCTTCAAGGATTGCAGATTTAGCTTGAGTATCGGCCAATTCATTCCCATCTATGCCGATGTGGCTCACATGAAGGCTATGCACAGATTACGTTGGGATCCCATTTTAAGAAGGTCGAGAATTTTATTCATGGGAGGGTGGGATGTGTTGATGGCTTGGATGGATCTGAGGCAGCTGAGGGAATCAGAAATGATTAGATGATTGGGGGTGGAGGAGTGTTTAATTACTTCTCTGATGCATTGCTTGATAGCAAACAACTCAGCTGAAAAAATAGATGAAAGGGGATTTAACCTTGTTTTGTTGCATGAAAAGCTGGTTACGGCGGCTGAGCCTACACCTTGATCCGATTTGGAACCATCGGTAAACGATAGTTGGAAAGTTTTGAACTTTGAGTTAATTAGGCTAAGGAAGTATTATTTGATGATGGAAGATAAAGTATTGTTCTTGTCATACTGCAGAAGATCAAAGTTGATTTCAAAGGAGGGGGGGGAAATCCCAGGGGGAGAAGATCTGAGGGAGGACGGGGGTGGTATTGGGAATGGATATGTTCTGGGAGGCTATAAACGCAGAGGCTCTATCATTGGCACCCAATGTGACATTTGAAACAACCGGGAAATCAGAAGGATTCAGGATTTTATCATGATCCAAAAGGAATGGCCTAGATTTGACAGATATGACGTATTTTATAAGAAGAGAGGACCATCGGAGACACAAAGGAAGAGTGTTAGTAAGGCATTGAAGACTGACTATTGGGGATGTACGAAATGCACCAGTAGATAAGCGTAGGGCTTGGTTCTGGATAGGGTCTAGGGAAGAGATATATGAGGGCTTAGCCGAGTCATAAGCAATGCACCCATAGTCCAGCTTGGGGAGAATGATGGAATTATATATTTTGAGGAGCGTGTGGAAATCTGAGCCCCAGGTGGTATAAGAGAGGAATAGAGCAGAAGATTCAATTACTGGGCGAACCTACAAGGAATGACAAGCGAAGATACTTCTGGGGAACTACAAACAGAAGAGATTAAAAGAATGCATGAACCTAAGCAAAAAACAACTGATAGGAGTCCTAAGGGGGCATTGCCATCTGAAGGGACACCTCAAGAAACTCGGATTGGCAGAGAAAGAATAGCACAGATTTTGCAAGGAAGATGACGAAACCTCTATCTACATCCCTTCAGAGTATAGCGCTTTAGAAAACCCTAGAATGCGGTTCTTGGAAGTCCACCAAGTAGGGGAGCTACCCACTCTAAAGTCCTCCAACATTCTAAATTTCCTAAAAGAAATGGGACTGGAGGACCTCTTCTAGTCGATAAGGTCTCCCTAACGGCGTGGCAGCGGAAAAGGAACACAATAGATCGATTAGGTCGCAGTGTATTCATCCCCATCTCCACATACATACATACATATTCAATAAATTTAATATAAATAATCACAGAAGTTAACTCAATGTATCTAAAAAACCTTAACCCGCTTTCGACAATATTAAACATTACATGTCTTTTAAAACATTTGGAAAGCGTTAGTATCAGTAATGGTCATCAGTATGTTTTTTTCAAAAAAAGATCAAAGATCAACAACAATAGCGAGTCCTGATTTAATGCAGCATCTCTAAAGCGTTTCACCATATTTGGCTTGGTAAATTGTCTACTAAAGTGCAGTCTTTGGTACATCGAATAATTTTTTTCTATAGCTTTCGAGTTTGCGGGCGATGGCTTTCTTTCAAATATCTTCATTATCTACGCAGGTGTCCCTCAGGCATCTGCATTAGCGCATATTCTTTTTTAATTTATAACAATGACTTGCTAGACGAAAATCCAATTATAGCTGTTAATAGCCCCAGGCCTGTCTCGTCTTTTACTCTAGACGATTGCAAAAAAATCACACAAACTTTTGTATCAAAACAAAGATCTGAAGAAAATTTTTGCTGAAGCTAAAAATACCTAAATATAATTTAACATAAAGAAAACCCTTACTTTGTTGTTGAATGCCCAGTGTCGTAAAATAAATTTTGCTTGACATTTGTAAATAGGTTAAAAGAATGGACGATGATTTATAAATATATTTTTAGGCATTATATAATTTCTTAAAAGCAATAGTTGTATTCCCTAAATACACAAATCAAATTAAACGTCAAATAAATAAAAAGATATCCCTGAAAAGATGTGTTATCGTTTCACCGTGCCGATCTCCTAAAAAAATAAACGGTGTATTTTACAATCTAGGTCTAGGCCGTTCTATTACTAAATTCACGGCCGTGTGGGCCTGCAGGCGTCTATACTACAAAAGCTAACCTTACTATTAAAGTTGAAAAAACGTTAAGCGGCACTTAAGCTTAAGGTTAAACATGGGCTTTTTTTTGAAGACTATACAGGAAGAACAAACCAACTCAATGATGGGCAGCTTTTAACCTTGCTAGTAACACACATCTTTTATCATAATGTTAAAAAGGAAAAGGTTAATCCATTCTTAAGGCAATCAGAAATATATCGATAATTAAAAATTTTTCAATGTTTTCGTAACTTTTAATGTATTTTAAAAAATGTATTTCTGCTTTGTTCTGAATATATTCTTAATTTTTGATTATGTTACAATAGATTTCAATGAATAATATACACACAGTGATTCAAAAAATAAGACCGACAGTGTTTATCAACATGGGCCTGTTTTTCCTTTATTGCGGTTTTTTCAAAAGATCCTAGATACGAATTTCGCAGTTTAAATGAAACTTGTGTTATGAAAAGTTATTATAAATAAATAAATAAATATTTTGCACTGATTTTTAATTGCATTTGGCAGTCGCACATAGTTTTCCCCTTAACTTACTTTTACACCGTATTTTCCAACCTATTCCTTCAAAATTAGGAACTTCCACTAAAACGCATTTACTCAAAATACACTGAAAATTAGGTAAAAAAAGAAACAAACAAACGTCAGCCATGTCAACAAGCCCGCGCATTGTTGCCGAATATTATAGTAAACAATTATAAAGTTACACTTCTAATGTCAATTCAGTCATACACTCTTCTGGTTCTTTTTGACCCTAAAATCAAGTATAAAGAACAACCTGGCTCGTACTTTTTATTCTTTGAGGGAGGAGAGATTGATTAATTGGTTCGTATTGAATAAGAACACGTGAACCCATGAGAGTTTTTTGGTGTCCAGCAGGGGGATAGATTTGTTCTATGTACTTAAAAAATAAATGGTCTAGTGTCCCCGATTTTTATTTCTGTCAATCTTATTCCAAATATCAGTCTGCCCTTTATTTAATATTCAATTTTAAGGAAGAATAACTAGAGTGAACTATTGAAGTGCTATTAGGAGAACTGCAATTTTAGGGTCGTTGGACATCTGGCAACAATGCACTAAGTTTTCCGCCATGTTCAAAGTTCATCATGTTTCTTTTTCGGCTCGATTTTTAATGTTATAAATATAGTTGGATATTTTGATAAAACGTTATGTACAATATTTTCCAAAATATGCTATGTTTCAAAATATATAAATATGTTTTGGTGGAAGTTGTAATTATTTCGATTAAGTGAAATCTAGAAAATTTCTTTTAAAAAAGTATTTTTTCACATTCACACGGAAAACACAAAAAAACACTATTCACCTTGGGTTTAATTTTTTAAATAATTAAAATTTTGTTACATCCACAAATTTCACGCTCATAAAAGCTTCTATATCATATAAAATTTCATAAATTTGCACTTTTTTAATCGGAAAAATCAGGAAAAACGACCTACAAACTTTAAAAACAAAATCGTCGGTTACATCTGGTAGCCACTCGTCTCGAAAGGAAAATAATTTGCGCTGGGAAATCCACATATATTCTTTTCTTTCTATTAAAGCTGTGAAGAAAAGCGAAACATTTGTAAAGGAAAAAATATCCCTACCATAAAAACATGTACCGTAATTTTTTTTAAATACATGATAGTGTCCCCCTCTTTTAATGAGAATACAGAATAATTTGCACTCATTGGATAGTTCTTTATGCCGTCTATTTCTTCGATTGTTCTGGTGCCAAAAAAATACCCTTTCTCCATCGAATTTATAATCCTAATTTATTTTTATACACCTTGGCCTTATAATTTTACTAACCATATTGATATTCAACCACCCGATTCCATACTACCTCAGACCTTTTCTGACAGAGATGATCCTGCCTCCACGTGGCTCTTCAGGACAATAACATTCTTAAATAATATATCTAGATCAGTTTAAGTAAGTTCAGATTAGTTTCACTTCTCTAATCTAACTAAAACCAAGCTAATCTTGAACTAACAAAAAATTTCAGTTAATTAAACCAAGTTGCTGCCTGAGATGGATAAATTTTATAAAACTTTTTTTTAAATAAAAGTATATATCATAAAAATATTTTATATATGGCAACCTTGCAGTGATTATTTGACGTTTTCGATAGTAGAAGGGTCCATGAAGTCTACGAAACAAACTTTTGCTTTTCCGTTGAAAATACTTAATTTGCTTGTTAAAATCTGTGCATTACAATATATGTTATTACTTCTGTTCAAAATAGATAACAAATCAATAAAAAATGTCGGTGTTTTTTCCAGAAATAAAAGTGAAACGTGGTAGTTTTTGCGTTTTCTTGGTAACTGGAATAGAATTGTGGAAAATCAAGACCAGAATCGTGTTGTACGAGCTCGAAATAAAGAGTATGTGAAGAATTTAAAAAAAATATATCTTCCTAGACTTTACTTAATCGAAATAATTACCATGGAAGACGCTAAATTTTAAGGATTAGGTTGGAAAATACGGAATAAAAGTGAAAAAAGGGGGAAACTGTATGAGAGCGCCAAGAAAAACAATCCCATAATAGGCTGTATCCAAAAAATCAGCGTAAAATTCAGTGGTTTCAGTTTCCAAAATAATCACCTATAAAATATTGTTGGTAATGTTGAATACTCAGGGAGGCAATAGCGCAGTTATGCCTATCTGTCTGCTAGGCCCCACATATATGAGCACTTATACAATTTACTCGAAGAACGGTAAAAAAATAAAATTAATAAAACTACAGAAAGGAGAGGAAGGAATTTTATATAGTTGAGACATCGCTGATTAAAAGTAAACGTTGAATTCAAAAACTTATCTTCAAACTTTAAATGGGTGTGTGTCGAAATGTAACTCCTTACCCAATCAATCTGAAATTTGTAATACGTACTTTATCTTTTTTTATTATTTATTTAATAAGGTACGCATGTATTTACATTTCTAATTTTTTAAATAAAATAATCATATAATTTCTTAAATAAAATATTTCCATTTTATTAGTAATGATTTTTTATTCAATGTCCGTATTTTATGCCATTGTGTTGCAGTTCTATGTGCAAAAATAATTTTCAAACGGCCCTTAAAAATTGTTGCACTTAGTTTTTTATGTTTTTATTCTCTAAATTAGGGAAACTACCCAAATTAAGAATTATTTCTACTCTTTAGCCCGCCTATGGTTTCAGCGTGGACCCATCGATCACCCAACCGAGTACAACCCTGAGCTTTTCACTCTAACTAAAAATTTGCATAAAAATACGCGTTGTTTTCACTCGTTAATCTAATAGCCATTTTTCAACAATTTTAATTATTGTTGTGGCGTAACAACCACATTATTTACATAATTTAATTTCGTACTTATTCAAATATTTAATAATTATCGAAACACTCGGCTACTTACAACCGCATTTGTAATTCATACTAACTCACTCAAGATGGTCTTGTGATTCTACTATTGTGCAATGTATTATTGGCCCAACAACAGTCATCTATGGATAAACCGGTTTTGAGTTGAGTTTCGCACCGAAACAAGAAAAAAACGACTTGAAGATTGCCTAATGGTGTATATATTGCATACAGGGTGGATCAGAAGTCTGCAAACTTAATTTCCTTATAACTTTTAGATTATATAAAAATTTATACAATGGAGACAAAGTCTGGAATGAATTAACAAAAAAAACGCTGGGTTTTATGAAAAATCGTTCGGATGCGTCGACTTTGTTTTTTAAGGGGCTCGAAAGAAATGCTATAATTAAATTTAACTTGTTAAATAATAACTTCCAATTTTTTATGGCTACCTGCAAAATTCAGAACATTTTTTTCTATTAGATGCCCTATACCTAAATATAATTTTTTTAGATTATCTTCAGTTAAAACTAGAAAGTAGATAAAATAATTATTTACTAGAATAACTGATTCAAGGGCCTGTTCTTTGTCACATTATGTCAAATTGTCACTTTCAATTACTTTTAAATGAAAATGAAACTTACCTAGGCACAGAGGATACAAATTCTTGATGACAGGATATAGCGATAGGCTAAGAACTCGAGAAGAATTGTGTCAGTATTTCAAGAAAAATATCCTAATCTTCAGCCAATTTCACAATCGACAGTAAGTAGGATTAAGCAGAAATTTCATCGGATTGGTTATGTACAAGATGCCCCAAAAAATGGTAGACCAGCAAACAGTGATGACAAAAAAGTAGACGTAATATTAAGTGTTCAAAATAATCACCAAATTGGCTGTAAGGAGAGCTACAAACTGTTACAAGAAATGTGTATTCGGAGACCCATTTTTATTAACAACATTGTTTTTATCGACGAATCCACATTTTGCATAAATGGAGATGTCAACACCCAAAATTATCGGTATTGATTAGATATAAAACCAAACTGGATTAGAAAGAGACACACTCAGTATACACAAAAAGTAAGCTGGTGAAAGATATTTACAGTTACTACAAAAACATTTTATTCCTGCTGTTTTGACGCGATTTCTTGAAAAAGAAAATCCAGATTTACCCCATCAAAATATCTGGCTTCAACATGCCACATTACGTAACAGAAGTTTGCGCCTTTCTTAATGATATTTTTGCAAACAATTTATTTAAAGAAAAGAAGGGAACCTATTGAGTGGCCGCTGAGGTCTCCAGACTTAAACCCTCTTGATTTCATTTTGTGGGATTATCTTAAAGGTAAAGTTTTCCGAAATAATTCAATTGATATAAAAGACTTACGGATTATTCAAGAAGTATGGTATATATGTACTTCTTCTTCTTCTTCTTTCTCAGCCCACTGACGTCCACTCCTGGATATAAGCTTCTCCGATGGTCCTCCACTGGGATGTCTCTCGCCTTTTGGAGCCAGTCTTTTCCAGCAAACTGTCTTATATCATCTACCCATCTGCGTTGTGGCCTGCCTCGATTTCTGTTCGTTTCTCGCGGTCGCCATTGCAGTAATTTACTCGTCCACCTATCGGGCTGTTGTCTAGCTAAGTGTCCCGCCCATTGCCACTTTAGTCGTGATATGCGTTCAATGACGTCAACTACTTTGGTTCTTGATCTTATTACTTGATTTCGTATTTTATCCCGTAACGAGATTCCTAACATTTGTCTCTCCATGGAGCGCTGAGTGACTCGGAGCCTATTTGCGTTTGGTTTGGTTAGTGTTATCGTTTCCATGCTGTAAGTAGCAACAGGCAAGACACACGTGTTATACACTTTCCGTTTAAGGTTGATTGGTGTGTTTCTATCTCTTAATACGTACTGCAACAAAGGCAGCCCATGTCAGCCATATTCTCCTTGTTATTTCAGCCGTTTGATTTTCTTTGCCCAGTTTCATGACGTGGCCTAAATAGATGTACTCTTGGACATTCTCTATGATTTCATTTTGAATTTTGCGTCAGGGCTCATTAACTTAGTTTTCCCCAAGTTCATCTTAAGTCCAACTTTATATATATGTACTACAGAAGTAGAAATGTACAGAATTTATAAATCGCTTAGATTACTGGCAATGGATTGCCTAATTTTCGCGCGCCTTTTAACCTTTTCCAATAAATCGATACTAGCCATAGATATAAAAGTTAAATATATAATAGATTGTGGATCCTACAAAAGAAAGTTAACACACGCTTAGAAAGAGACAAAGCGATTTTTTTGAGTTTTCCTAAGGCAGCTTTCTCGTCTAAGATCCGCAATCTATAAATTAACTTTTAACGTTCATATATGTGCAGAAAACTAAAACAACCGTATGATTGTATGTAAAAAATTACATTTTGACAATATTTGGTGAATAAATCTCTTCAAATGGAAGAATTTTTCACACTGATCATCATCATTATTTGCAACGAAATTAACAATAAACAAGAAATCCGTTTTGGGTTTACTTGCTAGTATTTGTTTGGAAAGGCTAAAAGCCGAGTGACGTCAGGACTTAGGTAGTCCATGAAGCAATTAAAAGCATTTTCATTTCGAGTTTTAACTGTCGAGAACAGTTACATTTAGGTATTGGAAATGTAATGGAAAAAATGTTAAGAATATTGCAGGGAGTCTAAAAGTGTACAAAATTTGGAGTAACTATTTAACAGTCTGTATCCCACTACCTAAAAAAAGAAATGGATCAAGGTGTAGGGAACATCAATTAATAATTCTAAGCAGGAAACATATTCCTTAAAGTATTACAAAATATGACGCCAATTTTAGAGATATAAAGTTTGGATTTATAGGTGGAATAGGAACATGAGAGGCACATTACGGTGTTCGCGTAATGGTTTAGAATTGTTGCGATGTGAAGAAGGATGTCTTTCTTTGCTGTGTCGATTACGAGATACCTTTCGACAGAGCTCAACATCAAAAGCAAGTCAACATATTAAAAACGACAAACGTAGATTTAATTAAAATTAATAAAAATGGGACTCCGAAAACACACTTCTAGTAACTCGATCTGTCAGACGCTGGTTATAATCATCTTCATAAATTTCTTTAACGACTTGCATTTTGAAATGATGATACTTATTAATATGCAATATGTTTAATGACGTTGTTTTCGCAATATCGGCTGCATTCAATATCTTCATTGGCACCAATCCGTACATATAACAAGAAATAATTTAAAAACACAAGATATAAAAATACACAGGAGAGTTAGACAATGACACATCCTATTTATATATACATATTTGGGTATACAGTTTTTTTAAATATATAAGTTATGAGAAAACGTACTTTGACAAATTTCAAACTCAATCTTCAATTTAATACGACGTCCTTCCTTATGACCATCATTCTGTGCTATTAAATTATCATTAGAAATCAACTTTTCCGTAAAACGCTATATACTCATCACATAATTATCTACTTTACATCCATCGTGTCAATTATTGTGTAAATTTCATAATAGATATTGAATTACAGTCATAAGCGTCGACTGTTTAAATTTGTAAAAGGGAAAAACATAACGATATTGTGATAAAAAAATTGGAGCAACTAAAGCAAAAATTGTACAATTTAATGTCCTTTAGTGGATGTTCAAGCCTTTCAAGAGACTGGGAGTGGCCCCAGGGGCAGATGTGGAGAGGGGGGGGGGGTTAAAGTGGTCAAGGTGGTAGACAGCGTATTATCATTGCTTATTATGTGCAGTAGGAATATAACGAATATAATCATAAATAATATAGAAATAAACAGTTCAGAGAGAAGAGATAACAACGCTACAGCCGAGTATTGAGTATTTGAAATATGGATTTACGTGTTTTCCTGCAAAACGGATTGTTAACCTCTGTGTGTAATTTGCTATTTTTGTCAAATTAAGCCATGTAGCCTTTTAGGCTAGAAAAGCATTTGATTAAAATGCATGATGATACAAAAGACAAGAACGTATCCTATTTTAAAGGACTGGAAAGGAAATACTTGAAACAGCCAATTATTTGAAACCTTTTTGGCATTGTCCTATAAACAAAAAGATGATGAAATATGCGTTTCTTATATCACCTACAATAAATTTGGAACATGCCCCAAGATTAAATAAATGAAAAACAACTGTGTGAAAAACTTCAAGAAAAAGTTGGGTCCCAAAAGAGAATTTGACAAAAACACCACTGAAAAACTTAACAGAAATTCCATAAGATGGTATACAGATGGCTCCAAAACAACGGAAGGGACTGGAATAGGAGTGTACGGACCCAGAACCAGACACTATGAAAACTTGGGTAAGTCACCAAGTATTCTCCAGGCGAAAATACACGCCATCAGTAAAAGCATTTAATTCAGGCAGAAAAAAGGGAATACAATAGATCTAATAGGTAGCGGCAGTGTACTGATCCCCAATTTCACATACATACACACATAGTATGAAAATGTTAAATGACGTTTTCTTTGCAGTGAGTGACCTAAAATAATCCAAAATAAATCAGCACTTTTTAATTACTAAATGAAAAAGCAGTTTGATAGCCGATTACGGAAACCCTATTAATTCCTCGAAATCCCTATGAATTTTAAGGATTGCGATGTAACTGCAACTGTAAAATTTTTAACGGACTTTCAAAAAGGATTTTCAACTAATTAACGATTATTCAAACTATTTCTAGCAGTTTTGGCTTTTTGCATCACAATTTTACTAATGTACTTTGATTTTATTAGTGTCCTTACACTGATGTACTCTGATTTTGTTAGTGTAAGATTACGTTGGATGCGGGTGCACGCAAATTTTTTGTCTTAGGATATTGTACGATCGAAAGTCGTACGACTACGTGGTTATAAAGCTCGCAATTTGTTGCAATTGGTCTCAACTTCAAATGGACAGCGAATTAGATTACTTTAAATCTTCTTGAAAATACTTACTTAAAATATTTATTGATTAATAAAAGAAAGAAAAAGATATTGGATAAATGACGTATATTTGAAAAGAGACAGTGAAGGGAAAAAATGCAATTATTTTGAATGAACTAAGAGAGCAACCGCAAAAGTTTTTTGAATATTTCAGAATGTTGCCTTCAACCTTCGATCATACCTTATAGATTTAAACAATATATCTGTTTGAAGGTTATTTATGGTCGGTGGGAGAAAGGTTTTTTTGATGTTTGACAGACATAAACATGTTTACTTATCTTTTTTTTTAGTTTAATTGTTTATCGTGACTCTTTTCAATGTTTTTAGATGTTAAAAATTACTATAAAGGCGAAGTTTGCAATTAATATTAACAAAAAGAGGATTTAAAAACTATTTTTATCGGTAAATATTGTTAGATATTGTTTACATATTGAAAATAACAATAATAATAATTTAGGTGACCATAAATTCATACTTTTATGTATTCTAAAATTGACGTACGGATTATCATATGATACTCGTTTCAATAATGCAATTAGAAAAGGATAGCATAAAATCGGTATGTCTGTACCAAAAAATTAAATATTTAGTGTTTATCAACACTTTTTAAATATAAATAAAAATATTATTACGTTATTCAGCGTTGAAACAACCGGGCCCTAGTTCTGACGTTATGCTAATTCTACAGGGGTATGGTTAAAGTCTTCAACTGTCGAATATATACCGAATAGAATCTATAAAAGAGTTGAAAAGTATTCTAATTCCCGAAAATGTATTGAATCAAGCTTGTCATTTAGAAATCTATTTAATGAGGCCTTATTCTGATTGAAACCTTACTGCTCAAAAATATATTTATAATTATAGTTTATCTCGTCCAAGAAGGTTTTTTCAATGTAATTTTGGCGGATTATGCTCGAAATGCAGATATAATAGTCAAATGTGTGTGTGTCTTCTACATAATATTATTATTGACAAGTAAAAATGTACTAAAATTAATTTTAGAATGGATTCCAAAGTTCTAAAGATTTCACAAAGGAATCGTGATGAAGTTTCTTTACGGAAAAATAATCGCTCTACTATAGCAGCATATAATGTTCGAGATACATTTAAAAATTATTTTAACAGCCCTATTTCAAATAAGTGTTGTTTGGTTTGAATTATTATATGTTTTTGTAAAATACAGTGTGTTATATTTCTAGTAAATACTAATATTAAAAAAATATTTACAGGTATCTTCCATTTCTTGTGCCATCTTTACTTTTTTGACTCCATAATGGTTGTCTTGACTGGACACAAAAGTCCATTTTAATGTAATTGTATATAGTATAAAAGCTAAACTAAGAGAACCGTCTTAAAATAAATTCTGAAAATCAGACGACGTCCGCTTAAAAAACAAACAAGTCTGTTTTTTTCCGATACTCGCACGACAACATCCAAACGCGATGTCGTACAATAATCGTACAACTAAAAAATCAGACTCGGTGGCATTCAGTGTAACCATTCACTTCCACAAACGTTTTTAGAAGAAAATATGAAAGGGCATAAGTCAAAGGAATTCATTTTCCAGGAATAACAAAAAAACTAAAATTCTGCGTACACCTAAGGTATTATAAACCGCTGTTTTGCATAACCTATAAATACAAATATGTATTGAAAATACTTGAGGCATTTTAAATTAAAGTTATTGTTGGCACCAAAATGTTTCTTTTTTTCTTTGGCATGTGCTATTTTGTAAGAAAGTCATAACTACCTCTGCAAAATGAAAGTTATTTTTATTAAATAAAGGCGAAAATGATTCAAAATAAAATTTTAAATTCTTAAGAATAGATACAATATGAACTTGTGTTTAATTAACAAAAAGAAGTTTAATAGTTATCTTCACAGCCACTGCTGCTGTCTTCTTAGTCTATACAATACACTCTGGAGAGACGTACATGAATTGCGGATCAAAAACCATAAACAATTTTCAGATTTTGCAATGTATTTTTAATAACCCATGAATTGCGGACCAAAGACGAAAGGGCCATCTGAAATCTACCTGCCCGATAACCTACCTACCTGATACTAATAATTATTTTATTACCTTAGCTACTTGAAGGAATATTTAAATATAATGTAATAGATATATATATATATATATATATATATATATATATATATATATATATATATATATATATATATATGTTTATGCGGCTTTCACGGATTCCTCCGTATGAGATGCAATAGCAGTGGATATATCCACATTATGCCGTTGTAGTGCTGAAATCACATTCAGCAAACGTACAACTATATGCAGCTCCGCGTATGAAATATATATATATATATATATATATATATATATATATATATATATATATATATATATATATATATATATATATATATATATATATATATATATATATAACCCATGAATTGCGGACTAAAGATGAACAAAACCAGAACTAACCTAAACTACCCCATATATTGTGTGTAATATTTTAGTTTAGTTGTTTAATAAACCAATTTAAAATTAATTTCTGTAAAAACTTATAATTTCCTTATTTAAAATAAGAAATATATTTCCTTTACCTTAGTATAAAATGAAGCTTAGTCCGCAATTCATGGCTTTTAAAAAAGTGGTCTTCTTGGTTTGGTTCGCAATTCGAGTACCCAATTATAAAAGTCAGGTAGTTAGTCCGCAATTCGAGGCCGCCGATCTAGAGACTGCATTTTGACGTATGTCGTTTATCTAATTTTCTTGAAAAGCAATACATGCCAGTGACAAGTGCTGTTTTTACAGAACCTTCAATATTTTGATCGCATAAATCAGGCTTACGCGTCTGGTTTTTGTTCGAAGTATGTAGCAATAAGGAAAAAATTATATTTTCATAAAGCGATTTTTGTTGTTGCTAGAAATCTTTCATATTATTTCATGTTAAAATACTTTAATTTTTTTACAGCTCAAGACAGCATAACGATAATTATTTTGGTAATAATTTCTATTATATAAGTTTCTGCGAATTACAAATATGGATCCAAGCTAAATATACACAAAAAGCCCAATACAGGGAAATTCAAATTTTATAGTTAGTATGGTATTTTTCTCTCATATTGAGCGTTTACCCACAGGAACCCGCGCTCGCGTCCATCTTTAAATTATCTTACGTACTTGCTTAATTTGAAGGTCAAACATTGTGACATCCTACGAAATGACATTAATAAAGTTAATATCTAAAAACCTGAAGTAACTCTAGCCCACACAAATACGTAAAAATGAGAAATAATTTTAAATAAATTTGGCTACAAGTTCGTAATGCGGATACGTGAAAGGTAAAACTGGTTTTTTAAATGGTCAAGTCCATCTCCTCGTCGTGTTTTATAATCGACTTAAAAAAATTCCGAATACAAAATCGATGATTATTATATTAGGAGATTCATAACTAAGGTTTAAGTAATATTCTAGAAAAAAGTGTATAAAAAATTGAAAACATAACAGTGGCTAAATGTTCAGGTCTTGATAGAAATAGTTAAGTATGTATATACAAGTTCTTTAACTAATGTGTTGGCAATCATTCAGAATGCGTAATTCGAGAAATCTAGATTAACTTTTATTTCCTGGATAGGCACACATTATCGTAGGATAAAAATATAGCTACAAATTTTAGATAGCTGTTTGTATGTCTTCAAAAGTACTAAAAAATAATTATTTTCTGCGAATTTCAACATGACCTTTTTCAACACGCGTATCAGTGCATTCCCATGGGAACGATCCTTCTCCCTCTAACTAATATCATTAAGTTCATCTGACCTTGAATTAAGAGGTCATAATAATGAAGTCATCGTTACCTCGAATTAGTAATTCAGTGACTTCTTCTCTTTAGCTTATCCTCTTTCATTTCCTCTCATTAATCAAGTTCTAACGGAGCCCAAAAAGGCCCGCTGAATACTTAATATAAATATTTTCGGTTACTTTATTGCGTAGACCCTCACTTTAACTGAGGGATGCGCCATGACTTTTCTTGGTCTTCTGTAATCTGCCTATCACCCTAGGAAGCCTCAAGCTCTTTTGTTCGTCCCCTATTACTCTTACTATTAAAATTTCTGTCTGTCTGACTATTGTCGTCACTGGACAGTGAAGCTAATGCTCTCAAGACTTGTTTATATACTTTGATGAGACGACTCTGACAGCGTGCAGTAAACGCTTCGAACTTGCCTTACCAGAATAACAAGAGAATTTATTGTAATATTACCAGAATTTCTTCAATACTGTCATCTTTTTAAGTGATTGGTCAACAAATAAATCTTTACAAACAAACAAAAAGGTACAAATTCCTTGACATTTATTTCTACACGCTTTAACTCCAATTTGAATATCTTTGTTCGAATTGCGTATCACAAGGCGATAGACTGCAGAAAATATGGTATATTTAGAAGTTAGTCTTGGACTGAATGACATCATCTCTAAAATCGCTCAGTTGCTCGACAACATAACAACGCATTGCAAATGATATGAGTGGCTGGCTTATGGCAAACTTAGACAATTAAGGTGTTTTTCACAATAAAATGGATACGATTCATTGAATCACAAAATATATGTATTGGGCACCATAAAAACGCCTTTAAAAAATTTTATAGGATTTTTAGTAGATCTTAATGACACCAGAAATTATAAGCTATCCTATTTAAAGTAATAAATATTTTAATGAGGGGTGAATTGGTAAATCCCGAGTTTGACGTACAAATGGCGTCAGCAGCTGAAATTTTGTGCTGACATTTAATAGTATTATTCTTGACTAGTTTATATATAAAGTTTCAGGTTAATAGCTTGGTCAGTATTTGTTAGACAACTTTTTCATCAAGACATATAAAATGAAAAATTTGGAAAAAGGTGAAGTTATAAAATACTTTTATTTAAAAGGCCTAATGCTTTCTCAAATCAAAGAGGAAATGGGCAACACGCTAAAAGACTCTATACCGTCCTATTCAAGGGTGAATGTAGGTGACAACTCCTAAAATGATGGAAAAAATACATAAAATCGTGCTTGAAGACCGCAGATTACAATTGTCCTAGATAGGGGGACTAAAAATATCACCAAAAAAAAAGGTTAGGTAACATTACAAATAATTTTATGGAAATGCGAAAGCTTGTGGAAGATGGATGCCGTATTTGATAACGTCCGAGCCTATTCGTCAGTTGTTGCAATGGCTAATGTGGATCAAATAAAGGTCCAATTGTCTGCGGGTCCTCTTTAATTGTAAGATTTAGCGCTCAACGACTAACTACCACCTGTTTCCGAATCTCAAACAATGGCTGGCTTGATAAATAATAGAGCAACAAAAATGGCTATTTTGAGGATAATTAAATTAGATTGCCGATATGAAAAAAGTATTAGCCTTTCTGAAGATTACGTTGAGAAATAAAACCAAAAAAAATTATATTTTCATTATCATCCTGGGGCTTATTAAGCCCATCCTCGTAGTTTAAAAAATAACTTAGAATGTACAAGCAAAAACATAATATAAATTCCTTCAAGCCGGTTTAACATTTCTTGTTATTTTTAAGATTTTTGAAAAATCATAGACCAATTTAAAATAAAATGGATTAATGTTGCAATGGTAGCGGAGACCATTTAGCAACTACAACTACAGTTTAACGTGGGTTCCGCTGAACCACAGTCCTCGACCCTCAACCAATCCCGAGTTTTCACTCTATCAATTTTCGTTTCTACCGACTATTGGGACTCTAACCACTCTAATGGTCTGACTGATTTTTTTTAATAAGTTGCCACGTACGAAGATTAATCTCATCAATCTACAAAATATAACAAAAATTACAGATCAGTCCTTGTCCACACTTTATTTTTTTAACATTTCAATATATCTTTCAAGTCGCATATTTTCAGTGTTCTCAGTTCAGTAAATCGACAACCCCTTACGTCATATTTACTTTTTGACAACAAATATCTTCGTCTGTTCCAATGGCGTAGCGTAGAATTCCACGACCCAGGGCAGATAGAATATCTGCCACCCCCTCCCTTATATAATAAGATATAATATGATTATTATTATAAACACAAAATATTCTGTAGAGAAGAAAATTTAGAAACTAGAACACAAAATTTAATTATAAATACATGTTTTAAATTATTTTATTAAATAATCATTAAAAACAACATTATTTCCTAAAAAAAAAAAAAAGGAATCGTTAATTCAAGATAATAAAAAATAATACTGAAACTGCTGAATGTTGCAATATAATGATTTTTTAATTTAGAAAATCAAACAAAAGCGAGTTACTTATTTAAAATCATTCTTCAAGAAAATCTTTAAAAATTGGCCTATCTGATGTAAATCTGGCAATGAATTTGAAAATCCGTATTTGTTAATTATCCATACTAAACTTCTCATTTATACAAAAAACGTACCCAGGTCGGAAAATAATGGGATGATCATACTCACCTAGAGATAAGAGATTCCCTGCATCAACAAAAATTTTTTTAAAAATTCTAGTTAATTTTTTTTCCTTTATTTAAATTTGGCGCCCCTAGTAAAGTTCCGCCTATGGCGAGTGTCGCCTGCCCCCCCTCCCCACGCTACTTCACTGCTCTATTCCTTTAAAACTAAGAGAGTGAAATCAAATGAAATTTAAAAATATTAAACATATTGATTTTGAAACTATTTTGGAATTATCGACTTCAAAAAGACACCTCAAATCTAATAAATTAGATTTGCCGCCACTCTTACGTACCCATTTCTATTTTACACGCTTTAATGCAAAACCTAATCAGGGTATAAAGAGAGTTAAATACATTTTAGTCTGAACGTTTTAACGGGCCCTTATATAAATTTAATATCCAAGAGGGATAAAAAAAAAGGTAGGAGAAATTACGTTTTGAGATAAAACTGTAAAACCGATTTAGGAAATTTGGTTTTCCAGATTTATTCGGAGATTTACTGACTTTCCGGATTTGGGACAAGTCTAATATTTCTTTGCACAATAAATATTTTATCTGGTTTAGGAATATACAGGGTGGGTTTATTTCTAGGTAAACTTCCTATTATTCAAGTGCATATTAAAAGACTAGTCAAATACATTTTATATACGCATTACGTTGTTTCTGTAACATTTGTTGCCAGTGTTAGTTTTGTTTTCCATTTAATTTCATATCTGTTTTTTTGTGAGTCTTAGAAGGTCGTTTGAATAGAAACCAGTTAATAAGGTTATATAGGGTGTTTTTTATAGAGGTATAGAACTTTTAAATGGAATAAAACAAGGATGAATTTTTTAAATTGACATGAAATTTACTTTATTCGAAAGATAACATTCTGGCATTATAATTTAAATATGACTTCTGGCATATGACTGCCCCGGCTGGCTCGGACGTAGTCTAATCTGGAGGTCCAATTTTCGATGACTTTTTCCAACATTTGTGGCCGTATATCGGCAATAACGCGGTGAATGTTGTCCTCCAAGTGATCAATCGTTTCGGGCTTATCGGCGTAGACTAGCGACTTCACATATCCCCACAGAAAACAGTCTGGCGGCGTTAAGTCGCACGATCTTGGAGGCCAATTCACGGGTCCGAAACGTGAAACTATGCGGTTACGAAACGTTTCCTTCAATAAATCAATTGTGGCACGAGCTGTGTGACATGTTGCGCCGTCTTGTTGAAACCACAGCTCCTACACATCATGGTTGTTCAATTGATGAACGAAAAAGTCAGTAATCATGGCTCTATAGCGGTCACCATTGACTGTAACGATCTGACCAGCATCGTTTTTAAAGAAGTACGGACCAATGATTCTACCAGCCCATAAAGCACACCAAACAGTCAGTTTTTCTGGATGTAACGGTGTCTCAACATACACCTGAGGATTATCATCACTTCAAATACGGCAGTTTTGTCTGTTGACGTATCCATTCAAACAAAAGTGAGCTTCATCGCTAAACAAAATTCGCTTATGAAAATCGGGATCAACGGCAATCTTGTTTTGGGGCCCATTCACCGAATCTACGCCTTCCTAGGTGATCGTGTGGCTTCAATTCTTGCACGAGTTGAATTTTGTAAGCACACAAACCAAGATCTTTCCGCAAAATCTTCATTAAAGTGAATGGACACATATCCAATTTCTGTGCACGATGGCGGATAGACTGATTCGGGTCTTCCGCAGTCTCTACAGCAGCAATGACTTCTTCTATATGTACTGTACGACGTCTCTGTGGATGCGTATTATCATTTAGAGTAAACGTGGTGGGAAAACGTTCCATAGTTAATCGAATTAATTGCTCTGATGGACGATTATGTTGACCGTAAAATGGACGTAGTGTGCGATACGTATTTCGAACAGAACCATGATTTTCAAAATAAATTTGCACAATTTGGAAACGTTGTTCAGGCGTCAGTCTGTTCACTTTGAAATACCAAACCAAACATAAATCACTTGACAGCTGACAAAATGACCGCCAGTTAAAAAAGTGTTGCCAACTTAAAGTTCTATACCTCTATAAAAAAATACTCTTTATTATATCAATTATCTTATTTTATTACATATACAAAACTAAATCAGTTACATATGAGAGTTTCGTCGTTTTTTAAAATATGTACCACCATAAAGATGGTATCCACACAAGATCGTTTTGAACGTATCAAACGCGTAGAAAATCATTGATCACACAGTTTGTTCTCATATATGGGAACAGATAGAAATCATAGGGTGCCAGTTCAGGATTGTATGCCGGTTAACCCATCAATTCCACGTTTTTAGTTACTTATTTGAGCCGGCATGTGAAAACTTGCATTGCCATGCAGAATGATCAATTCACAAAAAAACTTGGAGCAAGAAATGATTGCGTACCATTAGGAATTGACCAGTGTACACAATTTTCTAAAGGTCTGGTTGCGAAATGGACAGTTTTTTCGAAAAAAAGGCGACCATTTGTTTCGAAGTGTTTCGTGCGAGGTCAACTTTGTTGGTTTTGGCTATCATCGACTGATGTTTATATTCTGTTTCATACGCATAGATTCAAGACTCGTCACATGCCATGATCTTCTAAATGTTTTTTGAAACACCGCGATCGTATTTTTAAGAACTCCTTGCACTTATCGACCCCAGTTTTATTTTGAACGATTTCCATATTATGAGAGATTCAACGGGAACATAGTTTGTTCACGGCCAAATGCTCACGTAATACATTATTTAAGCTGGTGTTACTAATGCCCAGTGTCCCTCAACTTCACTTGTTCTTCTTTTTAAAGCGCCCTCTCCTTCCGAAGATTGGCGCTCCAAATGGCTAACGACATTTTAGAAATTGCTGCTCTGAAAATATATTTGGATAATCAATCATAAGTCTCTTAACCATGAGTTCTGATGTCTTCCAACTGATCTTTTCCCGCATATTTTTACTTCTATGATGAACCTCCGTAGTTGATACTTCTCTACTCTCATTACGTATCCTATATAACGGGTTTTTCGTTCTTTAACTGTGGCCATCAATTATTTTGTTTTGTTTAAACGTCGGAGAACATCAATATTGATTATTTTTTTGGCCCAAGGAATGCTCGGTATTCGTCGGTACAAGTACACATCAAGTGTCTAACTCTCGCAACCGTAGAGCAGAACAGAGAGTACATAGCACCTAATCATGCGGAGTCTGAGTTCTAGGCTAAGATCAGCACTTATAAATAATGACTTCATACTTATAAATGTCCTTCTGGCTTATTCGATTTTTTTATTTAATTTCGCTTTTTGGATCGTTTTGTTCATTAATGATAGTGCCTATATATTTGAATGAAGAGACTTGTTCGATATTTCCTCCATTTAATTGTATTGTCGCATTTTTATGTTTTTTTTTGAAAATACAGGAAGTATTGTTTTCGATGTGTTCATGCGTAGTCCATTTTTTTCGCCGTATTGAACTATATTGTCCAAGATCCGTTGTAAATCAACTACGTTATTTACATATTCAATGTTGTTGATAACAACACCATTTATTATAATTTCTCCTATAACACCATCCAAAGCTTAAATATGGCCTCTGAATATGTAGTTAAGGGCCTCTGTATATATACTCTTATTAAAAAGGAGCGATGATAAAATGTATCCCCGTCTGACGCCTTCGATTGTTGTAGCTTTCGAAGTTATCTGTTCAATTTTAATTTCTACCATTTGATTTAAGTATAAGTTGTGAAATTATCTGTATGCCTCCTTCGTCTATTCCTGTTGTTTTTAGGATTTTTATCATTTCCTCATGTTTGACACAATCAAACGCTTTGCGATAATCAATGAAGCTTCCATGTTCATATCCCACTATATCTGCGTTAGCACATTTAGAGAGAAGAGTGTCTCACATGTTCCGAATCCAAATTGTGTCTCGTCTCATGTATTATGAATTATTCTTAAGAAAATCTTTAAGACGTGGGATGAGGCTGATCATACCGTCTAAAATATCATACTTCACAATGGTTATGTCAGATAGCACCTAGCAACCGCAGTGTTGCCAGTTCACAAATAAAATAGCTACCCTCATATGTTGATCCGTCATACCAGATTAGTTTCCCAAAACCGACTTAAAAAAACTAAAACAAATACTGACAAACTGAAATGTACTGCCTTAATCTGAACTTATTTGATGTTGACGAAACTTGCAAAAAAATGCACCTTTTCCATTTCGACAAGATCAAAGGAATTAAATCAAAATTTTAAAAAGAAGTAATGTTAACAAGTATTTTTTAATAAAAACTGCTTTAGGCCATTAAAGAAGCATTTATAAGCTTCTTAAATTAGTAGATCGATAACTAGGGTTAATAGAGTTCAATGTTTATTTGCAGTATTAGGTATTATTCTTTTGAAACATTAAGAACATAATTCAGGAACAGTAAACAATAATAAAATAATTAATAAATGTTCGGCAGACGCTTTAGACATCATTAATTTTAAAGATTATTTAATTATTGTCAAGAAGTACTTAATACTTTCATTTTCAGGTCTGAGGTCAAAAGTATTACCAAAACAGAGTGAGACTGCGTCAAGCTTTTGTATAATAATTATAAAAGAAATTAGCTACATCATTTAGGCGAGGCAGGGGGCATTTGTCGCCCCCTGGCAATTTAACCAAATTTCAAATTTATTATAAGTGAAAAAATCTTTAATTTCTACTTAATTTAAATAATAAAGAAATAATTTCTATTTGCCATTTGATGCATAATATCTATAGTCTTTTTGAAGATTATTATGGGTGAAACGATTCAAACTACTAGCGACAAAGTACGTAAAAAGATGTTGAGTATATCCTTGGCGCTACCATATTTCATTTTTAGATTTAGACTTGTGTGATATATATATATATATATATATATATATATATATATATATATATATATATATATATATACTTTCGGTGTATACTACTTTTTTATTTCTGTAAAGGAAAGACAGCTGCCGAGGCTCTATGTGAAGTTTATTGTGTTGATTGCAATTCAGAATCCAAGTGTAAATTTACATTCTAGAGATTTGTCACTCAAACGTGACTAACGTTCTGGTCAACCTACTGAAATTGATGAAGACCAATAAAACCTAATGAAACTGACCCTTTTTTGAAAAGGGTGATGAAAAATGGATCATCTAGCGTAACATCATTCAAAAACGATCATTGTCCGAGCATGATGAACCAACACAAACCACATCTAAAACTGAATTGCATCCAAAAAAAGTCATGCTGTCAATTTGGTAGGACTACAAAGGTGTTGTGTATTTGGAACTGCTTCCAAGAGACCGGACGATCAATTTAGATGTTTACTGTCAACAACTAATGGAACTGGATGAAGCAATAAAATAAATGGCCAGAATTGGTAAGTCGCACAGGAATTGTGTTTCATCATTATAATGCAAAACCCCCCTCATCCTCAGTAACTCCTGGGAAACTATTGGAGCTTCGTTTGGAAGTGATGTCGCTTCCTCCATACAGCCCTAACCTGGCACCATCTGATTATCATTTATTTTGAAGTTTGCAAGACTCTTTGAATGGCAAAACTCACAAATAATGATGACCTTTTCACACTTTTAGTTTAGTTTTTTTGCTGGAAGGACCAAAATTTGTATGAGCTCAAAATCAAAAAGCTGCAAGAAATATAGCAAAATGTCATTGAATAAAAGGGAATAGATAGAATTGATTAAAGTTTATTCTTTGTATAAAAAAATGAGCTTTATTGTACACGACAAAACAGAAATTACTGATTGTCAAAAAACTACTTTTTACTAAGAATTTTGATTAAAGAAGCTGTTTGACGTTTAATGATATGTTTCAAAACTGAAACTGTTAATCTCATACTTTTTTTCATCATGATTGTGTCATAGCGGGAAACTTAAATTTTTTCTCTGTTTGCACACATACAATTAAATGGAGTTGTTTCGACTCAAATACGTATAAAATACGTAGTGATGTAAATAAACTGATATTTTCAGATCGAGAATGTTCTGACAGATTCTGTCACGTCAGTCTAACATATTTTGAAAACATTAAGAATAAAATTATGTAATAAAACTAATTAAATTATTGAATATGGATGACTTCTCGTAACTATTTACAGGCCAGTAAATGTTTTTTATCCAAAAATAACTTCCTTGAAAACCACTTAACATAAAAAATAAATAGTCGGTGTGTAAATTAATTAAAGGATTAGGTATTATTCGAACCGAAAAAGCAATACCCAAAAATGATAATTTTCTTGTTTGTTTTATATTTAATATATTTAATTTTGATAATAAATAATAATTACTATAGTTTGATGGAAATTACCACGAATTTATATTACGAAATTAGTGTTTATTTATAAGACCATTAAATGTAAAAAACCGATAGATCAATAAGTAATTATATAGAAAAATAACCTTATTTTTTTTGGATTCAAGGATTCTCAGGTTGGAGAATGTTCTTAAAAATACTAAAGTTAATCGGAAGATTCCCGACAATTCCCCAACACTATGTGAGGTAAGAGCATTTCTAAGTAATTTTTTGTGGTTAAAATTTTATATCGATATAATGGTTTCCATGATCTGACTAACTCCACTCTTGCTTCAAAACCAACTTATCGATCACCTGTTTCCAAGCTTTTGTATTAGGTAAAAAATTAACGAAAATGATCAGGCTACTTATCGTTAGTCACTTGAATATTTAAGAAACTTGGACAGTTTCTTAGTCAAGGGGCTATTCATATACAGTCACATAGAAAACGAAACCCTGAAAGCTACTTATCGTCTCATTTACCTTGGGCATCTCAGAATCAACATGAGCGGCTACTCAGGTATCTGAGAAAACATGGAGGAGAGACCCCATCACTCATCATGCAGATTACATAGCACCGCTTTTGAAACCCAACCACGCTCTTTTGCCAAGTAGAGGGGATTGGAAGAGGAAGCAAAATCTTCTGAGAAATGAATCCTGGTGGTTTATAGACGGATCTCGACAAAATGAAATAGCTGGTGCCGGAGTGTTCGCCGGGAGCACGGGATTCAGAGAATTCTACTCTCTCGAACAATTTTTACAGCAGAAATTTATGCTATTCTGCAATGTGGCCATCCCCTGTTAGGGGGTCATAAACATAAATATAAACATAAACAGAAGAGCTGCAATAATGGCATTGAAGTCTAGTGTACTATACAGTCTGAATAGGAACGGCAACACAATCAGTCTAGTGTGAATTCCGGGTCAATCGGTTATACACAGGAATCAAGAAGCGAATTGTCTGGTAAAGATGGGGTTCGCTATTGAACCATATGGACCCCAAGCAATTCTACCTGTCCCATTGCCGTTAGTAAAAGGGTATTAAAATTGTTGCTAGAAAGAAAATTTATTGAATCGGGAAAAGGAGCTGCTGGAATGAGGTGTACCATGGAACAGACCTTGCGCACGGCTTACTAGGGAGCTTTTCTCCTTGGATAAGAAAGAGCTGGGAGTTGTGGTGGGACTATTCACAGAACATTGTCACCTGAGGGGCTATCTCCTTAAAATTGGTATCGTAGATGACCCGATGTGCAAATGGATAAAACTGTTACAATTTTGTCACTGGAGGCCGTTAAGCAAATTGAATTGAGGCTGCTTGGAATAAAATGTGATCAGCCTCGAATTACCCGTAGCTATGGAAGGATGTAAAGGGCTAAACGTGGCCTAGACATCGATGATTAAGTATCATTATTAAAGTCGCACAAGTTCATCTCCTAGTTCCCGAAGTCCTCAATGCTAAGACGCTAATTGCTTTCATTTTATTATTTATTTTGAACGACCTCTCGAGTGATTATATTTACATATTTTTCCCAAAGATTAGATTACCTTCAAATTCTTATAAAATTAAATGTTTTCCTAATCTACGAAATAATAAACTTTCAATAAAAGGTCATCTTTATATTTAAAGCATATTTTAAAAATAACAAACATCATTAAAACCTAAAATTTTGTTTAGAAAATTCTTGCCATCAAAACAGTTTAAAATGACATAAAAAGACCGCTTTCTTTATTGGCCACTGAAATATTGAAGACACCAATAGCGCTTTTCGTCTCGCAGTTGCGGACTAAAGGCCCTGGAAACTAGGAGATAGTCTTATAGGGATTATATACATTTGTCCTTTAATATTGGGATCAAAGATTGGTCAACATGCTCATTATTTATTTTATATGTATAATGGGACTATTATACTGACTAGAATGAAGTAACTAGGATGTACTAGTGGGAGATATTTAAAGCGTACTAGTTACATTGTGCTTATTCAGGGTTGTAAATCAAAAGGACCATAATTGTCGAATAAGCCAAAACGTCGATGTCAACCGGGGCAGCACGCTTTCTAAGAACGTAAAAATAGGTCTTGTCCTAGCCGCAACTGCTGGTTACAAGGAAGTAATGCAGGAGTCCAATACCATATAGACATTGTATCTAATATTTAAATTTATTTATATTGTTTTAATTTTTATTCCGTAATCATAGCATATCTTTATAGATATTGAGAACACTGATAAAACTTCCTCTTTTTTATTTACTGTTTTCGCGAAGCAATAGTTCACTCAATAAGCCCACGTCGTTCACCCCCATATCAACTAATTATCCTAAATGTTATTAGATCACCGTAAATCATTACCTTATTAGCATCCTAACCGCCCTAATTAGGTTCCTAACTGCCCAACCACACTGAATTCAGTTCCTAACTCAGTTAGGATAATTGAATATCAGCTGGTGTAATAGGCTCTTAAATTAGAAAGAAGGTTAATAGATAAGAAACAAGTCTGTCATCAAAACGATATGTTAATGCGTTACATATACATATTTATTAAATATATAATTCGCTTGTTTTTACATACAACATAATTATTTACGAAACCTTCATTCGTTTACTTAACAGGCAAATAACAAATTGGTATCCTACACAATGAAAATCATAATTCCTAAAACAGAGGATTAGTTGTATCATAACACGTAAAACTTGCCAATCATAATCAGTTTGCAATCCCACAACGAAATTTGAAACGCCCTAGGTAAAGTGATAAAAAAATTTGTTTAAAGATTGTATGTAGACAATGATAAAGATCGATTAGACGACGTTTCTCGAAATTACTTTATCTTAATATATTTTTGATTGATTTTATTACACAAAGTTCCGATAGCGCGTGTCCTCTATTTTTGGTTACTATTGTATATTTCTTAATCAAAACGTCGGCGTCTTATAAAACCACAAATAATATATTATAAGCCAAGAAAAAAAGTGTACAGAAGCTCCAACAAGTCGTCGCTAAAACAACATAAACATAGCTCAAATTTGTTTGATATAATCACATTAAAAACTAAATTATACTAGGCAACTATCGCGAGTCTTCATAAAATCGGAGACTCCATTTTTCGCATTTAGTACTGGAGGATAACTTGATACCCTGCTTGATCTTCCATGCTTAGGTCTCATTGAGCCCATGACCACAAGTCATTCAAGGTCGATCGCAAGCAACCTCGTTACTTGACCTTGCCTGAAAGCTTCGAGTGTATGTATCTGCCTCAGTCTGTTGAGTGCTCTCTGAGAACATGATAACAGTTTCAACCTCCTCCAGGCCCCATCTATCTGCATACCGGGTCAACATCCCACCACGATCCGCAACTCTTTGGTCTTCTAGAAACGAAGCTCTCAATTATGTCGCGCATTGGGGTCAACTATATAATCCTTGGCACATCTCATTCCAAAGGCTTTCCTCTAGTATTCAATAAATTTGCTTTCTAGCAACAGTTTCAGTTCTCTCTTAACAACAATAGTTGGAAATGGTATAATGGGCTACCTTTGCCAAACGATTCGCTTCCAAGTAATTCAGGACCCATTGAAGTCTAATTGTCTCTATGCACTCAGGCACCAGATATGAAGCTACTACATTGACCCCCAGTACCAATATTGCAGCCCTACTGTCTGGTCATATTCTATTTATGTCCTTCTTACAAAGATGGCCACATTGCAGAAAAGCATAAATTTCAGCTTGAAAGACCGTTGCATTGCTATCTCAGAGAGTAAAACTTTTTGACTCTAGTGCTTCCACCGAATATTCTAGCTGTGGCACATTCGTTCTATCGAGATTCGTGTGTAAGCTACCAGATTCCATTTCTTTTTGGGATTTGCTCTTCCTCCCAATCCTCTTTGCTTGGTAAAAGTATCTCGGCGCCATATAGTCTGTTTGTATACGGGGCGATATACATCTTTGCACTACGCTTCCCAGCTACACGGGTATCCGCTACTTCCTGTTCTGAGATGCCTTAGGTAATTGGAATGTTGACTGTATTCAAATTAAATATAATTTTGAAGCGAAATGGTAGTTTTCACGATAGAAATCCTAAAAACATAATATTTTTCTTTATTTTTAAGGAATTTTATTTTTATTTAATAGTAAAAATTTAATTAAATCACCTTCAAGTCATGTCACAACGAACACCAATCAAAGTGAACGATGTCACTCCATACTAATGTTATCGTTGACACTCCGTCCTGATATGGTTATTCTTTTGAGTCATTATTACTTTCAGTTCTATCACTTTGACCTAGTGACAAGTAAATGCATATTCAAAAGAACCTGAAGTTATCAGTTTCACTTTGATCACTTGATAATTACTCTAAAGAACACAGCCAACGTCATCGCAGTCACGAAATTGACATATAAATTTTATATCACATTCGTGATCGCTGTCAAGGGCTACGTTGCCTAATTAATATTTTATAGTCATTTTCATGTAATTTCTTCGAATTTTGCCTACTATTCCTTTTGAAAACGATTCTAAGAAGTTTTTCCATGATGGCATGAAAGCAAATAGTTGCCGAGAATTGATTGTTTTATGGTGGCCAATTTCTTCGCAACAAACAATAACTTTAGATCTGCTGAATTTAGAAATGTGAACACTTCTATGCAAGGAATTTACCAAGGATTGTTATGTCCGTAACCGATAATGAATACATAATAGTAATCATAGGTATTCATAAGCTCAAAACTAAAATAAAACGAGTAGTGCCGGGCTAGCTGAAGCCATATTTTCCTATTATTTTACGAACGTGGAACGTGAATAAATAACTTTTCCGGTGTTGTAATTGTAGTACTTGTACACTGAAGCACCACACAACACTTAAAATAACTTATAACTCATCATATCACCAAAATTAGGAAAAAAAATTATATATCCTTGTCAGTTGACCAGTGTGACGTAACAGCGGTCAAGTGACAAGTATTGGCGTTTTGGAGGGAAATTTGAAAAGGAATTTAAAATTTATGTAATTAAAATACTAGTTGTATTAAAAAATGCTTTTAAATATTTTCGGCTACATTAAGTACTTATGCATGGTTTTAAACACTTCTCCAGAAATAGTCAACATCCAATTTGAGACGGTAAACTGCTGTATAGTAGTAGGAGATAGATGGAAATATACGCAGAAGCTTTGGAGATAATGTCATTAAAGGTAAAAGTGTTAAGCTCTAAATGAACTATTAAACATCAAGTAATAAATAATTATAAGTATTATAAATAAAAAACTTAATCACAATAGTAAGTATTTCATATTATTCTCTAATAATATTTAACTTTCTGCGTAATTATGAAAAATTTATAAAATAAACGATATTATTTCGTAATTCGTGATAAGGTCATGAAAAACTACAATGGCAACACCGAACGCTGTTACTAAATAGCAATGCTGCCGGCTACTAGATGAATAAATAAAAAACGAGAGCGTAGAAAATATTATTTGTTAAATATGTTGTAAGTATTATAAAGCATGAAATTACAATTTTACTTTAATATGCAGTAAATACTGTAAAATGTAAATATTTTAGGAACAATCAGACTTTGAAAAGGGTGCGGCGACGGCGACGACGTTCTTTTAAATGTTACAAGGTTTCTGTTGCAGAACATAAACGAAATTAAAAGTCCAAATATTTAATTAAATATTATTACGATAATCGATATTTAGTTTGGCCAAAAAAATTAATAACATAATAACCTATATAGACAGACAAAAAATAATACGAAATTTTACGAGCCATTGCAGAGGCACCTATAATAAATAGTTTTTTGGACCGTACTTAAAACGGAATTATTTCTGTATGGATTCTACCTATATTGCTTCCCACAGACCGGTTTTGAACACCTAATGATCTCGTCAATATGAATAAGAGAATAAATCGTTAATGAAAATGACAGCACAATTTAATTGAAATGCTTGAAAATACGTATAAAAAGTAGTGAAAAATATTTAAAAGTATGTGATGGAAATACTTGCAGATTTCCTCATATATATTTCAAGAATACCCAAATATTTGCAAATCATTCCGAAAATAATTGAAAAGGGGCAAAAGGTTAAAAGTCTTCAAATTATTCAGAAAGTATTCAAATTAATCAGAAAGTTTAAAAACAACTTCACCTCCTTGGTATGCAAGTAAGGTAGTTATTGTTTTCGGAAAAAATGTATTTGAATTCTATGCAAAATGCATGTTTTGGATCTCTTAAAGAGGATCTATACTATTTTCAAAAAGTGTCTATTTGTCGGTCTGTCTGGATGTTTCACAAATTCACTTAAACTCTTTAACCGATTTGAAACAAATTTTGAAGAAAAATACCATATTGATTTTGAGTTTGAACCGCAATAGGAAAGTGCTTTTTTGACAGCTGTCAAAATTAAAACCTTTATATCTTCGTTATTTACTGGCGGATTTCAACCAAATTTGAATGATTGATTGTTGTAAAACATGCAAGAAATTATTTATTATATTAACAATTTAAATTCTTGAATTGTTTTGCTTTTTTGACAGATTTCAGGCGAAAAAGTGGAGATTTGAAATTCATTAAAAATGTGTACACTGGTTTTAAAATTGCTATATTTTATTTTTGACATTAATAGCTGTGAAACTTTAAATGCATATATCTCCTTTATATTTTACCCCATTTGAACCAAATTAGAAATCTTTTAGAAAATTGAATGGTGGAATTAAAAATGGCTGTGAAGGTTTGTATTTTTGTATTTTGTATTTATATTTATATTTTTTTATAAAATTTCTATTAACTTCCCCTACCTTCAGACCCTCGATTCTAAGACAAGTTAAAGAAACATCAACACAAAACAAATATAATAGTAAAGATATCGAAGAAATTATTAAAAAATGAACATACAAACACTTTAACAACCTAAGAACCAATAACAAGGATGATTCACAACAGGAAACACAAAAACAATAAATAACATTACCTTATACAACAGATCTTTCAGAAAAATTAAAATAAATTGTCAAAAAACACAATATTTTTGCATCCCACAAGAGCTACAATCAACTGAACCCAGTCTTTACCAAACTGAAAAGCAAAACACCAACTATGAAAACTTCCCATATTGTATATTCTGTTTCGGGTACAAACTGCCCAAAAATATATATATGAATGGCAAGCCAATTATTGAAAAATCGACTAAATGGACATAAATATACCCAAAACGCTACTGCAGCATTTACAAAACATAAAAGAATGAAAAAACTTTGAAGATATCAAAATATTCGATACAGACAAAAATTGTCAGAAATTAATAATAAAGAAAATGATAGCCATCAAAAAAAAACACATACAGTAAATGACGCAAGTGACATAAACAATCTTAGTCAAATCTACAATATAATTTAGACGTAGTGTATATTACCTTAATATCAACAGCCAGATTCACTAAGACGATTTAAGATTTAAACCCGATCTAGTTGCCATAAAATTTAAATCTTATAGTCGACCAGTTTTGTTTTGCTTATGATATTGTCAAAATTTATATTACGTATGTCAATAAATAAACGCTTATATAAGGATAATAAGGATAAGAACCTTGCGATAAAGCCTTGAAATATGTAAAAGAAATAGTTGTATCCCGAAAATAAATAAAGTTCTACATTTTTGCCGGTCCAATATTTTTTTTAGGCTTGAATTTTTAGGATTTAAAACTTGCTCTTGTCATTTTAAGCCATTTGCTGTCAATTTAGGGCGGTATTTAATTTAGACTATATTAGTGAATCCGGCTAAAAAAAATACCTATATGGGTCCCTTTCAAAGCAAAAACAACCTTTTAAATAATCATTGTTTCAGTTTTGATTATTGTTTTAAATGTTATATTGTTGTTTAAATGTTGAATTTTAAGTGTGTGTCATGGTTGTGTTTATATAATATTCATAATTCGCTTTAAATTTTAGACGACTGTTTCTGAAGGTATTCTAAATATAGAACGAAATGCCAAAGGAATGAAAAACGTATTTTAATGTGAAACTAATCTCAAGAAAAAAAAACTATATATATATATATATATATATATATATATATATATATATATATATATATATATATATATATATAAACAATCATTTATTTTATAGCTATAAAAACTTTTTAGATATCCACAAAAACAAAATGATGTAGTATTAAAGGTCATATAAATTAAATTACAAAAACTCTTCAATAATAACTGATAATAACTGATATTAAAATTAATGCGAATTCGTCTAATGTTTTTCTGAATGGTTAATGCTTTTTAAATGTTTTATCTTCGAATCACAATAAAAAAATACTTTTACTGTAATTCGATGTTCCACTTTATTCGATTTTGCTGGAGCTGTCAACCTCGGTGTAGCTAAAAATAGTATAATTTATTCGATAAATGTTTTATAAATATCGGTGAGAAAATAATTGTAACAAATGTTCCGGTGTAGAGGTTAATGTTAAGAGTTTATAAATATTATTCAAGGGCCATAAAAATAATGACAGACTATGACAGTTTCATTGCCTAAGTTCTATTATTAGTTTATTAAGGTACCGACTGAGTTGACATAAATAAAAATAGTATATCCTTTCACGTCAATAATAATATAGGTAGGTAAGTGAAAATTAATAAAAATGGAGGAGAATAATTCTGATAATATTTACTTCCTTTTCAATTATGTTTTAATTGGTTCGCACATATCAAGCTTTTTAAATAAAATCCACTTTAACTAAGAGAATATTCCATGGTCATAGTACTAGGTTAACCTGGACATTGTTTATCAAACTTTACACGGAAATCACGTTTTTTAAATATCCCACTACCCTTTCATTATTACTGTCCTATAGGTTAAGTAGACCGCAGCATAGGACCCCCTTATACAAGTGGGGCGAGCTAGACTGGGTTTTAAAAATTTAGGAAATCCATATTTGTCTAAAAAAATCACTGCAGTATAAAATATTTTACAAAGAAATAAAACAAACCATTCAACTGGTTGCATAACCCGTTAATTATCGTTTATTTTTTGAATTTTTTTTTCTATTATATGTTATTGTTAGTATTTACTCAAAAGTAAACTAAATAAATTTGCGGCGACAGTTACGTCATTGCTGATAAAACTGGAATATTTCAGTTTTAAAGTGATTCCCCGAGCTTCTAGCCTTGGATTGATTGAAAACTGTAGTATGGAAAATGCTTCGAAACGGTTTCATGCAAATTGTTTTACAATTAAAAATATAGTTTCGAAACTAAAGTGGGACGAAAGTGACACCACCGCAATGAAAACGAGCTTCTATGGGATATGAATTACAATATTATTACTTCATAAGAATTTAAAAATGTTAGCAATGTATGTCAACTATAAGTATACTATATTATATTTTGTTAATCATTTGTTCTCTAAAAAATATAATATTTTTTTGTATTATTTTTCGTTTTTTTAAATGAAAAATGATGTGTGCTGGAGTAAACAGATTTTTGAAGCCACATTTACTGATAAAAATGGAAGAAGACTCTAAATTTATATTAGCCTAGAGCCCTTCAAGGTCACAATATGCCAATGATTATCTCTGGAAGAAAGGCTCATCATTCAAGCATATAATGTAACATTGCCAGAAATATGTACATTTAATGTTAAATAAATAAATAAAAAACTTCGTCATTGGTAGTATCAGGTACGTCGATAATTATAATAATTAAATCCTGAATAGCTAGGTGAGTCGGCATAACAACGAAAACAATAACGTGTGTGACCTTGTCACACATGCAACAGTGAAAAACTACGCGTCCAACTTGATCTCTAAAAGCCAAAGTGTACAAATAATAAATGCGTGATTTCAATGTTGTAATCACTAAACATAATGAATGATAAGATAAGAAAATAAGCAACAAAATGAGACCTTGTTGTTATAAATCCTAATAATGAAGAAAGAATGATACTAAATAAATGCCAATAGAATATTCACAATATAAAACAGATGGTTGCTGCTGCTTTAACGCGAATTGTAGGTTATGTATTCATGATCGCGAGTTACGTAGCCGTTGCAGGAATGCGTTGTGATGTGGCAGTGGGCGACGGTTTGCGAATATCGGACAAAATAAAATTTGGCGTGCGGAAATAAAAGCATATGGATGGGATGGAGTGATGGATGAAAAAGGAGTGTCGAACTATCAACCCCCAGAACTTCCACCAAAGCGAAAACTCACCGGTGGGCAAGGAATTCATCAAGTTCCGTAGGAAAAACGAGTCGTCGTGTATCATTTAAAGGGATCACAGGAACCAGCGGGTACGGGATGGGGTCGGCCAGCTACACCGGACTTTTCGGCAAACATATGCGGGTGGCCGCGGCGTCGTGCTGTCGTCACGGGCGCTGCGATGGTGACAAGCTACGTCGTCGTCTTCGTCGGGTATTCGCGATCGCAAGCAGCAGATTACCGCCACGGACCGAGCAGCTGATCGAGCCAGGCTGACTACATGTCCGCTGAGGCGCGCGGAATGGCCCCGCCGCGCGGCCGCCCGTCGCCAGCACCAGGAGTCGGGCGGCCGCCGGCCGATTGATTTGTCCTTCCCTCGCACAATACAAGAAATAAGCGCGGCACGGCACTCCGCAAGCCGCAACCCAGCCGCCTGCGTCATGCCGTTCCTGGCAAAAAACAAAATCGAAAAACAAAAGGGCGCAAGCAGGAAATCTAACTAATAAAATAGCAGGCGGTGCATTACCTGAGCTGAAGTGCGAACGTTTTGAATCTCCGTTTTCCGTGTCCCCGTCCAGCGGTCTCTTCCTGGAATCCGCGATCTCTGGTGAAGGGCACGTATCCATTCCCGAGTCGGCGGCCATCTTAATAGTTCAGATGTCCATCAGCGCAGAGCGGGAATAATGCTGAACACACACTGCTGCACGGATATTGCGCGCTCGCACACTGTTTTTCGACACTGCGAACGAAACCGAAATCTCGCTACTGCTAACAACGCTCGATGCTCGCTTCCAGCAAACGACGACTGAGAGACTGAAGTTGATCGAAGTGTACAAATTTGCTTGTACATGTCCCAAGCAAACGAGGGACCGGTGCCGGTGCTGCTGATTAGATAGCGCAGTGGATCCCCACTTTCGTAACTTGGTGAATCCTTGCGCCGTTAAAACAAAAAATTTTGTTTACTCTTCCTCTCGATAGTCCCAGATTGTGATTGGATAATCCGGCATTGCTAATCTTACATCACATCAATCCTTTGTTTTATAAACAAACAAATTTAATGTCATACCAAAATAAGCTTGGCGAGCCGCAGGCTGATATTAACGATTTGGTGTTTCTTCAATTACCTGTCGTTTATGTAGGTAGAGTACTATATTTAACACCCTCTCTTTGGGTATTTATTTAAAAAGTAATCAAAAAAACCAAAAGCAAATTTTTGTGGGAATTTTTAGAATGCGTTGTTATAAAAAACAATTAAGCATTGAAAGTATAATTTTTTCCTTCAGAATTTTTAAAGTAGAGCAGGTGTGTTGTTTGACATTTAAATGACGCTAAATTTTAGACATATTTCATGTGCCAATATTAATATTCTGTATGTGTAAGTAAATGTCAGAGAGGCAGGGAAGAAAAAACTTATGTGATTCTTATCTAATAAGGAAGATACCCAAAGTGTTTGGCTTCGATTTTAATGAAACTTTAATAAATTATGTTATAGAGGACACGAAAATAAGAGATATTTTTTAGAGGCAGACACTTATTTTAAGGAGGCAAAACGGCGCATGAAGTTCACTCTCTTAAACATTCTTTTCTTAAATATCTCAAGTTTAAATAAGTTAGGGAAGCTAATTTAGATATATTTACAAAAACAAAATTTCCAAAATATTTTGTTGAGTTTTTGACACTAATTTTTCTCCAGTAATAAAATTTCTAAACTCTCTGTACAGAAGTTTTGTCCGATTTTCTCCAAAATTGGTATGAGGGAGTTTTCGGAGTCGTACATATGATTCTAAAATTATTTTTAAAAAATTCAATATGACGGATCCAATATGGCGGTTTAGAAATTTTACATTTTTCGATTTCGTCCAAAATTAGGATAGGGGGGTTTTTGAGGGTATAGATTACAAATTTAAAATTATTTTTTGCAAATTCAATAATGCGGATACAAAATAGCTGACCAAAGGTTATTATTTCTCTTGATTTTGCCCAAAATCCGTATAGGAGGTTTTTTGAAGGTGTAGATTACGAATTTAAAATTATTTTTTGGAAATTCAATAATGCGGATACAAAATAGCGGGCTAAACGTTTTTATTGCTCTTGATTTTGCCCAAAATCCGTAGAGGAGGTTTTTTGAGGATGTACTTTATGAATTTAAGTTCAATATGGCAGATCCAATATGGCGAAATAAAAATTTTACATCTCTTAATTTTGTGCAAAATTGATATAGAAGGGTTTTTGAAGATGTAAATTGCGAATTTAAAATTATTTTTTAATAATTCAGCATGGCGAATCCATTATAGCGGACTAAAAATATAATATATCTTGATTTTGTCCGAAATTGTGTATGAGAAGATTTTTGAGGGTATAATAGTAGGAGAGCCCAAGCGGAGATTTTGGGATTTATGCAAGCTCGGCAGAATACTATAAAGAAAGAAAGTTTGTATCCTGTTATGAACTATCAGCCTGTTATAAACCTTAAATATAGGGGGGTGCGTCTAGGGCAGCCGATCAGATTAGTAAAAAAAAATCGATTCTTAAAGTAACTCGAGCTCGTCAGATTAAAACAAGGTAAGTTAATTACATGCAGAAAAGTGTACATTTCAATATTCTGACGGTTTTAGCGTGACATAAGAAAATGAGCGAGTGACAAAGTTGCAAAAAAAAACGTCACCTGGATATATTCGAGCGCGGTTGAATTTTTTTTTTATTATAATGGAAATCATGTAAGGATCACGGAAATAATATAATCTGACGATTTTGGCAAGCCGAAAAAGCTAATTTCATCAATCAAGTGTAGTACGTCCAGGTGCTGAGAATAATGTATTTCCCACTCCGCGCCTCTCTCCCCTTTTCACTCTTTCTCTATTTCTCACTTTCTCGCACCATCCCCACACTACTTTCTGCCTCCATGATGTTATTCCAGCTGATCACAACAACGCGTTTGTGCTCTTAGATGTATAACATTTGTTTATTGTATTTTCAAAAAGTTTAGTGAATTAAATACAGTAAGTTTTATATGTATTACTACAATGAGTGATAATAGTGATAAAAGAGTGAACTGTGTATTTTGTGGTCAAGAAATACATGAAAAATTAATAAAATTTACACCAGAAACATTAAAAAAATGCATGGTGATTTTGGAGTATCGCCGAACCAAGCCGGTTCGAAGAAAATCACGCAGCACCTACCCTGAAATTGAAATTTCAGAGGAAACATCATTAAATGACGGCTATCACGCGCAGTATTATGACGCTTGTAACTTGCCCCCATGCCAATCAGAGCTACTGAGATGTCACCAACAGACTTCGGGTGGAAAAATGTGGATGGAAAGTTGGAGATGACTTGGTTCGTTGGAAATCAACTCCCAGAAGCATATGAAGATATTGTCATAACACCTGACATTTTAGGGAATACTCCAGATTCAGGTATGTTGTCTTTTTAAAATACTAATAATATCATGAAATAAATTAAATATTGTTAAATATCATAACCATTTCTGATTACAGATACACAAGATGTAGATGAAAATGACCAAAGTGATTCGAACTCCCAATCTGAAGACGATTCCAGTGATGATGATGAAGATTAAACGTTTTTTTGAATTTTTTTTTTTCATTCAACATTCTTCTCATAAATACATGATAAAATTGTACATGTATATATTTTAGTTTTAGTTTCAATTTTAATTTGTGACAAAATTTTTTTAAAATTTTTAGTTGTATACGATTTGTTCTGTGTGGAGGCTACGCTGGCGATTGGAGACTGTTCTCAAACTGGCAGGGTTAAGGTGTGCCCATTGACGAGGTCTGAGCCTTGAGGATGGTCTAAGTTAGACCGAAAGCGCTTGGCCGATAGTAATAATTTAAAAATATACACTGAAATACAAAATCCGTCTATTTCTTGATACATCATATAAACTTTTTTTCTATTTAGCATCTAATCTTCACAATCCAATAGGTCCCGACAACGCTCGAGTAACTGCTCATTTAGACTCTTGGGCTCCCCTACTATAAATTACGAATTTAAAATTACTCTTAAAAAATTCAATACGGCAGATTGAAAATTTAACATCTCTCGATTTTGTTCAAAATTCAAACTGAGAGGTTTCTGTAAATAACGAATTTAAAATTGATTTTAAAAAAATCAATATGGTAGATGCAAAATTTTAATATTTCCTGATTATGTCGAAAATTGGTATTGGGGAATCTTCAAGGGTATAGATTAAGATTAGATTAAGAGTTTAAAATTATTGTTTTGAAACTCACATTTTTTCAAAATTGGTATTAGGTGGTTTTTGGAATCGAAAATAACAGTTTTTATATAAAATAGAAATTTTTGAAGTCGGCGCCAAATTATTTCTAAAAAATACCTACTAACATGGGATACATACAAGCTATGGTAAGAAAGTAATTACAAATAAAGTATTTCTCAATTTTTTATGTGAATCCCAGGTATTAGTTTGGGGCCGACTTCAAAAATTTCAATTTCATATAAAAATTTATATTGTTAATTTTCGCGTTTTAGTGCTGTTTTAGAAGTCGGTTCAATTTTTTTAGAAAAATTTTATTACCATAAAGAAAACATGATTCTCAGCTAGTAAAAATACGGGCGCATAAAAATTTAGCATCCGGAGGAACCTGTTCAAGATATACTCTAAATTCTGACAGGCTTCCACCCCGCCGTGGAGTACAAATCATTGCGGTTGGCGCTGGCAAGATTTTATGTTTATATCCAAAAATATAACACGATCGAACAGCAAAATTCACATGAATTTGCAACATCATGTGTAAATTGTACCTCTGTAGCCTTCATACGTATTGTTATATACTTATAAACAATTATAATAGTTATAATAAATAAGTAACAATTCTTACCAACAAAAATACTGCAAATTTGGATGATGGGACGAGCACTCGAATGAAAATAACATACACGCAGAATTTTGAAATGGTAGAGATGACAAAAACGGTGATGACTGACAAACAAAAATTTTAAATTTCACAGTGACAATACTGATTGAAATGTTTCAGAATTACGCTTGCTACGATAGAGGAAACAATGAAATACCAGCATCATTGTGCAGGATCATTAGCGAGTAGATATATTCGTTTAAAATAGATATATTTTATTTATTTACGACATAAGTGCAATAAGAGTATTAGAAAAATATTCGCGTGAAAATGGGACAATGAGAGGATACCGAGTCATGTTATCATAAAAGTATTTAATTTTTTTTAATTAAATTAATCTATTAAATTTAATAATGCCATAGCATAGGTATTAAATATAACAAAAAAATAAAAATATTTTAATCCTGTAAAATAATTCTTTTGGTAAAAGTTTTATATAATAATTCTGTAGGATAACAGAATTGTTAACCCATTGAAAATGAGTAAAATATATAAAATATCTCAAAATAACCCAAAATAGTGCCTGACATTATTATGTTTATTTAGATGTGAACTTTAGTAGGGGAGTATATGGCACAGTGTCTCAAGGATTTAAGTGGATCGTTTACTGTAACTTTGTATGTATTGCACATACACGTGCGCCCACTTGTGACCTTAGAGGTTCGCTCTCGCGCTCGCATCAACTGATTTCAGGGGTTTTTGAGGCCATGGGTGAAAGACGGAAGCTTATTTACATTTACGATTTTTTCGCTAGCGTTTTAATTTCTAGTAATATTTGTTTTGTGCTTTATTGACATTATAGAGGTGCCAAAGCGACGACGGACTATTTATTTTAGACGTTTTAACAAATTAAAAGTAGTGTAAATGTTACTTTAAAAAATGAATCTAGAAGAATTAGTACTTACATCAGTTATTTGTGGACTATCAATTCATCTTTTACCTAAGTAAGGAAGAACACAGAAAATTTGTCATAATAAATGATGAACTAGATGATAATCCTAATAAATATAAGTTTAGCGAATTCATAAAGCCACATTTGAAGATTTGCTTAGGAGAACTGAGCTTAAAATATTTTAACAGAAGTGCCACAGTTGCAGTGGCGATAAAAAGTAATTTAAAAAAACCTAAAATATTCAAGAACACCTTTTTTGGACAAGTCATTTCAGTTTGAGATAGACCTGCAACGTTCATTATGGATGGTCGTTCAACTATATATGAGATAGTATACCTGAAGGATCTGAAATGACCATCGAAATTTACAGTAGCTGAATTTATGTCTTGTGGCGTATCGATATGGATTGAGTTTTAACCTGACTTTTCAATTGGCTTGATTATACAAATTTCTTCATACAAAATTAAATATCCTTATTATAATTTTCATTTAAATATTATATAAGTCAAACATGTTTGAAGTTTCTTAATTTAACAATACTAGATCAAATTGTTTTGACAGTATTGGTACTCATAAATTTAATTATTTGCTCACCAAATTACATGAACTTATATATTCATCATCTTTTAAAAATATTAAGTTTTCAAAACACCACAGTGTGGGTTCATATACTTCTGTGTCCATACCTGTTTTTAAAGAAGCCACTTGTTTTGTTCATTAATCTCAACATATTAATTTTATTCCTCACATCTTCTATATTCAGAGATTATTTATAGCATATATGAAGCTTTAATAATTCTGTTTTTATAATATTTTGAACTTATTCACTTTATTTTTGTAATCAGTATCTATTAATTTAAATAAGATCGGATGGTTTTCATCCAACTCTTACCCCAAACGAATCGCCCTTTTTTTGTTGTCATTGAACAAATTTTTAAAATAAAACATTTACAATGACAGAAGTGCACAAAATAATATTAAAAAAGCGAGGTTAATGGTAACATTAGACTGACAAGCTTATTTTTTAGGGATTTTCCAAGGAACGGCACTCCGACTTTTTCACCCACAGTCGTGATGCAGAAGTGTGGGTGCAGGGTCTTTAACCCTGGGTGAAAAACTCTGGATGAGCACGCTTAAGTGAGAACATACCTTAATATTTTTACCCAACTAGTTGCGGTCGCAGTATTGGAACCGAAACATGTGCTGCAGTAGATAGATGAGTACGACTGTAATTTTTGGCATGTTTTTGAAATACGTTTTGCTTCTATGTTTGCTTAAAGTTTTAATAAATTTTCATATTCTTTAGGATACATGAAGGTATTTTACTACCTAATTTGTCTCAGAAGAAATTCGTAAATTGTTTTATCTTTTCAGTTATTGTCATAGTTAACAGTGAATCCCTGCCTCATAAAGTTTATATTAAAGTAGATATATGGATCATGATCCTTTATCGGCGAATAAAACTTGTTTACTACGACTATAGTCTAAAACAGTATTTATAGATAAAATTATATTATTTAAATCACGATAGGAACTATAATATTTGTTTTCTTATAGGTAAAATGCCGCGAGTTAAGTAGAGGAAAACTAAATTAGAATCTCTACATAGAGAATTAAATGCCTTAAAAATTATATCTGATGAACAAAAGTAATAGTTGTTTCAATTTTGATCAATGTTCCTTTCACAACTCTGTACAATATATCGTAAAAAAAAATAAAAAAGTCATCGACTTACCCAATAAACTTTTACACTAAATTACACAGTGCGTAAAATTGTGCCAGACCCCTAGAAAAAGAATTTTTTGATTATTTGGCAAAATGCGGCAATAATCTTTTATAGACTTGCCAAACTAGATACTTGCAGACTAGCCTACGAGATGGCAACTATAAACAAAGCGCCACAAATATCTCATGAAACTGAGTGCTCCTTCTACATCCCGAACCAGACTTGTATAAGCAAAGATCTTTATATTCGAGTTTCGTAGATTATTACAAGCTGAACCAAGATAAAGCGGAAGAACTTCAAGACATAAGGGTAACAGTATGATTGCAACTAAGACACAAAATAAAAATGAAATCAGGCAAAAATCGGAGAAAAAATAAGCGCAAAAGTAGAAAGAAGCAAAAGCTACAAAAAGAAAAGTTGTTGTGAAGAGGATGATCGAATGAGTATTTATTCAGAAAAAGAGCTTATGCTTGAAGAAGAAGAGTTTATCATCTTCGATTCTAATTACTTCTGTTCACTACAAAGTTTGCAAAAGAAGGAAATTTCATATTAGCTGAGTTTCAGATGACACGATAGAAGGTTGATTATGTATTAAAAGTCATAGGAGGGAAAAACCACGATATAAATATCAGTTTTCTTAGAAAATCTGTTAAAAACTCGAACAAATTTCATTTTTCCCATATGATGTTAAGATGTTTTTTTCTCAAGAAGGATTTACTAGGAGCACAAAAAACTCGGAAATTGTATTACTTTGATATTGATTTATAAGAAACATCAACAGTGAGACCAAAAGTCTGATTGAGGTGTGTCGATGATACGTTCATCGTATGGAAGGTTAAATGATCAAGGACTAAATGATTTTTTTGACACATCTAAACTCCATTACACCTACAATTAAGTTTACCATAGAAAAAGAGATAAATGATCAATTGCCCTTCCTAGATGTTATGGTGAACCGTTGAAACGAAATTATTAGAATCTATATATATATATATATATATATATATATATATATATATATATATATATATATATATATATATAATAATGCCAATTCATTTGAAAAATATGTAGCAAACATTAAATCCGATTGGCAACAGAATCGTTATCCTCTAAAATACTTAATCTTTAGCAACCATTACTCTATAACATCAAATCATTGAGGTGTGTACAATGAAACGAAACTTCGCTTTTCAGTAGACATAGTCCCTAAATTAGTCCTAGCCTTCAGTTAAAACTTTCAGTTTATATTTGATAACGATTGTAGAAAATGCAAACGTCGTACAAACAAACAAAAATAAAGACGATGCAAATCCACAACACACTCAATCTTCAACGTTGTCTACAACCTTTAAACATTGATTATTATGTTTCCAGCTAAATTTCGTGACAGATCGGCCATTAACTTTTTATTGGAACTGATTTTCTTAAGTGTTCTATCAAACTTTATAAGGTTTAGGTTTGATTAAGTAATAATATGGTTTTAGTATTAGGGCTTTCTGCCAAATATTTTAACTGAGTTAAAGATGACACACTATGTACTGCAAAGACGGCGGTTGTGTTTCTTATTTTTAATTATAAATAACATTGTGATTTTGAGACTATAACTTTTCCATTTGAAACTATTTTTTTAAAGTTCAATTACTAAGTATAAATGAATATAAAGATTAACATGAACTAACGTTATAAATGGCTGTCTATGTTATTATTTTGCAAAATAAGGAATGCTTTCTCGTATTTTAGCAAAATATTAGACATTTAAAAATGAAAACTGTATAGTTAAAGTGCTTTAGAAAAAAAGTGGTCCATTGTACCCCATGTTCCTCTTACTTGCTTTTGTTATTCTAATATTGGCAGTCGACCGCCCCTTGATGTATAAATTTCACTGATTACATGTACAAGATATCGGGTATAGTTAAATGAATTAATAATGTGTGATAATTTTACTCAAGTTAGAATTAAAATTGATGTTTAAAAAATAATTTCCTCCCAATGACTTCATATATTTATACTTAAAACTTTAATTAATGTTTAAAAGTAAATATCACTCTTTACGTTGTGTTATAATAATACAGATCTGAAAGTTTCAGCTGTCTAAAAAGTAGGGGATATTTCTGAAATAATATTTTGGATAAAATCTGAATCTAACCTTTAAATGATCAAAGAAAATTTTTATGGTTGGTTATATGAGGTTATGCGTAGGAAATAATTTTTTAAACTCATTTCTGTTGGTTTCATCACCTAATACTACATTTTTCCTTCAAATAAATTTTCAAATGCTCATCTATGATCGTTCTTATCAAAGTTACGGCTTATTAAAAAATAATGAATTTGTATGATTGAGAGTCGTTAAATCAATATTAGAAATTTTAAAGCAAGAACAGAGTGTAAACCTTAGATTCAAAGTCCTTAAACCGTAACCCATGAAACCACGATAGAAGCCGGATAACCCAGTAGCCCAATTCATGTCAAATCTTTAAAAATCCGTATTTCCGATAAGACAAATTGTAGAAAGGTCACCGAAACCCCGTTTTCAATCGGAAAGGTAGTACTAGAAGAAGCAGCTACCAAAAATGAACTAAAATAACTTTTTTTATACATAACTTCAAAAAAAAAATATGTAGAAAATGACGAAATTGTCAAACAGCTTTTATCATCTCTCAATTTGCAAACCTGTGTCAATTTTTACTTTTATGCTGATTGAAATTTCTAATAAAAATATTTTATGTATGTTCAAAGCAGATACCAACAACCTTAAGGAGCAATTACAGCTCCTACATTGAACAGCTTTTTATTCATGTTATGAAATCGTTTTAAAGTTACCAGTTATTTAATATTGCAGCTTTGCAATCATCTGGTAGTACGTAAAAAGTAATCAGAAATTTTTTTCACTTAGAAAGATATACGATTTAATATATTGCATTTTATCAAAGGTATACAGGTGACCTAGCGACAGGAGTTTCATATCCCAAATTGTCGGTATCTGCTTTAAGCGTACGGACCCAATTTTCGAGAAAGCGTTACCAAGAAAAATATTTCAATCCAAAGATACAACAGAGTTCAAGACAAGGTTCCCGATAGTGATATTAACTTTGCTTAGAAGTCAAATTTAGTAGTCATTTTATGGTCATCAAGGATATTTTAGAATGTAGCCTCCATTTTCGAACTCGGATTGGGAAAATTCATGAAATTTAATGAGATGTATGGTTATGTTAGGGGTGGCTCTACGTGAAACGATGTATTGGTATAAACACCTTGTGGTGGTTATTATGTATATCACATGATTACTTTGGATTTGATCTTAAGGTAAATTTGAGAAATAACTTGAAAGCATACAATTATTTGGATTTTTTGAGGAATCGATTCCTATCTTCCATTCGAAATATTGTTGAAGAAATATGTCAAAGTGTCTGGTTCCTACTGTGGAACTCCAGTTCATTATACTGCTATGTATCAATGAGTCGTTTACCTTTCAAATTACCTTTAAAGGTTCAAAAGGAAGAGGTCCTATTTAAAGTTTCTAAGATGATATTAAAATGACCCTTAATTTTAACCCGTGGATCAAGGTCAGCATCAGATACTCTATTTTTAACCCTGCAACTCTACAGAGTGATTAGACTGTTTCTCTACTTTTGACAGACCTTATATATAAAATGATTTTGTAAAAAATTTCAACCAGTAGAAAATATTTTGAACAAATTGTTTAGTAGCCCTTATATCAAATATTTCGTAGAAGAATTTTAAAAATAGGAATTTCATCTTTCAATCAGTTCTAGATAATTTAATACAGTTCACGAAACAAAACCTCAGCAATATTATTCAAAGTATGTCAGCAATCAAGAAAATATTAAATTTTACTCTCAATAAGAGAAATTCAACAAAACATTCTGGTTATTATTTCAACCCAAATACTGAACAAATAATTTAAGTCTTGTGTAATTTGAAATTTTGTAAACGATGTGAAAAATGCGAATCGGAAACTGCGGTAGAAAATATAGTAAAACAAAAAGCAGCTTTGAAAAAACGTTTCCATTTATGTTTGTTAATTTTAATAAACGGTGTTTCACTAACAAGAAATGAAAGCTCATTTGATCTTTTAAAATTAACTGAGAATTGTTCGCATTTCATTTAATAACTTTTCACTTTCATTACAGATTTAAAGTTAGGAGCTGCTTCCAGAAACTTGGCAATACTTTTAAGACCTAAATTTCGCGTCAAAAATCTGGAAAATTGAATTTCAAATATCATTTAATTAAATTAATTAATATTACCCAGTGAACTGAAATATATGATACATTTCTAGAGATTGAGAGATAGTCGAGTGTCCTAATCTCATCGTTAATTCGGAATAACTCTTTTGATACAAAAAAAAATCGCTAATCATTACGTGACTAAGCATTTGTATTTATCATTCAAAAAACTACCTAGAATGAGGGTAAAATTTTAATACAAGGCGGAAACTTTGTCTTTTCTTTACTCGTTTTATTGACATTTTAGATTTTGAATCATTGTTGGTATTTTACTTGTTTTGATTGGAAGAAAGCGCGCCACCCTTAGACCGGGAGCCCGTGGGTTTCCATAGTCGATGAAGAGAGATGGCTGCATCAAAGCTTTTTATATATATTCTGACCCAGGCGCGGATCCAAGGGGGGGGGGGCGGTGGAGGCGATCGCCCCCCCCCCCCCCAAGAGCTTGGAGTTCAGGAAAATAGACCCGATTTTGCCTCTTATACTATAGTTTATTCAAGAACTAGAGAGAGTAATAAATCATTTTTTACCTTTTTTTTTTCTTCGCTAACTACCTGTGTTCTTTATTCCGATGTCTTTGGCAAAATCGGTTAGACACATATATTTTTCATAGGAATTGGTTAGAAATTTTATAATTAAAAATACCGGTCTATAATAATGGACTATTTGGTTAGGATAACAATAGATATTTGGATGTGAAGTGTTAAAAAGGATTTTAATCCTTGTCATAGGCGTCGGAAAGAGGTTTATTTTATTACTAAGTATTTATAGCATAGAATATTATTTCGGTTAGAAACTTAAAATAAAAAGTTTTTATATTATTTTCTTTCTTATGATTTCTTAATAATTCACATACATTAGAAAATATAGATAATTTTGACATATTTAACAAAAATTACTACAGTATTTTTATTATTTTTAATTTTGGCATAGAAACCGTTTTAGGTACATTCAGACTAAAACGTAGCCTTTTTCTCTCAAAAAAATTCTAAGTTATAATTTAAATACTTACAAAATATCCATTATCAAAAATGCAAGAAGTTAAACACATAAAAAAATCAATTCGTCCATATAATATTAAAATTTTGTTGAAGCTATCGGTCATTTTATTATTAATTAAAAACATTTTTTGGATATTTGACGTTTCAGTTTATTTATTTCTTAAACCATCGGCAGAATTAAAATTGAACGCTAAAAAGGGATTCAAATTTAATTAATTTTTATATGTTACAGAAAATTTAAATAATAAATTGTGTTTACGTTGGTAAACATTACGTATTTAATTTGTAATCAAAGTCAGTGAAGCTATCTTTGCTCAATTAAATATAATTGGTTCATCTATCTCACCGATCATGAGATCGAGTTTTCCCATTTTCTTTTATTCTTTTATTATCTGGATTTTTCCCAATTTTCTGCACTAACTTTATTCAAAAAAAAATAAGTTCAGTTAAATTACTAATTTTGTAAGTTGTGTTATTTCTAGCAACTCTACCTTGTACTTGAGAAGATTTTCCTTCTCCAATGGACATTTTCCGGACGATATATAAGAACGGATTTCCTATCTGGTTTTTCCCAGCAAAAATCAAGTTCTCTGAGCAATTTCTAGAGCTCGGTTCTTTTAATTTCAGGTAAATCTTGATTTTAGTTAGAATTTTGTCGACGGTTGGGATTTGCATCTCATAATAAAATATATGTCCAACTCCTTTTAGTACAGTTTGTGTGATCGAATGGAGCTTGGGAGTACTAACAATTCCAGTCGTTTTTTTCTCCTTCAGTATTCGGTACATAGTAGATTTTCCAACTCCTGTCATGTTGGAATACTTCTCAATAGAACTTTTAAAATTATTATCGAGATATTGTTATATTAAGGCATCATCAACATTCATCATAATGTTTTTCCTTGAAGAAAAAATGCCCTGGTTTAACGATTTTGGAATAAATATAGATGTGGAAGCCATATCTTTTGGGTATCTCACTAATCTCAAATAATATATAAAAACAAGTACAAACAAGATAAATCACTAAGGATACACTGTAAAGTGTACTTTGCTCACTGACAGAAATTAAATTGAACTATCAGAAATTTTATTGCTGCAGTAAATTTATAAAAGCTTATAATATTTAAATATAATTAGATTTACGGCAGTCCTGAGTTACTTGCGCACTGGAGCAGGTACGTTGAAGGTTTCGGTAACAGTTTTCTTACTCTCTCTAGTGCTTGAATAGAGTATAGGAATGTGTATGCTTGCGATCGCCCCTCCCCTTCCCAAGAGCTTTGAGTTCAGGAAAATAGAACCGATTCTGCATTTTATATTAGGAATATGTCTTTTATATTAGAAATGGGAATGTTGCTGGTGTCTCCCCCCCCCCCCCCCGTCGACAACTGGCTTTCGAACTTTTATGATATCACCCCCCCCCCCCAAAGAGAGAGGCTGGATCCGCCCCTGTTCTGACCCCCCCTGTTTACGGATATCGAGGGTGGATTTCCCGAAAAATTGGCAGGTAATTTGCTATAAAAAAAAATTTAATGTTTTTTTATAAAATAAAAAACATTACTCTTTATTATTAATGTTCCCTCGGCCGAATCTAAGCAAAAAGTGTTTCTTGTAGATTTTTCCGTCCTAGGCATAGTTTTTAAGTTAAGTTACATTTGAAAAATGTCATTTTTCGCCACTTTTTAACATGCATAACTTTTGATTAAATAAATATTTTCAAATTCTACACTCAACAATCGATAGTTGAAGTCAAGAACTGAAAGCTGGGATTAATCCGAAAATGTAATATTTTTATTGTTTCTTATCATAATCTACATAAAGCGTTCCATTAATTATAACGTACGCGCCGCCGTGCATGAAGGGAAGTGAAAGTTTACTTACAGACGCTTACCTAGTACACATAATCCATTATTCCCATAAGTTTTGCAATTAAAGCTCTTGGTGTTTCAAAAATAAATGTTGAGTTTAATTTTTCAGATTTGGGTACAATCGTAAATGATATCAAGATTATTCAAACTCGTTTTAACGTCATTTTAGAAATACTTGCCCTAGAACTTCAAATGGAAATAATAATTTGCAGTGTAGCGATACTTTTAAAGAAAAATATTACTTTATATTATTTAATATATTACTCACAGTTTGATCAGTTATATAAATTTGTTCGTGATTATTTTTTCAGTTTTCGGAATAACTTATCTGTGTGCAAAAACATTTTCCAAATTGAAACATACTAAAATTATTTACAGACTCAATTTAACTTATGACCATTTGAAGTCGCTACTGATAATTTCCACTAGTTTGCAGTTGATTCACAGCTGTAATCAATTATTAGTGCAACGTTACAACTACATAACTATCAATAGTCATAATTATAATGTTACCTATTTATGTCACTTACAAGGGCAGTCTGAAAAGTTTCCGATCACAACATGAAGATGGCAGCACTCGTCAACCAAAATAAGCCCATACGTTGAAATGTACTCACAACGATTTTGGCCATTTCGCACGAGCAAGTGTTCTTTAACAGTCGTTTTAGTGAGTCGATAAGAGTGTTTTTGTGAAAATGGACAAAATTAAGTATCGAGCTGTTATTAGATATATTTTTAAAAGGCAATACGCCTACTCAAATCAAAGATGAGTTGGATGTTGTGTATGGGGACTATGCACCATCATGGTGTACTATTGGACAGCTGGATTTAAACGTGGCTGTACTAGCTTTAGTAATGTTGAACGTTTATGGCTACCAAAAACTGCAACTACTACAAGTTCACAAAATGGTGTTAGACAACCATCGAATTAAGGTTAAAGGGATAACGGAGGAAATGAACATATATGAAAAACATGTTTGTCACATATTGAATGAAAATTTAGGGATAAGAAAGCTGACCGCGCGTTGATTGCCTCGATTGTTCACTCTAGGCCAAAAACGTATTCGGATTTGCAAAGCTCTGTAGGCGCAGTTCAGGCGCAATAAATCAGAGTTTTGGCGCCGATTAATTACTGTAGATGAAACCTAGATACATAATTTCACCACCGAAATAAAAATAGTGGACTGCGAGAGAAGACAAAGACTGTTCCTTTGACCGTGAAAATGATGACTATTTTCTGGGATAATCATGGAGTTATCTTAATAGATTATCTTAAAGAAGGAAAAACTATTACAGGAACATACTACAAGTTATACCTTGACAAGCTGAAACTGGAAATTGCATTCATTTGCACAAGAAAAAATATTGTTTCACCAAGAGAATGCGCCGTCTCACACCTCATCGATTACCATGGCAAAAATTCACGAATTGCGGTTTGAACTGCTTTGCCATCCTCTTTACTCACCAGGTCTAGCCCCAAGTGACTTTTTTTTCGTTTCCTAGGCTAAAAGTTGTGCTCGAAGGACAAAAATTTTCATCGAATGAAGTCGCCAGCTTCATAAATAACTATTCTGGCGGGTTAGAGAGAGAGAGAGGAGCATCGCTGGGAGAAGTATAAAGACTTACAAGAACACTATATTCAAAAATTAAAAAAAAAATATTGTTTGGTAGGAAACTTTTCAGGCTACCCTCGTATTATAAGTTTAAGATAAATCTCACATCATTAATTACCGTTAAAATGTTCAGCTTCATTACGTATGTCCGTTATTGTGTTTGTTAATTGGCTGTTAATATGATTTACTTACATTTTAAATTTTACAATATATAATAATCAAAATTAACTGTGGCGGGCTAGATTGGGGGTGCTCGCAGGCCAGTGTGGGTTCGCTGGCTTTAGTTAGAGATCCCTACTCCAGGCCCTGGTATTATTTGACATCGCATAACCTAGTTGCGACAATATGAGAAACCTATAAAATCAGTTAGAACATATCCTTCAGAAAAGACATTTTCTTATCGAGTTAATGTAACAAAAAATTTACCCTCCTCTATACTAAATACCTACTTATAATGCATATAAACTTTTACTTAAATTTTTACTCACTATCGAGTACACAATTTTATTTTTTAAGTGTTTAGTTGTAAATGGACGAAAAAAGCAGATTGTTCAAATTCATCTCTTAAATTAAATAACATATAATTAGCAGGTTGCTAAAATGCTCATTAACTTCTAACTACGAAATAAATTTAATGGACGTTTTAATTAGGTTTACACTTACTTTTTCAAACAATCTTTTTTATCAGTGGCGTATCATAGATCAAGAAGTAAATGGAAACAGATTTGGCACAAATGTGCTGCTTTATAACATTATTAAATTTGTGCATAGGTACGTCATTTTTCATCTCGATTAAGTTCGTGAAGCGATAAAATTGACTTCGTGAATTGACAATAGCCACAATTGAAAATTTTCAAAAATTCTGAAAACTTCATTTCGAAAGATCTTCTAGGCCTGTTATACTTTCATGAAAGGTATTTTGCAAAAATACATAGAAATGGAGATAATGGTCTATAAAAGCTTTGTCATAATCATATACCAAATTTTTTGGGCTTATTTGATGTTTGGATTTTTTTTTTGACTCGCCAGCCTATTTCTATTAATAAATTATGAATTATTTAGAATATTTCATTATTCAAATCAAAAGTACGGGGAATCTTTAAACAAAACACTTAATTTTTTAAATTTATTAAGCTCTTACTTTTTAAGAATATTTCTCAGTATTCAACCATCATGGTAACACCTTGTAAGTTACAAGTATAATTAGTTTTTTTCGTTCGTTTGTTTGAGAGAGCACCCACAGACGATATGTAATCGCTAATCAGTTAAAAATATAGGCACAACAAGGTTAATAGCAAATACATACTTTATTAAAGATATAACAAAATTAAATGAAAAAACTGTTGTCTATCTCTTTCAATGCATAAGCGAACTCTTTTCTGATATGGCTGTTTAATTTTAATAATTTTATTTAGTGTTATAGAGCAAAACACTATTCTTTTTGGTGTTCTCATATTCCCGGGTGACATTTACAGCATATCAAAAGCAATATTTTTAATATATTCACATAAGAAAAAATCAGAATTTGTTAGATCCGGAAACCTTGCTGGCCAGTATTGTGTTCCTTCACGCCCTATCCACCTCTTGGGATTTCTGACATTAACTTTAAAGTGAACAGGAGGACCGTCTAGTTGCAGCCACATTTTTTTCCCAAATATTCAGTAGAATATTCTCCAAAAGTACAGGTTGTGCCTAATAAATCTAAGGAACATGGCGCCGTTTCAGTGGCCATCGATAAAGTATGGACCTGTAAACTGGAAATTATACCTCTTATCTAATCCGTTATTATGGAAAGTGGATTCATGCGAAAAAAGGACAAAACAAAAGAAATTTTGATCATCTTCTAATATTTCTAGAACCCATAAACAAAACTCGAGTCGTCGGTCGCAATCTACTGTGTGCCCGATGTAGTTGAATGCGATATGAGTGAAATTTGTGTTCTTTAGTCTTTCAACGATACGGCTACTTATTCCTGGGCCCCTATCCTCGAAAGTGTAATGTGAAAGGTGATGTGAAAGGTGATGTGAATGGCGATGGAAATGGCGATGTGAATTTTTTGACAGTAAAAGCCGTATTCTTGAAAAGTCAATGTTGCCAGATATGAACGTGCTAAAACCCGAGAATTTCAAAAAATAAAATGGATGACAGATTGAATTGAGCTGTCAGACCGAAAATGTCCGTAGTATATTTTGTTGCCATTTTAGGCAAAAAGTAGTTTTGATACTTTAAATTAATAGTCAAAATTAAAAAAAAAATAGTGCTGTTCTTGTTATTTTTGGGAAGTTATTAATTGCCATTACATATTTGTACTTTGCCTGGATTAAATTTATCTTAAATTGACACTCTAGAACTGTTAAACAAAACTGCGTACAAAGAGCAAAGTACTTTAAGATTCTAATATATAAAGAAAAAGGGATATCAAGAAAAGCAGCAATCATATATACAAAGTAATATACTGACAGTAATTGCAGAAAGCCAGCACTGATAAACCTTGAAACGGTGGAAATTACAACTCTACGTAGTATGACTAAAAGCCATCATCCCAATCCACGACGGAAACTATCCAATCAGTTATTTATTGTATGAATTTACAAAATGTCCAGCATCTTACTGCAAGATGTTCTGTCCAGACAACTAAATTTGAAAGAAAACCTGAAACTTGAACAATGATAAACTGTTTATGACCACGGACCGAAACCAAAGGCCAGACAGAAGACTCCCATTCAAGACACTGACGGATCTTACATTCAACTTTTAATATATATATTTTTATTTTATAAATATTTGTAGAGACTTGAAGATCAAATGTACCATAAATAAGGTTCTTATGCTGAAGGACCTCATTCGTTGGTCTGTAGAGTCCATATTTATATGTCCCGATAAATTATAATCATAATATTTATTTAATTGCAGTGTCGTATAGTGTTTAACACAGTCTAATTAAGTTAAGTGCTGTAGTTAACATAATTTAAATTTAAAATTTGTTACTTATTTAAATAAAAGTTTCAGATAGCTTACAAATTGTGATTTCTCAAATTTATTATAAGTTGCGTCGTGAAAAGAAATATGTTAGATTTAACTAAAATACTCGGCTGTTATGGACACAACAAGTATTTATGTTAAATCCATAAGCAGAACTGGCCCTAGAAAAACATTTTTGAATAGCTCGTTCATACAATTGAGTTATGAACAGAATCTCCTGTAATAATTTTATGTCTGTAATCTCAAATTTGCTTAATATTTGCGAGACATATTCAACTTTCTAAGGATATTTTATTAAAAAATTTGAAAATATTAAGAATATCGGGGTACCTCCTAATTAACGTTTCAACTGTTTATTCAAAAAATAAAACGTCTTAACAAAACGATTCGTCAACATATTATTTTTTTTTAATAACGAGTTATTTTGAAGAACCAAAAATAAAATAAAAATTTTTAATACTATTTTATTTTTTGAAATCCGTGCGTTAAATATGTCATTTAGCGGCTGACATTTCCTTTGCGCATGTTTCACCGTTCGCTTGCCTTCCACCGGGCGAACGAGGATATGAATGATGAACATTTCAAGAACACGCATTCGCCACCTATTCACCGTTCACTTCACGTTCCCCAGTTCAAGAATAGGGCCCCTGTAGTTTCATAAATTTTTCTGTGATTTGTATGCGAGCTTTGGATCAAAGAACCCATAACTAAAAATCGATTTTCTTTATTTCCAGTAATTAGTTTCTGACGGATTATTTTTTGGTACGCCACACTTCTTATTCTTCAAAAAACCTGCAGCAAATTTTGTAATGAACGCTTGTCAGGATGATGTCTATTAGCATATTCTTGAGCATAAATTTTTGCTGCTGGCAAGAAATTTTCTTCACACTCCCCAATTATTTAAATAAAATCAATCTTTTCTTCTTGGGGGTAAATTCCCATTTTAAATAATTAAAGTTTCAAATAATCTCAAAGGACGATGATAATTTAGCTAACAAGAAATGTCACTAAATCATATGTCAACATATTTTGTATATTATGAATATGACATCAGTTCAGTCAATGCTTACTTTTCAAAAATAAATTTGCAAACAATTTATATATAAGCTTAAAACTGCTAAATTCCTCAAAAAAGAACATAGGAAATAAAACATTAAAAGAATTAAAGACCGATAAAATTAGAATATAAATTCGGTGTTAAATACTGGGTGTTCCATTTAAAGTAAGGAAGTTTTTTGTCTTTAATGATATTAAAAATCAAATGTTAGTTTTTATCAGCCCTGTATAACTTTTTGAAATCATTTTTATTTTAAAAAAATGGTAATGATTTTATTACAAACCAGCAAAATTTGAAACATCTAGCCTAAATAAGCGAGGCAGGCACGCTATCAAAATATACAATAATATAGAGGACATTCCATTTCACTGCATATATTTCAAAATAATTTTAAAACGCAGTCCGCACATCTCTTCATAAAAATATTTTAAAAATATTTTGTCGTTCCTTGTATATAAACTGACGGGATTGTGATGCGCCACCTGGTATAATGAGTATAGAATATCTTGTCCAGCCAAAATTTTAATATTTTGAGGTTTCTTTCATCAAACTTTTAATAACAACTCAGGTCTTAGAAGTCAGCAAAAGGGAAATTTTGTTTTTTAATAATTCTTATCTTCATCTTTCTCGAACCTATATCACGTTCTTTTATCTTGGAATTATGTCCTCATTTTTGTAGTATTTCAACAAAAATTTTCGTATTTTAATCTTGAGCAAATCTAATTTTTATATAAGTAAGAGTAACTGACAGGTGCAAACCCTATATAAAAGTATAGTTGGTTTAGATTGTAAGAATCGTTAATTTAATTCAATATTTAACACAAAATTTATGATACATTTAAGGAAAATGTGAAATGAAAATTAGTTCTCTTGAACGGACTTAGTTTCATAAAAACTGTCGATGGCCTTTTCCAACTTCAAACCTGCACGTCACTGCTCTTACCACAGCAGAAAAAATCTTAAAGAAAAAAAATTTTGGGGCTAATTGATTACACCAAGTTCAATGGCATGCATAACATTTGTGCTTTTTATTCCAGTAGCGCACTCTGGTTAACCAATTAAAAGCAAGTGTAACATAAAAAGGTGTTTTAATCTAAAGGAAAAATATGAACATGGAAACTTTGGTATGTTACCCAGATCTATAACATAGATGTTCAAAATTTTATAAAACAATTTACCTAAAAATAATGAAAATTACTTAATCTGTATTTTTGATACGACATTATTTATCAGCTCGAGTTACCTTCCCAAAACTCGCCTTAATACAAATAGGGTTTGTTTTCTAAATTTTTTGGAAGGGTTAAAATAATTAAAGTTTTTCCGATTTTCCCCCTTTGGTAGGGTCCCTAGGCAGTCATAAACTAGGTCCCTGCCCAGAGCGGTGAATTTCTGGGACAGCAAATTTTAACCCTTAGATACTGACATGCATTTAATAGATGTACCACCCAAGAATCGCAATATTTGTTTTTGCCCATGGTGAAATAAGTCCAGCAGCCAACCCTGCCTGCCTAACCATTAGTTTTCTATACTTCAAAAATACCGTAAGTTTACAATTTGTCATATTGTTAAGTTGCCGAAATAAAAAAATTTATTTTTGAGTAAATTTACTAATACAAATGAGGTAATTGCGTTTTCTCCACAATTAAATTTAAAAGTTTGACATATTTTTTACGTAGTATATTAAAGAGAAAATTAAATATCTCACTAAAATGGTAAACTACATAGAAAAATGATTTGTTGATTCTTCGTGGACGTAAAATTTCTTGTAGTTAAAAATGAAGTTCTTTTTAAAACAAGTCGACGAAAATATAACTTAACAGTGAAATTATTTTTTATGTAAAAAATATAAAGTTAATTTATTTTTCCGGGAGTGCGCAAAATTAACCAAAAAAAATATATTTTCATTAAAGATACCGATTGACCTAAACGTTGTTATTTAGTCTCTTATTTTCAAGATATGAATAAAAAATGAATTATCAGCATAAATTTACTTTTCCATTACATATCCGTCATAAGTTTCTATCTTTCTGTAGGTAACCTTTACCTGCTTATGCTTATGCTAAGGTGACAGGTATTGCATCTATATATGTATATATATATATATATATATATATATATATATATATATATATATATATATATATATATACATATCTTCGATTCTGATGAGTCGAAATATACACCTCAAATTTTTAACCCACCATATTAGATCCTCCATATTGAATTAAAGAAAAATCTAATCTTAATCTACGCTCGAAAAACCCCTAGTGCTAATTTTAAGCCATAATCCGGAAATGTTAAATTTTCATACCGTCATATTTCATCTACCATATTGAATTAATTAATAATAATTTTAAAATCGTTATTCATCTCCTTAAACCTTCCCAGTACCAACTTTGAACAAAATCGAGAGATGTAAAATTTTTAGTCCGTAATGTTGGATCCCCCATACTGAATTTTTCAAACATAATTTTAAATTCGTAATTCACACCCCTAAAAACCCCTCGTTACCAATTTTGGACAAAATTAAGACTTGTAAAATTATTAATCCACCATATTGGATCCGCCGTATTCATTTTTTAAAGTAATTTTACGTTCGTTGTGCGCGATCCCGAAAACTCCCCCATACCAATTTTGGAGAAAACCTGATTTTTCTTTGTCCGCTATATTATCAGCGCCATCTTGGATTTTACTGAACCAATTTTGGGCAAAATAATATAAGACTACCGCAGTACATTTTTGAATATAATGCAAAAAATGTCATTCAAATCGGAGCCACTGCTTCGGAGTAATCGACATAGGAACATACATAAAAAAATAGCGTTTAAATTGAGAACCTCCTTCTTTGAAGAAGTCAGTTAAACAATACCTTTTTAGGTATTGTTGTTTGTGATTCCGAATATACGGATAGTGTGCAAGTTCTTGTGATTAACTTTTATTTAAAAATAAATTTTATAACAAACCAATTATAATAATTTCAAAAAACATACAGTTTATTTATATCGACGATTTCAAGTCAAATCGCAAGCTAAGCGGATTTAAAATATAATATAAACATACCCGGTCATTTCGGCAACTTGAGTCTGGGTTGAAAATCAGTTTCAAACTACTTTCAATCCAGTTATTTCGCATGCGTGTGTTTCTAATCTCAATAAAAGATAGCTTTGTTCGCGGAAAGGATTTAGAACCGATTCTGAACTAATACGCATGCGCAGTTCAAATAGTAACGTTCGCGGAAAACAAAGTTCTGAATTTTTAGTTATAGTCCCATGTTCGCGGAGAAAATAATTCGGTTCGAAATCGATTCTGAACCAGTTCTACCGGTTCTAAGGATTGAACAAGAACTGTAAGTTCGGAATTTTATGCAGCGCCAGCTTTCATGCTGCGGCCGCAATGTGCAACTATTTGACAATTGTTTTTATTTTATTTTGGGGTTTTCGTTTGTTGCATTTGATGTTCCAGTATCCATTTTATTAGATTATATTAGTTTTAATTTAATTGGTGTTAATCTACTTTTTGAGGAAATTTAGCCTCCCATTTTCAGTTAAGCCAAAAAATGGTACAAGAACTGGCACATCGCTTCACTGACTTGAGTTTTATATTCGCAGGAAGAAGATTCTGAAAAAGTTGCATTATAAAGTGTATTATGGTTTGCGATAAATGAAGTTGCATCGTATAGGGACGTATCAGGCCGGTTTTTAGTTTTGTTAAAAAATATTTTTTGAAACAAAAAGAAATGGACCTAAAACTTTTGTGTTTAATTTTTTTAGAAAAACCCACATCTTTTTATTAGGCGTATGTTTAGAATTAGATTTACTTTTAGGCTCCCCAAAATATGAACATAACACAAAATAAAGAGCAAACAATAGATCTCAGTTAAAATATATACTTTTTATCAAAAATTCTATTCAGCAAAACACAAGAGGTTTTATTCTAAAAGGAACTGATAGACTTTTTATTATATAAGAACAATTATAATTCAATATTCCTGTAAAATAATACAAATAATAAAACTTAGTAAAAGACAGTTCTAAGTTATTTAAAACCACAAAAACAACTAGTTTAATCAGTTCCAAAACCGTTCGTGGTAAAAAAAAAAATCCTGAACCGGTTAATAACTGAGCATGCGCTAAACGGCAATCCTGAACTAATTTCGTACTAGTTCTGAATCGGTTCGGAAAGCGACCGCGAACAAAGCTAATACTAGTGGAATATTTTGAAAAATTTGTATCACATACTCTCGTGACGTAGTTTTTTCTTGTTTGAGATATGTTTTGAAAGATCTAGAAGTTTTTGTTTTTTTTTAATGCGCCTAAAAAATGCATATATATTTGATTTTTATTTAATTCATATTTAAACTGGATATAATTTTATAGGGTAAAGTACGTAGAATACAATGATAAATTATAATTAGTTACATTTCCAGTGAAATCAAAAGGAATATAATTGCCAAAACATGCATTGTTCTGACGATATGACCATAGAAAATATTCAATTAATATCTTAAAATGTAGAGGAATGGTGAGTCAATTAACGATTTGTAGGTAGCAAGGAATGTCCATTATCCATTTTTATTAATTGCGTAATTTGTCAAAGCTCGTTCATTTACCTGCGAGGAAATGAGTACTATTACGTGGTCATTTTCTCTATTATACTACGTATTTTTTTGATTTGACGTTATCTAAAATCTAAACTAAAACTTAATTAAGAAGCACAAAGGCCAAGTTCACGAAAATAGTCATAAATATAAATAGACATAAATGTCAAACATATCACCTTTTTCCTGTGGCTCTGCTGTAATCATGTTTTACCCTCGGATTTATACGAAAGTGAGGGTATTCTTACCTACAGACTATCCACAAAAACTTTTCTTTAGTTGGCTACTCCTGAAGGGAAGAAACCCCTTGCTTTGCAAAAAAGTTTATGCTTTTGTCCTGAATACAAAACACCTCGCCCTTTTCAATCTGAATAACAAAATTTAGGGGAAGTACGGGTATTGCTAGTAACTTAAAATTTCTGATTGAAAAAAAAATCAATAGTAAAGCTGTAGTTACTTGCTATGACAATTCAAATTTCGCATCTTTTTATTTAAATTTATTCTTAATATTGGAAATTATATCTTTGGGCTGGATTATCAGATTTTGCATGCATAATGGCATCCGATAGTCTGCGAGGAAGTCCATGTCAAAAAGGTTCCGAGCAGGTTGATGCTGGAACGGCGATTGAATGGAGTTACTATGATTAAATGATGTTTGAGATTCGCTGTTTGGATTGGTAAGAAAGGTAGGGCACCACGCAGGAGGTGCCGGAGAGGACCCACCATAACCGCCCGACCCAGAGGAGGCCCAGGCCGCCTCACCTTTCTTCTTAGAGAATTGGGGTTGAGAAGTTTGAATGGGATTCATGATGATTGAATGAGAACTTGGTTTAATATAGATGAAATGCAAGTGGAATGAGAACTTCGTCAAGTAACAATGTTAAGAAACTTGGTCAAGAACAAATGGTATAATTACTTGGACAAGAACAAATAGTATGAGAACTTGGTCAAGTATGAATGGAATAAAAACTTGGTCAAGTGACAATGTTAAGAAACTTAGTCAAGAACAAATGGTATGATAATGTGTCAATGAGCAATGGTATGAGAATTTGATCAATGGTCAATGATAAGAGAACTTGGTCAAAAATTCAAAGTGGCAAAATTTTATGACAAGTCTAGCGGCGAGAATAATTTAAAAAAATTTTCTTATTGGAAAAAATATTTTAAATGAAAATTAAAATATTTTTACGAAGAAGTAATGACATCTGGGAAGCGAGCCAAAGTGCTCTGGGGTTTTGACGAAATAAAATATTAATATGAAATTTATTTGACAAAACTGGAATGAGAGAAAAAACAGAAAGTATTTTCTCTTATGGAAGTGTCTTGAAATAAAATCCCTTTATGTTTAAGATATGTCTTGGAAGTGAGCTAAAGTTGCTCCAAGGTTTTGACAAAATAAAATTTGTTTGGCAAAACTGGTGTAAGCAAAAATTAGATGGCTTTCTCCTGGGAATATGTTTTAAAGTTCAAGGTATGCTGCTTGAAAGTGAAGTTTTGACGAAAATAAACTTATAGAAATTTATTTGGGCAAAACTGAAGAAAAATAGGAATTATTTTTCTTCTAGGAAAATATTTTATAAAATAAAATATTTAATGGCACAGGTATGTTTCTGGAAAGAGAACTAAAGTGCTCTATGGGTTTTGATAAAATAAAAGTTAAGAACTTTATTTAACAAAACGGGCTCGAGAAAAAATTTAAATTAATGAAAATATTTTCTGAATAAAATATTTTGTGAATGAAGGCTTCTTGGAAGAGAGCTGAAGTGCTCTCGGGTTCTTCGGAGAAAATGGAAAAAAATTGATGAATAAAAATTTATTGGATGATGTAGGAAAAATGCAAAGAAAATTTGGGCAAATTGGAAATGATTGATGACAAAACTGCTGTTTCTGGGACTGAAAAAATTCGTAGAAAAATTGTCTATCAGTCAGTCTTCACGAAACTCGCAAAAAATTAATGCCAAATTATCCCAACGCAAATTGTTTATCGAAAATTTGGAATAAATTTCACTCGCAAATTTGTCCAAGAAATTTTAAGTTTTTTCTTTAATTTTTTCCCGAAGTGTTTAAAGCCTGAATTTATTGTTTTTTCTAAATTTGGAAGAGTACACGTTCGCAGATACCGATTTCCTTTTTTCCAGAGTCCTACGATTTAAATTGGCTAAGAAAAACCAAGAAAATCTCGGAAACTCAAGTGTTTGTGTTGTGGATCCAGAGATGGCGCTACTAACACTGAAATCTTGGACTCACGTTTTTAACGAAAAACCAAGATTTTGATGAGGAAATTTATGTTAAAATGTTTATAAAATTGTTATCTAGAGGCTCATAAATAGTCCTTGTCGATAAATGAAGTTGATAATGGTGAAAGAGAAAAATAATGTTTATGATGACGGGCAGGGAAAAACCCTATTAATGTTATAAAATTCGCGATCTTTATGTCGGTGATCCGTGATTACAACCTCAGTTCAGGTATGCAATCGCGAATAGCGCCCGACTTTCGAACTGTAGTACAAGGGGCTCTGTTGGATAAAACCTAACGTTACCTGAAACACTCCATTTTAAACAGAGAGATTCCCTTGTACCGTATTTAACCCCGGATTTGCCTTTCGCTTTATGGTCTTCAGGTCTCCCAGTCTTTCGCTATCGAAGTGCAATGATAGCTACTAGTTCGTCCGGGAAACCTCGGAGGTAATTTTAGATCTTTGTTTTAACACTACACTACACACTCCTGCAGTCACGCAGCCGTCAATAAGATTGTCGCTGTTGTGCAATTTCTTGGCTGAAACAGCCTTCACAAAGCGGCAGCAACGATGTCTTCTTTCTTGTAGTTAACGAATTTCTTTAAATGATGAGAATTTCTTTTAATAATGCGAATTTCTTTTAATGATACGAATTTCTTTTATAATGTGCGCTTATCTGGTACAGAGCCGTGAGAACAACACTGTACGATAAGCTGCGTTGCCTTTTCACTACTTTCACCTGTACTCCTTCTTTCTTGATCGGCCCTTTTTCAGGAACCACAATAAACTAACTGCTCCGCCGGTTTCGTGTATCGCGCTAAGGAACGCCTCCTTTTTTGAATTTGGGTGTGGTTTTGTTGCTGACGCGTGTTAAATCGAGCTTTCCGGATTTCAGACAGTCTTCGAAAGCGCCAGACTTTTCTGATAGTATTCCTAAAATTGCTATAGTATGCGATATCTTCATAAAGCAGGGACCATAACAATCGTAGGCGAAGCGTTGCCAAGTATAAAATTATTTCGCTAGACCGTAACGTGATGCGTGGTTGGTCCTGTAACGAGCGCTATCGTGGTTCATCTCCACCAGGTCGCTATTTTTCGTTGTTATAAGGTAGAATTAGAAAGTGAAAAATCGTTTCTAAGTTTTTTCTACCTTATTGAACCGCAACGCAGGGGGGTGCGGTGAGAGTCCCTCCTAAACCACCCGACCAGATAGGAAATTCTGGCCGCCTCACCTTTCTTCTCGCTCACCGGGGCAAAAGGGGAGTGAATGATAAAAGGGGCTTTTGTTTTCTTCTTGTTACTTCAGGAAATTGAAGTAAAGTTTGCTTCCAAAAATAAGCATTTGTCTGCATGCCTAAAGCATGATGAATGTTTGAGCGTGGAATGCTCCAAGGTTGAGATTCTGAGAGAAAATGAAGAATTGGGTAAGCTAAGCATTACGGTGAATAACACTTAGCCAGGGGATACTTGCAAGTGTATAAGTTTATAGGCCTTTTGTTTTTTGTTTGTTATTTTCCGCAAAGAAAATATGGAAAAAATTTTGTGATCAAAATTTTCCGCAAAAAGAAATTTAGAAAATTTTTTGGAATAAAAATTTCCGCAAAGAGATTCGTTGTACAACTTTCCGCATGAAAATTATGCATAAATCTGAATATAAAATCCGCTACGGGGATGTAAGGTAATGCGCATTTCGAAAATTGAGAATGAAGATTATTCCGCAATTGAAATGTTTAGCGTTGTTTATACCCATATGTTTAATTAACGTGTAATGCGTGTAACTATAACTAACTGTACATTCTTTTCTTATAATCTATTCCTAAACGTCGTAAAATATATCAGTCCATTCAACTCTCGCATGGGATACATCTTATAACGAAACTGGTAATAAGTTGCCTTTAATTCCCGCAGTTAAATTTGCTGAAGGGGGATAAAATAAAATCCAAGATAATATTTCAAGAACCGACCTTTTTCCAGGTATTCCCGCACAAGAATCCCGAAATAAAGGCGTTTTCATGTTCTGAAATATATCATAGAAACTAAGGTTGCTTTTCGCAAAAGTGATTAAAAAATGTAGGGGTAACAAGGAACAGATCATAAGAAGTTTTGTGTTTATGTCCGCAAAACAAGTAAGGGTAACTAACTTGTATGAAGTTCGAAAAAAGTATGGGTAATAAAACGCTCTGAGAAAAAGTATGGTTAACCAAGTTGCCAAAAACAGTACTAGTAACTGTGACTTAGAAAAATATGAAAATTTTATCTAAGTGAAAATTGAAAATATTATTATAAAATAATAATATTGGAGTGTCAAAACGACTGAATATAATTTGTTTTAAAAAATTTTAATGAATTTTTTTTGGAAAAAAAAATATGATATGGGAAATCATATCATATTTTGATTTTGAGGTTATGTTATGGTTGAGTATATGGAAACTCATGTTTATTTCGAATTGAATCGCGAAGTTTATGTCGGTGATCCGTAATTGCAACCCCAGTTCGTGTATACAATTACGAATAACACCCGACTTTCGAACTATAGTGTCTGAGAGCCCTGTAGTTGAGAAAACTTACCTAGGTGTTCGTAAGCAGATACTACCTAAAGTCCAACACTGTATTTTTTATACAAGGGGAATTCCCAGACACCGTATTTAAACCGATTAGTTTGCATTTCGCTTTAAAATCTTCTTGAATCTTTGGTTTTTCACTATCTTTGTGCAAGTGATAGCTACTAAACGCCCAAAGATCCCGTGATATGATTTTAAGTTTAATTTAGCGATGACTGGACGTTCTTTGAAGACTTCGATGCCTTCAGAAAGATCGTCGTGGTTGTTGTATGGAGGTACTGGAACTGGTAAGCGCCACGGCCGTTACTTTCATGCTGCTTCTGATGGTCGTCAGATCAAGAAAAATGCCAACCCAAGAGAAGAGAAGAGAAGCTAACGATGCTTGTGATCGACGAGTTTTGTTAACTTTTTTAGGCCACGCCTTTAAAGTCGAAACAAACGAATGACAACGCTGTATTTTGTCCCATAAGCACTAATGCTTTTTGAACAGTGAAATTTCAAAGGAAATCATGCTTGAAAGTTTGTGAAATGGTGTTTTCCATTTGAAGGATGATCCATAGTGATCAGATAAGTATCTGTTTTCAAAAATCGCAAACAGATATGTACAATACCTCCCCACCTAGAAACGCTCACCACTTGAAACTTGACTTGATTCATCCTATCACAGGAAAGAATTCAAGGGAAGTGAGTGTTACGATAATGAATAAATCATTGTCATAGATGTTTGCCATACTGGCTCTCGCCGTGAGATATGGTCTTTAATAAAGAGGTGGAATCAAAGTTCAACTTGGTCGTTGTATCATATATTCAAGATTATGAATAAATGATGAGTAAAGTTCATGACGTCTCATGAAAGGTCTTCTATTAAGGACATATATATAAAATGATACTCAAGAGCGGTTGTCTCAGTTAATCTTAAATGATACTCAGATCGGTCGTCTCGGTTTATCATTGATGATGGATTCCGTTTCCACGTAGTTACCGGATATTGCTAAGGTGCTGTTTTACACAGGTAGTCAGATCTCTTGTCTGAGTACAAGCTGTGCCGCATCACTTAGGGGGGTTCATCAGTACCAACTTATGTAAAGCTGTGTCGACATGGTCGCAGATTGTTTCGTGACCTTTACTGTCCGGCGTCGGATCCCCATCCGATCTAGATCAGTAGTGATGTATTATATTACCTTCTCTGGTATATATAATAAGTGTATCCTAATCCTAAACTTAAACCTATGCCTAATCCTAAAATAATGTCACGAAACAGTAGTATATATATATATCTAGAAGAGAATGAGTCTCAAGTCAGACCTCAAGCCGTTGCTGTCTTGGTGCTGCTATCGACGAATAAAAGTAATAGGTGGACCGTTGTCCAAGTAGAATAAGTAGAGTTATACCAAGTGAAATTTTTCTTCCGAATTGAAGTAAAGTGTGGTGTCCATATTGGCTTTCTTGCTCATATATGGGTCGTACCACGTTTTGATGAACTGATGGTTCATTTTTAAAAAATGGATTCAAAGTTGATTTGTACATTCAGTAATTCGATGATCCAATTCTTGGTAACCTGCATAAGGAGTGCCCGTTTTCTTGCGATCCACTGATATGTCCTTTCGGACGCGGCGCAAGACAACTTGTAAGTTGAGGCTTTCTATCTTTGAGAAAATGGTAACCTTACACTAAGTCAAGCCAAATCTGATTGTATACCATCTTTTACTAGCCTGTTCAACTTGACGTAAAAGTTGTTAAATGTCTTTAACAATGTGATGTCCTAGTGTGGAGATTGGAGGGTAAAGTATAAATGATTTCCTTTTGAAAAATGGCTTTAATCTTTAACGAATAATTCTTATTCGCCGAATGATTGTATTGCCAAATGTGAATATTTAGTCTAGAATGAATATTCTGGCACTAAATTTGTTTGAATGAATTTTATCGAGGTGTTCAAACTCGTTTTGTGAATTTTGATGAGGGATTCAAACTCATTTGTGAATTTTTAACGAGGGATTCAAACTCATTTATGAATTTTTAACGAGGGATTCAAACTCATTTTGTGAATTTTTTTTACGAGGGATTCAAACTCATTTTGTTGTTGCTATAGCTGTACGATATTGTACTATGCTAAAGTATGATATAATAAGGTGTACCATAATTCCTTATAATATGTTTTGTTCCAGTATAATTTGTTCCAGTTTGTGTTCCAGACCTCTGTTGATTTATTAAGTTCAGTAGACGAGAACTTGTCCGACCCTGATACTCAATAAATGATTGTTTGAGCTCTAAAGACTCTAATAATATATTTAAAAATTTTTTTGTTAATTGAAATCCAAAGAAATAACTGGGCTTTTCATCAACTTTGTCGATTGACTCATAGATGGCGCCACAACGTGTAAATCTTTGGTTATGTTTGGCGATTTGAAAACCTAAAGAAATAATCAAGGATGTTCCAACTGATTTTTTCTGAAGTTTTTTCGCAAAAAATTGATGATACAACAAATTGTTGATGACGAATACCTTTAAATTCGGTCGAGGGGATATAATGCTTCTGTCACATTATATATTCGCGTGAAATAATCGCGGTAATTTGTTGTAATGTTTGAGATATCATATGATTATATGAAAATCTCGTTGCATGCTACATGTATCTGCTATGTTGCATAATGTTGTGGGTTTCAGGGATGCCAGGTTATTTTTCTAATAACCAAACGAAGTGTTTGCTCAGCCAGAAGGAATATTCTGATCCTGAGTCTTAATGAATGGGTGAATATCTTTCTCTTGAATGATATTGGAAGTCTTGAATAACTTTGAAGATGATTGGAGTAGTCTAGTTCAATAAATTCATACCTGCGATGATTGTGTTTGGATTCGTTCTGAACATTGCTGTATAAGCGGTCTATGTTTTTTCATTCCCGTCCTAAACAACAATTCCAAGTTAGGAATGTTTTACCGCGCATAAAACATATCCTAACCGCAGAATTCCCAGAAATCAGGGATGCCATATCTCCTTAAGGAAAGACATGGTTCATCTCCTGACCTTCACCAACCAGGGATGCCATATCGCACTATGGAACGCCTCCTTTTTTGAATTTGGGTGTGGTTTTGTTGCTGACGCGTGTTAAATCGAGCTTTCCGGATTTCAGACAGTCTTCGAAAGCGCCAGACTTTTCTGATAGTATTCCTAAAATTGCTATAGTATGCGATATCTTCATAAAGCAGGGACCATAACAATCGTAGGCGAAGCGTTGCCAAGTATAAAATTATTTCGCTAGACCGTAACGTGATGCGTGGTTGGTCCTGTAACGAGCGCTATCGTGGTTCATCTCCACCAGGTCGCTATTTTTCGTTGTTATAAGGTAGAATTAGAAAGTGAAAAATCGTTTCTAAGTTTTTTCTACCTTATTGAACCGCAACGCAGGGGGGTGCGGTGAGAGTCCCTCCTAAACCACCCGACCAGATAGGAAATTCTGGCCGCCTCACCTTTCTTCTCGCTCACCGGGGCAAAAGGGGAGTGAATGATAAAAGGGGCTTTTGTTTTCTTCTTGTTACTTCAGGAAATTGAAGTAAAGTTTGCTTCCAAAAATAAGCATTTGTCTGCATGCCTAAAGCATGATGAATGTTTGAGCGTGGAATGCTCCAAGGTTGAGATTCTGAGAGAAAATGAAGAATTGGGTAAGCTAAGCATTACGGTGAATAACACTTAGCCAGGGGATACTTGCAAGTGTATAAGTTTATAGGCCTTTTGTTTTTTGTTTGTTATTTTCCGCAAAGAAAATATGGAAAAAATTTTGTGATCAAAATTTTCCGCAAAAAGAAATTTAGAAAATTTTTTGGAATAAAAATTTCCGCAAAGAGATTCGTTGTACAACTTTCCGCATGAAAATTATGCATAAATCTGAATATAAAATCCGCTACGGGGATGTAAGGTAATGCGCATTTCGAAAATTGAGAATGAAGATTATTCCGCAATTGAAATGTTTAGCGTTGTTTATACCCATATGTTTAATTAACGTGTAATGCGTGTAACTATAACTAACTGTACATTCTTTTCTTATAATCTATTCCTAAACGTCGTAAAATATATCAGTCCATTCAACTCTCGCATGGGATACATCTTATAACGAAACTGGTAATAAGTTGCCTTTAATTCCCGCAGTTAAATTTGCTGAAGGGGGATAAAATAAAATCCAAGATAATATTTCAAGAACCGACCTTTTTCCAGGTATTCCCGCACAAGAATCCCGAAATAAAGGCGTTTTCATGTTCTGAAATATATCATAGAAACTAAGGTTGCTTTTCGCAAAAGTGATTAAAAAATGTAGGGGTAACAAGGAACAGATCATAAGAAGTTTTGTGTTTATGTCCGCAAAACAAGTAAGGGTAACTAACTTGTATGAAGTTCGAAAAAAGTATGGGTAATAAAACGCTCTGAGAAAAAGTATGGTTAACCAAGTTGCCAAAAACAGTACTAGTAACTGTGACTTAGAAAAATATGAAAATTTTATCTAAGTGAAAATTGAAAATATTATTATAAAATAATAATATTGGAGTGTCAAAACGACTGAATATAATTTGTTTTAAAAAATTTTAATGAATTTTTTTTGGAAAAAAAAATATGATATGGGAAATCATATCATATTTTGATTTTGAGGTTATGTTATGGTTGAGTATATGGAAACTCATGTTTATTTCGAATTGAATCGCGAAGTTTATGTCGGTGATCCGTAATTGCAACCCCAGTTCGTGTATACAATTACGAATAACACCCGACTTTCGAACTATAGTGTCTGAGAGCCCTGTAGTTGAGAAAACTTACCTAGGCGTTCGTAAGCAGATACTACCTAAAGTCCAACACTGTATTTTTTATACAAGGGGAATTCCCAGACACCGTATTTAAACCGATTAGTTTGCATTTCGCTTTAAAATCTTCTTGAATCTTTGGTTTTTCACTATCTTTGTGCAAGTGATAGCTACTAAACGCCCAAAGATCCCGTGATATGATTTTAAGTTTAATTTAGCGATGACTGGACGTTCTTTGAAGACTTCGATGCCTTCAGAAAGATCGTCGTGGTTGTTGTATGGAGGTACTGGAACTGGTAAGCGCCACGGCCGTTACTTTCATGCTGCTTCTGATGGTCGTCAGATCAAGAAAAATGCCAACCCAAGAGAAGAGAAGAGAAGCTAACGATGCTTGTGATCGACGAGTTTTGTTAACTTTTTTAGGCCACGCCTTTAAAGTCGAAACAAACGAATGACAACGCTGTATTTTGTCCCATAAGCACTAATGCTTTTTGAACAGTGAAATTTCAAAGGAAATCATGCTTGAAAGTTTGTGAAATGGTGTTTTCCATTTGAAGGATGATCCATAGTGATCAGATAAGTATCTGTTTTCAAAAATCGCAAACAGATATGTACAATACGTGCTATCTTTATAGAGCTTTTTGGCGGGAAACACAAAAAACCGTTCTGACCAACGAGGTGCCGTATGCCATGCCATTTACTAGTTAGTTCTATGCATATTGTTATCTCAATAATTTTTTGCGTTCCTCTGATGGTAATGTTTAATGTGGCGGTTTTTCCTGATATAATTTAATTTTCCACATATTCTGGTGAAAATTTCATGCCAATCCGTCCATAAATAAACTTTTTATTTGCAAAAAACTGCGATAATTTCTCTTGACCACGTACTTTCTGCACGAAGAATGAAACTTTCTTATTTGGACCATCACAGGAGGACCGTTTAATAAAACTATTTGTTTCTGCACATGTGTTGATTATTCTGCCTTTGGCCGTCGAACGGTGCTTTCCGTCCCGGCAGTCGACAGATCGTGCTGGCGAATGCATCATCGCTCGGATTTCTAATACGACGTGCGTATAGCGTCTCGCCGTGTGAACCAGCTACGTTGATGTTTGGTCAAGGAATTTTTTTTTTGTTTGTTTCATGGCTAGGCATGATATGGATGTTAATCATATGATGTTTAGACAATGTTGATGATGTTATTTTTATTTTTTGTAACAATGATTTTTGCCGCAGGCGATATACTATCTAATCCGTTTGCATATCTATTGAAAGCATAAACTAAATAATTTTACCTTTCATGTTTAGAATCTTTCTGACTCTCGTAAACGTGCCGGGTTAGATATATAAACGAATCGACGAACCAATGAGAGCGCTCCAACGCGATCATGCGCAATAGGAAGCGCTTGCTAAGAAAGTCGGTGTCATATAAATTGGTGTTTCTTAGCTGGAATTTTTGATGCGAAGCAATGGGTGCAACGGCACCTGGAGCGGAAACACCAATGAGTGATGACCGGAGGTTTAAAAAGGCCAAGGCCCGGAAACCAATGGACACTCACTGAGCACTTCTGTGGGCTATGGCTTCACCATAGCAAACCGAAGTAGGCCGTGGGGACCTTCAGTCCAGGGGGGGTTTTATCCGGCACTACCTTCACACTTCGTGTTGGTATCTATGCAAGATTTCCTCTCCTCGAAAAAAAAAAGGAATATTTGATGTAATGAATTTGTTTTTATTTTTTTTATGATGTAATTATGTATAATTACAACAATATATATATATATATATATATATATATATATATATATATATATATATATATATATATATATATATATATAAGGCATTTTCATTATTTATTAAAATAATAAATTAGCCGTTGTTACTACTTCATTCCAAGTTTTAACCGTCGATAAATCAAAAACAATTACATTTAGATATGGGACATATAAAAAGAAAATTTTCAGAATTTTGCAGGGAGTTTATAGTGTACAAAAATTGAAGGTTCCTATTTAAAAAATCAAAGTTTATTATAGCACAGCTTCTTTCGAGTCAAACTGTATGATTGAATTTATTAGAAACAATTCGGAACAAAAATAAAGTCGACGTGTCGGAGCAATTTTCCAAACCACCCAGCATTTTTTAAATAATCGATTTATTTCAGACTTTACATCATTCTCATTGAATATCAAGATGTAGAGGATTTATAATAAATACATAATCCTTTGATCAAGAAAAGTTAAATGTTACCTAAAAACAACTTTTTGTTGTTGAAATTTATTTATAGTTCTTTAGTTGTTTTTCCTGTATTTTGAAATTAATTATAGTCATTTTTATGTAAATGGTTAATAAGTAACCTTCAGGTTCAAAAAGACAAAAGTTAATTTACATAGTAACTTACACTTGATGATTACAAAACCTGAATTTCGGGCGCATATTTAATATATTCTCACTAGATTTCGCTATAATTTTGACTTCAAGTATTCTCTGATAATTTGGTTTTAATAAAAATTTTCTTGGCCGAGGTATTTTAACGTTTCCACTCAGCTTTTTAAGGCTTTTATGGACTCTTCAATACAATGCTTGGGAGAGAGACTTACTACTTAGCTGGAATGATCATATTGAGGTTCGAACCAGTGTTTTCTGCGCTTGTAAACGAGCCGTTGGGTGTACATAGGGGCTGACATGGAGAGTGTTACTCTGGATATACACTATAGTGATCCGCCCCATGATCACGTATGCCGCTATTGTATGGCGGCCGAGTATAGCAAAGCGCAAACACCGTCTTCAACGGGACAAAATTCAAAGAATGGCTTGTTTGGGAATATTGAGTACAATTAGGGCTCTGAAGGTCCTGGTAAACCTTCCTCCTCTATAAAAGGGGGAAGTAGTCGCAATTGAATAGTTAAAAAACAATATTCAGAACTAGATTTATTGGAGATACAGTCTATTTCAAATGCAATTTCCTTGATAAGGAAAAAATTCTAGTTTGATTCTGTCGAGCTTTCGAGAATTTAATTTTCTCTTCTTCGAGACATCTCTACAAAATTAATTACAAAATTAAAATTTAACCTAACCTAAAATTATTAAGAACTCACCAATGTGGGTTGAATATAAAACAAGCAAATATATGAAAAAACAGGGACAGAACCTTCCATTAAAACTTTTCAATTATATTTGCAGCCACAATACAATAGGATTGTTCATTATTGAACCGGAAGAATTTCATTATTTTTCTTAAAAATCTACAAATAATAACATCACAGATGTCAAGTGTCAACTAAGCGGTGGTGTATGTTACTAAATCTGCTAAAATTTGTTCAAAAATTATTGAAACACTTGTATATTACATACAATGTATATTAACTAATACCATTCAATATAAATAGGAAAGTTCAGTGTTTTCTTCAGAAATAAAAGTGTCTTATGAAGTGAAACTTGGTGTCAATTGAGTTTTCCGGGAAAGCGAGGAAAATAGTTGAAAACTAAGGCCAGAATCGTGCTCTACGATGTCGAAATAGGGGTTGAGTGTCCAAATTATTTTAAAAAATATATCGTTTCCTGTATTTCACATAATTGAAATAATTATAGGAAGAGACCTGGATATCGGATACTTTTTAAAAATTAGGTAAAAAAATATTGAACGTAGTTGAATAAAAATTAATGTACATAATTTTGGTGCCATATACTATATGAAGTTCAAACGAATTGAACAATTGCAGTGTTAAATTATACACAAAATTATATATTTCACTTTAATACGAAATTCAGGTCTTAATCAAATAGGCTCCTACTATTAGAAATCCGATAATATCTCAATATCGGATATCCAATATTAGATAACCTACTTTACACAGTAAATTTTAAAAAAACACCATCGATTTTTTAAGGGTCTCATTATATTAAACATAAAACATCAGATATTGACCATTTCACGCTTCTTAACATTTTAATATTTTTTTCAAAAGAAAACACTTAACTTAGTTTAAAAAATTCTTGTAATGCAATATTAATTAACTGAGGTGTTTAATATTTCACTCTTTTTAACATTTTAATATTTTTTTCAATAAAGTACCCTAGTTTCACAAATTCTTCTAAACTTTCTTGTATTAATTAGAATTTAAAAAAAAAAAACACACCAATAAGTAATTATCTCGTCCTAAATCAGTCTTCACTTAGTTTTCAGCCTTTAATTAGTCTTATCCTTATATGGAGACATTCAAATAAAATCAATTATTCCGCTGTCATCGATGCACAGAGCTCGTGACACCACTGGTAATAAGCTATGCACCTTATCCACTTTTCTCTACGTGTATCATTGGAGTAGGGTCCATGGAAATATAAACATACAACATCTTCTTCATTCCCGCTATCTCCATCACTCTCTAAAATCATTCCAATATCAGAATCATCTGTTTCATATTGAGTAGGTTTACATATTATTTGATTGAGCTTTTGTATCCCCTTTCCCTTGATTTGTTTATCTACCTTCTCTGTTTCTTTTTTGTGAGACACTTATTTTTCTTTCCAACTGCATATTGAAGCTAATTTTTGTATGGAGATGCTGTAAGGACCATAGCTTTGATTTGTCTATTTTTTTTTGCCTAACTTTTTGTCAATATATGGAATAGGCTTATCATCTCAATAAATACCAGTAATTGTGAACTCAGTGCATTACTTTTTGGAGTTTGAAAAAGCTGTTACATAAGGTGTTTCTTCTGGAGATATTCATGGTAAAGGGATGAAAAGTTTGTTCATAGTCCAGGGCTGGTTTGATTTAATACAACAGATCCATTTATTTCTTTATATTTTTCTCATGCATGTCATTATTGAGTTCCTGACTATCTACTGCAAAGTCACAGTCCCTAAACATATTTTTAGATTACACATTTCTGAAATACTTTTAAAATCATCTTGGCACTTCGTAAATAGATTTTTCTTACGAATTTGGAGATCTGATATGCTGTCACTACTCTGCCTGAGTGAGATTGAATTGAGTCTTTATCTTGTGCATAGTGTTTTAAAAGGTGCCATAAATCCCTTATCCAGCGGTTGTAGTTTATGAGAAGAACGTGAGGATATAGAAAAGAGAATAACGCCATTTACTCTTGATATTTCAATTAACTCTAAATTTCTGTTATGTGAAAAACTGACCATCTATTAGTAACAAAACAGGTTTTTCCTTATTTGGCTTAACGTAATTAACAAAGTGTTTGAACCATTTAGTAAATAAATCCAACTGAATCCAGCCCGATTTATGAGCTGCGAATATAGACCCAGGTGATGCTGTGTCTTTCAGTTCTTTTTTCATATTTACTCGTGGAAACACAAACAGCGACGGCACATACAACCCAACAGGACTGGCACAAAGGACTAATATCACAAGACTGCCCTTTCTACTGAACTTATTACACCAACCTGCTTCTGACCTTTCATACATAGAATTTTTGTCATTCTGGATTGAACCACAATCACTTTAGTTTCATCGGCGTTAAAAATTTAGGTGGAGTCATGGTTTACTTTTGCCAATTCTAGTTGCAATATATTAAAAAATATGAGACCTTTTCTTTAGTCTTTGGCGCAAAGAGCTGTGGTAGCTTCAGATGTGCGAGATAACAAATGTGGATGTCTTTTTTAAAAAGCTAACAACCACCTTTTTCCAGCTCGTATTTTATCAGGAAACTGATAAAGAATGTTATTCCTTATTGCTAATTGAAATGTCATTATTCTAATATCTGACGCGCGTAAACCATAATACCTATTAACCATATCTATACAGTATTTTAATAAATCATCTTCAGTTCCTTGATCGAAAGTAGGTTTTCGAGCGAGCTTATCTTACAACAGTCCATCTATAGCTGTTTTTCTTTTAATATAGTCTTCCAAAATACTTTTAAGAACACTAAATATTTTTGATGCTTCAAGATAGCCCATCTTCCTAGTTTTCACAGCGAAATAACCTTTTTTCATGACATCTGGGCCCTACATCTTTCTTTTCTTATTAGAAGCCGAAGAAACGAATTAAAATGTATTAATTTCAGGCAACCTACCTTCTAAAACATTACCCATACAATAGGATATCCGATATTGAGCAACACCATGTATCCGATATTGGGAAGTCTCACATGTAAATCAACAAATAAAAATATCTAAAAAAATTGTCTTCGTTTTCCTACAAAACTTGGTTTTTTAAATATCTAAGTAATTTAGCAATTAATAAAGTACAATGAAGATATAATATTATTAAGAACTTATTTTTTTTTAAATGTTGTCTTTAAAAACCGCTATTTAATATTTTTTCTAGTCAAAAATTAAACGCGTAGCAGTTTTGTTGCCATTTTGACAGATAGGTCCATGAACGCTGTACTTTCATCTAGTTACGTATTAATAGTAATCGAGTTGCTAGATGGACAATGTTACTTTGTATTGGAGATATTGATCCGACATTGAGCAACTATTCGATATTTGGATCCCTTCCCCTACTAGTAAAATTAAAAGCCCAAATAAGCGTTAATACTTCTTTTTTTGCGTAAAAAGTTCCGTGTTTCTTTAAATGAAGAAATAAAAAAAAATTATTCCATATCAGTATAACTAACTAGCTATTTTTGTTTTTTACAAGTTCTGGATGATCAGAAACAACAAAATAGAATATGTTTTTAGAAGTAGTAAATACATTAACCATTCTTTACCAATACGTGTAACAAAATATAATTAGATATCTTGATACCTTATATTTTGATCAGTCATCTAGACAAATATTTTTACATTAAACCTTAGCTTACACGACATCACACAGATCATGTTCTATTTTCCATGCTTGTTTCTCTAATGGATTTGAGCTCTAACCAATAAGAAAATCGAGTCTTTTCACGTGGGTATGAGTTTGCCACGATAATCAATAATCGAATAATTAGGAGGGCTCCCAACAAGATGAAATAATCTATATTAAAATTAAAAAATATCAATAAAACTCTAACAATCTCACCTAAAACATTTCAACTTAGAAGTTGCAATGAAAACATAAATGAAACAAAATAATTTATAAAAAATAAATAAAAGTATTTGAAAACTATAAACAATAAAATAAAAAAATAATAATAGTTACATCGAAATAGTAAAATAAGTATAAACCACAAGAAAAACAAAAATATTAACCTTAAAACTAAAATAAAAATAGGTACAAACTATAAAAGAAAGTTAAAACACATCATTATTCATCCATAGTATAATTAGTTTTAGGAAGAAAAACAGCTTTACCTTTTCAACAGACTTCTTTGAAAAGGTAAGTTGTTACCATTGCTATTATTAAAACTACTTGGATAAGAGGACTTCTAAATTTTTTATGTATAAATTTTACAATTTATAAAATAGATACACATATAAAGTGTTTTTCCCATATGAATGAAACCTGTAATACCAAGACGGATAGGGTTGTCTATTAGCAAATCTCCAAAATAGAACGCCTTAACAACTAGCTACACCTACAGCATAACATGAGTGTGTCAATTTTTTTAAGTTATATTTTATGTTCATTGAATTTTAATTTGTTTTTTTTTAAAGATTCAAAACTTAATGATTCCTATATTTTCTAAAACATCATAATCCAAAGTAAAATCAATAACAGGACACTTAAAAGAAAGAACATTAGTTTTATTAACATTAAATTTTAGACAGTTGCAATTACGTCATTCTTTGAGTTTTTTTATAAATTTATTGATTAATAAAACATCTTTTCCAATCCAAAAAGTAGTTTTGTCGTCAAAAACCAATGTAAATGACCCAGTCACTGATGTTCATAGATGCCATGTCATTTATATAAATTAGAAGTAATTTATAGCCTAAGCACCGAATCCTAGAGAACATCATGACTAATGCTAATTAAATCTGAAACATTATTACAACTATCTTCTATCTGAGAGATATGAGTGGTTTACTACAAAGAAACTCCCCTGAAGCAGTAAAAAAACTGCATTTACAACTGTATATAACAATTAACTCAATCACACGTTTTAATGTTACGATAACCATGCTAGAATGGCATATCACAGTTACGAATCTTATGATACCTAATGGTATTATCCGATGGATGATTTTAAGCGCATTTCCCCTAGGTTTTTCATACGCCATAATATTAGGGATCCTTACTAAGGGTATTTGTGGTCGCCTTGACCTCTTTCTTGTTTTGGGGACAACTCTCTATATAATTCATGGTAAGATATCCGTGAAGTTCGTTGTATTTAAAAATCTATTTATACCGGGTTTCATTAAAATTATTAATGTTCTATTTGCATGCAACATAAAAAACAATAAAATTTAATTGGACCTGATTATGAAATCAAAACTGGGCGCTAAATCTTTAAAAAAGAAAGTGATGTTAGGAGTTTTTACGATGTAAAACATTCTACAAAATCTCAATTTTGTAACACAAATTTGTGATCTCAAGTTTAAAAAATATAATATAGTATTTCGGTATACGAATACCGACGAATATTTTTTCAAGGGGAGCAAAAGTTTAATCAAACAAGAAACGAACTTTTTGCCATTGCGAGAGGGCCCGAAATTAAATGTTTCCTTTCATTAGACTACTGAATATGCATTTTCCAATATACCATTTTACAAGAGAGTTTATGGAAATGAATACATGTATTCAAACAAGTAAATCGGAGGCAGATTGAGATTCATTTACTTTCTTTTTAATACATTTATACCTTTATACTTTTATTTGGTAAGTTTTACATGTATGGGCAACATTACCACACATTTTATAAGTACTGGGAGGCCAAATAAGATGAAAAAACATTAATTAAAGGGGCCCTGAAAAATCGCTGAAGTTCCTGAGACGGTTGCCAGAGGGAGTAACAGCTGCCAGCAAATAAGAAAAGGGATTTTTTTTCTCGTAATTTGAACAATAAAATTGTATTGAAAATATTAATGTCTGAAACTTGAAGAAAAGTTTTTTCTGTTTCCCACTTATTATTCGATCCTTTAAATTATCAAACTTTTTTTCATTGAAGTGCTGATAACTCCGATTTGGCCCAACGGAATTGAACAAACTTTGGCTCCTTAAAAAGGGCTTTATCTTTTTCGTTATAATTTTTTTTATGTGTATATAACAGTAACTGAGAGAAGATGCTGTTTGATAGCTCAAAAATAGAGGTAAAAACTATAGCGAAAACTTCGACTTCATAGTTTTTTCCTAACCGGAGATAATATATATATATATATATATATATATATATATATATATATATATATATATTAACAACCATTTATTTTATAGCTATAAAAACTTAGTACTTTTTAGATATCCACAAAAACAAAATGATGTAGTATTAAAGGTCATATAAATTAAATTACAAAAACTCTTCAATAATAACCTGCATACCAAATCATGGTTTATTTGGGCAGTCGTGAGTCAGCCATTCTTGTTTATGACCGTACCAGATTAATTGTTTTCTTTCTATATCTTTCATTATCGTACTTTCTACTCCCATCTTTCGTAATGTCTCCTCGTTTCTTACTCTCTGTGTCCGTGATATTCCTGTTGATCTCCTCAAAGATCTTCTTTATCGCCTTCTAGTACTGCTTGTTCACCGACAAATTGTAATGTATATATAATTTTGTCGCTTAGCTGTATTCCTATTTTATGACATTTCTGCTTCCATTTTGATAAAGCGTTCTTCGCACATATCTTGCATAATATGGGTAACATAGAATATTTTCATTATTTACTATTTAAATCTAAAAAACAATATTGCAAGCAAAACTCAATAGTTTCTGTCTTTTCAGAAGAACCAAGGTATTTTAAATCAATATCGAGAGAAATCGAATCACATCGAGACAACGTATGCTTTTTAATGCTGTCCCCCAAATGATTAAGTCGGTAAAACCTACTCTCCTCCAAATAATAAACAAGGAAAACAAAATAGAACATTTTAATTTCACAAACACAAAGCAACGTATGTATTTTATAAAGGTCCGGATTAAACGTCCTGGTAAAAGTCCTTTTTTGCTAGACACGGATGGTTCTATTTTTAAGTTCGGAGTAGGCCTTCCAAGCGTTTTTATTTCAGCCTTATCACTTAATGACCGACCACAGAATGGCTCTGCAATTAAACTCTGAACGAAATTCATTTTTGTTTTTACCAAAACTCAAAATGTAAAAAAAATACAACAGCGTACCGCACAACAAACAAATGACAACTACAAAACAACTACGAAATTGACGAGCGAGGTGTTTTCTCAAAGGGTAACCCGGTTTAATATATGTTTAGATCCGTTTTGAAACACATTTGAAAAGACGTTACTATTTCCGATCGCTCGAATACGATAATGACGAAGTGCGTATGTTCACTTATTTGAAAGCATATATCTAATTGTTTCAAAACACGTGCAAACAATTTTAATATGACGTCACTATTTCATCGTCAGAAACTTTTTGAACCTGGTTGAAATAAATTGACAGCGAAAATACAGCTTAAACACAGGTGTGTAAGTCGACTTCAAGGCAGTTGGAAGGGGTAAAAGGAAAGAGAATACCCTAAACTAAATTTGGTTCCTCATGTAACTCTGTACTCCCCTCAATGTGGCTATGCTGCACTTGCGCAATAGGTCAAGGGACAGGACTGGATTTGAAAAACCTCTTATTTATGTTGTTATATTGAAAAATTACAATTTGCAGTTCGGGTTATAAAACGACCAATGAAATAAACACTGTCTTAAACATAATTCGAAATAAAATCTTATCTTATCTACAATGTTAAAAAGGATCTGGCCATAGGGATTAACTATATGTTACTCTTCCTTTATGTTACTATTAAGTAAAGTGTTTTCCATGTAGCTTCTAAACTTTAAAATAATTAATTTCTGATCAAAAAAAAATGAAATGAAAAGAATGATAAAAACTACACACTAGCGCAAACAAAACTTTAAAATCGTCTATCTATGAAAAGATCTTCAGTATAATCTTACATATTGATGTAATACAAAAAACGTAGGTACTTACCGAAAATAATGAATTTCCGGGATTGAACCACGCGATTTACAAAACAATACCATACACTGATACATTGTTATAAATTAAAGTCTAACGTCTTGACAACATACACAAATATAAATTCCGAAATTTAACTAATGATACTGCACCGCACAACAAAGAAAATAAGCGTTGAGGACGATGGCAAACAACCGCATTAAACATAAAGAATACGCCGTGACGCCGATCGTGTCGCAAACCCTGCTCTGGTTTCCCGTTCTCACATTGCTAACTTCATGCGACAAATTTACTACGAAATTTCTTTTTGCGCTTGCTCCACATAACCAGTCGATGTCAATTTATGACATTTATTTTCTGCATGGTGGAACACTTTTTTGGGCATTTAGCCTATTTTTGTAGTTTTCCATCCCCTTCCAATTTCCTTGGTCGACTTGCAACATTAATTAAGCTTATAGATGAAATTAATCTTCACGTCCTAGATAGGCAACTTCATATACGCTCCAATGTATTAGCTTGGAATGCATTAAAATGCACACCAGCAAAGCGATAATGTTTCTAGGCGTAATACTGTAGTACAGACAAATTATTCTTGGCATTTAGGTGAAGTAAGTTTGAATATTTCAATAATTGACTGCTGTTGGCGTATAATCTAGGTAAAAAAAAATTATTTAAATTTAATCATTAAATTATCAGTAGAAATTAAATAATACTTGTACTTATATTTATTAGTATGTTTTATTCTAATTTACCATTTTTTGGGGTGTTGCGTAAACCTGCAAACCTAAGGAAAAGCCTCCAATGACATAAATCAAAAAGATATAAGGATAATTCAGAATCTGTTATGTATCTAAAAAGCTATGATTCAAATAAAACAAAGAGATTTAACCGAAAAATTTGAGGTACTGAAAAGTGTTCGCCCGGGGTGCCTATCATCTATGATTTTCAGTTTATACCTTGAAAATATTTTTTCAAAACCATTGAAAAATGTTGAGGCAGGAATAAAAGTCAAACATTTTAATTATAAGTAATTTATGATACTAATGAATCTAAATAAAATTAATGAGTAGGAAAAAAGAAAGTGTCATTATAAGTACAAAGAAAATAAAATTTATGATCGTAAGCAGAAACATCTATTCTAATACCGGTATAGCAATTGATAATAGACATAAAACAAGTAAAGAGCTTTAAATATCTCGGAACAGTCGTAAACCATTTATGGCATCCACAACATGAAATTAAATGTCGCAACGAGCAAGCCAGACAAACATTCCTGAAATTCAAAACACTTCGGCGTAACCAAAACTTCTCCTTTGCAATTCATTGCAAGATAGTAAAATGTTATATGTGGTCAGTGTTGCTTTATGAGATGCTAGCGTGGACACTAAAAGGTAATTCCATTAATAAACTAGATGGATTTGATATATTGCTTTTGAGAAGAACGCTTCGAAATGACCGAATACAAAAAAAAATTTAACCAGCAAAACATCGAAAAGTGAATTACCTGAATCACATCTTAAGAGGAAGAAAATACAGAATACCATAACTTAACCTACAAGGTACAATAGAGGGCAGACGATACAAAGAGCCGTAAACAACTCTCTTGACTACGAAACAACGGGCAATGGACGGATAACCATAACTATGTTAAACAGCCTAGAAAAGGTCACTAAGAGTGAGATATCCGCCGCCGCACTCTGGACCCCTATCCTCGAAAGTGTGATGTGAAAGGTGATGTAAATGGCGATGGGAATGGCGATGTGAACTTTTTGACAGTAAAAGCCGTATTCTTAAAAAGCCAATGTTGCCACATATGAACGTGCTAAAACCCGAGAATTTCAAAAATAAAATGGATGACAGATTGAATTGACCTGTCAGACCGAAAATGTCCTTAGTTTATTTTGTTGCCGTTTTAGGCAAAAATTAGTTTTGGTACGTTAAATTAATCGTCCAAAGTAAAAAAAATACTGCTGTTGTTGTTATTTTTGTGAAGTTATTGATTGCCATTACAATATTTGTACTTTGCCTGGATTAAAGTTATCTTAAATTGACACTCTAGAACTGTTAAATAAAAATGCATACAAAGAGCCAAGTACTTGAAGATTCTAATATATAAAGAAAAAGGGATATCAAGAAAAGCAGCAATTATATATACAAAGTAATATACTGACAGTAATTGCAGAAAGTCAGCACTGATAAACCTTGAAACGGTGGAAATTACAACTCTACTTAGTATGACTAAAAGCCATCATCCCAATCCACTACGGAAACTATCCAATCAGTTATTTATTGTATGAATTCACAAAGGGTCCAGCCTCTTACTGCAAGATGTTTTGTCCTGACAAGTAAATTTGAAAGAAAACCTGAAACTTGAACAATGACAGTGAAACTGTTTATGACCAAGGACCGAAACGAAAAGCCAGACAGAAGATCTCACATTCAACTTTTTATATATATATATATATATATATATATATATATATATATATATATATATATATATATATATATATATATATATATATATATTTTATTTTATGAAGATTTGTACAGACTTGAAGATCAAATGTACCATAAATAAGGTTTTTATGCACACAGTTTAATTAAGTCAAGTGCTGTAGTAAACATAATTTAAATATAAAATTTGTTACTTATTTAAATAAAAGTTTCAGATAGCTTACAAACTGTGATTTCTCAAATTTATTATACGTTGTATCATGAAAAGAATTATGTTAGATTTAACTGTTTAAAACTAAGATATTCGGCTGTTATGGACACAAGTATTTATGTTAAATCCATAAGCAGAACTAGCCCTAGAAAAACATTTTTAATTAGCACGCTCATTTAATTGAGTTATGAACAGAGTCTCCTGTAATAATTTTATATGTCTGTAATCTCAAATTTGCTTAATATTTACCAGACATATTCCACTTTCTAAAGATATTTTATTAAAAAATTTGAAAATATCGGGGTACCACCTAATTAAAGTTTCAACTGTTTATTCAGAAAATAAAATGTCTTAAAGAAACGATTCGTCAACATATTATTTTTTTAATGACAACTTATTTTGAAGAACCAAAAATAAAATAAAAATTTTTAATTCTATTTTATTTTTTGAAATCTCTGCGTAAAATATGTCATTTAGCGACTGACATTTGATTTGCGCATGTTTCACCGTTCGCTTGCCTTTCACCGGGCGAACGAGGATATGAGTGATGAACATTTCAAGAATACGCGTTCGCCATCTTTTCACCGTTCACTTCACGTTCCTCAGTTCGAGGATAGGGCCCCTGGGCGTATGGCACTCTAAAGGCCATTTCTCATTTATGGGTGCCCACCCTGGGTTTTACCAGTGACCATAGAAGAAGAAATATACCTGTGACCCATCGGCTGATTTCAGAGGTTTTTCACTAGAGTTTTAATTTATAATAATTTTTTGTTTTGTATGGCTTGATCTCGCCTTTAACCTCGCTTTTTTAATATCCTTCTGTGTATTTTTTCTATTGTAAATGTTTTGTTTTAAAAATTTGTGCAATGACAGCAAAATTGAAGGAGTTTATTTGAAGCAAGATGACTCTTATAGGGTCGTTTGAAAACTATCCGATCCCATTGAAGTTTTTGCACAATAATTTTGTAAGCCGATTTCATTTACAAAAATTGACCATTTTTAAAGTTTGTCTGAGTCCAGAATATCACGTTAAGATATTTAAATTTATTTTTGACATATAGTAGAAAAATCAAATTTTTCAACGCTTTTTTCAGAATCAAAATCGGATGATTTGGACGCCCTCAGGAATTGTTAAAAGACATTGTTAATATTTTTGCTTATAAACAAATAGATTATCTCGGCTGATTTTCATTGGATTTTTTTCCGAAATACATGGTTTGAAAGTACTTAGAAAGACGCTTCTTTTCGTGAAAAAAAATTTCAAATCCGTCAATTAGTTTCCGCGGTATAAACTGTCAAAGTTGACAGCTTGTTACGGTGAATCTACAAGCAAAACAGATCTGATTCTGGAACCAAAAACTTTGTCTTTTTTGATACAAATATTTAAATGTTTGTTATCGGAAACTTTAATAAAAAACAAAAAGAATATCGCCCACGCGCGTGAAAAATGAAAAAAAGAGGTGTGGGAGCTCTCATTTTAAAATGGAATTCAAAGATTCAAAATACATATCTGAAAAAAATTTTCATTTTCTCGGCTTCTAATGGAGTGATTTTGATTATTTTTTTTAAAATCGATATACCGTGAATAATGGAGCTCAAATATCATGTCATGTGTCCATAATGCATTCATTTTGTTATTAAGAAATGACGTTATTTAAGCATCATACATTACAGCATACTGCACCCTACATCATTGTTTAAACAAATTGAAAAAATTTAGGTTTCAAATTATTTTATTCATAAAATACAGATAAAAATAAAATAGCCATTCTTTATAAATTATGTTCAAAAAGTTCAATAAAGCACTCCTAACACTAAATATTACATTACAAACTTTACAGAGTGCAGAAAAACGCGTTTTTTTAACATTTACATTTTTTTTTTCATTCGAATCGGGCTCTCTTAGGCTGTGGAATGTCCAGATCATCATTTTCATTGAAATCTTCGTCATCGAACGTATATCGATATCGAAACAGTCCTTTTCTATTTCTCTGTCAACTTCTTCAAAATTAATTACATTTTCAGAAATTTCTTCTACGTCAATATATTGGTTTTGTACATTTTTGAAAGTTTATCCGTTGCAGTTTGAGCAGTAATCAATACATTTTAATCCATGCTTAATACAGCCACATAATTTAGAACACTATTTTATACATTTACAGCTTATTTTTATCAATAGACTATCTGGCAACAGTATATCTGTGGCGTCAACTGGTTCCAAACAAGATTTCTGCACTTCCCAACCCGAGTCTTTTGTGTCCAATTCATTATTACTAAGCCATTGCTGCACCTGAGAGTAAACTCTGTAGCAATGCTGTGCAGCTGCAGAATCTGTCGGCGGGAGCTGGGTCAAATTAAAATTTTTCTTTCTACTTTCCTTCTTAAAACACAAGTATCGCAGCTCATTTAAATTTATATTAATGCTTCTTTTCCCACCGTACATTACAGTTATGATCTTTAAGCCCACATTTTTTATTTCGTATTGGGAAGAATTAGTTTGGTTGAAAATTAAAGCTTATTTCTTTAAGTGTGCATCATTTAATAAAAGTTTGTATATTTTTTTTCCTTGGTTATAAAATGCAAATATTTGTATCAAAAAAGAACTGAGCAAGACAAAGTTTTTGGTTCAAGAATCAGGTCTTTATTGTTTATAGATTCACCGTAACAGGCTGTCAACTTTGACAGTTTGTATCTCGGAAACCAATTGACAGATTTGAGATTTTTTTTTCACGAAAAGAAGCGTCTTTCCAAGTACTTTCAAACCATGTATTACAAAAGAAATCCAATGAAAATCCGCCGAGATAATCTATTTGTTTATAAGGAAAAATATCAACAAAGTCTTTAAACAATTCCTGAGAGCGTCCAAATCATCTGATTTTGATTTTGAAAAAAGCGTTGGAAAACTTGAGTTCCCTACTATATGTCGAAAATAAATTTAAATACCTTAACGCGACATTTTGGACTCAGACAAACTTGAAAAATGGTTAATTTTTGTAAACGAAATCGGATTGCAAAATTATTGTGCAAAAGTATCGATTCGATTCTAATGAATTTTATAAAGTTTTCTTTGCTCTAATATGAAGGTCCAGAGAGAAATTTATATGGTCGAAAAAAATTGATTAAAAAACTGCTTTTATTACCTTTTTTTTTAATCATTGCTATTTTGCTCTTAATAATTAATTGCTCGTTTCTATAAAAAATAGTTTTATACATAATGAGCGCAGTCGTTCCTAATCTTAATAAAATAATGTATATCAAACTGTTATATTTTGAATATTTTCATTTGTATATAATTTTAAAAATGTGACTTTTGTGAGGAACTTTTAATGATTTGTGTTTTTATGTTTTTAGAAACTGATATTGTTAGAAAACACTGATGAAGACCAAGAAATAAGGTCGAAACGTTTATAATAAAAAAAAACAATAAACCATCTATGAGGAAATAAATTAATTTTTATTCCACTGCCGAACCGAATGCCTACGTTCTAAAATTATTTTGAAATATACACGGTAGCTTAAAAAAAGTTTCACAGCAAAGTTGCCAAAATTTAAATAAAATGCCCTGTTTATTATTACATATTTTGAGAACGCGTTCAAAAAACAGGAAGCGGGCTTATAAAAAACAGCACGTATAAACCAATTACCGGAAATGAAGAACCTAAATTTTTAGTTATGGGATCTCCGGTCGTAAATCCGTATACAAATCACCGAAAAATTTATGAAACTACAGGAATAAGTAGTTTTGGCATTTTTTAAAACATGAGTCTTTTACTTTTCTAAATTAGTAAAGTATATATTTACTGTTAACCTAGTTATGACTATTTTTTTAACCGATTATTAGTAATTACATATCATCTATGTAAGTAATAACAACGTCAACTCCGTCAAAGCTAATTTTTATAATTTTTTGAGATTATCTTTATTTTACAATAAATTTTAATTTAGAAAGTTTGAATAAATCTTCGTCGTGTATTTAAAAATTAAAAAGAGAACATTTCTTGTACTTGTATTGTCCCGACTGGTTTTGTTACACGACTTCTCTACTGGCTTCTGTATCTGACTGTTAGCAGGTAAACCAACTCACGACAGTTCATATCGGAAAATGTCTTTTAATCATGTCTTCGTAGTCTCGCGTTAATTAATCTAACGTTCAATCCTATTCAGACGAGACCCTGTCATGTCAAGAAAATCCCAGCAGGAAAAAGAAATAAATCAGAAAACAAGAAACGGGAAAACTCAATTTGTCAACTTTGAGACGAGTTTTTCTGTTGCTGAAAATCAACTTAACACCCAAAACGTGTTTTTCAAAAAGTTTCCCCAAGGTAAGCCAATCAATTTTGTGTCTGGGATGAAATGACAGTACATTTAGATTTAGATTTAAATTCAATAAATTTGAATATTATCCGTCGTTCTAAATTATTGCCAGGCATATTTTTATAGAGACTTTCTTATGTGGGTTTAAAGAATATAAAGAACATCCAATATTAGAGTATAATGTACGTTTTTTTTAGCCTGTGAAAAAATCAAGTATACGACGGGTCAAACTATGACTGGCTATCGCGAGTAGGTTAGAACTTGTCCACCAAAAACGAAATTTCTACCAGAAATATTGTATTTATAAGCATACAACCAGTTTTAATAACTTTGAAGAAAAAAAATTCAATAGTAATAAATTAAATGTTAACTTTTATGTTCAAATGGAGTCTTATTTTGGTTTTTAGGCATTTCTAGAGCTTTGTCAAGCAATTAAATAAAGAAAAAGCAGTCAGAGAAATGGTAGTATATTTAGTTCAGGCTAGTTAATATGTTTATTTTCTTTATAATGACTGGGTAACTAGGAAGTAGATCGTCCTTATTCAGGATTCTAATTCAGGTGGGAAATTACTATCGAGCAGGCCGAAACTCCGATTTTTACCATAGTACTAGGTTTTTTAAGAACGTAAATATCGTCCTTGTTCTAGATATATTGACTCATTTTATGAAAATAATAAAAAAAAGAACAGCACTGTATAAACATGGTACCTAATATTTATGTTAAAATAATTTTTATTCCATTCGTAGGTTACGAAACTGAAGTTAATGAGACAATATGGAGTACTACGAATTTTGGATTTTTTCGATTTTGTCCAAAATGAATGTTGGGGGTTCTAGAGGCGTATATTACGAATCTTAAATTAACTTCTTCAAACTTAATGTGCTGGATAAAATATGTCACACTAAAAAATTCTTCCAATAGCTGTTTGGGCAATTTTTGGAGGCCTAGGTTCCGAATCTAAAGTTAATTTCTTAAAATTTAAGATAGAGAATTAACTAGATTAAATATTTGTTTGTGCAATTTCATCCAAAACTGGTATTTGGAGAAATCTGGACATAAAAGAATTTTTCGACCTTGAAAACATTTCCAGGGATACTACTTCGTCCCACTAAGGACTTAATTCAAGTAATTTCAAGTTCAAAACTAAAAATCGAAAAATTAAATATTAATAAAAATTGAACCGACTTCTAATAAAGTGCTAAAAACAAAAAAAAAAATTATTAGGGTGTCACCTTCTCTGACCGGGACTTTGTAAGGAAAGTTCTTTTGAGTGTTGCTGGATAGTCCTTGCTATGTTACTTGTTTCTGAGCGTTCCTTGCCGAGAAGTTCAACATCAGCGGCAGTAGGCGTTGAAATTGCGACATCATATTATTGAAAAAATCTTTTATGGGTTCTTGTAGGGAAATTTGGTCATCTATTGTGAATCTGGTATTCAAGGGTGTGTGCTGATATTGATGTGTCTGGGTGGCCTCTATTATACTGCCATGTGGGGTGTGTGAAGGGACTGCTTTTCTGAGTTGCAATCTTTTGGTGTACCCTTCAATTGGTGAAGGGTAAGCTACGCCGCAATTCGCATGTCTGACTGGTTCCTTCGCACGTGTGCACGTTTTTAAAGGACATAGCTTGGCCGAGTCCTGTAGTTTGCTGCTGCGTGCCCGAATAACTGGCAGTTGTAGCACTGAAAGACCTTTGATTTTGATTTTTGCTGTTCCACTGTAATGTTATATCCCATTATATCTTTAAACTGGAATATGTTTTTCTCATGGTTTGGCACCATGACAAGAGCCATGGACACAGGGTCCCCGCTCCTATAGTGCCATCTTAGAATTTTAGCTGGATGAAAGCCTTTGTTGCTTAAGTCTTCAGCAATGTCTGCCTCCGACAGTGTATCAAGTGCTCCACGTAGAATAATGTGGATTTTTTTTCTTCTGGTAGATAGGTGTGATATTGAACATCGTACGTGTCCAATATCTCTTTGACTGACTTGTGGTCTGCTGAGATTTTAGGTTATATTTTTACTCCTTCTGGCGTGGTCTTGGTGAATTCAGGCGTAATATTGGCTTGTGGGCATTTGATTCTCAGTTTATGCCTCTTCTTATCTCACAGTATTATTATAGGAAGTACTGTTTGTTTAGGACCGGGTGGGCCCTAGATTGGGCGCCAACCTGTTGCTCCATTTAAGCCTTCTTCAATACTTTGGGAACATAAAGCAATCTTCTTGGTTGTTACGTGACAGGTCCAGCATTTCTTGGTATGGTGTGTTCTCAACTTCTGTTCTTGGCTTTGTAGCAGTTTGACAGTTTTGTTCAGGTCATCGTTTTCTTGCTGTCTGCGAGCTATATTTGACTCTCAGTTCATTATATGTCTTCGCATCTCGCAGGATGATTGAGGGATCTTCTGTTTGTTAAAGACTGAATGGGCTCTAGGTTGGGCGCCATCCTGTTACTCCATTTTATGCCTTATTCTATCGGCACGCCTATAGCATTAATTATTGGCCTTGGTAGTAAAGTGAGGAGGGACATTTGATATGACAAAGTCCTGTAATTTTTTGCGTTGCTTACTCTTACAATTAGAATCCTTGACTGAATTTGGTTTTATTTCAGCACATTCGAATTTCCTCCTTTGTTTGGTTGATTAATATTGATTGTTACTACAAGGAATCTTTTTTATTCATACAAGCATAACAATAATCTTTTATTACTTGAACAAAATGGACACATAAAAGTGTTGTATATATTTTTATTTTATAGCAATATGAATTTAGAACAAATGCATTAACAAATCACCAAGGCAAGCAAGCAATGCTTTTATACTTTATTGCAAAATAAAGACCACATCATAATTAATTTTTGGATTTTGATATTGAGATCTTCTAGTTTTGTGTTTAGCATGGAAAGTTGTTTTTCTTTCCCCTGTACTTCATTTGTGGTGTGATGGAGTATTTTTGAAAGTTACGTATTGACTTAGATGTCTTTCAATTCGTCGCTTAGGGTGGTAAGTCGTTGTTCTTTTTTCTAGAATTTCTTTTGATATTCGATCTAGAATTTTCGATCTTTCTTGGACTTTTTTCTTATGGTTTATAAGCTGGAGATGTTCACTCTTCGGCTGTTCGCTCTGTATTACATCGTAACTTAGTAAGAAAAAGAAGATCCCAGTATCACCCAGCTGTTCTAATTAGCATCCAAACTACCTTAAATAACCACAATGAATTCAGTTCCTAACTCAATTAGGATGACTGAATATCAGATAGTCTAACAAGGCTTTAAGATCTTAAAATGTTTGTTCTGGTCATTTTTTCTAAAACAATTTTTTTTCATTTCTAAAAGATCATTTGCTAAAATAGAATGATTACTTTTTCAGATGTTTATTTACTATAAGTTGTTTGACTTCACTAGAATTTCTTTTGATATTCGATCTAGAATTTTCGATCTTTCTTGGACTTTTTTCTTATGGTTTATAAGCTGGAGATGTTCACTCTTCGGGTGTTCGCTCTGTATTACATCGTAGCTTAGTAAGAAAAAGAAGATCCCAGTATCACCCAGCTGTTCTAATCAGCATCCAAACTACCTTAAATAACCACAATGAATTCAGTTCCTAACTCAATTAGGATGACTGAATATCAGATAGTCTAACAAGGCTTTAAGATCTTAAAATGTTTGTTCTGGTCATTTTTTCTAAAACAATTTTTTTTCATTTCTAAAAGATCATTTGCTAAAATAGAATGATTACTTTTTCAGATGTTTATTTACTATATGTTGTTTGACTTCACAAATAAAAGTCGTGTACAATACAATAGGAAAAAAACTGAAACTATAAAGCAGGTACAAGATCCCGTAATATAATCAAATTTTAGTTTCTTACACTTTCTTGTTTATACAATTTTATAGATAAATACAGATAGGGTAGGTAGGGTAACAAATTAGCAATAAATGATAAATTTAATACTGATACGATAGACTGGCAACATTGCTGCACTGTATGAAGACAATTTGTTAAACCGATTATTCTTAAAATGATCTTAATGACTTAACCACTTCGTCATTTTGGCGGCACGCATACTAATGGGGTCTGCGTAATGAATTATTGTTATTACGACTAGCCGGATTGACGTCTACGCTAATGGAGAAACGAATTTGAATTAATGGAATTGAAATTTTATTTTAAGCATCTAGCATAAAATAATAATTTACATGTATGCTCCAAGTATTAAAGAACCTTTCCGAAGTTCGAAGCATTTCAAAAACAAAAAAATTTTAGCACTCTCTGACAAGAAAAAATGTTGAGCTCTCTTGATAGAACATTAAATCTATTTTTTGGACTCAACGACCCCAAAAATCATCATATTTTCTTTTTTAGATTTATTTAGTGGCTTTTTCTCATTAACCTTGAAATGTATCTGAAATCACCTATTCCTGATCTTGAGGAATTGAACAAACCACGAATTCGGGTTCAGCGATCCGAAAACCTACATATCTTTTTTCTCAGATATATTTAGTGATTTTCTCTCAATTTGACCTTGAAATGACGCTGAAATGACCTCTCGCTGTTCTTGGGGGATTAAACAAACCATGAAGTGACCTCAAGAACCTACATATCTACTTCTTCAAATGTATTTAGTGAATTTTACTTCATTTAATCTTGAAATGATCTTGAACCTGACATGATAGAGGTTAGCGGACCTCAGATTTGGATTCAGGGCGTCAAATTATATAAGAATAAAATAGTTTGGTCAAATAGGCATCAATACCAGAAATAAATCGAATTGTCTTCTTCTATATTCTAAAAATCTAAATCGTGCCAGCACAGTAACCCCAAAGGTAAACACCATACCAAAAATGAGAATACAGCAAGAAATAATAAACAGAGAGAAGGATGTCACAGAAACCCATAAAGTTTCCTTCATACAAGGCGGCATTTATGTGCATAATTGATGAAACGCTCTATTTGTTTAAAGCCTTAAAAAGCTTCTAGTTCTTGGCTTGAACTATCAATTGTTGGGCACAGAATTCGAAAATATTTATTTAATCAAAAGTTATTAAGGTTGAAAAGTGGCAAAAAATGTCATTTTTTTTTTGTTTAACGATTTCTAACTGAAAAATTATGCATTGGAAGGAAAAATGACAAAATACACTTCTTGCTTAAAATGATTTCTATTTTACAAAGAACAATTTTGTCTATTATTAACAATTTTATTGTTTATAATAAATTTCCTGACCATTTTCGGGAATCCACCTTCGATATTCATAATTAGGAAGTCAAAATACACATAAACAACTTTGGTGAAGTCGTGTCTCTTCATCGGCTACCAAAACTCACTGGACTTCCAGACTAATTATATTTCAGTATCTTTACATGTTTACAGTAAGCTTGTACATTTATGAATCACAAAGATATTTATAACATACTATCATTTCAATACAATTACAATTTACGCCGTTATTTTTTTGTTATACGTACATACAGGCACAGATCCAGGGGTAGGGACGATCGCCTCCTTCCCTCTAAAAGAGCTTTGAGTTCAGGAAAATAGACCCGATTTTGTCTCGTATACTATAGTTTATTTAAGAACTAGAGAAGTAATAAATAATTTTTTACCCTTTTTTTCTTAGCAAACTACCTGTGTTCTTTGGTCTGGTGTCTTTGGCAAAATCTGTTAGACACATAAATTTTTCATAGGAATGGATTAGAAATTTTATAATCAAAAATACCGGTCTATAATAATGAGCTATTTGGGTTGGATAAAAATAGATATTTGGAAGTGTGAAGTGTTAAAAAGGATTTTAATCCTTGCCTTAGGCGTCAGAAGAAGGTTAATTTTATAACTAAGTATTTATGACATAGAATTTTATTTCGGTAATAAACTTAAAATAAAAAGTTATTATTTTATTTCTTAACATTTCTTAATAATTCACATACAATACAAAATATAGATAATTTTGACATATTTAACACAAATCACAACTGTATTTTCATTATTTTTAATTTTGGCATAGAAACCGTTTTAGGCACATTCCGACTAAAACGTAGCCTTATTCTCTCAAAAAATTCTAAGTTATAATTTAAATACCCGTTGTCAAAAATACAAGAAGTTAAACATATATAAAAAAATAAATTCGTCCATATAATATTAAATTTTTTTTGATCTATTTTATTATTAATTAAAAACATTTTTAAGACATTTGACGTTTCAGTTTATTTATTTTTTAACCATCTGCAGAATTACAAACACTAAAAAGAGATTCAAATATAATTAATTTTTATATGTTACAGTTAAAATTTGACTTATTAATTTAATTTATTTTATTATATCGAAATTCGATAGCTCCAAAAAAATAAAATAAAATAAACATGTTAATTCTAAGAAAAAGACACAAATACAATAATAAAATAATAGAAAAACTACGGTAAATTGGAATTAAATATATATAAAATTAAAGAGTGCGACACACTAAAATAAAAATATATAAAAAAATATATAAACAACGTTAAAAAATAAAATACAACAAAAATCAAAATTTAAATAATAAATTGTTTACACTGGTAAACATTACATATCTAATTCGTAATCGAAGTCAGTGAAGCTATCTTCGCTCAAATTAATTATAGTTGATTCCTCTATGTCACCGATCATGAGATCGAGTTTCCACATTTTGTTTTATTCTTTTATTATATGGATTTTTTCCAATTTTCCGCAGTAGCTTTATTCAAAAAAAAATATTTCAAAAGTTCAGTTAATTTTGCAAGTTGTGTTATTTCTAGCAACTCTGCATTTTACTTGAGAGAGATATTTCCTTCTCCAACGGACAGTTTCCGGACGATCTATAAGAACAGATTTCCTATCTGATTTTTTCCAGCAAAAATTAAGTTCTCTGAGCAATTTCCAGAGTTCAGTTCTTTTAATTTCAGGTAAATCCCGATCTTCATTGATTTTAGTCAGAATTTTGTCGACAGTTGGGATCTGCTTCTCATAATAAAATGTATGTACAACTCCTTTTATTGCAGTTTTCATCTCTTCTTCCAACGAGGTTTTTCGTCTGCTTGTGATCGAATGTGGCTTGGGAGTACTAATAATTCCACTCGTTTTTTTCTCCTTCAGTATTCGGTACATTATAGATTTTCCAACTCCTGTCAAGTTGGAACACATCTCAACACAGCTTTTAACATTATTATCTAGATATTGATATCTTAAGGCATTATAAACATTCATCGTAATAAGTTTTTCGTTGAGGTTTAACGATTTTCGAATAAATATAGAGGTGGAAGTCATATCTTTTGTGTATCTCACTAATCTCAAATAATATATAAAAACAAGCACAAATAAGATGAATCACTAAGGACACACTATAAGGTGTACTTTGCTCACTGACAGAAATTACATTAAACTATCGGAAATTTTATTATTGTAGTAAATTTATAAGAGCTTATAATATTTAAATATAATTAAATATAATTAGATTTACCGCAGCCCTCAGTTACCTGCGGCACTGGAGCAGGTACATTGGAGGTTTCGGTAACAGTTTTATTACTCTCTCTAGTTCTTGAATAGAGTATAGGAATGTGTATGCTCTCCAATGTATGCTGCTGGCATCCCCCCCCTCTCCAAGACCTTCAAATTCAGAAAAATAGACCAGACCCTGCCTTTTACACTAAAAATGGGAATGTTTCCGGTGTCCCCCTCCCCCCGTCGACAACTTGCTTTCTCTTGCTATACGATCCTTTTGTGATATCACCACCCCCACCCCCCTAAAGAGAGAGGCTGGATCCGCCCCTGGGTAATAATGCATACGTAAGGAACGTTCACAGATATCCTTATCTGATTTATCTCAGTCTGTGAAATGGATATACCGAAAAATATCCAACACGTATTTTTTTACTTCTTGAGTTGCATTTTTAGGGAGTGAAAACTATCCTAAATTTTATCTCTAAAAATGGATTACTGAGTAAAAACTTTTGCGTAACGTGCAAGGAATTTTACACGAAAAAATCATTATAAAAAAGAAACGTTTTTAGCTATGAACCTTGGAGATAGTTTTCAACCCCTAAAAATGCAATTTGTAGCTTAAAAAAATATGGAAGGTATTTTTTGGTATATTCTAAAATATCACAGAATGAGAAAAATTGGAGGCGGATCCCTGAAAACGTTTTCAATTCAATCTTATTTATGAGGAATTATATCGATAAACAGTAGGAACTATACCAATATTGAATTTTTTTTATTAGTTAGCAGATGTTCTAAATAAGGCTTATTAATAAAACACTTTATAATTTCACCTCTAGAGCACAAAAACCTTAGAGAATACCTCATCAATCATTCACTACCTTTATTATTACATTTATTTTTAATATATGATTTGACCGTAAGTGAATTAATAACTTAATAATTATATACTATTTATAAACCTGATATTAACTATTATATTAATATGTATTTGACCATGGATCGTAGGTATTCATGGACGATTAAGCAAAAAAAATATCCGCAGTTAGAAATTTTTGACTCAAGGTCGTGCAATTCTATTTTTTAAGAAATCAATGTTGATGAGGTTATGTTAATTAATGATATACTACGAATCAAATAAGATTTTTAAGATTTATAAATAAAATGCGCGCAGTTATATTATTACGACGCAAAAATTGTGTGCCGCTTTATAGAAATACGAATACTCGAACATAATTGGCTTTGAGCTTTTAGATAGTTAGTGCCCGTCGCAAGGGAAAGTTGTAGGAGGTTTATTAATAATTATAAATCTGATGTAAATACGGTGATCATCTGTATTTATGTTAGTGGGACAGGGCTATATATTATATAGTGGACTAAACCAAGAAAATCCTATCGATAAAGCTGGATTATACTGACCGATAAATTAGAACCTCTTTTATCCCCATGGAATGAGTGGTATTAGTTTCTAAAGAGCATAAATAAGTATTTATTTTGATATATATATGAACGTCTAAATCATATAATGAGTTCAATTATATATAAAACTGAAAACCTAAAATAGAGATTTAAAAAAAATGAACCTCATTCAAAAAAAAGCGCTAAAAAGCTAAAAATTATACATTTTTAAATGTAAAGGGTATTTCGAAATGTTTTTGCTGTTAAATCATGGACTACTTTTTGAATTATCATTTATGAAAAATAACCATCCTTAAAGGCGTACCATCCGCTTCTTCACAATCATTTAGCCTCGACCCGAAATTTTCAATTACTCGCTGGAGCATCGGTCTTGAAATCGCATGGATTTCGTTTGTGATTCTTTGCTTTAGAATATTTAACTTGGGTGATAGTGGGTTGAAAACCTTACTTTTTAAGTCGCCCCATAGAAAAAAATCAGCAGGTGTTAAATCTGGACTCTGCGGAGGCCAGTTGTTCCCTCGGCAACTTATCACTCTTTCAGAGAATAAATAGTGAAAAGCGGCCAAAGAATCATTCCTGACGTGAGAAGTTGCTCCATCTTGTTGGTAAAATGTACACCAATTTTAGCATTGCGCATTTTTAGAGTAAAAAAAGTCCGGATCATAAGGCAATAACGATCATAATTAACAGTCCGAATACGACCACGGTTATCCTCAAAAAAATAGGGACCGATTAATCCTTGGCTTGATATGACAGCCCAAACGATAACCTTAAGCGAGTGTAGGGGTTTCTGATGCAGTTTCAGCGGATTGTCAGGGGTCCAATATCGGCAATTTTGTTTGTTCACACGGCCGTTAATGTGGAAATTCGACTCATTACACAAAAAGGTGGTTGCCAAAAGTTAAGTGTCTTAACACTGGGTTTACTGAAAATTCCATTATTATTTTTAATATAAGCTACTTCTATAAATTTTCTTTTTTTTTTCATGTTGGGTTCCATATACTTTGCCGCAGCTTCAAACCATTTTATATGGTGATGTTTATCCCAAGCGTGTTCTGCAATACCTGATCTCGACGTATCCCCTTTATATGTATGTTCTTTAATTCTAACTTCTAGTGGTCGCTTGATTTCTCTAATATACATTTCACCACACTCACATGGAATTTTGTAAATACATTCTTTCTTATCGGTAGTTTTTGGTCTTGTTTTTGTTAAATGAGCTTTAAGTGTATTTCCTGATTTAAAGTCTGTTTTTATATTATAACCGCTTGCAATTCGTCTTATATTCTCCGAGGTTCCCTTAATGTACAGAATTCTGAAGAAGGAATGTATTTCTTGCTGTCCAGTGGTCGTTATTCTAAAGTTATTTATAACATCGTCAATTAATTTTAAAAGGATAATCATTCTGTTGTAAATCGGACTTAATGTTTGCTATCTCTTTTTTCAATAAATCGGCATTATTGCATATAAATATAACACGATAATAGAGATTGCGTATATTTTCCCATCTTGTTACAACAGAATAATTAGAAATATGGTTAAGATATTGTCTAGTACGTGTTGGTTTCCTGTGTGCTGAAGTTTCGTGAACGATTCACTATGACATCTAGGAAGGGCAATTAATTATTTACTTCTGGTTCCATGGTAAACTTAATTGTAGGTCGAATTGTGTTTAGATGTTTCAAGAAGTCATTAAATTGAAGGTATCATCGACATATCTCAACCAGACTTTCGTATTCACTGTTACTGTTTGTATGTCATGAGTTTCGAACCATTCCATATATATATATATATATATATATATATATATATATATATATATATATATATATATATATATATATGGTGACGACTGGAAAAAGTGAATAAGCCATCGGAAGCCCGTCGTCCTGAGCGTAGAACTTGTCCTTTACTTGCAAGTAAGCACTACGTAGGCAACATTGCAAAAAGTCCATTACCCCATCCAGTAATAACGTGGTTCGATTTGATAATGTTGTGTCATTCAAAAGTCTAGTTATAATTATGTCAAATGATTCCCCTAATGGCACATTAGTATACAGACTTTCCACATCAAAACTTTGTAGTCTGTCGTCTGGCTCTAGATTAATGCTACTAATAATATTCACAAAATGTGTGAAATTTACATATAATAATAGAATCTTCAGTAAATCCAGTGTTGATATACCCAAACTTTGGCAATCACTACTTTGTAACATCAAATGATTGAGGTGTGTACAGTGAAGCGAAACTTTGCGCTTCAATGGATATAATCCCTATACGTTATTGTTTTGGTAAGCTAGGTTAAAAATTCTACAGTTTTATCGCCCGGCCATGATAATTTTTCAAAAAAATCGCGTAAGAAATACAACAGTACAGCCAGAACTTAACATGTATAGGTACTGGAATTATTTTTACTAGTTGTATTATATAATCCATATGCGTGTTATTATGAAAATTTAAGTTTTCACAATTTTTTTGGTATGCATTGAAAAGAGACGCTGCTTGCGGAGTTTGTCAAAGATATTTCAGGGTCACTTCATTTTCCTACTGTCAGAATTACCTTTATGCGTTTTTCGCTAAAAATTTTCCATAACAATGGAAAATACCAACAAATGGAAATTTACCGCAAATTTCTCACCTCCGTCATTATCACGCCACCAGTTAAAAACATAGTCCAAAACAAGCAAGTTCTATATAATCCTTATGTGGATTAGTAAGGCCAAGAACGATACTCAAACAAAGGGCCTCAAATTTCTTTTCTCTGAAATATTTTTGATAATTTACGGTAACTTTATTGATTCATATTAATGTTGAAAAAATCTCTGTTTCCTATGTTTTCCAACTCTATGGAGATCGCACATATTGCCAAGAAAAAATCTTCCATCTCTTAGGCTTGTAATGTTTTCAGAATTTTTTATGTATTTTCATATTTCTTCTGAAAATTTATTTTCTGGTGATTTTGGACAATTTGGTGAACTGTGAAATAATAATAAAAATTAACAATAGATCAATCGTCCAGCATGAAGCAAGCTCTTCTTTCACTGCAAATTATTGTTATGTTTATTTACAAAAGAAATAATTATTGTTTTTTTGATTTGTAATTAAAATTTAAGTTTGCCTCCTTCACTTCCTATCTACTTTTTTAACGAACTGTAAAAATAGAGGTTATTAATTTCGATGTACATATAAGCTGTATTCTTTAAAGTAATTATCAAATGATCAAAGTGAAAAAAGTGAAACCGATAACTTCATGTTGTTTTGAATATGCATTTACCTGCCATTAGTGATCATGATTACTTCAAGTGATAGAACTGAAAGTGATGATGACTCAAAAAAATAGCCCTTAGATGGTTCAAAAAGTCTAGAGACTAAAATATAAAAACACAATTTCTTGGTAAAATTCCACTTATTCATCTCCTTCTAGAGTAATACAATCATTCCAGCGTCGCTCTAACATTTCTATGCATTTCTCATAGTAGAATTTGTTCAACCCTTCAAAATACACTTCAGTTTCGGCAATCACCTCTTCATTGGAGCCATATTTTTCTGGCGAGCATTGTTTTGAGGTTAACAATTCATGCAGTTTTGCCATGGTTGTGATCGACTTGCTACACGGTGCATTGCTTTGGTGAAAAAGCACTTTTTTTTTCTTCATTTGGGTGCCCCTTTTTCTCTATTCCTTCAAGCGTATCAATAATGCCATATAATACTTGCTATTGATGGTTTCTCGCTTTTCAAAATAGTCAATGAATATTATACCATGCGCATCACAAAATACGGACGTCATAACCTTGCCAGCCGACTCTTACGTTTTTGATTGCTTTGATTGGCTTTTATCTTTCACTGTCCACTAAGCTGACTACGGATTTGACTCCGGAGTGTAGTGGTGGATCCATATTTTATCCGTTGTCACATATCGCATGAAAAAATCTTCTCTATTTCACTGAAACCTTGCCAGCCGACTGTTGCGTTTTTGGCCGCTTTGATTGGCTTTTATCATTCACTCTCCACTGAACTGACTACCGATTTGACTCCGAAGTGTAATGGTGGATCCATATTTCATCCGTTGTCACATATCGCATGAAAAAATCCTCTGAACCATTAACATGTTGTTTTTGGTGAGCCAACACGGTACTCACTTCGAAAGGAGCTCTCCCATAGGCAAATACTCATGCAAAATAAGACGTATACGATCAATTGATATCTTTACGATCGTTCAAAATAATTTTGTGAATTTTGTTATGTTTTCCGGTGCAACAGCCTCATTTGGACTGCCTATATTTATTCTCCTTTTTTCAAGCAGTTAAGGGAAAAAATATGTACAAACGGTTTATTTCCTACAAATACAGCTCTGGTCCTCTGTCCAAACACTTTTCGACCACCTGGTAGTCTCGTCAGCGGAGCTGCATCGAATCACGAGCAACATTCGTAGAAAATAACTGTCTATATAAAATATAAATTATGAGACATGTCGGCAGGCTATTAAATCTGCCGACTTTTCGTTGCCTTCAAACGCCAGTCAAACAACATCTATATATTAACCAGGGCAGCGCAAAATTTGAAAATTAAGATTTCAATAAGAAATAAATGAATTTATTTGCTGCCGTGTTTACATAGTTGCCTATATTTTTTTCCTTTGTCGAAGAAGTTAAAGGAAAAAATAAAAACAGTGCAAATACAACTCTAGTCCTCTCTTCATACACGTTTTGACCATCTAATGGTCTCGTCAGTGGAGCTGTACCGAACCAAGAGCTATATTCGCAGGAAACAATTGTGTATATTTAATATAAATTCTCAGATATTTCCGCAGCATATTAAATCTGCCAATGCTAAATTGAAAAATTAAGACTACAATATGGCAGATGCAATAGGGCGGTCTAAAAATTTTGCATTTCTGGATTATTTCTAAAATTGGTACTGGAGGATTTTCGAGATTATAGATTAAAATTAGATTATGAGTTTAAAATTATTTTTTAAAATTCAATATGGCGAATCCATTATGAAGGATTGAAAATTTTACGTTATACACATTTTTCAAAATCGGTTTTCGGAATCGTAAATTATAAATATGAAGTTTATTTTTTACAGTTTAGTATGACAGATACAATATGGGAACTAATCTTACATTTCTCCGATTTTATCAAGGTTGATATTGAGGTGGTCTTGAAGCGCATATTACGGATCTTAAATTAATTTCTTCAAATATAAAATATGTCGGACTAAAGAATTTACATGTCTCAAGTTCTTTCAATATCCATATTGGGAGATTTTCGGGGCCTAGGTTATGAATCCAAAATTAATTTCTTAAAATTCCAAATAGAGGATTTACTATAGCAGATTAAATATTTGTTTGGTACAATTTCCTTTGAAACTAGTATTTGGGGTGTGTTGTTCAATTTAGTGTTGTCTACAACTTTGGATAAATTAGGTATCTTTTTCCGATCTTAACAACTCAGCTTATTTCAAAACTTCGAAAAATCGAAAAATAATGTTTTTATAAAAAAATGGAACCGGCTTCTAAAAAAGCGATAAAAAGCAAAAAAAAAAACATTTTTACATGAAATTGAAATTTTAAAATTCGGCGCCAATTTATTATTAAATGAAACAGACAAGTACTAACACGAGATACACACAAGCTACGGTAAGAAAGCAATTACAATTAAAGTATTTCTGAATTTATTTATGTGTGATCACATTTTGTCAAGTATTAACTTAGTGCCGACTTCAAAAATTTCAATTTCATATAAAAATTTAAATTGATATTTTTTGCTTTTTAATGCTTTTTTAGAAATCCGTTCAATTTTTTTATAAAAATTTTATTTACTTTTAATTCAATATTTTGAGATAGATATAATTTTTTGTAAACATAAATTATATCCTCCATAATATGTGAGACGTCAAAACATCTTTTTTTATGCGAAATGCTCGTGAACAAGCTTGATTAAAAATGTCTGGTATTTTTTTTGCGTTTTAAAGATGTTTTGAGCAGTGGGATAATTAACTAAAAGCAATTTTTTATTTTCCTATCTCATTTTATTTCAAGTTTTCATCCGTCATCACTCTTATCAATTAAATTTAATTATTATCCTTTTCTTCCCATTATTAACAATTTCAAATTATTCGGGCTTCTTGTCTCGATTTTGACGTACGGGTATTGGCAACTTAGAACACTTTTGAAAAAGAAAAGTCATTTAAAATGACCACTTATGATCCATTGAGAAAAAACATACCTATTGGTGAATGCGCTAGAAAATAAGTGTTTCTTGCAGAATACTTTTTCCGTGTCTTTGGAGATATTGTGAGCCTAATTTTTGATTGGAATTTAGTTCAAAATTAATTCTTATTCTCGTTTGGCCAGTATTTTAAATAACTGTAAATTTTAAGAATTTTTTAATTTTTTAAAATAAATAATTAGTGAACTGTTACATATTAAATGAATACACACACTATATATATATATATATATATATATATATATATATATATATATATATATATATATATATATATATATATATATATATATATATATATATATATATATATAATATATATACATGTATTGTATCGTAGGTTTTCACGGATGGTTTCGCCAACATCTCAGTTGGCATTTTCAAGTGATGCTTCCTCGACGGCTGCTCGGCTTGGAGATTAAAAAAGCTTTATTTAAATCATCCCATTTTCAATTAAATTTTGCAAACTGAAACATTCTGAAAAATAATTTTGTTAGATAAGTCAACGAATTTTGGAAGGATTACTAGCCGACAATAAAATTCTACGAAAAATAGTATAATTAGAGAAGAAATCTTTTGTAAATATGACACTTTCACTCAATAAAATATTTAAATTACTCAATGTTTATAGTTTTACCACCTTTTTCACGACAAAATTTTATATTTCACAGTTCAATGTTGATACAGAATTTCGCCGAGGGGAGGCAATTTCTATTCGATATTACCTATCATTAAAAAAACTTGTGCTAAAAAGTTAAAGTAGTTTGATTTGCTTGACTTACAAAGAAGGTATCTGAAGTGTCCGGCACTGATTTTAATAATTTAAATTTAGAGAGAGTTGTAGAGAGTATAAAAATAATAGATACGTATTTTTTATCTGCGGAGATTCATTCTAACGGGGTAAAAACCGCCCCTAAAGTTCACCCCTAAAAACACTATATTTGAAATATCTCAGATTCTAAGTGAGATATTTTTACAAAACAAAATGAAAGTTACTTGTTATTCCAAATGATGTTAAACTATGGTATTTTCACACCAAGGATATTATCTCTTATTTTTTATTAGGGTAAACCACATATTTCCGTGCGTAATTTAGTTCTAAAATTTACGAAATTTGGTGGAATTGTTTGAAAATTTTTTTTTTCACAAATGCCATAAGTGACTTAAGTTGACGGGTTTCGGGGTTTCTAAAGATAAACTAGTAAAAGAGGATGAGCCACCGCCAAATACGTTTTTTTAAATTTCAAGTTCTAATGGAAATATCTTCATAAAACAAAATGGAATTACTTGCTATTTGAAATGATGTTTAATTATGATATTTTTACCCACAAAGATATCGTCCCTTATTTCTTATACTATAATTAACTCAAGTTGACATGTTTTGATGTTTCAAATAATGAAGTAATAAAAGAGGGTGAGTCAACCCCAAATACATTTTTTTCAAATCTCCAATTCCAGTTGAGATATCTTCACAAAACAAAGTGGAAATTACTTGTTAGTTGAAGTGAGGTTATAACCATGTTGTTTTAACCCAACAGATGAAATCCCTTACTTTTACGAGGGTTAATCCTATAATTCATTTACATAATTTAATTCTAGACATTACGAAATTAAACCAAATTTGTTAATAATATTTTGTTTACGAATATAATAAGTAATTTAAGTTGATGTGTTTCGAGGTTTCTGAAAATAAACTAGTAAAAGAGGTTCAGCCACTCCCAAACACGTTTTTCTAATATCTCCAGTTCTAATTAAGATATCTCTACAAAACAAAATTAAAATTACTTTTTATTCGAAATGATGGTAAACAATGGTATTTTCATTCCCAAAGATATTATTCCTTATTATTCATAAAAGTAAATCGTTTTTTCCTATATATATTATTATTCTTAAAATTGTCAAATTTTATTTTAAATGAACGTTTCAGAATTGGAAGTCACGATTTGTCATGAATTATAATATTTTACAGGCATGAATGCTTAGCCAATGAAATAAGTTTGTATTTTCTTATTAATTAAAAGAAAAAATTTCGGTAAGCTTTGTAACGTTCATACCAACTGAAATTTGTCAATTTTAAAAATAATTATACATGTATGAAATGACATACTTCGAATAATATCCTTAAGGGTAAAATTACTATAGTTTAACTTCATTTCAAATAACAAGTAATTTTCTTACCTCAATTAGAACTTGGAATGTAAAAAAAAAATATTTGGGGATGGCTCGCCCTCTTGTAATAGCTTTTTAGAAACCCCGAAACACGACAACTTAAGTGACTTATGGTATTCGTAAAAAAATTCTTTTCAAGCAATTCCATTAAATTTTGTAATTTTTACAGTTAAATTACATGCGCACACATATGATTTACCCTAATAACAAAGAGGGATGATATCCTTGGGGGTGAAAATACCATAGTTTAATATCGTTTCGATTAACAAATATTTTTCATTTTGTTTTGTAGAGTTATCGTATTTAAAACTTGCGATATGACAAAAAATATTTGGGGATGACTCACCCTCTTTTACTAGTTATTTTTAGAAACCCCGAATGACGTCAAGTTAAATTAATTATGGTATTCGTGAGAAAAATATTTTCAAAGAATTTTATTAAATTTCGTAATTTTTATAAATAATTTACGTGCGCGAATAGATGGTTTATCCTTATAAAAAATAAGAGATGATATTCTTAGGGATGAACATACCTTAGTTCAACATCATTTCAAATAACAATTTGTTTTCATTTTGTTTTGTAAAGATATCTCAATTAGAACTTGAGATTTAAGGAGAAAAATTATTTGGGTTGGCTCACCCTCTTTTACTAGTTATTTTTAAAAACCCTGAAACCCGTCAACTTAGGTTACTAATGGTATTCGTGAAAAAAATATTTTCAAACAACTATATTAAATTTCGTAATTTTTAGAATTAAATTACGTCAGCGAATACATGGTTTACCCTTATAAAAAATAAGGGATGATATTCTTGGGGGTAAAAAACCATAGTTTAATGTCATTTCAAACAACAAGCAATTTTCATTTTGTTTTGTAAGGATATCTCACTTAGAACCTGAGATATTTCAAAAATACTGTTTTTAGGAAGTTGAAATTTAGGAGCGGTTTTCACCCCGTTAAAGTGAATCTCCGCAGATAAAAAATACGTGTCTCTTATTTTTGTACCCTCTACAACATATTGAAGTTTCATTAAAATCGGATCCGAACAGTTGCAGTACGTTCCTTGTAGGAGATGCAATTTGAAATTTCAAAAATCAGGTTCAAGATTTTAGAAGTGGTCACCTGTAAAAATGTTATTGTATACCCATCAAAAATATTTATTAAGGTCAAAAAACAATAAAAATTAATTTATCAAATATACAGGGTACGACTTTCCCTTACTACTTTTTCTGTGCCACTAACAATTAGTGAACAGCTGCATGGTAGATTGATTAAAAAAGTATTATTAAATATTACAAATTATTGTAGTCAGATTTAAACGTAAAGAAAGGTACTCGTATATTCAATAGTTATAAAAAACCTTATTATAGCTCTCAAACTTTCTATGACATATAAAACGGAACTTGTTTCATGGTACTACGGTACTTTATAATGATTTTGTCACAAATTTAACATTTTTTCAATAAAATCGAAATATTTTTTCATAATCGATACATTTTTTAAATACCTACGAATTTTCGACTGTCCCACGTATCGTACTTCTAAAATTTAGAGCAAATAAAAAAGGACAATAATTTACTAAGATACTACTACATATTATTTTCATTGATATTGCTAATTAGGTAAAGACGCGCGCATAGACGTCCGCTCGCATTGCTAAAAGGTACCGTTATGAATGGTACTCAAGCACGAGAACCATTTGGTACTCGCTTCTTACGTGTGTATTTTATTCTATCTCGATGTCAGTGGATATCGGTTATTTTAGTTTAAGTGAGAAAAAAATGAGTGAAAATGACAGCGAAAATATTGAAGAAAAAGATAAAGAAAAACATGAAGAATTACAAGAAAAAAACGAAGAATCACCTTTGGAAGTTGTAAGTACTTTAAATATTGACGTAAAAGTTTTACTTATTTTTGCAAGCTGATGACGATGGATTTACATATTAGGTCAATTTCTTTGTGTGCCACTATTTGGTACTATTTACAACAGTTTTCTAATTAGTTTGTTATTGTAAGACTTATTTTATTAAATTGATACAGAAAATGTGAATTGTTAAATAAAAGTGTTATTTTTTGTTTTTTAATGATTGGCAGAATTAAAATAAAAAAAACATATTTATAGTGAAATGTATTATAACGAAATGAAGAGTATACGGAATATATGGGAAGAAAAATCGTAACTAACGAAAGATGGAAAAACTAAAAATAATGGATTTAGGCCAAATATAGTCGGTAAAATGTTGTTCAGTACTTAATAAGACAAAACTACAGCTTTTATACGATATTAACTTTTTCAACCCAATTGAAATAGTCGAACTTTCAAAAGTTTGAAAATTTAAAATCAAACTCAAAATATTTTGGGTTCGGCCTGACTATGAAAATAAAAGTAAATACTTATGAAAGTATTTTTACTCTTCAATATAGTCACTATTTAACTGCTAAAATATTTTTTAAGACTGCAAAATATGGTTTGCGAAAAGATGGAAGTATGAAAGTACCAAATCTGTAGAATAAAGGGGATGCAGTAGTAATTTCAAGACAGAATTACAGAACTGAATCATCGATTCAAGGCTTTCCCTACAGTGTTTGAATTCAGCTACACATTTTTTTCTATAGTAGATGTTCCTAAGGTATATATATATATATATATATATATATATATATATATATATATATATATATATATATATATATATATAATTTTTCTTTATTTTGTCTTTTCTTGGGTTTAGGTTCTATATTTAATAAACACAAAACAATTGACGTTTCGCCCTTTATTCAAGGCATTTTCAATTCAAAATTTTTTTCCTTGACATTTTGCTGCTCTGTTACTAAATGACAAATATATATATATATATATATATATATATATATATATATATATATATATATATATATATATATATATATATGTATATATATATATATATATATATATATATATATATATATAATATAAAAACAAATCAGATCCTGGTGAGAGCTTTCAAAAGTAAAACACTTTTTTAGCTACGCCAAGCTTCCGAAAATATTTACTTTCCTCATCAGGATTACAATAAAAAATAATAATAATAATGATTTTCTTAATACTATCCCAATACGAAGAGGAATATTTCAGGGCGATTCACTATGCCCATTGTGGTTCTGTCTTGCAATGAACCCTCTGTCACGCCGTTTTAACTCCACCAGATACGGTTTTAGTATTAGAAAAAACAACGAAGAGGTAGCACAGAGGCCTATACAGGGTGACTCAACGATTGGATGAAGTAGGTTTGTGCCTTTTCGGTGAAATTAACAAAGAAACTATATTTATTGTTTGATACAGTTTATTTTTACTCAGATTTTAAAAATATTTAGGACTCTACAGGGTGAGCCAAAAAACTAGGACAGCATAAAGTTGTATTTTTTTAAATAGAACACCCTATATACGAATCGTATTTTCGATTTAGCTTATAATTCTAAATCTTTTTTATTAAGGGTTTACTATAACAAAACTTTATAGTTTCTGAGATAATTAAGTTTAAAGAAAAAAAGTCACATTTTCAAGCATCAATTCAATCCTAAATAACGTTTTCAATTTTGTGACAAATATATTCAAATTTGGAATTTAGCAAGGCCAAGGACAAGTTAACATAATTTTTACCTAATATTTGCAATAAAAGCTACAGGGTGTTGAACACATCGGCTCAAATTTGAACAAGTTTAAATGAATAAATATCTTTTTTTTTAAATGGTACACCCTGTATATTTTCATGTTATTTAATAGAGAAAAAAAAACCCTAAAAGTTTTGTTCAATATATCCTATACCTATTTATAATAGTTTTTGAGATATTTCAGTTTTTCTTATTTTCCATACTTTTTTACAGAAATAGTCTTCATTATCATAGTAGCCATGGCAAAAACAATGTAAAAGAACATTTTTCTGTGTGCCAAATTTATAACCGCAATCGCTTCTTTTGGTTTTTATGTAGTGTAGTTTGATTTTTTTTGCATTCATCTTATATTGTAAAATGAATTTTCCAAAGAATGAGTTAATAGATATGATTTATACAATAGGACAGGCTCAAAAAAATTAAATTGCCTTCTTGCTCAAAGAATTTACAAAATGAAGTATCCTGATCGACGCCAGCCTAATACCCATACTTTTCAAAACTTAATGCAAAGATTTGATTCTTCTGGTACTGTTGATTATCCAAAACGTAAAGTGGTCAACAAACCAGTAACTAATGAAGAAAAAGAACTACAAGTATTGTTAAATGTTCAGGAAAATCCTTATATTGGTAGCCGTCAGTTAGCAGCATTATGTGAAACATCACATTCCACCGCTAATCGTACTACCAAGAAATATAGGTATCATCTATATCACATGGAATTACACCAAGAATTGCATGGACAGGATTTTGACAGTCGTGTAAACTTTTGTCGTACAATAAATGCGGAGATTCAATTAAATCCAAATTTATTATGCAAGGTAATGTTTAGTGATGAAGCTACTTTTAGAAGTAACGGTGCCGTAAATAGACGCAACATGCATTATTATGCCACAGAAAACCCATTTTGGATTAGAGAGGTGCAACATCAAAACCACTGGTCATTAAATGTTTGGTGTGGTATTCATCATAATCGAATTATTGGACCCCACTTTTTTAATGAACCACTAAATGGCCATAGTTACCTGAACTTTCTACAAGAAGAACTACCCCAACTGCTTCAAGGTCTCGATAGGGATGAGCTCGACAGTATGTGGTTCCAGCAAGATGGTGCGCCTCCGCATTACCATCGTGAAGTTCGTGCGTTTTTGGACCAACGATATCCGCAAAAATGGATTGGACGTGGGGGTTTCATTGAGTGGCCACCAAGGTCTTGCGACATCACCCCATTAGATTTCTTCCTATGGGGTTATATTAAAAATAAGGTGTATGTTAATCCACCAACAACAGTGGAAGATATACGAAACAGGATTAGGGATACCTGTAGAACAATAACGCCACTAATTTTGTCCAGGGTCCGAGAAAATCTGCAAAAAAGACTAAATTTATGCATTGCACAAGAGGGTCGTTTATTCGAACACTTATTAAAAAGAAATAATTAATCTCAGTATTTAATAGGTAATTTTTTTGTTTCAATTTAGTATAAAAGTAAATATGTATTTGCCTTGTCGTTATTGTTGTGTTAATTTTTTCACATTATGTTTAATTAAACTATTGCCATTGTAATATAACGAATAATGTATTTCATCATATTTAACCACATTCTGTTTGTTTCTGTAGTTTCTTTTTATTATTTTACATGGCTACTATGATAATGAAGACTATTTCTGTAAAAAAGTATGGAAAATAAGAAAAACTGAAATATCTCAAAAACTATTATAAATAGGTATAGGATATATTGAACAAAACTTTTAGGGTTTTTATTACTCTATTAAATAACATGAAAATATACAGGGTGTACCATTAAAAAAAAAAAGATATTTATTCATTTAAACTTGTTCAAATTTGAGCCGATGTGTTCAACACCCTGTAGCTTTTATTGCAAATATTAGGTAAAAATTATGTTAACTTGTCCTTTGCCTTGCTAAATTCCAAATTTGAATATATTTGTCACAAAATTGAAAACGTTATTTAGGATTGAATTGATGCTTGAAAATGTGACTTTTTTTCTTTAAACTTAATTATCTCAGAAACTATAAAGTTTTGTTATAGTAAACCCTTAATAAAAAAGATTTAAAATTATAAGCTAAATCGAAAATACGATTCGTATATAGGGTGTTCTATTTAAAAAAATACAACTTTATGCTGTCCTAGTTTATTGGCTCACCCTGTAGAGTCCTAAATATTTTTAAAATCTGCGTAAAAATAAACTGTATCAAACAATAAATATAGTTTCTTTGTTAATTTCACCAAAAAGGCACAAACCTACTTCATCCAATCGTTGACTCACCCTGTACATGGATAATCTTAAACTGATGGCTGCTGCCAAAAACCAGCTGGAGCAAATGCTCAAAATTGTCGAGGAGTTCTCCGGGGATATCGGAATGCAGTTTGGACTTGACAAGTGCCTTATAGTACATCGGTAAAGGAAAGATACAACCGGGAGCATTTGAGATGCAGAACGGTGAAATCATTGCTGCAATGGAAGCAGAACAAACATACAAATACCTAGGTATGAAACAGGATAAACGAATTGACCATAGCACTATGAAGGCCGAATTGACAACCGAATTTGTCAGGAGTGTGAGACGGGTGTTACGAACTAGTCTAAATAGTAAAAATTTGTTAAAGGCGCTCAACACGTACGCGTGCTCTGCGCTTAGCTACTCTTTTGGAGTAGTAAAATGGAGCAGAACGGATATCGAAAACCTGCAAAGAAAAATAAGAACACTCCTAACAAAAGCACAAAAACACCACCCTCGAAGTGCTATTGAGCGAACAATGCTTCCAAGACACCAAGGAGGAAGAGGATTGGTCGATATTGGTAAGCAACTCGATCAACAAATAATAAACTCACATTCTTATTTCCATAGATTAGCGGACTCTTCCACACTACATCGATCAATATGCGAGGCAGACGATTCAACGCTACAGCTGAGGGAACGGGATATTGCTTCTCACCAGCGAACAGACCAAGAGAAGTTACAAGCCTGGCTACAGAAGCCACTTCATGGACGGCATCCAAATGAGGTCAGCCAGGACAATGTCGACAACTTAGCGTCGAACTACTGGTTGATCTCAGGACAGATGTTTTCGGAAACGGAGGGTTTCTTGTTACCTATCCTAGACCAGGTTATTCCGACGAAGAACTATCGGAAGTTCATTATCAGAGATCCCTCAATAGAAAATGACTAATGTAGATATGGCTGTCGAACATCAGAGACGATCCAGCACATAACTGGAGGATGCCAAGCGTTTGCCGCAACCGAGTATAAAGAAAGACACGATTCAGCCGCTAAGATACTCCACCAAGAGTTAGCAGATAAGTTAGAACTATTTCAGGTAGAAAAAGTGCCTTATTACAAATATAATCCAGAGCCTATTCTTGAAAACAACGAGTTCATGTTATACTGAGATCGAATGGTCCTAACAGATAAAACAGTTGCTCATAACAGGCCAGACATTATACTAACAGATAAAATTGCCAGGCGAACTACACTGATTGACATTGCTATACCTAATAACAACAACCTAAGACCAAAATACAATGAGAAGATCGCCAAATACAGAGATCTGGAGGTGCAAATCCGCAGACAGTGGGCAATGAACAGCGTCCACAGGATTCCCATAATACTGTCAACAACTGGAGTGATGCCAATGAACCTCCTGCAGAACATCAAGGGACTGGGCCTTAGTGAGCATCTGTATAAACCGATTCAGAAAGCAGTAGGACCCGATAACATGGAAAGGGTCCCCACAGAGCTTCATACTTTTGGTGTCTTTGTATGCCTGGTATGAGTGAATAATCCCTGGAGGGAGTGCGAAGCCGTTTGGCTTGTAAATCATGATAATAATGATATTCTACATACAAGCCTGGTTACGGAAGCCACTTCATGGACGACATTCAAATGAGGTCAGTCAGGACAATGTCGACAACTCAGCGTCGAACTACTGGTTGATTTCAGGACAGATGTCTCCGGAAACCGAGGACTTTTTGTTGGCTATCCAAAACCAGGTTATTATTGTATTATTATAGATATGGCTGTCGAACATCAGAGAATCCAGCACATAACTAGGGGATGCCAAGCGTTTGCCGCAACGGAGTATAAAGAAAGACATGACTCTGTCACAAAAATACTCCACTACACAGAGTTAGCAGATAAGTTAAATCCATTGCAGGTAGGAAAAGGGCCTAACTATAAATACAACCCGGAACCTATTCTTGAGAACAACGAGTTCAAGCTATATTGGGACCGAACGGTTCGAACAGATCAGACAATTGATCATAATAGATCAGACATTATATTAACATATAAAATTTCTAGGCGAACTGCACTAGTTGCTTTACCTAACGACAACAACCTAAGGCCAGAATACAACGAGAAGATCGCCAAATACAGAGATCTGGAGGTGCAAGTTCGAAGACAATGAGCAATGAACAGCGTCCAACCGATTCCCATAATTTTATCAACTACTGGAGTGATACCAAAGAACCTCCTGCAGAACATCAAGGGACTGGGTCTTAGTGAGTATCTGTATAAGCCGATTTAGAAAGTAATTGTCCTTGCAACCGCGCGGACTGTCCGAAAGATTGTGGGAAATACAGCAGACCACGTCACCTAGGACCCGATAACATGGAAAGGGTCCCCACAGACCTCCATACTTTTGATATCTTTGTATACCTGGTATGACCCAATATTCCCTGGAGGGAGTGCGAAACCGCTCGGCTTGAAAATCATAATATTCTTATTTACATGGACGTTTTTCTTCAAAATTAATATTAAATACTCACTGCTAATGGTCTATAATTAAGTGACTAAAATGAAAAAAAAGGAACCCTAGTGTGCATTAGTACTGACATTATCTAAAATTTATAATCAATTTCAGGACTAAAACTGCTGTTTTTAGATTTTTAAAGCTTATTCTTTCAAAAATTATTTTTTCAGTCAATGCCACTTTTTGTTTATTTGACTTGAATAAATCATGTCACAGTTTACATCTAGTTAGTTAAATAATAATAAATTAAAAATGAAATAAAAAATTAAGCCGTCCTAATTACTCACTAATTCACAACAATACAAAACCAGAAGGTATGAGGACACCCTGTATGGGCAGATAAAAAATTATTTAAAAAAATTAACAGCCTGATTCACTAAGAAGATTTAAGATTTAAACTTGATCTAGTTGCCATTACATTTAAATCTTATAGTCGGCCAGTTTCGTTTTGCTTATGATATTGTCATAATTTATATTACATATGTCAATAAATAAACGCTTATATAAAGATAATAAGGATAAGAACCTTACGATAAAGCTTTGCAATATGTAAAAGGAATAGTTATATCCCGAAAATTAATAAAGTTCTACATTTTTGCCGGTTCAGTAGTCAAACAAAATGATTTTTCTATTCTTGTATTTTTAGAGTTTAAAATTTGCTTGACTTATTGTTCCTATTATCACTTTAAGCCCTCTGTTGTCAATTTAGGGTAATTTTAAATTTAAACCATGTTAGTGAATCCGGCTGTAAGGTTTTTTGATAAAAATCAAAATTTCCGAAAATTAATAAAGTTCTACATTTTTGCCGGTTCAGTAGTCAAACAAAATGATTTTTCTATTCTTGTATTTTTAGAGTTTAAAATTTGCTTGACTTATTGTTCCTATTATCACTTTAAGCCCTCTGTTGTCAATTTAGGGTAATTTTAAATTTAAACCATGTTAGTGAATCCGGCTGTAAGGTTTTTTGATAAAAATCAAAATTTGTTACTTTTCCACTTCTCTGTATATAAAATGTCTTTTTCAGACACTTCATTATCGAGCCAAATAATATTTAAAGTCACAACCGGAATCCCGAGTTTCACTATTTTATTTTTGAAACCATATTCAATTTTAGCGGACATCCTGTTAAAATTCCAAATTTTTCCTCAAGAACAGCTAGAGTAGGACAAAAAAAACTTTTAAAACAAATTATTCGAAATGAAGAAAGGAATACAAAAACATACAACATACAGGGTGATTTGTTTAAAATACATTAGTTTCGGACAATCTCCGGTATAACCAAAAGTCGAACACAATCACTGTTACTTTATTTAAAGTGGGCGTCACCGAAAACCCTATTATACAAATTTGTAGCATCCATATTGCACTAGTTCCCGAGATATTCTAATAGACGGTTACTGTAAGACACCCTGTATATGGTCAAAATTCACTTGAGTACAATTACATATATTATTTTGGTATCATTTTACGCTTCTTCTTAACAATTGAACCAATGAGATTTGTTGAAACACTTTTTAACTGACTTAATAAAAAGAAATTTATATTATGAAAAGTACTATTTCAAAATTTTTAGTTAGTATCTCAAGAGTTTATCTGAAAGTATTAAATGAAACATGACTAATTTATAAAAGGAAGGATCATATTAATACCATCATCTACCTGGTAAAGCTGAAGAATGTTTCAACCAGATATGAAAATGTTTACGTCTTGAATATATAAAAATCTGATTTTACAAAAATAGGATCATAAATTTGAAACTTTACTTGGGCACTCATTAAAAATATATATATTTTGAATAAGTTTAAATTGTTGCTTATGGGTTTAAAATGCGAAATTCTAACTAAAGTAATTAATTTTTGTAAATTATTACGACCATAAAATAAAGCAAACCTTAATCAGTCCCAATTAAACGGGTTAATTGCTTTGGTAATTGAAAGGTGGTTATCTTCGAATATATCACTAGAATTAAACAACCACAAATTTATTTGGTTGTTGTTGCTGGTCAGTGAAAAGCGGCTTTTTTGATGTTTAACTGAAACAAATATTTTTATTTGCATGGATTTATTAAATAAATAAGTCCATACTTATTTGCTTGCTATTTTTTTGCTTGTCGTAACTTCTTTGAATATTTTTAAGTGTTAAAAATTACTACAAATACGAAGTTTATGATTAATATCAACAAAAAGAGAATTTAACAACTTATTTTTATTAGCATTGTTAGATATTATACATACTGAAAATAAAATAATTTAAGCAACTAGAAATTCACACTTTTACTTTATGGCCCGGATAGCGTAGAATTGGTGACGGTATGAGAGAATTCGTTGGTGGGTGCAATATAGTGCAGTCAACTGGTCCTACTTTTTGCAATCCAAATTCCGGTCAACAGCAGTGGCGTAACTAAGAGTATGTGCGCCCCCCCTCCCGCAGATTTTTTAATGAACCCGTTTTGATCCTTCGTATTTATTTATTTTTATCAAGGGACTTGGGGGCGCCCCTAGATTGAGTGCGCCCCCCCCCCCGCATCGCGAAGTCGTTATTTACGTTCCTGACTACATAACAATCATATAAAACATGTACAACCAGTCTTGTTTTGCTTAAGCTATTCTTATAATTCTTCTTATACAGAATGTCCGGAAAAAGAAGGCCAATCGGTTAATCATTTATTATTTGGGTTAAAATATAGGACTTTCACTAAATAATTTTTCCTGTTGGCGCTTTTTGTTAAAAATAATGAAATGAAATTAGGAAATCATATTTTGTATTAAAACAACCAATAATGTTAATATTAATTAGTAAAACAAGTCTTACGTAATAAAATAGAAATATAAAACACTTGAAATGTGACCCACCATTGAAAATCTAAAGTTTTACTCTAGACAATTTTGTGGAGTTGACAATAAACAATTTAAAAAATAATGTAGAAGATCGTTTACAGAGAAGACGGTTGTCGATCAATACTGATGTATGACCCCCCCTTGATAAAGTTGGGGTTGGTTCGATTAGGTAAAAAAAACTCCCTTTGATTCGTCGACCGAACCGTATGGACCCCAACCAATATTACCTGTCCCAATTGCTACTGGCAAAAGAGAATTAAAATCGTTGCTGAAAAGCAAATTTATTGAAACATGGAGGGGAGGTCCTGGAATAAGGTGTGCCAAGGAGCATATAACTGGGCCTAACGCACGGCGTACTAAGGGACTTCTCTCCTTAGAAAGGAAAGAGCTACGAATTATGGTGGGATTGTTGACAGGACATTGTCATCTCCGGGGCCATATTCATAGAATCGGTGTCGAAGACGACCCGACATGCAAATGGTGTTTAGAGGAGGATGAAACTGTTGACCATGTTCTCAGAGAGTGCCCAGCACTCAACGGACTGAGACAGAGATATTTCGAAGATACAGTTTTGTTACCGGAAGCAGTTAGGCAAGTTCAACTAACGAGGCTGCTTGGATTCGCAAAGGCGATCGGCCTCGAATAACCTGCAGATATGGTAGGATGTAAAGGGCCCAATGGAGGCCTAGACATCGATGATCTAGTATCACCACCCCTTTTTCATTCATTCATTCATTCATTTGAAGATCAATTTTCTAGTACTAGTCGACGTTTCGATCTCTAAGATCATCCTTAGGACTCTAAAACACAAGTATTTCTTTGAATTGAAATCTGTTCTAATAGCTCATTCGAATTATACAATCTAAATATAACATTTAAATTATAAAATATTCTAATGTATTGATATTGTTTTTTTTTGCATTTTTCTTATTATCTTTTTTTCCTAAGTATAATGCATGAAATTTACAAGGGCTTTGTAAATTAAAAACAAAAAACATAGGACAATAATAAAATAAATATGTTATGATAACAACACATAACTTCAAAAGAGTACAATTATTTATTTTAATTACAAAGTTTTTTTTTAAAACATGCATATTTACAGTACTTACTTACCGCTAGATTCCCTGTGGACAAATAAAATGACTTTTAATGTGCACGATAATTTTATTTTTATTTTTGTAACTTGGGAAGAACGAGCCATAAAAACATAAAGCATCAAGTGCAGTGCGCCCTACTATTTTGCACCCGTTTTAATCCTAGGTATTTATTTATTGATGAAAATTAAGGGACTTGAAGGCACCCCTGGATTGGCTGCGCCCCCTCCCCGCGCCTCTGGGTCTACGGGATCGTTATTTACGCCACTGGTCAACAGCATTGTTTCTCTATGATGAAAGTGAAAAACAGAGAATAATCTCGAATATTTAACGAATGGTCCATTAAAAAATTATCTTAATACAGATCCATTTGTTGACATTAATTTTTAAACCAACACTTGTTTGCTTTTATCTTAAAGGTGCGTATAGAAAGAAGGAGAGGCGACGAATAGTACTATATACTATCTTCCTCGCTCCGAACGCGAATTGTTGACGCGGGAGAAGCGTGCTTCGAAAGTATGGGAATTAGGAGAGGAGAACAAAACTAAACGTTCGGAGGGAGAGCGATAACATGTATTACTATCTCTATTTCTACCGTGTAAAGCGCAAGAAGCATTCAGTGCTGCCTCCAGCGAACTAATGTGAACTAACCTTGCTTGTTCTGGGGCCTCCAGCACTACATATCTGGATCGGCGGTCCAAAATCTTCAACCTCTTTGAACAAATGTGTAAACTGATGGAACTTAATAGTATTTCACACTGATGATGCGCACGCTGCTCTGTTTCTTCTTGAACATAATCACACCATATGTTCGTCGTACAACAGGAAATTTGGGCGGCCGGGTTACAATTACTAACAAGAAAGGTACCTGGAATGTCGGGCTCCAATTTTAATGAAACTTCAATATGTTGTAGAAGGTACAAAAATAAGAGACACGTGTTTTTTTTTATCTGTGGAGATTCATTGTATCGGGGTGGAAACTGCCCCTAAAGTTCACCCCTAAACAAAGTGTCTTTGAAATATATTAAGTTCCAAGTGAGATATCTTTACAAAATAAAATATAAATTACTTGTTATTCGAAATTATATTAAATTATGGTATTTTACCTCTAAGTATATCATCTCTTATTTTTTATTGGGGTAAACCATATATTTGCTCAGGTAATTTAATTCTAAAAATTACGAAATTTAATGGAATAATTTGAAAATACTTTTTTCACGAATATCATAAGTAATTTAAGTTGACGTGTTTCGGGGTTTCTAAAAATAAACTGGTAAAAGAGGGTGAGCCACCCCCAAATAATTTTTTTTACTATCTCAAGTTCTAATTGACATATTTTTATAAAACAAAATGAATATTACTTATTATTTGAAATGATGTTTATCTATGGTATTGTTCACCCCCAAGACTGTCATCCCTTATTTTTTATACGCGTAAACCTTCTCTTCGCGCACGTAATTTAATTCTAAAAATTACGAAATTTAATGAAATTGTTTGAATATATTTTTTCACGCATACCATATACTATATATTAAGGTGACATATTTCGGGATTTCCAAAAATAAAATAGGAAAAGAGGGTGAGTCACCCCCAAATACTTTTTTTTTAATATCTCAAGTTCTAATTAGTATATATCTACAAAACAAAATGAAATTACTTATTATTCGAAATGATGTTAAACTATGGTATTTTTACCCCTAAGAATATTATCCCTTATTCTACCCCCTTAAAACATGGTTTTTTATAAAAGAATAATATAGCAAAAAAATTTTTCTAATCTTAAGCCTATATATTAATTTTTGCACTTCTAACTACCAAAATGAAGAACTTTTATACAAACTTTCATCCCCTATTTTACCCCCTTAAAAAATGAGTTGTTAAAAAAATGATATAGTAAACATTTTTTCTAACCATAAGCCTATATACTAATTTTTACATTTCTAAATATCAAAATTAAAAAATTTCATCTCCTATTTTACCCCTTAAAAAATTAATTTTTAAAAAATAATGATAAAGTAAACATTTTTTTCTACTTTAAGCCTACATATTAATCTTTACATTTCCCACTACCAAAATTAAGAATTTCATACAAACTTTTATCCCCTATTTTACCCCCTTAAGAGACGAATTTTTAAAAATGAATGATATAGTGAACATTTCTGTATAACCATAAGCCTATTTACTAATTTTTACTACCAAAATGAACTTTCATACAAAATTTCATTCCCTATTTTACCCCGTTAAAAGATGAATATATAAAAATCCTTTCTTAGTGCTTACTTACATCATTTAAGAAACCCTTTATGCAAAATGCCATACTTCTAGACCCAACAGTTTCAGCTGGGCGTTGATCAGTATGCCAGTCAGCTTTACCAACTTATTGTGAAACTTTTTTGTCTCTTAAGTTTTCCTCTAAAAGTCAATAGTTTTTCTACAAAAAAAGAAAATACATAAGTAAAAATTCATAATATTTTGGTTTAATAAATTTTCATTCATATTTGTTTTAACCAACAGAGACTAAGAAAAAAATACAACATAATAATAATAAATAGGAAAATATTAATAACAGACATAACAACAAATGTTGAAAATGAACACCCTCAGTGCAAGAATCCGATCTTCGTCTCATTGAAGAGCGTATTCATTGAAATAATCTTGGAGTATTTCTTATCTTTTCGCGAGACGCAACAATGCGATTTCTTAAATCTTCACCATCTTCAACAGGAGATGCATAAACCAAAGATTTAAGGAAACCCCTGATACAAAAATCCAAAAGGTTTAGATCCGGAGATCGGGCAAACCAGTGTTGAGTGCCTCCTCGACCTATCCAACGATTTGGATTCACTGCCTCTAAGTGACGGCGTACATTGACATTGAAATGTGCTGGGGCGTCATCATGCATAAACCATAATTCTTGTTTAACTTAGGGGGTAGGTAACTTTTCCTCGAGAAAGTGACAGTATTGATAACCATGGCAGGAATCCACACATTTAATGAAAACTGATGTTGATAATTACATGCGGATATTCTTCAGCCCAAATGTGATTGTTGTGAAAATTTGGATTCATTTGAAAAGTTTGCCTCATCAGTAAACAAAATATGAGATAAAAAAAAAGGAGAGATTGAGCGATCATTTGAAGTATTCACTGTCAAAAAACTATACGTAGCAAAAAGTCTCGAGGTAAGAGCGCCTGCTGGATATGGTAGGAATACAACTGATGTTCTTTTGAAATTAGCAATACTATAGAATTGCTTATATTTAATATATTGGCAATTTTCCTCGTACTTGTTTTAAGAGATTCTTCTATTAAATAAAGAACAGCTTCCTCTAGTGCTACTGTTCTTATCTCCTGAGGACATCCGCAATCAGAAGTTCTTTTTAGAAATGTATCATTTTCTCGTAAACGCTGATGAAGATATTATGATGAGGTAACCTACGTTGTGGATATAATTCAGTATAAATCCGTTGAGCCTCTAATGCATTTCAAAATTTGTAAACTGTGCCATTTTTACTATTTCTTTTTTACTTACTTTACATTAATACTACATAAAATTAATCACACTTATCCACAGAAATTACAACACATTACAACAAAAAAAAACAATATGATAAAATAGGCGTGAACTTATTTGACAACAGCCTACTATATCTTTTCGTCACTTAATAAACCACCTCTACAAAACTTAATTGGAGATGAATCTGAACATATTTTTTTTTGTGGAAAAACTATTGACTTTTAGAGGAAAACTTGAGAAACAAGAAAGTTTGACAAAAAGATGGAAAAGCCAACTGAATAATCAAATCGAGTCAGTGGCGCTCCAAAAAAAAGTAGAGTAAGTAAAATTTTACAGATACGAAATGATATAAGTTTAAAAAACTAAAAATACTAATAAAACTTAACACCCTGTATCTTAAAAACTAAGCATTATCGGACACATGTTTATATGAACTTTTATGCTTAAAATAAGCTGAAGAAAAACTCTTTAAAATTTTTCGTGCTTATTTAGAAACACCCTTTATAGATAAGATCGCTACCAAAAATTCAAAAAAAAAAGAAATGGCCCTAAAATGTTGTGGAAAAATGATGAGTCGGACTTAAAATTATTTTTTTTTAGGTTCCAGTAGACCTAAAAAATAAAGAAAAAGAGGCACTGGCAGATCGATTATCTTCCACTTACTGGGGTATGGCTATGATATTCGGTGTAGTCTCCATTTTAACTATTCTTTTCATCGCACAAGATGAATGCAGACAATGCTTTATAAAACTAGACGAGAAAAATAATTTAGGTGAACCACTTACAAAAACATTTTGGGCTTATGGAAAGAATATTGAAGGGGGACACCTTAAAGAAGTATATATGATATTAGAGAGGCTAGGTTATAGAAATAATCAAGATCCAGGTAAGTGAACAATATACTTCAAAAATTTAGTTCTATTATGAAATGTAAACAATATTTGATTTGGTAAGAATTCGTAATGAGTGAAATGATAGGAAAATGACGGTTTTTGGAAAAAATTTCGGTACATACCCCTATTTCGAGGTCGTAGAACACGATTCTGACCTCGGTTTTCTATAATTTTTCTTCAATTTTACGGAAAACAGCGAAAAACATTTTGATAGAAGCTTCTGCATTATACAATAATTCAAAAATATACACTATTTTTATCGAAAAAATCCGAAAAATTATCACGCCAAAAATCACAACAAATCAAAAGAAAACGGCCGCCATCAACAAATTATGGTTTGAATAGTTCGCTAAAGATGGCGTACTTGTTGAAGTCGGCGATGTTGCCAGATTGCAAAAACGATTTCTTAGAAATTCTTCTCTTTCTATTTGAATTGGAAGGAAAATGTCCCAAAAGACTTTTTCCCTTTACTTTTATTATTGAATTACTATTAATTACTCTTATGTATATGCCTTTGATGTGTGATTTTGACTCTAAATAATAAAGGTTTTAAGGATTATAGTTGCTTTTGTCTGCTCCCTTCAAATGACAGCAGTTTTAAGCGGATAATATGAATTGATCATATTGCTTATGTCCGTTAGCAGAAAGTGTTTTTAATTAATAAATCTAGGTCAATTTAGGTTAGTTTAGGTTAATTTAATTTCACAGATTCGATATTGGAAGACTGGGTAAACTAACAAAAACCAAGCTAAACTTAGGTTAATTTAGATTAGTTCAGGTTAGTTTCTGTTTTCAAAATTAGCCAAAATCAAGCTAAACTTGAATCAACCTACCCTAACCAAAACCAACCAAAATTTTTAAGTTTTTTTACTCAGAAACTGTTTTGAAGATTAAAAAAATTAAATTATGTTGTTGACTGAGAAGGACAAATCTTATAGTTTATATTATATTATGAAAACATTTTACATCTGGCAATATTGAGCCTTTTTACGTGATTTGGCGGCCGCTTTAGATAGTCTGACGGTTGATGACGTTTCCGAGAAGTGTTTTTGATTTTTCGCTGAAAATACAAGTTTTTCTAAATTGGTTTGCTAAAATTTGTGCAAAAATAATTGAAATATATTATGTACAATATATTTTAACTAGTTTCATTGAAAATAAATACGTAAATTCGGTTTTTAAAAGTGCTTTGTGAAGTGAGGAAAAATAGTGAAAAATCAAGGCCAAAATCGTATTCTACGACCTCGAAATAGGAGGTAAATATCGAAATGTCTTCAAAAAACCATTATTTCTATGCTTTTCACGCTTTACGAATTTTTACCTTAGATTTTGCCACATAAAATAATATATTAATGGTTGTTTACAGAAAGCGTTTTTTGTAGGTGAAAACTGGGATCTGCTATGGGCTCATGATTATCCTTTTCGGGCATTAGGAACAGAATTAAGAAATTTAAAACCCCATCAAAAAATTAATCATATTCCTGGTTGTGGCTACATAACCAATAAAGTTGATTTAGCCACTAGTGGACTAGACTACATACCTCCAGCTTTCAAACTACCACAGCACAAGGAAAAACTTTTAGAGTACATTAAAATTCATCCAAATAAAACTTTTGTACAAAAAAATAATGACCATAGAAATATTAAAATTGAAAGGATAGAAAATATAAACTTGGATAAAGCGGGAACTTTCGTACAGGAATATGTAGATAAACCTTTAATTGTTAATGGACATAGATTTGACATTGGAATTTATACAGTCATAACCTCAATTGATCCTTTGAGGATCTATATTTATAATGGGGAAGCACTTTTAAGGTACGTACTTAATATCAATTTTAGAAGGAATTCCTGGACGTTTTATGAATACAATTTTCTTTTACCTTGTTGTCAAATGCTTCTCGAATATAAAATATTTTAAAACACGAGTTTTCTTTCTTATAAAATAAATTTAAAAAAGCGAACCTACTTGAAAGAATTGTACTTAAAAATGAAAAATAGATTTTAAAATGTTTTAAATTGCATTAAATTTAGTAATTATAGATTTACTTATTTACTTATTTCGGTGTCGCAGTAACTGAATGTCTTATTTTTAAATTATCCCTAGGTGGATTGGTATTTTAAAGGACTTTATTTATATATTGTGATTGTGTTGTGTACATAGCTTTTGATCTAGGGTCTATTTCTTTTTGCCTTGCTTAAAAGTGTCTTTTTGTAGTTTGCCAGTATTTTCTGTAAATTAAATTTTTGCAATTTAAAGGAGTTCGTAATTAATTTTTTTTCTTTTTAGTCCTAAAAACGAGTAGCCCTAATAATAATGTTGTTACAGAAATTGATCGTGGACTCTTGCAAACGGATCATTTTAGTAGCATATGGTCGTGTCGCCACGATTGGCTGCTGGTCAATATTAGTTACTAGCTATACTATAAACCTATAAATAAATCTCACTATGACAAAGGCGCTCTGGAAGTCTGATCGGTCTTCTTAGGGTCTTGTAATTTTAGTCTTGCTAAACAACTTCAAGACTTAGGAAAAGCTACTATCTAACTGGTCAGTTCAAACCTCTTGTATCTGAGCTCTCACATCAGCGCATCCACGAGATTAATCGCGTGTAGGTTTTTATTAAATTAAACGAAACAAGTTTCTCAAAAATAAATAAAAATCAAAATGTTTCCGATAGCAAAACCTAAAATTAACTCCATAAAAAATTCCAAACTGACTGAAATAATTGCTCTTGTTGGCTGTTATTTAAGCCCGTCAAAAATAAAATCCAATTTTGAAAATCTTACGTTTAAACAGCTTTTTCAAGAATAATCAAGAAAAAGAATAAAAACACAAGGAACAGCAATTTAAATTGTTTAAACAAATAGTACTAAAGTCGCCCTTTTCTCAAGCAGAGGAAAACAGAATTTTCCCTTAACTTTCTTGAAGATAAAAGGCAAATTAAAAATAAAACCTGCTTAAAGAAAACTGGTTATATGTGCAAAACCTAACCTCCTCTAACAGATTTCAAAATGTACCACCTCTAACAGGTTTCAAATGGTAACTACTGTTAATGACTTTTTGAAAAAACATCACCCAACTTTTTAACCCTCTCATTCGCATTAAGTTTACCTCGCGATCTCTCCACCAAATGGAATGTTATTTCTGAGGGAAAAATCCTATTGACTCTTATATCAATTTCTCACATTTCAACTGTTCTTTTTTTTTTTGGCCGAATAAATAAAAAAAAAGGCCGAAAGACAAAAACTTTGCACATATAAACAAATAATTATATTGCATTGTAGCGATTTTCTTGACATATACTTTTGTTTCCTTGGAATGAGAAAATTTGCTCACTTTACAAAAACGCTACCTTGGTGATCACTGCCATAAGTAAAATAAACAATTATAGAGTTTTTTCACACATTTATTTTTAAATAGTAAGGAGGGTACGACCGTTTTGATATTGTCCCCAAAAATAAGAGAACAGTATGTGCCCAAGTTTCAGAGCTGATTTGTTTTCCCTTATGAATAAAGGTTTTTGGGTAGAGACATACGATATACATTGCAACGGTCCGAATCCATATAAAGAGTGGCCCAAAAGAATTCTTCCGTTTAGTAGAATATATATTAAGTTAATCGATTATAAATTCAGGTCTATATACATGAATACAGAAGTCACTTTGAACATTTACAGAGTTTAATTTAAAAATTAAATAAATAAAATTTTTCTGATTTGATTTGTTAGTGACTTTGTGAGTTATTCTTATTGTTCTTTGCCAGTTCATTCTTACATTATTATAATTGTTAGCTTGTTCTGTGTAAATTGTTGTCGTTGTTTACCTATTGATCCTTAAACACGTTGCAAATTTTTTGGACCAGTGTTTAAGCCTGGAGAAAGCGTGAAAGGGGACTACGACGAGTCTCAGTACATAATGAAACATTTAAATTCGATTAGCTCAGAAACGGCACCTACTAGATATAACTTTTTTGGATAAAAGATGTCATGGGATAAGAATTTTTAATTAGAAACTTAATATACACAGACATTAAAAAGTTATAAAGCTTTAGATGTAGAACATGTGCTGCTGGTGCCGTCCTCTACAATGTACATCGAAACTGTAATCAGATCTTGATTTTTCATACTAAAAAACCCTCAAATATCAAATTTGGTGTCAATCGAGATAAATATTTACAAATAAAGTTCTAAAAAATGATAACTTTCACACCCCATATTTCGGAAACTTTTGAACTTAGGTAAATTGGGCTAGAACTTCATATTTTAGCCTCAAGAATTTACGCTAGCATTTTGTACAGACCATTCAGAGACACCCTGTATTTTCCTTAAATTTAGGGGTAAACCTTTTTAGTATGCTGCGTTGTATTTTGCGACATTAACATTTTATTCGTATCTTCATCTTATTCCTATCCAAATGTTAAGGGAGGATAACTATAATTCAATATGTACTGGTTTCCCAGTACTACCACCACAATAAATTCGGTATCTAAAATTATTTCTTTATGTTCGTTTCCCTTGTCAATATAAATTTTAATTTTAGATTTTGTCCAGCCAAATATTATCCTTTTGATCCCACTAACTTAGACAAATACGTAGTAGGCGATGATTACCTTCCGATATGGGAAATGCCAGCGTTAGACTACTATTATAACCACTTAGGTTTTGGAATGAGGGAAAGTTTAAATGCCTATCTTCGAAGCCAGGGAAAAGAACCAAGTGTCATATGGACTCAAATTGAAGATGCTATTAGGACAGTGCTTTTGGCTAAAGAACCACTTATTGCAGATGTTTTAAAAAGGTGAGTTTATAAGCGATCTGAGGTGACTGGACAGGTTATTTTATGAGTTTAAACTGAGAAAATTTATATTACTTGAAAGTAAATCGTCGAATGTCATATTATATAATACTTAAACATATAGGTTGTAAAACAGTTATTATAATCGAGTTTTTTTTTTTATCAAAATTTACAATCAATTTAAAAGTTTTATAACAATAGTTAATTTTATAAATTTATGAGAATCATTGTACAATTCCTTAAAAATTGTTTCGAAATAATCATAACTGATCATAAACAAGGCATCATTCCCTGTCGGGGACCCTCGTAAATAATCGACTATCGGCTGTCGTGGTAAACTCATACCTAGGTGTAAAAGACACAACTTTCTTATTGGTTAGAGCTCGAATTCATTCAACAATGGGCATACAAAATGGAGCCTGTGTCATTTCCATCAGTTCAGCAAGGACAGTGACCATCACAGCTCCCAGCACGCAATCCACCAGCGAAACAAACTTCGTGTGAACTAAGATTTAATGTAAAAATATTTGCCTGGATGACTGATAAAAAATATAAAATTAAAGTTATCCAATCAAATTTTGTTACGCGTATTTGTAAAGAACACTTAATGTATTCTTTCTAAAAATATATTTTATCTACAGTTCTTTCAAATTATTCGGAACATACAAACAACAAGAACAATAACAATAACTAATTTGTTTTACTAAAGATCTGTGGTTGTAGTTAATGAAGTACATTCCTACTAAATTCAAAGCATTATTGAGAAAATACAATAATCTGACCAAAAAATGATTCAGTTTCTGCCTATGTTTTAAGGTGCTAAATTTTTATATTGCTTTAATTCTGTATCCATGACATAGCTTCTTATGAGTATTTTTTTATCTGAAACAAAGTTAATAAAAGAACAAATTATTTCTTCAAAAGTTCTTATAAAACTTTCGCTTTTACTCTGAGGTCTTTATATATATATATATATATATATATATATATATATATATATATATATATATATATATATATATATATATATATATATATAATTTAGATACTTCCAATGCTTTGAAAAACGGTTGTTAAAATTTATAACATAGGAAAAAATGCTGAATTTTAAAAGTTATTAAATTTAATTTTCACTTACTTGTTTTAGGTTTAAGTACAAACGCAACTTCTTTGAAATGATGCGTTTTGATTTCGTCATAGACGAAGATCTGAAGATTTACTTACTCGAAGCCAATATGAGCCCTAATCTGTCCTCAGCACATTTTCCACCCAATCGATTGATGTACCATCAAGTGCTTTACAACGTTCTAGGGCTTGTTGGAGTAGGAGAAAGATTACACAAAAATACATTGAAAATAAAGTACGAAAAATACAAAAGTTAATTATTAAAAAAATAAAAAGGCTATGCAAAATTCTTATGGAAAGTGGCTTCGATCAATTCGACTGATTTTTTTTATAATATAGTTGAGATCGTCCTAGTCAAAAGTTAATATTACAGCAACTCAATTAATGGCCGGTTTTTGGGTTAAATCATAATTTTGATACATATTTTTAATTTGAAATGCTATCTTACAGGTTAGAAAACTCATCCCTTAAAGGTTTTTAAGAAATTATTTCAAAATATAAATCTATTAAAGGTCAAAAGAAAGGTTTTTGGTACTCTCAAATATGTCCAGGCGACAATTTTTTGCAACTTTTATTTATATTGTGAAACGGACTATTAAGTAGAACAAAAATCCGGATTAATTCGTCAATTGTATTTCATAGTTATCTGTAGTACTACATTGCGTTTATAAACTTCGTGACAACACTCAAATATATATTAAAGGGCTAAATGATTTCTATAAATTAAAATTAAGCAACGTGAAATCCAAAGTTAAAGAGCAAAAGTGTCAAGATAAAATATGTCTTTTTCCAGATATCCATAAGATGTCCAATTCCAACATTTTTACTTAAGTTACCTTAATAAATACGAGTTTTGCTACCGACGATTCGCTAATTAAGTTTCCCTCCCGTTGTTCTTCGAAATTGCATATAAGAAATCATAATACGAGATTATATTGCTTTAAATCTTATAAATCGGATGCAAGTTCTTCATTATTGAAATTTCTGCATTTATAATGAAGTAGCATTGTCATATAGGTAATCGAAACGTCGTATAATAAATAAAAACAACGCAAATCTGAAAAATACCCAGTCAAGTGTCTACAAGCTTCCCTCCGATGTTTTTAATAATTAAATTAAAATTTTGAGCAACTAGAACTCCAAACCAGCTATATTATCGACTTAAGTAAAGGATAGTGATGGGACGACCTATCTTTACAACATTAACAATTCAGCCGACCTGATCGGAAATTATTTTTCAAATGAATTTTGCGCAGCATAGATAAATAGAAGAATTTGTACCATCTTAGACATTCCCATTATTTCTTCATTCTAGCTCCAGTGAAGAACAAATGATTGTATCAGACAAACATCTTGCCACTTATCCAGAACAGTGTAACAGTCAACTATGTAAATCGAGTTGCGTATCTCCAGAATGTCAGTTGTGTAAACCTTGTCTGTCCCCAGAAACTAGGAGATATTTGGTAGAAGCTTTCAAGGAGCATTTGCATAAAGGAGATTGTAAGAGAGTTTTTCCACCAGCTATGGTAAGTAGTCCGTTTTTCTGATTTAATACGTACCTATTACAAAATATTTTAGTCAACAATGCTACTTGTCGAATGCTTACGACATTGTGTATCTAAGACTCAAATTGTTGAATTATACAGTTCAAATATCCATTATCCTTTTATGTTTAATCATCATATCGTCTCTACTAGACAATTATCTTCAGTAATCTTTGGTTAATGATGTTTAATAAAAAAGATCTACATTTTTTTAGACTAGAGAAGAGGCTTTAAAACCACTGGATGAAAAATATTCTGCTGAAAATCAACTACATTACAAATGGTTTAAAGGGAAATGCCTTCTGGATTATTCTTGGTGTTAAAAGTAATAATTTAAGAACTGAACAGTACAAAATGCTACAGAACTATTTATTGCATAACAACTAAATACGGTGTCTAGAGATCCTTTATTTATATTATAGCCTCTAGTATTTTTTTTATTCTGGTAATTTCGTTTATAACTTACATATGTCACAGTATGAATGAGTGTCGGACGTTACCCAGTATACTTTGCCCGTGACCAGAATCAGTATTTTCAAATAGGTACTACCATTCTGAATGCACCTCCCGATTCTTTTTTTTTTCTGTCCTTGGTTATGACATAGGAAATTAAAAAAATATATAATTTAACGTAATATTTACCTTCCCCACTAAATCCCTTTAAGTATGAATGTACTATATACCGGGTATTACAGATTTCATTTCATGTAATCTTGAAAACAGTAAAGGTATAGAGATGGTGCCCGATAAAAAGCCGTTTAGAAATTTGAAAAGTTCCAGATAGTTTTGGAGATGTTCGAAAATTTAAATTTTCTTGTCACCATATTTTCCGACAGGGCAAAAAATTGAAAGCTCTTTTTTGAACTACTTATTTCTGTATTTAAAATGGCTTTATGTTCGCGTCTGACTTTTCTCAAACATCATCGCAAATAAAGTCTTAAATATGGACCTGGAATTTTATAGTTTTAGTAACCCTTAAACACCTCAGGGGGCACGTTAAAAAACTTGGACTGGTAGAGAGAGAAGAATGCAGATTTTGCTAAGAAGCAGACGAAACTTCTATCTATATACCTAGGAGTGCAGTCTTAACTTATCTGTAAATTGATCGTTATCTATAGAAATGCGATTGAAAGGAGGGATTAGCTATATTTTTCCTAATGTAACGCAGCGAGTGAAGATTTGAGACTGAAATTTTTATACCCGCTGTGACGCATTAAACGGTGTTGTTTTTTCTTTACGAAGACATAGCAATTTTGGTTATAAACGATTGTATGGTTTGGAATAGGCTCGACGGCCTCTATTAATTTAGAATCTCTTTGGTATGAAGATATTTTAAAACGAATAATCAGATATAAATAAAAATAATGCCCTTTTCAGTACTGAAAAAGTGTTTTTCTTGCTATCTTGAACAATAAGACGATGAAACAAAAAAACAGAAAATTTACAGATTTTCCGTAATATTATCGAAAATACTACAATTTTCTCATTTTTAAACAGCACATCTCATCCCATTCAGTGATACCTATACATAGGATCGAATTTTAGTTTAACAGTATATACATATTGGCCTCCACCAAATTTCCCATTAAACTATGCTTTTTTTCTTATCTATCTGATGATAAGTGAGAGATTGTTTCTCTGGACTCTAGTCAATCATTATTTTATTTTTATTTAAAAACATCACATTTCTCTCTAAATATTAAATATCACATTCGGTATTGTCGGATGATTAACTAAGTGATTGTTAAGATTATAATGTTTTTATATTATTTTTCATTATATCAAAAGTATGGAAATATTTGTGAAAATAATCGTCAAGAATTTTAACCGGGTCAATCTTATTTGCATAAAAGTTTAAATATCAATTTGCATAAAAAAGTGTTTTGGTTAATAAATATTTTACAAAATGATTTTCAGTGTTTTATTGCATTTTGGTATAAAAACAAGTATTAATTAAATTCACGTCGTTTATTTTACGTTAAGAAATTAAGTCTTATAATCACCTTAAACTAAATATAGAATGATGAAAGTCTGACCTCAATAATCAACATTGTTAAAGATTCAACTTGTTTCAAATTAAAAATCGGCCAATTAATTATTTTTATGTTTTTCTATTCTTTTTTATTCACACTATTCGAGGGCTAAACCAACAAAACGACAGGGTTTTCACTAGCTGTAGTCAGCGAACGCAAAAAATTATTTAGATGAATTAAATGAAGATTAAAACTAATGATTTCACGGTTTGTTCAGTTTTTGACACAGTGCCTTCATCTTTTCTATTAAAAAGGCCAAAGCAAGCAACCTATTGGCTTAATGTAAAATATCAACAATCAATACCAGTTTAGGAGGTCTATTCACTACCACATGAATCAAATGAAGTATAGTACTCAATATTGGACAAATTAAATTAAAATGCTAATAAAAAATAATATAACTTAAAAATAAATAATTTACTAGACATTTATCATCGAAATAGAAAATATTGTAAATAAAAAATAATTAAATACAGAACCCTCATTGGATTCATTTAAAACATCTTGTCAGAACTAATGTGAGACTTGGCAACATTATGTTTTTACTATTTATGCTTATCTCCGATACAGTAGTCTAATTTTACCCTTTCATAATAAATAAATGTTCAAAATAGTAAAATGTTGTTGAATGTCTAATGGAAAAGATGCTGGTACCACGCACCACAATACATGGGAATTCATAGAACCGTCAAATTGGCTGAAAATGTAGTATGTTGTAGCCCACAACTTCCTGATCAAAAATGGTTATGGCCACAAAGCTTTAGAAATATTGAAAGTCACAGGTCGCGTAACCAGTCATTTATTAGTGACGGCAAGTCAGTTGTTTAATAGGAAATAGACGTTTCGGAAATAAGCGTCACACAAAAACTGGTCGGTTTGGAGCGTCTTAAGATAACCTTGATTATGATCCATGGGGACAGTGCAAGGTCAAAATTAAATAACAAATGGAAAACTATTTTTTATGCCAGAATTACATTGCTGCGTTTGGAGTGAAGCATCTTAAGGTGACCTTAACTATGACCTATGGGTCAAGGTCAGGGGTCAATTCATGGTCAAAATAAAATAACAAACGGAAAACTGAATTTTTTTATACAAGTAATACATTGCTGGGTTTAAAGTGAAGCATTTTAAGGTGACCTTGTCTATGACCTATAAGGTCAAGGCCAAGGGTCAGTTTAAGGTCAAAACAAAGTAATAATTATGAAACCTTTTTAACGCCGAAGATGGATGACACTGATAGGTTTTCATCGCACCAAGTAGTATTTGACCCTTAGATGAACAAAGGACAGAAGTTGTTTATTAACGGTATAACATGAAACAGATTTTAACAAAAATGTGTCGTTTCCTGAACAATTATAATTATACCGTTCTTCTGCTTTTGGGTTGACTGACGGATTTTAACTAAAATGTGTTGTTTCATGAGCAATAAAATTTTTATTATACCATTAATGAACAACTTCTGCCCATCGTTCATCCCTAGGGTTATAAATTACTTCTTAACGGCTTGGTGCAATAAAAACTTTCTTTCGACCAGTATCATCCATTTTCGGAATAAAAAAGTTTCATAATGCTTATTTTATTTTGACCTTGAAAAGACCCTTGACCTTGGTCCATGGGCCATAGTCAAGGCCATCTTAAAATGCCTCCCTCCACGCGAACTTCCACTTTCAATATCTCGAAATCTAAGAGTTTATAGCTTTGTTGCCCTAAGTATTTTTGGTCAGGAAGTTATGGACTACAACATACATTTCGAGCCAATTTGACGGCTCTATGAAATGCCATGTATTATGTGCGTGGTCTTTTGTTAAGCCTCAAAAAACTTACATGGTACAGTCAATCGAAATATTGCGATTAGTGTAGATTACAACTTAATCTATTATAAAAAAAATTATTTTTATTATGATCTAATATTTTTTATTTAACATCGACAGCAATTTTACCTCCTTAATCACCATGGATATGAAAATTGCTTAAATATAAAAACCTGAATTTCTCTCTTGGTTCCATATTATACCTCTCATGAAATAATAGGGTGTGCAAAACGTGTCTGTTAAAACTAAAAACTGTATCAGAACATGATTAGTATTGTGTCATTTTTATTTTCGTTTTAATATATTATTTCATTTTAACTATATTATCAATATTAATCTAAATCAGTTTCATTATTTGCTATTTAACTAACTTATAATTCATATTTTACAACAAAGTTACTAATGGTGTACAAAATTATATAAATATACATATCATACAATATCATAATATAACAATCCAATATGAAAAAAAAATGTGTGTCATATTTTATAGTCCTCTTATATCCTAACTAGTTGCTCTGGCGCCTCTAGCCTGCTGTAGCTGAGCATTTAGCAACATCACTTTCTCGGACAATCTGGCATTGTGTTCCTTGAGATATCTTATTAAATCAGCCTTAAACAAACAAAATTTATGTTGAAAAATAAGTTTTTCATATTCAAAATCAACTTTTCGGCAATATTATTTTTACGTACAGGAAAGAAAAAATTTACTGGTAGATTTATATACGAGAGCTAGAATGTTAAATTACTTTCTATGCATGCACTTAAAAATTTAAACATTTTATAATTTATATAATTATGAATGTTATGGATATCATTCGATTGGAGCTGCGCATATAGGACCAGAGGGGGTTGCAAATCCTCCACAGGACGCCTCCTCAGGTGGAGGATAGAAGAACACCTCCCAGATATGGGTTGTACCGCTGAAATCAAATAGTAGGGGCGGACCAAAACCAGCAAAATTAATGGAGAGCAGCAGTAACTATTAAAACTGTATTAAAGCTGAGCAGAAAATCCACGGAACGGTCTAATAACAAATTACCTTATAGGCAAGTTCGTCTATGCCATATACGTCCACTGGATATCACTGAAGCCGGATATGGTACTGCGATTGGGAAAGCCACGACAAACTACCTCATTACTATCCCTAGTCAAAATCATTATGGGAAAGTTCAGAATATAAAGGCCTTTACTCTCCGGCAGGCCTTCGATAGTCAGACGGTGCGAAGACTCCCCAGATGTCCAATTAAGATAGGAAGATAGAACATCACAAGCTTGTACCAAGCAGGAAAAGTGCATGGTCTCAGCGAAATACAGAGGGTGAATATGGAGATCTTAAGGATAAGTGATGTTTAATAGCCAGGCTCTAGAGAAGGTCCGGTCGATAATGATTTACTCTTCAGAGACAAACGATCCACATCACAAATACGAAAAAGCGATAGTTCTCTCAAAGAATGTTAAGTGATCAGTGTCGAATGTAGTAAACTTCTTAGGCAGAATCATAATGGTACAACCTCGACCCCACAGCAATAAAATTAATATCATTCAAGTTTATGCACCATCAGCCAACAATAACAACGATGAGATTGAAGAATTTTATACTCAACTAGATTCACTATTAAAAACTACTAAAAACTCAGATATTATTATTATTATTCTGGGCGACTTCAACGCAAAAGTAGGTGACGGGTGGTTGACGATTATGTAGGTCAATATGCTCTGTGTAATAGAAATGAGAGAGGTGAAAACTCACTGAATTCACCCAAACTAGAAAAATAGTGATTACTAACACATGGTTTATGTTACCACATAGAAGACTGTATACCTGGTCATCACCAGCACATACTTCAAAAAAGATAGTAAGCAACCAGATAGACTATATTACTTATGCACAAGCGGTACAGAAATGCCATCTTCTCAGCAATGACATATCCTCGTGCAGATGTGATCACAACCCCCTTGTTGCCGCTTTTTAGTTCAGATTGAAAAAGGTTCAAAGCAAAACTCTGAATGAATGAACAAAGGTGGTGATACTTGGTTGTCGATACCTAGGCGTCATCGAGCTCTTTACATCCCAACATAGCTGCAGGTCATTCGAGACCGATTGCCTTAGCAAATCCAAACAGCATCGTTAATTGAACTTGTCTAACTGTTTCCGGTAAAAAAATTGTATCTCCGAATGTCCCTACGACACCGACCTTATGAAGATGGCCCCTCCGGTGACATTGTCCTGTCAACAATCCCACCACAATTCGCAGCTTACTAAGGAGAGAAACTCCTCATTAAGCCGTGCGTTAGGTCCTATTATATGTTCCTTGGCACAGCTCATTCCAGGAACTTCTGTCCACGATAGACTATATACTTATTAACAAGCGGTAAAGAAATGCCATCCTCTCAGCAAAGACATATATATCTTCGTGCAGACGTGAGTCTGACCATAACTCCTTTGTTGCCAATAAAAAAACGGAAGCTTTTACAGCTTTGGTCAAGTTGAAAATCATAGTTCTTGAGTTTAGACCGTGTCAAATGGGAATTATTATTCGACGTTTCTCCTACGCTTGCACAAGGCATCTTGAAGGATCTTTACTCCACGAGATTAGAACACTGAATGTTCTCTCAGTGTTCTAACCTCGTGGAGTAAAGATCCCTGAAGATGCTTCGTATAATCGTAGGCGAAACGTAGGATAATTCCAATTTGACACGGTCTAAACCCAAGAACCATGACTTTCCCTTGTTGCCTTTTTTAAGATCAGATTGAAAAAGCAAACTTCTAAAATGTAGACTAAATGGGGCAATGCTTTGAAATGGCTAAATAAGAGAATGTGTGGAAGTAAATGTAGAAAATATTGTGCGGTGACAGAAACCCGAAATCGATGTCAAAGAGGTATGGTCTAATATAAAAGCCGCTCTATTAGATTCAAGCAAGGATAACCTGAACAATAATCAACAGGACGCCAAGCGAGAATGCATGACATATGAAATATTTACATTTATGGACAGGAGAAGGCAGTAAAGCTAAAAACATTGAAAAATATAGAGAGATCTAAAAAGATAACACATGCCGAAGAACCATTCATGCAGAAATGAGCTACCAGTATTTAGGAACAAGAATTGAGGATAACAACGATCAAATTACAGAAGTTAATAAACTTATCGTAACTGCAAGAGCGACTTTCACTAAAATGAAGAATCTTCTGAAAATCAAGGTCTTGACTTGAATCTGGGAATAAGTTTGGTATGCTAAATTTTTTCAACCCTGCTGTATGGTATGGAGGCCTGGACGCTAAAAAAGCTCAATATAAAAAACCTGGAAGCTTTTGAAGTCTGAATATATCGGCGCATGTTGATGGTATCATTGGTGAATCACGTGACAAACAAAGAAGTTATGCAAATAATGCAGAAAGGCAGAGGATTACTATTCACTATAAAAAAAAAAAGCGAAAGCTCAAATATTTTGGTCACATAAATCGATGACATAGATACTTAATCTTAAAGTTACTAGTGCAAGGAAAAATACAGGGAATAAGATCAAGAGGTTGCTGAAGAACATCATGGTTAAAAAATCTCCGAGAGTGGTACAAATGTACATGAACTCCATGTGGAGCCAACACCTTAAAAAGAATAAAGGATGCAGTGAAAAAGGCCAGGATTACACGGAGAGAGGATCAATAGGCCGATCAAGACTGATTTGAAAAAAAAAACAAAGTTACAATAAGTATCATAATTTTGACGTAAAAAATGTTTAAGGCCTCAAAAAAACTAATTAACCAATGCGATTGCTGCTTTACACGCATATTTCGAAAATTTATTCTGAGAGCCGTTGCTCTTCATGATATCTAGATAATTTCTTTTATTTGAAATAAGTAATTTAAAGCTCATTAAAGATGTAATACAATAGAAACTATAAAATAAAATTTGCGGCGCAAATTATCCCAAGATTTTGATTTATTGAAACAATTCACTGAAATTGTATAAATAAATTTTACATAATATTTTAAATATTTTATTTTAAATTTTCATAAATTGAAGGTTTCACTTTTATTTTCTAAAGAGTTATAAAACTGACAAAGAAGTAACAGCCGATATTGCGATTAGTGTTAGTGTCACAACTATCAGGATTTCTTATTTAGAAAATGATAAAGTTTGAAATTGCTGCAACACTTAAAAGGTTATTCATATTCAAAACACCATGACAACTTGTATATGTTTTTGCTTTAGTTATTATTCATAAAGTCAATTTCTGATTAGTAAAAATAATCTTAATATTGGTGGGGTTGTTTCAAAAGATAATATATAGTATGCTAATTATTCCTTTAGAGAAATATTCTCATTAACTAGGTGTTAAAAAGGTCTTAATAAATATAAACATAATACCCATGTGATATGGCAATTTAAACATTTTGAAATAGTTTAAATCAATAAACTCCTCTCACCTGTTTTTCTAAAAAGTCATAAACTTTACTACCCATTTCTCTATAACCAACTTCATTTTGGCTAAAAGTTTCTGGATTTGAAGAAGCCATCCACTCTCCCCGTTGAACATCTGGTGGTGCCTGTTGTCTGTTAAAAGCAATTACCTTCACTAAAATATCAGAAAAAATTGAATAAACTTAAAATCGCTGAACCTCTTATATTTGTACACGACATAGAATATGGTGATGTAGTTTAGAATGTGACATTACTCTAAAACTGTTTATTTGTAAATTATACAACATTTTTGCTTGAAATTATGAATACAGATAGCTATGAATTTGTTGTTTTCTTAAAGCTATGTTGTAGATAAATTTACATAAGACAAGGACAAAGAGTAAAACATTCTAAATATTATTTGAGGTAAATAACTGTCACATAAAAGACTTTTCTAGGTTGAGCCTGACTTTCTCGTTCATCAGCAAGCTTACTAAAAATATATTGAAATACTAATCTTAAAGAAAATATTTTTTATTTAATTATTTGAATATAAAATAAAATAAAATGAAAACTACTTAAAACTAGAAAAGAGCATCATACACTCTGCCCTTTGAAATGCTGACACAAGTTTTAATTAGTGCATTTGCTGTATATCATGTAACTGGTACCACTCTTTCAAGAAACAAATAATGCCAAAAAAAAATTGCAACTAATAAATGAAAGTCAAAGATATATTATACAAAGTGTTCACTATTTTTTTTTTTTCACAACAGTTGAATGTTTGTATCTAAGAATAAATTTGCTGTTACTATTGTTCTTTTATTCCCTCTAAAATACTTGGATCCCTTTTTTTACTAAAAATTTAACTTACTCATATAACTAATATTAACTCCAGCAAGAACACAAAACTCAACAGTAATCAAGGCACAAAGATAGAACTTGGGTGACAAAGTGCCTCCATGAATGCATTTTTCCGCAAAGTCATCTGGATAGTAATGTTGCATTAAAGTTTGTACAAATAGTAATAAGGCCATCCAAAGGCTTACCACAATTAATGGTAGGCTTGTATGAACCTCTGTGCTTTTGTAGAATTCCAAGTAACCATCAAGTCTTGCTCTATGATGGATACATTTAGTTAACAGATGAAGTACCTAAAATTTTTACTGCTATTAATAATTAGTCACTCAATATTTTCTTTAAACAGTGTCCCTGTTTACAGTAGTAAAAATATTACAGGGAAAAATAGGGAAAAGTGAGGGGTGAAACACCTTTGCAATACATGTATATTCTGTGAAAATATTTTACAGTCTCAGGGACATCGGTGTAAACCCACAATCATCTTCACTGGGTTCCTGAAGGTCAAACAATAAATCAACATTACTAACTGAGGTTCTTGCTCAACTCTGTGAAAGAATAAGAACAAAATGAGCCGGATTGTGGAAAAACAAGTTACAGGTCCTCCATCAAAACAACGCGCCAGCTCATTCTGCATTGTCTGTCCAGATGTTTCTAGCCAATTATCCCAATGTTAAACCACCTGCCTTATTTATCCGATCTTGAACCAAGTTACTTTTATCTGTTTTCCAAGATCAAATCTGCATTAGAAGGAAGATGAGTTCAGTCCCTTGAAATTGTGAAAGAAAAAACAGGCATGAGCCATAAAGTAGCTTACCGAAGACTTCCAGCACTGTTTTGAACAATGAAAACTTCACATGGAGAGTTGTAGGGATAGAGAAGGGGTGTATATTGAAGGTGATAATAACTAAATATGTATAAATTAAAAATAAAATGTTTTACAGCAACAGTCTGCTTATTTTATAGCCACACCTCGTACTATGTAAAATATAACAAGCATAAGAAAAATGTAAGACATTTTTGGACTAAATAATGTGCCTACCTAAAAACTTTATGAATCTAATGATAACTTAATCTTAGTTTTAGATAAAGATACTTATGGGTTTTCAGAAAAAAATACTTAATTAGGGAAATTATTTTTGCAATATTTACACGGGGGGGGGGGGTAATAAAAAACCTTGGAAAAACTTGAAAAATAATAACAAGATAACAAGTGAAAGGTAATAATAAATAATGATAAAATTTAATGATGCAATCAATATTAAATTGCATATAAGTAAAAGGTAAATACACTGAAGATTAAGATAAATGCATCTATAAATTTAATCGAGTGATAATTATTTCTTTTAGTTACTTAGGTTAATAAAATGTTATGTTAATAAAACAACATGACTCATTATGTAAATATCAATATAACATTCATTATGAATGTTCATAGTAGCATCCTTTTACAGGTCAATTCCTAAATTATTTAAAATAACTTGTTTGGATAAGATAACTTTGTAAAATAAGTACAAAATAAAAATACAGTCTTTTGGGTTAAATCTTTTTAAAATAGAAATTGAATTGATTATTCAATTTTACAACTGATTAATTTCAAAAGTTGATTTTTCTGAGAATTAAAATTATTGTCTCAAGATAAATCAATTTAGGTCACAAATTTTAAAACTGCTTATAGAATATTCAATATATGTTTATCAAATTATATCTTTAATTAAATTTTAAACTATAACATTTACTTACAAAAGTTAGAAACCACAATGCGATATGTATATAAATGATTATAAAATATTCCTTGCATTTACTGCTCTCATCTGGATGCTTAGCAGCATATATAATTGCTGCAATATCAAGGACTAAAGTAAATAATAACTGTATGCCAAATAACTGTACAGTTTTAATAGGTTTAAAACCACCAAAAGAATCCAAAATGGGTTGAAGGTGCTCCCTATCATCCATATTGACTGATTCACTGAAAAAAGTAGCCCCCTAAAAAATAACTTGTGAGGTTAGAACTGGAATGTTATAGGATATACTAAAAATACCTACCCCTGAATTCGTATTATAACTTCTAGATAAGCTGACCATAATTATACATGCTTTACCGTAATTTCATTAACTATAAATAAACATTTGCAATTATTCAAATTTATTTGTTTATCAAAAATAAATAAACTTGAATCATAAATCATAACATTAAATATGCGACATAATCGTTTTAATTACATTTCTGACATGGAGTAAAAAACTATTTCTTGATATAAATAAGGAGCATGTAAACATACATAAGAGAATAAGAGAGATAAATAGATTTGTTATTGAACTGAATACAATCAAATGTCAACATAATTTTTACAAAATACATATTTGTCTGATAGATGTCGCAGAGAACACAGTAATTTTATAATTACCAGTGAAGAAAATTACTATTAAGCATATATTTTATGAAAATTACAAATTTTTGGATTATTCTTCTTAGGTAAGTAAATTTTCATTTAAAGCATTATTTAATCAATGATTCTAAGAAAAAAGAAGTTGTTGTCCATTTTTTAATTAAGATTGCTTGCAGTTGTAAAACTTGTTTCATGATTTTACCTTCCTCTGACCCCTCTGACCTTCTAACCTCAATTTTTCATATCCTGTAATGTGTTTTTGTCAACATTATACATAAATATTTTAATTATAAAAGAATGGGAGTAACCTTATATCATTTTCCCCCAAGTGCACCTTCGAGAGGAGCCCTATTAGCAGCAAAAGCCTTAGGCCTAGATATTGATATTCAGATTGTTAATTTATTTCAAAAAGAACAGTTAAAAGAGGAATTTGTAAAGGTATGTATAGGCAACTAAGTTCTCAGAAGAAAGTTACTAAGTAATTATAAAATGTTTATTAACATTTATTCTAGATTAACCCACAGCACACTGTTCCAACTCTAGTTGATGGTGATTTTGTGATATGGGACAGTCATGCCATTGGTCCTTACTTGGCTACAGCATATGGAAAAGATTCAAGTTTTTATCCACAGGATCCTAAACAACGTGCCATTGTGGATCAAAGATTGTATTTTGATTGTGGGACTTTGTATCCTAGAATAAGAGCCATTTGTGTGAGTAAAGTATAAAAATAACTGAAATTGCAGCCTTAAATCTTTAATATGTATTTTTAGTTCCCAATTTTATTCTTAGGTGAAGACCAAATATTGGATGAACACAAACAACCTTTAGAAGAAGCTTTAGGATTTTTAGATGTATTTCTAGAAGGAAATGATTTTGTGGCTGGAAATAAATTGACAGTTGCTGATTGTTCACTGGTGGCCTCCATTGCAAGTATTGTTGTAAGTAGTTTTTGTACTTTACATTTATTCATCTGCTAATAGCTTTTTTATTGATCCACTGGGACATTTTTAGGCTGTTGGATGGGATATTTCTCCATATACAAATGTACATAATTGGGTGGCAAGATGCACTTTAACAATTCCTGAATATGCTGAAGCAAATCAAGCTGGTGCTAATGAATTTGGAAAAGCAGTAAAAAGTAAAATGGCACCAGGACAACTTCCATAGAGGATTTTGTTAATGTTATTTAATAATGGAAACATTTAACAGATAACCAAAAAATACTCATAATTAATAGACAAATGTACAAAAGCAATGGAAATACATACAGTGTGAAATTTAATAGTTAACAATTTAAAATGGTTGCCACATTTTTATCAATTAATGTAAATAATTGATAGATTACAGTATCAATTTGGTCAATGAAAATAACAGACAAAATAAAGATTGTGAACTATAATGTTTTTTTTTAATGCATGTCCTTCCAACAACTTCCTATAAATGTAAAAGGGTATAAAATAATTACTAAGGCATCTCTTGACAGTAGATATCTATACATATAAATAAAATTGAAATGTGTGTCTGTTTTTTGAAGAAACTTTATAGACATCAAACGGAGGTTGTCAGAAGTGAAATAGAATACTTTTTTTTCTGTCTGTTGGGACTAACCTTCGAATCGGCTGAACCGATTTCGATGAAACTTTACAGACATGAAGAGGTTGTCAAAAGTGATACAGGCTGCTTTTTTCTCTGTCGGCCTTAATCTTCAGAACGGCTGAACTGATTTTAAAGAGGATATTGGGAGTAATATAGGCTTTTTTTCTGTCTGGGCTAATTTTCGGAACGGCTGAACCGATTTTATTTAAATTTACAGACATGAAGAGGAGGTTGTCGGAAGTAATAGAGGCTGCTTTTTTCTGTCTGTCTGTACTGGCCAATCTTCGAAATGGCTGATCTTTTTCTATGAAAATTTAGACAAAAACAGGAGATTATCAAGAGTGATCTACTTTTTTTCTGTCTGCATATAAAGAGTAATCTTCGAAACGGCCCTACCAATTTCTATGAAACTATAAACATGAAGACGAGTCGTCAGGAGTAATATAGGCTGCTTTTTTCTATGTCTGTATGGACTAATCTTGGAAACGGCCCGACCGATTTCGATGAAACTTCACAACCATAAAGAGGAGGTCGTCAGGAATGATAAAGGCTACTTTTTTTCTGTCTGTAAAGACTAATCTTCGAAACAGCTGAACTGATTCCAGACCACAGACCTGAAGAGGTTGTCAGGAGTAACAAAGGATTTTTCTGTCTGTCTACACAGGCTAAATCTTCGAAACACCTGAACGATTTTAATGAAACTTTACAGACATGAAGAGGAGGTTGTCAGCAGTGATAAAGGGTGCTTTCTGTCTGTCTGTACAAGCTAATTTCTGAAACGGCTAAACCAATTTCGAGGAAAATTTACAGAAGTGTAGAAGAGGTTGTCAGGAGTTAAAAAGGCTGCTTCTTTCTGTCTGTCTTTCTGCAAGAGCTAATCTTCGAAGGGGCTGAAAAGATTTCAATGAAACTCTACAGACATGAAGAGAAAGTTACCAGGAGATATATAGGCTACTTTTTTCTATCTGTATGGGCTAATCTTAGAAACGGCTTTCGATGAAACTTTACAAACATGAAGAGGAGGTTGTCAAAAGTAATACAGGCTGTTTTTCTTTATAGCAACTGGATTTATTATTTATTTCCCAGGTTTTACGCGGACGAAGGGTACTAGCTAGGTCGAAATAATACAATATGATTTTTAAAAAATTGCTTTTTATTAATATAAAAAATACTGATATCCCAGCACCATAAGGTTATCACAATCACAAGAAGTCACAAGTATTATAAGCTAAAAGAATTATCTAAGACTTATCCTTTTATGTCTAGTTTATGTACAAATTTAATCTATAAAGTTATATAAAGCTATTTAGATATATCAATAAGGTACTTTGGTAAAAAAAAATACATTCTTGAAAATTCAAAAAATTTCTTACTTAATTCCAGCATTTATGTATTATGCTGGAAAAATTTAAATAACTCCTATGAGAAATGATTCTGACTTTACCGCGATTTGTAATTAAAAATGTAAAGCTAAAGGATTTTATACATTTTTAATTGTACAGAATGAAGTCGATTCGACTAATTACATACCATAGTTTTTAACCAAGCAGAGATAAATTACATAGAGTGATTTTAAAATTAAGGGATATTTTGTCTATTTGCCAGCCGAAAAAACAAAAAGGTTAATACACTATTACCTAATCTATTTCACTAAAGCTGAGATCAAATTACACCTGTTTAAATTTTATAAAAGAAGACATCCTACAGACATAAAAAGATAAATCTAAAAAGTAAATAAATAACAATATTTAAAATAAATAATATAAATTATATGGTAAAAAAATAGTTTACAAAAATATTACTTTGGTATTATTTGCATTAGTAACTAATTAACTATGCACTATAAGTGATTTGTCTTTGTAAATATCAGATAAAAATGAAGAAATAAATATTTGTAAATAAAATTTTACAAAAAGTTTAGGCTTAAATTTATTAGTAAGTACGTAAAACGACGGAAATGATTGTGGTGATGATAGTTTTTCCAGCTTTAAAATGAGTATAAATTTACTTTAACTTGCATATCATTATGAGCTCAGGAATTTTTTATACAGGGTATCCTAACTTTAGAATAGCAATATTTCAAAAAGGTATTCGACAGAAAAATTTTTGGAAAAATGCTGTAAACAAATACATATGGTTGGTTCTTAAATTTGCATCTTTATAATGTTTTTGTACTGAATTTTTGACAGGTACGTGATCAGGTGCTCTTGTTAAACTGGTAATTTATAATTGTGTCAAAAATCAATAAAAATGAAATTAATTTATAAAACGTAGATATAATTTAATACATAATCACAATGCATACGTCTTGACCATACTTTTAATAACGAAAATGCGTTAAATAAAAAATAATAGACCATAATGAAAATAGATATAATAATTTTTTTTTATAATAGTTTACGTCGTAACCTACACCATCGCGGAATTTCGATGAACTTTACCGTGTAAATTTTTTAGAATTCAATTAGTAAAAAATTGTACAGAGTCTTATGGGAAATCAGGATCTTGGCACATTCCTTTGAATTATACTACCATTTATCAATTAGAAGAGGTTGAAAAAAATTGAAAATTAGCTTTTTGAAACATACAGATTTCATTGTTTGCTATAAAATATTTAGCTTCCCGTGAAGTTTACTAAGACATTAATAAAAAAATAATGATAAAATTTTAAATAACCTGCATTAAAATGGAGTCGAAACGTTTGACAACGTTGCATGAGCGCGTGCTTCAGATCTTTGAATACATTCAAAATGAAAACTTTAAATGAATTAATACAAATTAATTTGTTATTGTATATATATATATATATATATATATATATATATATATATATATATATATATATATATATATATATATATATATATATATATATATGAGTAAGGTTAGGCTGTCTCGGAGTAAAACAGTAAAAATACAACGTTGCCAAATCACACAATACTTAAAACCAACTGATTTAAATGAGTCAAATGAAGTTCCGTATTCAATTATTTTTTTATTACACTTTCTATTTCAATCATAAATGCCTTGCAAACTGTTAATTTTTAAATTATATTATTTTTCAGTAGTAAAATTAATCTGATGTAACAGTTATTTTCAGAGTAGCAAATCACCCATGTAAACGTAACTTCTTATGTTCATTTTTCTTTGATTTAGTTTTTAAATTTTTTTATATTATTTTGTTCATTCTAAAAATACATTCATTTTTACTGAGTTCTTCACAACCACCTAATCCAACTCATGACAGAATAAAAATTAAATACAATTACAATTATTTTTATATTGTCTCATATGCTGATTTAAAAAATAGATAGAAAAACTTGCAATCTAACACAGCCAAAAAGGACAATAGGATATTGACAATTCCAGGAAAGGGTAGTAACGAAATCGATTAGTTTTTCAAGAATTACAATTTCTGGTTAACTACAAATTCTAAAATACAAAATTTGTTTCTTTCAGACCATATCCTTAATTTGAGAGTATATTAGATAAATCGACTCTAGGATTTAAATTGTAATAAATATACAAAAATATATACATTATAAACTATTTTTGAGACACCCTATGTATTAAATATAAATAAAATTTTTAACCGAATATGACCGTATAAACAAAAAAGTATTGAAAAGGGTTTCAAAAAAACGTTGTCTCATATTGTGCTCACCTATCACTTGGACCTCTAATAAATCTCAATAAAATACCGATTATGTAAAGTGTTTTTTAAATCTAGAGTTTATTTATTTTGTTCATAAAAATAGAGTTAGGATACCCTGTACGCATGTTTCAATACTATAAATAATGTTTAAAAACAAAAAAATCATACTTTGTACCTAACTGCTTTTTTTGTAAATAAAATTAAGTTTTTACTATTTCTTATTATATGCCAAAATTGTGTTCTAAAAGCACTTAGGAAAAGTATTTCTGTAGTAATGCCAAAATGTTTGAAGTAAATTCAATTTCCCAATTTCAATAAAGAGACTTTTTTACTGCAAATCACAGAAACTTAATATTTTCAATTCGTTATTATTTACTTTTAAGTTAATTTTTCAGTCAGTTCTTTTTTTATAAAAATATTTTATCATTCTTTTTGATATTTATTTTAAAATGTCAATTATAATTAGAGCCTCAAAACTAAATTTTCGTGTTTCTTTTAATTACAATTGTAGATTTCTAAACTATGACCCCGAAAACCCACCAAATAGAAATTGTGGTTAAAATCAGGGGGCGGTAAAATCATAGACATAAAAGTAAGTATATAGACTGTGGATCCTATGGTAGCGCCTTGGCCTATGCTTAGAAAGAGACCGAGCGTTTTCGATCATTAGTACCTCTCTTTTTGTGGGCGGAGCCAAGCACGAAACCTCAAACATTATTGGATATCCCTCTCGCCAAACCGTCATTAGGGAGGTACTACTGTTCTATTTCGCTGTGTCTCTAAGCGTGAACTAAGGCGCTTCTATGGGATCTACAGTCTATTTACTTACTTTTATGTCTACGGGTAAATTATACCTTCTAAAATGAACCGAATATATTTTCCAGGCCAGTTGATAAATCGGAATTCTGATTCTGAGAAACGTTTTATACCTGATGTTAGTAAACATATATATATATATATATATATATATATATATATATATATATATATATATATATATATATATATATATATATTCATATATAAAAATGTCGTGTTCCAGTGATTTTTAAAAGATTCATGTGTTTCTGAGAGATTGAATTTATTCCATAATTTTCAGCCATAATACATGATGAAAAATTTGAACACTGAGAAAAAAATTAATAAACTAAAATAAGAGAAAATCTTTATTATTAGTGATGCCTATGTATTGGTATCTTATGTGAACAAAACTAAAACCGTAATGTACTCGAAGATTCAAACATTAAATATTTTGATTTTATTCAATTATGTTTGCACATAATACACGTCTCAGGGTTGGACGAGGACCGGAGATGACTGGCCTCTTCAAAACCTATCCAAAAGTAAAAGGTAAAGTCCTCAAAAAAACATGTCCCAAAACATTTTACTATTGAAAAAACGACTATCGCCTTGTGTTGAAAATTTTTTGTGCTCAAAACTGGGAAACTACCCAATATAAAAATTATCCCATTAGACTACCAGTGTGACGTTTTTGGCTGCCAGTCGCAATAACCGACAATGGGCATCTTGCCTGGTCCAACCCTGATACTTCCCTTTTGAATTAACATATTCAAAAATTTAAGTTTTTTCAACTTTAATATTTCAGCCAATATTTTTTACCCAATTTGGGCATTTTTTTTTAGTTTACGGGTTCAGTTTCACCATTGTTCAAAAATTTAATCTTATGTATTTTAGATATCTTAAAATAAATAGATATTTTCATAAAAACTCGACTTGATCCGCCAAAACTAAGGAAGTTAGTGGGAAAGCGGGCAATATTTGTACTACACTCAAGAAGTCAATGTTAGAACATTGAAATCTAATGTCATAACTTCGCGACGGGTGTCTGAATGCAAGGATATACTGAATAGTCGGACAAGGAATGGCTTCACAATCAGACTCATGCTGGTCCTAGGTCACTCGAATATACACGAGAATAAATCATATGGATTCGCAAAGGCGAACGGCCTAGATTAACTTGAAGCCATGGTAGGATGTAAAGAATCCAATGAGGCTAACTTTAAATTCTTCTCAAATATTCCGTACACTTATATTTATTATTAAAAGTATCATGTATTTTAACAACTTCTCCTTATTAACATTTTATAACATAAAGTCAAAATAAACTACTAGAAATGCAAAAACAATGATTTTTTAATGTGAGATAATTTTTTAAATACATTTTTATCTTACGTCCTTTTTATACCTGCTACATTCCCACTACATGAAGGCCATTCATAGGATTCTTAGCTATCATCCTGTTTTTACTCCCTCCAACTTCCTTGGTGAGGACTGAGGGTACCCAGAAAAGTACCAATATGTATTTTAGATACGTAGTATCATCTCAAGAATATTGTATTGCCGAAGATACAGCGCAAAGAAAGCAGTTATTCTATATAAAATAGTATAGAAAGTGTTCGGGTAAACTGGCTAAAATATTGAAATTTGGAAAGAAGTAAATTGTTTCATTATTTATCAATGTCGTTTCTGCTTTTGATGATATGTAATAGGACAATAAATTTAATACATTTTATTTCGTTGTACTACTTCTTTGCTTCTGCTCTACCGTATTTTCGGGTAACTCTTTTCCAGTCGTCTCAATTGGTAAAATTAAACAGGCGATAGCTGCCAGAAGAGCAGCTGTTGCATATGTAGATGTAGCAAATGTTATAGAAGTCTTAAGCAATACCTATAAAAATATATATTCTTAGTACTAAGAATTATGTGTTATGAACAAATATTCTAAAAGCTGTGTAGATATGAGTAGAGCTTTCATGATCTGTATCATATTCTTCAAATTCGTACATTACTTTGTTGCCAACTAAAATGTAGCAAACATGGAAACTTGAAAACACTGTTTTTCTTTTTCAGAAAAAATATATGTCTTGTTCATTCATTTCAAATTCAGTGTACATGGCGATTATAATTTTAGATATAATTATAAGAATAGTTATCTTCGAAGAAGAGTATATTCCTTCTTCCATTTTGTGAGGATGAATAATACTTCGTAATAACAGAAAAACTAAAAAATGTAACTTTTTTAATCAAGTTCCCAAATATTTTAAAGACTGGTAAGGTTGTTCCTGCTCACAAACGATACAATGTGCATTTAATGGCAATTACAGTCCGGTGACTTATTGATGAAAATAAAAATATATTTCAAAATCTATACATATGTATATAAATAAAACTGAAGTATCTGGTTGTCTGTACGGGCTAATCTTCGAAACGGCCAAACCGATTTTGATGAAACTTTTCAAACATGAAGAGGAGGTTGTCAAGAGTGATATAGACTGCTTTTTTTCTGTGTCTGTTTGTCTATATGAACAAATGTTCAAAACGACTGAATCAATTCCGATGAAACTTTACAGACATGAAGAGATGGTCAGAAGTAACATACGCCGCTTTTTTTCTGTCTGTCTGTATAGGCTAATCTTCAAAACGGCTGAACTGATTTCAATGAAACTTTACAGACATGTAGAGTATATTGTCAGACGTAATATCGACTGCTTTTTTAAATTATGTATTGTTTTAACAATTGTATTTAAGGTTCATGCGGACACACTTGTGAGTACAAGTTATTATTTAATATAAATCCACCAAAAAAAATTTTTTTGCATATTACTGCATCTAACCCTTTAAAAACACCTTTAGCAAAAATTAGTTCAAGGCAAAATCAATTACCTGTGCTACATAAGGAGTGACCATAGCACCTAACCTGGCCATAGCACTGCATGCTCCTACTCCAACTGACCTCAGTGAAGTAGGGTATACCTCAGGGGTATAAACATAGGCAGCTTGGAATACACCTGCTATAATTCCTCTTGCAAGGAATAACATTAGTGTCAATACAGCTCTTCTAAAAATTATTCGAATATTATGTTAAGAACAGAAAAAATTTTTGCTAAAAATATGAAATATTAAAATCCAACGATGCATTCATTTTTGCTATAACTAGGAGAACTTGGCATGGACTAATATGATTATGATTGCATTAATTAAAATTACAATTGAAATACTTACTTTCCTGGACACATTACTAGAAATGAACAACAAACAGCATAAACAACAAATTGTACTGCCATCGTTTTTTTTCTTCCAAATCGTTCAATAATAAAAATGGTTATAAATATCCCTGAAAAAAAAAATTGGGTTTTTAAAAAGATCAATGTGAAGTCAAAGTATAACAGAAATTATTTCACTTATTTTTATTAGAAATTAAGATTCTGGTCTGGAAGGAACTTATAACTATAATTCTCTACTGTGGTTGACAGAATCAACCTGAAAAAAAATTCCATAAATGTAAATTTAACCCTCAAAATAATTTTTCTTTCTTATTTTGATTTTTTCCATTAAAACAACATGGTATGTTTAGTTAAAACACATTTGTTTTTTCGAACTAATAAGGTTACAGAAAATATTTTACCTGGAAATTCTGCCAATGTTGTCCATAACAAGTCAATATAGTCAGTTGTCTGGAGTTGTCTGCAGTCAGCAGCACAAGTATCTATTCCTTGACCGGGCGTTGGACCATCTGAACAAGCTATAGTGGACGTTTCAAACAATTCAGTAGTCATTAAGACTAAACCATAATAACAAAAAGCACAAGAAGACCTATGAATAAAAATATATAGTGTTTTAATTTTTTTTCTGTTTCTTTTTACACGTATCTTTAGAATATTTTGTATTGATGTGGAGTAAATCACGAAGTTAGGCATAAGAAAGAGTAAACAACTTTGTGTATAACCTTACAAAGGAAATTTAAAATACTTTCTCCAAAACTGTGAATTCCATTTTAACCATAGACTTATCTTTTTATCATTCGTTCATAGACAATTATACCTACCAAATAAACCATAGCAGTAGAGATGTCAGTCTTAGGGAAGGTACAAGCAAATCTCTAAAGCGCCCTCTATGAGGTGAAGATGTCATTGCATCATCCACAACTAATCGACCCAATAACATTGGTTTTCCATTATCTTTTGCAACTTTTTCCAATGTTTCTAGAGCTTTATCTGTTTGACCACTTGCAACATGATATCTTGCAGATTCTGGCAACCACTAAAAATATTAGGCCTTTGAAATTTTAAGAGATTTGGACAGATAGAGAGCAACCCAATATATTTTTTGCAAATTCTAAGATGAATAAATTCATACTTTCTTATTTATAATAAAATATTTTGAATTCTTTGTAATAATTCAATAAAAAGAAAGTAAAAATGCCTACGAACCGCTTACTGGCTTTTTATAAACATTTTAAAGTTAACTGACTTGGAAATGTCATTCTTTGTATTAAAATAACTGGTAAATAAAAGTTCTTCCTGTAGTTATTGCTTTCAAAAAAAAAAAAAGAAACAAAATCCAAATGCTATAATGAACAAGACAAACAAATTCGCTATAATCATCTGATATACCAGGTGTGTTACTGGCCTGTGCATATACACATTAAAGCTAAGTATTTTTTGCAACCACGTACATTTTCTAATGGTTTTTATCTCTACCCTTCTGAAAAGAATCATTACAAACATTTAACCTATCTTTTTTCTTTGTGATAAAAATTAATTTGTGCACTTTCATCAGTGATAGATATTTACCGTGTGCTAGCGGAATTTTTTCAGTATTGTTCTCTGTAAACATATAAAGCTTACCAAAATAAAAGTAATAGTTCACATTGATATATTATTGAAATAACACTGTCTATATATTTACAAGTTCATAGAAACATTTTCTTCACTAACGTTAATATAATGAAATATTTGTTTTGGCATACTTACTGGACATATTATAGCAAAAGCTAGTAATGGACCTGTTGATAAAGCTAACAACCACTGCCAACCTAAAGTTGGCATTACAACTATTGCTAATGCTACTTCAAAACAAGCACCCAAGGCCCAAAAACACTGCAAAATAAATTTGTATGTAAAATGAATAAAACAAACCACACAGCTACACTTACATCAAGCAAAACAACACACTTTGCCCTTTGTTTTGTGGGCAAAAATTCTGCATAAAGTGTTACACTAAAAACAAAATCCAAGTCTAAATCGAATAACAAACATATATATTCTTGTAAATAATGAGCACAGCATGTAGTAGAACATACAAAAACAAACATTACAAAACACTATTTTGAATTTAAATATGAAAACTTACAGTACCCAAAAAAAAACTTTGTCAAGAATAGACCAGAAAACAAGCTAAACTAATAGTTTTATTATCTACATCTCAATACTTACGACTGTGGAGTACATCCAATTGCAAATCCGACTAAACCTCTTAAAAGCAGCATCCACATAAAACTGGGAGCTATAGAACTTAGTAATCCATAATAAAATAATAAAACTGCACATAAGCTAAGTGCCTAAAATATTTTAATTTAGCTAAAATAAATGACAGAAAAAATAAGAACAACATACATGTTTGCGCCCATATCTGTCACTAAGGTTGCCCCAAAATGTTGATGAAAGCATCATACCAAGAAACACTATAGTAGTTGTTAGTGCTTGCTGATATCTAAAAAAAAGTACTATACCCAATATGGTTCTTATATAAAAAAAATCAGAATCCAAGGCTCCTCACCTTGTTATATGCCAACTACAATGTAAAGCTGGGGACAATATTGACAAAATCGTCATTTCCATACTGTCAGCCATCCAACAGAGTCCTGTCCATAGGGACAATTTAACTTGAAACCAGCCAAAACCTAATGCATTCACAGCCTGTGTTACAGTAAATGTATCTACAAAAATAATCACTTACAATCGGGTCTTAAAAAAAAAAACAAAAAGGGATTTTATTTAGTTATAATTTTAACGACCATTGTAAAAACTTAAAGAATAATTGTTCTCCAATTACCATCAGGTACAACTGATACTGAGGCCATTTCAATCTCTTGCGGAATTGTACAGTCAGGATCCACTGGTTCATTTCTTGGTTGGACTGCCGAGTTTCCATCAATATCTTGGTATCCTTTTGATCGTTTTAGCACCATTTTTACCTTAAAATTCTAATATTTACCTAAAAAAATCTATTTGTTTACGTGGAATACTTACCTTACATAATTCTAACCTAAAAGTTTGACAGTGACATTTCTCCTCTTCTCTCTTCAATTTGGGCTAAAAACAATTATTTTGTTTTCTTCTATTAATGGTTCCAGTGGCCTCTTGTTCGGATACTCCGTAAGGTGCTTATTTCGAGTTAAAGCGACCCTTATCGGATAAATCTTCGAGCATATGCTACTATGCTACGCTCGAAGGATAAATTATAAATTACACTATTTTTTGAAACCTGCGGAAAGTTGGACACGCCTTACGCATCCACTGATTGTTTATATCTGCATCATGCCGAGATAAAATATCGAAATATAGATATACATTTTTTTTCAATATTCATATATTTAGCCCAAACATCGATAGTTCAGTATAAAAATAGAAGTAGCGGGATCTATATTCCTATTATGTAAAAAATAGTAAAAAGGTGTAAAACGTATGCTAATTAACTACAAAGTTATTTTGGAAACTGATTTACTTCGGAACTAGTTTTTGAGGAAACTCGTCCTGAATTTTGTATTAATTTTTGTTTTCATTTTCAGGGCTGTCCAGTAATCTAATAAAGGAGCGATATGTCTATGACAAGAACGGGACATTTTTCTTTTTCAAGTATGTTATAGGTGATGAGATTAGTAATCTTTCTGTGGTAGAAGTAGAAGTCAACTATGAGAATAGACTTACGCATTAATCTCAATACTCCAAGGAGCTCTTGGAGCTTCATATGAATGAGCCTAAATTGGCCACTGAGTTCCTAACTGGCCATGGCTCTTGACGTATTATCTCAAAAAATGGGTACTAATGAACACATAGACAAACAGAAAAAAGCAGCCTATATCACTCTTGACAACCTTCTCCCACGCACGTATTCAGAAATCCGTGCCTTCTCCTCATGTCTATAAAGTTTTCAGCGAAATCGATTCCATAAAGCATTCTTTATGATCGATTCAGTCGTTTTGAAGGGTATCCTGTAATCCTGGAATAAAACAGGTTCCTGTAATAGACAGACGGAAAAAAGCAACCTGTCATTCCTGACAACCTCCTTTCCATGTTGTTCTATCGAAATCGCTTTAGCCGTTTCGAAAATTAGCCTGGACAGACAGACGGACATTCCAATTTTATTTATATAATATGTATAAATCATGACCTTCTTAAGATGTATGCTTACGTTTTCTCAAAACAAGAGCAAATAAATTTTCGAAATTCGGTCCTGTTGGTGGAACACTTTGTAAAGCGCATACCAGGAGCGCACATCGAAAAGTTCAGGACCATAGATTAAATAATGTGACTATGTTTACGTTTCAACATAATAAATTTGCTATTTTTGAGGTTAAAGTGGTTAAGCTTTACGGGTCTAATAAATCTTTTGACTACGGGTTAATCCAGTACGATTTAGTGTCCTTAAAAAAATAATTTCGTAGGAAAGTACTGTCATGCTAAAATAAATGTAGAGGGTAACAATAATTATACTTTAAGTTGTAAAACTAAAGTGAATTTGATAAATACCCGATAAAGAAGTCATACCTACTTGATCCCAAAATAGTTTCGCATAATAAATTCCCCCCGAAGTATCCTCGGGTTGACGTTTCCGGTGGGGCTTGCGAGTTTCAATGACACAGAGAGCTAAGCCAGCGGCAGTTCAGACTGCCGGCAGGTACAACCAAGCTGGATAGGTCTCTGTGGTTAGGAACCAGACTAAGAGGGATACAACTGCACAGTGGTGCCTACACTAACACATCACTTTACACCAGGCCGTCTGCAGGTGGGCGGTATCGATCCGTTGACTGTAGACGGGCGCACCTTTACACAAACACTTAACACAGGCTTAATTCTAACGTGTGGCGACCGTGCCGAGAGGATGTATGGCAACTGGGCCTATCAGTTGTTCCAGACGGTGCCTTTGGGAAACCGGGCGAAATCCCAAAGTAATACAGCCTTGCGTCGGTAAAGGGAGCTCTGCCGGCGTGGACCACCCTTTCTTCCATACTCGTGGGAACATGTATGAGGAAAAAGAAGACGAAGAAACATTATTAAAGGAGGACTCAGCAATGAGTGACTCCGACAAACAATCAGAGGTGGATCTCATTGTAGAAGACTCCTCTGACAACACTCTAGTGGCTGAATCCAGTAGGATGGGTGAAAGTCCCACCGAAAAATCAGACACTGGGAAAACAGACCCTGGAGGGAAAACGCAAGTTGACCCACAGGGAAAGAAGCTTTCCGGAGCCCAAAGAAAGAAGATCCGGAAGGCACAGAAAATGGCAGCGGGGACTTGGACTAAGGAAAAACCAAAGTCGGGGACCGAAGCCAAAAAAGAGGGGAGTGCAACCAGCAAACGGCTGCACTCGGACTCAAGTACCTCCCCTGGAGATAAACGACCTGCGAAGAGAACCAGAAGTCAAGTAGGACAGGCTGGAGCCTCTTACAGCAGGGCAGTAAGTGATCTCAGGATGGCGATTGTGCATAGTCGTCACCCTGACTTCACAATTGACCAGATCCAAGCTGACCTAATTCTAAATAGGCTTCTAGAGATCATGGATGAGATGCCCTCTGGCAGTGGGAATCCACCACAGTTTGAGGGAAATAAGTACACGGGAGGCATTTTATGGATCACGTGTGCTAATGTAAATACAAAAACCTGGTTGCAACAATCTGTTGCAAAACTAGGGAATTTATGGGAAGGAGTAGACCTGACAGTAGTCGAGGCCAAGGACCTTCCCAAAAGACCTAAAGTCCTCGTCTGGCTACCAGGGACAGACGAGCTAGAAAAAGCCAGAACACGCCTGGGAACACAGAACCCAGGGCTGAAGGTGGGTGACTGGACGAATTTAAGCCGCAAAATGGACGAGAAAGGTCAAACATTGGCCTTCTCGGTTGATGCGGCATCCTTCAAATGCCTTGAACAGACCCAGTTCAGGGCATTCTATAAATTCGGGAAGGTGACCTTCCGTAGTCTGGGAACCGGGAAGAAAAGTGAGGGTGATACAGGTAAACCTCCAACACAGTAGGGCGGCTTCGGCCGCTCTGTGCAGGGAGATGAAAGACTGTGACATCGCCCTCATTCAAGAACCCTGGATACACCAGGGGAAAGTAAAAGGGATTACGGGAATCAGATGTGAGCTTATATATTGCAGAACAGCCGATAAACCAAGGACCTGTATATTGTATAAAAAACACCTAAAAGTGCTTGCACTAACGAAACATATTTCTAGGGATCTTGTTGCCGCAAAAATAGCAACAAAGGGAGCTGGACCAACAAACATCACTATCGGCTCAGCCTACTTCCCCTACGATGACCTAGAAGAACCACCACCAAGAGCAGTGGGAGACCTGGTGAGAGACTGCAGAGGAAATGGATCGCAGCTGATCATTGGGTGTGATGCAAATGCCCATCACGATGCTTGGGGCAGCACAAACATCAATCAAAGAGGTAAGTCAGTCTTTGAATTCATAATGGTAAATAACTTAGACATAATGAATAAAGGCAATGAACCCACCTTCGTCACCAGACAAAGGCAGGAGGTCATTGATATAACGTTAAGCACAACATATCTTGGCAACTTTATAAAAAACTGGCATGTGTCTAGGGAGGCAAGTTGTTCTGACCATAGGTGCATCAGGTTTGAAATAACGGGTATAGAACGGGAACAACTAAACTACCGGAATCCGCGAAGGACAAACTGGGGAAACTACTGCCTAGACCTAGAACAGAGACTAGCGGAAATCAAAAGTTCGGTAAGCAACATAATAGAAGTAGAACTGATGGCAGAACAACTAACAGAAGCCACAGTCTCAGCCTTTGAAGCTAACTGTCCTCAGATCACTCAACATTCTACTCGCAATGTGCCGTGGTGGAATGCTAAATTAGAGGCGAAAAGAGGACAAGTTAGGAAACTATGGAACAAGGCGAAAATAACAGGAAACTGGGACGAATATAGACTGGTCCTGACTGAATATAACAGGAACTTGCGTAAGGCTAAGAGAGAATCTTGGAGGAAGCACTGTGAGGAGATCGAAACGACCCCAGAATGTGCCAGACTCCGAAAGATACTCTCAAAGGATACGCAACCATCAATAAACTCTCTAAAAACAAATACAGGGGAGCACACCTATACTGGGAAAGAAACAATGACCGAGTTATTTCGGGCTCACTTCCCAGGGTCAACAATAATTGAGAAATCACCGGAGACTTGGAGGACTGAAGCAGAGATAAATACTGCTGTAAGAGCCACCAAGGACAATTGGCAAACGGCAAAAAAGGTGATTACCTATGAAAAGATAAAATGGGCCATAAACTCATTTGAACCATATAAATCGCCGGGACCGGACGGGATTTATCCAGCAATGTTACAACAGGGTCCAAACCTGTTGATTAACAGACTTTGCTGCATATTAAGAGCCACTCTAGCTCTAGGATATGTGCCAAAGGTTTGGAGGTTAACCAGGGTAGTGTTCATTCAAAAACCTGGGAAACCCAACTACTCTACAGCAAAGGCATTTAGACCAATCAGTCTAATGTCATTTATCCTTAAGACTCTCGAGAAGCTGTTGGACAGACATGTCAGAGATGATTTAATGGTGAACAGCCCATTTCATCGGAGCCAGCATGCATATAGAATCGGGAGATCCACAGAGACAGCGCTCCACGACTTGGTCAGCAAGGTGGAAAACACTCTGGAAAATGGAGAAGTGCTTCTAGGAGCATTTCTAGATATAGAGGGGGCGTTCGACAACACGTCTTTTCAATCAATCATCACTGCAATAAGGAACATCAATCTGGAGGAGACCTGTTGCAGGTGGATTGGAAATATGTTAAAAGACAGAGTGATCTACACAGAACTGCTCGGAGAGTCGCTGATGGCACGGGTGACTGGGGGGTGTCCGCAGGGGGGGGTTCTCTCCCCACTGCTTTGGAACCTAGTAATGGATGGGCTTCTGCGAACCCTGAGTGGGGAGGGTCACTCTGTGCTGGGATATGCAGATGACTTGGTAATCTTAACCCAAGGCAAATTTAATACAACAGTAAGAGAAAGAATGCAGAGGGCTCTTGAAGTTGTAGAAAGATGGGTAAGGCAGGAGGGACTCAATATAAGTCCCCAAAAGACTGTCCTAATTCCCTTTACAAAACGGAGAAGGATAGAGGATCTCGGTCCCATCATCCTCCAAGGAAACACAATACCACTTGCCAGAGAAGTAAAATATCTGGGGGTGATTTTAGACTCCAGGCTGACCTGGAACAGACAAGTGGAAAACATAACCAGAAAATCGGAAACATCTCTTATGACTGTTAGAAGATTATGTGGGAAAACATGGGGTCTCTCACCGAAAATGGTGCATTGGTTATACACCAGTGTTGTGAGACCAGCCATCACTTACGCAGCCTTGGTCTGGTGGCCCAAGGTAATGCAGAGAGCAACTATGACAAAGCTGAGTGGAATACAAAGGGTCGCCTGTTTATGTATTACTGGGGCCATGAAATCAACGCCCACTTCGGCAATGGAGTGTATTCTGGATCTGCCTCCGCTACACTTAGTGATTCAGGCAGAGGCAAGAATGGGACTCCACCGACTAAATCACTCAGCAGTAAAATCGCAAATGACGATGTCAGGACATAAAAACATATGTAAAAAAATCAGGAGCCCTGAGTTGGAAATGGACACGGACCATATGAACTCGAGCTACCGTTATAATATACCGTTTGAAGTCACAATAGAGGATCGAATGGCAAGTAAAAGAGAAAGACCGGAAACATTCTCGGGTGCAAGTATCTGGTACACTGACGGTTCAAAAACTAGTGAGGGTACTGGAGCTGGGATATACGGGTTACAACCGAGAAAGGAACTAACCCTTCCCCTTGGGAAATACCCAACAGTGTTCCAGGCAGAAATATACGCAATCTTACGGTGCGCAGATGAGATAAATAGGAGAGCTTACAAAGGGAAGCAAATCCTCACTTACTCTGACAGCCAGGCAGCCCTAAGGGCCCTCAAGGGCCAAAAGGTATCATCGAGGCTGGTTTGGGAATGTCAGAGTGAGCTGGAAACTCTGACAAAAGACAACAGAGTTATGTTAAAGTGGGTACCAGGACACGAAGGCATACATGGAAATGAAAAAGCTGACGAACTAGCTAGAGCAGGGTCAGCATCTCAATACATTGGTCCAGAACCGGCCTTTGGGGTGCCGCGGTGTGCGGCACGAGAAGCAGTCAAAGAATGGATCAAAAGAGAACATAAAAACCACTGGATGACCAGACAGGGTTTAAACCACAGCAAGCTATTTATTGGGAATCCGGACCCGAAACTGGCAAAGAAACTACTACAAATGAGTAGAAACCAATTAAGGACTATTACAGGTATAATGACGGGACACATGGCCGTCAAAGTACATCTGAATAGAATGAATCTATATAACGGAAACCTCGGCTGCAGACTGTGTGGACAAGCCGAGGAAACGGTGAAGCATATCATATGTGACTGTGAGTCACTGGTGAGATTTAGACAACAAACTTTCGGGTCAGTAAAACTGGAACCGGAAGATATACTCAATCACTCTTTAGCAGGACTGTACAGATTGAGCCAGGGGGCTAGGTTGACAGAGTGGCTATAATGTCTAGGGTGAGCACAATAGGCCTACTCTGGTCGCAGTGCATCCGGCTTTAGGACGGACCCGAGAATATATAAAAAAAAAAAAAAACATAATAAATTTGCTATTTTTGAGGTTAAAGTGGTTAAGCTTTACGGGTCTAATAAATCTTTTGACTACGGGTTAATCCAGTACGATTTAGTGTCCTTAAAAAAATAATTTCGTAGGAAAGTACTGTCATGCTAAAATAAATGTAGAGGGTAACAATAATTATACTTTAAGTTGTAAAACTAAAGTGAATTTGATAAATACCCGATAAAGAAGTCATACCTACTTGATCCCAAAATAGTTTCGCTATAGCTATTATATTCTTTGTTAATATTTCTATGCTGGTGAGACTTCTCACATTTTTTTAATTAAATCTACAAGTATATTTGTCGGCTCATATATTTTTTGTATCGGGATGATTTTGCTTAAAATTTTGTCTGCGTGGTATCTTTATTTTTCAGTGGTAATCAAGAGAAAAATATTGCTTTTTGATAAGTTCAAATATTTTGTCAAGTAACGCCTTATCAGTGCACAATTTCTTAAAATTTTAATATAAGACAGGGTTGCCAACGGTGATTCTGTTGTACCTGATTTAGTACGTTTTGTTTACAAAATGTATCTTTTCAAATAGTATAGCTTAAAAGGCAGGTTGTCTGAGATAATCTTATCCTTCATTGTTTAAACTAAATCACTTCCTTTCTAAAATAGGGGCCTTTTTAAACTACGAAAGATTTTGATTATTACATAAGGCAAAATTGAAGTAAATAATGTTAACTACTCAGAACCATTCAACTTAAAAAGTAATAAAAAGGAGGTTCATTTTATATTACAACTTTTGATTACTTTCTTTCACATACCTGCAGATTACATACAGTATAAGGAATTACGCACTTATGATAGGTGGCTAAAAAGGCGTGTGTTTACTTTTAGAAAGCTCAAAGTATAAAGCAAACTATTTGTTTAATATATTTTAGCCGTAAGTACGGTGTAGATCGAAAGTCTTTATGGACACGAAGCTCGAAAACAATTTTCGAAATATGAGGGATCAAAGTGGGGAAAATATGGCCTAAATATGAGTATCAGAGGATTTTCCTCTAGAGATCTCAAATTTTGTTACGTTGTACCAGTATTTACATTTAGTTCATTTTTCCGAAATTTTTGGTACAGAATATTTTTGATTTCTAGTATCACATTGTTAAGATACTTAATTTGTTTTTAAATTATGATTAGTTAATTCAAGAAGCTTATAGAGAACTATTATGGCAAGTATATTTGTTTATTTTTTAGAATAAATGTATTATTTCTAACTAACGATACAGTTCTTCTGAGAAAAATAATTTGTGTGTTTAATACAAAAAATGCGAAAAATACGATACGATAATTCAATACAGTGGTGGCGGATAAAATTTCCACAACTAATGTTCCAATTGCCAGACACATAACAAATTTAAGTAAATTAATGTTAGGTCGAGAACTGCTTAAATAAAATTTTATCTTTCTTTTTAACGATATTGAAGAGAAGTGGCAATTCTTTACCAGATAAATATTGCTTTGAAATTTAATTTTATGAAAATGTTAAACTGCAATACTTTTTTATATTTTTCAAATAAATTCAATCATACTTTGTAGAGATATTTAAATTTTAAGGGAAAGTATATTTCGAAATATATTTTAAAATACAAAAAAATTAAAAATTCTACAAAAGCGCTGTTCTCAAATTTAAAATCTTGGTTTCGTTAAAGAAATATTCCAAAAAAAAAACATTTAAACCTGGGAATATTTTTTTACAAGTTATAACTAAACTTTTGTTTATTAATTGAATGGATTGATGAAATTATTGGGTAATTTTGATATTTTTTTCAAAGGTAGAACACCAAAAACATTAATGTTTTTTATTAGTTTTAGATTAAAAAGACAATGCTTTTTTTCAGGCCAGCTTTACATTTAGAGGACTTGCGGCACCAGTATTTACTGCATTTAACAAAGACTGGTAAGTCGTTTTTTATTTCATTTTGTGAAATAATCTGTTCTTTTATCATAGCATGTTATTACATCTGAAGACGAATTCCATTGTCATAAGCAAATTTTTTGGTATTTTATATCTCATTTGGAAAAATGTAATAATCAGCTCATTTTATCTGCTGTCAAGGGCGGGTCCAAGCAAGGGCCATCAAGCCAATCTCCCGCCCCAAAAAAAAATATGTACATGTGCTAAAAAATACCCGGAAATCTCATATTCTAAGTATCCAACATCAATATGTATTTATATATTTCTAGCAATTCCTCCTGGCCACTTTCCTTAAAGAGATTTTTTAACCCAAAGTTGGACCATCACTTCCTGGGATATGGTATCCGACCAATCTTAATGAAAGGTTTTCCGGTATCCCGTGTATGTGCTGAGTCCCTCTCAGGACTGTTAGGCAGCTGACGTTTCGGTGAAATCTCATTCACCATTTTCAACTTATATATATATATATATATATATATATATATATATATATATATATATATATATATATATATATATATATATATATATATATATATATCCCTTTAAGGAAAGTGGCCAGGAGAAATTGCTAGAAATAATTTTTAAGTTCCTAACTCTGTCGCTAGGGGGCGTAATTGTTAAGGTCATGTAAAAAAATGCATTTTTCTAGAAAATATCTTCATATAAGCTATCAAAAAAAAATTACACTAATAATTTTACTACAGTTGTACATCTTCTTGGTTTAACAATTTTTGCTGTAAGATGTAAGGACACACTGTAAAAAATAACAGTTATTTATCATACAGTTCAAATATACCATAAGAAACTTTTACAGCAGAATTTACCTACGTTTATCTTTTTTGTTATAATACTGGATATATTATTTTACATAAGAAACCAAGGATTTTTTGATTAAGTAACTAAGGAGAAATGTCTTTGGAAAATAATCCGGCGAATTACAGAAATTACAAAGTTCCTTAAGCACGTGAGAGCATTCTTGGCGAAAATTATAGGGAAATTTGAAATTTGAGTATAAACTGCAAAAAGTGAAAAAGGACTTTTCATTGACCCTCTAACATTGTAAAAAATCTTTGTTTTATACCTTTTTTACTTTTCGGATGTGGTTTGACTGTCGATATTTTGTAGCCTGACATTACGTTATTAGGTTCAACGTTCTTCCAACAAATTACGGAAGGATGACATTAGACACAGTTGCTTCCTTAAATTTCGCTCTTGTTGTCATACAACTCCACTATGGTCTACGAAATTCATAAAGATCATACGATAAAATTAGTTTTGTTGCCATTTGGCTAACGGAAGAAAATTAAAATCGCAAAGATTACTGATGTCTTTTGTAATATTTTTATTTCTGCTATCCTTACAAATACAAAACGTTTCACTCAAGGCAACGGTTTTCTATCGTTCCTTCTCTAAATTAGATCAGTTAAAATGTAATTTCTTACTAATCTGTACAATAATTTTAAATATTTTAGGTCTGTTAATACCGAAATAGTTTCAAAATATGCTAAATATTTGTTAAATGAACAAGTACCTGGAGTTCTGGGTAAGTACGATACAGTATGCTACAAATACTAATAATAATAATGCTTTTTCATTCCAAATTACACATACAAAACACATAAAATAAAATGACCTCAATGTAAAAAGGAATTAAAAATTAGTTCAAATAGTCTTTAGCACTGCATTGTTCAGTACCTATTAACAGCGTTTCAACTTTCTTTTTAGTGTTTTAATATTTGTTAAGTTACTTAAAATTATTGCTACATGGGCAAATAAAGCCTAATTTTTTAATTATGCGTATGACTAATAATACGAGAAATCTCCTAATATGCATAATAATTAATTTTACTCTATTAAAATTATTTTTTTTGTTTCAGTTAATGGTACTAATGGCGAAGGTCCTTTAATGTCAGTCCAAGATCGTAAAATAAATGCTGAAGCATGGGTAGACGCAGCAAAACAAACTAAGCAACATGTCATAATCCAAGTAGGTGGTTGCCCTCTTCCAGATGTCTTGGAATTAGCCAGACATGCAGAGAAAATTGGAGCTAGCTCACTTTTATGTCTTCCTGAATTATATTTCAAACCTAATAATTCTCAAGAGTTGATTGATTATTTGAAGCTTGTCGTCGAGGCTGCTCCTAATACTCCTTTGATTTATTATCATTATCCAGCAAAAACTGGATTAAACAGTAAGTACAAGTATAAAAATAATATTAAAAAATGGGTTTTATATAAAGAGGCTACAGAGAGAATTCATGAAAACAGAATATTTTCTTATTCAATCGCATTTTGATCATAGTTCCAATTACGAAAATCCAAGTGATCATTTGATAAACTAAAATTAAATTCTTTGGATAATTCCTGACAAAAATTTTGTTAGATTTAATACTGTATAGAAAATGATTTTCTAATAAAAATGTTTTATGTCTAGTTATTCACTTTCAAGTTTCTTAAAATACAGAATAGTAATAAAGTACGCGATCACACGTCAAAATGTAACTTCCTGCACGATTCTGAAATAATTGAAAATTTTTTTTCGAGTTTTTCTGTAAAAGTAATGAAGTCAGATTATACTATTCTGGGTCCTTTTATTACTAAATACTATTGTTATTTATAATTTGTTTATTTTTACATAATATTAAATTTGCGTTCACACTCCTCTAAAGTATGACAATTGCCTAGCAGATTGTAGTCAATCACGAACTTAGGACTAACAAAGACAAATTAATTTTCACATTACAGTGGTTATTATTATGTACTATTTCGTATTGTAGCATTTTATACATTTTTCTTGGAATACTCAATAATATTGCTATGAGTCAATTTGTCTGATTGTAAGATATACCTATACTTTTTTTAATGATAATTTTTCTTTTTCAGTTAATATGCAACAATTTTTAAATTTATCTGTGGGTCAAATTCCTAATTTACACGGTATTAAATACACATCCAATGAGTTATCAGATGGTTACGATGCTTTGAAAGCAGCTAATGGAAAATATGCTATATTTTTGGGTTTAGGAGTTAATTGTGTAAGTAAAATACAACCTATGTGTCATAAGTCCTAAGCCATATTACATATCATTTTGTCGAAATTTTGTGGTATGAAGTTTAGTGCATATCAATATTTAGTTAGTAAATGGATAAGTTTTTATTAGTACTTTCTTAGAAAATTTTATTTTCTATTTTGACGCCCCTTTTGTCAAATGACTTACTATTAAGACAACAGAGCATTGGTTGGTAGATATCTAACCTGCAGTCATCGGTCAAACATTCAACGATCAAGCGGTCCCTATCGTCAGGATATTCCACAGATACACTAATTACCTGCGGCCGAGATATCCCTTGGCGTCGTGAACTAGCCGCTAAAATATCCTACGGATCGACCATAGGTTAAATAATGGGCTCGACTGTTCGTCAGTCAAGATTAAGATATCCATTAGTTGCTACACTCTGAATTAAGGTGGTAGAGGGCCCTCTTGCACTGGGCAGCTTGCTACAATAGAGAAACGGCAAACCAGAGATCATTTGCGGCTATTAGTTACTGATCAGCTGCCAATTATAAATCCTAAAATGTTAAAATGGAACTAGGTTATAAAACAAGCGATTTTAAAAAATCTTATATCCTATATTCCATACTGCGGACCATTTATTGAAGTAGTCAATAAGAACCTGACTTCTTTCTCTGTTTCTGGAAATGGTCCAGCTATATCAATAGCCATCCATTCAAAAGGTATTCTGATATTATAAGTCCCCATTTTTCTCTTAGATCTTGTACTTGGACCTTGGCTAATTGCACATTTAGAGCATTGTCTACACCATAACAATTGTTAACTCGGTGAAGTATTTCTCGAAGTTTGCCTACAGTTTTGTTAACTCCTAAATTAGTACCAAACTTTCCAGTGTGAATTTTTTGTAAAACCATTGGAACTTTTTTCTGGGTACTATCAATTGAGCCTTGATTTCCTTACCATCTGCACTTTCCCGGGATCTCTTCACTAAACGGTCTTCATTCAATAGCGAATCCCACTGATCCTAAAGTGCCTTGAATGAAAGTTCTTCATTCCAGATATCTTCCCAACTAGGACTTCGTGTTAAGGCATCTGCGTTGTTATGCAGTCTTCCTGGTCTATGTTTGATTTTAAAATTGTACTGTTGCAGTTTTTCAAACCATCTCGCTATTGGTCCTTTAGGCTGCTTCATATTTAGAGTCATTTAAGAGTTGCGTGGTCTGTCCATACATAATTTTTTTATGTTGTTGGCACCAATCTTTTATTATTTGAATTTTTACTGTTCTTCTACAATAACCTCTTGTATCCATTTGGAAAGTTTATATTGATCTTTAATGCGACTTTCTTCTGCTTTTTGGCGGCGTTCTTGTTCCTATTGTTTATCTTTAAGACGACTCTTTCTTCTTTTGCCTGTTTCTCTTTTTGCTGATATTCTTCTTCTTCTTGTTTTTCTTTCAGATTACTTTTTTTCCATTTGGTTCTTTTTGTTCTTTCTGTTTTTCTTTTAGACGATGTTGTTCTTTTTAGCGACGTTCTTCTTTTTATTTATCTTTAAAGCTACTACTTGTAGAATGTTGTTGAAAACTCGATTCTAAATTAAATTACAACTAACTCCTAGCTCATGCTCTACCTACTTATATACCCTTATAGAGCATACTAGAATAAAAATCTAGAATTTCACTAGACAAACGACTAATAAAAGCTTCTAGATGCTATTTTTATAAAGAACAGGGTCAGATTTAGGTAGTCCTAGTTACAACAATATTGTAGAATTTTTAATACATTTACTGAAACAAAGTAATAATTTATCAAATATTAAAAAAATAAGTGTACTTGATTTGTTCTCGTCTACTTTTGTGGCTTTATATTAAAATAATTTTTTAGCTAATACAACCAACATTTGCTTTGGGCTTTAACTCAGCTATTTGTACAGCCCTGAATGTTACACCTGGACTAGTAGTTAAAATTGTTAAAGCTGTTCAAGAAAATAGAATACAAGATGCTAGAGCAATGCAAGAAAATATTGCACGTGTTTATAGGACTATTGTAAGTTATGGTAAGTTTATTCGGAAACTAATACGCTATTTTCCGCTTTTAATAAACAAACCCAAATCAATAAGTAGAACATATCATTATTATGGTTGACGTATTCTAACAATATCTTCTTCTTCTAGTGCCTATCCGTTACCGAATGTTGGCAATCATTCTGACAATGATAATTTTATTTGTTACTGTTCTGAAGAGTCCTGTGGTGGATGTTGTAAACCAGATCCTCAAATTCTTTGGTCAGGGCATTTGTCTTCTCTCGACGTCTTTCTCATTTTGCAGTTTTCCCTGCAAAATGCATTTCAGCAATCCATATTTGGCATTATTTCTCATACTCCAAATTTCTTCTTTTTACTGTGTACATATTTTTGTTTCCTTATTAAGTTTTTGGAGTACTCTGACGTTTGATATTTTATCCAAAAGTCCAAAACTCGAACGCTTCCAGTCTCTTTTCTTTTGCCTCAGTCAAGGTCCAAGACTTTACTCCGTACAGTAAAATGAAGAAAATATAGCATCGCAGGAGTGTGATTTTCATTTTCAGCTTCAAATTATGTGTTTTAAAAAATTTGGACATTTGAGTGAACGCTGTCCTTGCTTTTTCAATTCCGGTTTTTTCCTGTGAATGGTCCCACTGCTCATTTGGTATTGTGTAGGTTGACACTTGTTCTACTGCTTTCTTAATGATGGTAAAATATGTCTCTTTAATTCTTTCCTTGCTGATTATCATGACCTCGGTTTTATTGGTGTTAATTTCTAGGCCATATGTTCTACTCATTTCGACTACTTTGTTCATTAAAAATTGTAGCCTTTGCTCGTTGTCCGCAAAAATGACGATATAGTGGATTGGAATAAAGCAATATTTATTTAATAAATCACTATTTTTTGATCGCCCTGGGTGTTCTATGGCGTGCATGTAATTAATAAAAAATGTTTGTCTTAAAATTTTAACTTGTATAAAAATTATATATATTCCGTGACTAAAACACAAGTCTGTAAGGTGAAGAACGAGATTAAAAAAATTAAAATTTTGATATGCATAGATATAATAAATAAAATATAATTTACTATCAAAAATAATTAAAATGGTGTTAAGGTATTTCATTAAAAAAAAAGTACTTGCACATAAAAAACTATACAATTTTAAAATCATTCATTACTTAATAATAAACAATAAAGGGTCGAGACATTAGTCGACATTTGATAGTTTCTAGATAATTATTAATGATGGAAATATTATCTTTTTAATTTTAAAGCAATGTTACGTGTTACGTAATTCTTTTTATTTAAATTTAATTAAGAAAAATAATCTATTCTGTTATTTACTAAACTGCACATTTTATATAAACTATTCTAATGTTTTAGTTTTGAAAACATTTTGCCCTAATTCACTAGTATGATCTAACTTAAAAACCGGTCTAAATTAACCATAGAGTGTTTAAATTGACACAAATAGTCAAGAAACTCTTGATCCTTAAAGATACAAGGGTAAAAAATAATATTCTGTATATTTTTTTATACAATTAAACCAACAAAAATTGAAGATTTTGTTTATTTTCGGGAGTCAGCTATTCCTGTTACCGATTTTAAGGCTTGATCTCTAGGTCTTTATCCTTAATGTTCCTGTATAAGCGTTTGTTTGTTGACATATATATGTACTACAAATTATAACAATATCATAAGCAAAACAAAACTGTCGGACTAAGATCTAACTTCCATGGCAACTAAATTGGATCCAAGTCTTATACCTTCTTAGTAAATCTGGCTGTAAAATTTATTAAGAAGTTTTATATATATATATATATATATATATATATATATATATATATATATATATATATATATATATATATATATACAGCCGGATTCACTAACATGGTTTAAATTTAAAACCGCCCTAAATTGATAGTATAGGGCTTAAACTGACAAGAGCAACAATAGGTCAAGCAAGTTTTAATCCCTAAAAATACAAGAATATATCCTCCTTTCAAGCAGATAAAAGAAAGAATATATATAAACAGTTTATTTCTTGCAAATACAACTCTGGTTCTCTCTCCATACGCGTTTTGATCACCTTAGGGTCCCGTCAGTCGAGCTATATCGAACCGAGAGCGATATTTTTCAGTCTGACATCGAAAAGTCGGTAGGTTTTAATATCCTACCAATATGTCTCGGAGTTTATATTTTATATAAACAGTTGTTTTCTGCCTGCGAATGTTGCTCTCGGTTCGATATAGCTCCACTGATGAGACCATAAGGTGGTCGAAACGCGTATGGAGAGAGAACCAAAGTTGTATTTACAGGAAAAAAAACTGTATATATTATTTTCTTCATATGCTTGAAAGAAGGACACTCATATATTACCCTTCTTTATTTTATGGTTTTTGGGTTAGGGTTTTTGCAAACAAAATTAGAATGGCACTTACAGGGCAGGAAAAAATAATTAAAAAAAATACTAGAATAGGTAATTTTTTGATTAACAAAAATTTTAGGACAACAGATCAAGCTTCAAAATTCAGTACTCTGGTACTTAAATAGTTACATACACTAACCCTAACTTTATTATGCAGGATGAAAGATAAATTTATAATATTCTTAGGTGATTGGATACCCACTATGAAGACTGCGATGTCAATATTAAATCCTATAAACGTTGGATTGGCAAGACCACCCCTAAAAAATCTCACCGAAGCTGAACAAAATGATATGAAGGCTAACCTTAAAAAGCACTTTCCATAAAGAAATATATTCTATTTTTTTAAAATAGGTCCCTTTTGAAATGTAAAATTTTAAATGAGGTAAAAAATGTATACTTATGGTAGTCGCAGATAAATACAGGATTGAGAGAGTTTCACCTTGTTTATTTTAAACACCCATAAAAACCATTTTTCTATTACTGGAAAATTTGAAAATAATTATTGTAAATAACTGTAATAAAAGTGATAAGTATTTTATAATAGCGAGAGGTGTGAGTTTTCAATAAAAAAATCCGCATTGCCATTTTACATTATGATAAATTAAAAACGCAAACATCTCAAATTTTCCACTTATACAATGAGGACGTAAAGTCTGGATTCATCCTGTATGATTTTTTAAAAAACATAGCATTTTTAAAATAATGAATATGATATATTTTAGATGAGTTTATTGCTGTCCCCACGTACAGCTTCAATATTCTTTAATAGTTGATCTCTAGTCTGTTCCTTAACAGATCATTAAATTTTTTTTTTATTCTGGTTGCTCTGTATTTAGTTTAACTGCTTGGAACTACCAGGATCTCACATCTTCAGCAGTTTCAAACCGATAAAAATAAGTTTTTTTGATCGTTGTATATAGTATGTGATCTGTGAGAAGACTGATTTTTTGATATTAGCAAAACTAAAACAACTAGTAGTGATGTAACCAAAGATAGGGTAACGCTTTGATGATACCTATACTATTATATAAAGAAGAGGATTTTTACTTGTGAAATTCCTGTATAGTCAAAAAAACTACTTTACTAATGGAAACCAAATTTTAACACATATTTCTTTATATAACTGGGAAGGCTTAAGGTATTGATTCTCAAAGTGGTCCATATAGACCCCAAGGAGTCGACTACGATCAGTTAGGGTCCATGTTAATGAGGAGAAAACTGGGGATGCATGAGATGTAAATAGGGGTTCACGGCAGATCCTTATCAGAATTTAGGTTTCTTCAATGTCATAATGTACCTAACAGAGATTGTACCTATGAATTTACATAATACTAATAATAGCATACATAAATAAATTACCTATTTCAAAATTAATGGAGGCAAACAATGTTCATTCGTTTTCTGAACTTTAAGAAGAAAAATAATAACGAGACTGGATATTACTAGCGGATAAGATTTAAAATTAAATCGGCCTAATTTGAAGCCAAATACTGAAAATTTGCTATCAAAGCATTAGGCTCAATTCTCCGATTAAAAGTTTATAACTATTACCAAAGTTTATGACAGGTGGGGAACAAGGCTCTGAAGGAAAAAATGTCATTTTAATTAATAAAAGTATGAGTTGTAACTCAAATATTTCTTTTTATTTTAATATTTTCCATTCTATAGTAAACCTTATGAAATGGCGTAGGTCTATATCAAACGTTTATCGGATGATAAAACGCACAACGCGGCGGTGTGCCTTGTGCGGCACCATGTCGGAGATAATATGAAAAACTTCAACAGTGTCTCTTGTTACTCTAATATTTTTTATACTATTCCCAACTCTCACATTGTGCGTTCGATTACTAGACTAAGGTTTTAGATGTCAAAAACACGTGTAAGTTGAAAAAATGGTGAAAATTCTATATTAAAAAGGGGTGTCTACGGAAAACAGAAAACATTGGCTTGTTGTCTATGAGACAACAGAAGTTTGGGAGCTTCAGTAGTGCTCAAAAGTACTTTGATATGACAAAATTTTTCATTATCTCTCCCATAACTTTATTAAAATAAATAAATATCTATTTTAACTGTAGACGAGTCGGCATTACTTAAAGGGATCGAGTTTCAACTTGTTTATTTACTTTATAGGTGTTCTAAGAAGTACGTATAGCACAGACCGTTCATAAGTGTTTTGATAATCATCCACTTACGATTTATCGAAGACACGGTTGCATCACAACGTGAGTTTTGTATTTTATCGTTAAACTCATATTTATTTAACATGCCTAAGCATAAGGAATATTCAAGTGACTTTAAAGAAGCAGGAACGAAAGTGACAAATAGAAGTCGCTCAGAATTTTAAAGTGTCTCGGCAGCTTATTAGTGCGTGGAATAAAATTTATAATAAACGTCATTCTGCAGAAAATAAGCCTAGAAGTAGCTGCCTGAAAAAACATGTTTTGAAGGAAAATCATTTAATAAAAAAATTTTCAACTAGTGATGTTTGTAATTGTGCTGTAGCAATTAAAAATTAATTGCAAGAAAATTATAACATAAACATTCATGTTTCAACCGTAGAACATCGGCTAAAAGACTTCAGGTTATATGGACGACAACCAACTAAAAAGCCTTGGACTTTTAATTCGCGTTGAAGGAAATATGGATCGATTTTTATACGGTGATACATTTAAAAACCAAATAATACTATATGTTAAAGAAAATAAGCCATCCGGATGGTTTTTTCAACGTGATAATGATCCAAAAACAAATCCAAGCACGTGAGTGACTTATTAAAATGTGAAATGGTCAAAGTTCTAGACTGGCTAAGTCAAAGTGCCGATTGGCTCCGAGCGTGGCATGGCAGCAGCGCCAACTAATGCCTGAACTAAAGAGCGATATTTATATTATTGGCTATATTCTTTTGAGTAATTATCAATTGATCAAAGCGAACAAAGTGAAACTGATAACTTCATGTTCTTTTGAATATGCATTTACTTGTCATTGGGCTTCAAGTGATAGAAGTGAAAGTGATAATAACTCAAAAGAATAGCCCTATTATTGACAGTAGAATATAATGGAAGTTCGCTATAAAAAATTATATATATATATTTTTTTTTAAGTATATAGGTTTATAAAACAAGTTAAAATATTATTAATATGTATATATATATATATATATATATATATATATATATATATATATATATATTTATTACTTCAACTCAAAAGAGTAAGTATAATCAATGAAGAACTAATTGAAAGTGAAAATTAGGTTAAGTAATGTCAAAATAAAAATAAACTACGATTAAATAATAACGTGGAACATATATGTTGCTGTGTACT